>JARFIW010000695.1:1677500-4137500 GCA_036346225.1 Platerodrilus igneus
GGGCTAGTAATTCAATCAAATTGCTCCGTACCTTATCCTTATCGCATTATACACTTGTAAATTTTACAGATAGTAGTTATAAAAAATTCTAGGTCTGGCATGAGATCCTAGAAACGACATTTACTCCTTTTAACCGCTGAATTCTCAACAGCAGCATGCACCAAACAAATAATCTTGTCTAATGTTGCTAGATTATTTGATATATTGGGGTTAGCCTCGCCTGTAATTTTAGACGCCAAGTTGCTAAAATAAAGTATTTATGAATTGCAAACCTTGGATGGGAAGATGTACCTCCTAAGCATATAACTGAATACTACTTCAAGCTCGTATCTGAACTTCTTTACTAAGGATCGCGGTCATACCACGCCATTTAAAAGTCATTAACAACTGTACTGTAAACATAGTTGCTTTCTGTGATGCAAGTCTGAAGACTTTTGGTTGCGCAGTCTACTTGCATGTAACAGATCCACAAATAATAAAATTTTTGTACGGCTCGTTTGTTCAAAATCAAGGGTTTCTCCTACAAGAATAGTGACCTTAGAACGCCTTGAGCTTTGTCTTGCAGTTCTATTATTCAAATTAGTAAGAAACGTGCATGATTTATATAATTCCTTATATATACCATCTAAAAGGTATACGCATTTTCGGATTCTACGATTCATCTACCGCATTTAAATGACAATGACTCGCGCTACGGAAACTGTTACTCCCCTAGTTTAAAATACATTGCCTTTCAGGACAAATCAATAAAATTACCATCATTATTGTCTTGCGATATGTACACACTGCCGGAAATATTTACTGAACGTAAAATTTTCCATTACTCTGTAACAGTTTTCCGAAGTATTGTGAATTTTTGAATATTAAATTTAGTCACCAAATTAATGAATATAAAACGAATGAAGCAGAAGCTTATGCACAAGGAAAGCTCTACTTATAACAAAAGCCGTTAAAAGTTTTAGGGGAAAGCTGATTTTTATTATCTTTTTAGGTATTTGCTAGTTTAGGCAATAAGTTTTCGACTTTTATTTAAGGAAGATCGAGTTTTTGTATCAATGATATTGTATATTTGCTCAACTTTCCGTTTAACTTTATCCTTCAATTATTCCAAATTTAGAAAACTGCGGTTAAAAAAATATCGATACAATGTCGGCAACTTGATTTTAAAACAAACTTTATAGCAAAAGCAGTACATTTCGTCATAAACGAAATTAATTTTACTAAATTTATTAGATTTTGTCATGTCTGATTTTTAAAACTTTCTTTCGGAGTATTATTGTTGTATATAAAATGGGCATTGTTTTTTTTTACAATATTTTAATAAGTGCTGGGAGGTAACGTAGTATATCAACTATAAGCTAAAAACAGTGAAAATATAAACATAATAAAAAAGCTTGAAACGAGAACATTTACCTAATATGCAATAAAAGAACTGGTGAACTTGAAGGTGATCGCATAAGCAATTTTGGCTGTAGTTTACAATTTAAAAACTACCACTGCTACTGATAAAATGAGAGTTAAGTTATACATTTAAATTTGTCCTAAAGGGGCGGGCGACTCCATAACAATTATAAAAGTGCTCCATCTAACTACGGTCGTGAGGGAGTGAGTTTCTGTGGAAAAATGATAATGATAATAATAAAGAATTAAAAATAATAAATAAAATGCCTGAAATACAAACGCTACGATATTCACTTACCCTTGATACCAGGGTAATACCTGTATCTTGCAGACACACTACTGCAACACATAAACTAGTATATAAAAGCACAAAAGAAATATATTTACAACACCAGGAACTAATACCAACATATAGGTATACATACAAGAACTGTAAGATAATTTAATTGCAGGATTAATACGGGTGCGCAAATAAAAACAAATGTTCACATATTACTGTGTGTATGTGTGTGTGTATGTGTGTGTGTGTGCGTGTGTGTGTGTGTGTCTGTGTATATATATATATATATATATATATATATGCTACGATATCGCCGCCTAATTTTCTTTACGATTAATTACCTGCTGATCGCATTGTCTCTGTGCCTCTAAAATATCTAAAATAATTTTAAAAAAACACAATAAAATTTATGCCCCGACTAGCTCAGTTATACCCTGCACGAAGTGAACAACAATATAACAAAGAATACTTAACCCCTTCCCTCTAACACTTCATATACCTGAATAAGATAAACGAAATTCATCAAAATTTGTATAATACGCTAAGAAATATGTACAATTTCCAACTTTACGAACTTCGTACTGTCATATGCTATTTAAGAACTTTTGAATCAAAATTATAATAAATATTGAACTTGTTCAAACCCCTTTTAAGCAATCAAACCAGCAAAAACAATTATGTATTATAATGACTGTTTCGTTGAACGTTCGATGAACCTTTCCTTTTCGTTTAACGTTCTACGTATCACCAAGTTTTTGATGACCCTTTACACAAGATATCTAAGTACAAAAAAGTTTCAAATATTCAAAGCAAAACTTATGCTATTACTTAAAAATTTAATTCTAACCTGGTATTCTTCCGATTAATTCCTACGGGAGTTTCTTGTTTCAAATCAGTTGCTAGTTTAGTGGTGTTGACCCGTAGCTCTGCGTACATCCCAATGTTTCAAACTGTGTTTATGCAGCTTAACGAGTCGCTTCGAATAAAGTATTTTTACTTAAAATCTCAACGTTTTGATTTATAGTTTCCCATTTATTGTATTTAGTATTGAAGGATTGTTTTGAGTTTTACTTCCGTACTTAATTAGAGCATCGAACTATTGTTTTGAGTTTTACTTCCGTACTTACTTGGAGCCCTAAATAATGAATTCTAAAGATTTCGTTTATTACTAATTAATTTTAGACTAACGTTTTAAGCCAACGGCAGATTTTTATACACTCCTATGTTTAAACGCGCACTTATACCGTTTTCTTGACTTGAAATTTTAATTAATGTAACTTTCAATTATAATTTTTAATTTAACTTCACTAAGTTGAAATCTGCGTAATACTTTTGTTACGACTGGTACAATTTGTGCATCGGTTATGGAATAAATGTTTGTTATCAGTTTTGATGCATTATATAGACAAGTCGTCTTACGTGCTGTTATTGGTTGACCGCTCGCTATCTTGTTATTCGGTCACGGCAGAGGCGTTGCACTGCGCTATCATGCAGCCGGTTGGGTTTTACTTCGAGTTGCTTACTTTATGCATTGCTTAGACGCTCCAAAAGTCACGTAGACAATAAGCTTTATATTATGAGTTTCGTTAGCCAATGGTACTTTGTAGCTTTTAATATCACGTAGTTGTAATTTTGTACAGGGACTTTTAAATATTAACCTTTAATTCTGCACGTACATCCAAAATTATAATTTCTATACCTTGTATACCTATGTTGAGTTTCCTTTAAATATGGCGCCTTACATTTCAAACATCAAGTAGGCTTTCGCCTCAATATTTATACCTTATTGCGTTATGAAATATGCTTGTCTTTCAAAAGTTTGTTTTATGCGTTTTATTGCCTTCCATTTCTTACGCAATGCGTCGAGTTTTAAAGAAATTTGTTTCGCTTTTAAATATGCCTAATTTGTATTCTATTAGGAGTTAATGATTTCTAAAATGAATTATTTATTCTACTAAATGTGGTTCAGCTATTACAGAATGAGCTTCCTTTTATTGATTGTGGACGGTTGTTGCTTTTATACAAGGCGATTGGAATTTACTTTTTGCATAATGACCGACTTATGTACTTTTCATGATTTAAATGTTTCGTTTTTTATTTCTATGTTGTTTACATACGGTATATCTCTCTTGTGATTTTATATACTCTTAAATAACCCTATTATCATAGCAATATATATATATATATATATATATATATATATATATATATTCCATCTTTCAATTATTAGCTCGATTTGAAATGATCATTTGGGCTTTGCATAACAGTCTAAGTTATTATTTCATCTTATCAACTATAATACGATAGTATTTATTAACTTACCTTCTGTAATAACTACCCAATATATTTATATATACATTATATATATATATATATATATATATATACATTGGTGTTATAAAAAGGTCACCAGAGGACATTGAAACCCAAATTCCATAAATAAAACTTACTGAAATAGAAAGAAACCAGAAAAATTGAGTTGTAATCACTACATTCACAAACATCTTTCTTCAACACACCTTGTCCAAAAATTACTACTTATACACAAACATAAAACCTATAAATGAAGGGTACATTTTATATCAAAAATAAACATTCTATAATTATTATAGGTTAATATAAAGAACTTAAACTCTCTCCCATACCTTTCATATGTAAATCACACTATGTTCAAACTATTTAAGGTAGGATGGGTAATTGCAACAGTCTCTCTAACTCCAAAAAAATAGCTTATCGGATACTCTTTTATAACTTTTATAGGTTAAACTTATCAAATGCGACCTGAAAACAGGCTTACAACATCCATTTACAGAGAAATATCTATATGCCAAGCTCTTCTGTAATTTAACCTACTTGCGTTTTTAAAATAAATTCTTCGAGCAGAGTCGTTGATCAAATTTCAATCTCAATTTTGTACCATCATAACTGCATCGGAAAGTCAAATTTCAATGTCTTCGTTTATTTTTCCATTAATACGTTAATTAACTCCACAATTCTGCTTCCCATTTAAGTCGTTCATATTTTAATCGATTTTATGTTTGTACCTTGTATTTTACTTCATACATTGAAAAAATATTGTTTTAACCAACATTTAAACGTCGAGCATGGCTTTGCATGCAATTTAAATGAGGACTTTTAGTTGATCGTTAAACACGTTATCGGCAAGTGCTTTTCTAAACAGAACAACTATTCGTAAAGGACCGATCTTGATTGAATTCCCCGTTTAATATCTTTCACGAATTTATATAATAAAATCCTCCATATATCACAGATTCTAGAAAATTTCCAGTTGACCTGACTTATCAGGATGATATAACTTACACGTTTACTAGCTGTCATTTTGTTTACGAGGTCGTAAAATAGTTTATTAATTGGAAGAATTAGTGAAAAACGGTTAGCGATAATTGTTTGTTATCAGTTTCGTGTTTTTTACACGTCTTATTTTATCCAAATTATGGTCCAAAATTTGACAGGCTCGCTATAATTGCTTTATTATCATTTAATAGATCGTTAAACGTATTACATTCTTTTAAAGGTTATTGACGCTAATAGGGCTGTTTTTATACATATTGCTTGTTATCGTACAAAATAATTACCTGTCATTTGTGATTTATGGATTATCGTCACTAAATAAATGCATCTCGAAAGATTTAGAACTATTGAGGCAGCTTCTTTCAAATAATCAAGATTTCACGGTACGTATTACAATGTTTTTCTTTTAATGGAAATAAATATTGTATTCAGTAAAAGTACTTTCGACGCAGTTTGTTATTTAGTAGCTTCAAAAGAGTTACACAACCCGTTTTGCGTTGCATTTGAATTGTTAGTTTTCAGTAAGGAATGAATATCTAGTATTTAGAATTCCTTAAAAAATACGGATTTTTCAACCTAGATGTTCTTTGTTATGAAGCGATGATTTTGTGTTTTCGTCGATTCTACTTGCTTTTTCATTTAGAACTTATTTTAAATCGTATTCCTCAACATATATGCATTTAGAACGTTTTATTTTAAAAATTGTACTTCGTTTTATAATTAAAAGCACGGGTTATCCACCTACAGAATATTTATTTCAAACGTGTTTTAAGTGGGTTTTTAGGGAATAACTTGTATCTTCACGAACTTTACTTATATACTAAAATTATAATAAATCTATCGTACTACTAGAAGATCATACATGGTGTTTCTGTCCAAAAAATTAAGTATTAGAAGATTCAGCATTTTCTTTGATTGTGGGTCGTTTTATCTACAGAATATGGAGCTTATTGACCCTTTATGACCTTCTTAACATCTCATTTTCCTCTAAATTAAAATACAAATTCAAAATCAATCCTGCTGAGTTTACGTTAGCCGCCATGTTTTTGCATTGATGAATTTTCTATTTTTATTTCCCAACTACCTGCTATATACATCTATCTACAATAGACTTACAATACACACGCATTATTCTTTTCTCATAATGGCCTTTCTTTCCAATTAATCTATTATTTCTTAAATGCTAAAATTAGAATTAGCTTTCCCCAGATCAATTGTTTCATCACATAACTTCTCTCATCATTATCCTTTATTTCTTATATTTACACACGATCTCATTAAGGTCAGTTTTTAAAAAAAAATCTTTCCTCAAACTGAATGTTGTAGAAAACTCTTATAAATTGTAACTATCTCAATAAAATGTAGCATCAAAGTTTTATAAAGTTGTCCCTAAACTTCATATTAGTACTACCAATGTTACTACGCCCATAGACCAACCAAAAGGAAGGGACTTCTGTCACTCGATAAATATATGCATCTACCGAAAATGCTTTATACCTTCTCGCCAAAAATGAAGTGTTTAAATCAATCTTCGAAAAACATTATTATTACCAAATCTCGCTAAAACACTATCGACTGACGTAAGGCAATTAAACTTTTTATTAAAACCTCGATGTATATCGTTCATATTTGAATTTAATTTTTTATAAACATTTCTTCTTTTTAATATGATTCCGTAATTCACAGGATCAGTATTTGATTTCTCACAGATACCTTCATATAAATTTCCTTTACGTCCATTTAAATTTTTACCACTGATACCATCAATTAAATATTTATCACTTTCATTCAATTTATCTTTAATTTCATTTTCCTTAACATCTTCGTTTTTAACTTCGTAACTTGCAGTAGTACTCAAATATTGAGTTTCAACTCACTATTTTAGGAATATTTAATTAACACTGACACTACTTTATTTTGTACTTTACCTGGATCCTCAATATTCTTTGACTCTACGTCATTTACTTCTTCCTGTACCTCCTTTACTTTTTGCTCTATTCTATTTACTTCTTGATCTACTTCATTTGTTTCTCTATATATCTCATTTACTTCTTCCACTATTTCATTTCAATTCAAACTAACACAGTTTTTTTTTCGACTTCGACATTTACCTCTTCATCCCATCTACAATGTTCTGCATCTATTAGAACTTCAATCCATCGATTACGTCCGTTGCAAAAATTACCTCCTTTGATTCAGGTACGACCATAAATTCGTGTTCAAATTTTATCTTCCTTAACTAACATCTTATGATTGCCATGCTATTTATGCTTGCGAACTATTTCTTGTGCGGTGCTATTAAATTACGTTCCTTTCTAAGTATCAACTCATTATTTAATTTGTGTACCTTATTTTTAATTCAATTTTCTGAAATTAGTGACGCCTCAGCTCTCATATCTATAATTACTTTAATAATTTTATCTTCTACATTTATATTTAAAGGTAACTAGTTTGTGTTTAGGTTTTCCTCACTTCCTAAACCCAATTTTATAAATCCTCGCTGATGCTCATACTGATTAAATTCTTAGGGTGTGCTCTGTTTGCCTCTTAATAAAATCCGGCCTCACCGTCTCAGCATGTGTTTTCACTATTATTGATCTGTCTCTGTGGATGTTCATTGTTCTCCTTTCTTGGGTCACGGTTCTATTTTCAATGGTTCGGGATTTATTCTCACTTCCCCTATTTCTCCAAACGGCATTATTCTGACCACAGTTATTTCTATTGATGTTCTCTCTTTCAAAAGTTCTACCGTTGTAACGTTCCAGTCCATTGGTTCTTTGATTTCTAAAGAAGTTTATGTCCTGGCTCTTTGGTGTGGTCTCCATTCTCCGTGGTTAGCCCATTTCATTATACTTTTGAAAGTATTCTAGAAATACATCTCCATCCTCGATGTTCTGTAAGCCGATGCATTGCCTTACCTCTGTCTCGAAGTGTCCGACTAAATATTTGATGATTTGGTTATCCTCTAAGGGAGGATCAAGTTGTTTCGCCGTACTGAATTTTTTATGGTATACAATTCTCTTATCATGTCAGAATCCCTGCTGTATTTGCCCATGATTAAATTTTTCCCCTTCTTAAATTGTTGGTTATCCTCCCATGGGTGGGTTTTAAAAAATTTAATTTCGAAGTCTTTAAAGGAGCTTAGCTCACTTTCAACAAGTCCAAACCATATTTCCGCACTTCTCTTTAGTACGGATCTTACTATATTCAATTTAGTCTGTTCATTCCAACTGCCCTGTGTTAACGTTTTAACACTGTTTAAGAATAATTTAGGGTTCAGTTTGTTATCTTCATAAAATTTTGAACGTTGTTTCAACGGGACACTGGTTGAACTCTACCTTACAAGTTCCGCAACATTAATATTATTGACCCTGTCCTCTAAATTACCTACCTTTTTGCCCAGATCTGTTTTAAGATTTCCAAAATCATTCCTAAATATCTTGAATCCAGCTAGTCAACTTTCTTCGATTTTGTTTACTTTTTCATCTAACTTCTTAATTTTTCTATTTGTCTTTTTCTCACGCGCCTCCTGATTAGCTTTTAATTGTACTATTTCCTATTTCATTTAATCCATATCCTGTACAATCTGTACAACTTTTTCTCTAATTTCAAATTTCATATCCTCTGTGGTCGTATTAGTTTCATTTAAGCCTGAAGTTAGTTTGTCACGTATCTTTTTAAATTTGATTCAATTTTTGACACTTTCTAATTTTAAACTTTACCCAATTTTTCTATAGTCCCTCCAAATTCAGCTCATAATTCCTGAGTATTCTTATCAGCTCTCACACATTTGCTTGATATTTTGACATATTTCTTTCATACTTTTCCATTCTTTTCACTTATCTCATTTTGCTCTCGCGTACATTTTTCATTCTTTTCACTCATTTCTTGCATACTCTTTCTCATATCCTTCTTTTCATTCTCTTCACTGATTTCTGTCATATTTTCTTTTTGTTCCTACATACCTTTATTTAAATTTAATAAAAGTAGCATCACTTTTTATTTCGGGGTCTTTCCTAAACTCTGTACCTTTTCACTTCTGGATCTTCCTTTTTGGATCTTTGAAATAAACGCTTTCCTGAGAACCAATTTCTACCCCTTCAATTCTCAATCCCTCACAAACTTCTTGCATTTTGTCAGTCATAACGGAACCGAATCAGATATACTACCCATAGAAAATTTCAACAAAATCCTACGAAACATGTAACTTTAGATTTCAAACGGCCTAGTCAAGCCTCTACGTTGGGACGCCAATAAAAGGTGCTGTGAACTGTGTAGCTTTCGAAAACGCACCCCTATGCTGGGATTCAATAAAAGATATTATGAAAACAAAATTGAACTGATATGATGTATTCCCTAAACATACCCGTTCTATCTAGCTAGTTGAGATGGATCAAAGCAGCAAAATTTCAACAACACAATTATAATTTCATTAAATACTTATAAACAATTCTTCAAATTATAATGATCGCTACATTCATAAACATTTTTCTTCAACACACATTATTCAAAAATTATCTCTTACACATGAGCATTAAAACTATAGATCAAGTGTACTTCATAAGTCAAAAACAAACATTTCATAATTACAGTAGGTTTATATAGTCCCTCCAAGACATTTCTTATGCAAATCACACTATGTACAGTTATTAAAAATAGGATGGATAATTGCAATAATTCCTCTTACTCTGTAAAAGTAGCTGATCAGATACCCCTTTATAATGTTTGATAATGTTCGAACTTACCGAATTTGAACTTAAAACAAACTTACAATATCCATTTACAGAAAAATATCTATATGCCAAACCTGTATGTAATTTAACCTACTTGCGGTTTCAAAATAAATTCTTCAAGTGTATCCTTTGATCAAATTTCTATCTCTATTTTGTACCATAATAGCTGCATCGGAAAATCAAATTTCAATTCCTTCGTTTATGTTTACATTGATACGTTAATTAACTCCATAAGTTTGCTTTCCATTTAAATCCTTGATATTTCTCTATAATTAATCTATTTACGTTGTATTCTTCAACATACGTTTAAAAAAATATTGCTACCAATATTTAAACGTCGATCATGACTGCAAGCAATTTAGATCACAACTTTTAGTTGATCGTTAAACACATTATTGGAAAGTGTATTTATAGACAAAACAAGTATTCATGAAGGGCCTATCTTGTTTGAATTCCCCGTTTAAATCCTTTCACGGCTTTATATAATAAAATTTTCCATACCTCACACGCTCTAAAGAATTTCGATGTTTTTTTAGTTAGTCTGATTCATCGGAATGATGTAACTTTCACGTTTATTAGCTGTCATTTTATTTATAAATTAATGAAATAATGTCTTAATTAGAAGATTAAATAAAAAGTGGTTAGTGTTAATTGTTAGTTATCAGCTTTATGATCTTTTCACGTCTTATCTTATCTAAATTTCTATAGTAAAATTTTACTATTATTGTTAATTGATGTGTTATTTTAAAATTTGCACTGCGCTTTATAATTAAAAACGCGGGTTATCGAACTTATTTCAATCGTGTTTTAAGTGTTTTTCAGAAATGATTTGTTTCTTCACGGACTTTACTTGCGTGCTAAGTTTATAGCAAACCTATCGCACAGGGTGTTTCTTTACAGAGAACTAAGTATTAAAAAATTTATAATTTTCTTTGGTCTTGTGTCATTTTATTTATAGAATATGGTGTTTCTTATGAAAACTCATATCAAGAGCTTGAAATAAATGACTAAAATAAAAAGCTTGTTATAAAAGTATCTGAGCCCAGCTTATCTTTTCGTTATATATAGTAGCTGATCGCGTATTCAAGTGTAAAAACCTTTATGGGTTAAACCATACATATGCGGTTTCACACCGTAGTATCTCAGTAGTGATGTAAGGCCGGTCTGACTTCAAAACGGTGCACGCGTATGTTTTTACATTGAAAGTTTCAATATAACATACGCGTGCACAGTTTTGAAGCCAGACCAGCCTTATATTACTTTCAATGTAACGTACGCGTGCACCGTTTTGTAGCCAGACTGGCCTTATATTACTTTCAATGGAACATACTTGTGTGACTTCAAAACACACGTATGCTACGTTGAAAAAATGTAAGTGCGTGCAGAGAAAATTTGGAGCTGTTTTGAATTCGGTTCTCTAGCGACAAGCTATAAAGTAGGTCAGATGCAAAATCTCGCATCTAAGTCGATTGTATTTATTTAAAGTGGATTCTGATTTATGTTTTTTACTTTTATATAGAGGCTGCAAATACACATAGGCCGGTTTGACTTCAAAACGTGTGCACACGTATGCTACGTTGAAAAAATGTAGGTGCATGCAAAAAATGTGGAGCTGTTTTGAATTCGGTTCTCTAGCGAGAAGCTATAAAGTAGGACAAATGCAAAATCTCCCATCTAAGTCAATTGTATTTAATTAAAGTGGATTCTGATTTATGTTTTTTACTTTTGTATAGAGGCTGCAAATACACATAGGCCGGTTTGACTTCAAAACGTGTCCACGCATATGCTACGTTGAAAAAATGTAGGTGCATGTAAAAATGTGGAGCTGTTTTGAATTCGTTTTAGATGTTCTTTAGCGAGAAGTTATAAAGTAGGTGAGATGCAAAATATGCTAAGGCCGGTTTGAGTTCAAAGTGCGACCACTCTGCAAATACACATAGGCCGGTTTCAATTCAAAATGTGTTCACTCTTGTAATAGGTTGAAAAGCATGTTAGCAAAGTACGCGGATGGTGGTAATCTGCTATATAATGAGATTGCTTCCAATATTAATTTAATTAGTTGAAGTTTACTGCATATTTACATACCTACATATACAAACATGTATATAATTGATATTCAGGGATTTAAATACAAGAAAAACGAGTTTGTGTGCAAAGAAAGTGCGGTTCTGGACTTGTTGAAAGGTGTTGTTTGGCATCAAATTTTTAAACTGCTAATGCAGTCTAGTTGTTCGAGCCATGATCATATAAAACGTAACGACAGAGTGACAAGGAATATTCTTCTTCGGATGAATCTTTAACGGCTGGAATGGTTTCATCATATATAACGCTTCATTTGAAGCAAATTAACAGACCCGGTGAAGAAGTATGTGTGAAGGGTCTAGAAAAGAAGAAATGGACGGAAACCAACCTAATGCAAAACGTTGTAACTGATATGCTTGCACTAGGTTGTCCTAAGGTGTTGGAGTTAAAAATCAACAATCGTTTACACGGCAATAATAGTCTGCAATGTGCAAAACAAAATAGCTTGTTGTTAAATGAATGGTTTAATAATAATAAAAAACAATAGAAAGATTGTTTTTGTATTATTGTAGTCAGTAAGAAATTTAATGTTGATGTCTGCAGAAAAACGATTGAACTCAGTCAGCACGAATGAGACTCTCAACCTTGAAAGCAATTATAATTGATCAACGCAATAGCTCTTTACTGGTTTTACAACATTTAACAAATTGTACAGATATCTCGAAATTTGCCAAAGCAGACAGACTGAATGCATCAATTTCCCATTCTCGCTTTTAAAAAATAACAAGTCGGTGTTATTAAATCGCAAACACAGTTATCTGCAAGAAATATATTCTGATTTGTCAAAGACAGACAAACTGATTGCATCAATTTTTCATTCTCGCTTTAAAGAATAACAAGTCGTAGTTATGAAATCGCGAACTCAGTTATCTGCAAGAAATATAAACGGGGAAATTTATGAAATGCTCCAACTTTAAAAACTAAGAATAAATCTATTGAAATATATGCTATGAGTTATTTACTGGTTACTGGTTTCCCAATGTACAGATATCTCGAAATTTGCCAAAGACAGACAGACTGATTGCATCAATTTTTCATTCTCGCTTTTAAAGAATAACAAGTCGTAGTTATTAAATCTGGAGTAATGTGAAATGAAAAACACAATGTATTTTTCTTTATTGTAATTTATAAAATACATATATACATAGAATAAACATACTATAATTCACCTAAGTTGTTTATATCTTCGTTTTTCCAAATGAGGAAGTATCCCAAATATAAAGAACAGTTCTAACTCACTCCAACTCTGAACTATAAAATATTACCTTATCGGTACTATGAGGACTGTTTTCTTCATCCTTGACGCGCGGTCGTTTCTGGTTGTTCTTATTCTTGTTCACTAAAAAAAAATTCAGATGAAGATTAGATCAAGTAAATGCATTAAGAAAATTAAATCTATATTAAGCCAACGAATACATACTGTGTAATGGTGTCATTAGGTCGTACGTTGCAATTGGTGGATCTGCTCACGGAGCCAACAATTTTTCCAGCACTTCATTTGGATTGACTATAAACTACTCAAGAATTTTAACCCAACCACAATCATTATTCTTTCCTGACAAGGCAAATTTTAAAAAAGTTTTCATTTTTGATTTGTTTTACAGAACACAACTACAACTTGACAATAAAGATTGAGCGATTATCACACCCATATCTTGAGTATATAAAGATTTTATACAACAAGAACAGCAAAAAATTCAACCCATGTCAGCAAGAATTTAATGCTAAAGTATTGTCTAGATAGCAATTGTAGAAATATGAAATCTGCACAAAATTTAATAAACCCAGTCATGTATAAATTTAATGCTGACGTCCGCAGAAAAATAAAATAAATGTATTTAGCAAGAAATGCTAACATCAGCAGAATAATAAATAATCCCACTCAGTCAAAATGAATGAATGGGACTCCAAACCCTGGAAGCAATTATAATAGATCAACGAAATCTAAGATTAGCTGGTTACTAGTTGCCCATAGATTTTAAACACATCATACCATATTTAAAATTAAAGTTGTGAATTGCAAAACCACAAAATTAAATTTACCGAGAAATCATTTGAAATATTTACTTTTTCAGAAAAACTGAAATAAATTGACTTTTATACATTTTAATTAAATATATTAAAGAATACCGGATATCATAGAATTTTTCTATTGTCTAATTTGTAGTACTTGATTACAAAAAATTACATACGACAGCGTTTTTTTTCTTTGTCAACGAAAGTCTAGTTCATTGACTTCAACATTCGCATTTCCATAGTTACGTACTGAAGCCAACTCTATGCAATTTTAGATCAGATGCATTTCTAATTTCAATCGCAAAAAAAATGAGGGCATCTATTCGAAATATGCACTCAGACTAAAAGTCAAAAATTGTTTTACACCGTTCCGTAAACTGAGATTAAATCCATCTAATCCAAGGTTAAAGTAAACTGTCAATTTTGTGGGTTTAATAATTTACACTCATGCTATGTGGGAATGAAACGTTTGGAGGGGCGTAACTTCCTCCACGTAATTAATTAAATAAGCGGATGGATTAAACAATTTAATGTAAAGAAATTATTAGGATACAATATTGCGGGACTAAATTGGAAAGCGATAAAGCGGTTGTAATCTGACTGTCTTGTACAAGTTACAGTATAAATGTTTAACGTTAATCAAGTGCACAAATTCATATAAACAAAAGTAAAAACTCACCAGAATTTCTTGGCTTTCTGTGTTATAGGTGATTTCGGCACGCACAATCCACGGTTAATACAGTTGCGGTTTATATTATATTTTAAGCGGTAAAAACAAAAATTTAGGCACTTCTTGAGTACTCTGCGGTCACACACGAACAACGTTTTATATAATAATGCATTCTTGTGGACCAGGTGTTCGTTCCAAGATAAACTTGGTTCTATCTATCGCGCACTATCATTGTTTATTTTGAATACACAACGATACCTTTGGCGCGAACTAAGGCATTTATAAATTAACTATATGTCGCCAAACCAACGTTAATAGAAGCAACCTTGGATATTATATTTGCTTTCTTCGATAGTTTTGAAGTTGGAGCATTTATTACATATTTTTTAGTTAAATGTTGCTGGTGTTTTAAACTTCGTTTAGTTAACTGGAGATAAATCTAGTACCTTAAAAAAATCAATCACGCCTTAATCGTAGGGTAAAATAAAACCTAATTTTTAAAACCAGTATTAAAACATTTATGCAGTCAGTTATCCTAGAATTAACGTCGTGTAATTCAATTTACTGTAAACTATATTGCAGCACCTTGACAATAAAAAAATTCCTGACGATGCATGCCTCGTGTAATGCACTCTGTTATCAAAATAAAATACAAACTGTTTTTGATGTAAACGCAATTACCTACCTCTATGTATATATATATATATATATATATATATATATATATATATATATATATATATATATATATATATATATATATATATATATATATATATGTATAAACGTCAATTTTTCAGTTTTACTGAAAAGTAAATTATTTCTCCCAATAATCTAAAACTTATTCAATATTACTGTATTAGTTGATTAAGGACCACTTGCATAGTATTTACTATAAACGACTTTTAACTAATTTAGGTTTTATTTTACTCTATGCCTTCGTTGAATTTTAAAAAAATTATTTTAAACCTCCGTCATGAGTTAGTTTTATTACGTTCTAGTTTTTGATAACCAATGCTATAATTAATCCTACACCTGATGAAGAAATAAAAGTTGTTTTAAACAAAGTTTTATGGAAAATGCCATGCGTTGCACAAAATCACGATTTGCATATTCCATTTAGAGGATGGCATGAATATCAATCTCTACAAGAAACGCAACATCAGATTAATAGGTTCTATTTTTTTCCTAAATTTTTACTTAAAGAAAATGGGAGTATTTTAGTATTTTCTATGCAATATAGGTTAATTGCGAGATTGTTGAGCTTTTCAATTTTTTTTTTTTTAATGCAATTGGAAACTGAATGGGATTGTAGCATAATACTGAATCAAAAATGTGGATAGCTGGATATTCTATAGAGATTTTGTAAAGCAAAAACCAAGGCTCAAAGAATGCAATGTTGATCTTTATCATTATTTTTGCTGAGAGCATCATTATTTTTGCCTACATACTGTTTTTTTATTTATTAGAATAATTAGATAGCTGAATATATAAAATTTTCATTTGCAAATTTTTTCAGAAAACGATGCAAATTTGTAATTTTTTTTAAAGTGTAATAGACTAGACCTTATTTGCAACAAAAAAAAAAACGCTGTGGTGTGCGATTTTATTTCAAATTACACACAACGTTAATTCTAGGATAACTACAGCATGTTTTAATACTGGTTTTAAAAATTTGTGTACCTAATCACAACCAGATTACTTTAAACGACGTTTAACTAATCTAGGTTTTATTTTACTCTATGTCTTCGTTGAGCAAGAAAAAAATGCTTGTGGTATGTAATTTTTTGTAGTCAAGTACTTAAATTACACAACAGAAAATTCTTTCAACGTTAATTGTAGGATAACTGCAAGTGGTTTTAAAAATTTGTGGAATTTTTTCGTCAAGTACCTGCAGGTTTTAAGATTATCGAGTGCCAACCTACAATTATATTTCAAATTACACACAACGTACTGTTTCAATACTGAAATGAATAAAAGAAACAGTATGTAAGCAAAAAAAAATTATGGTGCTCTCAGCAACATAACGAATTTGGTTCATTGCCTGAAAAATTGCAAATATGCATTTTTTATAGTTATCATGCAAGATTTTAAATTTGCTTTATTTTCTGAAAAAATTGCAAATGTCTAATTTTATAGTTAACCATAAAATACATTTTCTTTGATTGAAAATCGTCTTTATTTACCTTAGGTCATGAATCAAAACGCAAATAAAGATGAAAAATGTAGGTGCGTGCAGAAAAAATGTGAAGCTGTTTTGAATTCAGTTCTTTTGCGAGAAGTTATAAATTAGGTCAGATTCAAAATATCACATCTAAGTCAATTGTATTTAATTAAAGTAGATTCTGATTTATGTTTTTACTTGTGTTTAGAGGCTGCAAATACACATAGGCCGGTTTGACTTTAAAGTGTGCCCACAGTAGGAAAAGCAGCGGTGGTAATCAAGGTCAATTCTATCCAATATAAGTGAGAAATCTTTGACTTACAATCATAACAACATAAATTAGTTAACGGAGTGTTGTGTGTAAGATAGAAGCAAGTAATTAAATGCAATATGGATTTTAATATTCTTAATAAACCACATATCGCAAACCTTATGTAAATTTAAAAGATATTGTTGCGATCCACTATTAGGCAACCCGTCAAACATACAAACGCCCGGGGCACAGCGTATTCTTCAGCATTCGAGAATCCTTCTATAAAGTTCTAGATAATGAGTCATATCTTAATGCAGGGTATATATAAGGACGCTTATGAATGTAAGAGTTAGTCTATTCTTGAATGTCTAATATAAATTATATCGTTGTAAAGTAAACGTAGTTTAGCTTTTAGAATATATACATAAATGATATGCTGTGTCTAATGTGCATGCAACTTGCAGTATACATAAATAAATAGAAGTGTATAAACAAATAGTTGTGTTAGTGTTGTTAATGAACCTATGGTAAAGGAGTTAGTTTAAGAAGATATTAGTGCTTGTAAATTCATTAGTGTAATAGTGCTTCATTGTTAAGTGGACTGGAAACATCTGTAAACAAGGCATATACTGTTAATTAGGCTTGTGAACAGTGAGTAATAAAGACATTTATTATTACTTGTTTTAAATTAAAGAAACGCGGTAGTAGTAGCCCGTTACACTGGTGTCAGGCTGTGTTGGGTGATTAATTAAGTCTAAAGACATTTGAGTAGTTTGTATATGCCAGTGACAAGAAGTCAGAGTAAAATGGAAGCAGAAACTTTAATGAACTTCCTTAAGGATTTTAAATCCGAAATGCAAGTGACACTTAGTGAAAATGCTGAGAAAATGGAGGAGAGGTCGGCTAAACTAGAATTGACACTTAGTGAAAATGCTGAGAAAATGGAGGAGAGGTCGGCTAAACTGGAAGTGACACTAAATGAAAAGTTTACTGAAAATGCCGCAAAAATAGATGAAAAGTTTACTGAAAATGCTGCAAAAATAGATGAAAGGTTTACTGAAAACGATGAGAAAATGGAAAGGTTAAGTGAAAATGCTGCCAAAGTGGAAGAAATGTTGAATGAAAGTACAGCCACGTTAGAACAAAGATTAATGGAAAGTTCCATTGCATTGAAAGAAGATTTTACTGAACAAGTAAAACAGTTGAGCAAAAGTTGGACAGTAAATTGGTAAAAATGGAAGAAGATATGATGAGGCTGCAAGAACAAGTGATTTCACTAACAACACAGCCACTTGAAATAGCAAACCAAGTTGTAAATCAGAACATTTCAGAAATAAGAACCATGGAAAGAAGCGAGTCAATATCGTCTAAATTTAAAGTGAAACCACCCACGTTCGATGGTAAAACACCTTGGCCCACATATTTGAAACAATTTGAAGCTGCTGCAATAGCCAACGGTTGGTGCAACAAAGAGAAGGCTATCTCCTTAATAGTGGCCTTACGGGGGGAAGCTCTTAACATCTTACAAACGATTCCCGATCACCAGCAGAATGATTACGGTCTCTTAACATCGAAGCTTGAGATGAGATATGGAGATGCTCACCTTCAACAGGTTTACCACGCACAAGTTAAAACCGCTCGCAAAAGACAAGTGAAAGCCTGCAAGAATTCGAAGCTGACATTGCCAGGTTAGTTAGATTGGCATACCCAACGGCACCAGACAGCTTCCTCGAACAACTTGCTGTCCAAACATTTGTGGATGGCGTTAAGGATGGCGAAATACAGCAAGCGCTAAGACTAGCACGGCCAAAGATGTTGGATGACGCACTGGCTCATGCGCTTGAATTTGAAGCAGCTAAGCAGGCGTCACACAGGATGAGTCACAAAGTTCGGTCTGCATTAGAAGAACCTGAGCAATCGCAGAACAGCATAGATGAAATAATAAACCGTGTGTTTGAAAAGCGAAAAGCGGAAAGGCTGAAAAGATTACGACCGCGGAGATGGCGTCTGCGATGCTGGAGCTGCGGTGAAGTTGGTCATATGCAGAGACGCTGTACTCAACCAAAGAAACAACCGGTTGAGTTAAAGCAGGTCAATGTAAGGGGGCGAACGTCGACAGCACAGCGTAGTGCTCCGGAGATTATCATCCGTGCTGCATCGTCAATGGGAAGTCTGGACAGCATTTATATCGATGGTAGAATTAATGGTAGGATTGTCCGATTACTCGTGGATACAGGAGCGACAAGGACTATTGTGAGACCAGATTTGGTTGGTCGTGGAAAAGTGCTACCTGTATCGGTGTGTCTTCGAACGGCAAGTGGTGAGAAAATTTGTACTCACGGAGAGACTGCCGTTATGTTGACAATTGGGGACAAATTAATTAATCATCGAGTGTTGGTAGCTGAAATTACAGAAGAAGTGATCTTGGGAATGGATCTCATGAGAGAATATGGGTTTCATGTAAACATGAAAGAAAATGTGCTTCGGATAGATGATGATGAGATTCCATTTCAAGGTAGAAGTAACCAGACGATGCAAGTTCGAATGATTTGCGATATGAAAATACCCGAGAAGGCGGAAATGATAGTAATGGGACGCCCGGATGGTACGCTCCGGGAAGGACAAGTATGCATGATGGAAGCAACTGAATCGGGAATGGGTCAGGAGGACTTCTGATTGGAAGAACGCTGGTAAAGTCTCGAAATATGGTACCAGTAAGGGTGCTGAACATGAATCCCCATACAGTGACCCTGAAGAAAGGCATGATTGTGGGAAGTTGCATTCCAGTATGTCATATTAAACGTTGTGTGGACGACACGAAAAATAAACCAACCAACGGTTGCTCACAGAAATTGCTGGATATGTTGATACCCTCGCGTCAAGGATTAAATGGCGACCAACTGGGCAAGGTAAAAGAACTGGTCGGACGATATCGAGGTGTGTTTGCACTGGATGATAGTGAGAAAGGAAGAACGAATGTTGTGCAACACAAGATTAATACTGGAGATGCGCAACCGGTAAGACAACACCCAGGCGGCTTCCTTTGGCAAAACGTAAGGAAGCTGAGCAAATTATCACCGATATGGAAGAACAGGGAGTGATTGAACCCTCGAATAGTCCATGGGCATCCCCGGTAGTGCTTGTCAAGAAAAAGGACGGGTCGACAAGGTTTTGTGTAGACTACCGGCGGCTTAATAATGTGACAAAGAAAGACAGCTATCCTTTGCCCAGAATTGATGACACCTTAGATACTCTATCCGGATCTAAATGGTTTTCGACCTTGGACTTGAAAAGCGGATACTGGCAGGTAGGCTTGGAGCCAAACGATAAAGAAAAGACTGCCTTTACAATTGGAACGGGATTATGGCAGTTCAAGGTCATGCCATTTGGATTATGCAATGCTCCTGCTACTTTTGAACGATTGATGGAGTCGGTACTGCGTGGACTGTCCTGGAAGACATGTCTGGTGTACCTGGACGACGTGATAGTGTTAGGCCGGTCTTTTGAAGAACATCTTAAGAACCTAGAGGAGATATTCCAAAGATTACGCGGGCAAACCTTACATTAAGCCCCAAGAAGTGCCACCTATTTGGAAAAGAGGTGAAATACCTAGGACATGTCGTCTCAGAGACCGGAATAAGAGCTGACCCTGACAAAATAAAAACGGTACAAGAGTGGCCTACACCAGCAGATATACACCAACTACGCAGTTTTCTAGGATTGTGCACATATTACCGACGTTTTATACTTGGGTTTGCGAACATTGCCAAACCGTTAACAAAATTAACCGAAGATGGACAAGAATATGATTGGAATGACGACTGCCACAGAGCATTTGAACAACTGAAACGGCTACTAGTTACAGCACCAATTTTGAGTTATCCGCGGATGGAGGGAAAATTTGTGTTGGATACCGATGCCAGTAACACAGCTATAGGAGGCGTTCTTTCTCAAGTGCAGGACGGACAAGAAAAGTTATTGGGTATTTCAGCAAGGTCTTGTCGCGGCCAGAAAGGAACTATTGTGTGACAAGAAGGGAGCTGTTGGCCGTCGTCAAATCCGTAGAGCACTTTATAAGTACTTATACGGCCGTAAATTCCTGTTGAGAACAGACCATGCTGCACTGAAATGGTTACTGCAGTTTCAAAATCCTGAAGGGCAAGTGGCAAGGTGGATAGAGCGGCTGCAGGAATATGACTTTGATACGGAACATCGTGTAGGAACTAGCCATCGGAATGCAGACGCTCTATCAAGGAGACCTTGTCCGATGGACTGCAATCATTGCTCCAAAATGGAAGAGAAAATAAGTGTCATCCATAGAATGACGGTAACCGATGATACTTGGCAACTCGAAAGAATACGAGAAGACCAGGAGAATGACGCCGAATTGGGACGTATTATTGAATGGAAAAATAGAGGACAACGACCAGCTTGGGAAGAAATTAGTATTTCAAGTAGGAGCCTGAAGGCATACTGGGCACAGTGGGACTCCTTGATGATGGAAAATAGAATCTTGAAACGACGCCTGAATTTGAAGATGGCACTGAGAGACTTCAAGTGATAGTGCCGAGAAGCAGAGTGCCGGAAGTGTTGCAGCACTTGCACGATGGTATTTCCGGAGGGCACTTTGGCGTGAAAAGAACTCTCGAAAGAGTGAGAGAAAGATTCTATTGGGTGAACTGCAAAGAAGATGTGAAGGAGTGGTGCCGGAAATGTGAATTGTGTGCCTCTGCAAATGGCCCGGTCTCAAAACGGAAAGCCCCAATGAGACAGTATAACGTGGGAATCCTTTTGAAAGGGTAGCCATTGATATAGCTGGTCCGTTTCCTGAATCAGAGAAAGGGAATAAATACATCTTGGTTGCAATGGATTATTTTACCAAATGGCCGGAGGCATATGCTATACCTAACCAAGAAGCCGAGACGGTTGCAGATGTACTAGTGAGGAGTTGTTTTGTCGCTTTGGAGTTCCGTTGGAATTACACTCCGATCAAGGTCGGAACTTCGAATCAGCGTTGTTTCAAAACGTCTGCAAGCATCTTGGAATCAGGAAAACTAGAACCACGCCACTTCATCCTCAATCGGATGGAATGGTTGAAAGAATGAACAGGACGTTAGGAAGTACCTGACCAAAGTTGTCTCTGAACATCAACGAGACTGGGACCAATATTTACATTTGTTCCTACTGGCGTACCGATCTTCGGTACATGACAGCACAGGATACTCGCCCGCTTGCGTAATGCTAGGACGTGAATTGCGGCTACCATGTGATCTTCAGTTTGGATTTAAACCTGGAGAAGAGATCGCAGGTGAGGATTACGTTAGTAAGCTTCGTGAAAGATCAAATAGTATTCACGAAAACGTCCGAAAGAATATACAGGCAGCAAGCGATCGAATGAAATCACAATATGACACGAGAGCACAAGAAGGTGGTTATCAACCTGGAGATTTAGTGTGGTTGTACAATCCACAAAGAAAACGTGGATTGTCGCCAAAACTACAAAGACAATGGGAAGGGCCATACGAAGTGTTAAAAGGATTAATGATGTAGTGTACCGGATCAGAAGATCCTCGTGGTAAACCGAAAGTGGTACACTTTGACCGTTTAACACCCTACACTGGCAACAATCAGGAAGACTCAAATAATGATAATGGTGTTGGCAAGTTATTAATCATGAGCCAAATGCAGATTTTGAGAGCTTTATGGCGGCGTATGGTGGTTCCGCTAAAGCGAGATTTGGCGTTGTTGTTGAAAACAGCAAGATCTGTTTAGAGCACCAGAAGAGTATTCCCTTGCACATTGCGTAGCTCAAGATTTGGCAATGTCAAGGGAATAGCTGTTGTTTTCAAGAAAAGTTTGGATGTGTGGATGAATTAGTACAACAGCAGCCAACTGTAGGAAAATCTTTGGTTCTTCAAGATAAAAATCGTTATGTTTACTATCTGGTCACCAAAAATTCTTCATGGCAGAGACCTAGTTATGGACATCTATGGGAGGCTTTGCTAAATCTTAAGGCGCAGATGATGGAAAATGGAGTAACGAGACTAGCGGTGCCCAAGCTGGGCTGTGGACTGGATCGCTTGGATTGGAGGATAGTCCGAAATATGCTAGAAGTAGTTTTCCAGGGAACCAACGTCCAGGTTCTTGTTTGTTGTTATCAACCGGTTGCCTACCAAGACCATGAAAAGAGTGTTGACTGTTACTTCCAACGACGCGGTGGATGCACCAGAGGAGATAGCTGCCGATACCGTCACCAGTCATCGAATTGGCGTCAAGATGGATTTACAGTTACGAGACGTAACGGTTTTAAAGAGGGGGCAGTGTTGCGATCCACTATTAGGCAACCCGTCAAACATACAAACGCCGGGGCACAGCGTATTCTTCAGCATTCGAGAATCCTTCTATAAAGTTCTAGATAATGAGTCATATCTTAATGCAGGGTATATATAAGGACGCTTATGAATGTAAGAGTTAGTCTATTCTTGAATGTCTAATATAAATTATATCGTTGTAAAGTAAACGTAGTTTAGCTTTTAGAATATATACATAAATGATATGCTGTGTCTAATGTGCATGCAACTTGCAGTATACATAAATAAATAGAAGTGTATAAACAAATAGTTGTGTTAGTGTTGTTAATGAACCTATGGTAAAGGAGTTAGTTTAAGAAGATATTAGTGCTTGTAAATTCATTAGTGTAATAGTGCTTCATTGTTAAGTGGACTGGAAACATCTGTAAACAAAGCATATACTGTTAATTAGGCTTGTGAACAGTGAGTAATAAAGACATTTATTATTACTTGTTTTAAATTAAAGAAACGCGGTAGTAGTAGCCCGTTACAATATTGTAGTGAATAAGAGGTTTGAAGTTTTGAAAGTGGAAACTGTCAAGACAAAATATGGAAAAAGAGTATTAGTGGAAACAGAAGAGTTCAAAAGTATATTGCCATTGAGATATTTTGAATACCTTCAAGCACATGGAGTGAAACAGTTAAATGAAAGTATTGGCTCGAACAAACACGTATACATAACTAGTAAGGGATCGATCGGTCTAACTGTCAACATAGAATTTTCAGAATAATATGTCACTATTCTAAGAAATTAGTTTATTATAATAATATACATCTTGTTCTTTACTGGTCATTTAATTATAACACATTTAAGTCAATTGTATAACAAATGCTGTATTTAATTAAAGTAGGTTTTGAATTATGTGTTTTACTTTGAGGTTACCGTAAATAAAGATGATTTTAACAACTGTTTCCAAAAGCAATTTGCTATGCAATTATTTTGATTGCATAGGATAAATGCTCTTGCAATTTTGCATTATTTTGAAAGCTTATCAATCATACGTTTTATAACATTTTGTATGGATTTTTTTTTATATATATATACATAAGAATAAAATCTTTTACAGTTGTTTTGCTTACGTCAGAACATATTTATGTATAAATCTGTACAGATATTAAGTAATTTAGCTAGTGATTGTAAAGAACAAGCACTATGAATTCTGAAACGGTAGCTGAAGTTAGTAGTGATATTTTAAAGTTAACAGTGAAGTGTATGAATCTAATTAAATCGGTTGGTGAAATTATCAGGCACAACATCATTATTAAGACAAACATAGGTTTATTAAAACTTGTAATTAAGAACAAGGTATACGAAGACAATCGCCAGGAAAATCTAATTTCGCACATCTTAAATGTTATCTTGTACGATTGAAACACTTGAAACGCTCTTTAGAATACCAAGGTAAAGGTATTGATGCAACGCTTTCTAGAAGTCATGGGCAAAGGCATTTGGTTTGGCATGATGTAGAATCCTGTTTTGAAAGTCGCATAATTACGGGACTTATTATCAATTTAAGTTATAAAGATCTTCTAGTATTCTTAGAGAAGGCGTTTGCTAGTTTTAAACGCAAGATTGTTGCTTGCTTAAAAAATTCAATGTTGAAAGTTAATGTAATATTCACCGCTAACTTTGTTAAGCTTACAACTGGTGAAACAGATTTGAAGACGTTTCCTACTGCAAATCGTCACATCGATATAAACACCAATCTCAAGCAGTGGTATAAGGAAAACGTATTGGAAAAGATATCAAAGCGATTGGAAGAATTTAGCGAAAATGATTCGGGTTGGGCAATCCAAGAACTTTTACACTTGAAGGTAAGTATAAACAATCATGATCCGCTTAAAGGAAGACGTTCAACTTTAGTTCCGGTTCCAGACTTTATAGCAAAGAAACGAGCTGTGGTAAATGAAATAAATAACGACCAACATTGCTTTCTTTGGGCCTTGGTTTCCGCTTTACATCCTATATTGCGTATTGCATAGAAAATACTAAAATACTCCCATTTTGTTTAAGTGAAAATTTAGGAAAAATAGAACCTATTAATCTGATGTTGCGTTTCTTGTAGAAGTTGATATTCATGCTATCCTCTAAATGGAATATGCAAATCGTAATTTTGTGCAACGCATGGCATTTTCCATAAAACTTTGTTTAAAACAACTTTTATTTCTTCATCAGGTGTAGGTTTAAGTATGCATTATTATCAAAGCTAGAACGTAGTAAAACTAACTCGTGACGGAGGTTTAAAATAATTTTTTTAAAATTTAACGAAGGCATAGAGTAAAATAAAACCTAGATTAGTTAAACGTCGTTTATAGTAAATGTAATGCAAGTGGCCCTTAATCAACTAATACAGTAATATTGAATAAGTTTTAGATTATTGGGAGAAATAAACTGAAAAAATTGACTTTTATATATATATATATATATATATATATATATATATATATATATATTGCTGTGAATCTTCTCATTATCTACAGGTACTGGCCCTTTAAAAAAACATTCGAGCCCCACAGTTTGGGCGTCAAGAATGCTGTGTTTCCTTTAAAATCCGTGAACTACGCTTTTCGCCTCGGCTGCTCACCTAATGTTATAAACCTCCTCATTCATAAAAAAACAACACATTCCTACCAAAAACATCAACGTTAACTCTATTTACATCAATATTCAGAATACATAAAATTTCAAAATTAAAATTCAGCATAAAATTCAGTTTTAAAAGAATTTCAGGATTAATTTTATTATCATTTTACTGTGCATCCAAAATTAAAGTCCTTGTTGGATGCCTACTAATTAATATAACAATATAAGCAGACCGGAGTCTGAGTATAAAGGAGCATCTACCACCCTTTACGTTAATTAACCAGGTTTGTCTAATTGAGCTCAAAGACATACCCAAAGTTTCATCATATTCCCGAACATCAAAACAAAATACCCCTTTTACTTAAACAAGCAAATTTCATCTTAAAGTTAAACTTTTATGGTTAGAACAATTTCACTAATGTCCATTTAAAGTAAATCAATTATAAAGTCATTCAATACACACAAAAATGTCAAACAAAATAGTATAATTTACCTGAAGGTTACTGTCCTCGTAGCTTCAAAGTATCGTTTCTTTAGTTAATCACACCATTCACCAGGATTATATTTACGGCTTCTGATTCTCTACGCTTTTAAATTTTCTCCATCACCATCCATTCAAAGTCGTTTCTGGGCCTTTCCGGAACTCATCTGTGTTTATCTGACCCTTGTTTCATGGATCCAGACACGTATTTGAACCATTTAATTATTAACACCCCGAAAAATAGCAAAGAATTCATGCTTCTGTCACCAATATACGCCAAAACTGCCTACTTTTGTGTATACATTCGTCGTTGTAAATTTTGCTGATTGGTACAGTGAAACTAAATTTTATTACCTTGTATCTAAGTGCACTGAAGTACATTCATGTTAGCACGTAAATAACAAGCTATTTTGAATCACTAAAATATACTAGCAAACTTTAAATTATTTAATCAAACTAAAATGCACGGTTTACCATCTTTAATCAAGTCGCGTATGTACGAGCTTTTAACGCATCGAATCGTCAAAAGTCTAAGAGGGCTTGTTTATATTCATCTCGGTATATATAGCAAAAGCCTGTCTATCGGTCTGTTCCCCAAAACGGGTAATTCTAAAGAATTTCTCATGCCATATTCCCAGTCTGCCGCTCACGCGTCGATTTTTACGAATTTTCACTCGCCCCATTTAAATCTCAGAAAATTTCCACACGGCACGCAAGCCTGTCCGAGAAAAACTAATTGATTTTGTACAGAAATTGTTGTTCTACCTCTGATATTTGCATCCTATTTTAACCAATTGTGACCCCAATGACGTTGCTTAAATCCCGCCTTTTACAATATGTGTCTTTGCTTGACGCATTTCTCTTTCCTTCTCTACCGTGTTCTTATTGGTGCAACTTGATATACTTTATTATCGATTATTTTAGTCCACATGGAGTGTGAAATACCCAGCTTTAGCAATTCTCGTAACTATTATGCGACGTTTTCCCCAAGATTATTTAAAACATTAATTATCTGCAAAATTTACGCCAAATGTGTTATTTAAACTACGCAGGTGTTCAACATAATATTAATTCTCAGAGCTTTAATCCGTGGTATTTTAATCTTGGGTTTTACAAGTTTCTATAGGTATTATATGTTATTAACGGTTTAATTAACTCCAATTAAAATTGATTTCTATCCTTTTCATTTTTAGCGAATACAACTTAAATATTAATTATTATAGGTACACTTTGTTTTACTACCGGTTACTTAAATAGAGTTAATTAATATAAACTTTGCACGTAATTTCTCTTTGTTTAGGAATAATTACATTACACGCAGAGCTTTTCACTACTGCTTCGTCTTATAAATAATTTAAATTTCTTATTTTACTGAAACAACCGAGTTTATTTATGCTTCATGGTTTTAATAACGCGTATTATTTAATGAAATTCCTTATACACGGTGATTAAAATTATTTGATGTTATTATTTAATTTTCTACCCTGGTCTAAATATGAGTATTTTCCCCCTATTTGAATACAAATAATCCCACTTATTTGACTTCAAATATAAAACATTTAGACAAAAAAATTACAAAAAAATTGCCTATCTCTCTACCCTTATCTATCTAACTTACCTACTTTGTCTCCAATCAAAAAATTATTTACCTACCCTATATCCCTATCTTATTCCTAACTCTCACCTAATTCTATAAACTGAAATTATCCCTAACTTCATCCTACTTATCCATCTAATCCTATATACATCCTATATACCTATCCTATTCCTAACTTTTAACTAATCTTCACTATACTTTACTTCCCCCCTACCTAATCCTATATGCCTATCCTACTCTTACTCTATTCCTAACTCTCCACTAATCTTCTATGAAATATCTATACTTAACCTATCTTATTTTCTTCCTACATTTACTCTTTATTCTCATCCAAAACCTATTCCTAATTATCTCCCATATTTATCCTATACCTAGCTTTATTTTCTATAAACACTTACTTCTACTTTTCTATCTACACCTATTCTATCCCTATCCTATTTAAATCTAACTCTCTTCTTGACCCTCCAAGTCTTTCTTCTCACCATCTTAATACTCTTCATTCCTATTTCTCCCCCTTCTATATCTACACTTATCATCCCTATTATCTCACATACAATAAACTTATCATCCCTATTATCCTGACTTTTAAATACTGCTTCTTCTTCAGTCCCTACACATGTCTGTTTCTCATTTATTCTTATTTTCTTCTCTGCCGACAAACCAAACGATACTACTTTACAATTATCGATTTTTCCCTCTATGGAAAATCCTATGTACCTTCTAGAATTTTTGTGTAATGGAATCCGCCAGAATGAATCCCTTAAATCTACTTTATTAAAAACAAACTTGCCATCTTTACTTAATTTCGCCTTCACCTGCTCCTGATATGCTGCTGTTGCTTCTACCCCCACTACTTCTGCATGTTTTTGTACTAAAGCTTGAACCTCTACTCTCCTCTCCTCTGGACATCTTATTGTGTTGATCTGTTTTACTTCATCATCCTCTACCTCTACTACATTAATACTAAACCCCGTGTCATCCTCTGTGACTTCATAACTGCCCTTCCATGGCACTACCCTATCTTTAATCCTTATTACCTTCCTTTCCATATCTATCAAAACCCCTAACTTCATCATACAGTCAACACCTAAAATGCTCTGAAACTTCAGTCCAGGTACAATTACAAACTCCTGTTCACAGCTTAAACCTCCTATATCTATCCTAAGTACCACAACACTATTTACTACAGCAAACTTCTTTTATTTGGAGCTACTAAATGACTACGCTTTATAGGCATAATTCTATCACAAACCTTATCCCTAATTTTGCTGACGAATTCCTCCGATATTAAACTCGCCTCTGCCCTGTATCAAGTAATACTTCTACATTATTCTCAAAAATTTCTAAATTAATAATTGGCAAACATAATTTTTCCTCAGTTTCTGGCTCTACTTCCTCCTCAATTTTGAAAAATTCACGTGGATGTTCGTATACATTTACACAGAAATCTAGTGGTCTGTCACGTTCTAAAATCCTGTCTCATCCTGTTTTCCGTGCTTGGTCCTGGTTGTCCTTCTACAACCTGTGCGTACGTCCTCCTCGTGTTAATATCCGTGTCCCTGTCTCTATTCGGCGTGCTGGTCACAGTCCTGTTTACTTCCGGTAAACTGTTCTGTCGCGTGTAACTAGGTCTTGGCGTCGGTCCCCTAGTCGCACTATTACTTCTGTATTCCTGTCCTCGTCGTTCCCAATTCGGTCGAAAATTTCTGTTGTAGTCAGGCCGTCTCGGATAATTCGGTGTCCTGTTGTCAAACCTAACTGTGTTAACGTTTCGTTCTCGTATCTCTCTTGTCCGTCCTACACATACATCGTCATATCTCTGCAAATACTCTAAAATGTCTCCCGTTCTGTGATGTTTTGTAAGGCCACGTGTTGTCTAATTTCCAGTTCAAAATGTCGTGATAGGTACTTGATAATCTGTCTGTCCGTCAATGGTGGATTCAGTTGTTTAGCCACACTGTATTTGCGGATGGCATATTGCTCCCTAGAACCTGCAAACTCTCCCTTAAATTTTCCTGTAATCAAGTCGTCCCTAATCTGATCCTGTTTGTGATCACTCCAGTAATGCTTGTAAAATTTGTTTTCAAAGTCCTGATACGTGTCTATGTCCTGTCCTACTAAATTGTACCACGCTTCCGCATTGTCTTTTAATAAAGCCTTTATCGTATTTAGTTTAGTCTGTTCGTCACATAAATTTCCCACTAGATTTCTTACACTATTAATAAAAATTTGTGGATTTACCCTGTTATCGCCATAAAACTTCATGTGTTGGTCCAATGATACTCCACCTGTAGAAAATCTGGGACCATCCCCCGTTAAATTTGACATGTTGTATTTAATACTACTAACTTCGCGTTCTACCCGGCCTAACTGATCCCTACATGAGTCCGTTACTTCAGTCATTTTACATTAATCTCTTCTTCACAAAAATGCGTACTTCGGACCTTAAATGTCCCATTTCCTGTCGAAGACCTGTAATATCACGCTCATTTTATCAACCCTATTTTCAACTTCCCCATCTTTACGGTAAGACTATTTTTAAATTCTGAAACTTCTTTATTCGTCTTATCTATTTTCTCACTTAGGGTTTCCTAACTCCTGTTAATGTCTCATTCATTCGGTCAACTTTCCTATTCGATTCAGCACTCATTTCTCTAATCTCCTCAAACTTCCTATTAGCTTCTTCCTACTCGATCTCATTTCCTCTAGCATTCTCATCATAATCTCGTTTCCTTGATCCCTGATTCCGTCCTCGACTGATCTCTACTGCCTCCAGCTTCTTCCATTTTCGAATTTTTTCACACAATGCACTATCGTCACTTCCAATTTCCACTCCTTGACTCCTTAACCACTCCTTTCTCTGCATACGTTCAAATCACTCTACACACTCTAAAATACTCTTAAGTTTATCCACAAACAGAAACTCTCTCTCAGATCGCCAGTTTCCTGGAATAAAATAACAAAATTTTATTTGGAACTCGAGCCCTCACGTTGTGGTCGCCAAGAATGCTGTGAATCTTCTCATTATCTGCAGGTACTGGCCCTTTAAAAAAACATTCGAGCCCCACAGTTTGGGCGTCAAGAATGCTGTGTTTCCTTTAAAATCCGTGAACTACGCTTTTCGCCTCGGCTGCTCACCTAATGTTATAAACCTCCTCATTCATAAAAAAAACAACACATTCCTACCAAAAACATCAACGTTAACTCTATTTACATCAATATTCAGAATACATTAAAATTTCAAAATTAAAATTCAGCATAAAATTCAGTTTTAAAAGAATTTCAGGATTAATTTTATTATCATTTTACTGTGCATCCAAAATTAAAGTCCTTGTTGGATGCCTACTAATTAATATAACAATATAAGCAGACCGGAGTCTGAGTATAAAGGAGCATCTACCACCCTTTACGTTAATTAACCAGGTTTGTCTAATTGAGCTCAAAGACATACCCAAAGTTTCATCATATTCCCGAACATCAAAACAAAATACCCCTTTTTACTTAAACAAGCAAATTTCATCTTAAAGTTAAACTTTTATGGTTAGAACAATTTCACTAATGTCCATTTAAAGTAAATCAATTATAAAGTCATTCAATACACACAAAAATGTCAAACAAAATAGTATAATTTACCTGAAGGTTACTGTCCTCGTAGCTTCAAAGTATCGTTTCTTTAGTTAATCACACCATTCACCAGGATTATATTTACGGCTTCTGATTCTCTACGCTTTTAAATTTTCTCCATCACCATCCATTCAAAGTCGTTTCTGGGCCTTTCCGGAACTCATCTGTGTTTATCTGACCCTTGTTTCATGGATCCAGACACGTATTTGAACCATTTAATTATTAACACCCCGAAAAATAGCAAAGAATTCATGCTTCTGTCACCAATATACGCCAAAACTGCCTACTTTTGTGTATACATTCGTCGTTGTAAATTTTGCTGATTGGTACAGTGAAACTAAATTTTATTACCTTGTATCTAAGTGCACTGAAGTACATTCATGTTAGCACGTAAATAACAAGCTATTTTGAATCACTAAAATATACTAGCAAACTTTAAATTATTTAATCAAACTAAAATGCACGGTTTACCATCTTTAATCAAGTCGCGTATGTACGAGCTTTTAACGCATCGAATCGTCAAAAGTCTAAAAGGGCTTGTTTATATTCATCTCGGTATATATAGCAAAAGCCTGTCTATCGGTCTGTTCCCCAAAACGGGTAATTCTAAAGAATTTCTCATGCCATATTCCCAGTCTGCCGCTCACGCGTCGATTTTACGAATTTTCACTCGCCCCATTTAAATCTCAGAAAATTTCCACACGGCACGCAAGCCTGTCCGAGAAAAACTAATTGATTTTGTACAGAAATTGTTGTTCTACCTCTGATATTTGCATCCTATTTTTAACCAATTGTGACCCCCGTGACGTTGCTTAAATCCCGCCTTTTACAATATGTGTCTTTGCTTGACGCATTTTCTCTTTCCTTCTCTACCGTGTTCTTATTGGTGCAACTTGATATACTTTATTATCGATTATTTTAGTCCACATGGAGTGTGAAATATCCAGCTTTAGCAATTCTCGTAACTATTATGCGACGTTTTCCCCAAGATTATTTGAAACATTAATTATCTGCAAAATTTACGCCGAATGTGTTATTTAAACTACGCAGGTGTTCAACATAATATTAATTCTCAGAGCTTTAATCCGTGGTATTTTAATCTTGGGTTTTTACAAGTTTCTATCGGTATTATATGTTATTAACGGTTTAATTAACTCCAATTAAAATTGATTTCTATCCTTTTCATTTTTTAGCGAATACAACTTAAATATTAATTATTATAGGTACACTTTGTTTTACTACCGGTTACTTAAATAGAGTTAATTAATATAAACTTTGCACGTAATTTCTCTTTGTTTAGGAATAATTACATTACACGCAGAGCTTTTCACTACTGCTTCGTCTTATAAATAATTTAAATTTCTTATTTTTACTGAAACAACCGAGTTTATTTATGCTTCATGGTTTTAATAACGCGTATTATTTAATGAAATTCCTTATACACGGTGATTAAAATTATTTGATGTGATTATTTAATTTTCTACCCTGGTCTAAATATGAGTAATATATATATATATATATATATATATATATATATATATATAGGTAGGTAATTGCGCTTACATCGAAAGCAGTTTGTATTTTATTTTGATAACAGAGTGCATTACACGAGCCATGCATCGTCAAGAATTTTTTATTGTCAAGGTGCTGCAATATAGCTTACAGTAAATTAAATTACACAACGTTAATTCTAGGATAATTGACTGCATAAATGTTTTACTACTGGTTTTAAAAATTAGGTAAACGAAGTTTAAAACACCAGCAACATTTAACTGAAAAAAAAATGTATTAAATGTTCTAACTTCAAAACTATCGAAAAATGCAGACATAACATCCAAGGTCGCTTCTGTTAACGTTTCATTCCTACATAACGTGAGTGTAAATTATTTAACCCACAAAATTGACAGTTTACTTTAACCTTGGATTAGATGGATTTAATCTCAGTTTACAGAACGGAATACAACAATCTTTGACTTTTAATCTGAGTGCATATTTCGAATAGATGCTCTCATTTTTTTTGCGATTGTAATTAGAAATGCATCTGATATAAAATTGCATACAGTTGGCTTCAGTATGTAACTCTGAAAATGCGAATGCTGAAGTCAATAAACTAGACTTTCGTTGACAAAGAAAAAAACGCAGTCGTATGTAATTTTTTGTAATCAAGTACTACAAATTAGACAGTAGAAAAATTCTATGATGCCCGGTATGCTTTAATATATTTAATTAAAATGTATAAAAGTCAATTTCTTTCAGTTTTACTGAAAAATTAAATATTTCAAATGATTTCTCGGTAAATTTAATTTTGTGGTTTTGCAATTCACAACTTTAATTTTAAATATGGTATGATAATGTGTTTAAAATCTATGGGAAACTAGCAACCAGCTAATCTTACATTGCATTGATCAATTATAATTGCTTTCAGGGTTTGGAGTCCCATTCATTCATGCTGACCGAGTGGGTTTATTTATTATTCTGCTGCTGCTAGCATTTCTTGCTGAATACATTTATTTTATTTTTCTGCGGACGTCAGCATTAAATTTATACATGACTGGGTTTATTAAATTTTGTGCAGATTTCATATTTCTATAATTGCTATCTAGGCAATACCTTAGCATTAAATACTTGCTAACATGGGTTGAATTTTATGCTGTTCTTGTTGTATAATATTTTTATATACTCAAGATATGTGTGTGATAATCGCTCAATCTTTATTGTCAAGTTGTAGTTGTGTTCTGTAAAACAAATATCAAAAATGAACACTTTTTTTTTTAAATTGCCCTTGTCCGGAAAAAATAATGATAGTGGTTGGGTTAAAATTCTTGAGTAGTTTATAGTCAATCCAAATGAAGTGCTGGAAAAATCGTTGGCTCCGTGAGCAGATCCACCAATTGCAACGTACGAACTGATGACACCAATACACAGTATGTATTCGTTGGCTTAATATAGATTTAATTTTCTTAATGCATTTACTTGATCTAATCTTCATCTAAATTTTTTTAGTGAACAAGAATAAGAACAACCAGAAACAACCGCGCGTCAAAGATGAAGAAGACAGCCCTCATAGAACCGATAAGATAATATTTTATACTTCAGAGTTGGAGTGAGTTAGAACTGTTTTTTATATTTGGGATGCTTGCTCATTTGGAAAAACGAAGATATAAACAACTTAGGTGAATTATAGTATGTTTATTCTATGTATATATGTATTTTATAAATTACAATAAAGAAAAATACATTGTGTTTTTCATTTCACATTACTCCAGATTTAATAACTACGACTTGTTATTCTTTAAAAGCGAGAATGAAAAATTGATGCAATCAGTCTGTCTGTCTGTCTTTGGCAAATTTCGAGATATCTGTACATTGGGAAACCAGTAACCAGTAAATAACTCATAGCATATATTTCAATAGATTTATTTCTAGTTTTTGAAATTGGAGCATTTCATAAATTTCCCCGTTTATATTTCTTGCAGATACCTGAGTTGGCGATTTAATAACTACAACTTGTTATTCTTTAAAGCGAGAATGAAAAATTAATGCAATCAGTCTGTCTGTCTTTGACAAATCAGTATATATTTCTTGCAGATAACTGTTTTTGCGATTTAATAACTACGACTTGTTATTTTTTAAAAGCGAGAATGGGAAATTGATGCAAATTTCGAGATATCTGAACAATTTGTTAAATGTTGTAAAACCAGTAAAGAGCTATTGCGTTGATCAATTATAATTGCTTTCAAGGTTGAGAGTCCAATTCGTGCTGACTGAGTTCAATCGTTTTTCTGTAGACATCAACATTAAATATCTTACTGACTACAATAATACAGACACAATCTTTCTATTGTTTTTTATTATTATTAAACCATTCTTTTAATAACAAGGTATTTTGTTTTGCACATTGCAGACTACTATTGCTATGTCTATAACAATGAATGTTACATAGTAAACGATTGTCGATTTTTAACTCCGACAGCTTAGGACAACCTAGTGCAAGCATATCAGTTACAACGTTTTGCATTAAGTAGGTTTTTACCCATTTCTTCTTTTCTAGACCCTTCACACAAACTTCTTCACCTGTCTGATAATTTGCTTCAAATAATGCGCTATATATGATGACACCATTCCAGCCGTTGAAGATTCATCCCAAGAAAGACTATGAATATTTCTTGTCACCCAGTCGTTATGTTTTATATGATCTTGGCTTAAACAACTAGACTGCATTGCCGTTTAAAAATTTGATGCTAAGCAACGCCTTCCAACAAGTCCAGAACCGCACTTTCTTTGCACACAAACTCGTTTTTCTTGTATTTAAATCCCTGAATATCAATTATATACATGTTTGTATATGTAGATATGTATATATGCAGTAAACTTCGACTATTTAAATTAATATTAGTAGCAATCTCAATATATAGCAGATTACCACCATCTGCGTACTTTGCTAACATACTTTTCAACCTATCACAAGAGTGAACACATTTTGAATTGCAACCGGCCTATGTGTATTTGCAGAGTGGTCGCACTTTGAATTCAAACCGGTTTTAGCATATTTTGCATCTGACCTACTTAATAACTTCTCGCTAGAGAACATCTAATGCGAATTCAAAACAGCTCCACATTTTTTACATTCACCTACATTTTTTCAACGTAGCATATGTGTGGACACGATTTGAAGTCAAACCGGCCTATGTGTATTTGCAGCCTCTAAACAAAAGTAAAATCATAAATCAAAGAGTGGTCGCACTTTGAATTCAAACCGGTCTTAGCATATTTTGCATCTGACCTACTTTATAACTTCTCGCTAGAGAACATCTAATGCGAAATCAAAACAGCTCCACATTTTTTACATGCACCTACATTTTTTCAATGTAGCATATGTGTGGACACGTTTTGAAGTCAAACCGGCCTATGTGTATTTGCAGCCTCTAAACAAAAGTAAAATCATAAATCAGAGAGTGGTCGCACTTTGAATTCAAACCGGTCTTAGCATATTTTGCATCTAACCTACATTATAACTTCTCGCTAGAGAACATCTAATGCGAATTCAAAACAGCTCCACATTTTTTACATGCACCTACATTTTTTCAACGTAGCATATATGTGGACACGTTTTGAAGTCAAACCGGCCTATGTGTATTTGCAGCCTCTAATCAAAAGTAAAATCATAAATCAGAGAGTGGTCGCACTTTGAATTCAAACCGGTCTTAGCATATTTTGCATCTGACCTACTTTATAACTTCTCGCTAGAGAACATCTAATGCGAATTCAAAACAGCTCCACATTTTTTGCATGCACTTACATTTTTTCAACGTAGCATATGTGTGGACACGTTTTGAAGTCAAACCGGCCTATGTGTATTTGCAGCCTCTAAACAAAAGTAAAAAACATAAATCAGAATCCACTTTAATTAAATACAATTGACTTAGATGCGATATTTTGCATCTGACCTACTTTATAACTTCTCGTTAGAGAACCGAATTCAAAACAGCTGCACATTTTCTCTGCACGCACTTACATTTTTTCAACGTAGCATACGTGTGTTTTGAAGTCACACACGTATGTTCCATTGAAAGTAATATAAGGCCGGTCTGGCTTCAAAACGATACACGCGTACGTTATATTGAAAGTAATATAAGGCTGGTCTGGCTTCAAAACGGTGCACGCGTATGTTATATTGAAACTTTCAATGGAAAAACATACGCGTGCACCGTTTTGAAGTCAAACCGCCCTTACATCACTACTTATCTCGGAATTGTTATCTTCTAATTAAAGTTTTCCCTTCACTAAAACTATAAAAATAACACTTGCAGGCATAAAGATAAATACATTTCGAGTTCATTAGAAAATCTTATTGGCATATTTCTAAAAAGCTTGTATCTCTCTGAAACACAAACACCTTTTTTCGAAAAAAGGTTAATTGATCCAAATAAGCGCCTATTACTAATAATAGCTTCTTAACTCTAGTAGTGCCGATCGACTTCGGCTACGGATATTGTTGAATATTACTTACTTAATTTTCAAAATAGTCCTTTTTAATGATTCCTTGACGACATTCTAGTTTTGATAACAGTTTTATTATATTTCATCTTTATTAGAAAGTGAAAATGATGATGTATCTCTAATTTGAAACAAAAGCGATGCAATGTTGTCTAGTAGCTTTTCTGATGCGGCCGCTTCTACTCAGGATCATCCCTTCTGAGTTTTTCTTTTGGTTTTCTAGTCGTAAAAACGCATTTAAATTCAAACAAAATGTGGATCTCTCACGTAAGCGGCACACGAAGCAACTGCAAAAATGTATCTTTCAGGTCAAAAACTACGTTAGCTATTGACACCACCGGTACACTGCTTCAATATAAATTTGTCTCCAGCTAATTTCCTGGTCTAGGTTATTCTCAGACCACTTGTCTTTCAAAGAGGAACATCGTGTTCAAGATTTATAACCTTTGACATAGACATGGTACAGCTATAAAAGCTGAGCCGTGCGTATCCGGATATAAACACAGCAGGCGGCCTGACGTATTTACGGTAGCAAACTAAACTCGTAATAATATAGAGTTTCGAGCTTTCAGCGTTGAAAGTTATTTAAAATCGCTGTGTTGAATAATTATCAGGGACTTAATTATACATAATTAGTAGTGCCGGGCTGTGCTGTAGTAACAGTACTTCCTACGTCAGAAATACAAAAGCTAGTAGTATATCCCTACTGCATATTTTCAAGGCGATGATACACAGATTTGGTTCGATGCATGTAGAATTCAAGATAAATTGAACATCACAACGGTGTTTATCAGTTATGGAATTTGTTATGACGGTTCTTTTCAAGAATTAAAGCATTTACCTTAAAATTGATATTTATTTAGTTAAGCAGATAAAATCAAGAAGTCCCACACTTCCTATCAATTATCAACCAACCATTTTAAACTGAATTCCTACGTAAAAAGAGTAAAAAGTATTTAAACCTTTATTTTACATTTATTGTTACTATAGTTTAGTGAATCTTATTGCTGACAGTAATTTTCCGCGTCACAAAATTTATGTTCTAACACACATTTCAGTATTTCTTAATGCTAAACAGAAATATAATAAATTGCATGCGACTTTTGATTATGAGTTTGTAACATTTGTATTTTTCAGTCGTAATTTAATTGCATTGAATTACAAAAATAATGCGCTAAGCGTGCATTGTTCCTTAGGGATCTAATTTTATTAATATATCTGTGTCGCATAAAGCTATTTCCAAGTACATCTTTATTTAATTGTTTCGTGTTCCCCCCTCTGACGGCGCGACCGCTCGGCTCTGGTTTCGACAAAGAGTCGGCCGCCTGCAACAGCTGTGTTAAGATGTATTTTCGGCTGGAGGCTGGCAACCTTCGCATCTGCTATTAATCGTAGGGATATCTTCTAATAACGCGCGTCCTGTAGAATGCTACAAAATATAATTCGACAATGTAGAATGCAACGATAAAGAATGGAACAAATATAATTCGTCATCTAGGATCCAAAGAATTACCGTTATTTAGGAACAGTTGATTTGAAATTTGCCTTATAAGAAATTTGTCTGATAAGAAATTATGGAAGATAATTTGGATGCAGTCGCTTCAAATTAGAATGGCTGGTAACTTTGCTTGAAGAACGGAAATCCCGTCTCAATTTGTTGTGAAGCGGCTAATGCAGTTTTTGGTTCGTTATTAGCTGTAAGATTTTAAAGTTTAGAACAAGTAAACTTGCTTTTATGTTTAGTACACGTAAATTGTGTAAATTTCAATTAATTGTTGAGCTGGTTTTACAAGTTGTAAAACGAAATTTTGTCGAATTAGCTTTCTAAAATAACATGCTTTGTTCCATATAAATCTTCGATAAGTTCAACGTATGTTTTCGACGTCATATTTTTCTGTTTTGCACAGTTGACAGATGTTGTCTTGAAAGCAAATGCTTTGAGCAGCTGTAATGCAATTTAAACAAACATGCCTATTTTTGTGATCAGCTTTATCTATACATAGATTATTAAACGTAAATATGAAAGTTCAAATTCTCATTATGTTAGGTTCTAGTAATTTGTTATCTACCTGAAAAGATCTGCCCAGGTTAGAATTTAATTCACTGTGTTATGCTTACAAATCATTATCACTTTAATTTGTATAACTAGTTCATGTTTAAAGTAAAGTTGGTTGATTAATGAAAGAAAAAAAAGAAAGTTAAAACTTTAACTTTGATGTAGTTGATTATGACAATTTTTTGTTACAAGTTCCGATATTTTAAAAGAGTTTTTTTTAGTAAACGTTTAGTTCAAAATCTAAGACTTTTATTTTGGTCAAATGCGATCAAATCTAATTAAAATTTTCAGAGTAATAATTTGATGCCAATATTATATTGGAAATATTTTTTTTATTATTTCTTTATATTTTTTTTATAGGACACAAATGGTGTTCTACTTTTTTATTTATTTAATCTTAGCAATTTCTTACAGGAGCTGCGTCTTATCTTAATAAGACAGGTTTTTGTTAACGAAGGCGATCATTTTATCTTTGGGTTTCCACGTCCGCCCTTAGAACTGTGCTTTGCAATTATCGTAATTATCTCAGAACATGGTGGCGCCTATTTGATTTAGCTTAACTTTGGTTTGCAAACAGAATTTGACTCCCCCCCCACTTCTCATTGCTCTACCCAGGAATAGACCCCTATCTATGTCGGAAGACTTTGTTCTCTAGCGCCTTAATAAAAAAAAAAAAGGAAAAGACGTTTCAGTCTTTTTTAAAACAGAAGTCGTTTCAGTGGCACCCATCCAACGTACGGCCTAGGAAAAATAGTTACAAATTCATCGCTGCTCCAATGGCGTATATACAGGGTGATTTACAACTTCATAAAAATATTTTAACTAATGCTTAAGAATTCATATTTACGTAAAAAAAAAATTTCTTAAAAATTAAAAATCCAAAGTTTGTGCGGATGTTTTTAAGAACGTGTGTACATGTAAATGTATAGTTGAGAGGTGACATACCACATCAAGTAAGGAGGCGACCTACCACAGTTTCTATCGGAAGTTCAATGTACCGTATGAAGTTGTGATTCACGCAGTATTTTTAACTTTGTAGAAATATGATAACTGATGCTTGAGCTTAGGGATAGTGTTAAGTAAAAAGGCTTTTTAAAAAAAAAGCAAAACTAATGTTTACAGCAATGTGTTTACTGTATCTTGAAATTAAAGTAGCAACTCACCAAATTATACTGCTTATAGAATGTGTTCAAAATGCCCTCAATTTTGTTGAATGCACAAACGTGCTCTTTTGAGCCAGTTTTGCAAAATACTTTGATAGATATTTGTTTCATAGTTTTGTATTTCTTCCACCGAATCACTAATGCGTCGGCGTAACAGCTCCACAGTATCAATGTTAACATTAGCGACATACACGATATCTTTTAAAGCACCCCACTGAAAGAAGTCTATTGAATTGCGATCGGGCGAGCGTGCTGGTCACGGCACTGGCCCTCCACGATCTATCCATCGTTGATCAAACTCCCGATTTAAATGCTGCCGTACGCGTACAGCGTAATGGGGAAGAGCGTCGTCAAGTAAAATCCACATGTGGCGACGAACTTGAAGAAGAAAGTCATCCGGCAGATCTTTCAAATCATTTTGTAAAAAATTTAAATAGCCTGCACTATCCAAACAATGTTGTAAATAAACTGGTCCTAACAATCTATTACCTATCATTCCAACCCAAACGTTAACAGAAAATTGATGTTGGAAATGAGCCTGCCTTGTTACATGTGGATTTTTGATAAACCAATAATGAGTGTTATGTCTATTAAATACAGCATTTCTTGTAAAAGATGATTCGTCCGTACATAAAAGTTATGTGCAAAATTAGGATTAGTATCGTTTTGATTCACCAACCATTCACAAAACTGAACTCTTCGCGGATGGTCTCCAGGTTGTAAGCACTGCACACCGTGATAATAAAACGGATGCAGTCTTTCGTCGTTCAATATTCTCCCCATTCTTGGTTGAGAAATATCAGTCATCGCAGTAATCTGACGTGTACTAAGATTGGGTTGGTTTGCAAACAAATTTAGTACTTCGTTCTCGACGTTTTCAGCGTAATGGGGTCGAACTCTATCGCCTCCCAATCCAAAACGTTGACGCACATTGCCCGTTTCTCTACCACGTTGCACCGTGTTTATAAATACTTGAATATTTGGAAGCCGTCGTCGAGGATAACGTACTCTGTACAGCTCGCGTGCGGCTTTAGCATTTTGCCCGGCTTCACCATATGTTAGAACAATATCCATTAATTTCACATTAGTAAATTCATCCATAGTTCTAAATTAAGAAATGTGCCAAAATTATTGAATATTAGTTATGAGATTTACAAAGCTAGGCATTGACTTGTATAACGTTTGTTGTAAGCAAATGGTTCTAAGAGACTAAAAACATAATACTTAATGCAGGAGCATTTAAGTCGTTGTACCATAATGCGTAGAATAATATTACACCTTTTGTTACTAAAACTAACCAACATCGTAAATTTCTTGAAAAGATGACACATGTTTATGTTTTAGGTAAGCTTGTTTAGGATAGAGATTACGATTTAAAGTTTATAACCCTAGTACAAGGCAGTTGATTCTTTAATTATAGGCCGTTCAATGCCACCAACCCTTTCAATGTTTACCGAGCGTAGCCTAAGGCCACAGTCACTTAGGAATTTGCACTATTTGCAAAAATCCTACTCTATGCCCCTTTTATTACCATCAGCTAACGGATCTCTATACAGTTGAGAAATCCCTGAAGCACAACTTCGTACGATACAATGAACTACTAACAGAAACTGTGGTGTGTCGCCTCCTTACAATACATTTACATGTACACCCTTTCTTAAAAACATCAGTTCAAATTTTGTGTCTTTAGTTTTAAGAAAACAATTTTCTTTACGTAAATATGAATCTACGTCCCTTTCTTAAGCATCAGTTAAAATATTTCTATAAAGTTGTGAATCACCCTGTATATATATATATATATATATATATATATAAGCATAAGAAAAAGTTGCAGAGTAGCTTTTTGTTTTATTCATCATCAGTAGGTCTTCAGTCCTGAAAATGGTTAGACGCGTATCGTCATTATTTTCTATTCTGAACTAACCTACACATTTTCCTGAAATTTGCACAATTTGCATCTATCACTATCTGATCTAGGCCTACATCTACCTCCTTTTTCCTATCTCTGCATGCAATATATCCCATACTATTCCCTAAGAATGCCTTAGAACGCATTCCGCCTGTCCATTTCTCCTATTTTTTTCCACAAATATTTTTATTCCTCTGCTATTTCTATAACCTATCTGTCATTAACTATGTCTGTCCATGCTATCATCCTCATACATCTGAAGCACAACATTTCAAAAGTCTGCTACCGTTTTTCTGTCTGCCTTTTCTACTGCCCGTATTTTGTAGGCATCCTGTGCTGTGCTCCACACATATGCTTTCAACAATTTTCTTCTTGTTTCTATGTTTGTTGTCTTTGATCATAGGCGCTGTTCTTTCTTGTTAGGTGCAATTCGGTCTTCTTTTATTGTTCTACAATTATATACCCTATTGCTCCGACATTCACTAGTTGTAAAGGGAGGTAAGCAGTCTGTGGCTGCCAAGCTCCCCTTTACTTGAACTATTGCCGATTTAATATTTTTTCCAAGATATCCTTCCGCACAGTCAACATTAGTTGCAGATATTTTACAACCAATACTCGTAGTTGCTTATAATAATCATCAGATTTATCTGCGCTTATTTTTTGTTCATTAGGTTTTCCGTCTCAAAACTGGTTGGACACGTTCCTCGACACATTTATATTCTGAGCTAGCTTAAACAGTTACCTGAAATTCCCACACCGCCTATTTACAGTTCGGTTCCTCTTCTATTGTTTTCTAATTATATGCCCTATTTCACCGAGATTCAGTGGGATGTGTAGGGGGTTAAGCAGCTTGTGGCTGCCAAGATCCCCCAACACTTAGACATTTGCCGAATAATAGTTTTCCAGTAAATCCTTTCACACAATTAATATTATTCGAGAACATTGCACAACCAATACCTGTAGTTTCTTATAATAATCATCATGTTCAAGTACAGTTCTTTTTTTTGTCATTAGGTTATCCATCTTGAGGCTGGTTGGATGCGTACCTCCTTTGTTTTGTATTCTGAGTGAGCCCACACATTTTCCTGAAGTTCCTACAGCCTACATCTTTCACTATCTGTATGCAATAGTCTAACCTAGGTCTACTTCTACTTCTCTTTTTCTATCTCTGCTTCTAATATATTCCGCACTATTCCCTCATGTCGTAGTATGTGGCCTATCATCATATCTCCCCTATTTTTTACCGCTTTCCACATATTTCTTTCTTCCCCTACCATTATTAGTACATTTTTGTTCTTAATTTGCCTGTCCATGATATCTTCATCATTCGTCTGTAGCACCACATTTCAAAGGCTTCTACCTTTTACTTGTCCGCTTCTCCTACTGTCCAGGCTTCACAGCCCTACAGTGCTGTGCTCCACACATATGTTTTAAGCAATCTTTTCCTTGTTTCTATGTTTGTTGTTTTTGAACACAGTAGTTGCTTTTTCTTGTTAAATGTAGCACGACCGTGTGCTAATCTTTGTTTTATATCTTTTGCGCTTTTTCCATCTTGCGTTATTTGGCTTCCTAGGTAGCAGAAATCCTTAGCCTCTTGTAAGTTCTTGTTACCTATTTGTATTCTTGTTTTTGATTTATATTCCCCTCCTTAACATACTAGTACTTTAGTTTTATTTTTGTTAATTTGCATACCGTATTTCTCTGTTAGAACCGTTTCCAGTTCATTAAGAGCAGCTTCTAACTCTTCCTTGCTAGATGCTAATACCGCTATACCATCTGCAAATCTAAGCATGTCAATTTTTTGTTCTTGCATAGTAATTCCAAATGCCTTCCTGCATTTGACAGTATTCATTGCCTCTTCAATGTACAAGTTGTTTAATTATTTTTTTTTCCATACGACTTTCACTACAGCGGTCATTTGTCGTTTGTTCTTGATGAGAATATTTTCTTAGGTATACTTAGTTAAATTCTTAGATTCTGTATAGAAGGTTTCAAGCTGTCAAGTATTTAATAATATTTTTAATTTTCTGTAGTTCATTTACGACTTGTATGTTTGGTGAGTTATACTCTAGTCTCAACTTGGTAAACTTTGGACATATGTCCAGAAGGTGCTCAAGTGTCATATTTGTAGTACAAGATTCGCATACTGAAGGTCTTTCACCTGCAAGTAGGTGTCCGTGCGTTAAACGTGTATGGCCTAGTCGAATACGAGTATATACAACCTGCTCTCTCCTTGAGAGTTCGGGCGCAATCAAGTTATATTCTTTCTGAATTTTGCGGATAATTATTTTTTCATTGATTAATCCGCATACATCGTGCCATTTTTTTTGAACCAGATTGGTTACTAATGTTTTTACGTCTTCGGGTCTTATTCGAATTTCTTCGTTTTTATCAGAATTAGCAAATTCGTTAGCTGCTCTGTCCGCTAATTCATTACCTTCAATGACCGAGTAACTAGGTATCCAGATAAAAACAACCAACTTTTCCAGAGTTTTTAGCCAGTTTTGCGTAACTAGAAGTTGTTGTACTATTGGGTCTCCACTGAAGTTGTCACTTAGTGTCTGTAGCGAGCTACGGAAATCTATGCATATAACTATATCGTTTTCAGGACTATATTCGGCGTTCCTAAGACTTTGCCATATTGCATACAATTCTGCTGTATTTACAGTAGCTGGCGAATGCAGTTTCTAGGTATGTGGTATGGAATTAATAAGGATGGCACTTCCGACTCCTATTTTCGTCGTGGATGCGTCGGTGTAAATCACTAAGGCATTAGGATTTTCCTATAAGATAGATTTGAAACGGGCAATGATAGTTCCTTCAGTGTAACTATTTTTGATAAATATAGCGCAATTTAGACGTATGGTTGATGATCCTAGTGTCCATGGCGGTATTTCTCCTAGTGATAAATTTAAGGTAGGAGGTAGTCTGAGGTTATACTTTCTAAGTACGTCCGATAGTCTTATTGCTAACGGCTTAGTTATAGTTTGCCTACTGTTATAAATGACGTTGTGTTCGTGAGGTCGCTTGTATTCCATGGTTGGGGTGCTCCTGTATAGACCAGATCTTAATAACATATATAATAGCTAATTTTGTTCTTCTGTAATTTAACGGAAGGATTCCAACATCACAGCATATAGAGATACGGGTAGTACGAAAAACATCTGTAACCAGCAATATGCCTTCTTGCCGAATACTGTAGAACTTTCTTAAGGCTGATGGTCTTGCTGATGAGTATACAACACATCTGTAGCCTATTTTTGACATGACTAGAACTTTAAACATTTGTAGAAGTGTTTCTCTTTCTGCTCCCCATGTAACACTAGCAAGATATCTAATCAAATTAAGGGAACATTTGCATTTTGTTATTAATTCGTCAATGTGTAGTTTCCACCGTCACTGCTTATCAAGTGTTAGGTCAAGGAATTTGGTGATGTCTTGACATCTAATTCTGTGGCCTTGTAGTAACAGTTTTGGGTCCTTGTGTGATTTTCTTAATCTGCAGAAGCGCATACAGTGTGTTTTCTCCAGAGATAAACTTAGTCCTTCGTTAAAAAATTGTTCTGATACATTATCTACAGCAGTTTGTAGGGTCACTTCAATTTCATTCATTAAGTCGGATTAATAGAAGATTACCAGATCATCCACATATTGAGATCGCCCTACTTTCGGAGACAACTTGGAGGTAATGCTATTAACTGCTATTGCAAATAGTGTTACACTTAATGTTGAACCGTGTGGTATGCCATTTTCAAGCGTTTGGGGTTGTGAAAAAATGGATTCGTACCAAACAGTAAAGTAACATTCACGTAAAAAACTCTCCACAAATTTAAAGAGGCGATCTTTTAAACCCCATTGATGGAGCAGTTGAGGCCCCCATATTGCCGGGTCATTTCGTATGCTTTCTCAATGTCAAAGAATACCGCAACTACATGTTTCCTAACTGCAAAAGCGTTTTGTATACAGAGTGGTAGAAAAGTCCCGGAACGGTCAAATATTTTGGGAAATACTCATCGCATCAAAAAAAGAAAAAAATTACTATTATTATTATGATTGGTGTTGTTATTATTATTAATATTAATAGTCCAATGACACCCAAAATATTATTAAAGTTGAATGTGTAAGTGATTTATTAAAAATAGATTGATAGGGCCACGAGCGCGGTTATGTAGCAATAGTTATAGTTATTATGTAGGATTTTAGTTTATTTAAAGTAAATTGCAATGGAGCAAACAATTGTAGATAATAATAATGTGCACTATCAGGAATTTAATAACATAACAGACTGGCATGTGGCATTGGACACGTTTGTAAATAATAATTATTTTACTAATAATCTAAAATTATCCACACTATGCTTAAACATTAATGGTGTAAAAACCCACTTTGATGAGTTCGTAACGTATATATCTCGTTCTAGTATTGATGTCCTTGTGTTAATAGAAGTATCAGTACACCAACAGGAAATTGATAATTTTGTTATAGAAGGATATAACCTGTATTCAAAACTTCGTAAGGTTTCAAAGGGGGGAGGCATAGCTTTGTATGTTAGAAACGAATTTACATTTTGTGAAAACGTGTTTAGATCTAAATTTTATGAGAATATAGAGGGCAAACTTATTATAGATAATTACAACTTTATCAAGCTGATTTTTGTATATAGACCACCTGCAACTAATGAATATGAATTTATAAATGAATTTAGACAACAACTATTAAATAACAAAATTATAAAATATTTTGTTTGGAGATGATATAAATATCAACTTGTGCTGTAATAATAAAGTTACGAATGAATACGAATCGCTATTGAGTGCTCAAGGATTTTATAAATGTATATTTGGGTACACTAGAGAAGCAGTTTATGCGAACAATTTGGTATCTTCATGTTTAGATCACTTTTTATCAGGGAATATATGAAACAAATTTTTCTGGTATTATTCAAAGTAAAATTTCGGACCACTTCATAATTACTAATACAACAATTTTTAAAACTATGTGGAATAAACTTGAATTTAGGCAGATTCGATATAATGAAAATTTATAAAAGAGCTTTATGTAATTTAAATATTAGTAGTATTAAAATGATAGAAGACCCAGAAAGATTATATAATAAAATCATGAAAGATTTCGATAAGATTTATACTCGTGAAGCGATACAAATAGTACCAAAATTTACAATACAAAATACAAATTGCAATCTTAAAAGGAGTGGATGACTGAGGTTTTATTCAAAAATTTAAAGAAACGAGATCAATTATACAAGAAATGGCAACAAACAAAGAGTGAAATTTATCGAGAGGAATATAAACGTTATAGAAACTGGGTAACATTACAAATACGCAAAGAAAAGGAGAAATTTTATAATAAAAATTTTAAACATTGATAAAAATAAAATGCAACAAAACAAATGTGGGAGGCAATTAACGAAATAATACAAAAGAAAAAGATAAAAGTATAGATACTGTCATAAAACAGGCAATGACTGAATACTCGGATAAAGATATAGCTAACAAATTTGCAGAATTTTTCTATAATAGTGTACATGAAATTAGACATAATTGCTCAATTAGGCTGTTAAAAAATAATATTTGGATGAATAACATTCAATGTAGTTTTCATTTACAACTAGTTACACAAAAATTTGTTGCTAACGAAATTTCTAAAATGAATAGTAGAAAAGCTCTAGGCTATGATAAAATCAGATTACAAGATATTATATTTCTGGGCGAGGACATGAATGAAATCATAACAAAATTGATCAATTTAATAATAAAAACTGCAGTGGTTCCTAAAAAATTAAAAATAGCCGTAATAAGACCAATTTACAAACAGGGAATATGTTCTGAAGTTAGCAATTATAGGCCAGTTTCAATACTACCAATAATTGAAAAAGTCTTGGAAAAACATCTAGCCAAATTAATATATAGTTATATAGAAAAAAACAATATCATCGTAAAAGAGCAATACGGATTTGTTAAAAAATCAGGAACAAATATGCTATTGGGACAAATATCACAATTTATATATGGGAAACTAAAAAATAGTATAAACATTATAGGTTTATTTATTGACTACAGTAAGGCATTTGATACTATCGATCATAATATATTACTAGAAAAAATCGAAAGGTACGGACTCAGAGGACCCACACAACAATTATTTAAAAATTATTTGGAATATAGAAAATTTGTTGTAAAAATTAATAATGAATTTAGTAATGGATATCCTCTGACCCTTGGCGTGCCACAGGGATCAGTATTGGGTCCTTTGTTGTTTGTCCTATATATTAATGATTTGCCAGAGGTGGTAGAATCTTGTAAAATTTTTATGTTTGCCGATGATGTATTGTTACTTTCTTCACATAAAAATTTACAAATAGCAAAACAACATCTGCAAAATGATTTGAATAATGTAACAAAATGGTCCCATGACAATCATTTGATAATAAATGAAGAAAAAACTAAGGTAATGCACATAAGTACACCATATATGAATAGGGAGAAGTTTGAAATAATAATACACTCCTGCAAATGTATGCAACTTCAAAATTTAGGTATTAGTTCATGTTTTGCGAAATGTACAGTTGTTTCGGCTTGTACAACATATAAATATTTAGGTGTGACAATTGACAGTTATTTTAGATGGGATCAACACATTATCAATGTGTGTAATAGGTTAAAATTAATTTTAGTTAAATTGTATTATATAAGGCACTTAGTACCGGTCTATGTTAAAGAACAATATATTTAGCACTAGCAGAATCTGTTATTAGGTATGGTTTGGAGGCTTGGGGATTTGCTAGTGAAATTTATTTAAAGCAAATTGGGATTGTACAACGGCAATTATTAAAATTGTGGCTAATGGATCTTCCGGTACTACTTTAAAGAACTTTTATATGAGAGCAGCCTTTTAAGTGTAAGAGGTCTGCTGTACTATAAAATAATATTAGAAAATTACTTTGAAAGTAGTTACTTGGAAAGGAAAATTAGTGGTTATGGATTAAGGCAGAAAAATTATAATGTACCTTTAGCGCACAATAGGTATGAGAAAAGTATTCTGCAATACATAGTGCCAAAACTATTTAACGAAATGCCACCAGAACTAAGCCATTTTAATAATATGAGAACAATGAAAGAAAGTTTAAAACAATTTTGAATGAAAAGTATAGTTAAAACTTTGTTTTTTGTATAAAAAAAAATATGAGATATCATAAAACTTAAAACTTCGAACAAAAGTTATAAAAGTTGTAAAATGTTACAAAATAGTAATCTTGCAATTCATAATTCATAATTTTAAACATATGTAAGCGGTTTCTATGATAAAATGTATAAAGAGGGTTGAGTCAATGTATTTATAATAATTAGAAGTTTATTAATTATAATTTATTTAACAATAATTTTAATTTACTGTTAACTTATGTCTGTATAAACGTATAAAGGTAATTTTAAGTAACTCAGTAGTGCATTTATTTAAATATAGGAAATATATGTGTATATTAAAAGGCAGAATAGTAATAGTAATCGGATGTATAGATACTGTAAATTAGGCTATGTAGAGTTTAAGTTTGGTTTTGATTTAAATTGAGTTATTTTAATTAGGTTATTTTAAGTCAGATGCTAGGTTAGATTAGAATAAGTTAAGTACGTACTTTTCGGAGATTTTATCATAACATCTTTACTATGTACTTTAGTTACTTTATTTCATTATTTACAGAAACCAGAAAGTTAATTGTATTTTTTTTTGGCATAGGCGGATACTTTATTAATATAGGTTACCAAATTTAATAAAATGAGTATTTTAGAAATAGTTGTTTATACAGGCAAAGTAACAGACAAGAAGTAGATAACAAAATATTGTATACACCTTGTCAAGCAACTATTAGTTAGCTTAAGGTGAACTTGTAAACTTATGGATAATAAATGTTATTTGAATTTGAATTTGAATTATTGTTATTATTATTATTATTGCTATTATTTTTCTTATTATTATTCTAAAGACTATTATTATTATTATGATTGTTATTATTATTATTATTACTATTAATATTATTGTTATTATTATTGCTATTATTTTTATTATTATTATTTTTATTATTATTATTATTACGGTATCTTTAGGTGATAAAAATACATCTGCAAAATTTTGCATAAGCATACTGTATCTCATTTCCTCGGAATTTAAATCATTAAATTTGATTATTTTAATAACTTGTTGTACTGAAGAAATGTTTGTGTCTACAAGCAAAAGTATTTCAAAGTCATTAGAGTATTCGATTTTTTTACTGAAATTTCTAATACTCACTTCTTCCTCACGTACATTTAACATTCTAACGGGTATCATGTTACCTATGAGATTAATCAATCTACAAAAATGCCATCTCCAAGTTGATCTGGTAAAACAATTCAATTTTCAAAAGTTTTTAAGTTTATATGTTTGATAATTTCGCAACGAGAAAGAACATTAATTCGGTTGAAATATTTTTATTTCATGGATAAAAGTATTCTTTCACTTTTTATTACAAAGGAAATATTAAAATTTTAATAATCTATCATAGCAGAGTAACTTTCAAATAAATCTCCAACAAGTATTCTATGTGTGTCGTCATGGTTATGTAGTTGACCTCTAGCCTAATAGTACCTGAGCCGTTTGACTTTATTGAACCTGCAGTAAAATGTATTTTAACTTTACTCAACAAGTTTACCTGTTGAGTATGTCTGTTGATGTGGATATCAAAAAAAAAGCACTAATTGACCTCCTTGTGTCAAGTAAAAGTTAAATTGGTTTTTTATTATATTCTAACTCAGTATAGTTTAAACTTTTACACTAATCACTAAAGATTTTAATTGATTACTATTGTTATTACGTTGAGGAATGAAAAACGTCTGAGATTTGTTTAATTCCCAATTATTGTATGCACATGTTGTTTGATTTTCTTAAACACCATTTGTTCTATAAACGTATTGAGGTCTTTGTTCCAAGTGTTTATGGTGACGGTATTTCGAACTTCCGCGCCCCTATAACTACACTGAACAAAAAATTATAATTTTTTCCAGATGATTACAAAACTGTTAACAAAATTTCCTTATCGGCCTCGTGTCAAAAGTTATTTATATTTTTATAGTCAAGCGTTTTACGATGCAACGTTTACATATGCTATGCATAATACAAATTATGCACGTCAATTCCAAATATCAACATTCTTTTGCATCTGATTTGCGTTTGTAGGGTATCTCTGGAGCATACCTGATGAGGTTTCAACAATAATCTGCGAGTAATGTGGGGCTCTACAATCTTGATATCGGTTTTCACAATACGTCTCTCAGATATTGGAAATCCTAAACATCTTTATTTAAAGCTTTAACAAAGTTTTTCATCAGTCCCAGTTTTATGTGCAGAGGTGGTAACAAAACGTTCTTTGTATCAACGAGAGTAGAATATGTAACATTTTTTTTCAGCACCAAGGCTTTCTCGCATTTTCCAGTATATAATTTACAGTGTTTATCCTTTGCTCTGATGTCCCATTCGCAGAGAAAACAGCAGTAGTACCTGGTGAAATGCAATTGCATTCCTAATAAAAGTGCTATGACTTTTATACACCACATATGCTCCACCCATGTTCTGTATACTTAATTTTTTCAAGTAAAGTTTTTTATTGTCATAGTTGTCCTTTATATGTATTACGTGTGCAATAGGAACAGGGGTACGAGCTTCTATTATGGATAGAATTCCCTTCATGCTTGAGTAGATAAATCAATAAAAAGTCTCCATTCATTAATTTTGTATATTCATCTTAATGTATGCACTAGTCCAGAAACATCTACCCAGTACACCAACTGATCACACCATGTAAAAGAAAATTAAGAAAATCTTGTTCACGTCTCCGATATGTGGAAATATTCCAACCTTGCAACCTGAATCCCAATTCGGCTTGAGTTATTGACAAATTGAGATCCCGTACTAAATCGGTAAGCTCATTTTATGAAAGTAAATGTGGAGTACCTATATCAAATGGTTTGAAAACAGTATCCGCGTCTTTTTCCATAAGTTCTACAATATTATCTTCATCAGCATGCATACCATCAAGGTTTTATGATTTTGTACGTTTGGATACAAGTAAATTCTAGCTGTGAAGAACTGGTTTAGTAGCTGATTGCAGATTTAGGTAATATGTTTCAACTTCAATGAAATTCCAGATAGATTTCTCGAGCAAAAACAGCAATATGTAACTTGATTTTTAGGTTCTTTTCACACCGCATACAGTGCAAAAAAGCATTGGCTTGCGGTTACCGTTGAGCTATCCTCTTAACTTCACAGCACGTGTCGCGCAAATGGTATGTGGCACCCAAGTTTTATCCTGATCTCATAGTTTGAATACAAAGTAAAGCTCATAAGCTTTTTTGATTAACGTAGTATTTTTTTGTGAGATTTAATCGTAAACTCCTCACATCCACAACAAAACATATCCGTTTGATTTACAAACTTTCGCGAAATTCTATAAAGTCTATCAGCAACATATATTGTATAGTGAAATAGTATTTCTTTATTTATATTTTATATCTATTTATAGATGCGATTAGGGTATTAACTGCTGCTCCTTCTGTCCGCTGCGCTTATATGCCTTAAGCCGGCGTTTTTATCAATTTCTAGAGCCTTAGCCAGACATTAAAATGCTATTTACATTGTAATGGTAAGTCATCCGCCGCATTACCTTCATTACAGTATGTTATACAATATAAACCGTCTTTAACGGTTATTTTTATACTTGATGGCGATACGAAAATTATGAGTTCAGATTTGGTTTTAGCAACCAAAAATGCATAAAAGATTCCCATCAAATATCTGAAAACAAAAATCGTGTTGGTCTAAAATATTGCTGTGGTCATGTTAGCTAGTAGTAACAAAAATAATGTTTTAGAAATATTTAGTTTTAGCGTTATTATTGTGTTTATTTTTGCAATAATAACCATGTCACATTTGAAATTTTAAGTTTACTGCTGTCTTATAGTTTTTGTTTTCGTGTTCTCTATTTTGATTTTTATTTGTATAAGTAGTAGAGGTTTGAAATTTTTGACCCCGTATATAAAAAGCAAATGAAGAATTCTGTTGTTCAGAACAACTTAAAGATTCCGATTTTTCAGCATTAATTGCATCGCTACATGGTTTGTAATTACGTATGTGTTCCGACATTTTATAAACTTTAAAGTATCAAGGGCAATTTAATTAATTGCGTTTACGGTATGTGCGAGAGTGCCGAACTGATAACCAACAAGACGTTTTGGTTGGTTGTGGTGTCAGTATTAACGTAGATGTTATGGACTTCAAGAGTGCACGGTCGGTTCATTAATACAAGTTCCTGCAATAAGCATGTCTACCGCGAGTGCATCAAACAAGTACTCAGGTATGTGTTTATCCTCATATTTAATGCAACGTCATTATTTGCTCTGCATTTATAGCTGGTGTCATAAATATCATTGAATTAATGTGGTTCTGAACCTATGAACATACAATTAAATTTCCAATATCCTAAACATTCTCTTTAACGCGTCCTATTTCACAGCAACCCTATAAATACTCAATTAACAATTCTCCTTTGGTAAACTGCTTTAATGATTACCCGTAATTCGATATTACCTATGCCTTTACAAAGCACATCAATCGCTGGTTTTCCACTTTCTCTGCAAAAAATTTAACGCGTTGTCGTCATTATTTGCCTGAGCAATTGTTAGATGTGCCATTAGAGATTCTCTTAATTTGCCGAATTCATCAATACTTAAATGACTTTGTCCAATTGATTGTAATTTGATTGATTGTTTGGGTAAAAAATAGTTTTAAGGCCTAGTAATACATCGGTTGCGTTAGCATATTCGGTTTTCATGCAAATTATATCTTTATAAAGTATACATGTTTTTAAAACGTAATTAATTAAGTAGATTTTTCCTATATCATTTAAAATTGGTTCATACAATCCTATGCCTTCTATTATTTGATTGACCCCATCCACCGTTCCATTTAATTTTGGAATTAGACTAGTTGCCGTTTTAAAATTGAATTGTACTGCCGCATCTGCGTAAAGATAATTGCTTTCAAGGTTTATACAATTGTCGACAGTACTTTTCTGCTTATGTGCTCTATTTTCTAATCATGATTCTAGCAAATTAAGAATAGCGTTACTAATATGTCTCCTAAGCACTAATATGTCATGTTAGTTATTGTACCCCACCTTGTATGGTTCTACTCAGCTATTTATTATTCATGCAGGTATAACACGTAGATATGGTTTTTCTGTTTATTTGGTTAATATTTTAAATTCCTAATATCTTGTAAAGTTATGTTTAAATTGGGAACCGGATTCTACATACATTCCTATCGTAATTGTTGATAGTCCGTACATTGTACTAGGCGATTTTCTTTTCGATACTCACTCACTCACATACTTTTAACTTTTGATTCGCGTTATCAAGTCCAATGTGGATAACTAATAGGAAATTTTAGATTACAAAGTAAATTTATAAATTACTCTTAATTGTTGTTCCACTCATATATGCAATGGTTTTGTGCTTTATCATACAAATCTTTCACAAAGCAATACACGTTTTTGCTTCCTAATTTACGTCCTGCGTGTATTGGTACGTATCCAGTGAGTGTCCAGTGACTAACAGGAATTTTATTTTTAGCTTTTTTCTTGGGTTAGATGTCTGTCCGCATTCCATGGGGTTATTTTAGACCAATCTGTTTTGATGAATTTTATGCCTACTGCTTTCATCCGTTCCTTTGCGCTGATGGGGTGTTCTTTAGAGTGTAATGCTGTCTATCTGGATAGGACAGAGTGGTTGTACCTATGTCACATGATACTTGACTAGTTGTAGTGGAGAGCAATTTGGTACCGGTTATAAGCGAGCCACATGTTACTGCACCATGGTTGGCGTTTTTTGTAATAATAATTTAATCGATTATATCGCACTTTACTTTAAAATAAGCTCCATTTATGCACAACTTTGTTTTGAAGCTCGCAAACATATTTTAAGCGGACATAGAATTTCTGTCTCAACTTACGTCCCATATGCCTACTATATGCGCTGTCCCCTGCGGATTCGTTTGTTTATTCAGAGTGTTGGTAGTATGGGATTACTCTCTACAAGACATAGTTCAAATTTTAGTACATATTAATTAACGGTTTTACTACAAACTAACCAGTTTATTGTTTGGTACTCTTGTACATATTAACTTTACCAGTAATTATTCTTTATACTAGGAACCAGATTTTACAAGCTGTTTCCTGTATTTCATCTCTATCATTTTGTTTCTCAAAATTCAAACAACTAACAAGATTGTGTTAATAATTAATTACATTTAGGGATTATATTCCTGCATTACTCTTATTTTGTTAAACATATTTTGGTGCAGCAAAATTTAAATGCATTGTAGTTTTAAAATTGTCTTTCCTTTATTTGCGAGCTCGTATCATTTATATTTAGTGTTTAAGGATTTATTATTATTTATAGCGGCTTGGTACCGCCATGTTTACCATTTAAGTTGGTTTAATAAATTACGTTACTGTTACTGTTATGTTACTGTGTTCTTATTTTATTTTTTGTATTATTAAATAGACAAGTGAGCTCTCTTTAACTGTTCACTATCCTATTTGATATTCATTTCAGCAGATAAAGTCGGGTTCTTAACTACCCTTAGTCCCACCCTAATTTTCAGTTGAACTAGCATGTCTTTGGCTTTTCTCGTTACGTTACGGTAACTCGTGGGAGTCTTTCTTTCTTGACCTTGCTTTTCTTGTTGGTACTTCCTTCGGGATCCATGTGTTACCGTAACAGGATTTTGGAATGATAACGACCAACACAAAAAAGTGACCTGACGACTGCAGATTTGTACACCGTTATCTGTGATAATCTATTGGGAAACACCAAAAAGTAGGAAGACTTGATCTTCAGGGATGTTGGATATGGACACTGCAGTGGCGCCACGCACAGGAAAGAACAGAGAAAACTTAGTAAAGTAGTCAGTCACTACAAGGCTATAGGAATGACCGCGAGTGGAGCAAGGTAGAGGACCTACTATGTCACAGGAAATGACTTGCAGGGATGAGATGACGGTTTGGCCCTAGGAGCGATGAGACCATGAGGAGGTTACTGTTCAACTCTGTGATCAACACAAACCGGACAACTACGGATGTAACGAGCGACATCAGCTCTGAGATAGGGCCAGTAATACCTTTGCAGGAGATGACTAGAAGTTTTGGTCACTCCACAATGGCAAAAAGTACGAAGATCGTAATGGAGGGATATCACATGTTTACGCTGCACAGAAGGTACAATGATTTTGCAATCGTCCGGAGAATTGGCAGCGATAGAAGTTTTGTAACGACAAAGAATGACATTGTCGACTACGGACCAGGAATGATAACGTTTAGAGGAGTTGAAAGTCTTTTGGAGCATGGAATTACACTACGGATCAGGAGCAGGAAAAGCGACCTCGGGGGTAATAACAAAACTAGAAATTGGTTCAAGAACAGGCACAGAACAAGAAAGGGCATTAGGAACAACATGATTTTTGCCTTAACGGTGAGTAATAGTTAACTCATATTGGAGGCGTAGGGACTAGAGGGCTATGCGACCTGAAGGACTTTGAGTTTATTGAGCCAAAGGAAGAAATGGTGATCAGTGATGACGAAAGAATGGGAACCTTCGACTTAAGGATCAAATTTCTCAATCGCCCACATTACTGCCAGGCATTGCTTCTCAGTAACTGAGTAGTTTCACGCAGGTTTGGAAAGCGAACAACTAATATAGCTGACGACCTTCTCGCCGTCGGAATACAGCTGACTTAGTATGGAACCCAACCCGAAGTGGGAGGCGCCAGTTTGAATGGTGAAAGGAACAGTAAAGTTGGTGCAGAAAAATATGGGGGCAGAAACTAGGTGTTGTTTCAGGGAAAGGTACACAGATTGACAATTGGGAGTTCAAGAGAAAAGGGTGTTCTTAGGGGTGAGGTTAGAAAGTGTGTTACGGTATTATGTGCAGACACGAAAGAAAACAGTGAATGGCAGTAAATAAATCACCTACACTGAATACCGCAACAAAACGGGACAAATAGTAGAATCGAAGTCCAACGAATTAGATTTTGGGCTAGCTCAAAAACGCCGTAGAATGGGTCGGGTGATACAGAAGGAACACGTCGGAAGCCTCAGTAAAACTATATTCTTTACATATAGTCCCGAAAGACTATTTACAAAAGTCAAAAACACATTTACGTTATCGTTCGTCACAACGCGATGTACACAAAGCATCAATTTACATATAGTACAATATAAACCTAAACATTTAAAATAGCGAGAATAATATCTTATTATCTAAAATACACTTACATATCTACATACCAGTATAATGTTTCCAGCCCCAATTATGTACGAGAAGTAATTATACATAAAATTTTCAGTAACATCTGCTTTGACGAGTATACCTCAAATTTCCGTTAACTTGAGTTTGCACGTAGTAATTTCTATATTGTAATGCCTCGCTACATTGGTTTTTCAAATTTTCTAAAAACCTTTGAAGGAAGTAGCACAGTTGTTCAAATGTACTCACATATAACATTACACCATACAATCACTTGGGTTTTAAATAGTGCCTATTATAAAAGGTTGATTCGTTCCAGTTATTCTCTTGATTTTCAGACTTTGCTCGTAGGTATCTCGCGTTGAACAAGTATTCGCGTCAAACTTTTAATTTTTCTTGCGAGCCAAAACAAAATAATTATTGCCAGAATGACTACTGAGATAGTCATACACCGTTTGATAAGGTTTAATCGTTTAGCTTAGAACGCGAGCTACATATTCCCTAGATTAATACGTATTTATATTAAATCTTATCCTTTAGATATAAAATGATACATTGTATAAAGGAATGTAATGTAATAAATGTCAATAGAGTTCATACTAGAACTAGAATATGAGACGACTTCTTTGTAACACAGACGCAAATGAGATACAGTAGAATAAGGAACAATAAACTACTACCAAGTAGCTTTATTTATAATTACTTAGAATTAAAGATATTGTATGATTTATCAATAAACAGCAAAAAAGCAATATTTGCAGCTTTCTGAACGATGTACGACCGGGACTCCATGTTTAATGTAAGAAGCTAATCCACTCAGTTAGTCTTCGAATCATACACCTTTTGCATTGTTAGAATTCAAGCTATCTACCATTAATTCTTAATCATTAAAAATAAAACTTGTATTAATTTAATTTAGTTTAATCTGTACCTAAAGAATATAAGTGTTTAAGTTGTTTATGAATAAAACAAGTCTGTTGATAATTGAAATAATAAAATTAATTTTGATAGTTTTAGTTCTTGAATAAAACTTTTAAAAAAAGACACTTCTAAGGACCGAAAATCTATCTGACGCAGCCGAAACGGATTCCAGAAAGACACTAGTATTTCCAAATTCAACAAACTGGTAACCGTGAATTTTAATTCTTTGCTGGAATAGAACCCAAAAATTGGCAAAGGTACAAACTCGACTAAATCCAATACCGAAGAAAGGCTATAGGACGAACAATCAAATTATATTGAGTGCCTAGTTGGTTTTTCTTTGTCATTTTTAATAACATATTGATTTTAGTAAGTATTAAAAATAAAAAGAATTTTATATCTACATTTTATTATTGCAACAATTATCAGAGAATGTACGAACTTGATGAGATTTTAACGGAACTTCATAGGTTAACATTATCCAAGATTGAAGCAATCGATTCTTTAAATAGCTTTAGTGCAAATTTGACTAAGGAAGCACAGAATAATAACTCAAACAAAACGAATTCAGATAACTTAAGGTTATATTTACAGTCGATTTCTATGCATGACGGTAACCAAGTCATGCTAGGTTTACATTACAGCTTGCAAAACATTTCTAAAAACTTTTTATAAACAAGGGAAAATAGAAAAGAATATGTTAACATGAAGAGCATAAATTTTAACAGCGAGCAGGGATGATTTAAATGACTGGGTAAATTATAAAAAAACATTAATTGCTTATTTTGGCGATCAAAAAAATATTAAATGTTTAGCTATGGATTTATTAAATTTGCAAATGGAAAGTAATCAATCACGTTATCAATTTGGTATAAAATTGGAAGACGTAAAAAGTTTGATTCTGAGGCTCATTCTGTAATAACTTAAAAACATTAATCAAAATAAATAATTTTTGAAATCATTCAATACATTTCTAAACATTTAGAACATTCTCAAGCGCCAAAGCAAATACCAGTCACCTTGTATAAAATTAAAGGAAGCTCATTCTGTAATAACTGAACCACATATAGTAAAATAAATAATTCTGGGCGCAACCCAATTCATTTTAGAATAATTTAAAACACTCATAAACTACAAATAAATACAAATTAAACATATTTAAACGTGAAACAAATCTTATTCAAACTTGGCGCATTGCGTAAGAAATAGAATGCAATAAAACGCATAAAACAAATTTTACAAAAACGTGCATATTTCATGACGCCTTAAGGTATAGGTATTGGGGCAAAAGGTGCACGTGCCATTATATATGTAGAAATTGTCACATTGTTGTAAAGCACAGTTTGGGTAAACAAAATATGGAATCATGAGTTTTGGTATACATGCAGAATTAAATAATTATTTAATAAATTCTTTTACAAAATTTATGTCTACGTGATGTCTCAAGCATAAATAATTACACTTGTTAGCAAATCCCAATACAAAACGTTGAAATACGTGCATAGTTAAATGCATAGAGTAAGCAATTTTGAATAAAATTCAACAGATTAAGAGATAGGATGGAAGGAACTTGATCTATATAAAGAACCAAAACTGATAAGATACATTTATTCCATTAATGACGCACTGCTGTAACAGTCTAGACAAATTTATTACGTGAATTTAAAATTAAGTAAAGTCAAAAGTAATATAAAATAAAATAACGTAAAGATTCAGGTGAAAAATAGTAAAAGTGCGCGTGGAGTGCGTATTAGTAAAAATTTGCCGTTAGTATTAAAAATGTGAGTATAAATTTAATTAATGTAAACATAATCTTTACCATTTATTAATTTAAGGCTATAAGTAATGTTCTAAGTAATCATCTAAGTAATCATCTGAGTAAGGATCTGAGTAAGAATCTGAATAAGGGTCTGAGTAAGGATCTAAGTACTCATCAATGAAATTATCTAAGTAATCATCTAAGTAATCATCTAAGAAATTATCTAAGTAATAATATAAATAAAGATATAATGATAATGTTAAACTAAATAAGCAACTAAGGGATTCACTAAAAAACGTTTACAAGTTATTGGAAAACTGTGGATTACTGAGTTAAAAACCAAGCTAAAGGTCAACGACTGGAACTAACAATCAATCTGGGTCAGGAAACTTCGGTAAGAGTCAACAAAAATACAAAGTCAGAATTTAAATTTATAATTTTTTGCATGTTGCATGTCTTATTTCAAATATTTCATAAGCATAAAACTCACACGTAATATAGATATTTTTGTGTAAAAGGTCAACAAAATCTTGGTTGGTACGTAAAAATTATGTTAAAAGTGGAATAGTTTTTTTGAACGTTAAACGAAGCTGTCAATATAAAACATAATAACTTTTGCTGACTTTAATTGCTTAAAATTTTGGTAGTAAACAAATTTAATAAGAATATTTATTTTCATATGATTAAAAAGTTTTTATAGCTAATAATATTACAAGGACGTAGAGATATAAATTGTACATTTTCTTAGCCTATTATACAAAATTTGGTGAATTTCGTTTGTCTTATTCAAGTATATGAAGTGTTACAGGGGAGTGGGTAAATATTCTCTGTTATCATATCGACGTTTACTCTGTGCAGGGTATAACTAAGCTAGTCGAGGCATAAATCTAATTGTGTTGATTTTTAAATTATTTTAGATTATTTTAGAGGCACAGAGAGGTGACGAGCAGCAAGCAATATATTCCATTGCGATGGAATATCTTTAACTTTCACCAACACAGTCAAACATAGTATTCAACTAACAGATGAGAAACCGATTTTTACCAAAACATATACACTACCTCAAGCGAGTCAAGAAGAATGGGATAGGCAGGTAACAGACTTACTAAACCAAGACATTGTTCAACACTCAAGTTCACCATGGAGCAGCCCTGTACTAATCGTACCAAAAAAAAACAGACGCCTCAAGCAAACACAAATACCAAATGCTTATCGATTACAGGAAACTCAACGAGAAGACTGTAGACGATAAATACCCATTACAGAAGAATTGGACAAGCTAGGTATATGCCAATACTTTTCGACATTAAACCTCGCCTCAGGTTATCACCAGGTGGTAATGGATGAGAAAGACATAACCAAAACAGCGTTCAGTACATTCAGAGGACACTAAGAATTCAACGCATGCTGTTTGGCTTAAACAACGCACCCGTCACGTTTCAGAGGGTTATGGACAATATTTTGAGAAAGATACACACCGAGAAATGTCTGGTGTATCTTGACGATATAATTGTATATTCAACGCTACTCAACTAGCACATTGAGAAACTAAGAGAAGGTTTTGAGCGTTTAAAAAAAGCTCACTTTAAAGTATAACAAGATAAGAGCGAATTTTTGCAAAAGGAAGTAGCATTCCTGGGACACATAATAAAGCTACAAGGTGTTATACCAAACCCAGATAAGACAAAGGTCGTATTAAACTACCCCTTAGCAAAAACGAACAAAGAAATAAAAGGAGTTTAGGACTTAGTGGATATTATAGAAAATTCGTTAAGGGTTGTACACAAATAACAAAACCACTAACGAATTCTTTAAAGCACGGTCAATCGAACATACACCGGAATTTATTAAAGCACTAGAGAAAATCAAGTGCATTCCTACAAATCACCCTTTGTTGGAGTACCCCGTTCAAAGCTCTTTAAATTAAAAACATACGCATCCAATGTTGCTCTTGGCGTAGTATTAAATCAAAGCAAAGTAGGTAGCGATAAACCAATTAGTTACGTATCACGAACATTAAATGAAACAGAACAAAAATGTAACACAATTGAAAAGGAACTGTTAGCCATAATTTAGGCAACAAAGTAATAAGTCATAAGTCATAAGTCATATCTTTACAAAAGAAAATTTTATATATACAACGACCATAGACCATTAGTGTGGTTATGTAAACTAAAGGAACCCAACTTAATATTACAGAGATAGAGAATTCGATTAGAGGAGTATGACTACGAGATCATATATAAAAAAGGAATATATAACAATAATTCGGACGCATTGAGCCGAATACAAATCAACGCCATAGAGAGATAGTCAGTTGCAGGTAACGTAGACGAAACCGAGATGAGAGATGACCCATGCGACCCCGAAGAAATAGAAACTATACATTCAACTCAAAACGACGAACCGAAAACCGCAATTAAAATTCTGAACGAAACCATAGATACAGAACCAAACCAATTTATAATTACGTAAGTCTTAACTAAGACTGAACCGGTAAAATATGCCAAAACAGAAAATAGGGAAATAACAAATAACGAAAGATGACGACGAGGATCAAATAATTAAAATTTTAAAAGAATATGCCTCGGAGAAAAAAGCGTATATATATATATATATATATATATATATATATATATATATATATATATATATATACTGAAATATTATTATCCGCCTTACCTAAATTCACTAAAACTTTATCTACAGGGTATTTAATATTTACTATTTACCTAATGAATGACTTCCTTGTTTCTACGCTAACTATGCGTCTTCCTATGTTTATCTGCGTCGCTTAAAACTATTTATACTTTATATACAGGGTGTTGACTGCTAACTATTTACAAGCTATCTCCATTTTTCAATTCTTTACTAAATAAATGCAGTTTTCTGCTGCCTATGGTAATTACTCATTTTTAAATGACCTTTACTATCAAGTACACCCTTAAACAACCCCATATCACAGCAATATATATATATATATATATATATATTGCCGTGGATTTTCTAAAAAACATTCGAGCCCCAACGTTGGGCCGTCATAAATTGCCGTGGATCTTCTTTGGACCTCGCCAGTGTCAAAAAAATTTAATTTTCAAAATTATAAAAATTTCACAAAATTTTCTTACCCGGATTCTGCTTCCTATAATTAATTTCTTCAGCCGCTTCCCTGGCTAACTCAGCTGTGCCTCTTCTCGTATACCTAAATTTACTATCATTCTCTTAACCATTCACATACCATTCAATAAAATTACAAAACAATACAACAACCATACAATATTTATTTACTGCTATTTACAAATAATAATTCATAGTTATGTACAGTTCGGTGCCTTAGTTACACCTCAATAAATACTATCTTTGTAAAGTCCTTGTTTTTAAAATTGTAATCTCAAACACATTTAATGCAACGGGAGTAAATGGGCCTCAAATAATACCTCATCTTTATTTATTACTGCACACTGGAGTATGGTGAACTCATGATAACCCAGTTTATTAATGTATGCTTTCCACTTTGCATACTATTACTACAAACTAAAAAAAACCATGTACTCTTACAATTAAATTTAAATTCATCTAGAAATTTAATAAGCTTTACGTACACCTTTTGTTTTATATTCCAAATACCATAATAATAATCAGTTATACGTATCTCTTTCAATACGTTAAATTACCAAAATAACCATTAAAGTTCACTCACACATCACAAATAATTTCAATAGTTTATCCAAAAAAAACAGCAAATTCAAATGCGTTACCTGGAAAAGCTTCAAAATTCCACCTCCGTTAAAGATGCCTTTGTATACCTAAACCCCTCGGTTTCGTGATTATGCGCGCTGCTCTACCAGCTATTCATAGATGAAAACACAATCTAAGTTGAGCTTGTGCTGCCCATTCACTATCAATTCCAACATCCAAATCCATTTATATTACACTTGTTTACTACTGTATTATTAATTTACGAGCTTGTTAAAGTATTCGTAGACCTCAGTTAAATTAAAATTACTCGCCACTATTCGCGTTACTAATTTTAAAGGCCACAAATAATCTAATACTATTTTACTGAATTTTACAAATCTTTAATACTCACAAGCCTCGTCGGTTGATTATTATACGTTGTTAAGCGATGCAAAATAAAAGAGAGCCCTATTAATTTTCTTTCCGTATTTATACCATAACAACAGGCCTCTCTTGGCCACTCTTTACGCGAAATACTTAATCGAAAATAATATTTTCGCAAATTTTGTATAACCGTCTTAAACTTCCAGAAATATTCCCTCGCCAACATGCTATATCATACAAACTATCACTTCCACCTGTCGCGTGTCAAAGCTGCAATCAAGACCGCCTTCCCCTAAACACGGATTGGCTTTTCTAAACCGAGCCCCTTATGACGTAGATTTTGAGAATTATCGCGCTTGATCTAGTTGCTTCGCTATGCTATTTTCACGTTCTTATTTGTTCTAGAACGTAGCCATCTTGTTATCACATTTTCGGTTTGTTTGAGAATCTTTAAGTTTATTGTTTCCTATTTTTTATTAGCACTTTGGGTTATATAATAATTGGACAACGTCGTTTACGCATTTCAACATTTTACCGTTCTAAAACGTGGAGTCATTAAATACGCCCATATTGAACTAAGAATACGTCCTTTTGTTATCAATTACAAATCAAATCTTTTCAGAATGTGGCTTTACATCAAATTCGACCTAACCGTAAATTGATCCTAAAATTTCCCTCAGATTATTTAAGCACTTGAACAGGATTAATTACAAATAAAACTTTTCATAACATATGATTCTGTATTTAAACGACTTTGAAGGTATTAATACCTATATTTTTATTTAAAACACGATTACACTACCTAATGATCACGGTTTCCTGAGTCAAACATAATTGATACATTTTATACGAGGCGTTGGGCAAATGCTTTCTATACAAACAGATTTCTAAATAATTGGCTTTTTCTCAAATTTTCTCGGATTTCTGAAGTCATATCTTTATCATATGGTAAAATATAACCTTACTGTAACTGATAATAAAACCATTATATGTACATATATATATATATATATATATATATATATATATATATAAATTACTGTAATACTCGATTTTATTATCTTAGGATTAACGAACCCCTACGATGGCCGTTATGAAATTCTATGTTATTACCTAAACAATCGAGCCCCAGCGTATAAATTTGCTGTAATATTAACCCCACGATTGAGCGTTATAAAATTTGCTGTGTTATAACCTATTTGATTACTTTATTAATTTAAGCCCCAATGTTATGAAATGTTAGATTAGGATTTTTACCCCGACTAGCTTACTGAATGGATCTTATTGAATCAAATAAAGCAATTCTATAATACACAATATAATAATTGATAATATTTACAACACGAAGCGACACTTCGTCACTATCGTATATATAAGCCCTACCTCCAATTGATTTCATTGGCTTGTTGACGTTCTAGAGCGATAGTTCTACCTTATCTCACATACCTTGGAATTTTCACCAATTATTTAGTTCAAATCTTTCAATATATGTCTTGTCTGTCACGTACGCATCCCGCATATCGTAGTATTATTTGAGAATTTCCAACTTTTGACATTTATTAACTCACGTATTCGGATGTTTGTTAAATTTTATCGTCTAAATTAAATCGCCTGGTGCTTGTTTATTTCTACAGAATATTGGATTTTTGAAAAAATGTGATTTCTTCCAGTCACGTAACGATTTTCTAATAATGAATTATTTAGAAGGCGTGTACGATGATATTCTCGACGCAATTATTAAATATTTGCAATACCAATTTATATATGCTTCCCGGTGACTTAATTTTGATGCAATTTGTTGCGTTTTAAAATCTTATCTTTACTTCTAAACTGCACTTAGACATCTTTATGTTCTCATGCATTTAATACCGTATATTTTATATACAGTGTCCTCTCAATTAACAGTATGTAGAGTGACCGTTTTACTTTTATGGTTTCTGGAATTATGTGCTTTTCTTAAAGTGGAAGTTGTTTACATTTATTCTACGACCCCCATGACTTAACCTACCCCTAAACTACCCTATTATCATAGCAATATATATATATATATATATATTGATATAGATATTGATTAATTATAAAAACATATATTTTTATTGCGAACGCTTGAAGCATAAGGTTACGTTTTGAATTAGTTACATGGATGGATGTTTTACTAATATCATTCATGCAGCGTCTGGGCACAAATTTCAATATTAAAAAATTATTTATTTCGCCGAAATAAGCTTGCATTAGTTCTCAATATAAAAGTTACATGGTGCTGCGGTCACATACTCGATCGTTATTACATTCAATAAATACCAACATTTGAACGATATGAAACGATATTGAAACATGTGGAAAATAACATTTAGAATGATTTCAATTTACGTATAGCAAGTGAAGTGATGATTGCATTTAAGAGAGCGCTCGGCAAATGAAATGTTTTGCTACAAACAGAAACGTTTGTTATAGGTCTAAATTAAGTGAATGGTAAAAAGGCTCATATTTGTCTAATATAGTGGATATTTTGAAGAAGATTTAGTTGTTTAAAATCTGAATTAGTGGTTATATATATATATATATATATATATATATATACATACATATGACTTTGAAAATTTTAGAATGTTATTTCTGCTATTCTGTAAACTGGTAAAGTCATTTGAAAATTACACTGTTCAATAAAATTCAGTGCATGTGAAATATTGTAGGTAATAAAGTATTTGGCAGTTAGTTTGGTTTTTGTCAAATTTGAGAAATCGTATGTAGACCTGCATATTTAATATTAATTTAGGTAACAAGGGTATTTTAAGGCTTCAAAAACAACTTCAAATCTAAGACAGGAAGCAACGCTCAAGATTACGGCTATAAACCAACTATTAAAAATATACATTTACCTGGTAAATTAATTACACAAAGTAAGTTGATAAATACTAACGTACTAATAAGATGAAATAATAACTTAGACTTCTGTGCAGAGCCCAAATGATCATTTCACATCGAATTAGTAATTGAAAGTTAGGTTGATGTGTGGTGACATACACGATTTAGATTTGTAAAATTTTTCAATTTTCATTACCAGCCGCGCTAGTGTAATTGGTAAATACGTCAGTCACGAATGTTGGAGATACAGCTTTAAAGAATGTCTGGGATCTTATATTTTCCATTTTTTCACTACTAGCTTAATGTGAAATGAACAATTGGACTTTGCATCAAGTTATTATTTCATCTTATTAACTATATGTATATATATATATATATATATGTATATATATATATATGTATATATATATATATATATATATATATATGTATATATAAACATATATATAAAGAGGTGACGAGAGATGATATAAAAAACCCTACAAAAAGAAGAAAACGGAAAAAATTAAAATTTTCCAGTATTTAATTGTTCTACTCTGTATAAAAATATGCATATTTTTTGCACCTAAAAAAAAGCCCTTAATAATTACGTAATTAAACATCGTGTATTGCATTTATTGCAGAGTGTAAAAAGATCATAAACATTAAAAAAACTTAACTTTAAGCAGTGTGTGTAAAATAATTGCTATTGAGTACCGTGTGTACATAATCATTCTATTCTTAGTAAAAACGAGTCTCATTTTAAGATATAAATACAAAGCTATTTATTTCATTCGCTTTAGACGAAGTCTTCAATAATTAAGAATTCGTATGTAGACATTTTTGCAGACTGAAAAAGAGCTGCATACACTTATGAAATACTAAACATATTTTTCGTGTGTAAAATATTCACTTTATTCACCGTAAAAGCAAATCTTATTGTATTTACAAAACATTAAGAATGTAATTACGAGCTATAATTAATTATATAATTGACATCCGTGTATAAATATATCATTTTAAAATACTCGTTCTTGTTAAAATAACACCTAATGAGTTTCAAAAACATGTTAGTTCTGGAATTTTAGGTTACTTAATAAGACTAAACGTTATTTTACCAAGAAATGTTTGTAAAGGTCATTAATTAAGTTGATTGTTTGTATCAATAAATAAATAGCCCAATTAAAAGGATCCGCAACTTTTAGAAACCCATAAAAGTTCAATAAGCTAGTTTACTTGCTCTACGCATTACAGTATGAAAAAAGAGATAGTAGCAAACTTGCTTGTGCATTAGAGGGGTGCAAACGTTGCTTTACCATAGACAAAAAATATTAACAGACTGCGATAGCTTGACTCTAATTAGCTCATTAGAACCGTGAAATTGGTGGAATTCTTACATAAGCCGTGACTAATTTTCGAGAATACACTGGAGTGAATTGGAAACAAATGAAGTAGTTGGAATTTTTGTATATAAACCGGAACTGAATTATAACGGGGGTCATTAATTTAAAGACATGAACAGGTAACTTCGAGTAAAGATTAATTCTTTAAACGTGTAAGTTTGGCAATTTATAATTTATTTTGACATGCAATACGTTACGTAGAACTTTGCATAAATATGTAACATAATTATTTTGCAAAACACTGCGAAAATTAAACAATCTTCGACAAGATAATTCTGATGCCATAGAATACGTTAAGTATAATTGATTAAAAATAAAGATGCACCTTGCAAACTAATGCTATAACTCCAAATGTAGATTTAGAATGGAACCAGGAAGTATTTAATACTGTTGGTGATAATGAAAAACAAGTTTTGATAAGTACTATTTTCGCAAGTATAAATTTTGTTTTTTTCTCAGAGTAAAATAAGTTCTTAATTATATAAAAGTTTTTTCGTTAAGCGAATAATTTCCAGCTATTTTTGACATCAGAGTTCAGAGGATTTTGACCTTTACTAAATGATCTGTGCAGCGTCATTAGCCAATCATACTTATCCGCGTACTATTAATGAATCGGTAAATTCTCCACTTATAAGCTAAAGGGTATTATATACCTGTTAACAAAGATTAAGTAAGGATTATTTTTAAGTAACGTTTAGGAATAATTTTCTGTATGAGCTTAAGCAATAAACTGTTTTATAAATTTTTTGTATGAAAGAAAAATGTTTTGAATGCATAGATGTATCTTGAGATCTCTGTTTCACTTTATTTCCGTAAAGTTCACAGCGTAATTTCTGTTGAGCTAGTCAGACAAGGATAAAGAAGGTAAAAGAGTAGTTTCATATTTCCTATTGCATTCCCATTAATGCAGTTTTTCCGTATACAAATCACAACTTTAATCTAGTGACTATCCCCTACTCATAGGCGTATCACAGCAATATTAGCGACGCCCAATGCTGTACCTAGTTACAAGAATTATATATATATATATATATATATATATATATATATATATATATATATATTGATGTGAAAAAGCGTCATCTTAGTACGTGAGGGATAAATACCAACAACGAGTAATAAACTATAAATGGGATAACTTTTATTAAAAACGTTTAGTGTTAAAGATGCTCTTTATATAAGCGAAATTAAGGAACAATTTTTGCACCGTTTCATTCATTCAGCATAGAAACTATTAAAAGTAAGAAGAAGAGAAACCCTTACAAAAGCATGTTTTATTTTGGAGAAATAAAGTTTTATTTTATGCATCATATCATTCATTAGCAACGAAAGTTCTTAATGGATTAAGCTCATTCATTTAAACTAAAAATTGCATTTGATTTGAAACATCATGCAAATATTAATAATGCAGAAGAGGTTACGCAAATGTTAAATTGAAACCTCAAATTTTTGTTATAAACCTACTACATTCCATCAGTCACGTAGCTTAGCAAATTTTCGTTGAACAAACCAACACTTGCAAATGATAAAGACGCTATCGAAACAAGGCTGTTTACACTATGAGATTAAAAAACTATTTAAAAACGAACATTCCTGAAATTTACCTATGGGAATGACGTCGAACTTTCGACGTAGAGTACGTGTAATTCTCCGGTTAAACACGGGGCGTAATATGAAAATTATATGGAACAAATGTTTCGTTAGCGGAACCAATGTTACAAATAACAGTAGACGTACCCAGATATAATGATTATTGATTTTTCAGTGAACCATTAACGATTGCAAAAACATAAAGTGCCACGATTAATTAACAATTAAAAATGATTTAATGTTGAAAAGTGAAATTAAATGCAATTCGACCAGCCTATAAAAGTACTAAGTAGAATTTGCTTGTTTGGGTTGTTTTAGTAAAGAAATTATTTTAGGACATCTAAGCACCTCCATAAATAGTTTTGAGTACCGTCCCAAGTAATTCAGGGCGCCACCCTAGGTATTTAGGTCTCCAATCTGTAATACCTCCAAACATATTTTGAGTATCACTCTAAGTGGCTTTAATCACTTTAATAGAAAATTTTTAATAACCCAACAAACACACTTTTTGGAGAATCAACGCGTTCACTAACATTGTGTAACATTCGAGCCTTCTATTAAATATGTCTGCTCTACCATACAGGCGGCAGAGCCTCGATAGATTACGAGGGGTTCCTGTTTGATGGTCAAGCCCAGGGTAAAAGGATATTGAATAGCTTTGAAAAAAAAGGATCCCTCTAAAGACTTCTTCCAGCCAGCTAAGTTTCTTCAACTTAGGGCAGAGCTATGAGCTAGGGTCGTAGGATGGTATATGAAAAAACAAAAGGAATTTTATTGGACGCCACCGTATATTAATGAGTGTTTTATAAGAAATTATTCGAAGATCAGATACGGAAATCTTCGAAAAAGGAAAAAAAATTTACGGCAAGCAACATATACAAAAATACTTACTGTGGTATCTGCAACCTAGAATAGGAAAGACGATCTCGTGCTATCTGAAAATTTAATCACACCTAAACATTTTCAAATTAGGGCTTCATGAGAGCCTAGTCACTTTATCACAAAATAATTATGTGTAAATCACTAATCAAAATTATACCTTCAAGAAAAACTTTTAACTTTAACACTAATAATACCTTCCTTCAGTGCTAAAGCTTCTAAATTATAAACAGTTTGCTTCTGTAGGACAAGCACTGTTGACTTCAAAGAAGAAAATTTTGAGACAACTTAAAATTTTTTCTATTAATTTTGTTTTTAAAAAAATGTTTATATATACATTGTTTATACAATTTATTTATACGGAGACTTTCGAAACAGTTCCGTTTTCACTGTTTAATATTAATATCTAAGCATTCTTGGAATATTGTTTTATCATCATTTTGTTTTCGACCTTACTTAAGGTCGGTTTGGCGCAGCTCTAACTTCTTTTCTAATTGTTTTATACAATGCATAAATTATTTTAGTTTTCTGTAAGAAATATGTTACTTTTACTTTATGTTACAATGACTTCATGTTACTTGAATAGGATCCTTTCCAGTTCACAAAAAAATTTACATATTCAAAAGTAATTTCTCAGGTTATGGTTACACATTTTTAATAACAATTTTTAATAAAATCAAAGGTCAAAGAAAAGTACTTATTGTCGACATTGAATTATACATCAGGTGTATTATCACCATGTGTTATACATTATAATTCGGCAAACAATGCTTATCATATTACATGTTCGATAAAGCAAACCCTTTAATGCAACTTTGTAACTTCAAACATAATATTATACAAAGATCTTAAAAATGTTAAGGTCAATTATGCCTTATTCAAATATTAAATTAAATTTTTAAATAAAACAAATTAATTGAACTATGAACTTTAGCAAAATTTTGAGAATTAATTTTAAACAAACTTATGTATAACTTCTTCGAAAATTTATCTGAGCATTTTACTTGAAATTTTCTTGAAGAAAGATATAAGAATAAAAATGGAGGATGACTCACTGCTAACCATCTGCTATTTCTGCGTCCTTACTCTTATAGTTGAGCGTAGCTGACACAGGGGTCCGGATTTAACCTTCGTATTAACCAATAACATGTGCGGGTTTCTGCATTCCTGCCTAGTAACAATTGAAACTGCTTCTCACTTTAGTGTATGCTTTATGATTAACAATTGGATTCTTTACAATACTTAAATTTCTATAACTTCTTTACTTGTAACTTGACTTTAATATTTTAAAATTCGGAATTATAATTATTTCCATATTTAATGATAGGTAGTTTAATCCTTAAAACGCTAAACTAAAAAATGAATAAAAACTTGAAGAGCTTGAAGAACTCCAAGAACTTCAAGAACTTGCGCGTAAAAATATATCTACAACCATTTTAGGCCGCTGCTATTACCAAAACTAACTTATGGAACATGTTGACTCTACTTAAATAATTGCTCGGGCGGCATGTTTGATTAAAAACTTGCAAGCCCCGATAAATACGTGTCTACGAACTACATCTGATATTAAAAAATGAAAATCAAAATTGTTACAATTGTGTTAATTTAATTAGTTTGCAGCTGCTGAAATAACACTTGTGGCAATTAAAATTTTGTATATAAACTAGATGTCAGTTTTTATAACTTATTTTCTATATCATTTCTTGAGAAGGAACCCTGTATTGTAAAAAATGTTAACTGGCTATAATACAAAACTACTGTAATCAATGTCAGATTAGTTTTTAGGATTTATGTTTTCTATAAAAAACATTTGAAAATATGCATTGTGCATTTAATAGCTTTAGAGTACAATCTGTGGTTGTAAGATTTTATTAATTCAGTATCTATTTAGCAAATAATTTATAGCTGAAAGCAATTTACACGAAATTTTGGTTTAAAGGTCATAAATAATAGTCGCAGGTAAAAGTACTCTATCCGTATATGCGTAGTGTAGCCATTCCGAATGGTCCTTCACCTTGAAGTAGTTCTAGATTCCTAGAACGGGTGCCATGGCTTCCTTCCGCGTTCCAGTGACCTAAAGAGCAAAACGACAGGTTTAACCAAAGTAGTAAGGTCTTTACTGAGGAACCAGACTAACCCCGAAAGAGGGCAGCGACTCTCTCGGTACTTAAATTGGCAGAGACTATAGGAGTCGGTATGGCATTCTCAGACACACTACCGCAATACGGAAGGAAACGGGAAACCACCACATTACCTCCAAAGTATACCGCGTACTTAAAATGGTATTTAAGAAAATAGCACTTTCTAGAGGTAAAAGATTCGGAAGGTAAAATAGTTCCCCATTCAGATCTCCGAGAAAGAACTACTTCAGAAGATGTGATCAGAAAATTTAGAAAAAGAATCGGGAACATTCTGCGAGTCGGAGCGTGGAATGTCAGAAGTATGAAGCAGGTGGGTATACTAGAGAACTTAAAAATTGAAATGGATAGGTTAGCACTAGATATAGTAATAGTCAGCGAAATTCGGTGGCCAGATGCGGGGGATTTTCGGAGTGCAGACTTTAGAAAAATTTATTCAGAATATGAGGAAAAAAATTCTGGCGTGGAGATAGTTATGCGAAAAAAGATAGGGCACTGTGTACAAAACTACCTACAAAAGAACGAAAGAGTACTCATGGTTAGATTACTCTAAACCAGTAAATACAGTAATAATACAAGTATACATGCCCACTTGCAGCGATCTACAAAGATATCGAAGACATTAAGATACGTAAAAAACACGAACAATTTAATGATTACAGGGGTTTTTGGTAGGTGAGGGTAGGAAAGAAGCGGTAGTAGGTTTATTTGGTTAATGCACAAGAAACGACAGGGGCAATAGGTTGTTAGTGTTTTGCTACAAGTACAATTTAATCATCACAAACACATTGTTTCAATATCATGCTAGAAGACGATATGCGTCGAAGATGCAGGGGATATAAGAAGATATCAAATAGATTACATTCTTGTTAGGCAAAGGCTTAGGAATCAAATAAAAGACTGTAGAAGCTACCCAGAAGCAGATATAGACACTGATCACAACTTCGTAATTATGAAGGCGCTGTTAAATTTAAAAATTTGAAAATGAAACGGAAAAAGGCACTTTGATCTTGAGAAACTAAAAAATAAAGATGCCCACAAAAGATTTGAAAAAATATCAAATGAACTGCTGAAAGATATCCGAAAATTTCTTCTACTAAGGAAGTAGAAACAGAATAGAATAACATTAAATCCAGCCGGGCAGATAAATTCTGAGGTATACACAAAAACAAAATAAGATACCATGGATAACAAAGGAATTCCTAAATTTAATAGAAGAAAGACGAAAATACATAAATAGATCACACGAAATAGGAAAACAGAAATACAAAGTCATAAAATGGAAAATTAGTCGCAAATGCAAGAAGGATAAAAAATAATGGATTGATAAAAAGTGCAAGAGGTACAAACTAAGTTGGAAATAGGAAAGACAGACGAAGTATACAAACTAATCAGAATGAATTTTAGGGATATAAAACCCGATAGCAAAAATATAAGAGACGCGAGAGAAAACGTAATTATAGAAAATGTAGAAAAAGAAATATATAGGGAATTTTATGTGCGGGGGAGGAACTAACAGCGTTAGAACAGGAATCAGACATTAAAAGCGTGTATATAGGGTTTGTAGATTTGGAAAAAGCATTCGACAATATAAAATGGAAAAAAAGCTCGATATATTCAAAAAAATTGGAATGAATTTGAGGGATATACAGATAATACAGTACTTATACAAAGAACAAACAGTAGTTTTAGAGTTAGAGCAGGAACGTAGAGAAGTAAATATTAGGAAAGGTGCAAGACAGGGATGTGCCCTATCCCCATTAATTTTTAACTTGTACATCGAAGAGGCAATGAATACTGTCTAATGCAGGAAAACATTTGGAATTATTCTGCAGGGACAAAAGATTGATATGCTTAGATTTGCAGATAATATAGCGATATTGGCATTGAGAAAGGAACGGTAAAAAGCTGTTCTTAATGAAATAAAAACAGTTCTAACAGATAGATACGGAAAGAAAATTAACAAAAATAAAACTAAAGTACTAGTATGCAAGGAGGGGAAAATAAATCAAAAACAAAAATACAAATAGGTAACGAAAACTTGCAAGAGGTTAAGGATTTCTGCTACCTAGGATGCCAAATAACGCGAGATGGGAAGAGTGCAAAAGATATTAAACCAAAACCATCGCAAGACCGTGCTACATTTAACACGAAAGAGCAGCTACTGTGTTCAAAGACAACAAACATAAAGACCTAAAAGAGATTGCTTAAAACAATGTGTAGAGCACAGCACAGTACGTCTGTGAAACTTGGACAATAGGAGAAGCGAACAGGAAAAAGATAGAAGCCTTTGAAGTGTAGTGCTACAGACGTATAATGAAGATTTCATGGATAGACGAAGTTAAGAACAAAGAGGTGTTGGAAGCGGTAGTGGAAGAAAGAGATATGTGGAAAACAGTAAAAAATAGGAGAGATAGGATCTTAGGCCACATACTAAGGCATGAGGAAATAGTGCGGGATATACTAGAAGCTGAAATAGGAAAAAAGTGAGGTATAGGTAGACCTAGGTTGGAGTGCTGCTTAATTATCTGAGCAAATGAAAGCTCTTCCGTTTTTTATAATTTCCTGGCTTTGACCTACTGTCAGTATTGCGTAAACCTCTGGCTGTAGGACTCTCGTGTATCGGTCTAGGAAGAGGTTCAAATACACTCCCTTATCTTCCATGTATACCCCATGCCCAAAAAAATCTTGGATTCTCAATACGCAAACCGTTGGTACAGGATATTCTACAGTCTTGCACGTATCGTTTGTAATGTTTTGTGCAGCGTTAAATAACTTTGACTAATATCACAATAAAGTGAGTCAATTAGTGGTTGCCAAAACGGGATTATCACAGGTGCTTATGTAATTTAGTACATATTTAGTGCAGATGAGTTAAGGTGAAATTATTCTTCTTAATCTTCTTTGGGTATTGAACCACTTATAGTTTTTAAAATTATCTTTATTAACGTTTCGATCCATAACCTAGGATCGTTTTCAAAATAATAAAAACTTCAAGTTTGACATTTATGACACAAATTGAAGGTGACTTTGATTTATTGATGTTTGAAATATTTGGTTTGAGTACACTAAGCAAAAATTTTTAAAAATTAAAATGAATAATTGCCTTCAATTTGTGTTACGGCCTGGGACCGACTTTTTAGGTAGCCAATACGCTTAACGTGAAATCAGCTGATTAATTTTATTGTAAAATTCAATAACTTGGGAATTGGAAAACATTTTTAACATGTTTCTATTTATACAATTTAGAAGATGGTTATTAAAGAAGTGTACAATTGCATTATTAAAAGGCTTAAGTAGTCGTTTTTTTATATTTATTTTGAAGGGGAAATCATTATGATTTAGGCTACCTCTTTGGTAGATTTTAACATTGTTCTGAGGTAACCTTATGGTGGGTTTACACTTGTCAGATACCAATGTTGTTCTAAGAAGGTTGTATATGGATCTGAGGCGACCCTATGGCGGGTTTACACTTGTCAGATACCAATAATGTTTAACGGAGATTGTATATGGTTGTGAGGTAACCTTATTGCGGGTTTACACTTGTCAGATACCAATGCTGTTTTACAGGGGTTGTTAATATGCTTCATCATCATCTTCATTGGATCTTCATCTCAAAACTGGTTGGACACGTACCTGCACTTATTTATATTCTGAGCTAGCTTCCCTTCTATTGTTTTCTAATTTTATGTTTTATTTCACCAAGGCGAAATTAAAAATGTAATAATGTTAAGTCAAGACTATTACATAAAGCTTCTGTATTTGAAAGCATGGTGCTTTTATTATCAGTTCAATTTTTTGTTATGTGGGTTTTATAAACATCCTACGGAAAGCTTTTATTAATTCATAGTAGAAAAATGATCGCGTCTACTATATAACGAAGTGATGTTGGGTGCTTTCGTAATGTAATATATTAATTATTAAATATTGGCAACGAGGAATTACTGTACCATAAGAGAATACAGGGATAGCAATCTTGTTTGGAAGTGAATGCCAGTGGTATATATGGCGAATGCGCGGGTAGTACGGGCTTGGCTGTCAAGATATGAACATCGTAGTGGTGGTAGATCCTTTTATTGCGCGCGCTGTGAAAGTGATAGTGCATAAAAAAAATCCGTGTCTTTAATTAATCTAAGTGTTATCGCGTAATTATATACTTAAAAAAATAATATCTGTGTATATAATTTTTATGAATTTATTTAAATATTTTTCAGTGACACTATTCGACCTAAAGCTCAGCGTTTCTATTTCTAAGCAAGTTAAAGCTCTGTTATAACTCCAAACTAAAAATGCTTGGTGAGCGAAGGCAGCTATCTCAAAGGGAAATACTGCGGCAACTATGGCTTCCAATTGTAAATTGTGGATGTTTGCGTATAATTTACGCTTTTACGCAAAAATCAAAGTATCTGCCTTATAGATAAGCCTGTTCTTTGTATGCAGTTAGTTGGGTGGAACTTTTATTATATGATTTAAACATTCTGATGAATTTGCATTAGGTGTAATTCAGATATTATTGTATTAGTAATTTAGCACCTGACATAAACGAACAAGAGTTTCTTGCACGTATGAAATGAATGGCCTAACTAAAGGAAAATAAATTAATGAAAACTATTTGTAGGTAAGAAATCTACAGACTTTCAATTACGAATTTATGTTGAGGATATGCTAGAAAATATATCTAGTTGTAATGTCGAAAGATACTATTTTATTTTTCGATCTGTAAATTTTTGTTTTATTATATAGTTTGCATAGTTTAGTATGTTCCTAAATATTTTTCAGTTCAGTTTCAATCGAATACATAAAGCTTTATTGTTGCTGGAAATGATTTTGTAGATTAAGCACATACAAAGTGGCAAACATGAGATATAAGTAAAGTATCAGCAAAATAGACAATTAATTAAATATCATCCAGAAAACAATAGTCTATAATCCATAAACGCTGAAATGCGATAAATGGTAAGTATATACCTACTAGTGGGCTTTTGAAACTATATTTACGAGACTGCGCTACCATGTATGTTACTACTAGTATAGCAAAATTACTTAAAGGTAATTAAATCTAAAGTGAATTTGAATTTGATGTACTTACTGCGAACTAATACACAGGTGTTATTCTTTACCCAGCATCAGCCTTTCAACCGATGAAATGGTTGAATTATATAGAATGTAGCTGCAACAAAGCAAGATTTCTGATACGAAGATTCTGATTTCCGGTGTATTGAATAGTAATTGATAACATAGTTGGTTTTTCAAAGAAAAATATGTCTTCCTTTTTTGGATGCTCACGTACGCAGGTAAGTTTACAGATATATTTTTCTGTGAATTTACAATCATTGCTCAGTTCAAGTTTATTTGAGAATCAATATTTTTATAATTTTGTAATACGTTTTGAAAAATGAAGTTTTCAGGAAAAAGTGTTATAGATATAGTGTAAGCTAACATAATTTTTCTATGACTTTCCTTTGTGCTTGGTGAACTATTCAATACAATTCGTTGGTTAATAGCCAGCCATGGATGGCCTTGGCTAGTACGTATTTAACAAATTCTGTATTCTTGTAGCAAATTTTTTACTTATACAGCAAAACTACGTATTAATAGATTGAGAAAGGTTTAACATAAAGATTGATGGAATGCCCAAAACATATTGGAGTGCACAAAAATCATAGAAGAGGTAAAAATGAAATTACCTCAATTAGCGTATAAAGCTGAGCTAACCACATGTTAATATTGATATATTTTATGTTTAATTGGAACACATATGTCAATCTGCGCCTACCCCTTATATTTTTAAGTTGTGTTCAATTCCGTTATCAATCACAATGCTAAAGTATATTGCTGCGCGCAAAACTAACAAAAGAGGTAAAATGAAATAACCTTAATTAGCGTATAAAGAAGTGGTAACCGTTAACACTTGTTAATATTTATTTTTAATTGCGAACATATGCCATTCTGCGTCTGCGCTTTATATTTTTAAGTTACTTTTAATTGGGAATCGTAAACCATTCTGCGTTTGCGCCTTATATTTTTAGGTTATGTTGAATTACGTTATTAACCAGATTCTTTTAGGTAACCCTTGGAATAAGCATTTTGCTGTCACTCGTTGTATTCTTATTGTTAGTATCGAAAATCCTACCGCCGACATCCCTTGTATTACCACTTATTGCCAAATACCTGCTATTCACCTTCATCATGAATACTGTTAGTATTCTTGTTACTGTTGTAATTATTAATTGGAATTTTAGGGGACCACGAACACATAGGTAAGTGGAACTTTTTGGTAATGGTAGAATTTGCAGTTATCAATTTCAGAATGCCTACCTGGATTCGATCAGTATTTTTAAATTACCTACCTGCTATGTTAATGATGAAACGTCCTAGAAAAACAAGGCTTCGGTGGATGATGGAAATGCCAGGTATGAGTGTCCCGCCAAACCCATATGGCTCACCATCTGATATTCCTAAACACATAAGGTATATAGTGTTCATATCACCTTAATTATGTAGAATACGTGTTTTTAGTTCAATTGAATCCCAAGGTAATGTAGAAGTAATGGAGCTTTCTGACTTACATCATCCTAATTGCAAAATAAACAGAAAACTTAATTCAGATATAGGTGTTGGTGTAGCTTCTGTAACATGTAGGCGAGAAAGCGAAAGCTCAGAATCTATATTGTTATCACCCGAAGCATCCAAAGCAACCGAAGCGGTAGAGTTTATTGCTGAACACCTACGTAATGAAGATCTTTATATACAAGTAAGGATTTGATTTAATCATTAAATCTTACGGAATGTTATAGACACGAGAAGATTGGAAATACGTGGCGATGGTAATAGACCGACTTCAGCTGTATATGTTTTTTATAGTAACTACTGCCGGTACGGTAGGTATTCTTATGGACGCTCCTCACATTTTTGAATATGTTGATCAAGACCGAATCATTGAAATATATCGGGGTAAATAATATAAAGTTTCTAGTTTGCAGACTATGACTCCTAAAGTGGTTTGCGCTTGTACTTGTTCATACCACAAACAGTTATGACAACAGCTTTTCTGGCATTACATGCTATTAGTATGGGAATGACTTTTTGACTGACAATCGTTAATATTTAATGCAGTAGTTTAAGAATTAGCCACAGTTTTTACAGTGTGCGCTACAAGCCTTGTTAAATTCTTCCATTTTTACTTTCTATGTAGTTTTATATGGATTATTCGTTAATGGCAAAGCGTTATTTCTGCCAAAGTCACTATGATTATTTATATCAAGCATCGGCGTTATAGTTTTAATAATCCGTACACAATATAATAGGTAAGAGATTCCCATATAATGCATTGGCGTTACACTAACTAGTGATTCAGTTTGGTGCAAATATTTAAGTGATATATTCTAATATATTAGGATATTTAGATAAGATTACGAGTAGATAATCAGTGTTATACTTAAAATAATTGTTGAACATTTATTTTTGATTTATATTGTTATAGTATTTTATTATTTGACAAATGACTTAATAGGCATACGAAGTACATAAACACAAAAAATGACTTAGTACTAAAAATAAATACCTCCGCTAGTGCTTTAACCTTACAAAAAATCATTTATATTTTAGAAATATTATCAGCTTTTGGTCTTTGCAATAAGAAACGCTAATAAAACATGTATTTGTAATTTTTGTAGGATGCGGCATTACATAATAAAGTGGCGCTTGGAATGAATTTGACACGACTATTTGTCGATTAAAATAGTCAAATGCCTTCCAGATATTCTTGTTTCTTAAACATTAAATTTGCAGTTTTAAACTATACTATTTCAATCTTTTTAGATGAACTGTTAATTGCAAATAAGTGTCGATATACATATTAATTTTGCGAATGTTGTATTTCGGGGGGGGGGGGGAGGGTACATAGTGGAATAATAATTTTTATTATCTTTGATTAATTTAATTGCGACACTAGCTTCTGAAGGAAAAAATAAACGTGTATTACTGCTTTTGTATTCATAACTTGGTTATTTAATATTCTAGAATTATATAATTCATGTTGCTTTTGATTACCAAGAAATGATTTTCCCTTTATTACATGTAAATACCTTTTAAACATGGAACCCTAAAAAGATATAATTGGTAGGGCGTATACAATCATACTCTATATACAAAATTAAATTGCAAGGTCATACTTTTAATAGAAGGGCTTAAAGAAGCATTATAGTTGTGAATTCTGGTTTCACGTCCTGTCTCTCAAGTGCACTACAGGACCGAACAAGCAAGACAAATAGGTCATGTAATATCGTTTATTACCTCTTAATACTGCTGTAACCTTACACAAATTTGGTACGAATAAATATTTAGCAATTTCACAATTTCTATTTGCTTACCATTCTAAACATAGTGGATTGCCACTATAAATAAAATAATGAATACACCTCTCATCCCATATCGATTTTCCACACGAAAAATTTCAGAAACGGCATTTTTCTTTTAGCAAAACTTTTTCACAAACCACTTAGGCTATTCTTTTACAAATTTAGTTAAAACATTTTCGTTAACTATGATGATGTAAAAAGGTATCAAAATTTAATTGGCAAAATTCGTTCAAATACAAGCAGTCTGATCTCTTTTATTAGGACTTTTATTTCAACGCGTTTTCAGAACGTTACAGGTAGGTAAATTCTAATACAGTTAGCTAGAATTACTTTCCTAACTTGTGTGAAGTACCTGCCTTCATTCTTTTTTGGGCAGACTGTAAGCTATATTGAAAGTTTTTTTCCAACTGTTTATAAATTCCTGTGAATAGTAACGTTGCTATACGTTTCAACTATTGTCAGTCGAATCACTCTAAAACAAATAACAGTAGTAGTTTTGTTAACATTTAAAGATAAAAACAAACTAGTTAGCATGGAGTCACTACGCCAGCTGAGCTTGGTATAATTGAACTTTATTGCATGATACTTTGTGTTTTAATCTGGACTAATTTAGTAGCAATTATAATGTTGGAAATCTAATGATAACCTCGGTAGACATTTTTGTTGTAGTAATTTTTCGTTTTGTGCAACTGAAATTATAATAATTGTAGTGTAGGTGGTTATTAAAACTCTTGAAGTTTAAAAGCACTTTTGACCGACTTTTTGCGTTTTCTATAGAACGGGCGATGTGTATTTTTTCAACTTTTATGCTATACTTTATTTTAAATATCCAGTAATCCACACTATAAATTTTATTAAAATTTTCCACGATTTGTAGGCACTAAGTTATGCCAAAATTGCTCTTTTCCTATATTTTAATAAACGTCGCAAAAAATATTTATTACATTATTATAAACATAATGAAGCACACAATACTAGGCAACTTAATAAATCTAAGAATGTAACTTCAATTGAAATAGTGTCGGTGTATTGGTCCATCTATATTTTATACTTATGCTGCGTAGGTTCAGTATATCAATGTATAGTACTTAAAATACTTAAATAACCTTATGACTCGCTAGATAGTTTTTCTTAGGTTATTAACCACCACGGTTGCACCATTATTGAATAGAACCAGTCTTGAATAATAATTTGCTGTGCCCTTCACAAAACTGTAGAGGGATGATATGTATTTCTCCAATTGATACTACAAAGAAGATATCTTCTTAAATTCCCAAGATATAGGTATATATATATATATATATATATATATATTAATAGAGAAGAATAATCCACATTTGGAATGCAAATGAATGCTTAATATATATTAATAGTTAATAAGATGAAATGAAAACCCAATTGGTTAGAGCACTGATCCGGAAAATCAGAGGTTGCAGGTTCAAGTCCTGCTGTAGCCGTTCTTTTAGTGGTTTTCAATTACTAGTTCGATTTGAAATAGTAATTCAACTTTAAATACAAAGTTGGGTTTTTATTTCATCTTAATAACTATATATATATATATATATATATATATATATATATATATATATATATACAGGGTGTGTTCAGTACAATTACACAATATATCATTTTTGTTATTGAAACAACGATATGCAAATACATCGGAAAGTGTACTTAGTTCTTGCGCCAATTAAAACGAATAAATAAAATAATTAAGGGGTGTGTCTTCGAATTATTTGCAAAATTGACATCTTTCTAAATATACTACATCTTTTTTACAAAGTGATTTTGCATGCTGTTCCGAACGCGATTTAGTGGCACATATTTGCTTTAAGTAATTTCGATCTTGATTTCCAAATAGAGACATCCGTTCGACTAACCTAGTGTGTTGTCTCAAGTTTGCAGCAGCATAAAGTTCTTATATAATGATGTGATTTATTTAGAAGCCTAAAATTAGATTTTGGATTACTTTATTTATAATACAAATATAACAGAGTATCCTATAAGGGTATTAGTTATGTGACAAATGCTTGAAAGATTAAGAATTCTAAACTTTCAAATATAAGTAGCAGCTTTATAGACTTATATAGTAATTACATTAGTTTGTTTGGAACTTATTTTTTAATTCTAGTTACATTTTAATAAAGTTCTAGGTAATATCCTTTTTCTGTATGATAAATAAGAATTTAATTTAATATTTTGATCTAAACTTAAGAAACACGGTAATCAAGATTAGTGGATGCTAGTACAATTAAAACAAGCTACTAATATCTTCAAAAGTATGTCTCTATGTGTGTGTGTGTGTGTGTGTGCGTAGGTACGTGCGTGCGTGTGTATGTGTGCGCGTGAAAGTGTGCATGTAAGTGCGTACATGAGGGAATGAGGGAGGCATACAAGCGGATGTGCAGACTCATATGCGTGTGTACGTACGTGCGTCCGTGTATGTTGTTGTATGTATACGGTTCAATAATGTACATCTATCTTTTTTTAAAAATTCATCACAATAAGAAGTTTTGGAAAAACATTTATAGTTTTATTAATGAAACCAAAAACTGCATAAACATGTTTCATTAACGTTTTAATGGCACCACCGGAAATTAAATATAGCCAATTGATTTTGCGATATATATTTCTAAAGAGGTTTATCTACTGTGTTTTAATTATAATTACCCAAATTGCAATAAACTCTATCCGATTTGTAATTTACTGGATTAATGACATTTATTCAACACTAAAAATATCCGATGCTTAATCTGTAGTGCTGTATTATACGCACATTCCTAGTATTTAAGAAATTGTAATTTGAAGTGCCTTATTAAAAACCAACGACTTATTCTATTAATCTAGTATGTAGTAGCTCAGGGATAATGTAATAGCTTTAGAGATTTATACATGCCTTACCTCGTAAAACAGCGCTACGAAAAAGTGTCGTTAAATGTTTAGAATTGAATTAATATATTTTCGAACGTTGAACTTTGACATAAATCGTTCTTCTACAATGTAATTGAATGCAAATCTATTTCATCTTCAGCATAGTGAAATCAATTTACTGCAATCTCACTTAACATATTGGTTGATCCAGCAATATAAAGAGATTGCGTCTTGTAATAATGCACAGTATTTTCGTACATAAAAGCTAATCATGATAAATTTAGAATTGAATCATGATTGCTCTGCAAGAAAATAACTGTTTGTACAACTTGAATGCATCCTCCGTTACGGAGCCGGCAGTCATATTTATGTAATTTGACGGTTTAGTATGAAATTCAGTAGGTGTTTATTAAATTTAATGTGCATAATTTGAGTATTGCAAAAAAATCGCCCTGTACCTGAAACACCTTGTTAGTATAAGTAGACTAAGTGCCTAATGCATAATAGTGTCAAAAATATTTTAGGTTTAAGATATGTAGGTATGTAATTTATATAAACTAAGTTTACCTTAAACGAAGTCCGCTTTCAATTATAGCTTGTGCGATAAATCCTAGTATTTTAATAACTAAAAGTTAGGGGTGAGCGTCATCATACGTCTAATACTTTAACTGCTCTATAAAACATGCTAAATAATGCAGAAAGCAATAGGGTTTAAATATACTTATATAAAATTTACAACAGTTTAAAACTGAATAAATTAAAACACAACTTTAGTTATGAGAGATTCATCATGAATAACTCAACAATGCATCAAAATCCGGCTTACAGCTAGCACTTGAATATAATTGAAGATAGTACATTGCACAAACAAATAGACATGAAAAATATTCTGGACCCGAAGTGAAGGCCATATACATGTAATGACCTGAAACTGGGAGCATTTTCTTATTGTGATGTTACATTCAGTACCTTGGCAATCGTGCCCAAACCCGATTATAAGCTTAAACACAAAGTTTTGAGTAAGCAGCACGCAGTAACTCCATCATGTTCAATAAGCAGTTGATGTTGATTGTATTTGAAAGTCAAACCTAAAGCGAATAATCTAGAAACACAATGTAGAATGACATATAATAACATGAAGAATCTAAGAAGTGTTTGGTTTGCAATAATTTGTACTTCATGAATGTGGTTGTTTGATATCAAGCCATAATTATTGATGATGGTAAAATTGATGTTAATTTTTAAATAAAGAGCAATTTTCTAAACTTGTAAATTGTTATAATTTCAAATACAGCGTATGGTACAGTTTTATTAGTAGTCAAAGCTTGGCTAATATTGTAAGGCTTATTCAAACACACGTTGTTTAGTAGCAACAAACGCGTTCTTATATTTTGTAGTTTTACTACTAAGCATCCCTACTAAGCAAATATGCTCCAAATTATTGCAGGAAACGATACATCGTAACTTATACTAAATTTGGAGTTACTGCCTGACTTACAAATAAGTCAATATCTGAAGATTTCTGAGGTACTCAGTCACAATTATACTCAAACCCAAATTGTGATATTCTCAAAAATGAGACAAGTAAACAGGGCTGACGTTATGTGATCAAGGTTGCAATTCCATGTGATTTCCTTTAAGATACCTTACTCGTGAAAAAAGGCTACACGTACAATACAATATATAATTGTGGTTATGGTGTACTATTATAATAAACAAAGACATGGATATTTATGGAGTTATTGACCAATATAAAAGTTTTGAATAAATTTTAAAAAAATGTACTTGCATCAACTTCCTACTCGCTCAGTAATGCTTGTTGACATAATAAAACTTATTCATAATAACTAGAAAAATGAATGAGATAAGCTGACACAACTAGAACGGATCGTTAAACAAACGTAACACACGCACCTCAATCAGAATTGCATATTGCTGAACTATGTTTACTAATGTGCAAGTGACTCAAATCAAATAAGAAATTGAACCTTTGACTGTCTGTATACTGTCACGATCATACTGGTTTTGAGTTCGTCCAATAGTTGGATTTGTGAGCGCTTCTTGTCAAAGAGTGTTAAGTTACAAACGCCCAGTTATTATATTTTAGAATATATAGGGTCGTCAATACACGTATAATAATTAATCAATATAAGTAATATTTTCCGACTTTACTAAGCGTTAGTTTAATCTTGTATATAAACTCATAGGTAGTCCAAATCGTTGGTATGAGTTATTCCAGTATGACGAACAATTGCAATTAAACAACGAATCGCATCTATATTTTATGGTTCTCTGTTATTAGTACACCTGCAAAACTTTTCCGTAAAGGTGCAGTGAAAATATTGATTTTTATCTGAATGTACGATGTAAAACGTTTATGCGTGACTCCTATTTTAACATAAACAACAGAGAATTAAACAACCGACACCAATTACTTATTAAAGTGCTTCCAGCAACCTTGTTGAACGCTTTTCAGAAATTGATTCTATAACATATTTTAATACGAAATGATTAAAACGTTTTATACCCTTTCGGTATTTACTTAAGCTACTAATGCATTAACAACTCAAATAATAGTGGATTTATATAAAACAGATAATTTCATAAAAGAAACTGTATCGATTATTGTAAGCGGAAATGTGACGTACGACAAAAATATGATCATAAAGAGAATATTTAACAAAAGAATATTTATGTATATAGAGCCAATTACTTTAAAAGTTTTGAAAGCTTGTTAATAGTCACGAAATAGAGGTCACCGCTACCCTAGACAAATGAACATCTTAAATTGTACCTGCAATTGGTTTGGTTACTTTTAAATGACACTGTAGATTTCATTTAATTAAACCATTTTGAATTAAATCGTGTTTTTATAATTGTCTTTGTGTGTTTGTTTGTGTGTGTGTGTGTGTGTGTGTGTGTGTGTGTGTGTGTGTGATGTGTTGTGTGTGTATATGTGTGTGTGTGCGTGCGTGTATGCATGTGTGCGTGCGCATGTGTGTATATATATATATATTATATATTGACGTGATAAGGTGTCACGAGTGGTAGAACTCGTTTATGTAACCGTCAACCACGAGATAAAGTATTAACCAACACCAGCGATTTATATACTGCCGTTCGTCGGGTAAAAGAAGGCAAATCGCTCTTAGTTTGATGCCGATTTCGAACGCATATATACGCCTAGGTATAGTCTAGACATCGTCAAATCCAGGGGTAGTCAACCTTTACAAACCTATCGCCTACATTTACATCTTTAACGGTAGTAAAATTTTCATACTGCACACCTGTTCTGCAACGATTATTGAACAATTTTGAAATTGTTTATGCAATTCCAGAAAATATTCAATGGGGTGTCTTTATCATTTATATGCGTTGTAGTGAGATGTCCTCGCAATCGACTTGGCTTTATTTCCTCATTAGATTATGTTTTATTACATAACAAACACATTGAGTTTTCTTTATTTACAATACCTTCTGTGAAACTCATCTTTAGATATTCTGGTAAATAGCCATGACAGAATTTCTTTTTTTTTTTAAAACATTAGTTTACAATGTTTCACAAAATTTAAATAAAATGAAAATGTTAATACACATTTGGCTTGTTTTTCATTAATAAATCTACGTATTGATCAGTGGAAAGCCAGTGGTATAAGTTTGTGGAGCGGCTCCGTGGCGTAGTGGTATGTGTGTGACTACTACGCCCAAGGTCCCGGGTTCGAATCCCGACACGGTCCGCTTGAAAAATGTTAGGCGAGCATTTTTCACAAAAATACACCCTCGTTCGGATGAGAGGTAAAATGGAGGTCCCGTGTGTGAGTGTTTTCACGCACGTTAAAGATCCCTACCTTGCTTGGAACAGCAAGGGTTCGGCAAAATTTCAAATTTTCCAGGTAAAAAAAACTCGCTTCCTGGCCAATGTAGTACCTTTGGGTGGAGCATTGGAAAATCACATGTAAGGTATAAGTTTGTGGGGCGGCTCCGTGGCGTAGTTGGTATGCGTGTGACTACTACGTTCAAGGTGCGGGTTTGAATCCCGACACGGTTCGCTTGAAAAATGTTAGGCGAGCATTTTTCACAAAAATACGTCCTCGCTCGGATGAGAGGTAAAATGGAGATCCCGTGTGTAAGTGTTGTCACGCACTTTAAAGATCCCTACCTTGCTTGAAACACCAAGAGTGCGGCAAAATTCAAAATTTTTTAAGTTAAAAAAAACTCTCTTCGTGGCCAATATAGCACCTTCGGGTGGAGCATTGGAAAGTCACATGTAGGGTATAAGTTTGTGGCATTGATTCTTCCTTCACTCTTCACTTACACTCTTTTATCCGTTGTGTGACATTGTATTATACTACCTTCAACTCGCAGCAAACAATAAGAATTCCTTTGAATACCTAATAAAAATGTTTTTAAATAATTTTTTTAAAGATACTTCTATTTAAAGGTCAATTATGTTTAAAATAACAGAAGGTACCCTCAATATCGGACCATGAGTCCTACCACTAGTCTAATCAAAGAGTGACAGTCATAAATTTTATATATATATATATATATATATATATATATATATATATATATATATATATATATATATACACATTAATTTTTTCTGTATTTGATTATTAAAAACCTAACAAGGAATCAGAAGATACTAAGCTAAAAACAGTTTTAAATACTAATATACCATACATAACCTACAATCAACAAATTTAAACATTAACAAAGCATTGGCGAGTGTATTGTCTTTTTTTGTGCTAGTGTACTTCATCCTGCCTTTCTGACATTTAACGTATTTTATGCTATTTTTGGAAAGTATTAAATTTATGCTGTATATACCTCAAAACATAGCAATAATCGGATTAAGCAATATGTTTTATATTTTTAACATGTATGTAATATAAGTATTGAAGTTGCACAAGTGAAATATTTTATCTTGGTGTTTTTATACTACCAGCTTTTGCTGTGCAGAAGGATATCTACTAAAAATATTAATACTGACAGCATAATAAAAGCGGCTTGTATAAAATACTCTTTTGACTACAACCGAATTTGAAATGTTACTTTCCATAAATTTTTCAGCTTTAATTTTGCGTTGCACTGGTGAGTTTGCGATAGTACAAATGAGATAAACTTTTTTTTTAAGCAAGTTTACTCCTAAAGATAATTATTCATTATTATTTGTATGATGCATGCATATGGGAATTTATAGCTAACGCAATATAGCACTGCCTTAGAGTGTTTCGGGAGGAACTACTAGAGACGCTCTAACTGATTATTTAATACAATAAAATGTTACTATTTAAGCTGTTATATTGTTATTGTACTATAAAATACATTTATAATAAATCTTATAAATAAAGAGAAACAATTAATCGCCCTATTTGTTATAATTATATGATGCCAGACTTCTGAATTAAACATCAGTTACTGATTCTAGGTTTTCCTTAATGATCATACATACAGAAGCTACAATGAAATCTTAAAAAGTCACCGCCATCACCTTTACAACAAGTAGAACTTTTGTCTAAGCGGCTCGTTTTACATAAATAGAATATAAATAAATATAGGCATTGCCCAGAAACTACGATGTGAGCGCGGCAGGAGCAATATTGAAAAACCGTTCCTCGTGCATATTGAATTCATATACGAAAGGGTATTGATATCAAGCTAGGCTAGGTTGTTTCTCTTAGAAAAAACAAAATCTTGTTACCATTACAACAAATAACGACTTACTAAAACTTTTACTGCAAAATTTTAATTAAAAAAGTTGAAGCATTGCTGTGCAATAAATTTTAACAGGAAGCATGACGAATGCAAATGTGAATCGATAAATTAGAGTATTAAGCCATCATCAAGTACCTATACTTGAAGGAGTTAGCGGTAAGAAGATTTACAAAGGTCCATCATATGCGAATCCGAAAAATTGAATTGCGATATTCAAAAGAGAAAAGCGTTCCATTGAAAGTGGGAGGTGACCAGGAGACCGATTTTGGTGTTTACCCCCGAAATTATTGATTAAGCTCATGATATGATATCAGAACGTTAAATTTGGATGAAACATATAGCTGAGGTACTAAAGATTATATATGAACGCGTTCATCTTTAATTCGCGTTGATATAGATATGAAAAAATTTGTTAAAATGGATTCTCAAATACGTCGAACACAACCGTGCAAGAAAAAAGCATTACGGTCAATCTGTCCCAGTTTTGAATAAGATCTAAATTTTTTGCACCATCATATGAGTGGATAAAACATGGGTTCATGTTTATTGTCCACAAATTAAACAGCAATCGATGGAGTGGAAGAGTCACCATCACTGGAAATTATTATTCTAAAATAGTGAAAGTGAAAGGGAAAATTAAGAAACAAAACGTAACATGTTAGGTATGTAGTTTTTGCAGGACAATGCACCTGCACACAAATCGCATTTTGTCATCTACGATTCTAGTTACTAGAGCTCCCACCCTATTCCCCAGATTTAGCTGATTGGACTGCTAGATTTTCCATCGATTTGGAAAAAGTTTAAAAAGACATCAATATTTGTGTAACGTATAGGTAATAGAAACTGTGGAAGAGAAAGGAAAATATTTTTTAAAGGTTTAGAGGCGTTGCAGGATCACGGTATTAAGTGTATTAATTTAAGAGGAGACTATGTTGAATAATAAAATATTCGAAATACCAGCTTTTAACTTTTTCAATAGTAGGCTAAAAATACATCAATGCCCCCTAGTATGCTTTATACCGTTTCAAGTGCAGCCAGTATTAAAGCGATGAATTGACTACACGGAGATATACAAGCATAGGATAGAATAGCAAACCATTTTAAATAAACTAGCAAATTGTTGCGGTATTCTGTACAGCCCGGAAAGAAGATAAAGTAAGTAACGAAAATCGCCTACACCAAATACCGCAACAAGACGGAAAAGGTTAGAATAGAAATTTAAGAGAATTAGATTTTGGGCTAGCTAAAAAATGTCGTAGTGGGGTGGGTCATGCAGAAAGAAAAATTGGAAACCTCAGTAAATAGTTATATTACGAACCGTAAGCTAAGCAAACAGTCCCAAAAGGATTATTTACAAAAGTCAGAAACGCACATTTATCTAATCATGTTATAACGTGATGTAAGCGAAGCGTCAATTTGCATATAATACTGTATGAACCTAAACATTTTAAAATATCGAGAATAAAATCTAATAATTTAAATGGCAGGTACATTATATACATATATATATATATATATATATATATATATAATTATATATATATATATAATTATATTGCTGTGACTGCGCCTCGCTTTGATGCGCCGCTAAAAGAGTGATACAAATACAGTAAATTGTAAAATTTGAAATTGTTGACTTACTTTCCTTTCTAACTATATTTTGCCTTGCTAGCTCAATGGAATTGATGGAGTTTACAAAACGAAATCAAACAGAGTAATATCAAAAGATATCAATACAGTATAAAATATTTTTTCTTACGAAGGCAAATAGAACATTTACAACATCGTTTTTTTAAACATATACTATTTCTAACAAGTACTTATTTATTTAATTATAAAAATGTTTCTTATCTTCGGTATATTTAAATTTACAGAACTAAATCTTTTCTCTTATAGATAATTTATCTGGCTCTAATTCCCACGTTTGTAAGCTTTGTTGGGCCAAAAAAATCTTTGACAGATATTCTATTAGAAAGGTCAGAGTGCTTCGAACTCTAAACACAAACTTCCTTGTAAATATTCGCTTACAAAAAAAATTATTATCTAATTAAGACCTATTCTACTATAGATTTAAATACAAATACTCAAATATCAGTTACAAACAGTATTTTTAAAAAATTATACTTGAAAAAATCCACAAAGGGCTTTTCCAATTTGTAATCAACGGTATTAAATATCTTCGACTTCTATTCTTTAATTGACGTCAAATCCCAGTTTACAAAATCATGCATAAAATCTCCATTTAGAAACTTCACTTTTCAAAGTGCATCTTCAATTTAATTATTTAGAGTAATTTCTAAGTAGCGTTGTATCGAAAAAATTTCCATTTTTTTTTGTATATTATAAAATCAAATAACAGTAACAATTTTCATATTTATGTGCAGGTTACGTTTAACTTTATCACTCCTTTATTGATTGTAACATCGTAATTATTAAATTACTATATGCGTACTGCATACTTCAAATAACGTCTTTACTTCTTTACATGTTGCTTGGTTGACGCGGATTAACTAATGAATGAATTTTTAATAAAATTTCTCGTTTATATACAATTTATCTATATTCTAGTACGTTCGAGTTTCGTATGGTATTCCATTCCAAACACCACACACCTATCTGATGCAATTATCTGAGAATTCTTCATTAGTGCGATTCACTTCTTGTTGGCGTGCGCTGCCCGTTCTACTTCATCACTTATAGTTAATTGTTTGTGGTCTCTCTCACTAATACGCAAGGCTATTAAATGGCTTTCTCATCGATTTTATTGCATTTTATGGGTTTTTTAACGTTTTGTCGCTTGGTGGAATAAATTTTTATTTATTAATTACGTATTTACGTAGTTCTAAGTACAGATGACTTATCCTTTCTCTATTCCTAATATTATAAAAAATTCTTTATTTAAAATAATTTTATGTTATACAAAAGTCAATTTATATGATTAAGTTAAAGCTTTATAATACAAATGAATTGCATTTTTATAGAAAATATTTGCTTTCACGGTAAAATGTTTTTCAATATACATTAAGATTAAAGCGATTCGTCTTTAACAAGATTGATATAGTTCTTACGCTAAATAGAACGAATGTTTTATATGTAACGGAAAATGTATTTTTTATGATAATTAATGAATATGTATTTACGCTTGAAATTGATTAATTTTCATAAAGCATAAGGTCCGCATTTAATGCGTTTTTACATTATTTCCTAACGATTAATTATTTTTACTTATACTGCTTACATTATTTGCTATGTATTTACAATACGCTTACATCATACAAGGTGATTATTTATACACGTGCAATGGCATTTTTGCTTGGCACTTTAATGAATAAAAGTACACTTGTATTATATAAGGCGTAACCACGAATTTACGGTAATTTTTATTTTTTTCGGATTCTTTTATATCTTGGAGGAATTTGTTTGTAGAATTTGAGTTTCAATGACCTTTGTGACCCTTTATCGCGTCAGCGTTGGGTCGTCATAAATTTTGCGAATCTTACCTCGGCTGCTCCGCTCCCTTCTATAAAAATTTTAATGAATCGCTCAAAGAAGCTCACCTGGACTGCTGAAAATCAAACTTCACCTTTATGCTGTACTCTGAAAATTTCTTCCCTATAATCATATTAAAAAAAAAAACGTAACTACCAAAACTTTTGTCCATTACAACAGTTTACATACATAAACTTATATATCTTTTATAAGAAAACAATTCATTTTTAAAATGTAGTTGAATCAAATTTTTCCCATTTTAGAAATATCTAATTTAAAGTAAGTGGGTTAACCTTATACCTGACTCTAAACCCCTGTCTTAATATGAGCTCACAGTAAAACTCTTTTAAACCTGTGTGCAAAATTATAGCACTGCAACAACAAATGTCCCCTTTACTTTGTACAGAAACAGCCTTTCTATACTTATATTACATATCCCTCTGTACATAAACATATTTTCCTTTAAATATAAAGTTCAATAAATTCTTAAGTTTTTAGAATTCATAAAAATAAGCACTCAAAGAGCACAAAGTGTCAACACACATTAAATAAACTCATCAATAATGTTTATATAAGAATGAGTTACCTGGTAACCATCATACCGCCTACATCCGCAATCCAGCCCTAGATGAAGATGTCCTCAATACTGACTCTGAGTTATGGAACCGCTCCCAAGTTGAGTCACACCATTCCGATCGGCACGCAGCTATCCAAATATCTCCAACAAACCATTGATAGTGCAACCAAACTCTCTAAACTCCTCTACTATTCCATATACCATCAGCAAATCACTACGTGATGCATTCACAATCGCACATCCTTTTTAGGACGCCTCGCAAGCCCCAACAACCAAAGTAACAGTAGTCTGTACTTACATGACTACGAAAAAGCTTCGCTTTTTATTTCTACATATACTTCAATATTTTCAAACGATAAGTACTACCACACACCAACTTGTTTGTAATAACAACTTTTTAAAAAGCACAGAATAATATTGACTACTACTTGAACTAAACGTTGATGACGATCGAAGAAAAGAAGAGAGCCTCTTACCCCCTTACAGCTAATTATATAGACCAAAAACACCCCCCCTTGCTGTTCAATTTTCTCAGTAACCTCCTAGCCGTTGCCACTTCTCGAAACCCAAAATCATAACCGATATAAAATTCTAACAACCCCAAGTTATCCTTCCATGATTCTCTATAATTTTGTAGATAAACATCAACGGTCTCTACATTCCTGAAATTTTAACGTTCGTATCCTACATATTACTGCGAAAATCACTTATAACCGTCTAACGGTTGGTCTGCTTCGCCAAAACTAGCTTCAACTGAAATCAATTCTATTAAATTTACGCCTCCCAATGTAAAATGAACCTAGCCTCTTTTCTTTTTATCTCATTTACGACCATTTTCTCTCTCATGCTTCGTTTACAAATACCACTCACATATCTATCCTCTCTTAAACTTAGAATGTCACGCGTCTCCTTTCTACTTGTGTCGTCCAATAACATTTCTTAATTTCTTTCCCCATATAAAATCGATATCTTATACAAACATCTTCCACCTCACTCTTGCTTATAGCCTAGAATTTATCTTTGTTCCTTCGTTAGTTACCAAGTCTAACCAATATCTGACATTTGCATCTCCCTTCTTTATATGCTACAACCTATCTGTCTTTGTTTTCATATCGATCCCTGCTCGCCTTAACGTCTATTTGCATTCGTAGAAAATATTGATTTTCTTATGAGGTTGTTGACAACGCGCCCCATTCTTGTAAATAATCGTTACTTAAATCTGCTGTTGTAACCGTCGAGTGTTGTTTATCGAAGACACTTTTCTATCTCTTTCTACCCAGTTCGTGTTTTTAAATGTTATGTTATGCTAAATTCTCCCCTATACTATTTACATATGCTACACGATATTAACTAAATGTTTCTATTTCATTAAAATTATGCCCGTAAAATTATTGATCTTACGCTAAAAATGAAAAAGCTTTTCATCTATTATGCGCTAATAAATTGACTTTTATGATAGATGCTTAACATCTATTGTTTCTGCTCCCTAAATATTATGAAATTTTCTTTCAAATAAGTGCAAAGAATTAATCGTTGCACCTAATTTCTAAGACACCTATTTAACTTTTTAATAAGCGATATTTACACATGTAACTTTTTCATAGATGGTATCTATACATGCTAGCCTACCCTAAACTGTCCTATGACCTATCTATCTCATTCTAATCTACAAATTACATAGTAATATATATATATATATATATATAATTATTTCATCTTATTAATTTCAATACGTTAGTATTTATCAACTTACCTTACTTTTAATATATATATATATATATATATATATATATATATATATATATACAGGGTGAGTTTTTAGTGCGGCAACGGTCGATAACTCCGTTATTATAAAAGCTACGTAAACAAAATTTGCAGGCATATTAGGCATGCCTAAAGTGCACATTTAAAAAATATTGGGAAGCATACAGGGTGTTTCATAATTCCAGGGCATATTAAACTTATATTTTTTTAAACGAAATACCTTATATATTATTACATTTTTGAAAAGCCCATAAAAAGAGCTTTAATTTGATATCAAATTGTATCTGTCTATTCCTTTTAGTTTTTGAGATATTCAACTGTTTTTAGAAAAAATGACCCTGATTAGATACATTGCCACTGCACTAATACACAACTTATGTTAATTTTCAAGATGCAAAAAATTTTACTATATACCATAGTATATTTGTAATTATCACTCTTTTGAAATTTCTTTACAATATACAGGGTGTGTCAGGTTCCGTAAAATGCAATTTTTAAAACTTTTTTTAAACGGTACTCTACCAATTTTATTGCTACAATGGATAGTTCATTAAGTGTTCTTTCATTTTTATTAAGCATTCCCTATACCTAAATCCATTACTTTCTGAGATATTTTTTATTTTCTTCAAATTTTAAGAATGTTTTTAATTTACATAACTAAAAATAACTTACTATTGGAGAATATTATAAAACAATTGATACATTTTGATTAACAATTTTCACTAAAGATATAACAACCTACAATAATACGCTATCAACAGAATTCTGCCAGATCAACGATATGCATTTTATAGAAAATGTTCAAGCAGGAAATCAAGCAGGCTTGGAAAAAAATAACAATTACAATTAAAATGTCATTTAGGTTTATTAATTGAAGTGTGTTGTCATTTAACAGGATATCTCTCGGTATATTCTTGATGCAAGTAGGCAATTTCTTAAACTTTCTCCCAATACCCAAATCATATTTATTTGTTCTTCCACTGTAAAATTCATTTTGAAAACTCCTTCAAAGATTACATTTAAAACAGAACTGATAATGTGTTAAATGACAACACACTACAATTAATAAACCTAAATGACATTTTGATTGTAATTGTTATTTTTTCAAACCCTGCCTGATTTCCTGTTTGAACATTTTCTATAAAATGCATATTGTTGATCTGGCAGAATTCTGTTGATAGCGTATTATTGTAGGTTGTTATATCTTTAGTGAAAATTGTTATTGGATAAGTGTAGTTAATTGTTAATCAAAATGTATTAATTGTTTTATAATATTCTCCAATAGTAAGTTATTTTTAGTAATGTAAATTAAAAACATTCTTAAAATTTGAAGAAAATCAAAAATATCTCAGAAAGTAATGGATTTAGGTATAGGAAATGCTTAACAAAAATGAAAGGACACTTAATGAACTATCCATTGTAGCAATAAAATTGGTAGGGTGCCATTTAAAAAAAATTAAAAAAATTGCATTTTGCGAAACCTGACACACCCTGTATACTGTGAAGAAATTTCAAAAAAGTGATAATTACAAATATACTATGGTATATAGTAAAATTTTCTGCATCTTGAAAATTAACACAAGTTGTGTATTAGTGCAGTGGCAATGTATCTAATCTAATCAGGGTCATTTTTTCTAAAAACGGTTGAATATCTCAAAAACTAAAAGAAATAGACAGATACAATTTGATATCAAATTAAAGCTCTTTTTATGGGCTTTCCAAAAATGTAATAATATATAAGGTGTTCTATTAAAAAAAATATAAGTTTAATATGCCCTGGAATTATGAAACACCCTGTATGCTTCCAAATATTCCAAATATGCACTTTAGGCATGCCTAATATGTCTCCAAATTTGGTTTACGTAGCTTTTATAATAACGGAGGTATCGACCGTTGTCCCACTCAAAATTCACCCTGTATATACACACAAGAATATTTACATAATGTTTCCAACCCTAAATATATACAAAATTTAATACAGTAATATATACAGTCATTGGTACCTGCTTTAGGAAGTGCACTTTTAAGAATCAGAACGTAATATTAAACCTGATTAACGTAATCCTAACTTAAACGAACCAAGTATTAACTAATTTGCTAAGCAAGTTGTTGAGTTTAACTTCATATAGAAAGAAAAAGGAAACAGTAAAAAGTGTTCTAACGCAAGCTTTGGTTTAACTAGTTGTGGCTTTGTGAGTAATTACATAATCGCTCGTGCATTGTGAACGTCAATTTGGTATTGTACGGTCTGGAATTTATGGGGGCCAATGTCCAACTTTATTTATCAAGGGCTTGTTATATTACAGGATATCGCCGCTCTCGTTCAACTGCACTGTCTTAGTCTTGATGAAGTCTTATATTATTTTGCGTAAACGAGAGTATTTGTTAAAGTCATATAAAAATAAATAAAAATATGCTACAAGGTTAAAAACTTTTGTAACCAATAGTGCCGTCCAGAAACCATTTTCTTAAATTATTTATACGATAATCCACACAAAAAATATTCCGTGTGATCGTACTAGTGGAGATTTTGAAAACTCCTCAACTTGTTATATTTCTGTTTATGTGAAAAGATCCAAGTTTATGCATAAATATTTTAGCACTTAACCGGAATTTTCAACTCTATTGATCAGTGCCGGTTCTAGGAACGTGCGAAATGAACTGTAGAACGAGTGGCAATTTTCTAGGATGGCAAAATAGTACCTCACGAAAATATGACAGATGTGGGTTACTACAAGTAAAATGAAGTTAAGCAGCGATGACCAAACCGTTTTTGTTATTTTGAGAATCCCCTTTTTGCTAGTATATTAATACATCGAAACATCCCAAAACTTAAAAATATTCCACCTAAACTGAAATTGAAATGTCGTAAATACATATGCAAGGCAAACTATAATCTTCTGCTGTCCTGTTGTCATTGTAAAATACCCCGATGTTTGTTTTTAGCAGATTAGGTAAGTTAAGTTGTTAATCCTCGTAACCATACCATAAAGTACCTCAACTACAGGTGATTAGTTTCGTTTCATGAATGCTTTTTTACAATTCTTACTTATGTGAATCATTATGTAGTCGTGAATAAATTTGTTAGATTGCGTATATACATGTTTGTATATATATATATTACTCATATTTAGACCAGGGTAGAAAATTAAATAATCACATCAAATAATTTTAATCACCGTGTATAAGGAATTTCATTAAATAATACGCTTTATTAAAACCTTGAAGCATAAATAAACTCGGTCGTTTCAGTAAAAATAAGAAATTTAAATCATGTACAAGACGCTTTATATCAAAAGAAACAGTATTAAAAAGCTCTGCGTGTAATGTAATTATTCCTAAACAAATGGAAATTACGTGCAAAATTTATATTAATTAACCCTATTTTAAGTAACAAGTAGTAGACAAAGCGTACAGATAATAATTAATATTTAGTTAGGATTCACTAAAAATTAAAGGCTATTATTTTTAATTGAAGTTAATTGAATCGTTAGTAACAGATAATATCTATAGAAATTTGTAAAAACCCAAGATTATAATACCAGAAAATAAAACTCTGAGAATTAATATTATTTTGAACACCTGCGTAGTTTAAATATCACATACGGCGTAAATTTTGTAGATAATTAATAGTTTCAAAGAATCTTGGAGAAACCGGGCTTAATATTCACGAGAATGTGCGATACGGGGTTAATAAACCCAGATAACAGTCCACATGGACTAAAATATAATCGATAATAAAGAATATCAATTTGCACCAATACGAGCAGGTTAGAAAAGGAAAGAGAAAATGCGTCAAGCAAAGACACATATAGTAAAAGGCGGGATTTAAGCAACGTCACGAGGGTCACAATTGGTTGAAAATAGGATGCAAATATCAGAGGTAGAAACAACAATTTCTGTACAAAATTAATTAGTTTTTCTCGGACATGCTTGCGTGCCGTGTGTTGAAATTTCTGAGATTTAAATGGGACGAGTGAAAATTCGTAAAATCGACGCGCGAGCGACAGACTGGGAACATGGCATGAGAAATTCTTTAGAATTACCCGTTTTGGGGAACAGACCGACAGACAGGCTTTTGCTATATATACCGGTGGTAATATGAATTTCGGCCTCTTAGACTCTTAGACTTTTGACGATTCGATGCGTTAAAAGCTCTTACATCCGCGACTTGATTGAAGATGTTAAACAGTGCATTTTAGTTTGATAAAATAAATTAAAATTTTGCTCGTATATTTTAGTGATTCAAAATAGTTGGTTATTTACGTGCTAACATGAATGTACTTCAGTGCACTTAGATACAAGGTAATAAAATTTAGTTTCACTGTACCAATTAGCAAAATTTACAACGACAAATGTATACACAAAAGTAGGCAGTTTTGGCGTATATTGGTGAAAAAAGTATGAAGTTATTTGCTATTTTTCGGGGTGTTAATAATTAAATGGTTCAAATACGTGTCTGGATCCACGAAACAAGGGTCAGATATACATAGATGAGTTCCGGAAAAGCCCAGAAACAACTGGTGATGGAGAAAATTTTAAAAGCGTTGAGAATTAGAAGCCGTAAATATAATCCTGTTGGAATGGTGTGATTAACTAAAGGGACGATGTACTTTGAAGCTACGAGGACAGTAACCTTCAGGTAAATTATACTATTTTGTTTGACATTTTGTGTGTGTTGAATAACTTTATAATTGATTTACTTTAAATGGACATTAGTGAAATTGTACTAACCATAAAATTTTAATTTTAAGATGAAATTTGCTTGTTGAAGTAGAAAGGAGTATTTAGTTTTGATGTTCGGTAATATGATGAAAATTTGGGTATGTCTTTGAGCTCAATTAGACGAACCTGGTTAATTAACGTAAAGGGGTGGTAGATGCTCCCTTTATACTCAGACTCCGGTCTGTTTATATTGTTATATTAATTAGTAGGCATCCAACAAGGACTTTAATTTTGGATGCACATTAAAAGGATAATAAAATTAATCTTGAAATTCTTTTGAAAACTGAAATTTATGCTGAGTTTTAATTTTGAAATTTTAATGTATTCTGAATATTGATGTAAATAGAGTTAACGTTGATGTTTTGGTAGGAATGTGTTGTTTTTTATGAATGAGGAGGTTTATAACATTAGGTGAGCAGCCGAGGCGAAAAGAGGATCACAGCCGTTTATGACGCCCAATCTGTGGGACTAGAATTTTTTTTGTTGAAAGGACCCAATTTTCCCGCATACAAAGGAGGATATCACAGCAAATTTTGGCGACCACAACGTGAGGGCTCGAGCTCCAAATAAAATTTTTGTTATTTTATTCCAGGAAACTGGCGATCTGAGAAAGAGAGTTTCTGTTTGTGTATAAATTTAAGAGTATTTTTAGAGTGTGTGTGAGTGATTAGAACGTATGCAGAGAAAAGAGTGGTTAAGGAGTCAAGGAGTGGAAGTTGGAAGTGACGATAGTGCATTGTGTGAGAAAATTTCGAAAATGGAAGAAGCTGGAGGCAGTAGAAATCAGTCGAGGACGGAATCAGGGGATCAAGGAAATGAGTTAATGATGAGAATGTTAGAGGAAATGCGATTAGCTAGGGAGGAGTCCAACAGAAAATTAGAACTGCTAAGCGAAGAATCTAATAGAGCGAGGAGGAGTCCAACCAAAATTAGAGCAGATAAGCGGAAAAATTGAACAAAATACTAAAGAATTTACAGAATTTAAAGATAGTCTTACCGTGAAACTGGGGGAAGTAGAAAATAGGGTTGAAAGAAATGAGCGTGATATTACAGGTCTTCGACAGGAAATGGGACATTTAAGGTCCGAAGTACGCATTTTTTGTGAAGAAGAGATTAATATAAAAATGACTGAAGTGACGGACTCATGTAGGGATCAGTTAGGCAGGGTAGAACGCGAAGTTAGTAGTATCAAATACAACATGTCAAATTTAACGGGGGATGGTCCCAGATTTTCTACAGGTGGAGTATCATTGGACCAACACATGAAGTTTTATGGCGATAACAGGGTAAATCCACAAATTTTTATTAACAGTGTAAGAAATCTAGTGGGAAATTTATTTGACGAACAGACTAAACTAAATACGATAAAGGCTTTATTAAAGGACAATGCGGAAGCGTGGTACAATTTAGTAGGACAGGACATAGACACGTATCAGGACTTTGAAAACAAATTTTTAAAGCACTACTGGAGTGATCACAAACAGGATCAGATTAGGGACGACTTGATTACAGGAAAATTTAAGGGAGAGTTTGCAGGTTCTAGGGAGCAATATGCCATCCGCAAATACAGTGTGGCCAAACAACTGAATCCACCATTGACGGACAGACAGATAATCAAGTACCTATCACGACATTTTGAACTGGAAATTAGACAACACGTGGCCTTACAAAACATCACAGAACGGGAGACGTTTTTGGAATACTTACAGAGATATGACGATGTATGTGTTGGACGGACAAGAGAGATACGAGAACGAAACGTTAACACAGTTAGGTTTGACAACAGGACACCGAATTATCCGAGACGGCCTGACTACAACAGAAATTTTCGACCGAATTGGGAACGACGAGGACAGGAATACAGGAGCAATAGTGCGACTAGGGGACCGACGCCAAGACCTAGTTACACGCGACAGAACAGTTTACCGGAGGTAAACAGGACTGTGACCAGCACGCCGAATAGAGACAGGGACACGGATATTAACACGAGGAGGACGTACGCACAGGTTGTAGAAGGACAACCAGGACCAAGCACGGAAAACAGGATGGGACAGGATTTTTAGAACGCGACAGACCACTAGATTTCTGTGTAAATGTATATGAACATCCACGTGAATTTTTCAAAATTGAGGAGGAAGTAGAGCCAGAAACTGTAGAAAATTATGTTTGCCAATTATTAATTTAGAAATTTTGAAAATAATGTAGAAGTATTACTTGATACAGGGGCAGAGGCGAGTTTAATATCGGAGGAATTCGTCAGCAAAATTATGGATAAGGTTTGTGATAGAATTATGCCTATAAAACGTAGCCATTTAGTAGCTCCAAATAAAAAGAAGTTTGCTGTAGTAAATAGTGTTGTGGTGCTTAGGATAGATATAGGAGGTTTTAGCTGTGAACAGGAGTTTGTAATTGTACCTGGACTGAAGTTTCAGAGCATTTTAGGTGTTGACTGTATGATGAAGTTAGGGGTTTTGATAGATATGGAAAGGAAGGTAGTAAGGATTAAGGATAGGGTAGTGCCATGGAAGGGCAGTTATGAAGTCACAGAGGATGACACGGGTTTAGTATTAATGTAGTAGAGGTAGAGGATGATGAAGGTAAACAGATCAACACAATAAGATGTCCAGAGGATAGGAAAGTAGAGGTTCAAGCTTTAGTACAAAAACATGCAGAAGTAGTGGGGGTAGAAGCAGCATATCAGGAGCAGGTGAAGGCGAAATTAAGTAAAGATGGCAAGTTTGTTTTTAATAAAGTAGATTTAAGGGATTCATTCTGGCGGATTCCATTACACAAAAATTCTAGAAGGTACGTAGGGTTTTCCATAGAGGGAAAAATCGATAATTGTAAAGTAGTATCGTTTGGTTTGTCGGCAGAAAGGGAAACAAGAATAAATGAGAAACAGACAAGTGTAGGGACTGAAGAAGAAGTAATATTTAAGAGTCAGGATAAGAGAGATGATAAGTTTATTGTATGTGAGATAATAGAGATGTTAAGTGTAGATATAGAAGGGGGAGAGATAGGGATGAAGAGTATTAGGATAGTAAGAAGAAAGACATGGAGGGTCAAGAAGAGAGTTAGATTTAAATAGGATAGGGATAGAATAGGTGTAGATAGAAGAGTAGAAGTAAGTGTTTATAGAAAATAAAGCTAGGTATGGGATAAATATGGGAGATAGTTAGAAATAGGTTTAGGATGAGAATAAAGAGTAAAGGTAGGAAGAAAATAAGATAGGTTAAGTATAGATATTTCATATAAGATTAGTGGAGAGTTAGGAATAAAGTTAGAAATAGGATAGGTATATAGGATTAGGTAGGATGAAGTAAAGTATAGTGAAGATTAGTTAAAAGTTAGGAATAGGATAGGTATATAGGATGTATATAGGATTAGATGGATGAGTAGGATGAAGTTAGGGATAATTTCAGTTTATAGAATTAGGTGAAAGTTAGGAATAGGATAGGGATATAGGATAGGTGTAAATATTTTTTTTTCGATTGGAGACAAAGTAGGTAAGTTAGATAGATAAGGGTAGAGAGAGATAGGCAATTTTTTTGTAATTTTTTTTGTCTAAATGCTTTATATTTGCATTCAAATAAGTGGGATTATTTGTATTCAAATAGGGGGAAAATACTCATATTTAGACCAGGGTAGAAAATTAAATAATCACATCAAATAATTTTAATCACCGTGTATAAGGAATTTCATTAAATAATACGCTTTATTAAAACCTTGAAGCATAAATAAACTCGGTCGTTTCAGTAAAAATAAGAAATTTAAATCATGTACAAGACGCTTTATATCAAAAGAAACAGTATTAAAAGCTCTGCGTGTAATGTAATTATTCCTAAACAAATGGAAATTACGTGCAAAATTTATATTAATTAACCCTATTTTAAGTAACAAGTAGTAGACAAAGCGTACAGATAATAATTAATATTTAGTTAGGATTCACTAAAAATTAAAGGCTATTATTTTTAATTGAAGTTAATTAAATCGTTAGTAACAGATAATATCTATAGAAACTTGTAAAAACCCAAGATTATAATACCAGAAAATAAAACTCTGAGAGTTAATATTATTTTGAACACCTGCGTAGTTTAAATATCACATACGGCGTAAATTTTGTAGATAATTAATAGTTTCAAAGAATCTTGGAGAAACCGGGGCTTAATATTCACGAGAATGTGCGATACGGGGTTATTAAACCCAGATAACAGTCCACATGGACTAAAATATAATCGATAATAAAGAATATCAATTTGCACCAATACGAGCAGGTTAGAAAAGGAAGAGAAAATGCGTCAAGCAAAGACACATATAGTAAAGGGCGGGATTTAAGCAACGTCACGAGGGTCACAATTGGTTGAAAATAGGATGCAAATATCAGAGGTAGAAACAACAATTTCTGTACAAATTTAATTAGTTTTTCTCGGACATGCTTGCGTGCCGTGTGTTGAAATTTCTGAGATTTAAATGGGACGAGTGAAAATTCGTAAAATCGACGCGCGAGCGACAGACTGGGAACATGGCATGAGAAATTCTTTAGAATTACCCGTTTTGGGGAACAGACCGACAGACAGGCTTTTGCTATATATACCGGTGGTAATATGAATTTCGGCCTCTTAGACTCTTAGACTTTTGACGATTCGATGCGTTAAAAGCTCTTACATCCGCGACTTGATTGAAGATGTTAAACAGTGCATTTTAGTTTGATAAAATAAATTAAAATTTTGCTCGTATATTTTAGTGATTCAAAATAGTTGGTTATTTACGTGCTAACAAAATGTACTTCAGTGCACTTAGATACAAGGTAATAAAATTTAGTTTCACTGTACCAATTAGCAAAATTTACAACGACAAATGTATACACAAAAGTAGGCAGTTTTGGCGTATATTGGTGAAAAAAGTATGAAGTTATTTGCTATTTTTCGGGGGTGTTAATAATTAAATGGTTCAAATACGTGTCTGGATCCACGAAACAAGGGTCAGATATACATAGATGAGTTCCGGAAAAGCCCAGAAACAACTGGTGATGGAGAAAATTTTAAAAGCGTTGAGAATTAGAAGCCGTAAATATAATCCTGTTGGAATGGTGTGATTAACTAAAGGGACGATGTACTTTGAAGCTACGAGGACAGTAACCTTCAGGTAAATTATACTATTTTGTTTGACATTTTGTGTGTGTTGAATAACTTTATAATTGATTTACTTTAAATGGACATTAGTGAAATTGTACTAACCATAAAATTTTAATTTTAAGATGAAATTTGCTTGTTGAAGTAGAAAGGAGTATTTAGTTTTGATGTTCGGTAATATGATGAAAATTTGGGTATGTCTTTGAGCTCAATTAGACGAACCTGGTTAATTAACGTAAAGGGGTGGTAGATGCTCCCTTTATACTCAGACTCCGGTCTGTTTATATTGTTATATTAATTAGTAGGCATCCAACAAGGACTTTAATTTTGGATGCACATTAAAAGGATAATAAAATTAATCTTGAAATTCTTTTGAAAACTGAAATTTATGCTGAGTTTTAATTTTGAAATTTTAATGTATTCTGAATATTGATGTAAATAGAGTTAACGTTGATGTTTTGGTAGGAATGTGTTGTTTTTTTATGAATGAGGAGTTTTATAACATTAGGTGAGCAGCCGAGGCGAAAAGAGGATCACAGCCGTTTATGACGCCCAATCTGTGGGACTAGAATTTTTTTTGTTGAAAGGACCCAGTTCCCGCATACAAAGGAGGATATCACAGCAATATATATATATATATATATATATATATATATATATATATAACTTAGACTTTTATGCAAAACCCAAATGATCATTTCAAATTAAGCTAGTAATTGAAAGATGGAAAATATAAGGTCTTGGACAGGACTTGAACCTGTATTTTGGTTTTGTCTGAACCATGCGTTTACCAATTGCGCCGCCGAGACCGATGACGACAATTGAGAAATTTACAAATTTAAATCGTGTACACAACTATACATAAACCTAACTTTCAATTACGTTTGGCATTTTTGTCAATCATATCTGACATTGTCAAGTTTTTGACTTATGTCGATTATAGACAGGAAGCTACGCTCAAAATTACGGCCATAAGCCAAGTATTAAATATATAAATATTTTAGGTAGTTAATTAGACGAGGTAGGTTGATAAATACTATTGTATTACAGTGAATAAGATGAAATAATAACTTAGACTTTTATGCAAAGCCCAAATGATCATTTCAAATCGGACTAGTAATTGAAAGAAGATATAAGTCGTGTCCAAAACCTTATATTTTTCATCTTTCAATTACTAGCTCGTTATTGTTTTATCTTATTCACTGTAATACAATAGTATTTATCAACTTAGCTTGTGTAATTAACTACTTAAAATATTTATATATATTGCTGTGAATAGAACCTAGTTGGTCGTTATATTTATTTGCTGTGAATAGCCCCTAACGTTGGTACGATATCTTAATTGCTGTGATTTCAGCTCCACGATTGGATGTCGTGTTAATTTTACTGTAATCTCTGCCCACGATTATTTCGTTATACAATCTTGCTATTTCACAGCCTGTAATGTTGCCGTCGTCTTTTAAAACTTTACTGGTATGTTCGTACTCGACCTCTTTTTTCTTAAATCCTATAAGTTCTTAAATTTGTATGCTTCAGCTAGCTCAATCTATTAAACACAGAGTGCCCTACGTCACGACAATAAAGATTGTTTAACCCCTTTTTTTTCTATTACCTATCTGTTAAAATAATGTAAATGAAAGTGGAAATGAAGCAGTCCAAAAATATACAATATATTAATCGATAATGTGTACACTTTTATGTCAATAACTTATTAATTTGTTTACTATACAAAAATTAGCCCCTGAATAAAATATTGATATTTATCTGATTCCACCAAAATTTATGTTTCCTGAAAGCCAGCAAAAATACCACTGTTATTACTATTAAGTACTTTTTGAACGTTCAAAACAATCCTCTCTCTATTTTTCAAATTCTCAAATGATTTTTGATTACCCTTACAGATATTTTATATATCAAATATTAAATGTTAAAAATTGAAAAACAGTCTTATACTAATAATGAATAAAATCTCTGACCTGTGCTTTTCCTGCTTGGTTCTAGGAACTGCCTCTGAATACCGATGGTCAGCACCCCTGGATTGTTACAGTTTCTTCACTTGTTGACCAGAATGATTAATTATTTGTTGCTCGAATTCTCCCCTCGGATTTTGGAATGTCTTGGAGTTTACTTGTAGTTTAATTTGAGTATCTTGACGTTTATTTTATGTTTCCTTGTAAGCTTATTTAGAAGTATTTTTAGAATATTTTCGAAGTTTGTTTAGACATTTATTTAGACGTATATTTAGAAGTATGTTTGAAGGTACATTCTGACGTTTATTTAGAAGTACATTCAAAACCCTAAATTCTTAAATATTAGAATAAAATTCAATTAATAGTTTACCTTACGTTTTAAGAGCAAAACCGCTACTTCTTGTTGTATAAATTAGCACTTTTAATTTTTACTATCATAATAAATTATTAATTTTACTAAGTTCATTTTTACGTAATATTTCACTTTCAATTGACGTTATTAGTGCCTTGGTCAAAGAGATACTGAATGTTTATGAGGTGCTTATAGTATTTATAGACTCCTCCCATCTATTTTTCCTATTGGTGTTCATCGCGTGTTTGTTGATGAAGGCGTTGTATCTTGCGCTTATCTCTGCAGCACTCGGTATTTCTAAAAATTTCCTGTTCCGATTTTTGGTCAGACATTCCATTTCACACGTAGACGTTCAATTTTGTGTAGCATATTTTGCAGAAAGTCCAAACTTTATTGCATTTTGTCACGTCTTTCATGTTTGTGTCGATTATAGTCCAAACCTTATCATATCACGGACCGCCTAAAATTTATTCCGCGTTACTCCAAATATGTTGAAATTTATCGAAATGCAATGCCTTTGGTTACGTATTCATATTTCTATTGAACGTTTTTACTTATTTATGCGTTGATATATTTAATGATATTACCAAATAGCCGGCATGCTAGTTTGTTTATCTTTACCAATTACGTGTTTATTTTGATGAAACTTGATGCGTTTGAAAACTTTATTTTTGCTTTCAATTACTAGCTCGATTTGAAATGATCATTTAAGCTTTGCATAAAAGTCTAAGTTATTATTTCATTTTATTCACTATAATACGATAGTATTTATCAACTTACCTTGTGTAATTAACTACCTAAAATATTTATATATATATATACAGGTTTGAATCCCGTGATAAAAGTCATAAAAGGTCATTGAGCATCACATTCTGTGAGAAGTGAGAAATTGCGACCCAAAGAAACAAAAAGTAAAATTTTCCAATACTTAATGTTTACCTAGTATAATATTTTCGTAAGATTCCCATGTAAAATAACACGCTTTAAGTGCATACAGTGTTAACACACTATTTATAAACGAAGCCCAATTATAAAGCAATCATTAATCCGTATGTAAATATTTATTCTTGTAAAAATACCCTTAGAACAAGTTTTATTTTAGCTATTTTAAGGTCAGAGCTCAAAGTGTTTTGATCCATACAACAATTTCTGCTTGACGTCGTTGATCAACTACATTGAGACAGACTAATACAAGAATACTTAAATTATCCATGAAAATTTTAAAGAAAATTTTGTGACAGATATGAAATATTTTGGGGTTGTCTAATTATTAGCCAGAATTAGGTGAAGATTATTTTAATATGTAAGTAGTGAGAAGATATTTGTTAATATTGGTAAGTATTGACAAAATGTTGTTTCTTTCTAAACTTAAGCTGTAAATTGCATTTATGCTCCTTATTTATATCTGTATATGTAAGTAGATTTTTTAGATAAAGTGTGTTTTTATACACTTTATCTAAAAAATCTACATCCTTTTTTTTAAAAGATGTTTTTGAATGTATTGCGATTGTTCATAAATGTGTCTTGAAATTTCTTTGTTTTATTTCATTTTCGTAAAATCTACAGCATATTTGTCGCTGAGTCAGCAAAAGAGAAAAACGAGCACAGTAAGGTAAGAATCTGCATAATATAATTTTTTCTTTTTAATTAATCGTAATTACAGGTCCTGTTTAAAAATAATAAAAGGCGTACTTTTTTTATTCCAGCTGAATTTTGAGTATATTTTTCCCTTGGTCACAGATTACTAAAAGTTATATGTTGTACAAATACAATTTCTGCAAATGAATATATACTTACAATAGTCGAGATTGTGTAATTACTGGCATGTGTAACAGGAAACATTTCTAAAAAGCTATTTTGAACAATTATACAATTGACAGTTTCTGACAAATGACATATAAATTAAAAGAAAGGTATATAAACATGCAAACTAAACTAGAGTATAACTAAATTTAAACTATGAATATGTTTTATGGTAAATGAGTGGGATGTACTAGTAAATGATATCTGATATCTGCAGGTTAATGTGTTTGACTATGTGTAGTGTTTCGTATATTGTATATTTAGTATGTTATGTATGTGTGTCTGGTAAGCTTTGTTTTATTGTGCAAAATTGTGTGTGTGTGTGTGTGTGTATGTGTGTGTGTGTGTGTGTGCGTGTATGTATGTGCGTGTGTGTATATTGAGTGTAACTATTACTATTGACAAATAATGTAGTTTACGCACACGCACATACGTACACACACACACACACAATTTTAAACAACAAAACAAAGCTTACCAGACATACACATACATAACATACTTAAATATACAATATACGAGGCACTACACATAGACAAACACATTAACCTGCAGACCAGATTCGGAAATTTTAATTACATCCGGTTTACTTCTATTTGGGTTGGCTTTATTTATAGGACTTGGTTTTCAATGACCCTTCATGACCTTATCACGTCATTTACCCACAAATCAAAATATAAAATTCTAAATCTGTGTTATATTTCCGCATGGATGAGTAATTTTACTATTTTTATTTCTAACTACTTGTTATCTACAACTATTTCTATAAGATTTATAATACACACGTAGAATCCTTTTCATCCTGGAGCTTTTCTTCTTAATAATTTATCTATTTGCACCTTATAATTAACTAACTTTTCTTAATTCTATCCTGACCTCATTTACAATCTAATATTTCTATCCTATATTTTTAATTTTCTCATATTTATACACTGTCCCATCAGGTTTCATATCAAACAAAATTCTATTCACTTGCATACATAGCTTTTCATAGTAAATTCCTCTCTACACTGTCATAAAAAAAGAAAAGTATGAGATAAAAAATTTTCATGAAGTTGTCCCAGCAATTACACAACTATACTACTCACGTCGAAAAGATTGTGTCCTAGAATTTCACTATCTAGCCTGCTTACGTCACCTTCAAATTATACATCTTTCAATCAATCTTCATTATATGCATAAACTTTAGTCTTAAATAATTAAGTATTAGTAACTCCTAACTTATTTTCATAATCTGTAGCAATTCTTAACTCTTTATCTTCCAATTCATGATTCCTCTTTTAATTCTCTCTCAAAATAATTCACTTTCGTACTCTTAACTTCTTCGTCCTCTTTCACTTCATTAATAGGTTTTAGACAAACCACAGGTTACTGCTCCATATTTGTACATATACCACTTCACAGAAAGATTCGATTCTTTAATCGCAAGTATCTCAAACGAATAGCTAAGTTCTACTTTCCAATTTATTTTATCATTACTTCATATTTGACTACCTTTATTCATTTCATTTTTAAGAGCTACATTCAAAGAAAATTCCTTTATCTTTTTTTCAACACCAACAATTATACTATTTTCATCTATTTCATCTACTATTTCCCTGTCTTCAGGGTCATCTTCTGCAGTGTTCAATAATTCTGACTTATTTTCTGAAAACGATACAACTTTTCTTCTATCTTCACCAGGGCACGTAATACTTAAACTTCTATGTCCTTTACCTTCCATCTCCTGCTCAAATCGATTCAAATTCATACAATCTCCTTGTACTTCTATATGGACTTCGTCCCATTTAATCCTCTCAACTCCCATAATTTTCATTTTATTCTCGGTATCTATTATACTTTTCATCTTACTTATAAAATCCATTCCCAGAATGGCATCAACTCTTAACACCGGCACTACTAAAAACTTGCTCAACCTCAATCTTTCCCAACTTCACTTTTAGAAGCAAAAAATTATGATGATCGTTTCTGTTCCAACCACGCTGCTGTGTAAATCTATTTGTCTCGCTTGAATTTTCCTCATAATTTCTGTTGTACGCGTTCCGATTGTCATGTTTGTTTCCATTCGATTAAGCCCCTGTCTGTAACGATTGGGCCACATCATAATTCTGCATTATTTCAAGGAAGTCTTTTAGTGATTTTATGTTGTGTATTGCGACTGTACGTGTAACATCGTTCTCCATGTGTCGCGCAAGTAATTGACTGATCTCCTCTGCTTTTAATTTATGTTAAATGTTGGGCCTACTTAGATTTTTCAATCACATCCTTTTCTCTGGATCGATATTTCTGTTCGTATTTTCCGGACATTAAATTAATTCGTACGTTTGATTGATATGTATTTTCCCAGTATTGGTCAATAAACATTTTTAAATTCCCCGTAATTCCGATATTGTTTTACAACAATACAATGCCATTTTCCTGCATGCCTCCCTAACACTACGTTAATCAGATGCAACTTTACCTATTTAGATTCCCCGTCCAGAACTTCGTCTAATTTATCTAAGAACATCATGGGTTGCTCTTATTTTCGTCAGTTAAATTTTGGTAGGGCTTCTCTTCCAAATTCCAAATTCACCAATTCTCACTTGCTCCAAATTAAACATTTTTTCGTTTAAGGCCTGAAAATTCCCGTCAAACCCGTCAAAACTCAAACTCATCTGTGCTTTCAGCGAGTTTTGGTTGATTTCCATGTCATTTGTCCTAATTTCATTCCTATTAATTTTGCCATACATTTCCTGCCTAACTTTCTCGCCGTGTTCTTGCTCCAAACGTACAGTTTCTCTTAAATTTATATAATTTTCCGTGTATTTCAAATTTATCTTGTACACTTCTTTTCTAACATTATTGTTCTTAATCTTCTTTGGGAATTAAACCACTCATAGTTTTTAAAATTATTTACGTTTTGATCCATTATTTTGACAACGACCCTAGGTCATGGATCGAAACGTAAATAAAGATGATTTTAAAAACTATGATTGGTTTAATTCCTAAAGAAGATTAAGAAAAATGCTACTCAAACCCAAACAAACATACAGGGAGTATTAACATTATTGATTCCGGTTCTCGTGTTTTCACAGCATAAAATTTTTCTGTCTACGTCCGGGTCGATTTTATGTGTCTCAAACATTTTTTGTAGCATTACTTTCACGTTAGTTATAACGTTGGCGTCAATTCTTGTTTTTATCTGGAACAATGCTTCTATTCTTGGTTGAGTTTCTTCTAGTTTTGCTTCTACTCTTGCCTAATTTGCTTCCGTCTTCGTCTGCATTTCAACTAAAATTTTCAATATATCCGGGGTGTTGTCTATGTTTACATTTTGTTCCTCAACTCGCTTTCCCGTCTCCACAATGAACACCTCTCGTTTAACATGACTCTGTTTTTGCGGGTTTCTACCTTTGTCTCCATGTTTATATGCCTTGCCCGATCTCAACTGTTTTTTTCTTCTTTCGCCATTTATGAAACGGACACTAAATTACTAAAACACGCTTATTTATATTTGTAACAACTTTCACCACACTTCAGGCTATACTGGCCCCACTCGTACATACTTATCCACTTACGTGATATTCTTCTTTTCTTTGCCTTGCTTCACGTTGTGATTGGCCACTTATAACAATCCTACACGACATTTTGCCACTCAACTACAACAGTCTTCTTTAACCTGGGAGCGCAACCGCTAGTTGAAAACTCGCTGGATGCTGGTTGCAGTCATTCCTTTCGACTACGGCTCTACTCTTACCTCAGGGTCTCCAAGTGTGCCAACAAACGATGGTTCAGATGCGTACGCTGAGGGTCCGGTAACGCATGTATCTTGCAAATATCACAGTCCTAACTTATACTAGTAGTTACAAATATTCAAAATTGGTTATTTAAACCCCATTGACAGATGTCAGTTTCAGCCCGCTTTTTGAATTTAGATTATAATTTTGAAAACTAATCTTGGTTTCCCTATCACTTTTACCAAAATTACTTAACAGTACTTACTTACTCCTTAAACTTCCTGCTAATAAAGCCTCTTTGCAATATTTCTTTTTATACTACCTGCTGAAATAACAACAAAACCTTCAAACTCAATTGTAAGCGTTATCACAATGAATTAAAATCCTCTTCCTTTTTCATTGATTTATGAACCACTCCACCTCCAAACACTTATTTCACTGTTTGATTCTTCCTACCGTCTTTAGACTACTCTTTTTTTAAACTTTTTTTCCTTTCCAAATACCAATCCAATAACCTGCTACCATAAAAACTCCTTCAACTTATCTTCCTGTAATATTGTTGCATTTTATCTCTTTAATTCATTTAATCTCAAATAAAACCTCTTCACTGGTATACAAACTCTCTATTTTCAACTTTACTCTAAATTTATAAAACACGTCTTCTCTTTTCGAAAATCAAAAGTTAATCTTCTTATTTTTTATATTGCCATCGTTACCCTCGTTACGTGTTCAGAATAAGCACACTCATATTTATCATTTTTAAAACATTTTTTCATTACCCAACCCCTTATACGCAAATCCCCATGGCAATATCTAAAACTTACATTCTAATACAATTTAGTTAACTTTTTACATGATTCAAACCTTAAAGTAATTCCTAACTCATGTATTTAAATAAACCTACCGGATTTTAATAATACAAACCCCACTTTACGGGTGACATTTCACAAATTCACTATATACAACCTCTAGAATTCTTATTAGCACGACCAGCTTTATACAAATTTTCTAACATGTTTTCCAAAAGTAGCAATGTGTGTCCACTAAAGGAAAACCAATTTAATTGTGCCTAAATTCTGACCTCATGTTGTCGAAATCATATTCCACCCCAAAATTACCAAAAGATTTAGCCAAATAAATTGACCCTTTTAAATTTTCTGTTTTCCGCATTGTGCAATCCCTGTATAAATCAAATATAGCCACCCCGTCCATTATTCAGTACAATATATATTTTGCTGTGACAATGGCACACGTTGAGGTGTCACTAAAAGAGTGCAGTGGCAACGCCTCGCTTTGATGCGCCGCTAAAAGAGTGGTGTGATACAGATACAGCAAATTGTAAAATTTGAAATTGTTTACTTTCCTTCCTTTCTAACTTTACTTTGCCTAGCTAGCTCAATTGAATTTGCGGAGTTTTAAAAATGAAATCAAACACAGCAATATCATAAAGCATTTATATAGTGTAAATTATTTTCTCTCATACAAAATCAAATAGAACATTCACAACATCGTTTCTTTCAAACAAAATTATTTCTAACAAGTATTTATTTACTTAATTATCAAAATGTCTTTTACCTTATTTTTAATTTACAGAACTAAATCCCTTCTGTTATTATTAGGTTATTTGTCTTTTGGTTTGTTTGACTAAAAAAATCTTTCACAGGGAGTCTATAAAAAATTTCAAAGTGTTTCAAACTCTGACCACTAACTATCCTGGTAAATACTCTTACAAAAATAAAATAATTAGAACCTAATCTAGCTTAAATTTAAATGACAAATATTAAAATATCAATTACAAACAAAGTTTTTTAAAGTAACACTTGCAAAAATCCACAAGCGCTTCTTCAATTCGTATCTAGGGCTTCTTGGCTTTATTTTAAATTGACGTTTAAGTCCCAGTTTACAAAATCGTGCGTATTATTTGAATTTTCATTTAGAAACCAATGTGTATCCTCGGTTTAATTATTCAATAAGACTTTAAATAGGTTTCTATATCGAAGCATTTCCCGTCTTCATTGTATATTACAAAATCAAATACTTGCAGTTACCAATTTTCATATTTACGCAGGATACGTTTAAAATTAACTTCTGTATTTATTGTTACATGGTAAATATTAATTACGATATGCGTATTGCATACGTTAAAAAAATAGCTTCGAAATTCTTTGTTCAATGTGACATTTTCTCGATTGAATTTATGAATGAATCTTTTTAATAAACGTTTCCGTTTATATACAGAAATTATCTATTTTCTAGAATATATTAGTGTTTACGTGATTGCACTCCAAATAATACACGGCTATCTGACGCAATTTTTTGGAAATTTTTCATTAGCTTTCGAATTGTTTCGCTTCATTACCTCGTTAGCGCGTTCCACTTATTAGTGACGTTTGTTGCTCGTCTTTGTTAAACACCCAAAGTTATTGTGGGGTCGCATACTAATCCAGCAATTGCGAAAGGTAAAAGATAATTTTTATGGATTTTTATTATATTTTATGGGTTTTTAATATTCCGACCGATTCTTGGAATAAACGTTTCTTTATTAATTAAGTCATACAAAATTGACGTATTTCTTTTCAATCTCTTCCATAATCTCGTATATTTCAGAAAATTCATTATTTAAAATTAATTTATGTTATACGAAGGTCAATTTATATGATTAATTTAAAGCTTTATAATGCAAACTAAGTGCATTTTTATACAAAATATTTGCCTTCATTTTAAAACGTGTTTTAGTACACATTAAGATTAAAAATTGAGGTTTTAAATTCACGAAATTATTTATTTTAGAGTGATCAATTTGCATTCGCATTTAATGCGTTTTAAGGTACCTTAAAAATCATTATTTTTACATATACGGCTTACATTATTTGCTATGTATTTACAATACGCTTATATCTTACAGTGTGATTATTTATACATACGGAACTTGCGTTTCTGCTTGGCACTTTAATGAATAAGGGTACGCTTGTATTATACAGGGCGTAACCATGAATTTACGAAAATTTCTATTTGTTTCGTATTTTTTTATTTCTTGGTGGGATAAAGCCCACTATAATATAAAAGAATCCGGAAAAACAGAAATTTCCGAAAATTCATGATTATGCCCTGTATAATACAAGCGTGCCTTTATTCATTAAACTGCCAAGCAAAAATGTAACTTCCGTATCTATAAATAATCACCCTGTATGATATAAGCGTAATATAATACATAGGAAATAATGTAAACCGTATATGTAAAAATAAGTATTTTAGCATACCTTAATACTCGTTAAATACGAATGCAAATTGATCACTCTAAAATAAATAATTTCGTGTATTTAAAACACCAATTATTTATTTCAATGTGTATCCAAACACATTTTACCGTGAAAGCAAATATTTTCTATAGATATGCCCTTAGTGTGCATTATAAAACTTTCAAATACTCATGTAAATTGAGTTTTGTATAACATAAATTTATTTCAAATAAAAATTTTTTTGGAATATACGAGATTTTGGAAGAAATTTCGAGGGTATACGTCAATTTAGTTTGACCTAATTAATAAAGAAACGTTTATTCCAAGAAATTTGTTGTTGTTGTTGTGGATTTAAAGGGGTAAACAGGTGTATACAATAAAATTTCAGCAACCATGTATATAGAAAAGAGCAAATTATTTACGCGCCAAATTAATTTAATTCATTTAGTGAAAACGGACTAGTATTAAGATATTTTTATATTTAATAATTGAAATATTTGGATAACATGAAGGAAGAAAGCTTCAAAGCATATAGAAGTTCAAGGATACGCATAATTAATCAAAATTTATTTTAATCAAACCCACGAAAGCAAAAAGGAGCGTGCTTGCATAAGAAAATCAATAATTTCTAATGCAAATATATTTGTTTTAAAAGCCAACGTGCATTTACATAGATACAGAGAAGCAGAAAATCAAGAAATTGTTATGTTCAAACGGTCAATAATTAACAGAAACACCTGCTTGTTAAATGATACATTCAAAGAATTTGAACGTACGTTAATATAAGATTTCATAAGAAATTGTTTGAACCGTCAATTTGTACAAACAGCTGGGGTAACAAACATCTTAAGGAGCGAGTGAAATGAACAATCGGTAATATACAACAAATAGAGACAAATATAGAGCAGCGTTGGATTGAAATACACGTAAGATATACACGTGGAGTTGATGTAAGACGTGGACTATCGATTTTGTGTAACTCAAGTGGGGTTTGGAAAGAGACAGCGAACATGTCTAGAACAAAGATGAATAGCGCTTAGGAGGAGGTTGGTGAGGACAGAAAGCTTTGTCATTGGTAGAGAGCCAACAGTTTTAGAAACGAACGCACGCGCGAAGGTAGAACACGAATTCGATATAAGCAGCACGTAAAACGGGAGAAATTTTCCAAATTTAGCGAAGGTTACGCAAAAAATTTTTAGAAACCGCTTTGGAAAATGAGCTGTTTAAGTGAAACGGGTCCAGTAGGAGGTTTGAATAAGGATATAAATACCCAGGCAAAGTTATTAATGCTCTCTTCTCTTCTCTTTTACTTCGATCAAGTGCTGAATACTGATTCAGACCACCATAATAATAAAGCTTTTGGTTAGTATTTTGTGTGTGTAGTAAAGTTACCTTTAGTATCGTAGTTGAAAGTATAAAACTGTAGTAGCGGACCTCAAATTATTAACGTGATGTACGAGTTAGTGCGTATTTAAATAAAAGGTCCGGCTACTACGACAAGAATTATTAAATGGATGCATGATATATGGGGGTAAGCAGAACTGGTAATCAAGTTTGTACGCATGATATATGGGTATGGAATGAATGGTACTGTGAGACGAGGCGAATAGCTTGCAGAGATATCAGATGGTAGAGGCCTGGGTATCCGACAAGCAGCATTGTAAATGAAAAACAACGCCGAGGGGTTTTCTGGTAATCATCTCCGACGGGAATGAAGAATTCTCCAGATAATTCATTTGAAATTCCTGTTGTTATATAAACATTTGTGGAATATTGTGTTGTATGGTTGACTTTTGGTGGCATATTTATTGTTGTAGAAACTTGTTTTAAAAGATACATGTACTGGACAATTTACTAATTTTGAGTATTGAAAAAGGGTGTATTCAGAATATATCAAAAATTTATTCAGGATATAAATTGAGTTGTAAAGGGTAAACGGGTCTGTAAATTTGTTTTAATTAGTGCAAGGTTTTAAAAAGCAATACAAACAAAACTGGGTTATAATGAGCTCACAATACTCCAGTGTGAAGTCAATTTAGGGGTACATGTGGTGCCCATCTACTCATATCTAATTGAATTTGTTTAAAATCATTTTAAAAATCAAGGACTTTAAAACATACAATATATTGAGCTAATAATTATTGTATCAAACTGTTTGGAAACATGTGTAAATATATTTTATCTGGTACTAGGTGTAAATAAAAGGTTGTATGGTTGTCGTATTATTTTGGTAATTTTATTTGATGGTCTGTGAGTGTGAAAGAGGTATGAATGTAAAATGCTTTATTATAGCCACACACACACAACACAAATTACATCTATGTAGTACTATTACTACACTAGCTCTACGTCAGCAGAATTGTTTATAATTCCTCGTGCCAGAAGCGCAAAACGTTGATGTAAGTTGATTGTCGCTGTTTTGGTTGAACTCGAGCATTTCGGTGTCCGTGAATATGTGTAAATATCAAGCAGGTAAAAGCGCATTACCTTCTCAGCTAACAATTTATTTCCGTACTTGATCAACACTCGAGGTATATATATTTATTGTAAAAGGTATGTGACACGTACAATAGCATCCTCCGTCATATTTTAATCTAATAAGTGCTATCTATAGCGCTTCAGCTAAGACTACCAAAATGACATGATTTACATACAAAAAATAGTATTAAACTAAAACAATAACTTTATTAGCATATACACTTTTTTATAATCATCTATATCATTTGATGGCCATTTTCCCTAATCCGGACCACACGTCCATCCTGGTGGCTGTTTTGGGCCCTCCATTGCCAAATTCTTGAGGAGCTAGTTATACGTTGATCTATGAGGGCCAACTACAGTAGGTTGGTACTTGTAATTTACCTTATACTTTAAAATTAACTTCAATACTTTTTCCAATACCATAGGCTGTGCAAAATATACGACATCTACAATCATATCGTCAACCGCTATTACCAGTGATTTATAGTTGCGTTTTATATTCACTATAGTATATGCCTTCGTACTCAATACAGCTCGGTTAGTTAGCAATTCTTCGAGGAAATATACATTGCTCAAACTATAATTACTATCTGTTGCGTCTAGTACACCACGCACCTGATGACATTTTAACTCTGTTCTGTGGTTGCAAGCGTCACTGAAGTTTGATACAAATTGATCGCACCTACTCTGTTGATTAAACAGCATGTCCATTACATTAATGGATGTATTATTGGTCAGCGTTAGCCATTTGAAGGCTTTAAAGGAAACATGAACACCTACTCTAAACAGTATACGTTTGATTTTGTCCACATCATTCAATACAATGGCATGTTTCAGATGTTGGTGTAAAATGCGTTGTTCACTCTCGAACAAATCGTACAGTGCATTGTCCATGTTAACTTGAAAACTTCACACCACTTTCGTCACTATCGTCGTTGTTCCACTCACTGCGTGAACTATCCAAGTACCTAGCTTTTATGGTACATTCATCAAAATCTGTAATGATAAAGTGTTGTGGCACTGAGCATCACCTATTTATTCGTCTGATACCCCCCCCCCCGGTTTTTGTAACAGCATCAACATCAACAACCTCGAGATGATCTCTGGCAAGGCGACTTGGTTGAATTTGATCAATATATTTAAGGAAAATCCAATCAGAGATGTGTGTTGGTGGTAATAAATTATTATTCAAATTATCTATGGGCTTGTCCTTCATTTTTAACCAAGGATGCATGCCCAGTAATTTGTATATTAATCAAAAAAGTATAACGTTAATCCTTACTCTACATACAGCACAAAAAGCTGTCATAGCCATGCGAGTAATCAGACTATTAAAAATTCACTATACAAACAATTTAGCCTTAGAGATACATGCAAATGGTTAAATATGTTGCCTGATGTCACTAAATCTATATATATTTACCAATGTTTAATACATTGAAAGTAATAGGGAAAATAAAATTTAAAGTTGGCAACCATGTTCGGGTGTAGTGGTGGCAATGATGACCGGTCATTGATATCTACTGCAAGTTAGAGTAAGTCGTATACAATGATGAAAAGTTTTTTAAAACTTACTAAACATGATCTTAAATACATGCTCTATAAAAGCAATATAGTTCAGATTCTGCGACGATTCTTTAACAGACGGTGACAACAATTAAAAATCTGTGCGTATTATTTTTAATAACGGCTTAACATTGCGCATTTCTATTAAAATGATTTGAAATATAGCGGTATTATCCTTATGGTTTAGCATCAATTTAATAACATTTGTTGACATAAGTTGAAAATTGTAAATTTTGGTAATTGACAATTATGCTGACATGCTTTGAAGTTACGCAGTTGCCATATGTTCCATTTAACAGAATTAAAACACATATATTATAGACTACATAGAACATTCTTGCAATTATTTACCATTTGTGTATATATTTCTTTTGACAATAATTATTAATTTATGAATAACTTATTAATTTAAAGTAGGTTATTTATAAGCACTAAATTCTACAATAATTGAAACGAGTTTGAAAATAAAAATGTATTGTCAATGTAGCACTACTTAAAATTTATTCTTCTAAATTAAGGATCATGCAAAATAGTTGCTTTAGTGAACAAGAACCACATAATTTACATATATCGATATGTTATTTTAATTTAGAGTATAAATAGTACAATCCCTAGGTCATTAACCAAGATGCATTTTTCAGAATGCGGTTGTTAAAGGTCTTTATATGAACGCCTTTTGCAAAGAAATAAATAATATTTATCTCAGTTTGCAAAATGTTGAAACCTTTAGATTCGTAAGTTATGCATATCTTTTAGAAAACATATTTGCTTTTATGAACAAATTTAACTAGAATAAATAATTCACAATATTTTATTGTGTTTTATTAAACCAATCTTTTAACAAGAAAAAGATATGTTGCACATTGCAAATTATTATCACTGGTTGCTACCTAGGTTATCCACCTAACAATAAAATTTTACTTTAAGAAGACTTTGGTGTATGCTGTTAATTTTAAAATAGGTAGTTGGTCACCTTACTAATTACTTTATCTCTAACAAGTAATAATTTCTGCATGTTGGGTTGCCTGCCATAGATATGCATATATTTTTTGGGATTCAATTAAGTTTAAGTACACGTCGGTTTATTGCTTTTAATGCTACATTGTCTAGTTCTTTTCCAACATTAATCCAACTTAATTGTTTCACAAAACCTCCGGGGGAGAGGGGTATTTTTATTAACGTTCTTTTACGACATTATCGTAGAGTAGGTGGTATTGAACAATATTTGCAAAATTTTAGATTTCTTGCACAAAAACAAAACATTACTTTCTTTAATTAAAATATGAACAAGAACCGCATAATTAACATATATATCTGTATTATTTTAAATCTAAACTATAATTAATAATATCCCCGTACATTTAACTAAAATGCATTTTTCTGAACGTGCATAGAAATAAGTAATATTTATCTCAGATGCATATCTTATAGAAAACATATTTGCTTTTATAAACAAATTTTCCTTTACGTTCGTTACTGAAATTCAATAATGATTACATTATTTATTCATTTAAATTCTTCACATTGGTACATGGCATATAACCTTGGTTTTTTCCACATGAACAAATAACGATATAACTTTTAACTTTAAACATTACGTGTTTTGTAACTTCAAAAATACCGTAACCTTCATTCACGCAAACAAAGAAATAATTCTTAAACGGAAGATCTCGGAAAATAACAACATACCTGTTTTTGGCGCAATTTGCATATATACCTATATTTATTCAAACCATAGTTAGAAAAACCGAGGTTACATTAAGCATTCAGCTGTGTTGTAGATATTTTACTGGTATTATATTGAAATGTACGGCACACAGTATTGCCAGCTGTGTAAAAAAGTGTTTTGTTTCTGCAATGAATCAATCAAACTTCATGAAAATATGAACTCATTACCATGTAATTAGAATATACTAGTAAGTGAAAATAATATATAATATTTAGTACTAAAATTTTTTTTTAAATTAATAGGACTCTAGCGACGATGACAAAGTTAAAACAAGGAAATTGAATAAATAAGAATCTCCACAAAAAAGATAAAGACAATTAAAGAATGTAATATTTTGCAAATAAAACATTAAACATTTGTGTATGATTTTTTTAAAAAATTATATGATATTTAATACAAAAATAGTTATCATCCGCGACCATGACCAAAATATGCAACATACCTGTTTTAACATGTTTTTTGCATACACACCTTATTTTAAATTAAAACCATTATATTGAGTCGAATAATAGTATGATTTGCATATATTACTAGACAGCTATAATTAGAATAAAAAAGACGAAGTTATATTCTAGATTTCCGGCTGCAAATTCTTGTTAAATTATTTTTGTGATGCAACCATGAATAACTTGTTTTACAAGATTTTTCGTGCATACTTTTTTTTAAAAACCATTATATTACGAATCGTATATTTTCTGGTGTTATTTGTTGTTTAATACATAATCCCCAAAAAAGGGTGGTTTTATTGTCTACTGCGTAAATTGAAGTTCGTGATCGTTTCAGTAATTTTCTAAAGTTACTCTGCTGATTAAATACCGGTAGCATGACTTCATTTATTGCTCAACAATGTGTTAAGCGCTTGGGTTTAAAACCTACCCCGTTGCCTTTTACCCTTAATGGGATTGGCTCCATGCAGACCGTGGCTACTCACGGCGCTGTTTCTGTCTTTATTAAACCAGTGAACAAAATGAATCATTTTTTTAACATTGACGCAATAGTCCTACCTAAGATTTGTTAAAACTTACCTACTACTTGCGTCAACGTCAACCAGTTACCGCCATTACACAACATTCAGTTAGCCGACTCACAGTTTTCAAAACCAGGTGCTATAGGTTTATTACTAGGGGCCAATGTATTTCCACAAATTCTAATAAATGATCGTGTTGCTGTTGAACACCATACACCCATAGGCATAGATACTGTTTTCGGATATATTTTAATGGGATCGATTCCCGAGTCAAGCACTCCGCAGGTTACCGCTTTACTTTGCTCTACGGACTAAGTACCCTCCCTGAAAAAAATGGTTTCCAAATTTTGGGAGGCCAAATCACTTCCCGACGTCGAAATCCTTTGAGTAGCGGAAAAGGAAGCTGAAATTATTTTCAAATAAACTCTTACGTGGACAGATCAAGGCTGTTATGTAGTTTCTTTGCTCTTTAAGAATGCTGCTGCTGCGTTTGACGGAAGCCGAGAATTAGCAATACAAAGATTTCTTTCTTTAGAACGACGCCTTCTCAAACAGCCCCTTGTATATCAACAATATAAACTCTTCAAGAATACATCGATCTTCAACACATGCAGCCTATCCCTAATAAGGGTCACTTTGATCATTCTTATATAGCTCATTTTTGTGTTATAAAACCAAACAGTGTTAGCACTAAGCTTTGCGTGGTTTTTAATGCTTCCGCTCAATGTATTTCCCGAGGTTCACTGAATGACAATTTATTAATTAGTCCCAAACTGCAAAGAGACCTCATTACACTCTTATTCCAATTTCGTCTGCATCGTTACGTCCTCACTGCAGATATTCGTCAAATGTGTCGGGAAATTCTTATTGCACCCGATCAGCATGATTATCAACGGATTGTGTGGCGTTTCTCTCCTGATAATCCTATCCAGGATTTTCATCTTAATACCGTTACTTATAGGGTCAACTGCGCTCTATTTCTTGCCATATGTACTCTTTTGCAACTTGCCGATGATGAAGGTGGACCTATTCCTCTAGTCGCTTTCGCTCTTCGTCTTCATACTTATATTGGTGGCGTAGTGACAGGTCGAGATACTCTTTAATCCGCCTTGGATTTAACAGAGCAGTTTGTAACCCTTTTAAAACGAGGTGGCTTCGACCTGCACAAGTGGTCTAGTAATGATCCCAATTTGCTTATCGGCATTCTCGCACGTAACGGTGTTTGCAACCGCATTGTTTTGAGGATCTGATCCTACCGTAAAAGTTTTGGGTTTCCAGTAGAACCCCTCTTCAGATAATTTTCTTTTCGTGGTCAACCCTGTATAGGGCGGCTCCGTAGCGTAGTTGGTAGTGCCTATTACGCCCAGGGTCTCGGGTTTGAATCCCGGCACGGTCCGATTAGGCGAGCATTTTTCACAAAAATACGCCCTCGTTCGGATAAGATTTAAAATGAAGGTCCCGTGTGTGTGTGTGTATTGTCACGCACGTTAAAAATCCCTACTTTGCTTAGAACAGCAAGGGTTGGGCAAAATTTAAAATTTTTCAGGTAAAAGAAAACTCGTTTCCTGGCAAGTGTAGTACCTTCGGGTGGAGCATTGGAAAATCACAAGTAGGGTCAACCCTATACATACTCCTTGTACTAAACGTAATATTCTTTCTAATCTAGCCCGCATTTTTGACCCGTTAGGAATTCGCTTCCCTCTTTCCTTTTTAATAAAACATATCCTCCAACGTCTTTGGACTCTTAAACTAGATTGGGATGCCCGTCCACCACCGGAGTTTTGTCGTTTATGGAAAGATGTGTTGAGAGCTTTCTTCTTCTTGCAGATTTTTTCCTACTGCGTTTTTTAGTCCCTTCTCACTACGATTCGTGTGAGGTGCATTGTTTTTTGGACGATTCGGAATGTGGCCACTGCGCCATCGTTTATTTCGTTTTCTTAATACTGTTGGTCAGATTCGATGGTTGTACATGCATGGATTTCCGCTCCGCCTCAACGATGGAAGACTTTTGTGGCCAACAGAGTAGCTTATATCCAAGATAAAACTTCTAACGCCATGTGGCTTTACGTACTATCTAACGATAATCCCGTTGACGTTTTGTCACGTAGTTTGTTATCCGCCGAGTTGCTCCAATGTTTGTTATGGTAGGCGGCTTCACTCATTTTAGTACATTTTCTAGAAATAAATCGTATTCCACGTTCTTGTTCTCTGAAGCCGCAAAGGGTACTAAGTGAAGAACGTTCCGTGCACTCACTACTACTTTGTCCTGTAATGTATTGGATGCCCTACTTAAAAATCAGTTTTCCTTTCTTTCTGTCGTTCGTATAACCGCTTATATCTTCCGCTTTATTAATAATGTTAGACATCCTTTAACTAAGCGTACTGGGTCTGTATCCGCTCATGGGTTCGAGCTCGCTTTGAAATGCCTTGGTAAACATACGCAACAAGCATCTTTTACGGTTGAGATTAGAGTCCTTCAATCCGGGACCCCACTTGCTAAAAGGTTTCAAAATTATCCCCCTTTCTTTTAAATGACGTGCTTCGTGTAGGTGGCCAATTAAGTTACGCTCCTATTTCTTACGATGAACGATTCCCCGTTTTATTGCCCAGTAAGAGCCGTTTCAGGAATCTGTATATTCAGTACATTCATCACAAATATTATCACGCAGGTATTCAAACGACGCAATTCCTTATAAACCAAAGATTTTGGATAGTTTCTGCGAGAAGATCTATTCGCCGGGTACTTTGCTCTTGTATTCCTTGTTGGAAAACACATCCCAAGTCTTTTCAGCCCCCCCCCCCATGGGCAATCTCCATCAGCTAGAATAACTCAAGTTAAACCATTTTTGCATACCGGCGTAGACTTTTGCGGCGCGTTGACAATAACCATGAGCCGAATCCGCAGCGCTAAAACTTTAAAAGTTTACCTCTGCATTTTTATTTGTATGTGTATCAAGACTTCACCTGGAACTAGTTTCCGATTTAACCGCTGACGCTTTTTTGGCCGCGTTTCGTCGGTTTCTTGTTCGTCGTGGTCGGTGTGAGCATTTGTACAGCGACTGTAGTACAAACCTTGTCAGTGCCCATCGCCAACTGATTTCCTTTCTTAAAGCCATAGCTTTTCAAGAACTAATTACTTGGCATTTTAACCCACCTTCCACGCCCCATTTAGGGGTCTTTGGGAAGCTGGCGTCAAATCCGTCAAGATCCTGCTACTTCGTGTTGTAGGAGAGCAGATTCTAAGCTTTGGAGAGTTGTCAACCGTTTTTATCCAAATTGAAGCTGTACTCAATTCGCATCCTTTGACCCCAGTTAGTAATGATCCTAACGACCTTAGTTGTTTAACGCCGGTCATTTTTTGACCCTTTCCGCTCTTTCGCACTGGTTTCGCACTGACGGCCCTGCCTTTAAATCTTTTGGCTCAATGGCAATTATTGCAGCGTATCTACCAGGACTTCTGGGCGCATTGGTCCCGGGAATACTTGCATACCCTGCAAGTAAACTCCAAATGACATGTAGCCAAAAATAATATTCAACCGCGAGAATTAGTTCTAATTCAAGCCGATTCTCTTCCTCCTCTTCAGTGGTCACTTGGGCGTATTATCTCCGTGCTTCCTGGTTCCGACGGGATTGTCCGCGTTGCCACCGTTAGAACAGCGCGTGGTGAGTTTAGACGTCCTGTGGTTAAATTCTGCTCTCTCCCTTTAGATGAAAATTAAAATGTTTCCATTTTGGTGGGCGGTATGTTCCGTCTAACCCTGTATATATTCATTTAGGTTCTTTATATTATTACTATAAACTTTGTTTATTTTGTTAATGGTAATATATGCTCTTTTATTTAAATTAATTTGATAAACCCGGTCTCGTTCTCACCTTTAATGGTCTATCTTCTTTACCATATATGTTGGGTGATTGCGCGGCCTAGCACAGTCCAATGTCACCGCTTAAACCATAAGTTTCTGTTTCGAAGGTCAGTCCCCGTATAGGACTACTTCATCGCTTTATATTATTTTAGGATTGCAGTAATAAGTATTCTGGATCCAAGAATCTTTACCGCTTTAACTGGATACCAGGTAAGAATATTGAAGGCCGCATTTGTTTAATATCTGTTTGGTTATATATCCGCTTTTCTTTCCTGATTATCCTTTTTATGTACTCAACACGTAGTAATGACATTTTTGAGAAAAGATGAATTTGTCAATCATCGATTATACAGATGGGCTTTCTTTTTGCAAGAAAATTAGAATTATTGGTGCCTTCTCGGGAGATGTCTATCCAGATGATAAAAGACATCTTAATTTTGGTCATGGAGGTGCAAGGAAAACGTTTTTAATTTTTAGAGAAGCATTTTATACTAGAAGCAACATAACTCTTATAAAAGAGGTATTGAGTGAGTGTAGAAAATGTTTGTTGGCGAAAGAAATGCTCCATCCCTAACATAACATAGTTAGAAATATACAAACATAAGAGCCTTTAGAAATAGCGGCAATCGATTTTTAAGTAATTTAATTCCTTGTCAATTTCTCTATAAACATATTTTAGTGGTTGTGAATATTTTATCAAAACTTGTGAGACTTTTCCACTTTAAAGATTTAACACTTCTTACATTGAAATCCATTGGAAATTTAATTCAGGCGATTGTGGGGGTGAGAGTAATATTAGCGGATAGTGCTACCTATTTTCAAAGTCAATGTTTTATTATGAAATTATTAAGAAAAAGGTATGGGTTATGTTTTTTAGTATTCGACATCATGAAGAAAATCCATGTGAAAGTATACTAAGGAAGTAGTAAAGTATTTGAGAATTGTTTTGCGAGAATATTACAAGGGAGAATGGAGATTCTATAAAAATGCTATCCAACTGTTACAGTCGTTTATTCTATGACATTTATGGAACGTATCATGCCAGGAAGACCGTGGAAACGAGAAGGTGAAGAGGTGGATATAGCGCTATTCTTGGAAATAAATAAGTAAAAAATAAAGAAGAAATTTCAAAGATATAGATATAGAAAGAACAACAAGATTAAAAGGCGTAGAGTATTCAATGTGGGAAATCTAGTAGTGGTAAAACTATTGAAAGCTGTAGACGCAGACAAATTTGTGCGAAATTATCTTTTCGGTATAATGGTCCGTTTATAATTCCTAAGAAATTTGCCGATAGTAATGTGTATAAATTGAATGATCAACTTGGTAGACTGAGAACCGTTATCATATACAAATATTATATCCATAAGTATCAGCATAAGTAAAGCGAGTACGGGAAATTCAGCAGTCTCCTTCTTTCATCTGATTTGGTGGAGGTAGATTTGTGATTCGTGAATTTAACGTAATTTTTTTTCATAAATGAGTTATATAGAAAAAAGTTTTTTGTTAATCCATAGTTAGTGGGATAAACTTGTTAATAAGTTGGAATTCTGTTTGCTTTAAAATTCAGTGAGGCGTTTACGAAATAAAACAAGGCGAGGTGGGAGTTCTTTATGGTATACAGGGTGGTTTTAGTTTTGTCATTAAATTTAAGAGCTAATAGAGATTGATTAGCTAAACTATAAACCTATAATGCATTTTATTTTTTGACCGCTTTCTAAATGTCCGACCTAGGCCAACTTAAGTAAAAGTTTTAGGACTGCTGTTTTGTCATATGTTTTTTAAGAAATATCTTACGTATGCAAGTGCTATTCTGATTCACATAACGCACATGAAATGATTTCATAATAAGTGTTCAAAATTTTTACCGTATCTGCCAGTTAGTGGTTGGTATAATTTTCGGGTTTTAGTATTTTCAAAAAACAACTCTTTAAGCTACTAACGCGACAAAAAACTCCAATTACCTAGATCCAATTACAATTAGGTCCCAAAACTGCGTTTAAGTGTATTACCTACGCATGTAGTGGAACACACAAAATCAAGTAGGTAAAACACACAACATCTAACCCCCGTTACAAGCTATGTAATGAAAAAGTACATTCAACTTAAAGTAGGATGTCATATTCTGCCTAAACGCTGAATTGCAGCAAACGCAACTTTTTTCAGTAGCAGCTAAACTGCATTGAGCTTTTTTGTTTGGCAGCAAAAATGCATTCATTCTATTTCCCTAATTTAAGTTTGCTAAAGGTCACAACTTAATTGGTCGACTTTAAAGTATGATGTAATTGTAAATTTTATTTGTGACCTAGTTAACACTGCAGTAGTTTTAAAACAATTATAATATTTTTTTGTGTGTCCGTTTGTAGCTAAATCGTTTGTTTTAGACCCCAGATTTATTAACAATTTTTGTTTGTCTTATCGGTCTTTACATCACCTTTAGATTAATGACATAAAACTAATGCCACCTTGTATATAATTTTAAATTGAATATTGTCTGTATATAAAGTTTTGGGAATGTTGCAGTGTACTTTACGTTACATCAGTCGCTTTTAATTATATAAATAGCATGAAAGAACATTATTGGGTTAGATTGGGGTTTCTAAATGAATAATATAGAGACTTGAGCTCGATATGTGTCAATGCACAGCATCTACCTTCTAGTGGTCGTATCGCGCGCAACGTTCTACTGGCTTACAAAGTAACTCCCTTGGAAGAGAAAATTTTAGCTTGTATTGAAAGACGTTGGGCGACACCTGGAGGACTGGAAATCGTGGCAATGTCAGTGGTAGAGAGGCTAAACATGCTAACACTGAACGGTAAGGTGCCGTTACCGTTTGCAGCGAAAGCGATAACGGCAACGTTACGATCTAAACTGGTTACCTCGTTCAACCTAATTAAGACTTAGTAACAAAACCTTTGCGAAAGCGTCGAACGACTGAGACAAAAAATATCTGACCCATCAGGTAACGACCGCATGAATCAGGAATGGAGATTTGCTACTTGGAATATCAAAGGAATGTACGGTAAAGAGTTTGAAATCATGAATGAAATGAAAGAAACATGGATGTGCTGTGTGTGAGTGAAAGGAAGCAAAAGGAGAAAGATTGTTAATAACTTAGATGACTGTATGTTGGGTGTGGTCTAGAGTAAAGATCAATGTGTTGGTTTAATTTGGAATGATCAAGAAAAAAACGTGCATGAAACAATATGAATTGATGTCTCCCCGCATTTTGTGGATTAGAATGAAAGTGTGCTTCAGAGATCTTTCTAGTAGCAGGTTATGCTCCGGTGAATGGCAATAGGGAATGTGAGCAGTTTTGGAAGGAGTTGGAAAACGTATTATGGAACACGCGAAAGGAACGACCGTGTGGTTCTATTAGGTGATATAAATAGTTGGGTCGAAATATACAGAAAAAATGTTGAACATGTGGTAATTTCATTTGGTGATCCAAGAACGAACGAAAATGGAGATATGCTAGCGAGTATATGTATGGAAAGAGAACTGTTTGTATCCAACACATAGTAGAAGCATAACGACATGCACAAGTACACATGACAATGGGGAATTGCGAGAAGTATAATTGATTTGGTTGTATTTGATGAAAGGTTAAGAGAACTGGTAAAAGAATTGGTATTCGGTGCAGACAAGAATGAAAGCAGCAAAGCAAATAAAGAAAATAGCCTACATTGAACACCGCAACAAAACCAGGAACAGAATGGTAGAATCGAACGCCAAAAGGATTAGCGTTAGGGCTAGCTCAAAAATTTCGTAGAGTGGGTTGGGTGATCTAGAAAAAAAAAGAGATGGAAACCTCATAAAAGAACTATATTGCAACCTGTAAGTAAAACATACGGTCCTAAAAGAATATTTTCAATAGTCAAAACACATTTATCTAATCGTTCGTTACAAAGTGATGTACACAAAACGTCAGTTTACATATAGTACAGTATTAACCTAAACATTTTAAAATATCGAGAATAGAATATTATTATCTAAATACAAAAATACCTAGATGTTCCAACTCTAAATATGTAAACAAAATAAATAAGTACTACAGTAACCTGTGCTTTAAATAATTCAGTAACAGTAACATCTGCTTTAGGAATCGCAGCTTGTAACATTAAAATTTCCAGCAGCAAGTTGTTGACGTTAACATTAATTTATACAGAAAGGTAAACATTAGAAAGTGTTTTAACGCATTAAAATTTTAAACATCGAGTTTTAAGAAAAAGGTACATAATTGGCCGTGTTGTGAGCGTGCGTTTGGTAACGTACAGTCTGCAATTTATTGCGGAATCAATCCAAAAAAAGTCTATCTTTCTAAACAAATAAAGCAAACAGAAAAATACACTGTACCTGGAGCCATATTAGCTTAGGATGAGGAAATGCGGCTGTATTTGTCTACGGCTGGGCGCTGGAACCTCCAAATTAACTATACTAGCACAAAACGCATTTTAAAAGCGCGACTTTACAATCCTCAAAAAACGTTGTATAACAAAAGTATCGTATAAATAGGAACGACGGAATCAGTAAGAGAACGAAGAAGTACGAGGGATTTTCAAAAGTTGAATTTTTATTTACACAACTTCTAGAACGACGGGAGTACGTAACGAAGAACCATTCCTACCGATATTGGTGTAAAATATTTTGCGAAAGCAAGCGAATATATATATATATATATATATAAAGTAAAAAGGAATTATTGGCAAGTGACTCAAATTCAGCCACGAGGGCATCCTGTCGACGCGTTTCGCCCTAATTGGGGCTCATCAGGACAGGAGTAGCAAGGATGCCCTCGTGGCTGAATTTGAGTCACTAATAATTCCTTTACTGTTTAATTAAGACTCATTAAACCGACTTTTCCCTTAAATATATATATATATATATATATATATATATATATATATTGTTATGTTGCTCCGGTTCATTCTTAGAACCTAGCTTTTGTGGTCCGCTAGCTCAGTGGTGTAAGTGCATGAGACTAAAATAATACTAAAATTCTGGTGTGAATCAACTCTATTTAACTAAAATTCGTACTTGATACTATGAATTGGCCACTCTGGCTTCAACAAAAAAATTAATATGTCACACAAACTGTTACGGAATTCTGAAATATTTCGCATTCATTACATTACTCATTTATCTCCTTTGTTGTTTTTTTCTTTTTACACCTTGGAGTTTAAACCACTCCAAATTAATACAATTTGTTTTAAAACATAAAAACATCCAAAAAACAGCATAGCTTTAAAGGAAAACAAAATAAAAAAAAAACATAAACTCACGGACCGGACCCCGCCACTGCATTCACGTTCTCTGAATGAAAATTTTTGATGCTTTACGTCCTGATTTAGTTATTTGTCAATAATTCCAATGAATTATAAATGAGCAACTATTTTGGTTGTGATAACGGTGTTTATAATTGTGATTGCACAAGGATGATTGAATATAGGATATCCGGTACCATATGCGTTTCAAGTAGTTTATTAGTTTGAATTTACAATTGGAAATCAATCCCATATAATTTTAGATGAATATTGAATAACGTTGAAACTGTTTACTTTTAGATTAAGCCAACTGAGTATAATATTGCATTAAACTTGGGCATACTTTGTTAATTTCTCTAAAATAATAATTGTAAACGTGTTATACAAAAGCCAATAACCATCCTATTATCACCTACGTTATTTCTATACTAATTTCTTTTTCGCGATATCTCAATAGAATGACCTTAAGTACACCTGATGCTTTTAATAATGAACAATGTTAAGTACAAATATGTATTTTCTCTTATATACAGGGTGGTTACACGACATATATATATATATATATATATATATATATATATATTGCAGAAAACAACGGCGTAAACCATTCGTAGAATGCAAGCAATAAAGAAGGCAAAATATGATAACTAATTCCATTAAATTTCATTGTTTGCATGGAAAAGCGAAATACATTTTAAAACATCCTTGCGATTTAGGCAACAAGACACACTGCCAAACCAATCAGTTGCCTCACTTTTTAGAAAACAATAGAGGTTTGTATGATCATCGATCCACGTTACTAGGATACCACGAAATAACTTAATTAGAAGAAACGATTATATTACAGATAGAACTTGAGCAATCTCGGATATGCAGATAACAAAATAAAATTTTACAGGAAACAAACAAGTAAGCCAACCCAATCAAAGTATGTAGTGAGCGAGAAACTTTTATTCCAAATAATTGTTTTCGAATATGTTTTAATAGAATACACTATAAGAAATAACTAGCACGCATTTCAAGGAATTAAAGTGATTAGAAAACGCAAATGCTTGCTTGTTTTAACGAATTCATAAACGGTTATAGGATATATTCCAAGTTCTGAAGGAAATTTATACAGGAAATATTTGTTAAGTTTGCCTAATTTGGGAATAACATAAAAAAGTTTTAATTTAGCATTATAAATTAAGGTAGTTGCAATTTAATGCAGAATCCTTCTATTTCAAAAACTTACAGTAACAAATTTCTTCCTAGCAAAATTAAAAGGTCTGGGTAGAAAGCAGAAGCAATGGAGCAGACACTGCAGTACTAGCATAAGGTAAAAGAAAATTCTTTTGAGAAAACTCAAAGAAAGGCAAAGAACCAAAAAAAAATTAACTTGTATTTAATTCGAAAGACCAATATACGCTAATAGGATAAAACAAAAGAAAATTGGCTGAAGAAAACTTCAACAAACCCAAAAAAATCAACCAAAGAATTTTTATCCAGCTCGAAGGACTAGTACACCGGACCAAATCAAGAAGTATAAAGGACATAGGAAAAAGAAAAATAGAAGGTAGTAGTCATCGAGGACAAAGATGTAATGCCCTAACACTGAAAAAAGTCGTCGAAGGACGGACATCTCTAGTAAGTAAAGTTTTCAACCTCAGGAAAAGAAATTGGTTTTTCGCAACAAAAAAACAAAAAGTAAGAAAAGCTACGAGGAAGAAAATCAACATACAAGTCAAAATGGCACAATAACTGTAAAGCCTCAAAGTAAGCAAAGGAACAACGAGAATGCTGAATAGAAAAATTTAAAGTACTACAAGCTGTGGTAAGAATCGCAATCGATAAAAAGAATAGTTAACTAGATTGAAACTCGACTAAGTCGTGGATTCTGCAGAAAAAAAAAGTTTAGAAAGCACCTATCACAGGAAGTGGATCGAAAAACTTCATACCGTCCCTATGAGAACTAACAATAAGAAAACCAGCAAGAGAATAGGGAAAAGAAGGTGGATCAAAAGGAACGGAGAAGTAAAACTAAAACTAAAAATCATAAAAAAGCAGCACCAAAACTGCAAGAAGACGACAAAACAAAGAAAATCAAGAACAAAAGAAAATGTGTGTGGATGTGGGTTTGAGCGTGTGTATATGTGTTTGTGTGTGCGTGTGTGCGTGTGTGTGTGTTGGACTGCTTTAGTCGCTTGTTATGACTGGCAGGTCTTACCATGGAACTATTCTAATGCACTCGGGGTTATATGAGTAAGTGCGGGCAGAATGATAAGAAGAGAACAAATACCAGTAAAGTGAAAAAAACCAATCCGAACAAGAAAATTATTTAGAAAACAAAAAAACGTAAAGTCCAGAAATTAAATCCTAAGTAAGGGCGGAGTCAGCATAGAAATTGGGGATGCAGAAGACTAGTAATGCGGCTTAAGACGTATGCGTCACTAGATGGAAAACGAAACAAAATCAAGGACATTAGAATTACGTCGACCTACATCTTTAGGTTCTGAATCAGTAGTAGTGATTGTGGTTTAGGAAAGTTATTACACGTAATGGAAGAAAGCCGTTTGTTTTTAGTATTGGTGGTAAGAAAGTCAACGGTACAAAAAGGTACAGCATGGGTTGTCAGAATATCACCGTTAGAAAAAAAACAGCATTGGCTGTGAAAATATCAACTTTACAAGAACAAACAGCATCAGGTAGAATTTCATCAAAAGGAGCAGGATCAGGAAGAACTTTGTCAATATTACATAAAGGAACATCTAGTAAAATTTTATCATTATTACATAAAGGAGCAGAATGTAGAGCTTCGTCTATGTTAGATAAAGGAGTAGAATCAAGTAGCATTTCATCAACGTTAGATGAAGGAACAGAAGCAAGTAGAATTTCGTCAACATTTAATAAAGCAGCAGGATCACGAAGAACTTCGTCAACATTAGAAAAAGAATTAGGAGCAAGTATACCTTCATCAACATTAGACAAAGAAATAGAATCAGGAAAAACTTTGTCAACACTAGAAAAAGGAGTAAAAGCAAGTATACCTTCAACAATATTAGATAAAGGAACAGAATCAAGTAGAAGTTCATCAACAGTAGAGAAAGGAGTAGAAACAGGTAGAATTTCATCAACGTTAGATAAAGGAACAGAACCAAGTAGAATTTTATCAACATTAAATAAAGAAGCAGAATCAGGTAGGACTTCATCAAAAGGAGTCATCATCAGGTTGAATTTTGTCAACATTAAGAAAAAGGAGTAGAAGCAAGTAACGTTTTATCAACGTCCTATAAAGGAGTAGAAGCAGGCAAAACTTTATCTATAATAGGAAGTGCTTTCTCGACAACAGCAGGTAAAGAAACAGGAACAGGTAAAACTTTGACAACAACAACAATAGTCATTAAAGATACAGGTTAATTAACTTCAACAGGACCTTCTCTGACAGAATTAGAAGTTATCGTCACTTTAGCTACATTTGCTATTGCAGACACGACAGAAATTTCCTGAGTAGAATCATTTAAGAAAGCAGGAATAAACTCTTAAGTGGCTACCTGTAAGTCACTAATTTCAAGTATGGGTTCCAATGGTGGAAGAGGCACGAGCTGAAGTGGAAGTGAATACGTAGGATCTTTTGAAACATCATTAGAGCAGCTAAGGACTAAAGAAATTTGGTTCCTATTAGTAGGAGTTTGGTACGTAGACACGCGATAACCGTAAAAATCAATATTATAGTTCGAAGGCTCAAATAGCTGCAAAGAATATCATGTGATGGTAGTACGACGAGCAAGGGTAGGTGCATAAAATGATGTAATACTAGAGACGGAAGAAGTTTTGTTCGAAGTCATATTTGTCGAAGAAAGCTATGTTTTGGTAGTAATAGTAGTAGGATGACCGGAATGAGGTACCAAAGTGAACGTAGAATTAGAAACAACAGAAATGTGCCTCCTAGAGCTGAGGACAGAATTTGGAATATTATTCGAAGACCTATTAGTAGTAGGATAACAGTTCGGAGAGTTGTGGCGAGTAACTCTCTTATGTCCGCAACCATAGCAATGAAGTACTTGGGGACGAGTACAACGTGTCGACACAAGACCAGGTTTATCGCAATTAAAGCATATGACCTGACGAGTAGAAGTAAACAGGAATAGAAACAGCAGAAAGTACAGAAGAAGTATATGATATACACGTAGGCATAGAAGAATTCTTAACATTTCGGTTATGTGAAGTAAAAGTATTTTCTCAATTGTATCGGACTTGTAAGCAACACCCGGTTCAGTAGAGTAGAATCAGAAGTATGAAGTAATTTCCAACGTATTTTACGCTCCGTTTCTAGTGAAGGAAAACTTTACACAAAAACGTCCTGCGTGGGGGCACGCAAGTGAAGATTTGTCACCATCAAATTTATCAGGGGATTGTTGAAGCTCTTATATAGAAGTTGTGACTGCTACAAGGTTAACAGCGTCATCGAATTCAATGGGGGAGTGGAGGGAGCGCCCCATCGTGTTCTATGCATAAAGCACCCTTCACGGATCTGAGAGCCCATCTCGTCAAAGACATTAGAATCAAAACCACGCGAAAATAATCCGAACTGGAGCACATTTTCGCGTACATATTTTACATATATGCGTCAAAGATTATTTTAACTCAATAAAAGAATAGCGAAGTCAACAAAAGTTAAAGTTTACCCGAATGAAAAATTGAATTCAAAGGAACCAAAAATACTTGGTAGGATTATAAAATAGTATTTAAGAACATTAATAGAATTGGAGAAATAGAATCCAGGAATAGAAATAGGGCTCCAGTGTTTTCAAAAACTTAAATTGTCAGCGAAAACACAATTCTGGTAACTGAACAAAGAAAAATCTACAAAAAATCACCACGTAACGGACGCGGAACAATAAAACAAACGCAATAAAGAAAATCTTTTATCAGGACAAAACGGTGTATGTACAGAAAATTCGGGACCAAATGTTGAGTAATAATAAAAATTAACGTACTACACAGATAGCATACGTAGAGAACATTGAAAATAAGACGAACTTTATACCAGTTGTTTTGTTTGTTCTATTTCTACTATTTCGGAGAAGTTGTGTTTTGTTTACATATTATGACGAATTGAATACCTTAAACAGTCATTTATTACAGATGTTATAAAAGTGTTTAATCCTTTTGTTGAACTAGAAGAAAAAGAAATGCTCAACGATTTCATTACAAAAGAGTTTATAAGGCACCAGATTTTACAACGATAAACATGACCGTAATTTATTAATGCATTGGCACCGGATATTGTATTTGCTTTAAATGTTAATAATAGCACCAGGCGCCCTAAACATGGCCCACCCCCCCCCCCCCCCCCCCCCCCGCCGCCGTATTAGCGATTTCTGCAGATGTATAATACCGCTCGTGATTACTACAAAAAATGCGATTCAAGCACTTATTAGTAATTATAAAGGTAATAGTAATTTTCCAAAAAGGAATTTTGTTTCCGCATAGTCGAAATACGCAGAATAGTTTCACTCTAAAAATTCAACAGAATTTGAAAACGATAGCTATATCGAGAAGATTATATGATAGATATTTTGCACAGTGATTTTGTCACTCAATTCTAAAAGATAAGTTTTAAAGGTTAGAGGTAGTATGGTTTTATAATTTTGAGAATTAAATTATGCTTAAGGAAGTGATTGCCCTTAAATAAATTTTTAGATGTTAATTGCGTGGGTTTAAGCATGCTCGTTTTCCTATTGTGTTGTAAATAAATAATCTCTTAACCCTAAAATACTTTACGAAGTATTGTGATAAAAAAGTTTCGTTTTGTTGTTTGTTATTCCATTATTTTGTTCATATCCAAAAATTTATCGCGCTTTTACAAATGGTCTAATATAGCTTTAATGCTGGATAAGTACATGCTCTTTCTTAAGTTGATTCCGGGCAGCAAACAACCAAGAACGTATTTGCGTCGACAGTGTAAATATTTCCGTAACAGGTTTAATTATTTTAAATCCTTGAAGAATGTTTCATCTGAAATATTTCATATACATCTCCTTATTGTATTAGTACACGCTGGCTCCATTTTCATAGTTAAATATTTATATTAGCTTTTCATGCTCAATTATTATTACTAAAACTCATCTGTCGCTGAATGTTATTTACAAATTATCAAAATGAAAGTGTAATTAACAATTGTTGATGGATGGGTGTTTTCAAGTTCCTCTTGCACTTCCATTTGGCAGTTCCATTTTCCAGTTCCAATAGGTCTTCCAAGAAAAAGGTTCAGCGGCTCCTCTAATTTGAATCCAAATGCATCGATGGATGGGCTCGATTATCAGTGACACAGAGAATTATTCTTTTGGTGAATATTTGACTGACGGTAGTAGGGATATGGTCTGTAGAAGTACTAACTATACTAATTTTATGCGTATAAGAATAATATAATTTTGGTTATCATCGTATTACGGGATATATGACCATCGATCTGGTGAACATTCAGAGGATCTCCTACTAAACCTTATGCCTTTCTTATGAATTTCCTGCATTCTTATTGAGAGACAATTCTATGGTACTATACTAGGTTATTGTGGATAACGTGGTGATGAAGAATCAATTATTTTTATAATTTTGAGATTTAATTAGAGTTTTAGATCGAAGTTGTGTAATAAAATTTTGAAAACTGTGTTGTAAAAAATTATTTGTTCTAAATATAGTTTATAAGTGAACTCTTTAAGAAATAATTTCTAATGATTGCAACCACAGGTATGTATTCATTCGAACCATTTTATGCACAAGAAGTTATCAGTAGAGATAGTTGAAGTATTTATATTATTGGTTAAGTGCTGCAATCACGACCGATAAACCTGTTAGCGATCCAGAAGTATTTGTGTAATCTCAGGTTTCATTAATCGCTAGTAAGCAGTTGAAAACAGGTATGTGCGAAACTGCATATCTAACCTTGCAATTGTTGATAAGGAACACACACACACACACACACACACACACACACACACATATATATATATATATATTGCTGTGATAAGGGGTTGTTTAAGGGTGCACGTTATAGTAAAGGTCGTTCAGGAATGAGTAATTAGAATAGGCAGCAGAAAACTGCACTTATTTAAGGAAATAATTAAGAAATAGACATAGTTTGTAGATAGTAAGTAGTCAACACCCTGTATATAAAGTAGAAATAGTTTTTGGGCGACGCAGGTAAGCATAGGAAGACGCATAGTTGGCGTAGGAATGAGAAATACATGTATTAAGTATATAGTAAATATTAAATACCCTGTAGATAAAGTTTAGTTAATTTAGGTAAAACAAATAAGGATATTTTTTAGTGGAAGCACGCGTATATTGGGGAATCGTGGAGCATTACATCAGAAACTGCTCTAAATGAAATTATTTGATTGGTCAGAAACAAGCGACGAGTTCTAGACCATACCCACGGATGGAGTGGGAATTCGAGAATATATTAGCAAGCACCTTGATAAGAAAGGCAGTTTTGAACTCAACGAAGGCAGAAGTGCGTTGCCATTAAAACAAAGTAATACGTAATAATTATAAAAGTGAAATAAAATGAGTGCGAATATGAAGATTATAATTGCCGTTTAAACGTAAGTACGCTTTTAATGAATTTATTGTAAACTAAGACATAAAAATAATAGGGTTTCGAGGTCTGAGGGAAATAGACTATGATTCTGATGTTAAGGGAAAAATACAGTAATACAATTTAGATGTCCAGGGGAAAAGAAGAATAATACAATTTTGAAGTACAGGGGTGAAACAAACTACAATTTTAAGTCTGGGGCAAGAATGATAAAAGTCTAAGTTTGAAGAATTGAAATAAATTGGGGTGTATAATTTAATGGTGGTGGTCCATAGTGTAATGGCAATAATTTGAATGGAATCCAGAATTGGGGAAGATCATTTTTATTGGAAGCGTCGATGTGAAAAAGATAAAACCAGGTCAGATTTTTAGTTATAAGACATTTGTTTTCTATATAAATTTTATTTTATTTTTAATATTGAATTTGCTAAATATGATATGCTTGTGAAAAGTCAACAAAAGAGGTTGCATACGTATAGAATGAGTAATATGATAACAGGTTTAGAATATTCTACACTTTGTTGATAAAGATAATAAGTTTTCTTTGGTGACTTTGGGTTTTTGAGTACATAGTAGATGGTTGTTAATAAATGAAATTTATAAGGTTAACTAATTGTAAATGTATTACAAATAATTTCAAAAGCTATACATAACATATTGGTTTCATTATATAAAATCGAAATTTACTGAATTTTATAATTCCAAATAAATGCTAGCCGAGGTCATAAGATTTAAATAGTACAGAGGCAAAGCCACAAGTTGAATAGGAAATTGATAACCCGCAAGGCGGTAACGTATCGAATTTTGCCATTGGTAGATAAAGTTGTTTAAAGATAAAGTCCAGTTGATAGCAATATTAAGAAGACAGCTGGAGGAGGAGATAATTACAATTAATAGTGAATATTAAAATGGTGGTCCAATAATATAGAGTACGTAGAAAATCAATAAGGCGCACAACGAAGGGGATCAAGAATTCCAGTTCATAGTAATAAAAATAACAGCCCAAAGTAGGGGCAAGATAATTCCGCGAATAGTACAGCAATAAAGATGTCGCACCAACGTTAGGGCACGAATTAGAGCACGATTTTACCACGGTAAAATAACCTGAGATTAAGAGGCGCGAATTAAATTAAATTAAATTTTAAAATACGACCGTAAGAGTAAAAAAATTAATTAATTAAACTAAACAGGAGATTTGAAAAGTTTCAATTAAAGGAAGAATAGAGAAATTTGTACAGTAGTTAAAGTTAGGTAGATTTATTTAGTATTTAAAAGTTTAAAGTAAAAATATAATAATGGACAAGAGAATACGGGAAACACGGAAGCTTTAAGACAACAAGGAGTAGAGATAGGATCCCAGGAGAGCGTGATAATTCAGGAAACCAGTTCCAGTGAAGAAAGGCGCACTTCACAAGAAACCAAAATGTTGGATATCTTAATGGCATTAAATGATAAAATGGATAAGAGTGAACAAGCCATAAATACAGTTAAAACAAAAATGGAGGAATACAGCGAGAAATTTCGAGAGTGAAATTAAGATTCTTAGTAATGGTCTGCAAGAAACGAACCACACTATCGCGGAGATTAAGGCACAAATGAATGTAAAAATTGGGAGAGTTTCTGAGGAAATAGACGGTTTATGGGATCATATTACTTTAGTTAAAACGAAACAAGAAGAGTACGAAAGCGAGTCCAACAATAAAATTACGAATTTAAATATTAAATTAGGAAAAATTGAAGAAAATTGCGAAACGGAATTCAGAACAATAAATCAAGAAATAAATAATTTAAAAGGTAATCCAATAAATTTTAATAGAGAATCAAATAGGTTAATTCAAACGAAGCTTTCAATTGAACAGTTTACGAAATTTTACGGGGACGGAAAATTAAATCCTAAGATATTTCTGAAAAATTTTAAAATGTTGATACAGGGATCTACAGATGAATTATTGAAATTAAATTTAATTAGGGCAATATTAAGAGGGAATGCTGAAAGATGGTACAATTTAGTTGAGAGTGAAATAGAAACATTTGAACAGTTTGAAAGCAAATTTTTACGTCAATTCTGGAATGACAATCAGCAAAATCGAATTCGAAGTAACTTAATTATGGGAAGATACGATTCGGCGAAAGGGATAACGCGAGAATCATATGCGATTGAGAAATTTACTGTAGCGAAGCAATTGGATCCTCCTTTAGAAGATAAAATTATTATAAGGTATTTAGCAAGTCATGTTAACGCTGAAGTAAAGAGATACATAACGACGCAGAATATAGTGGATAGAGATACGTTTATTGATTATTTGCAGAGATATGATGATTTGGAAAATGATTATGAAATTGAAAATAATGTTAGGGATCGACGCACTAATTTGATAAGGAATACGGAGACTCGGAATAATTATCGAAAGAACAATTATAATTATGATCGCGGAAGAAATTTTAATAGGGGGAACTATAGAAACTTTAATAATGATTTTAGGCAAAACAGGAATACTGGTCAGATACCAAGGCAACGAATGGAGAGAACGAATCATGAGAGAAATAATAGAGTAATAAATAGACAGGAAAATGATGATCGACGGACGCAAGCTAGAAATATTAATAGTATGGAAATAAGAAATACGAATTGCACAGATACAGGGATAATGAGTCAGGCAGGACCTTCGACGCGAAATCAGGATTTTTGAGTACGGACGAACCAAGGAAAATTCTACGAATTAACGGATATGAACACCAGCGCGAGTTTATTAAATATGAAATGGATAATGAATTAGGAAGATTTGAAAGAAACTTACTACCAATAATTAATTTAAAGGTGGAAGATAGAATAGTTAAAGTGTTAATTGATACTGGAGCAGAAGCATCACTTGTTGCGGAAGAGTTTGTTAAACGAGAAAAATTGGGGGATAAAGCGATAGCTATAGCGAGGTGTAATTTAGTGGCACCAAATAATAAGAGATTTAGTGTAATAAATGAAATGGTAATTCTGAGATGTGAAATTGGGGATGAAATATGGGAAAATGATTTTATGGTAGTACCTGGACTGAAGATAGATGTTATATTTGGGATGAATATGATAGATAAGTTGGGGTTGAAGATAAATGCGGAATGCAAAGAGATTGAGTGTAATGGAAAATATATTAAATGGTATGAAGAGGGGAATATTGTAATAGAAGACGACTGCGTAAATATTAATCAGTTTAGTGAAGAGATAAATAATGGGGGTAATGAAAATGAAGATATTAAGTGTCCAGATGATTTAAGAAATAGGGTGAATATATTATTGAATAAGCATTCAGAATTAATTGGGTCGAAGTCGAGAATTGCCACGGGTTATGTGCACAAGTTGGAAGTAACGAATACAGAGCCGTTTAACACTAAAATATATCCTATTCCAGTAGCATATAGGAATAGAGTGAAGGAAGAAATTGAGGAAATGTTACGTGAAGGTATTATAGAAAACTCCAGTACACATTTTGTGAATCCATTAGTCGTCGTGAAGAAAATGATGATAGCATTAGGTTATGTTTGGATGCAAGAAAGATAAATAAGCGAACGAAGCCGCAATACAATTGTCCACCAACGATGGAGAGCATATTAGCAAGAATAGGTAATAAGAAAATCTATAGCAAATTAGACTTAAAGAATTCATTTTGGTTGATTCCATTAGCGCGAGAATCAAGGAAATATACGGGCTTTTCTGTAGAAGGAAGAATATATCAATTTAGGGTGGTCCCGTTTGGTTTGTCCTCGAGTACGGCTGCATTGGTGAAGGCGATGCAGAATATTTTGGGACCGTATGAGGAATTTTGTATCCACTACGTGGATGACGTGTTGATATTTAGTGATAGTGTGGAACAACACTTTGTTCATTTAGAAAGAATATTATTAGAATTAAATATAGCAGGTTTAAGGTTAAATTTAAAGAAGTGCGAATTCTTTCAAGATAAAGTTAAATTTCTGGGATATCAAATCAGCACGGAGGGCATATTTATAGATAAAAATATGATTGAGAAATATAGATTAAAAGGACCCAGATTTAAGAATAGAAAGGGGGAGGTTAGAAATAAATAAGCTTAATTGACCCATGCAAAGACAGATGAATAGATAAAAGGAAATGTAAAATAAATTATGAATAGGTATACATAGAAAAATAGAATAGGATTTGAATATAAGAATAGGTATAGGTATGAATAGTATAGTATAATAGGACATAGGTATGAGATAAATAAAATGTAAATATGAGTTTAATAAAGAAAACGTTGGATTTCAAAATGGAAATAAAAATATAATAATTTCATACCAATGTGAGTTTAAGTTCACGTTAGGCGCCAAAAAGGACATTGATATAAAATTCTATATTTTAATTTGGGGGAATTATGCTGTGATAAGGGGTTTTTAAGGGTGCACGTTATAGTAAAGGTCGTTCAGGAATGAGTAATTATAAGAGGCAGCAGAAAACTGCACTTATTTAAGGAAATAATTAAGAAATAGACATAGTTTGTAGATAGTAAGTAGTCAACACCCTGTATATAAAGTAGAAATAGTTTTTGGGCGACGCAGGTAAGCATAGGAAGACGCATAGTTGGTGTAGGAATGAGAAATACATGCATTAAGTAGATAGTAAATATTAAATACCCTGTAGATAAAGATTAGTTAATTTAGGTAAAACAAATAAGGATATTTTTCAGTGGAAGCATGCGTATATTTAGGAATAAATGATAAAGTGTAATTAGACACGCATTAAAAAAAAAGAGTTCCAGACGACTAAATTAATACGGATATAGAAATAGAGTTTCAGGTAGTTAATATAAATGCGTACAAAGATCTAACCATTTTTGATAAGAGAAGTGATTAAAAAATGCGTGAATCGCATGTAAACATGAAAATTTAAAGTCGAGTTGCATCAGTTGTTTATGGAAAAGCAAGTAATCTATCAAAATACAGCATGTTGATAACGAAAGACAGCTGCGGGCAGGTTGTGATTATGGGGAATCGTGGAGCATTACATCAGAAACTGCTCTAAATGAAATTATTTGATTGGTCAGAAACAAGCGACGAGTTCTAGACCATACCCACGGATGGAGTGGGAATTCGAGAATATATTAGCAAGCACCTTGATAAGAAAGGCAGTTTTAAACTCAACGAAGGCCGAAGTGCGTTGCCATTAAAACAAAGTAATACGTAATAATTATAAAAGTGAAATAAAATGAGTGCGAATATGAAGATTATAATTGCCGTTTAAACGTAAGTACGCTTTTAATGAATTTATTGTAAACTAAGACATAAAAATAATAGGGTTTCGAGGTCTGACGGAAATAGACTATGATTCTGATGTTAAGGGAAAAATACAGTAATACAATTTAGATGTCCAGGGGAAAAGAAGAATAATACAATTTTGAAGTACAGGGGTGAAACAAACTACAATTTTAAGTCTGGGGCAAGAATGATAAAAGTCTAAGTTTGAAGAATTGAAATAAATTGGGGTGTATAATTTAATGGTGGTGGTCCATAGTGTAATGGCAATAATTTGAATGGAATCCAGAATTGGGAAGATCATTTTATTGGAAGCGTCGATGTGAAAAAGATAAAACCAGGTCAGATTTTTAGTTATAAGACATTTGTTTTTATATAAATTTTTATTTTATTTTAATATTGAATTTGCTAAATATGATATGCTTGTGAAAAGTCAACAAAAGAGGTTGCATACGTATAGAATGAGTAATATGATAACAGGTTTAGAATATTCTACACTTTGTTGATGAAGATAATAAGTTTTCTTTGGTGACTTTGGGTTTTTGAGTACATAGTAGATGGTTGTTAATAAATGAAATTTATAAGGTTAACTAATTGAAAATGTATTACAAATAATTTCAAAAGCTGTACATAACATATTGGTTTCATTATATAAAATCGAAATTTACTGAATTTTATAATTCCAAATAAATGCTAGCCGAGGTCATAAGATTTAAATAGTACAGAGGCAAAGCCACAAGTTGAATAGGAAATTGATAACCCGCAAGGCGGTAACGTATCGAATTTTGCCATTGGTAGATAAAGTTGTTTAAAGATAAAGTCCAGTTGATAGCAATATTAAGAAGACAGCTGGAGGAGGAGATAATTACAATTAATAGTGAATATTAAAATGGTGGTCCAATAATTTAGAGTACGTAGAAAATCAATAAGGCGCACAACGAAGGGGATCAAGAATTCCAGTTCATAGTAATAAAAATAACAGCCCAAAATAGGGGCAAGAAAATTCCGCGAATAGTATAGCAATATATATAGTAAATTATTTCGTTACCCTTATCACCTAAACACCGAGGTTCAGAACCTATTCTAAAAACTTTTCAAAAACAAAATTGTACGTTCCAGAATATTTCCATATAGTTCGCCCGTTTGGATAGTTCAAAAAACGCATGGCACCATTGGAAAAATAAATCAAGGTTAGTAGTAAAAAATACTGGTTGAAGAACAGAGGGAGCACCTCCTTTAATGAGTGGAAGACGGCGGACATCGTAGTACTCTGAAATCTGCAACATTTCCGCAGACCTACCTACCAATTACCTTGCTGTCGGTGGTTGAGGATTTTTTAGTTATCAGTTGAAATGAGCGGACGTGTTTCACTGAGCTCCCGGATATACAGCTACAAGTAAGTTTGTATGTAGGATTTTTATTATATTTGAAGCTTTGCTTTTTATTGTATTTTATTATATTACTGTGCGGCATTAATTTTTCGAACATGGGATAGTGAAATAACATCAACAACAAAGATTTAAATTAATTAAATAATAAATAAGAGCGTTTTGCTTTGAATTTTAAATAAAATTCGTGTTTAAATCAAACAAAAATTAAATTTTGGCTTAATAAATTAAAAACCCAAAATAAATTCAAAACAGTTAAATGGCGTTATTAATGAATGTATAGCAAAAATCGCGTAAATCGGGTCAAAAAACCCTTAAAACCAGCAAATTAATTTGGAAAAAATGTGTAGTGTGCGTATAATAAAACATCAAGCATAAAACTAAAATTTAGACCCCTTTTGAATTAAATAAATAACTTAAAAACTGTAATTTTTGTTTTAATTTAATTCAAAATATTCAATATTTTAAGGACACGCGTACTTAAAAGTTCTTAAAGTCGAGTAATTGGCGTAATCAATCGTTTGACACTTTAAGTTCGTGCCAGGTACCGAGTAAACAAGTGATAAGTGGATACCGGTAGCGCATTCCAATAACGTGTGTTTTAATTTGTTCATTTGAATATTTAAATTGAAATAAATAAATACAGTGTTGTTTACGGTTCATTTTTAATCAAGATATTTTTATTGGGCCATCGTTTTGTTTTGTCCTCGTTGTTGTTTGTGACTTTTAGCATTCATCTTATCTTTGTTTAAATTTAAAATTTGATTTAAAGGTTTGAAATAAATAAATAAATACAGAGTTGCTTATGGTTTATTTTATAAGAAATCAGGGTATTTTTATCGGGTCAGTGATTTTGTAATTTCCCCGATTTTATTTTATCCTCGCTGAGACGTTTAGTGTTTATCTTAACTTTGTTTATATTTAAAATTTAATTTAAGGGCTTGAAATTTAAATAATTAAATACAGGGTTGTTTACGATTCATTCTAGGTAAACGGTGTATTTTATTGGGCCAGCGATTTTGTATTGTCTTTGCTGTTATTCCTGACGTTTAGAAGTTTATCTTATCTTTTGAGTTTTTTAGCGTTGAAATAGTCACGTAGTTTTTTATCTGAGTTTTTTGTTTGCTTGTGTTGTTCTTTTGTCATTTGTTTTGTTAGTATGGCAAGGAGGAAGAGGGGCCCTAAGTCGGAAACTCAGGGAGCTGTTGAAAGGAAGAGGCTTAAAGTCGTTTTGAAGAACGTTATGTTAGGTTCTCAGGAGGAGGTTGAGGGATAGGAGAGAGAACTTGCGCCTACGGCGGTCGTGTCGGTGGAGTCAAATCCCTCTGCGGTGGTTGCGGTGCCGGAATTGTCCTCAACTTCGAGAAAACAGTGAAAGACGTCGACTAGTGACAACGGTAGCGTTGCTACTAGCGACTTAGATAAGTTGGAGCTCATGAAGTTCGGGGCGAGGAAGGCGAACACGACCATCTGCAGGAAAGTGCCGGCGACCTCCGCCACGATAGTCGTGAACGACAGGAAGGCGATTCGGCACGCCGCTGATGATATCCGTGACGTTATGAATTCATCTAATAGACATGGTTAGAGCGTCGCGGCTATGTGTAGGGGATTCTGGGAGAGCAAGTGTTGTTGAGAGAAGTCCAACGGAGATTTTGACTGTTTTAGGTCAGCGGGGTTTTAGGGGCCAGGAAGTGTCGTAGCCGCGCAAAGTATCGTACGCCGCAGCAGAAACAGGGGTTACGGCTACGTTTGCCGTTAAAGTCGTCGCCAAGCCAGGTGAGAAGGATGACATCATGTCGACCCTGAAGAAGAAAGTTGCTTCCGCTCGTGATGCGTTTGTTGTTATTGGTGCTCTAAAGACTCGTAGAGGGGGTGTGGTTGTCGAGTGCGCTGGTCGTGAAAACGCGCGGAAGCTGCAGTTGAAAGTCGGCGGGAACTGCAAGGAACTTGTGGCAAAGACCATCGAGAAGAAGGTTTACGGGTCGTTCTTTCGGGGGTCGAAGCGGGGATGAAAGTAGAAGAGCTTGTGCGGTTGATCGCGAGCCAGAAACTCCGTTTTGGCTATTTGAAGTTAGAAGACCGCCTGAGAGAAAAATTCAGGTTTGGCGGAAATGGCCTTAGAAATCCCTTCACCAGCATCGTTTCTTAAGTCACCCCCACAATTCAAAGGCGCATATTAGCTGAAGCTGTTAACCTCAGGTGGGGAAGAGTATGGGCCCGGAACCACTTCTTGATGACCCAGTGTTACCGGTGCTACGAGTATGGCCATGGATTGATGAAGTGCAGGGAGAAGGCACAGTGGTGCGGTAAATATGCCGATGTCGGGTATGAGTTCAAAAATTGCCGAAAGAGAGCTCCATGCCGTGTGGTTTGCACTAGGGCAAACGACAAAACTGTCGGTGGCACGAAGGTCGAGCAGATGCCCCACGATGCAATGTCTGAAGAACGCCGTCACACGAAACATCGATTATGGACTGTGAAGAACAATCAAGATTTAAAAGAAGCAAGAAGATCAAATTCGCGCAACCAAATCTTGGAAAGGGCAAAGGGCCACGAATAACTTCTTAAAGTTATTCGTCGAAAAGAATATCGGCATCGGGCTTTTCAGCAACCACACCTGTATAAAAATAAAATAACGGGTTTTAGGAGGGGAGTTACCGTATTAAACACGGATTGCGAACGACTGCGCAGCGAAATAATTATAAAAAGTGGGACGTGCGCAAGAATAATATGAAACAATTTGTCGAACGAATTTCTAACGTCAGCCGAAGTAAAAACATGTCCAAACACGTTTTATGTAATAAGGGTGCACCTTCCGCCGGTCGACCCTCGGCCGAAAAATTCCGAAATCTAGGACTTGATAAATGAAGTAGAGAACATCCACAAAATCGGCAGAAATAAAAGTCTAATTATCGGGGAAGACTTTAATGCCAAGTCTCCATTTTGAAGTAGTCCAATCGAACACGATAGGGGTTGGCAGGTTGCCGATCTTTTGACGCAATGAGATCTTAGCGTGATAACTAATAATGATTCATCTACGTTTGAGGGGCATATAGGCAGCGGTTTATTGATATTACTGCAGCCTCGCACGAGATGCTAGAAATAATTTGTAATTGAGAACTGAGGTCGGATGATATAACGCTCTCTGACCATAAATTAATTACGTGGTATGTTGATGCGAGGAAAAGCCCAAAACGAAATACTAACTATCTCTCGGCGGTTCTGCAATAAAAAAACAAATTGAGAGCGGTTTAAACAATTAGGCGAGAACATCTCCGCGCTCGAAAATGAGCTATTGAACTGCCGAGAGGTCAACGAAATAAAAACATTCGGGAAAAAGGTTAAACGACGCGGTGGTAAACGCGTCTTCGTACTCCATGCTGCGGAAAAAAACATTTAAAGGCAGCGCCTGGTGGACCCGGAAGCTAACTACCAAGCAGGCAGAAACGCGTAACCTAAGGCGCCGCTATCAACGCGCCTCGGGAGAAATAATAGAAACAACGAAGAATCAAATACAACTCGAGCAACCGCGAATATAAAACATTAATAGAAGAAACAAAAACGAATAAATTTAAAGAATTCAGCACGCGAAATTTCAAGAAGGAACCCGCATACCACTTAGTAAGAGGCAAACAACCAAAAATCGCGCTTGGTAATATAAAGAAAACAAATGGTAAATATACGGAAGGTTTTAAAACCACGACGGAATATTTGCTAGAGAAATCCTTACCGTCGGATAATTCAGAGGAGGATGAGGGGTCGTACGATCTGATACGTTGGGCAGTTACAGAGGCGTAGGGGACAGGTGCTGATAAGGCAATTCTAAATCATGAGGTCGTAAGGGCTCTTAGAAGGATGAACTTTAAGAGGGCACCGTGGCATGACGGAACCGTTTTAGAGGCAGCTCTGGATGCGTGCCTCTTAGCCCCGTGTGTCTTCGCCAGGTTGTTTAATCTTTGTTTAGAGAGGGGCGTATTTTCGCGTTGCTGGAAAGACTAGAACGTGAAATTTATACCTAAGCCCAAAAAGGCAGCTGCATCAAACCCGGGTAGCTATTGTCGAATTAGCTTGCTATGGGTACTGAATCGTGTTATGACCTCGCGCATTGAGCATTTTGTACGAGACAGCGGCGGTTTTAGTAATCGACAGTTTGGTTTCATGGAGGATAAGTCCACTATCGACACGTTAAAGTTCGTTGTCGGAAAAATCAAGCAGACTAGAGATGCAAAAAAGCAATGTATCGTTGCTTTGGGCATATCAGGAGCATTTGATGCTTCCTGTAGCCACTAATCGTTTGCAAGTTAGAAGGTAGGGGTTGTCCGCGGAACTTGATGGCATTGGTCAATAGTTATTTCCTGATTTCAAATTTTTAATTTTCTATTTTTAATTAATATACGTCGAAATATTGTGCACCCGTTTTTTAAAATACTGCTTACAGATTAAAGTAGCAGGTGACTTTACTTCAGAATACTTTATTATTTATATTAGAGTAATAAATTTTTGTAGGACTCTATAAAATACGTATTTATCAATGATCGAATGTCTAAAAACTTCAATGTTGAATCCTGAATGCCAAAAAAATGAATGAATCGCTCTAATTACTTCCGTCTCTATATAATACAGTAATCTTAATACGTCATAGCTTTTGTTCGATTAAGCTCTCGAAGATGAGTCGTCGCCAAGATGTAACAATTACTCACCATTTCGCGTTCTTATCTCTTTAACGAGCTGTCAGTTTTTTAATTTATAGCGACCATAAAACTTTTCCATCTTTTATTAATAAATAGAATAGTGTTGTTTTCTCTCACCCACAAGTGTATGTAATAATTGAAGCCATTAAAACTCGTTATCTTATCTGGTTTTATAATCTTTCGGTGTTATCGACGTGTATTCGTTGACAGAAAATAGCTAACTGTCCTTTGCTTGTGACTTATGGCTTTCAGAACATTCTCGAAAAGTGGTTTGTTTAAGCAAATAAATACGGTATACTTCAAATATTAAACAACGTATTGTGATCGATATTTCTAAAAAAAGTGAATGAATTTACCTTTTAGCAAAATACGGATTATAATATTTTTGCCGGTTGGAACTTGTTTTAAATAATATATCTTGAAGAATGTAGCTTGATATAGAAGTTATTTAGCATTCTTAAAGCAGATTAGAACCTTAGACTCGTTTTACGGTCTTTAGAAATGCAATAAAACTTGTTTTAAAGGTATTTTTTACAAGAATAATTATTTACACGCGGATTTGAAATCAATGAATGCTTTGTATTTTTACGGACTTTAAATTGGACTTCTTTCTGAAATAGTATGTGTTAACACTATATGTACTTAAAGCGTGTTATTTTACATGGTAATCTTCACTTATGTATTAAAAGAATCTTATGAGAAATTATACAGGATAAAATACAAGTATTCTCAAGTTTTCTCACAGAATGATGTGGTGCCCAATGACCACTTGTAACTTCCGTATCACATCAAAATATATATATATATATATATATATATATATATATATATATACATATATTGCCTTAAGGACAGGAAGCGAACGAAGCCACGGTGTGTATTAATTTAGAACACAACATATGTATAGTATTGAGCAAATATTTGAAGGAAGACGCTAGAAGCTTGGAAAAAAGCTAGAACTTGCATCTTATCCTACAGCTAACACACTCATCTGTTTTTCTCATGCTGTCATTGTACTTTGTATTATAATTATTATGGTATATACTTTTAGAAGTAAACTAATGAAAAACTTTAAACAAAAGACTAAGAAAAGACAGCATTTAGAAATGTACTCATTAGCTCCCAAAAATGAAGACGTTTATGTACGGATATTTTCCAAGTATAAATAAATTATCGTTAAGTTAATTAGACTATGAAATATTGTTTTACTAGAGTTAGAAAGTTTCATTCTCTTTCGCTCCCTTAACCCAAATATTGAAGGTCGAAGTTATTATCAAGGATTGTATAAGCAATAGTTGCAATAAACAGTAGACAGTAATCATTAAAGCTCGAAGCTTGTAATATACTAGTTATAAGTAAATATTTTTAATAACTTACTTCTGTCAGCCAAATATACTTATATGCTAAGGAATTTATTATCAGGTAGTCAAATGCACTTTGATTGTATGCGCCCGTTTTACTTCCTCCTCTTACTCGGACCCCCCTGCAAGACCATGTCAAGTCATAATACTTAATTCGTTTTGTTTGAAAATCTTTTTCACATAAGTTTTGTGCGGTAAAGGCTAATAGCCCAATTTTTTGTATATTATTGTCTGGAATCGGTACAGGATATCTCTTTTCATAGCTAAAAACTGTTATAACCTAATATACCAGTACCTAAACACGGTTAAATGTTGGAATTAAGTAATTAATTACCTTGGTTCGGTTTTTTGATATACATAATTTTATTATTGACTAACATCTTACTAATATGCATTTCAACTGTTAAAAAATTATGCATCGTATGCAATCGAAAGGGTTTGGTGTTAAATTGGAATATTCTTTTGCATTTAATTTACCAGTTACTTTTCTTTAATGAAATAAATCTAAAAAGTGAACTGATATTCTTATTGTATATTTGTGTGCCGCAGCTCAAAATGTAGTCTTTTATAGCAGATGTAGCGCCCAATTGGTTTGCGTCTTTTGTTAATTTCCCATCAAAATTTTCATTTGAACGTTAGCAATGGAAAACCAAGTTGTGTGTCGTAAAACAAGTTACCTACTTAATTGAACTATTTTATTGAATATAATTAAAAGATTCGTTTGCTTACTCACGCCCAACCACTTGTGCTAAATTACCTCCACAAAAGCTGTAATTGTGCCAACGATTTGGAGTTTTACTTGTGCGCTTTTGGATTGTAACTCGAAAAGTTGTTCTTTGAGTAGTCTTTATTACTGTAACCTTTATATTGTTGAGTAAGGTTTATTTGTTGACTATCAAATCCTAGATTTATATACCATCTCGAAGTTGTTTAGAATTTTGAACACAACGACATCGCAAGTTCGTAATTGTCTTGAAATTGCTTTAGAAGTATTCGAATAAATATACTCTGATTTCCAGCTCAATCTTGTTCTATCTCAAAATTTGTCGTTTTATGCTTTGAGCTTTATTTAGTTTTCTTGTTGTAGCGTGCATCCACATAGCGCATTGCGCTTCCAAGTCGATTTTAGCGTTTACTGACTTAATAGGAGTATTTAAATTAGGGTAATATAGTTAAAGATATTTTAACGCGAAAACTTTTACGCTAAAACGAAAAAACCTGTTTGGTTATAAAACGTACCGTAAATAACTTGCATGTGTAGTACATTATGACAGAAAAAGGTTAGAAACTGTTATATATTTTTAGATGCAATTAAAGGCATAGCTCTGCCAATATAAATTTAAGAAAGTATTCCAAAAGCTTTTTTCACGTTTAGCATTAGCAAACCGTAAAAAATGCAGCAAACCGTAAAAAATGCTTTGTAAATTTTAATTTAACATTCTCCCACTAGTTCGTTGGTGTGTGAATTTATTTATAACTGTTTTCGTTCTAGCGTTGCAAATTTAGATTCGGTTACACATCAAAAATCCTTTTGAGTGCAACAAAATGACTAAAAGGTATTTTGGGAAACCTAATATTTCAATACGTTTGCCGCTGATCGTGCAGTTTGCACAAACTTGTTTAAATTATATACAATTTTTGCCGTTCTGAACGGACCTGCACCTTGAAGAAGTTCTAAAATACTAAAACGGATAAAATGGCTTGCTTGCGTGTTTTAGTGAGCTAAAGAGCCGAGCTACAGGATTAACCAAATTAGTGAGGTTTTACTGAGTAACCAGACTAAGACGAGTCTCCGAAAGAGGACAGTAGCTTTATTGGTCCCTAGAGGGGCGGATACTACTATAGGGATCGGTATGGCATTTCAAAACAAACCATCAAATTACCTCCCAAATATACTTAGCGTATTAAAGCCGTTTTAAAAAATTATAGCATTCTCTGGAGTAAAAAATTTTGAAGTTAAAATAGTCCTGCATTCTAATCTCCGTGAGGGAACTACTTCGGAGGATGTGATCGGCAAGTTTAATAAGAAAAAAAGAGGACGTGGGAACATCTTACGAGTCTGGACGTAGAATGTTAGAAGAATAAAGCAAGTAGGCAAGCTAAAGAATTTCAAAATTGAAATGTGCAAGGTAGCATTAGATATACTAGGGATTAGCGAAGTTCAGGAGATTTTTGAAGCAGAGACTTTAAGGTAATTCATGCAGGACTGGAGGAAGGGAATTCAGGTGTGGGGATAATTAAACGATAGGACATTATGTAGAAAACTATTTTCAAAGAAACGAAATAGTACTCATGGTTAGATTAAAGTCTAAACCGGTTAAATACAATAATAATATAAGTATACATGCTTATCCCTAGTTACAGTGAGCAAAAAGTTAGAAGCAATCTACAAAAAAAAACCACTACATTTGATTTTCCAATGCTCCACCCGAAGGTACTACATTCCAAATCTACAAAAATACCGAAGACATACTAAGATACGTAAAAGGACATGAAAATTTAATAATTACGGGGATTTTAATGCAGTGGTAGGTGAGTGTACGTGTTACGCTCATTTTCGTAAATAATTGATTAGTTCATATGCAATAATTTTTACCTTAAATTCCTTTGGCGTTCAACACAAAAAATAATTCCGTTAATTAAAAATAACCCTTTCGTTTATTAAAATTTGTATTGTAATTAATAATAAATATCCTATCTAGGTCAATTGATAAATCTTTCTGCTCATTAGAAAAATAAATATCCTTTCTAAGAATTTCGTACCGTGGAATTTACGCACTAATTAGATAGGCGACTTTCCAAGTATTTCAATAATTAAATGCTGGTGTGTTTTCCCTTTTTAAAGAATTCGGTGAATTTATTTTAATAAAATTAGAGTTTTCCTGGTTTATTTCCTTGCTTTGGTGCTTTAAATTTCAAGATTAAATTTGTCATCATTTTAATTTTCATCCAGAATTAAAGTCCTTGTAGGATGTCTACTAATTAATTTAACAATATTTGCAGACCTGAGTCTGAGTACAAAGGGAGCATCTCCCACCCCTTTACGTTAATCAAACAGGTTAGTCTAATTGAGCTCAAAGACAGACCCAAATTTTCATCATAATCAAGAACATAAACTGCTAAATACTCCTTTTTACTTAAACAAGAAAATTTCACCTTAAAATTAAAATTTTGTCGTTTGTACAAATTCACTACTGTCCATTTTTTTTAGCAAACAAATTATAAAGTTATTCAACACACACAAAAACATCAAAGTTCGAACAAAATTGTATAATTTACCTAAAGGTTACTGCACTCGTGGCTTCAACGTACATCGTCCTTGCTAATTTTACCATTCCAACTGGGTTGTTTCCGTCCTCAGATTCCTGGTCGCCTTTTAAAATTTTCTACACCACCATTCATCTAAAGTTGTTTCAGGGCCTCTCAGAAACTCATCTAAGTATATCAAAATCTTGTTTTGTGGATCCAATCACGATTACGAATAACATTTGATTATTAACACCCCCGAAAAATAGCAAAGAAATTCATACTTCTTTCAGGCTATACCCAAAACTGCCTACTTTTGTTTATTCATTTATCGTTACAACTTTGGATACTTGGTACAGTAATACTCGCAAATATAACTAAACTTTATTACCTTGTATGTTCTTTTCTAAGTGCACTAATGCATAACAACTTGTATCGTAGCACGTAAAGAGCAAACTATTTTAAAGTATTAAATCAAAATCGAAAATCTAAGAGCACTGTTTAAAGCATCGAATAATCAAAAATCTAAGAGAGCAAAACTGTTTAAAGTCCGGGTTTATATAATGGCTAGCCTGTCTGTCGGTTTTGTCCCCATAACGGCCAGTTTTTAGAATTTCGCATTCTCGTTTCCCTTTTCGACAGCCCGGCACGCTATTCTACAAAATTTGCACACGCGCCAGTTGAAAATCTCAGAAATTTTCCACACGGCACGCAACGTCTGAGAACAACTAATTAAATTTTATACAGAAATGTTATTTTTACACCTCTCATGTTTGCCTCTTATTTTCAACCAATCGTGACCCTCGTGACGCTACACAAATCACGCCTTTAATTATTAGTGTCTCAGCTTGACGCATTTTCTCCTTCCTTTTCTACCTTGGTCTGAATGGTACAAATCGATATTCTTTACTATCCTCGTGGACTCGTAAGTAAAGTAACCCCGTATCTAGCCTTCCCGTTAAAATAAGCTACGGTTTATCCAATCGTTTGCAATATACGCAGAATCTGCCTGTTTATCAGTTCGAATTTATTAGAATTTTGATATTTAAAAATACGCAGGTGTTCAATCGTAATACTTTAAATAACACTTCTACGATTTGAATATTATTGGGTTTTTTTAATAGCTTTTATGCATGTAGTACCTTAATAATCGTTCAATTAACTCCAATTAAAATAATGATGAATGGCATTGACTTCTACCCTTTAATTTTTAGTGAATCCTAATTAAATATTAATTATTATTTGTACATTTTGTTTAATACTCGTTACTTGGAACTTGAATTAATTAATATAAATTTTGCACGTAATTTCTATTTGTTTCTTTACTTGTAATAATTAAATTACATACAAGTTGAGCATTTTAATTCTGCTTCTTTTTATAGAAAGCGTCTAGTGCATAATTTAAATATCTTATTTTTAATGAAACGAATAAATTTGTTTGCTCCACGTTTTAATAACGCGTACTTTTTCCCAAAGCTTCCTCATACACGGTGATTAAAATTATTTGATGTAATTAATTAATTTTCTACCCTGGTCTAAATATGAGTAATATATATATTTTAATTATAAGTTCTTTCTTTTTCGTTGTATGTTCTATTCTGAGTGTGAATGAGTGAATGTATATAAATTTTTTTCTATTTATTGCAGGTTTCCTTTTAATTTAGCTATAGGTATAAGACCCCGCCCACTCGCCGCCTGAGCCCGGACTTACTACTTTCTTTCTTTTTCTTCTTTTTCTTGGTTTTTTTTATGTTACGTCAATGCACGTAGCATAAAATATTGGCGCCCAACGTGAGCTCGACTTTTTTTTGGTAATCATTTTTTGCTGCGATTCTTTTTGTGCTTAATTTTGGCTGCGATTCTTTTTGTAATTAATTTCGGTCGCGAATTTGTTTAATTAATTTCTTCTGCGATTTGGTTTTCGTTAATTTTCTTGTGCTGCGATTTTGTTTCGTGTAACTTTGGCTCTGATTTTATTTTAGTTAGTGTTGGCTCCGAGTTCGTTTTAGTTAATTTTTGCTCCAATTTTTTGTTTATTATTGTTAGTACCTAAGTTCCTACATGACCCGCATTTTCTCGGCCTGATATTACTTATGTTTTGTCCCTTACATTCAATATTATTGGTTGGCTTATTTCAGATTATTGGTTTTGTGTTTTCGCCAATAATCCTAGTCCGTTGAAGACGCTGGCGCCCAAGATTTTTCTTTTTTTCTTCCTTTCCTCACTGTATATTTTGTTCTCCTTGTCACGTCTAGAGATAATATTTCTATCTCCGACTTTTCCTTTATTCTACAGCCCTATTTTAATTTCTATTTTGTTGTTTCGCTCCTATTGGTGTTCCCGAAGTTTATCCGCCGGATGTTTTTAATTGTCCTGTATTCGCAATAATTTTCCTTTCTTTTGAGTTTTTATCCAGTTACGGTTAGCTTTTATTTCGTTACCTTCTACCCATTTCTTTCTTGTTCGTATTCAAAATGACTTCTTTTTCGGCTTCCTACTACGGTCTCCCAGTGTGGGAGTAGAATTTGAAATTTTCTGGTGCCCCGAATACTCTTACCGTACGTGATTTTCTGGAACGAGTCGAAAAGCTCCGACGAGCTCACCATGTGTCAGAATTGGATTTATTTGAGTCTGCTGTGGATTTATTCGAGGCTGATGCTTTATTTTGGTATCATGGTTTTCGGCATAGGTTTTCTGACTGGAAGTCGTTGTCTAATTTACTAATTCTTCATTTTGAACACAACGAGCTTATTTATAAGGCTACTACGATTGAGAAAAATACTTTTGCTTCACATGACCGAGTTGTTAAGGTTTCTCCTACGCCTACGAGTAGATCTGATACTTCTTCCGTACGTTCTACTGTTCTTCTTCCTACTTCTACTCCTACTTGTCAGGTAAGTCCTACGGTACGACCTGCTTGTCGTAAGAGGCGACTACAGCGGTCCAACACATACACACACACCCACACTTTATACACACACATACATCCACACATTTCATAAACACACAGTTCTACTTGATTCTCCTTTCTTCCGTTCTCTTCTTGGTTCTTCTTTCCTCCGTTCTCTCCTTGTACTGCTTTCACCCGTGTGGGTCCGGGAATAGAATAGTCTCACGGTACGACCTGCCTGTCGTAAGAGGCGACTACAGCGGTCCAACACATACACATACAGACTTCATTCACACATACACACACTCCATAAACGCACACACTTCATGCATCCACTCATTTCTGTTTGGTTCTCCTTCGTTTGTTCTCTTTTTGGGTTTTTTTTTCCTTTTTCACCCGTGTGGGTCCGGGAATAGAATAGCCCCATGGTACGACCTGCCTGTCGTAAGAGGCGACTACAGCGGGCAAACACATACACACACGCACACTTTATACACGCATAACACATACACACACCCTTCTTACACCCCCACACACACATCCACATACATACACACACACGCACGCACACGCCCACATCTACTTATACCTAACTACACTGTTATTTTGTCTTATTTTCTTTTGTACGATTTTAGTTTTGTTTTTGGGTTTTATACTTGGTGTTGGTATTATTCTTTTTTGTTTTTTTTTCTTTTTCTCTCGTTCCTTTCATTCCACTTTCGTTTCCCTATCCTTTTCCTGGTCTTCTTTGCTGTCGGTCCCTATACCGAATGTGTTTCGTCCATCCGCTCCTGTGGTAGGTGCTTTCTAGTTCGTCTTTCTTTCTTCGGAAATCACGACTCAGTCGATTTTAGGACTAGTCAGCATTTCTCTTTTCGGTTTTCGTTCGTTGCGATTCTTCGTTACCACAGTTGAGAGTACATCGTTTCCTTTTACCAGCGTTCCTCCTCTCTGCTTCTCGTGCTCCCTTGTTGTCCTTTTTGTTCTTACTTGAGGCTTGACACATTTGTCATTTTGGTTGGCACTGGTGGTTCTCTTCCTCGTTCCGGTTCTTCTTTTGAGGTTGATAACCTTTCCTGTTTCTTTTAGAGATACATCCGTCCTCCGACCTCTTTTTCAGTGTCCATGCCATTCCATCCTTGTCCTCGATGATTGTTACCTTTCCTTTTCCTTTTTCCGATATCCTTTTTATTTTTGGTTTTGATTCGGTTCCTTGGTCCGTCGAGCCGGATGAGATTTCTTTTTAGTTTGTTTGTTTGTTGTTGGAGTGTTTTCTGTAGTTTTTTTTGTTGTAACGAGTTTTCTTTTAGTTTCCAAGCGAATTTTTGTTTGTTGATCCTACCCACTCCCATTGTTTTGCTTCCCGACCCCGACCCTTTAATTTTGCTTGGGGAGGGGGGGGGAGATTTGTTACGTTCATTTTCGTAAATAATTGATTAGTTTATATGCAATAATTTTTACCTTAAATTCCTTTGGCGTTCAACACAAAAATTAATTCCGTTAATTAAAAATAACCCTTTCGTGTATTAAAATTTGTATTTTAATTAATAATAAATATCCTATCTAGGTCAGTTGAAAAAATCTTTTTGCTCATTAGAAAAATAAATATCCTTTCTAAGAATTTCGTACCGTGGAATTTACGCACTAATTAGATAGGCGACTTTCTAAGTATTTCAATAATTAAATGCTGGTGTGTTTTCCCTTTTTAAAGAATTCGGCGAATTTATTTTAATAAAATTAGGGTTTTCCTGGTTTATTTCCTTGCTTTGGTGCTTTAACACATGTAATATTCATTTGCTGTTCGAATAGCCACAAGATAACACGTCCTGTTTTGCTTTGTTCGTTTTCTTTATGCGAATTTCTGGCACGCATTATTTAGCGTGGTGAGTATATAGAGTTTGTACAAAACAATACTTTTGGCTTCAATAAATTAATTTATTGTTCGTAATTATTCTAGCTTCTTGCGGGGGACACGTTAATTCCTTAAGCTGTCGCTTCTTCTGGGAATGCGCGGTCAAATGCGTTCTGCCTGGGCGTAAGACTGCCTACTCGCTGACGTAGACCAGCGACTGGTTCCACCCCGATGCCAGTAACTCGAGGGTGAGTTCTTTTTTTGGTTTTCTTTGTATGCGCTTCTGACTTCGGAACCAGAACACCTGGTGTTTTACCGTTCATAGATGGCCTTTCTAAATTTAATTCCTTACGAAACTTATTGAACTATTTTGGCACTTACTGCTTCTTTTATTAATGCTTTACTATTTGGTTATAAATCACTAAAAATATACTACTTATCAATGTAAAAACGGTTTAAAGACTTGCGGGCACATTTGAGAATGTTGCCATTATGTTTGTAAATTTAGTTTAAGTTTATTTTTACGATGATTTAGGGCTGTGGTTTATAGGGTTGCGTTTGTTTCTCTTTTTTTCTAGTTACTGTCAGGGGGTAGTTGCCTAAAAATTACAGCTCGCCATTTTCATGGGTAATCTTTTTTTAATGTTTAAGGCTTTCTCACAATGTAATATGTAAATTGGGGACATTGACTTTTTTGGGGTTGGGTTTGGGAGTACTGTGTTCTGTATATATATATATATATATATATATATATATATATATATATATATTATATTATAAGTTCTTTTTCCGTTGTATGTTTTGTTCTGAGTGTGAATGAGTGAGTGTATATAAATTTTTTTCTATTTATTGCAGGTTTCCTTTTAATTTAGCTATAGGTATAAGACCCCGCCCACTCGCCGCCTGAGCCCGGACTTTCTTTCTTTTTCTTGTTTTTCTTGGTTTTTTATGTTACGTCAATGCACGTAGCATACGGAAGGGGCGTAGTCAGTTTATTTGATTTAGGCACGAGAAATGACAGGGGAAATACGCTGGTAGAATCGTGTGACAAAAATAATTTAACCCTCACAAACATATTATTTGAATACCATGCTAGCAGGCGACACACGTAAAAGATGCCAGCAGACGTATGAAGATATCAAATATATTACATTCTTGTCCAACAACGGTTTAGAAATCAGAAAATAAAAAGTAAAGATATTCACAAAAGATTTGAGAAAAAGTGAAACAAATTTCTGAAAGACATCGGGAAAATTTCTGATACTAGGAAAGTAGAAACAGAATGGAGCAACATTAAATTCAACTGAGGCATAGCGGCCAAAGATATTCTAAGGTATAAACAAAAAGTAAACAAGAAACTATGGGTGACAAAGAAAATTCTGAATTTAATGGAAGAAAAGCAAAAATACAAATACCGACCAAATGAAGCAGGAAAACAGAGATACGAAGCATAAAATGAGAAATTATTCGCAATTGCAAAAAGTTCAAGAACAATGGATTGATAAAAAGTCAAAGAGGTACAAACTAAGTTGGAAATTGGAAAGACTGACAAAACATGCAAACTAATTAGAATGGATTTTAGAAATCTCGTAAAACGATATAGCAAAAATATAGAAAACATGGGAAATGTAGCGGTGCTTAGAAATGAGGTGGAATCAGCATTAAAAGGTCTGAGAAATAACAAGGCACCGGATACAGATAAAATGCAAGCAGAACCTCTAAAAGCCACAGAACAATCAGTAACAGAACGTCTCTTTCAAGTAGTAAGCTATTCGTTTGAGACACGAGATATTCAAAGATTTCAAACGTAACACCATATAGTCACTATACCAAAAATGAGATGCGGGTAGATGTGAAAATTTTCGAACAATAAGTTTAACAGCACGCGTGTAAAAAATATTAATTGGATTTGTATAAGGACGCATGGAATATCGGGCCGAAGAAATACTTGGAGAATATCGTTTTGGGTTCAGGCGAAACAGGGAACACTGGATGACATTTTAACTCTAGGATAATAGAGAAAACAATAATATAAGGGAGAAATCGTGTATATTAGATTAGTAAATACAGAAAAAGCATTCGACAATGTGAAATTGGAAAAAATGTTTGGCATGCTTAAAAGAGGGGATTGAAAGCTACATCGCTAATACAAAAAGCAACATGCTGTAAAAGATTACAGCAGGAGCATAGAAACGTAGACATTAGGAAAGGGGTGAGACAGGGATGTGCCTTATCTCGGTTAATGTTTAATTTGTATATCGAAGAGGTAATGAATACTGTCAAATGCAGAAAAACATTTGGTATTAATATACAGAGACAAACGATAAATATGCTTAGATTTACAGATGATATACTGGTATTAGCATTTAGCAAGGAAGACTTAGAGCAGCCCTTAAAGGAATGGAAACAGTACTAACAGCAAGATACGGTATAAAAATTAACAACAACAAAACTAAAGTACTAGTATGTAAAGGAGGAAAAATAAGTCTAAAACTAGAATACATATACGAAACGAGAACCTACAAAGGTTAAGGATTTCTGCTACTTAGGAAGCTAAATAACTCAAGACAGAAAAAGTTCAAAAGATGTAAAACAAAGATTAATACAAAGCTGTGCTGCATTTAACAAACGAAAGCAACTACTATGTTCAAAGACAACAAACATAGATACAATAGAAAGATTACTGAAAGTATATGCATAGAGAGGTGCGTGAAGTTAGCGGAATAATGTCGGCAGGAATAATTTAAATTGGAGTAAATGTTAGTGCTTCGTTAGTGCTTTTTAGTGCCCAAATATGAAAGTCAGCGGACTATTCAAACAATAGTTATAAGCAGTTAAAGTAATTCCGCCAACTTCACGCCTGGCGGAAAAGTGTAGGCAGGAATAATTCTAGCAGGTGCAATGGTTAGTGCTTTGTTAGTGCTCTTTAGTGCCCAAATAAGAATGCCAGCGGAATACTCCAAAAAAAGTTATATGCAGTTAAAGTTATTACGCCAACTTCACGCCTGGCGGAAAAGTGAACGCAGAAATAATTGCAGCAGGTGTAATGGTTAGTGCTTCGTTAGTGCTCCTTAGGGCCCAAATAAGAATGCCAGCGGACTACTCAAAAAATAGTTATATGCAGTAAATGTTATTCCGCCAACTTCACGCCCGGCGGAAAAGTGAAGGCAGGAATAATTGTAGCAGGTGTAATGGTTAGTGCTTCGTTAGTGCTCTTTAGGGCCCAAATAGGAATGCCAGCGGACTACTCAAAAAATAGTTATACGCAATTAAAGTTATTCAGCCAACTTCACGCTTGGCGAAAAAGTGAAGGCAGGAATAATTGTAGCAGGTGTAATGGTTAGTGTTTGTTAGTGCTTTTTAGGGCCCAAATAAGAATGCCAGCGGACTACTCAAAAAATAGTTATATGCAGTTAAAGTTATTCCACCAACTTCACGCCTGGCGAAAAAGTGAAGGCAGGAATAATTGTAGCAGGTGCAATGGTTAGTGCTTTGTTAGTGCTCTTTAGTGCCCAAATAAGAATGCCAGCGGAATACTCCAAAAAAAGTTATATGCAGTTAAAGTTATTACGCCAACTTCACGCCTGGCGGAAAAGTGAACGCAGAAATAATTGCAGCAGGTGTAATGGTTAGTGCTTCGTTAGTGCTCCTTAGGGCCCAAATAAGAATGCCAGCGGACTACTCAAAAAATAGTTATATGCAGTAAATGTTATTCCGCCAACTTCACGCCCGGCGGAAAAGTGAAGGCAGAAATAATTGTAGCAGGTGTAATGGTTAGTGCTTCGTTAGTGCTCTTTAGGGCCCAAATAGGAATGCCAGCGGACTACTCAAAAAATAGTTATACGCAATTAAAGTTATTCAGCCAACTTCACGCTTGGCGAAAAAGTGAAGGCAGGAATAATTGTAGCAGGTGTAATGGTTAGTGTTTTGTTAGTGCTTTTTAGGGCCCAAATAAGAATGCCAGCGGACTACTCAAAAAATAGTTATATGCAGTTAAAGTTATTCCACCAACTTCACGCCTGGCGAAAAAGTGAAGGCAGGAATAATTGTAGCAGGTGTAATGGTTAGTGCTTCGTTAGTGCTCTTTAGTGCCCAAATAAGAATGCCAGCGGACTACTCCAAAAAAAGTTATATGCAGTTAAAGTTATTCCGCCAACTTCACGCCTGGCGGAAAAGTGAAGGCAGGAATAATTGTAGCAGGTGTAATGGTTAGTGTTTTGCTAGTGCTCTTTAGGGCCCAAATAAGAATGCCAGTGGACTACTCAAAAAATAGTTATATGCAGCAAATGTTATTCCGCCAACTTCACGCCCGGCGGAAAAGTGAAGGCAGGAATAATTGTAGCCGGTGTAATGGTTAGTGCTTTGTTAGTGCTCCTTAGGGCCCAAATAAGAGTGCCAGTGGACTACTCAAAAAATAGTTATATGCAGTAAATGTTATTCCGCCAACTTCACGCCCGGCGGAAAAGTGAAGGCAGGAATAATTGTAGCAGGTGTAATGGTTAGTGTTTCGTTAGTGCTCTTTAGGGCCCAAATAAGAATGCCAGCGGACTACTCAAAAAATAGTTTTATGCAGTTAAGTTAATCCGCCAACTTCACGCCTGGTGGAAAAGTGAAGTGTCGGCAAGAATGATTGTAGCAGGTGTACTGGTTAGTGCTTCGTTGGTGCTTTTTAGTGCCCAAATATGAATGCCAGTGGACTACTCAAAAAATAGTTATATGCAGTTAATGACACCGAATTTAATAACCATTGTATTACATAATGACATTCCTAGGTACCTGGCAGGCATCGCTTACGTGTCCATTAGGATTGTGCATCTACTTATTCAAAAATAGCAATAGTAGTAATAGTAGATTAGCAGGTGGAGATAAAATTATGCATTGTAAGATTTCTAAAACAGTGACTCTATAATTCAAATCTCTTATGTAGTATAGCAGATTTAAAACTCATAGAACTGCTGTGTGGGAACTTATTTATTTTGTGTTATACCTAATCGCATGATTAACCATATACATAAATTCAACTTAAAATTGGCTTGATATCAAGTACTATAAAACAAATATTCGTTTCTCGCCACCTATAGGTACAAATAATTTAAGAAATCGTTCCTACCACAACTTCCATACTATATATAGTTTATAGTTTAAAGCAAAATGTTCTTGAATAGACCCTTGAGAATTGTTATTAACACCTATTTGGGAAAAACGCTGGCGTTCATATACTTAATGTAATCTATACTAACATAGCACTAACCATTACGTCGGCTAAAATTATTCCTGCCCTCATTTTTTCGCCAGGCGTGAAGTAGGCGGAATAACTATAACTGCATATAACTATTTTTCGAGCAGTCCGCTGGCATTCATATTTCGGTACTAAAGAGCACTAACGAAGCACTAACCATTACACCTGCTACAATCATTCCTGCCGACACTTCACTTTTCCGCCAGGCGTGAAGTTGACGAAATAACTTTAACTGCGTGTAACTTTTTTTAGTAGTCCGCTGGCATTCTCATTTGGGCACAAAGAACACTAACGAAGCACTAATCATTACACCTGCTACAATCATTCCTGCCGTCACTTTTCCGCAAGACGTGAAGTAGGCGGAATAACTATAACTGCATATAACTATTTTTGGGTAGCATCCGCTGGTATTCTTATTTGGAGCACTAACGAAGCACTAACCAATTACACCTGCTACAATCATTCCTGCCTTTACTTTGACGTCAAGCGTGAAGTTGGCGGAATAACTTTAACTGCACATAACTATTTTTTGGGTAGTCCGCTGGCATTCTTATTTGGGCACTAACGAAGCACTAACCAATACACCTGCTATAATCATTCCTGCCTTTACTTTGACGTCAAGCGTGAAGTTGGCGGAATAACTTTAACTACGTATAACTTTTTTTTAGTAGTTCGCTGGCATTTTTATTTGGGCACTAATGAGCACTAACGAAGCACTAACCATTACACCTGCTACAATCATTCCTGCCTTCACTTTTCCGCCAGGCGTGAAGTTGGCGGAATAACTTTAACTGCGTATAACTTTTGTTTAGTAGTCTGCTGGCATTTTTATTTGGGCACTAAATAGCACTAACGAAGCACTAACCATTACACCTGCTACAATCATTCCTCCCATTACTTTTCCGCCAGGCGTGAAGTTGGCGGAATAACTTTAACTGCATATAACTTTTTTTTAGTAGTCCGCTGGCATTCTTATTTGGGCACTAAGGAGCACTAACGAAGCACTAACCATTACACCTGTTACAGTCATTCCTGCCTTCACTTTTACGCCAGGCGTGAAGTTGGCGGAATAACTTTAACTGCATATAACTTTTTTTTAGTAGCCCGCTGGCATTCTTATTTGGGCACTAAAGAGCACTAACGAAACACTAACCATTACACCTGCTACAATCATTCCTGCCTTCACTTTTCCGCCAGGCGTAAAATTGGCGGAATAACTTTAACTGCGTATAACTTTTTTTTTAGTAGTCCGCTGGCATTCTTATTTGGGCACTAAAGAGCACTAACGAAGCACTAACCATTACACCTGCTACAATTATTCCTGCCTTCACTTTTCCGTTAGGCGTGAAGTTGGCGGAATAACTTTAACTGCATATAACTTTTTTTTAGTAGTCCGCTGGCATTCTTATTTGGGCACTAAGGAGCACTAACGAAGCACTAACCATTACACCTGCTACAATTATTCCTGCCTTCACTTTTCCGCCAGGCGTGAAGTAGGCGGAATAACTATAACTGCATATAACTATTTTTCGAACATTCCGCTGGCATTCATATTTCGGTACTGAAGAGCACTAACGAAGCACTAACCATTACACCTGCTACAATTATTCCTGCCGACACTTCATTTTTCCGCCAGGCGTGAAGTTGGCGGAATAACTTTAACTACGTATAACTTTTTTTTTAGTAGTCCGCTGGCATTCTTATTTGGGCCCTAAAGAGCACTAACGAAGCACTAACCATTACACCTGCTACAATCATTCCTGCCTTCACTTTTCCGCCGGGCGTGAAGTTGGCGGAATAACATTTACTGCATATAACTATTTTTTGAGTGGTCCGCTGGCATTCTTATTTGGGCCCTAAGGAGCACTAACGAAGCACTAACCATTACACCTGCTGCAATTATTTCTGCGTTCACTTTTCCGCCAGGCGTGAAGTTGGCGTAATAACTTTAACTGCATATAAATTTTTTTGGAGTAGTTCCGCTGGCATTCTTATTTGGGCACTAAAGAGCACTAACAAAGCACTAACCATTGCACCTGCTAGAATTATTCCTGCCTTCACTTTTTCGCCATTCGTGAAGTTGACGGAATAACTTTAACTGCGTATAACTATTTTTTGAGTAGTCCGCTGTCATTCTTATTTGGGCCCTAAAAAGCACTAACAAAACACTAATCATTACAGTTGCTACAATTATTCCTGCCTACACTTTTCCGCCAAGCGTGAAGTTCGCGGAATTACTTTAACTGCTTATAACTATTGTTTGAATAGTCCGCTGACTTTCATATTTGGGCACTAAAAAGCACTAACGAAGCACTAACAATTACTCCTATTAAAATTATTCCTGCCGACATTATTCCGCTAACTTCACGCACCTTGCATAGAGCACATCATTGTATGGCTGTGAATAGTGGACAGTAGGAGAAGTGGACAGGAAAAAGAAAAGAAACGCGATGCTACCCACGTGAAGTGAAGATATCACGGACAGACAAAGTTAAGAATATTGAGGTTCTAGAAATGGTAGGAAAAAAAGGAGTATGTAGGAAACAGTAAAAAATGTGAGATATAGGATGACAGAACATATACCAAGGCATGAGGCAATACAGCGGAATATACTAAAAACAGAAAAAAAAGTAAAGGTAGACCTAGATTGGACTATTGCACACAGATAATGAAAGATGTAGGTTATCGGAATTTTAGAGAAATGTGTAGGGTAGCTCAAAATTGAAATCAATAGAGGTACGTATCCAAAGAGTTCCAGGACGGAAAACTTAAGTATGAAAAGTTATTGTACTTGAACCTCATGATTATCATAAACAACTACAGACGTTGATATAGCAATATTCTCAACAAATGTTGTATGTACGAGTTGTAAAAATATTGATTTGACAAATGTGGAAAGTGGTTACTTAATCCCCTTCGCGTACCACTGAATATCAGTGAAATAAAATATACTGTTAGAAAACAATAGAAAGAAAAAAGTTGAAAAAGATTAGCAGAAGACTGTGCTTTATCTAACAGGAAAAAGCAGCTGCCATGTTTGAAAACATCATCATAGATATAAGGAAAAAATTGTTCAAAGCATATGTGTGGAGCACAGCACTGTAGGGCTGTGAAACTTCGAATGCAAGAGAAGCAGACTGCAGAAAGATAGAAGCCTTTGAAATGTGGGGCAACATATATATGATGAAGACATCATGGACAGACAAAGTTAGAACAAAGGTTCTAGAAATAGCAGGGGAAGAAAGATACCTGTGAAAAGCAGTAAAAAAATAACAGGGATAGGATGATAAAACACGTTCTAAGGCATAGGGGAATAGTGCAGGATATATTAGAAGCAGAAGAAGGAGAAAAAGAGAGGTAGAAGTACACCTAGATTAGTCTATTCTACACAGATAGTGAAAGATGTGATCTGTGGGAATTTTAAGGAAATGTGTAGATTATTTCAAAATAGAAACCAATGAAGGTATGCGTCCTACCAGTTTCAGGACGGAACATTTAATAATAAAAAAGTAATTGTATTAAAATCTAATGATTATCGTATACAACTACAGGTGTTGGTTTTGCAATATTCTCAACAATTGTTGATTGTGCAAAAGAAGTAATTGGATAATTATTGATTAAGCATTGTTTTAAGTGGTTGGTCAAGGATTTTGGTAGCCATCAAGTTGCTTAACCCCCTTCGTGTAACACGAAATATCAGTGAAATAGGGTACACCTTTAGAAAACAATAGAAGATCAAAAAAGCAAAAGATATAAAAAAAGATTCGCACAGGTCGTGCTGTGCTGTATCTAACAAGAAAAATGTTTGAAGACAACGAACATACAAACAAGGAGAAAATTGTTGAAAACATATGCAAGAAGCGCATCACTGTATGGCTGTGAAACGTGAACTGTAGAAGAAAGTGACAAGAAAAGGGTACCGTTGAGATGTGGTGCCACAGATGTATGATCAAGATGTCATGAATAGAGAAAGTTAAGAAAAAAGAAGGTTTAAAAATAGTTGGGGAAGAAGGATATCTGTGTTGCACACAGATAGTGAAAGATGTAGGCTGTTGGAATTTTCGAAAAATGTGTATGTTAGGTCAAAATAGGAAGCGATTGACGAGACACGCATCTAACCAGTTCCAGGACTGAAGACCTAATGATGATACTGACAATCTTTTGATTTTCATGCTATAAAATCGGAATCATAGATCCCATTTTGAAGTCAAGAAAAATTTCAAAAGGAATATTGAAGCACTAGAATGTTTACTAAGAGTAAAATTGGATCAATCTAAATATTTTGTATATATCTATTTGTTTTTTTAGTAAGACATTTAAATTATAGCGCGAGGTACATATCCCCCAATTAATATGTATATAAATTTAAATGCAATTATTATGTCTTGAGATATAGAATATTACATTTTATAATTGAACTTACTAATATAAAAGGTTAACGAAAGTTCATATCAGACATGAGAACGGAAGCAACTACTTTGTATTCCAGACGCAACCTGATACTGCAGGTGCAGGACAATGAACTGCAATAAAAGCAGACTTAACTAAGATTACTAAGAAGTAAGACATTGTATGTTACCAAGAAATAGCAGACGATCAGATCTGTATTTCCCACAAGATGATGTGAAAACAGGGATTACATAAACATCCTGAGGAGCCCCTGATGGCCAGTCAGTCTTGAACTTCGTAACTTTAACATTGCTGGTGGTTCAAGCTACTTACCATAATTTTTAATTATTAATTATTGATTATCAACTCCAAGTATTTTTTCAGTTTCAATTAGTTTAGTGAATATAAATCTGATTGAAACAGAAAGAAGTCATTTTTGTAATTATATAATTGAGAATAGGATTGATAGAAGAGTTTTTTGAAAAATAAATGTTTTTAAAAAGCTCCCAAAGGCTCAAATCTTATCTCGCGTTCCGTAGTAGCAAGACAATAAAAAAAAAAACTTATACCGCATAATATATGGTTGTGTTAGAACTAAATATCAACTAAATGAATTGATTTTTACTTTTATGGTCTTGATATCAAAAGGGCCACATTCGGATTCGCAGTTCGTAAAAACATTAAAGATACGTGATATTTCTGATAGGTTAGTGCTAAAAGCGGCCTTAGTTTTGCGGAGTTCTAGGCAAATAGTTTTCTCTAGGGATTTTTAAGATAAAAAATAATAACATTTAAAGCGATAATGCGAATTTTGGACTTTGGTTTTTCGGTAAATACACAAAAAATATTAATATCACCAAAGATTACATTTTGTATTAATAAGCTAATAAAATGTTTTAGGTGAACTGTGTTGGACTAAAATACATTCGATCAAGACAAATTCTTTATATGGACTCGAGAACTCAGTTTCTTTTGATGTCTGTTGTTCTTAAAAATTTTGGAAACTCCAGTATTAAAACAGTAGGTGTTGGGTCAGTGTATTATAATAAACAGTAGAGCAAAATTTTCTGTGTATAATTTCGATTTGAAAATACTTTCTTGAGTATATTGTATGCACTGATAATAAGACTCTCCATTTGTTCGTCATAGCAATACAAGCCTGTGCATGATCAACTGGTTTTAATTTTAATATACGAAAGATTAATTTTAGTTCAAATGTTGAAAATAAATAATTACGTTTGTTAAAAAAATTTCTGATTTTTATACAATCTTTCTATCACGAAGATCTTATCTTTTTTATTGCAGCTAAATCTTCTATCAAATGTAGTTTAGCGAGACAGCAATATCGTTTTCGATAGAAAACAACGAAGTAGCAGACAAGGAATCATGAAACATTGGATTCCTCATGCAGATTTTATTAATTTAATCTTGAGAAAATTCATTCTGCGGAAGCAAGGTCACGTGAATTATAGATAAAATTCTTAAAACAACACATATATTTGGTTAAACTCATTTTAAATCGTTTTCAATTACGTATTTTAATACAGAGACGGCACTATTTTCGCCCTCTTATAAATAATTTTAACTTTTCGTGTATTTCTAATCTACCCACATCTTTGTTTCTTCAACGCCAATTAATGAAATCTTCAAAACTTTAAAGTAGTTTAGAATAGATGCATTCCTCATATTGTCCATTCGAATTAACTTTAACATGACAGTAGGCAACTGTATGCAAAACGTCATTACACCGAGTACACGGCGTTATCGTATCAATATATATTAATATATATTGATACGATAACGACAAGAATAAACTTCAGTAATATATATATATATATATATATATATATATATATATTATATATATATATATATATATATATATATATTGCTGTGAATCCTCTCATATCTGCAGGAACTGGCCCTTTCAAAAAAAAACATTCGAGCCCCACAGATTGGGCGTCAAGAATGCTGTGAAACCTTTTAAATTAACTGGTCCGTTGACTTTCTTCTGTTAATCGCCTCTTTACTCTTTTCCGCCTCGGCTGCTCACCTACTTAAAACTTGCATCCTCATTCAAAAAAAAACAAATACATTCCTACCACAAACATCAACGTTAACTCTATTTACATCAATATTCATAATACATTAAAATTTCAAAATTAAATTTCAGCATAAATTTCAGTATCAGAAAATCTCAAGATTAAATTTATTATCATTTTAATGTGCATCCAGAATTAAAGTCCTTGTAGGATGCCTACTAATTAATATAACAATATATGCAGACCTGAGTCTGAGTACAAAGGAGCATCTCCACCCTTTACGTTAATTAACCAGGTTCGTCTAATTGAGCTCAAAGACATACCCAAATTTTCATCATAATCAAGAACATAAATACTAAATACCCTTTCTACTTAAACAAGAAAATTTCACCTTAAAATTAAAAATTTGTTAGTACAAATTCACTATTGTCCATTTTAAGTAAATAAATTATAAAGTTATTCAACACACACCAAAACATCAAAAATCGAACAACAAAGCATAAGTTACCTGAAGGTTAATGCACTCGTGGCTCCAATGTACATCGTCCTCTGTTAATCACACCATTCCAACTGGGTTATGTTTAGGTCCTCGGATTACTGGTCGCCTTTAAAATTTTCTACACCACCATTCATTTAAAGTTGTTTCAGTGCGTTTCCGGAACTCATCTGTGTATATCTGTATCTTGTTTTGTGGATCTAGTCACGTTTACGAATCATTTAATTATTAACACCCCCGAAAAATAGCAAAAAAATTCATACTTCTTTCACGCTATACGCCAAAACTGCCTACTTTTGTGTATTCATTTGTCGTTGCAAATTTGAATAATTGGTACAGTGATACTAGACTTTATTACCTTGCATCTTCTTTTCTAAGTACACTAAATTACTTTCATCGTAGTACGTAAAGAGCAAACTGTTTTAAAGTATTAAATAATCACCAAAATATACGAGCAAACTGTTTAAATTATTCAATCAAAACCGAAAAACTAAGAGAGAGAAACTCATATTAACACGGGTATATATAATAGATAGCCTGTGCGTCGGTATTGTCCCGCAAACGGACAATTTCCAGAATTTCGTCATTCTATGTTCCCTTTTCGATCGCTCGGCACAGCTTCCACAAAATGTGCACACGTCCAAGTTTAAAATCTATGAAATTTCGACACGGCTCGCAACGTCTGAGAATAACTAATTAATTTTTATACAGAAATGTTATTTTTACCTCTCATGTTTGCCTCTTATTTTCAACCAACCGCAACCCAGTGACGTTGCTCAAATCACGCCTTTTACTATATGTGTCTCTGTCTTGCGCATATTATCTGTCTCTATCTACCCTGTTCTGAGTGGTACTAATCGATATTCTTTAGTATCGGTTATTTTCAATTCACGTGGACTGTGAAATAACCCACCTTATTAGCATTTCTCGTGAATATTAAGGGACGGTTTCTCCAACATTCTCTGTAACCATTTGTTATCTGCAAAATTTACGCAGAACGAGACTTTTAAAAATACGCAGGTGTTCAATCGTCCTACTTCTAACTAACACTTCTACGATTTGAATATTATTGGGTTTTTACAAGCTTTTATGCATATTATATGTTACTAATGGTTCAATTAACTCCAATTAAAATAATGCCCTTTAATTTTTAGTGAATCCTAATTAAATATTCAATTATTATTTGTACATTTTGTTTAATACCGGTTACTTAAACTTGAATTAATTAATATAAATTTTGCACGTAATTTCCATGTGTTTCTTTACTTGGAATAATTAAACTACACGTTGAGGATTTTAATACTGCTTCTTTTTATATAAAGCGTCTTGTAAATAATTTAAATCCATTATTTTTAATAAAACGAATGAATTTTTATGCTCCACGGTTTTTTAATAAAGCGTATTATGTAATAAAATTCCTTATACACGGTGATTAAAATTATTTGATGTAATTAATTAATTTTCTACCCTGGTCTAAATATGAGTATTTTCCCCCTATTTGAATACAAATAATCCTACTTATTTGAATGCAAATATAAAGCATTTAGACTGCAAAAAAAAATTTACAAAAAAATTGCCTATCTCTCTCTACCCTTATCTATCTAACTTACCTAACTTATATCCAATCCAAAAAAATATTTACACCTATCCTATATCCCTATCCTATTCCTAACTCTCACCTAATTTTATAAACTGAAATTATCCCTAACCTCATCCTACTTATCCATCTAATCCTATATACATCCTATATACCTATCCTATCACTAACTTTTAATTAATCTTCACTATTCTCACTTCCCTCTACCTAATCCTATATACCTATCCTATTCTTATTCTATTCCTAACTCTCCACTAATCTTATACGAAATATCTACACTTATCCTATCTTATTTTCTTCCTACATTTAATTTTCCTTCTCATCCTATATACCTATTTCTAACTATCTCCCATATTTATCCTATACCTAGCTTTATTTTCTATAAACACCTACTTCTACTCTTCTATATACACCTATTCTATCCCTATATTTTAAAATTTTACTCTATTATACACCTATTTCTCCTGTGGTGCTGGTTCTCCGGTATAAGGGAATAGTAGGTTGACGTGAAACCGTCCCCTCTCATATCCCGTCCCTACTTCCCTTAATAAATACGTGCACTCCCCTACTACTTCACCTATTTCAAAAAGTCCCTCATAGGGCAAGTGTAGTTTAGCACATGTCATCCTCTCTCTCTTCCCTACTCTCAAGCTTTTTACTACTACCTGGTCTCCCACTTTAAATTTTACCCTCTTTCTAATTCTCGCGTTCATCTTCCTTGTATATTTTTCAGCTCTCTTCCTTAACTTCTCCCTCACATCTACCAAAAGTTGTTGAAATTCATCGTCCCTAGGCACAATTTGCCATGGTCTTTCGGGATACTGTTGCTTGATCAGCATAATGGGACTGGTTTCTGTCACGGTACTAGGGGTTTCATTGATAAAGGATTCAACCTTGGACAAATTGTCCTCCCATAAACGATGATTCCTATGTGAAGCCAAACGCAAGAACTTAACCGTCTCTTGAATATATCACTCAGCTGGATTAGCTTGAGGATGCCTTATGCTGCAAAACACCACTTTGAGGTTTTGCCTCTCCCAATAATCCCTAAAGCGTTGATTATTAAAATATGTAGCATTGTCTGCTAATACTCGTTTAAAAGTTCCTACTTCCCTACAAAATAGTTCTAATTTCTTGTTTGTTCCGACTGTGTTACAATCCCGAGTGGGATATAATTTGGTAAATTTTGAAAACACATCAGTCACAATCAGCACATGTTTGTGTCCCTTTGTACTTCGAACTAGATTACTCAAATAATCAATAGCAACTAAGTCCAGGGGATTTTGTACGTGTATACTTTGTACCACATCTTGACTCGTACTATTTTTGTACTTTCCTAAAGTACATAATTGACAAGTGTTGATGACTGACTTTACTAACCCTAAGTCTTTAGTTGAAAAAAACGTTTCCTAAAATTAACCATGTCTTTCGGATCCCTATGTGACCATATCTTAAATGCAGATCTTTGATAATTAATTTTGCTTGTACCCTATCCACTACATACATTTCCAAGTCTTGAATTTTTACACAAAATCCGTTTATCATATGGAAGTTTTAAATCCCGGTTCGTTTTCTAACTTCGTTCTAATAATCTGTAACTCCTCACTCTGCCTCTGGTTCCTCAAGATCTCCTCTTCTCCATATACTGAATCATTTTGTAGTAGACTGTTCATGGCAATCATGATGTCACACGGTCTTTTGTTATCCTTGTCTCGGTTTCTACTAAACGCGTCTGCTATAAAATTGTTTTCTCCCTTAATATATTTAATCTCAAAGTCAAACTCCTGTAGTAACAGCCCCCACCGATATACTCGATTATTCAAAAATCTTGTATTCATCAACGCACACAACGCCGAATGATCCGTTTCGAATACAAAATGTCTTCCAATCAAAAAAAATTTTAACTTTGTAACACCAAACACCACTGCAGCCATCTCCTTTTCACTAATCGTGTAATTTACTTCATGCGGCTTCAGTGTGCGTGAAACAAAAGATATGGGCACCTCTTCCCCCTCTTGTACTTGGTACAACTCTGCTGCTAACGCACTATCCGATGCATCCGTCCTCAGTACGAAACCTACATCAAATCTGGGATGCCTCAAAATTAGTTGGTCGTGAAATTGTTCCAACAGTGTTAGATATGCTGCCTCTTGACTTTCCGTCCAACTCCATCTTACTCCCTTCTTCAGAAGTTTAAACAATGGACTCGCTTTTTCAGCAAAACCCGGTACAAACTTTTTATAAAAGTTAAGGACCCCCAAAAATGCTCTTAATTTCCTAATGTTATTAGGTCTCGGATATGTCAAAAGTTCGGACAATCTTTCTTTATCGATACACATACCTTGAGTGTTCACCACATACCCCAGAAATTTAACAGTTTTTGAAAAAAATTCACATTTTTCTATATTCAGCCTCAATCCTGCTAATTTAAGCTCTAATAATGTTCGTTCTAAATGAGAGTAATGTTGTTCCTCAGTTTCACTAAAAATTAAAATATCATCCACATAGTGTATGCAGAATTGCTCATATGCTCCTAAAATTGCTTGCATTGCCTTAATTAATGCTGCACTTGACGTTGACAAACCATACGGTACTACCTTAAAATTATAGATTTTTCCCTCTACGGAAAATCCTGTGTACCTTCTAGAATCTTTGTGTAATGGAATCAGCCAGAATGAATTCCTTAAATCTAATTTACTAAAAATAAACTTGCCACTTAATCTCGTCAAAAGTGTGTCCATGGATGGTGGACAATGGAATTGCGGTTTGGTCCGTTGATTAATTTTTCGTGCATCTAAACATAAACGAATGCTATCATCCTTTTTCTTAACTACCACCAACGGATTTATGAAATGAGTGTTTGATACCTCTATTATGCCATCTTCCAACATTTTATTTAATTCTGCCTTCACCTGCTCCCGATATGCTGCTGGAATTGGATAAACCTTTGCGTTGAACGGTTCTGAATTATCCACTTCTAACACGTGCTCATAGCCTAACGCTGTGCTTGCTTCTACCCCCACTAATTCTGCATGTTTTTGTAATAAAGCTTGAACCTCTACTCTCCTATCCTCTGGACACCTTATTGTGTTGATCTGTTTACCTTCATCATCTTCTACCTCTACTACATTAATACTCAACCCCGTGTCATCCTCTGTGACTTCATAACTGCCCTTCCAAGGCACTACCCTATCTTTAATCCTTACTACCTTCCTTTCCATATCTATCAAAACCCCTAACTTCATCATACAGTCAACACCTAAAATGCTCTGAAACTTCAGTCCAGGTACAATTACAAACTCCTGTTCACAGCTTAAACCTCATATATCTATCCTAAGCACCACAACACTATTTACTACAGCAAACTTCTTTTTATTTGGAGCTACTAAATGACTACGCTTTATAGGCATAATTCTATCACAAACCTTATCCCTAATTTTGCTGACGAATTCCTCCGATATTAAACTCGCCTCTGCCCCTGTATCAAGTAATACAGTATTGCCCGAAATAAACAGTACTGAAATTGTAATTGTTTTGTATATTTAAAAATACATATTATTGACACTTTATTATATGTTCTAAATGTGCACCTCCTCGTTCGAGACAGACTTCATAACGATGTTCTAAGTTTCTGGTCATGTTTTTGATTAAGGGTTGTCTCAGGGCTGCGAAGAAGACTCTAACGGCATCCTTTAATTCATCGATGGTTTGTGGTGCCCGTTTGAAAACGGCATTTTTAGCCATGCCCCAAATGTATGCGTCTGGAGGTGTGAGGTCTGGAGAATGTGAAGGATAAGGGAAGTCAGTAAATCGTGATATGAATTTGCTTGGAAAATGTTCTTGAAGAAATTGACGAATTGCGGCAGCAGTATGGCAAGTTGCCCCGTCCTGCTGAAAAAATTGGTTTCGAAATGCCAAGTTACGTGCACGACAGAATTGACGTAGATCAGGGATAAATCGTGTTAAAATTTGTCTGTACCTCTGTTGATTAAGTGTGACTTGCCTACCATTCTCTTCGATGAAGTACGGACCAATGATTCCGTGTCCGGAAACAGCACACCAGACACTCACTTTTCACTATGTAAAGGAACCTCTTGAACCTCATCGGGTCTGGCAAAGCCCAGAAATCGATTTGTGCGACGATTCACATAGCCTGACAAGTGAAAATGTGCTTCGTCTGAAAACCAAACATTTTTCAAAAATTCAAGATTTTCATACTGTAACGCGAGAATTCTGGCGCAATATTCCACTCTACTGCGATAATCCGAGGATGTAGTTGTTGATGTACCTGAATCACATACGAAAATGTACCCAGCTCCTTCAGGATTCTTTGAAAGGAAGTTCTTTTAAATCAAGTTGTAACGCTGTCCTTGCCTGGCTGACTTTCGGATTTTCTAAGATTTGCACAAAAAACACGTTCATGGTTATTGTTGTTGTTAACTGTCCTGGGACGCCCCGAGTTTCCTTTTCGTTGGCACAATACACTACCTGTATTTCTAAACTTTTCAATAACTTTCAAAATTACAGCATTACTTGGAGAACGTTTATTAAACCTTTGTGTGAATTGATCAGACACGTATAGCAAACTTGCACCATTATGTCGGCCGATTCCGTATGAACGAAAATAATGCTCTACCAGAAACACTTTCTCCTCTGTACTTAACACCATTTTTAACAATTAGGCCCTACTAATTACTTGTTTGAGGTTTACTTGACAGGTCTATACTAGCTAACTTGAGTGTGACAGCGCACGCATAAAAACACCGCCAACTTAGGTTCAGTACTGTTTATTTCGGGCAATACGGTACTTCTACATTATTCTCAAAAATTCCTATATGAACAATTGGCAAACATAATTTTTCCTCAGTTTCTGGCTCTACTTCCTCCTCAATTTTGAAAAATTCACGTGGATGTTCATATACATTTACACTGAAATCTAGTGGTCTGTCGCGTTCTAAAAATCCTGTCTCGTCCTGTTTTCAGTGCTTGGTCCTGGCTGTGCTTCTACAACCTGTGCGTACGTCCTCCTTGTATTTGTATCCGTGTCCCTGTCTCTATTCGGCGTGCTCGTCACAGTCCTGTTTACTTCCGGTAAACTGTTCTGTCTCGTGTAACTCGGTCTTGGCGTCGGTCCCCTAGTCGCACTATTACTTCTGTATTCCTGTCCTCGTCGTTCCCAATTCTGTCGAAAATTTCTGTTATAGTCAGGCCGTCTCGCAAAATTCTGTGTCCTGTTGTCAAACCTAACCGTGTTAATGTTTCGTTCCCGTATCTCTCTTGTCCGTCCTACACATACATCGTCATATCTCTGTAAATACTCCAAAAATGTCTCCCGTTCTGTGATATTTTGTAAGGCTACGTGTTGTCTAATTTCCAGTTCAAAATGTCGTGATAAGTACTTGATTATCTGTCTGTCCGTCAATGGTGGATGAAGTTGTTTGACCACACTGTATTTTCGAATGGCATATTGTTCCCTAGATCCTGTAAACTCTCCCTTAAATTTTCCTGTAATCAAGTCGTCCCTAATCTGATCTTGTTTGTGATCACTCCAGTAATGTTGTAAAAATTTGGTTTCAAAGTCCTGATACGTGTCTATGTCCTGTCCTACTAAATTGTACCATGCTTCCGCATTGTCCTTTAATAAAGCCTTTATCGTATTCAGTTTAGTCTGTTCGTCAAATAAATTTCCCACTAGATTTCTTACACTATTAATAAAAATTTGTGGATTTACCCTGTTATCGCCATAAAACTTCATGTGTTGGTCCAATGATACTCCACCTGTATAAAATCTGGGACCATCCCCCGTTAAATTTGACATGTTGTATTTAATACTACTAACTTCGCGTTCTACCCTGCCTAACTGATCCCTACATGAGTCCGTTACTTCAGTCATTTTTATATTAATCTCTTCTTCACAAAAAATGCGTACTTCGGACCTTAAATGTCCCATTTCCTGTCGAAGACCTGTAATATCACGCTCATTTTTATCAACCCTATTTTCAATTTCCCCCATCTTTACGGTAAGACTATTTTTAAACTCTGTAAATTCCTTAGTAGATTGCTCAATTTTCCCGCTTATCTGCTCTAATTTTCGGTTGGACTCTTCCCTAGCTCTATTAGCTTCATCGTTCATTTTCTCTAGCATTCTCATTATCATCTCGTTTCCTTGATCCCCTGATTCCGTCCTCGACTGATCTCTACTGCCTCCAGCTTCTTCCATTTTCGAATTTTTTTCACACAATGCACTATCGTCACTTCCAATTTCCACTCCTTGACTCCTTAACCACTCTTTTCTCTGCATACGTTCTAATCACTCTCACACACTCTAAAATACTCTTAAATTTATACACACACAGAAACTCTCTCTCTCAGATCGCCAGTTTCCTGGAATAGTTACACCCTATCTGGAATTCGAGCCTCACTTTTGGGTCGCCAAGAATGCTGTGAGTCCTCTCATATCTGCAGGAACTGGCCCTTTCAAAAAAAAAACATTCGAGCCCCACAGATTGGGCGTCAAGAATGCTGTGAAACCTTTTAAATTAACTGGTCCGTTGACTTTCTTCTGTTAATCGCCTCTTTACTCTTTTCCGCCTCGGCTGCTCACCTATTTAAAACTTGCATCCTCATTCAAAAAAAAACAAATACATTCCTACCACAAACATCAACGTTAACTCTATTTACATCAATATTCATAATACATTAAAATTTCAAAATTAAATTTCAGCATAAATTTCAGTATCAGAAAATCTCAAGATTAAATTTATTATCATTTTAATGTGCATCCAGAATTAAAGTCCTTGTAGGATGCCTACTAATTAATATAACAATATATGCAGACCTGAGTCTGAGTACAAAGGGAGCATCTCCCACCCCTTTACGTTAATTAACCAGGTTCGTCTAATTGAGCTCAAAGACATACCCAAATTTTCATCATAATCAAGAACATAAATACTAAATACCCCTTTCTACTTAAACAAGAAAATTTCACCTTAAAATTAAAAATTTGTTAGTACAAATTCACTATTGTCCATTTTAAGTAAATAAATTATAAAGTTATTCAACACACACCAAAACATCAAAAATCGAACAACAAAGCATAAGTTACCTGAAGGTTAATGCACTCGTGGCTCCAATGTACATCGTCCTCTGTTAATCACACCATTCCAACTGGGTTATGTTTAGGTCCTCGGATTACTGGTCGCCTTTAAAATTTTCTACACCACCATTCATTTAAAGTTGTTTCAGTGCGTTTCCGGAACTCATCTGTGTATATCTGTATCTTGTTTTGTGGATCTAGTCACGTTTACGAATCATTTAATTATTAACACCCCCGAAAAATAGCAAAGAAATTCATACTTCTTTCACGCTATACGCCAAAACTGCCTACTTTTGTGTATTCATTTGTCGTTGCAAATTTGAATAATTGGTACAGTGATACTAGACTTTATTACCTTGCATCTTCTTTTCTAAGTGCACTAAATTACTTTCATCGTAGTACGTAAAGAGCAAACTGTTTTAAAGTATTAAATAATCACCAAAATATACGAGCAAACTGTTTAAATTATTCAATCAAAACCGAAAAACTAAGAGAGAGAAACTCATATTAACACGGGTATATATAATAGCTAGCCTGTGCGTCGGTATTGTCCCGCAAACGGACAATTTCCAGAATTTCGTCATTCTATGTTCCCTTTTCGATCGCTCGGCACAGCTTCCACAAAATGTTCACACGTCCAAGTTTAAAATCTATGAAATTTCGACACGGCTCGCAACGTCTGAGAATAACTAATTAATTTTTATACAGAAATGTTATTTTTACCTCTCATGTTTGCCTCTTATTTTCAACCAATCGCAACCCAGTGACGTTGCTCAAATCACGCCTTTTACTATATATGTCTCTGTCTTGCGCATATTATCTGTCTCTATCTACCCTGTTCTGAGTGGTACTAATCGATATTCTTTAGTATCGGTTATTTTCAATCCACGTGGACTGTGAAATAACCCACCTTATTAGCATTTCTCGTGAATATTAAGGGACGGTTTCTCCAACATTCTCTGTAACCATTTGTTATCTGCAAAATTTACGCAGAACGAGACTTTTAAAAATACGCAGGTGTTCAATCGTCCTACTTCTGACTAACACTTCTACGATTTGAATATTATTGGGTTTTTACAAGCTTTTATGCATATTATATGTTACTAATGGTTCAATTAACTCCAATTAAAATAATGCCCTTTAATTTTTAGTGAATCCTAATTAAATATTCAATTATTATTTGTACATTTTGTTTAATACCGGTTACTTAAACTTGAATTAATTAATATAAATTTTGCACGTAATTTCCATGTGTTTCTTTACTTGGAATAATTAAACTACACGTTGAGGATTTTAATACTGCTTCTTTTTATATAAAGCGTCTTGTAAATAATTTAAATCCCTTATTTTTAATAAAACGAATGAATTTTTATGCTCCACGGTTTTTTAATAAAGCGTATTATCTAATAAAATTCCTTATACACGGTGATTAAAATTATTTGATGTAATTAATTAATTTTTTACCCTGGTCTAAATATGAGTATTTTTTATATATATATATATATATATATATATATATATATATATATATATATATATATATTCACTTCTGTAAGAGACGTAAGTAATTTCTGTATTTGATTTCAAATTAGATGAGGTTAAGTAAACTAAACGGTTTCATTAAAAGGTGTTTTTTACAGAGTTGGATCAGCATTAAATATTAGTGTATGCACTGTAGATAGCATTGAGGCATTAGAAAATCGTGACGCTAGAAGTTTTAAAAGGCTTACTGTTGATGGTGCACGGTAATACTAATAATGATAGAAATATAAGGTTTTGCTAAGTATGCGTTTCTTTATTAGGTATATAATTCTTTACGCTGAGTGTGAAGATGAATTCATTCTTAATGCCCAACTCGTCTTTGCTTCAAAAGCCACGGAGGGTGACTATCATGGCGAAATGAAACAGGGGGTCTATTCTCGACTTCGTTCGATATATATCATTAGTGATATTTTTCACCCAAAAGTATCGCATGCGAAATTGATTTTATGACGCTTGGTATGCTCGACAAGATGTGATACGATATTTTAAGTATCGAATGAAGTGAGGCATGTCGTAAATAGAATAATAATAAAAGCCAATAGTCGACCCGAACGAAATCACGTGGTTCAAGCAGCTGCTAGATCGCGGTTTGTCGGACAAGATCGTAGATTGAACGAACGTAATGTATACTTTTTTTTGTTTTATTATTTACCATTACGTTTTTCAACATATTTTAAGAAAAGGGAAAAATTTGATGTTTAAACAATGACAAGTAAAAGAATAGGATTCATTTCTAATGAGCAAAAGGCACAATTAATAGTGGTGCTTTTAAACGGAGAGCAATTATGTAGCGGTAAATTTTCGACTACCTTTACGAAAAAAATTGCTTGTGAAGAATGGGAAACAATAGCAACCCAACTGAATGGAATACCTGAAGGCAAAAAAACTGGAGACAATGGAGAAAGGTATGTGAACATTTGAAGTTTAGTAACAATTGTGTATTACATCAATCAACAATTAGAATGCCTTTTTGAAATGAAATATTAATTTCGGTTTTTTAATTAGGTATATTATTGATTATCAACTACCGATATAAAATTTTTCTTAAATGTTTTTGATTATTAAATTAGGTATGGTATATTCGTAAAATTTAATTTTCTTATCCGATAACACTAGCAGGGCATTGTGTTGTATTAATATTATAATGAAGTCAAATATGCTAAGAAATTCCAAACATGACTATATATTATAAATGTGAAAATGGCAGACATAAATATTGATTTGTGCAATACTTCAGACTTGGCAACATATGCGAAGCAAGGCAAAACAAAAGAAAGCTGCAATCGCTAGGCACGCACGTGGTACTGGTGGGGGCCCTCCAATAGATGTACGGCTAACTCCTAATGAGTTAGAAATAATCTGTGAGGTGAGCGCAACAGGACATACATCAGCCAAGGAATCAAAAGCTGAATTTGTAAGTTGCATTCTTAAAAAATTCTTTTTCAACTTATTTATAGGTTGTTGAAAATACTATTGAAAACCATGTAATGGCAGATCAAAATACATATGAGATATTGGACACACAAGTAGAAACAAGTGAATCTGCAGCTGATAAAATTCCTATATTAAATGGTATAACATTTACTTTAATTTTATTGTAACTATTATACAATCAACTTTAGATCACGATTATACACCGCTACATAAACAAGAAATGACACCCACATAAATAGAACAAAATGTTCTACAAGCTGGTCCAAGCTCTGCAAGACGACTGCAGAATTCAATATCGGCAGCAGAAAATTTAAGCCATGTGGCTGCACAGCGCTTAAAAGACAAACGTCTATACCAGCAACAGAAACTGGAAATATTAAAAAGAGATTCGTTAAGGAAATTTCAGATGATGACAATTTTAGTCAAGTTGAAACAAAAACGTTTAGAAGAAGAGTAAAGAAAAGTTGAAGCGCTTAATAGCTTAAAAAATCATCGTATATGTGTTTCCAATATTTGCTATAAGTGATATTAATATTAGTTCATTTACAATATGTATATTTTTTTATAGAGTATTATTTTATAAGTACCAGTTAAAATAAGTTTGGTTATTATTATACATTTAAATTATATTACATGATAAGTCACATATACAACATTGCATTATTTAATAAATAAATCTAGCATCAATTTGAAAAATGATTTAATATCAGTCTTCTTCGCAATTCTCGAGCAGTTGATAAATCAGGATTTGCTCTTCTAGCTACTTCTTGAAAATCGGGTTCGATCAATATCCCAAAATCTACATCATCTCCATCTTCTTCAGGTTCTGGTACATTATTGTCAATGCACAAATTGTGAAGCACTATACAGGCGTTTATTATTTTCGATGCTACTTCTGGATAATAATTCAGAACACGATGCCTTAAAAGACAGCGAAAACGAGATTTTAATAATCCAATACACCTCTCAATGGTGCATCGGGTTCGTTTATGACTTTTGTTGTATTTGGCTTCAGCGGTGCCCGCCATAGGTTATCTCTGTAATGGTGTCAACAATCAGGGGCAAAGAGGATATCCAGAGTCCCCTACAAAACAAGCTTACTGTAATGGTTTGTTTAAAGGCTGAAAATGTATTAACTATGAATGCTGTCCTAAAATGATTACTATTGTGATTATGTTACTTTAATGACATGTAACCAAATAAATGAATGGGTTTTATAATCACTAACTATATTATCGGTTCTTTTATCGTTCAGACAAAAACCAACTAAAAGGATGCACAACATTGCATAGTATTTATCTACCTAATAGATAGAATCCTGTGTGTCCATTACGATAAAGGTTTTCCATTACATCTTTAACATTGGAATTATTCCATATAAAGGAGTCGTTAGTGCTTCCAGGATAAAGAGTATTTACATTCATTATTTTTAATCTACTGTCACAAATCTACAAATTATGTATTGTTATTGTAGTGGCAAAATAACAAGTATTGTGTTTACCAATTGTACATTTATAAAGTGGTAGCTTTTTTTATTGACATATACATGTTCAGGATAAGCAGGGTCATTACTTCTTGGTGCATTTATTGCTACATGAGTGCAATCAATACAGCCGATTACACCCGGAAACCCAAATTCTTGATAAAACCTACAAACAATACACTTGCTAAATAGAATCAATTAAATATGTAGACATTCATACCCGTGTTGCTTCAAACGCATTTCGTCTAAACTTTGTGGAAACTTCACAAATGAATTTAACACAGTTGGTTGATTCAATGCATTAATCACATCTTGTATCGATCGTGAAACCGATGGTTGGCTTATAGCTGTATGCACATTCGATCCAGAATCTAACTGATAGCTTCCGGTAGCAAAAAACCTTAGCGCCGTAAGAAGCTAAAAATTACACTTTCCACTACGATAAGAATACAAACACAATACAAAATAAACTCTACCTTTGTTTCAACATCAAGTGCTGTTGTTCTTCTTGCTTCTGGAATATATTCAGATATGATGTCTATAACTCTTCCAGTCAACTCTTTTGTTAAGCGGAACATACGTACAAACATTTTTTCGCTTAAATTAAAAGCTGGTATACGCTTGTAAAATTGTCTTTTAGGGTTTTCGGCAGCAACTTCAACTTTTTCCAGCACTTCCAAAACAGCCAATGATGCCGCTTCATCGAAGTTTGCCATAATTGTTATTGATTATACTTATTTGTCAAACACCCGCGAAATAGACTAAAAACAGTTGTAATTTTTTGGTTATGTGTTATGTCAGTCAATTTTAATATAGTAATCATGCGCAATACGTGTGTTTTCATGCGATAAAATATATCACTTAGTAGTACACCGCTCTTTGCAGTTCGTGCGATAAATATCTCTTGCGAAATTTGAAGAATACCAACTTCGACGTTTCGTGCGAAAATCGTAAAATATCGCATGCGATAAATATCACCGTCTTTCGAGAATAGACTCCCAGGACAACATTCTATATTGGGTTGAATATAAGCTTTCAATTAATCTAAACAAGCCATCGATTATCGTAATGGACAGTGCTAGCTACCATAGTACGCAAATCGAAAGGCACCAACGGGTTCTTGGAAAGCTGATATTCAAAAGTGCTGCAAGGAAATAATATTTATTACGATAGCATGTGAATTGATAACATTACTGAAACAGTAAGTTATATTATTTTATATAGCTCTTTTCTTATTGTGTGTTTTTCTAGGAATAAGCCTAAAATTACATATGCAGCTGAGCAAATGGCTGAACACTACGGTCATACAATTTTGAGACTTACCCATACCACTGTATTTTTAATCCCATAGAACACATTTGGGGTATAGCAAAAAGTTACTATAGGGATCCTGTTGGATACGATGGCACATCAGTCGAGAAGTCATTAGTTACATGGGGGAGACCTCTTGCAACTGTAACACCTGATATGTGGGCAGCACAGTCCGCCATACAGAAAAAAGATACAAACCTGGTCGGATAGGGAAATAACATTTGACTATAAAGATACACTACCGTTGATTACGAATGTAGATTGTTAAAAGGACAAGGACTGTCTGTGGAATGATAAAGCATAAGTTAAAATTGCTCTACTGCTTTGGCACAATATAAATATACATACTTGTTATATTAATATATTAATGAACTAAATACATTTTTGAGTATTACTCAATTTTGGTTTAGTTGTTTTACGTCAAGCATAAAAAACATTTCTAAAAACCTGTTGAAATGTATTGGCTTTGTTACAAATTTAAAGGTTGTATCCAAGACACCAGTTCGTCTAAAATTCAAACTTTGTGTATATTTTATATGGAACGTATTTACATACCTGTTAAAGTTAATAGACTACTCATAAATATTTTGCACCTATTTAAAACCATCAATAGTTCATGCAGTACTCTAAATTTTAATAACCTCACTTTTCAGTAATACTACAATAATTTTGTGTGCCAAGCTTCTTATTATATTCTTTTAAGTTATGTGATGCAAGATGCAGTAAAACTACGGTATCAAGAAAAACTTTAATAAATGATTACTATTTTGTATGTCAGTATACTGCCAATACATTTTATTTGGATATTTGGAATGCGTCATTGTTGCCAGACATACCGCTGCGTATGTACACTTAATACAATCTTTATCTATAGAATTAAAACTATACATATTACATTGGTAGTGCAGCATTTTATTCAATTGTGACGTCATCCTAAAGTTATAGCCAATGGACTATATCTATTAAATTTTGAATTTGGTACATTGCACCGTGCCTTTTTCTGATGAAATATCAAGGGTAGGTGTACTACAAAATATAAAGTAAATATACTTTGACGCAGCTAGCATCGACCTTTACGGGCTGCGGAGTTTATAAAAGATCGATTTCAGGAGGGAGGAAGAAGAGAATTAGAAATTAAACGTACAAAAAAAGTACTAAACTTGTATATTGATAGTTCTGGCATCAGCATATAAACAATTATTTCTATAAAAAGTGAACGATCAATGTTTAGGAAATCACAAGTCTTTATATGATGTTCTTATACACAATTATACAAAGCTTTTTGTAAAGACAAGTAAGATAGTTATATTTGAATTTAAACCATTTTCTTGAAAACCTTTTAACCACAAAAATTTCATGAAATCCTGTATGTTCACAGAGTTAGATAATAAGTAGTAAAAAATATACATAAGCACATTTGAACTAAATGCAGAATAAGCAAAAAATAGTATCACAGTTGTGAATACTCACTTAGACAGTTTTGAAATTTATAAATAGTTAGGTTAGAATATTTCTTTCGTTGACACAGCAGAACTCATGTCTGAGTCATCAAACATTCCAGTTAGTTATTTTTGTTTTAGTATTTTGTTTGAGTTCCATTTGTCCTTCAGCAAAAAACATCTGGCCACTGTCAAACGAGTCATATACAAAGGGAAATCTTCAACTTCTAAATAGATAAACATGTGGTCCACCAAATATTTGCAATTAAAAGCTATCTGACTTCATCAAAAAAATATTCCGGCTTTCAAATATTTTTATGTTGTGGAGGTAAACTGTTGTACATCCTAGTATTTTTGTTAATCAAGCGAGTTAAGCTTTGGGCCTTGAGAGCTGCCTTTTTAAAAACCAGTTCCAAAACTTCTTAGCAAATTTATTTATTTATTAAGAAATTAGTTATGGAATTTTAACAAGTTGATTTAAATTATTCTAAGTCCGAAAATAACTAATAATGTATTATTGTGAGTAGCCTAAGCAACTGCAATGTTAAAGCTGAATACTTTGACTGACTGCTGGGTTCTTGAGCTCCGGGGCTTCTTATAATGTTGCTACCCCCTCACATGGCTGTGGGAACTTGCAGATCTCATGTTTGCTTATTCTTAATACTATTCATAAATACAATATTGTAATCTTAATTTCTAAGTAATCACGGTACCTGACCGTCTGTGACCTGACATCTGCAAGGTAACTATCGTCTGCGATACAAAGTAGCGTATCCGTTCTCACGAACTGTTCATTAAACTTTATAAATTGTCCATGTAATACAATGGTGCACTTCACTTAATATTTTCTTACACTTTCTAATAATTTCTTAATTATTCTGTTTCTCTAATATATACATCAATTGGGGGATACATAACTCCTCCCGACGTACATTAAAAATGAAGGGTTTTTCTTTTCATAATTTTTAATTTAAAATTCATTAAATTCATTTAATTTCATTGCTTAAAATTCATAGTTTCTAATGGTACATTTGTTTCTTTGTTTCTCTTTGTAGCCTTAATTCTAAAACTGTTTTCTTTATTTTTATATCTAATATACATTTTGTAAATTACATAAATGATCAATAAAATAGTCAAAATAATTATTATAATTGTCCAAACACAAATGTTATCGTAGTGTACTTAGGGCGTTTTTAGTTCACTTAGATGTTCCAGTTGTATGGGTTTTTGAATTTTTTCTTTGTCTTCGAGTGGGGTTGTCTTGTTTTGTAATTCTGGTAAATTTGCTAGTATCTTGGTTTGTACGGGATCTTGATAAACTCTGATTATTTCGTTTTTTAGTTTTAAATAACAATCTTTTTTAAGGGTGATTAATTTACTTCCGGTTAGTGCTAAGTTGTTTTCGTCTTGATTGCAGTGGACTGTTGCTATTACCTCTGTGGGGAAAATGGCTATCCATTTATTTTCTGTAACTTTTTGAATCTTCATATTGGTGATTTGTACGGGTTTGGCTTCACAGTTTTAGTAATGATTTGAAAATTTTAATAATTGCACTTTGCAAGGGCTGTTTTCTTGAATGGTTGTCGTGGTCAACGATTGGTATAAATATTGATTTGGTGTGACTTCATTACATTTTTCGTTTGTATAACCATATCTTAGTTCATTTAAGAATAGGAATGTGGTTTTTGTATAATAACTTTGTATGTGCTAGTAATTTTCATTGAAAAAGCAAATAAATGATAATAATTATAATTGTTAATCTCTACTATTGCGATTTCTATTAAAAATATTATGTCGTTGTTTTTCACATAGTCTTTAACAATAGCTATTTTTTCAAATATTAGAATGTTTGCTTCTACTACATCAAAGGGTAATTTACTGTTGGTTATAAATGATCTAATTCTTAATAATTCCTTTAGTAAATCAATTGGTTCTATGATACTGGAATGTAGGGTATTTAATTTTGCAAACGTTACTGCATTTTCTAACGTGGCTATAATTTGTCGAATTAAGGTAAGAGTTGATATTATTTGAGTGTATATTGTATTGAATCTAATTAAATCTCGCATGCCTAAAATGGTAGTTTGCATGTTATTTTCAAGGGTTTGTATTCGGTTGGCTATACTATTTTGGTTTCTAACTAATTTTCTTAGCGTTTCGTTGAATTTTATAATAGTTGATTGCGTCAATAATATTTGGTTGCTAATTATGGTTTTGATATCGTTTTGATTTTCGATTAACTGTTGTATTGCGTTGTCATAACGTTCTGCGTCTTGATTATCTAAATTGCCTGTGATTGCTTTTATTATGTTTCCTAATCCGTTGATTAGTCCTCTTTTCGTCTCGCCGTTTGTTCTGTGGGTATTAGTCTGTTAAATTTATCTTCTATGTTTTTCAAAATACTTTCTATTATGCTGTCATAATTCATCATTTCTATTGCGTATTCCTTTCCGAATTTTGTTGTGTCCATTGATTGTTTTAATCGTTAATAGTTGTTTTGAATATTTGAATTTCTTGTTTTAGTTCTGTTAAGTCAATTTTTTGCAAAAGTCCAATAGTCTATGGTATTCTGCATACTGCCTAATTTTATTGCTAGTATACCAGGGTTGTTTTTTATGTCTTCAATTATTATTTCGGTGTCCGTTCTACGTGGGTGGAGGTTGACGGTAAGAGTGATGATTGTCTATCTAAAAGTACAGGTTGTCTTAAGTTTTTCTGGTTTGATAGGTTAGGTCAGCCCCGCGGCGCTGACCTAATTTATTAATTTTTCCTTCTATGTATCAAACTAGTGGCCAGAAAAGGAGATACAGGACTTAGGTGTCGATTTAAATTTTAAGCTGCGAATAAAATTAGATAAAATTAAAACCACTCCAAACAAACATAAATCAAAGACTGTTTTCTGTATATAATTTTGTATTAAAATTAAGTTTAAATGCCTCTATCCTTGAAATTAAATATTTTTAAATTTTGTTATGCATAATGTCATAATAAAAATTTTAGAATACTATTACATTGCTCTTTACTTTATAAACGGCGATGACGTCACCACAAAATAGCAGTCACACAGAGAGGGTGCGCATGGACAGGGGTGTTCAGGAGTGGGGGTGCGCATGGGTAGAAATATGTTTGGGCGTACACGAAGGAAGCGGAAGTTAACAGTCACCAACCATCTAATTCTTATTTGGGCGGTATCGAGTACTTGGAAGCGTATGTATCTGGAGTAAAAAACACGATTTGTACACGCAGCTTATTAATAAAATTAGTTTATCGAGCAAAGATGACAAGCGTTACATCATCCCTGGATGCAAATTAACATATGCATGGTTACTTAAAGATATAGGTGTAAGATAGTTGTTATATATTTGTATAGATTTTGTAAATCTATTATTGATATTAGTTTTAAGATTCTATAACTTTTAAGTTTTTCTCCCACCTTCCCCTCTTCCAAATCCTTCCTGCTTTTATCCTGGTGGACAGAGTGTACGTGTTGCCTCCCCGTGGTGCTCGCTGGACGGCTAATATTTTGTTGTCTTTATTATCTGCAAAATTTTGTGTAAAGGTATACCTTGTTTAAAATTTTAAAAGACGTATTTTTGAATATTCTAATTAGAGAGTGTGGTTCTTGTTGCTAAATTCGACCTTCCCATTTATATATTAAAAACACATTACATTGGAATGTTTTACATTATTCTAAAAACAGAACATTACTATTTGAAAATGATTTTAAATATCAGACTGTTATGTTTTATAAAGGGTTCATTTCTATAATTCCAGCGGTTTTAAAGTTCTCGGGAAATAGTCGGTTAAAGCATATGTTTTGGGTAGCGAAAAAGGTTTTAAAGATATAGTTAAATATAGATGAGCAAAAATTAGAGGTTTGAGACCTTTAAAAGGTTTAACTTGGCAAGTGTGGTCCTATTTAAAATTTATTTACAGATTTGCACTCCCTAGGAAAATCTAATATTAGTTGATACCAAACAAGATATATTTATCTTAAAAGAAACAAAATAATCTTTTATATTTTCGCTGGAGGGTATGTGTGTAGAAGGGTAAGGGGTGGTTGGATTTTAAATCTGTTTACAGATTCTGATTCTGCGTAAAATTCTAGTCTAATTTGATGTATCGCAAGGCTAAAACATTTATAAGGACGGTCAGAAACCGCTGCAGGTAAAAAAATTTGAAATGAGGGTAGCTCCCTGGAGGATGATGCTATCCAAAAAATTCCTAGAAATTCAGGTAGCTGAATAAAATCTAATATTAATTGATACTAAACAAGATATATTTATAGCAAAAGAAACAAAAATAATCTTTTGTATGTTCGCTGAAGGGTATGTGTGTAAAACGGTAAGGGGCCATCGGATTTTAAATCTGTTTACAAATTGGGATTCTGCGTAAAATTCCAGACTAATTTAGTCTGTCGCATGGCTAAAAAATTGATAAGGATGGTCTGAAATCGCTGCTGGTTAAAAAATCTTAAAATGAAGGTAGCTCCCTGGGGGGTGATGCTATCTAAAAATATCCCAGAAATTCAGGTAGCTGAGAAAAATTTAATATTAATTGACACCAAACAAGATATATTTATCGCGAAAGATGAAATGGCTAGTCGAAGGCTGGTCGAATGGCTATTTGGTCGAGAATGTGTGTGGAAATGTGGGAAGCTGGTGGAAATGTGGTCCTGATACCCTGTCATTGTTCTACTGATGTTTGAATGTGAAGCAGGGCATGTAAAACTTTCGAACGGGCTTGGGCAAAAGTTCATTAGTGCTAGTTATTTAAGTTTCCTCTTTTTCCACATATTCCTTTTCTTAGGCGACAAGGGCTACCGTTTACGACAACAGCTGTATACTCCGGTAAGTGTTTTATACGAACTTCTTTACATTATCGTCATACGTACATTTTCGTAGTCAATCATCGCGCAGGTGGTCCGCTATTATCGAAAGAAATATTTTACTTTCAAAATTTCTGCAGTGCGTTATTGCTACAGAACCAGTGAATAACAGCGACATATTGCGGTATAGCACTATTTCTGCCATTCTATTGGATCTTTATCAAGTAATGTCTTAAAGAAGGCATCATTTCATCTTTTATTTAAAATTTCGCGTGATTTTTATTTGAGATATGCAAAAGTTAATGTCTAATGGTGTTTCTTGGAAAAGTTTATTATTGATTAAGGGATGTTAGATGTGTGCATGCTACTTATTTGCATGTTGTGTGCTTATTAGTCAGTTAATTAGCAGTATTGTTGGAGCGTACTTCTACATAGCCCTTTTTTAGTGACTTCGTTAGATACAATAAACAGTCTAGCGCTTCCTGTATTGGTCATTGAAGGAAATAACTTCGTTCTTTTAGATCCGTGTTGACCGAGTCTGAGGGTTTGTTGTCCATGTATGCTGGTTTGACCTTGTCAATTCAAACAGTTGTTTTCTTGTACTCTGTGTCGATGGTGGCCGCTTTTTCGTCCATCTGGATTACTTTGTGTGATTCATCGTATATACTTTGTAAAGCATTTTTGTTGCCTTTACAGTATAAGAAAATGTCGCTGCTTTTAATTCTTTGAATATAAAAGTTTGTTTTCTGCTATGTTTGGTACCTTGAACTGGTTGTAGTCGTTGAAAGTGATAACATAACTGGTTTGCAAGTAGCTCAGGACGAGTTTGTTCCTTGACTTGTTTGAACTTGTGAAGAATTCTCCTAATAGGGGTAGCACTTCACTAATGTAAGCTCTGCTCTTTAGTGTTTAGTTCTTCTTTCCAGGCATGTCTGATTCTGAGTAGGATGTAGATAATGCTTCTGTCCATTTTTCGATCTCGTGACAGATCAGTGGAGTTTTCAGTTGTAGTGGAATCGTTCGACCATGCCATTGGACTGCAGATAAAATGCTGTTGTGCGTATTCTCGTGAATCCTATCACGGTTTCTAATTGTTTGAATAGTTGTGACTCAAGCTGACGGTCTTGGTCTATTGTAACGCTGAGTGGTACGTCAAAGAGTGCAATCTACTGTTCAATGAATACTCTTGCTATCGCTTCAATGTTTTGCAGAGGTATTGCATCTGGCCTTTGTTATGCCTTTTCGCCGCACAAAGTTTTTGTTTTAATATTAGGAATACGGGATTTTTTAATCCAAAAAGGGAAAGCTTTTTTCCCATCATTTATTAAATTGGTTAATAAGTGTAAAGTTTGTGATTTCTGAGGTCATGCGAACAGAGGTCGAAAACCTGTACTTTATCAATGTTTTATTTTAAGCACGAATTCTCCCAAGCCGAAGGAATGTGTGGTTATCATGCTTAGCCAATGAGAAACGTTTTTATTGTGATGGCAACCACGAGTTCATTAGAAAGGAGCGGCTTAAACATCACTGTACCTCCAACTACCGGACGATATCGTCATACTAAATGCGAGTAGGTGTTAGTGAGAAGTGTACCTTTGCGTTCCTCTACCGTTCCTCCATTTGTCTTAGTAGCGCCTGGTTTTTCCTAAATTTGTATGTTCAACAACACATTTTTTTCAAGAATCTGGACAAAGAATAGAAAAGGCCCTCCAAGCAACCTGATTATATTTATACGTCAGCGGTGAGTTTCAGCTAAAAGTAACAAGCGGAAGGATGCTTTGGCTACAGCTATTAATCAAGGCAAGTCTTTTGCTTATTTATAAACTGTTTTTCGACTGCAAATCTGTAATCATTTAGCGGCAATAAATTGTGACCATATTTAGGTTGTAATAAATCACGCCCGAAGTTAACTCTATATTTTAGGCCCAACCTGGTGACGTAATAATTGACGCCCAGCGTGGAACGTAATAATTAGCACTGCAACTAATAGACGATCTCTATAATAAAATATTTAATGTTTGGTGATTAAAAATATTAAAAGTTTGGTTCTTTCTTTCCCTATATTAATAAAAATTTTACCGATAGCATTATGCACATTTTATGGTTGTCGTATAATTATTGTCAAAACAGAAAACATTTCAATTTTACTAACGGATGAAAAACACTTCTCAATTTTGCATTTAAATAATACGTTCGTTCCCAATTGTAAAACCATCATGAGTTTTGAAATTTTAGAATATAGCACTAGCGACCCTAGTGACTTATTTGTGCACTTTATCTAACCTATTGCATAATACCTTGAAATAATACAAAAATGTCGGTGTTCTTGTGTTAGGACACGTTTTTGTCGAAACAATACGTAATAATTAAGTTTGAATAAAATTTAATTAAAACTGTGTTTCATAAATATTTAACGAAATTTATGTCTACTTGAAGGAAAATATTATATAAATGAATTGAACTTATCCTTAATTTGTCGCTGTCTACATAGTTTCGTTTAGGTAAGATTTCTTATGACACATATTCGAATTCGTAATAACTTTTAAAACAATTATCTTGTAGTGATTTTCACTAATTTACTCAATATTTCAACGCTCAATACATTTTTCGCTTTAAATGCTTAAAAAATTTTTATTTAAATAAACTTTTAAAAAAAAATTTTGTCGAATATTTCGCTTACGTATTCATTAAATTAATCTAGCGTTTGATTGCTTTTATTCGTCGAGTTGTAAAAACTGCTAAATTGCTTACTTTAAGAGATTTTTCCGTAAATTAAATTTAAGTTTTATAAATAATATCGAATTTATGTAAGAATCTTTAATAATCTTTCTCTCTATTAAAGTGGTTTTTATAATAAATATTCCTGTTTTTCTGCTCAAAATATGAATTGGTAACGAAAACCCTTGTCTTAAATGCAGATCAATTTGTTAACTCATTTAATTAATAAATAAACACAGCTGTCTTTATTAACTGCACTATCAATTTATAACTTAAATTCCTTTCTCACGTACAATATGAATACTCTAAATGTAATAATTATTAACGCAATCTTGTTAGTTGTTTGAATTTTGAGAAACAAAAGTGCAAAATACAGGAGTCCGCTTTTAGAAAGTAGTTCCTAGTATAAAGAATAATCACTGGCAAAGTTAATTTGTACACGAGCACCAAACAATAAACTGTTTAGTTTTTAGTAAAACCGTTAATTAACATGTACTAAAATTTGAAGTATGTCATTTAGAGGGTAGTCCCGTCAACAATCTGGATAAACAAAAGAATCCGCAAAGGACAGCATATATAGTAGGCATATGAGACGTAAGTTGAGACAGAAATTCTGTTCACTTAGAACAAATTTGCAAATTTCAAAACAAAATTGTACATAAATGGAGCTTGTTTTAAATTAAAGTGCGATATAATCGATTAGAATATTATTACTAGAAACGCCATCCACAGTACAGTAACATGTGGCTCGGTTATAACCGGTACCAAATTGCTCTCCACTACAACTACTCAAGTAGCATGCGTCATAGGTCCAGTTACCCTATCCTATCCAGATAGGCAACATAACACTCTAAGGAAGACCCAATCAGCGCAATGGAACGGACGAAAGCAGTAGCCACAAAATTTACTAAAACAGATAAGTATAAAGTAACCCTATGGGATGCGGACTGACATCTAAGAAAAACAACTAAAAATAAAGTTCCTGTTAGTCACTGGACAGACGCCGGATACGTACCAATACATGCAGGATGTAATTTACGAAGCAAAAACGTGTACTGTTTTGTAAAACATTTGCAGGACAAAACACAAAACCATTAAATATATTACAGGAACAACAATTAAGAGAGATTTATAAATTTATTTTCTAAACCAAAATTTTCCATTAGTTTATCCACATCGAACTTGATAACGCGCATCAAAAATTAAAAGTATGTAGTGGAGTGAGTAACGAAAAGAAAATCGCATAGTACAAAGTACGGACTATCAACAATTACGCTAGTAATGTATGTAGAATCCAGTTCGCAATCTAGACATTACTTTACAAGATATTAGAAATTTAAAATATTAACCAGATGAAGAGAAAACCATATCTTCAGTTATACCTGCATAAATTAAAAGAAGCTGTCATCTCTAATAAATAGCTGGGTAGAATTATACAAGGTGGAGCAAAATAACTGACAGGGTTATTTAAATTTTTAAGAGGTCGGAATGGTTGCAGAAAAAATTAATGACCACAAATAAGTTAGGAGACGTTGCAGTTCATTCTAAGAAATGTAGAATCGGTTCGAAAACACACACGGAATATAGGAATATTTCTATATGATTAAATGGTATAATGATAATTAGTTAAAATTGTTGCCTCAAATGCCCCAGTAAGGGTTATCAAAGCAAACGCAAACCAACTTTATAGGTAACGTAAAACATGAAACTAATAATGGCGGTTTGGAATAGGCAAAATTCTAGTCTATACAACAATAAAGTTGACACTAACTGGGTTAGATAGAGACCTTTAAGAAATCGATGCAATGTGTTATGCATAAATCCCAAAAATGGATTATTCGGGAATTATTAGATGCAACAACTGGTGACTATTGGCAACTCCCTTACAAGCCCAAGATGTCCAAAAAGATATTATTTACTTAACAATTTTGTTCTTAACAAATTTAATAAACTTTTTACACAGACTGCTGTTCTTAGCTGCTGATACAAGAATAAGCACACTAAGAACCACATCATACAAAAGTGTGCCCCCTTGTCCTTCTTTCGAATTAAAGTCTACAGATGATGCTGACTTCAAAAATGTAATTATTAAAATGAAAAGTGATTGCGCGGGTCATGACAGTATTAGGTGGAATATTTTTGCCAGGGTTTGATAGTTTTTTTGGCTGCCATTCCTTATGTTATAAATTAATCGTTATCTAATAGATAGTTTCTTCAAGATTTAAAGTATGCTAATATAATTCCAATTCCCAAAATTAATAATTCATTATCCGAGTCAGATTTTCGACATATAGGTATTAATTCTGCCTGTTTTATCTAGTTGCAAACAAATAGTACATAAGTAAGTATGTGAATACTTGAATAATAATAATATTCACAACACTTTTTAATTTGGATTCTGAAGAGGACTACTGCCCTTGTCATAATTTTGAATGATGGTGAGTCCCTTCATAATAAACAAACGGTACTTGTGCTACGTCATTTTAGCAGCATGTTCAATACTTTTGGCCATGAAATTTTACTTGCGATGTTTGCCACTTATAACTTTTCTGATACTGTAATAAATTGGTTCTCCACTCAACTTAGAGAATGAAGTCATATTCAACAAATTCTTCAGTGATGAGACATATGTACATGCGATAAACAGCAAATGACATCATTATTACCATGTCAACCAGCTATTTAAATGCAGATTCTAAGGAATTCGACATGAAATCTACAATGATAATGAAAACGAATACTAGCTACATCATGTCTTCAGGCTTTGTGAAAAGAGTGAATATTTTAATGTGTACATATTAATTAATGAACAATTAAATATATTAATTTACTTAGAATCTTTTGACGAAAAAGCACTTCACTTACTTCACATGAAAAGCCGTCGCTGGTTGCTATATATATATATATATATATATATATATATATATATATATATATATATATATATATATATAGTACTTAAATTATAAGGGTGTCGATCTAATTATTGAATAAAACAGTTCTTTATATCATTCTTTTTATTAAAGCTCTGTTAATTCTATCCAAGCTTTCGTTATCAATTGGACAACTTCATCAGGGATCTACAAATTGTGATACATTGGAAAACAATATTCTAAATCGATTACACATTAATCAATTAGTTTCATCACAACCATACAAATATAACAATACTTAACATTAATTGTCAAATATCACAGTAAATATCACTCTCAAAACATTATTCTTACATTATTTATGTATAAGGTTGTTGTTCACCTCGTGCTGGGTTGGATTAAAAGGATCCTTTTAATCCAACCCAGCACGAGGTGAACAACAACCTGATACATAAATAATGTAAGAATAATGTTTTTGAGAGTGATATTTACTGTGATATCTGACATTTAATGTTAAGTATTGTTATATTTGTATGGTTGTGATGAAACGAATTGATTAATATCCCTGATGACGTTGTCCAACTGACAACAAAAGCTTGGATAGCATTAATAAAAAGAATGTTATAAAGAATTGTTTTCATTCAATAATTAGGTCGACACCCCTTAATTTAAGTACTAACAAAGTTACGACCGTGACTTCCCTTGAGTTTATGTTACAGATGGGGTTCTTTTATTATATTAACAACGCCTATGGATCTGCAGTTACTAACCAATTGATACGATGGAAAAATCTTAACAAGAAAGTAGCATCATTAGAAAATAGAAGGATATTTTTGCTGGAATGTAAAAGGAAAAAGCTTGTACCAACACACCTACAACATATACAAAACAATGTCAGTAAATTATATTACATACAAAGCCTGGAACAACGCAGGAAATTGAACGATTTTAACAACAGGTTAGTACTTAGATTAATAGGAATAGAGATATCACAGACGAATTGTCAATTGTCTTATTGCTTGAATGAAATTAAAAGGATAAAAAATCATTGTCGAACTATATTACCCGAACACATGGTAATAGAGTATGATTTCAGACAATTTATATCATTACAAAATCAGTTTCTAAAAATTAAGAAAGAAAATTTAAACAAAATTAGTAGACTAGAGGCAATACAAAAGAAACCTATTGTAACAGACAAAAAATGGTTCAAAAACATCTCAACCTTAGAACTACCAGAGGAAATAAAAACTGTGCTATCTCTAGGACCTAAATTTAGTATAAGTACTACAAAAAGAGATATCGATTTGGAAAAATTGTTACCAGAAATTGAAAACACCTTATCGATAATAGATGTAACTAAAAGAGATTTGTATAGATCAAAAATCACTGCGATAATAACTAATCATATCCATAACTACAATGACATACCTCATGATTTACATAAGATGATTTATAAAACTAAAATGTTTTTAAAACAACATGATAATCTTTTAGTCCTTCAAGCGGACAAAGGAAATGTCACGGTAGTCATGGAAAAAACAGATTATATTGAAAAAATGAATGTTATCTTACAAGATACTAACAATTTTAAAAAACTAAACAGGGATCCAACCCGAACAATAGAAAAAAAGAGTTATACCTATATAACATCCTTAGAAAAATCTGGGCACTTGAGTAAACAAGAAGCCAAACAGGCCAAACAATACAATTCAGAAGCTCCGAAGTTATACGGTAACCCAAAAATTCATAAACAAGGTTATCCCATGAGACCTATTGTAGCTGATGTACCAGGACCAACAAATAACATTGCGAAAATTATGACTGACATATTAAAAAGTGCTTATAATAAAGACAGTCGATATTACATAAAAGACTCTTTTGACTTTGCGGAACTGATGAACAATTTTGTAATACCAGAGGGTTATAAAGTGATTTCATTAGATGTGGTTAATTTATTTGGTAACATTTCAAAAGATGTAGTGATAAAAGTATTATATAAAAAGTGGGACTTAATAAAAATGACATTTAAGGGAGGAAAAAAATTATTTGTGGACATTATAAATTTCATTATGGATAACAATTTCTTTGTCTTCAATGAAGAATTGTTTATACAAGTGTTTGACTGTGCTATGGGGTCTAAACTTAGTCCAATTTTAGCCCAATATGTGATGGATGATTTATTGGACACTAATTTGTTGAAACTCAGTTTCCAAGTACCGTTTATTAAAAAGTATGTCGATGACTTAATCCTAGCGGTTCCCAGTGAAGGAGGTAGTCAGGAAATACTTAACATCATGAACAGCTATGATAAACACATTCAATTTACAATTGAAGAAGAAAATAACAACAGCGTACCGTTAGACACATTAGTAATAAGGGATAAGACCACAATCAAGTTAGATTGGTACCAAAAGTCTACAGCATCCAATAGATACATTCACTATGAATCAGATCATAAGAATAATATGAAAATGAACTTAATAAAGCAAATGAGGAATAGAATGTTAAAATATCACACCCAGATTTTCATATAAAAACCGAAAATTGTTAAAATGTATAATGCTAAAAAATAGCTATCCTATAAAAATAATTAATAACTTACTACAAGACAATGATACAACACATATAGTACATCGATCAACACCAACACAACAGGAAATTAAATATATAGTTTTCCCGTATCTTGCAGGACTATCTAACAAGATTGGAAAAGTGTTTAAAGATGAAAACGTACGAGTAGCATATAAATACAACCATACCGTTGGAGCATTATTGTATAGCAAACTAAAGAGTAAAACACCAAAGTTATATCAATCAAACTTAGTATATCAACTAACCTGTAGCTGTGAACAAAAATATATTGGACATACTAGCACCTTACTAAAACAACGACTGTCAGGTCACAAGAGTGATATTCAAACTAATAAAAATCGCTGCGCATTAGCAGAGCATATTTTGAATAACCTCGATCATACGATTGATTGGAACAATCCAAAAATTCTAACAAAGCAATTGAATTATAACAAGAGATTAATTCTAGAAATGTACCATATATGGAAACAAAAAGCTGAAATTAATAAAAAAACTGACACACAACAACTAAGTAACATTTACACCTACCTACTACATTTACAAGACAATCGTAACGAGAGTAGGAATGAACATTAACAAATAAAGACATTTGGAACATACACGTTTATAGGAACGTACTCGATTATGTAGAAATTGACAAGTTACTATCTAACTTGATCACCTGACATACGATATGGCGAAATTAATTTATATTAAAAGTTATACTCGTTTTACATCCTTTTAATCCAACCCAGCACGAGGTGAACAACAACCTGATACATAAATAATGTAAGAATAATGTTTTGAGAGTGATATTTACTGTGATATTTGACATTTAATGTTAAGTATTGTTATATTTGTATGGTTGTGATGAAACGAATTGATTAATGTAAGTAATCGATTTAGAATATTGTTTTCCAATGTATCACAATTTTTAGATCCCTGATGAAGTTGTCCAATTGACAACGAAAGCTTGGATAGAATTAACAGAGCTTTAATAAAAAGAATGATATAAAGAACTGTTTCATTCAATAATTAGGTCGACACCCCTTATAATTTAAGTACTAACAAAGTTACGACCGTGACTTCCCTTGAGTATATATATATATATATATATATATATATATATATATATATTGCTGTGATACCCTCCTGTGTATGCGGGAACTGGGTCCTTTCAACAAAAAAATTCTAGTCCCACCGATTGGACGTCATAAACTGCTGTGATCCTGTTTTCGCCTCGGCTGCTCACCTAATTTTATAAACCTCCTCATTCATAAAATTAAACAACACATTCCTACCACAAACATCAACGTTAACTCTATTTACATCAATATTCAGAATACATTAAATTTTCAAATTAAATTTCAGCATAAAATTCAGTTTTCAAAAAATTTCAAGATTAATTTTATGATCATTTTAATGTGCATCCAGAATTAAAGTCCTTGTTGGATGCCTAGTAATTAATATAACAATATAAGCAGACCGGAGTCTGAGTATAAAGGAGCATCTACCACCCTTTACGTTAATTAACCAGGTTCGTCTAATTGAGCTCAAAGACATACCCAAATTTTCATCATATTCCCGAACATCAAAACAAAATACCCCTTTTTACTTAAACAAGCAAATTTCATCTTAAAATTAAACTTTTATGGTTAGTACAATTTCACTAATGTCCATTTAAAGTAAATCAATTATAAAGTCATTCAATACACACAAAAATGTCAAACAAAATAGTATAATTTACCTGAAGGTTACTGTCCTCGTAGCTTCAAAGTATCGTTTCTTTAGTTAATCACACCATTCAACAGGATTATATTTACGGCTTCTGATTCTCTACGCTTTTAAAATTTTCTCCATCACCATTTTATTTAAAGTTGTTTCTGGGCTTTTCCGGAACTCATCTGTGTTTATCTGACCCTTGTTTCATGGATCCAGACACGTATTTGAACCATTTAATTATTAACACCCCCGAAAAATAGCAAAGAAATTCATGCGTCTGTCACCAATATACGCCAAAACTGCCTACTTTTGTGTATACATTCGTCGTTGTAAATTTTGCTAATTGGTACAGTGAAACTAAATTTTATTACCTTGTATCTAAGTGCACTGAAGTACATTCATGTTAGCACGTAAATAACAAGCTATTTTGAATCACTAAAATATACGAGCAAACTTTAAATTATTTAATCAAACTAAAATGCACGGTTTCACATCTTCAATCAAGTCGCGTATGTACGAGCTTTTAACGCATCGAATCGTCAAAAGTCTAAGAGTCCAAGAGGGCTTGTTTATATTCATCTCGGTATATATAGCAAAAGCCTGTCTGTCGGTCTGTTCCCCAAAACGGGTAATTCTAAAGAATTCCTCATTCTATGTTCCCAGTCTGTCGCTCGCACGTCGATTTTACGAATTTTCACTCGCCCCATTTAAATCTCAGAAATTCACACGGCACGCAACCTGTCCGAGAAAACTAATTAATTTTGTACAGAAATTGTTGTTTCTACCTCTCATATATGCATCCTATTTTAACCAATCGCAACCCCATGACGTTGCTTAAATCCCGCCTTTTACAATATGTGTCTTTGCTTGACGCATTTTCTCTTTCCTTCTCTAACCTGTTCGTATTGGTGCAAATTGATATTCTTTATTATCGATTATTTTAGTCCACATGGAGTGTGAAATAACTCAGCTTTAGCAATTCTTGTAACTATTATGCGACGTTTTCTCCAACATTCTTTGAAACATTAATTATCTGCAAACTTTACGCCGAATGTGACATTTAAACTACGCAGGTGTTCAAAATAATATTAATTCTCAGAGCCTTATTCCGTGGTATTTTAATCTTGGATTTTCACAAGTTTTTATAGGTATTATATGTTACTAACGGTTTAATTAACTCCAATTAAATTGATTTCTATCCTTTCATTTTTAGCGAATACAACTTAAATATTAATTATTATGTGTACACTTTGTTTAATACCGGTTACTCGAAATAGAGTTAATTAAGATAAATTTTGCACGTAATTTCTCTTTGTTTAGGAATAATTACATTACACGCAGAGCTTTTCAATACTGCTTCTTTTGATATAAAGCGTCTTATAAATAATTTAAATTTCTTATTTTTACTGAAACGACCGAGTTTATTTATGCTTCAAGGTTTTAATAAAGCGTATTATTTAATAAAATTCCTTATACACGGTGATTAAAATTATTTGATGTGATTATTTAATTTTCTACCCTGGTCTAAATATGAGTATTTTCCCCCTATTTGAATACAAATAATCCCACTTATTTGAATGCAAATATAAAGCATTTAGACAAAAAATTACAAAAAAATTGCCTACTTCTCTCTCTACCCTTATCTATCTAACTTACCTACTTTGTCTCCAATCCAAAAAAATATTTACACCTACCCTATATCCCTATCCTATTCCTAACTCTCACCTAATTTTATAAACTGAAATTATCCCTAACTTCATCCTACTCATCCATCTAATCCTATATACATCCTATATGCCTATCCTATTCCTAACTTTTAACTAATCTTCACTATACTTTACTTCCCCTACCTAATCCTATATACCTATCCTATTCTTATTCTATTCCTAACTCGCCACTTAATCTTATAAGAAATATCTATACTTAACCTATCTTACTTTCTTCCTACATTTACTCTTTATTCTCATCCTAAACCTATTCCTAATTATCTCCCATACTTATCCTATACCTAGCTTTATTTTCTATAAACACTTACTTCTACTCTTCTATATACACCTATTCTATCCCTTATTCTATTTAAATCTAACTCTCTTCTTGACCCTCCAAGTCTTTCTTCTCACCATCCTAATACTCTTCATCCCTATTTCTCCCCCTTCTATATCTATACTTATCATCCCTATTATCTCACATAAAATAAACTTATCATCCCTATTATCCTGACTCTTAAATATTGCTTCTTCTTCAGTCTCTACCCATGTCTGTTTCTTATTTATTATTATTTTCTTTCTCTCGACAAACCAAACGATACTACTTTACAATTATCGATTTTTCCTCTATGGAAAATCCTATGTACCTTCTAGAATTTTTGTGTAATGGAATCCGCCAGAATGAATTCCTTAAATCTACTTTATTAAAAACAAACTTGCCACTTAACCTCGTCAAAAATAATTCTGCCTTCACCTGCTCCCGATATGCTGCTGTTGCTTCTACCCCCCCTAATTCTGCATTTTTTTGTAATAAAGCTTGAACCTCTACTCTCCTATCCTCTGGACATCTTATCGTGTTGATCTGTTTACCTTCATCATCTTCTACCTCTACTACATTAATACTAAACCCGTGTCATCCTCTGTGACTTCATAACTGCCCTTCCATGGCACTACCCTATCCTTAATCCTTATTACCTTCCTTTCCATATCTATCAAAACCCCTAACTTCATCATACAGTCAACACCTAAAATGCTCTGAAACTTCAGTCCAGGTACAATTACAAACTCCTGTTCACAGCTTAAACCTCCTATATCTATCCTAAGCACCACAACACTATTTACTACAGCAAACTTCTTTTTATTTGGAGCTACTAAATGGCTACGCTTTATAGGCATAATTCTATCACAAACCTTATCCCTAATTTTGCTGACGAATTCCTCCGATATTAAACTCGCCTCTGCCCCTGTATCAAGTAATACTTCTACATTATTCTCAAAATTTCTAAATTAATAATTGGCAAACATAATTTTTCCTCAGTTTCTGGCTCTACTTCCTCCTCAATTTTGAAAAATTCACGTGGATGTTCGTATACATTTACACAGAAATCTAGTGGTCTGTCGCGTTCTAAAAATCCTGTCTCGTCCTGTTTTCAGTGCTTGGTCCTGGTTGTCCTTCTACAACCTGTGCGTACGTCCTCCTCGTGTTAATATCCGTGTCCCTGTCTCTATTCGGCGTGCTGGTCACAGTCCTGTTTACTTCCGGTAAACTGTTCTGTCGCGTGTAACTAGGTCTAAAAAAAAAATTATCTGACTCAAAAGCCTTTTAACAGACAAAAATGGTTCAAAACATCTCAACCTTAGAACTACCAGAGGAAATAAAACTGTGCTATCTCTAGGACCTAAATTTAGTATAAGTACTACAAAAGAGATATCGATTTGGAAAAATTGTTACCAGAAATTGAAAACACCTTATCGATAATAGATGTAACTAAAAGAGATTTGTATAGATCAAAAATCACTGCGATAATAACTAATCATATCCATAACTACAATGACATACCGCATGATTTACATAAGATGATTTATAAAACTAAAATGTTTTTAAAACAACATGATAATCTTTTAGTCCTTCAAGCGGACAAAGGAAATGTCACGGTAGTCATGGAAAAAACAGATTATATTGAAAAAATGAATGTGATCTTACAAGATACTAACAATTTTAAAAAACTAAACAGGGATCCAACCCGAACAATAGAAAAAAAAAATAATACCTATATAACATCCTTAGAAAAATCTGGGCACTTGAGTAAACAAGAAGCTAAACAGGACAAACAATACAATTCAGAAGCTCCGGAGTTATACGGTAACCCAAAAATTCATAAACAAGGTTATCCCATGAGACCTATTGTAGCTGATGTACCAGGACCAACAAATAACATTGCGAAAATTATGACTGACATATTAAAAAGTGCTTATAATAAAGACAGTCGATATTACATAAAAGACTCTTTTGACTTTGCGGAACTGATGAACAATTTTGTAATACCAGAGGGTTATAAAGTGATTTCATTAGATGTGGTTAATTTATTTGGTAAAATTTCAAAAGAAGTAGTGATAAAAGTATTATATAAAAAGTGCGACTTAATAAAAAAGGACATTTAAGGGAAGGAAAAAATTATTTGTGGACATTATAAATTTCATTATGGATAACAATTTCTTTGTCTTCAATGAAGAATTGTTTATACAAGTGTTTGGTTGTGCTATGGGGTCTAAACTTAGTCCAATTTTAGCCCAATATGTGATGGATGATTTATTGGACACTAATTTGTTGAAACTCAGTTTCCAAGTACCGTTTATTAAAAAGTATGTCGATGACTTAATCCTAGCGGTTCCCAGTGAAGGAGTTAGTCAGGAAATACTTAACATCATGAACAGCTATGATAAACACATTCAATTTACAATTGAAGAAGAAAATAACAACAGCGTACCGTTAGACACATTAGTAATAAGGGATAAGACCACAATCAAGTTAGATTGGTACCAAAAGTCTACAGCATCCAATAGATACATTCACTATGAATCAGATCATAAGAATAATATGAAAATGAACTTAATAAAGCAAATGAGGAATAGAATGTTAAAAATATCACACCCAGATTTTCATATAAAAACCGAAAATTGTTAAAATGTATAATGCTAAAAAATAGCTATCCTATAAAAATAATTAATAACTTACTACAAGACAATGATACAACACATATAGTACATCGATCAACACCAACACAACAGGAAATTAAATATATAGTTTTCCCGTATCTTGCAGGACTATCTAACAAGATTGGAAAAGTGTTTAAAGATGAAAACGTACGAGTAGCATATAAATACAACCATACCGTTGGAGCATTATTGTATAGCAAACTAAAGAGTAAAACACCAAAGTTATATCAATCAAACTTAGTATATCAACTAACCTGTAGCTGTGAACAAAAATATATTGGACATACTAGCACCTTATTAAAACAACGACTGTCAGGTCACAAGAGTGATATTCAAACTAATAAAATCGCTGCGCATTAGCAGAGCATATTTTGAATAACCTCGATCATACGATTGATTGGAACAATCCAAAATTCTAACAAAGCAATTGAATTATAACAAGAGATTAATTCTAGAAATGTACCATATATGGAAACAAAAAGCTGAAATTAATAAAAAAACTGACACACAACAACTAAGTAACATTTACACCTACCTACTACATTTACAAGACAATCGTAACGAGAGTAGGAATGAACATTAACAAATAAAGACATTTGGAACATACACGTTTATAGGAACGTACTCGATTATGTAGAAATTGACAAGTTACTATCTAACTTGATCACCTGACATACGATATGGCGAAATTAATTTATATTAAAAGTTATACTCGTTTTACATCCTTTTTAATCCAACCCAGCACGAGGTGAACAACAACCTGATACATAAATAATGTAAGAATAATGTTTTTGAGAGTGATATTTACTGTGATATTTGACATTTAATGTTAAGTATTGTTATATTTGTATGGTTGTGATGAAACGAATTGATTAATGTAAGTAATCGATTTAGAATATTGTTTTCCAATGTATCACAATTTTTAGATCCCTGATGAAGTTGTCCAATTGACAACGAAAGCTTGGATAGAATTAACAGAGCTTTAATAAAAAGAATGATATAAAGAACTGTTTCATTCAATAATTAGGTCGACACCCCTTATAATTTAAGTACTAACAAAGTTACGACCGTGACTTCCCTTGAGTATATATATATATATATATATATATATATATATATATATATATATTGCTGTGATACCCTCCTGTGTATGCGGGAACTGGGTCCTTTCAACAAAAAAATTCTAGTCCCACCGATTGGACGTCATAAACTGCTGTGATCCTGTTTTCGCCTCGGCTGCTCACCTAATTTTATAAACCTCCTCATTCATAAAATTAAACAACACATTCCTACCACAAACATCAACGTTAACTCTATTTACATCAATATTCAGAATACATTAAATTTTCAAATTAAATTTCAGCATAAAATTCAGTTTTCAAAAAAAATTTCAAGATTAATTTTATGATCATTTTAATGTGCATCCAGAATTAAAGTCCTTGTTGGATGCCTAGTAATTAATATAACACTATAAGCAGACCGGAGTCTGAGTATAAAGGGAGCATCTACCACCCCTTTACGTTAATTAACCAGGTTCGTCTAATTGAGCTCAAAGACATACCCAAATTTTCATCATATTCCCGAACATCAAAACAAAATACCCCTTTTTACTTAAACAAGCAAATTTCATCTTAAAATTAAACTTTTATGGTTAGTACAATTTCACTAATGTCCATTTAAAGTAAATCAATTATAAAGTCATTCAATACACACAAAATGTCAAACAAAATAGTATAATTTACCTGAAGGTTACTGTCCTCGTAGCTTCAAAGTATCGTTTCTTTAGTTAATCACACCATTCAACAGGATTATATTTACGGCTTCTGATTCTCTACGCTTTTAAAATTTTCTCCATCACCATTTTATTTAAAGTTGTTTCTGGGCTTTTCCGGAACTCATCTGTGTTTATCTGACCCTTGTTTCATGGATCCAGACACGTATTTGAACCATTTAATTATTAACACCCCCGAAAAATAGCAAAGAAATTCATGCGTCTGTCACCAATATACGCCAAAACTGCCTACTTTTGTGTATACATTCGTCGTTGTAAATTTTGCTAATTGGTACAGTGAAACTAAATTTTATTACCTTGTATCTAAGTGCACTGAAGTACATTCATGTTAGCACGTAAATAACAAGCTATTTTGAATCACTAAAATATACGAGCAAACTTTAAATTATTTAATCAAACTAAAATGCACGGTTTCACATCTTCAATCAAGTCGCGTATGTACGAGCTTTTAACGCATCGAATCGTCAAAAGTCTAAGAGTCCAAGAGGGCTTGTTTATATTCATCTCGGTATATATAGCAAAAGCCTGTCTGTCGGTCTGTTCCCCAAAACGGGTAATTCTAAAGAATTCCTCATTCTATGTTCCCAGTCTGTCGCTCGCACGTCGATTTTACGAATTTTCACTCGCCCCATTTAAATCTCAGAAATTCACACGGCACGCAACCTGTCCGAGAAAACTAATTAATTTTGTACAGAAATTGTTGTTTCTACCTCTCATATATGCATCCTATTTTTAACCAATCGCAACCCCATGACGTTGCTTAAATCCCGCCTTTTACAATATGTGTCTTTGCTTGACGCATTTTCTCTTTCCTTCTCTAACCTGTTCGTATTGGTGCAAATTGATATTCTTTATTATCGATTATTTTAGTCCACATGGAGTGTGAAATAACTCAGCTTTAGCAATTCTTGTAACTATTATGCGACGTTTTCTCCAACATTCTTTGAAACATTAATTATCTGCAAACTTTACGCCGAATGTGACATTTAAACTACGCAGGTGTTCAAAATAATATTAATTCTCAGAGCCTTATTCCGTGGTATTTTAATCTTGGATTTTCACAAGTTTTATAGGTATTATATGTTACTAACGGTTTAATTAACTCCAATTAAATTGATTTCTATCCTTTCATTTTTAGCGAATACAACTTAAATATTAATTATTATGTGTACACTTTGTTTAATACCGGTTACTCGAAATAGAGTTAATTAAGATAAATTTTGCACGTAATTTCTCTTTGTTTAGGAATAATTACATTACACGCAGAGCTTTTCAATACTGCTTCTTTTGATATAAAGCGTCTTATAAATAATTTAAATTTCTTATTTTTACTGAAACGACCGAGTTTATTTATGCTTCAAGGTTTTAATAAAGCGTATTATTTAATAAAATTCCTTATACACGGTGATTAAAATTATTTGATGTGATTATTTAATTTTCTACCCTGGTCTAAATATGAGTATTTTCCCCCTATTTGAATACAAATAATCCCACTTATTTGAATGCAAATATAAAGCATTTAGACAAAAAAATTACAAAAAAAATTGCCTACTTCTCTCTCTACCCTTATCTATCTAACTTACCGACTTTGTCTCCAATCCAAAAAAAAATATTTACACCTACCCTATATCCCTATCCTATTCCTAACTCTCACCTAATTTTATAAACTGAAATTATCCCTAACTTCATCCTACTCATCCATCTAATCCTATATACATCCTATATGCCTATCCTATTCCTAACTTTTAACTAATCTTCACTATACTTTACTTCCCCCTACCTAATCCTATATACCTATCCTATTCTTATTCTATTCCTAACTCGCCACTTATCTTATAAGAAATATCTATACTTAACCTATCTTACTTTCTTCCTACATTTACTCTTTATTCTCATCCTAAACCTATTCCTAATTATCTCCCATACTTATCCTATACCTAGCTTTATTTTCTATAAACACTTACTTCTACTCTTCTATATACACCTATTCTATCCCTTATTCTATTTAAATCTAACTCTCTTCTTGACCCTCCAAGTCTTTCTTCTCACCATCCTAATACTCTTCATCCCTATTTCTCCCCCTTCTATATCTATACTTATCATCCCTATTATCTCACATAAAATAAACTTATCATCCCTATTATCCTGACTCTTAAATATTGCTTCTTCTTCAGTCTCTACCCATGTCTGTTTCTTATTTATTATTATTTTCTTTTCTCTCGACAAACCAAACGATACTACTTTACAATTATCGATTTTTTCCTCTATGGAAAATCCTATGTACCTTCTAGAATTTTTGTGTAATGGAATCCGCCAGAATGAATTCCTTAAATCTACTTTATTAAAAACAAACTTGCCACTTAACCTCGTCAAAAATAATTCTGCCTTCACCTGCTCCCGATATGCTGCTGTTGCTTCTACCCCCCCTAATTCTGCATTTTTTTGTAATAAAGCTTGAACCTCTACTCTCCTATCCTCTGGACATCTTATCGTGTTGATCTGTTTACCTTCATCATCTTCTACCTCTACTACATTAATACTAAACCCCGTGTCATCCTCTGTGACTTCATAACTGCCCTTCCATGGCACTACCCTATCCTTAATCCTTATTACCTTCCTTTCCATATCTATCAAAACCCCTAACTTCATCATACAGTCAACACCTAAAATTCTCTGAAACTTCAGTCCAGGTACAATTACAAACTCCTGTTCACAGCTTAAACCTCCTATATCTATCCTAAGCACCACAACACTATTTACTACAGCAAACTTCTTTTATTTGGAGCTACTAAATGGCTACGCTTTATAGGCATAATTCTATCACAAACCTTATCCCTAATTTTGCTGACGAATTCCTCCGATATTAAACTCGCCTCTGCCCCTGTATCAAGTAATACTTCTACATTATTCTCAAAATTTCTAAATTAATAATTGGCAAACATAATTTTTCCTCAGTTTCTGGCTCTACTTCCTCCTCAATTTTGAAAAATTCACGTGGATGTTCGTATACATTTACACAGAAATCTAGTGGTCTGTCGCGTTCTAAAAATCCTGTCTCGTCCTGTTTTCAGTGCTTGGTCCTGGTTGTCCTTCTACAACCTGTGCGTACGTCCTCCTCGTGTTAATATCCGTGTCCCTGTCTCTATTCGGCGTGCTGGTCACAGTCCTGTTTACTTCCGGTAAACTGTTCTGTCGCGTGTAACTAGGTCTTGGCGTCGGTCCCCTAGTCGCACTATTGCTCCTGTATTCCTGTCCTCGTCGTTCCCAATTCGGTCGAAAATTTCTGTTGTAGTCAGGCCGTCTCGGATAATTCGGTGTCCTGTTGTCAAACCTAACTGTGTTAACGTTTCGTTCTCGTATCTCTCTTGTCCGTCCAACACATACATCGTCATATCTCTGTAAGTATTCCAAAAACGTCTCCCGTTCTGTGATGTTTTGTAAGGCCACGTGTTGTCTAATTTCCAGTTCAAAATGTCGTGATAGGTACTTGATTATCTGTCTGTCCGTCAATGGTGGATTCAGTTGTTTGGCCACACTGTATTTGCGGATGGCATATTGCTCCCTAGAACCTGCAAACTCTCCCTTAAATTTTCCTGTAATCAAGTCGTCCCTAATCTGATCCTGTTTGTGATCACTCCAGTAATGTTGTAAAAATTTGTTTTCAAAGTCCTGATACGTGTCTATGTCCTGTCCTACTAAATTGTACCATGCCTCCGCATTGTCTTTTAATAAAGCCTTTATCGTATTTAGTTTAGTCTGTTCGTCAAATAAATTTCCCACTAGATTTCTTACACTATTAATAAAAATTTGTGGATTTACCCTGTTATCGCCATAAAACTTCATGTGTTGGTCCAATGATACTCCACCTGTAGAAAATCTGGGACCATCCCCCGTTAAATTTGACATGTTGTATTTGATACTACTAACTTCGCGTTCTACCCTGCCTAACTGATCCCTACATGAGTCCGTCACTTCAGTCATTTTATATTAATCTCTTCTTCACAAAAATGCGTACTTCGGACCTTAAATGTCCCATTTCCTGTCGAAGACCTGTAATATCACGCTCATTTTTATCAACCCTATTTTCTACTTCCCCCAGTTTCACGGTAAGACTATTTTTAAACTCTGTAAATTCTCTCGTCGATTTTTCTATTTTATCCCCTAATTCCTGATTTAATTGGTCAAATTTCTTATTCGATTCTTCACTCATCTGCTCAAATTTTGATTTGAGTCCTCTCTAACCCCACTTAACGTCTCATTCATTCTTTCAAGCATCCTCATTATCATCTCGTTTCCTTGATCCCTGATTCCGTCCTCGACTGATCTCTACTGCCTCCAGCTTCTTCCATTTTCGAATTTTTTTCACCCAATGCACTATCGTTACTTCCAATTTCCACTCCTTGACTCCTTAACCACTCTTTTCTCTGCATACGTTCTAATCACTCACACACACTCTAAAAATACTCTTAAATTTATACACACACAGAAACTCTCTCTCTCAGAACGCCAGTTTCCTGGAATAAAATCACAAAAATTTTATTTGGAACTCGAGCCCTCACGTTGTGGTCGCCAAAATCTGCTGTGATACCCTCCTGTGTATGCGGGAACTGGGTCCTTTCAACAAAAAAATTCTAGTCCCACCGATTGGACGTCATAAACTGCTGTGATCCTGTTTTCGCCTCGGCTGCTCACCTAATTTTATAAACCTCCTCATTCATAAAATTAAACAACACATTCCTACCACAAACATCAACGTTAACTCTATTTACATCAATATTCAGAATACATTAAATTTTCAAATTAAATTTCAGCATAAAATTCAGTTTTCAAAAAAAATTTCAAGATTAATTTTATGATCATTTTAATGTGCATCCAGAATTAAAGTCCTTGTTGGATGCCTAGTAATTAATATAACAATATAAGCAGACCGGAGTCTGAGTATAAAGGGAGCATCTACCACCCCTTTACGTTAATTAACCAGGTTCGTCTAATTGAGCTCAAAGACATACCCAAATTTTCATCATATTCCCGAACATCAAAACAAAATACCCTTTTACTTAAACAAGCAAATTTCATCTTAAAATTAAACTTTTATGGTTAGTACAATTTCACTAATGTCCATTTAAAGTAAATCAATTATAAAGTCATTCAATACACACAAAAATGTCAAACAAAATAGTATAATTTACCTGAAGGTTACTGTCCTCGTAGCTTCAAAGTATCGTTTCTTTAGTTAATCACACCATTCAACAGGATTATATTTACGGCTTCTGATTCTCTACGCTTTTAAAATTTTCTCCATCACCATTTTATTTAATGTTGTTTCTGGGCTTTTCCGAAACTCATCTGTGTTTATCTGACCCTTGTTTCATGGATCCAGACACGTATTTGAACCATTTAATTATTAACACCCCCGAAAAATAGCAAAGAAATTCATGCGTCTGTCACCAATATACGCCAAAACTGCCTACTTTTGTGTATACATTCGTCGTTGTAAATTTTGCTAATTGGTACAGTGAAACTAAATTTTATTACCTTGTATCTAAGTGCACTGAAGTACATTCATGTTAGCACGTAAATAACAAGCTATTTTGAATCACTAAAATATACGAGCAAACTTTAAATTATTTAATCAAACTAAAATGCACGGTTTCACATCTTCAATCAAGTCGCGTATGTACGAGCTTTTAACGCATCGAATCGTCAAAAGTCTAAGAGTCCAAGAGGGCTTGTTTATATTCATCTCGGTATATATAGCAAAAGCCTGTCTGTCGGTCTGTTCCCCAAAACGGGTAATTCTAAAGAATTCCTCATTCTATGTTCCCAGTCTGTCGCTCGCACGTCGATTTTTACGAATTTTCACTCGCCCCATTTAAATCTCAGAAATTCACACGGCACGCAACCTGTCCGAGAAAAACTAATTAATTTTGTACAGAAATTGTTGTTTCTACCTCTCATATATGCATCCTATTTTTAACCAATCGCAACCCCATGACGTTGCTTAAATCCCGCCTTTTACAATATGTGTCTTTGCTTGACGCATTTTCTCTTTCCTTCTCTAACCTGTTCGTATTGGTGCAAATTGATATTCTTTATTATCGATTATTTTAGTCCACATGGAGTGTGAAATAACTCAGCTTTAGCAATTCTGTAACTATTATGCGACGTTTTCTCCAACATTCTTTGAAACATTAATTATCTGCAAACTTTACGCCGAATGTGACATTTAAACTACGCAGGTGTTCAAAATAATATTAATTCTCAGAGCCTTATTCCGTGGTATTTTAATCTTGGATTTTCACAAGTTTTTATAGGTATTATATGTTACTAACGGTTTAATTAACTCCAATTAAATTGATTTCTATCCTTTCATTTTTAGCGAATACAACTTAAATATTAATTATTATGTGTACACTTTGTTTAATACCGGTTACTCGAAATAGAGTTAATTAAGATAAATTTTGCACGTAATTTCTCTTTGTTTAGGAATAATTACATTACACGCAGAGCTTTTCAATACTGCTTCTTTTGATATAAAGCGTCTTATAAATAATTTAAATTTCTTATTTTTACTGAAACGACCGAGTTTATTTATGCTTCAAGGTTTTAATAAAGCGTATTATTTAATAAAATTCCTTATACACGGTGATTAAAATTATTTGATGTGATTATTTAATTTTCTACCCTGGTCTAAATATGAGTATTTTCCCCTATTTGAATACAAATAATCCCACTTATTTGAATGCAAATATAAAGCATTTAGACAAAAAATTACAAAAAATTGCCTACTTCTCTCTCTACCCTTATCTATCTAACTTACCTGACTTTGTCTCCAATCCAAAAAAATATTTACACCTACCCTATATCCCTATCCTATTCCTAACTCTCACCTAATTTTATAAACTGAAATTATCCCTAACTTCATCCTACTCATCCATCTAATCCTATATACATCCTATATGCCTATCCTATTCCTAACTTTTAACTAATCTTCACTATACTTTACTTCCCCCTACCTAATCCTATATACCTATCCTATTCTTATTCTATTCCTAACTCGCCACTTATCTTATAAGAAATATCTATACTTAACCTATCTTACTTTCTTCCTACATTTACTCTTTATTCTCATCCTAAACCTATTCCTAATTATCTCCCATACTTATCCTATACCTAGCTTTATTTTCTATAAACACTTACTTCTACTCTTCTATATACACCTATTCTATCCCTTATTCTATTTAAATCTAACTCTCTTCTTGACCCTCCAAGTCTTTCTTCTCACCATCCTAATACTCTTCATCCCTATTTCTCCCCCTTCTATATCTATACTTATCATCCCTATTATCTCACATAAAATAAACTTATCATCCCTATTATCCTGACTCTTAAATATTGCTTCTTCTTCAGTCTCTACCCATGTCTGTTTCTTATTTATTATTATTTTCTTTTCTCTCGACAAACCAAACGATACTACTTTACAATTATCGATTTTTTCCTCTATGGAAAATCCTATGTACCTTCTAGAATTTTTGTGTAATGGAATCCGCCAGAATGAATTCCTTAAATCTACTTTATTAAAACAAACTTGCCACTTAACCTCGTCAAAATAATTCTGCCTTCACCTGCTCCTGATATGCTGCTGTTGCTTCTACCCCCTAATTCTGCATTTTTTGTAATAAAGCTTGAACCTCTACTCTCCTATCCTCTGGACATCTTATCGTGTTGATCTGTTTACCTTCATCATCTTCTACCTCTACTACATTAATACTAAACCCCGTGTCATCCTCTGTGACTTCATAACTGCCCTTCCATGGCACTACCCTATCCTTAATCCTTATTACCTTCCTTTCCATATCTATCAAAACCCTAACTTCATCATACAGTCAACACCTAAAATGCTCTGAAACTTCAGTCCAGGTACAATTACAAACTCCTGTTCACAGCTTAAACCTCCTATATCTATCCTAAGCACCACAACACTATTTACTACAGCAAACTTCTTTTATTTGGAGCTACTAAATGGCTACGCTTTATAGGCATAATTCTATCACAAACCTTATCCCTAATTTTGCTGACGAATTCCTCCGATATTAAACTCGCCTCTGCCCCTGTATCAAGTAATACTTCTACATTATTCTCAAAAATTTCTAAATTAATAATTGGCAAACATAATTTTTCCTCAGTTTCTGGCTCTACTTCCTCCTCAATTTTGAAAAATTCACGTGGATGTTCGTATACATTTACACAGAAATCTAGTGGTCTGTCGCGTTCTAAAAATCCTGTCTCGTCCTGTTTTCAGTGCTTGGTCCTGGTTGTCCTTCTACAACCTGTGCGTACGTCCTCCTCGTGTTAATATCCGTGTCCCTGTCTCTATTCGGCGTGCTGGTCACAGTCCTGTTTACTTCCGGTAAACTGTTCTGTCGCGTGTAACTAGGTCTTGGCGTCGGTCCCCTAGTCGCACTATTGCTCCTGTATTCCTGTCCTCGTCGTTCCCAATTCGGTCGAAAATTTCTGTTGTAGTCAGGCCGTCTCGGATAATTCGGTGTCCTGTTGTCAAACCTAACTGTGTTAACGTTTCGTTCTCGTATCTCTCTTGTCCGTCCAACACATACATCGTCATATCTCTGTAAGTATTCCAAAACGTCTCCCGTTCTGTGATGTTTTGTAAGGCCACGTGTTGTCTAATTTCCAGTTCAAAATGTCGTGATAGGTACTTGATTATCTGTCTGTCCGTCAATGGTGGATTCAGTTGTTTGGCCACACTGTATTTGCGGATGGCATATTGCTCCCTAGAACCTGCAAACTCTCCTTAAATTTTCCTGTAATCAAGTCGTCCCTAATCTGATCCTGTTTGTGATCACTCCAGTAATGTTGTAAAAATTTGTTTTCAAAGTCCTGATACGTGTCTATGTCCTGTCCTACTAAATTGTACCATGCCTCCGCATTGTCTTTTAATAAAGCCTTTATCGTATTTAGTTTAGTCTGTTCGTCAAATAAATTTCCCACTAGATTTCTTACACTATTAATAAAAATTTGTGGATTTACCCTGTTATCGCCATAAAACTTCATGTGTTGGTCCAATGATACTCCACCTGTAGAAAATCTGGGACCATCCCCCGTTAAATTTGACATGTTGTATTTGATACTACTAACTTCGCGTTCTACCCTGCCTAACTGATCCCTACATGAGTCCGTCACTTCAGTCATTTTTATATTAATCTCTTCTTCACAAAAAATGCGTACTTCGGACCTTAAATGTCCCATTTCCTGTCGAAGACCTGTAATATCACGCTCATTTTTATCAACCCAATTTTCTACTTCCCCCAGTTTCACGGTAAGACTATTTTTAAACTCTGTAAATTCTCTCGTCGATTTTTCTATTTTATCCCCTAATTCCTGATTTAATTGGTCAAATTTCTTATTCGATTCTTCACTCATCTGCTCAAATTTTTGATTTGAGTCCTCTCTAACCCCACTTAACGTCTCATTCATTCTTTCAAGCATCCTCATTATCATCTCGTTTCCTTGATCCCCTGATTCCGTCCTCGACTGATCTCTACTGCCTCCAGCTTCTTCCATTTTCGAATTTTTTTCACCCAATGCACTATCGTTACTTCCAATTTCCACTCCTTGACTCCTTAACCACTCTTTTCTCTGCATACGTTCTAATCACTCACACACACTCTAAAAATACTCTTAAATTTATACACACACAGAAACTCTCTCTCTCAGAACGCCAGTTTCCTGGAATAAAATCACAAAAATTTTATTTGGAACTCGAGCCCTCACGTTGTGGTCGCCAAAATCTGCTGTGATACCCTCCTGTGTATGCGGGAACTGGGTCCTTTCAACAAAAATTCTAGTCCCACCGATTGGACGTCATAAACTGCTGTGATCCTGTTTTCGCCTCGGCTGCTCACCTAATTTTATAAACCTCCTCATTCATAAAATTAAACAACACATTCCTACCACAAACATCAACTTTAACTCTATTTACATCAATATTCAGAATACATTAAATTTTCAAATTAAATTTCAGCATAAAATTCAGTTTTCAAAAAAATTTCAAGATTAATTTTATGATCATTTTAATGTGCATCCAGAATTAAAGTCCTTGTTGGATGCCTAGTAATTAATATAACAATATAAGCAGACCGGAGTCTGAGTATAAAGGAGCATCTACCACCCTTTACGTTAATTAACCAGGTTCGTCTAATTGAGCTCAAAGACATACCCAAATTTTCATCATATTCCCGAACATCAAAACAAAATACCCTTTTACTTAAACAAGCAAATTTCATCTTAAAATTAAACTTTTATGGTTAGTACAATTTCACTAATGTCCATTTAAAGTAAATCAATTATAAAGTCATTCAATACACACAAAAATGTCAAACAAAATAGTATAATTTACCTGAAGGTTACTGTCCTCGTAGCTTCAAAGTATCGTTTCTTTAGTTAATCACACCATTCAACAGGATTATATTTACGGCTTCTGATTCTCTACGCTTTTAAAATTTTCTCCATCACCATTTTATTTAAAGTTGTTTCTGGGCTTTTCCGAAACTCATCTGTGTTTATCTGACCCTTGTTTCATGGATCCAGACACGTATTTGAACCATTTAATTATTAACACCCCCGAAAAATAGCAAAGAAATTCATGCGTCTGTCACCAATATACGCCAAAACTGCCTACTTTTGTGTATACATTCGTCGTTGTAAATTTTGCTAATTGGTACAGTGAAACTAAATTTTATTACCTTGTATCTAAGTGCACTGAAGTACATTCATGTTAGCACGTAAATAACAAGCTATTTTGAATCACTAAAATATACGAGCAAACTTTAAATTATTTAATCAAACTAAAATGCACGGTTTCACATCTTCAATCAAGTCGCGTATGTACGAGCTTTTAACGCATCGAATCGTCAAAAGTCTAAGAGTCCAAGAGGGCTTGTTTATATTCATCTCGGTATATATAGCAAAAAGCCTGTCTGTCGGTCTGTTCCCCAAAACGGGTAATTCTAAAGAATTCCTCATTCTATGTTCCCAGTCTGTCGCTCGCACGTCGATTTTTACGAATTTTCACTCGCCCCATTTAAATCTCAGAAATTCACACGGCACGCAACCTGTCCGAGAAAAACTAATTAATTTTGTACAGAAATTGTTGTTTCTACCTCTCATATATGCATCCTATTTTTAACCAATCGCAACCCCATGACGTTGCTTAAATCCCGCCTTTTACAATATGTGTCTTTGCTTGACGCATTTTCTCTTTCCTTCTCTAACCTGTTCGTATTGGTGCAAATTGATATTCTTTATTATCGATTATTTTAGTCCACATGGAGTGTGAAATAACTCAGCTTTAGCAATTCTCGTAACTATTATGCGACGTTTTCTCCAACATTCTTTGAAACATTAATTATCTGCAAACTTTACGTCGAATGTGACATTTAAACTACGCAGATGTTCAAAATAATATTAATTCTCAGAGCCTTATTCCGTGGTATTTTAATCTTGGATTTTCACAAGTTTTTATAGGTATTATATGTTACTAACGGTTTAATTAACTCCAATTAAATTGATTTCTATCCTTTCATTTTTAGCGAATACAACTTAAATATTAATTATTATGTGTACACTTTGTTTAATACCGGTTACTCGAAATAGAGTTAATTAAGATAAATTTTGCACGTAATTTCTCTTTGTTTAGGAATAATTACATTACACGCAGAGCTTTTCAATACTGCTTCTTTTGATATAAAGCGTCTTATAAATAATTTAAATTTCTTATTTTTACTGAAACGACCGAGTTTATTTATGCTTCAAGGTTTTAATAAAGCGTATTATTTAATAAAATTCCTTATACACGGTGATTAAAATTATTTGATGTGATTATTTAATTTTCTACCCTGGTCTAAATATGAGTAATATATATAAAACTAATAAATCCATAATGCAAAATAAATTTAAATTTTATTTTACTTTTAGAAGGTTCTAATAGATGTCCTGAAACAACTTAAATTAATGAAGGGCTTCCTTAAAGCAAGGTTAATATTGAACTTTTATAATTTAAGGGTTACTAAAAAACAAGTCATACTACTTCTAAATAATAAACTAAAAACATTAAAATCCCAATAATGCCTTAAAGAAAACTAACTGAAAATAAAATTTTATAAGATTGAGTTTGTGGTAATCTATTAAATATTTTTGTTTTAAATAATGTTTCATAACTCGTTCATGTTTACAAACTCTCTATAATTCTCAAACAATTGTGATTCGTTGACTTTGATAAATGAACATTAGTGCATTTTTAGCATATTTATTATTAACAAGTCGTATATTGCTAACTTACCCTCATAACAGCTGATGACTTATAATTATAAACCTCTCAGCACATCGGACTCTTTAGAGCTCTTTTCAGTATTGGCTGAAACCTGAAAATGCACCCCTCCAAGAATTTCAATCAACTAAAAGAAACATGAATCCTGAAATAGCTCTCAGCAAAGTACGCTTTCCATATTCAGGAACTATGCACAACAGTTTTGTACAAATTTGTATGCTTAAACTACAATAACATTTTCATTATAAATACAATATCTGAAAATAAATGCTCATAATTCGTCTGTATTAACAAAATTACAACATGTTACTATAAAAGCAACGTTCTTATTTTTCATTAGTCAATAACTATCTAAGATAAATATCGGACAGTCAGCACGTCTTTAAAGCATCTCATTAGAATTGAACAATCTTCAAAATAGGGCATATAACATAATTGAAAAATATTTGTAAATTTAATTAATCTTACCGTGATAAAATACCCCCTCAGTAATTTATTATTTATCCGTCTGACACCTAAATTGTAGTTACCAAAAATATATCTTATATTCTGTAATAAAAGATTACATCATGTAATAAAATACCATGTCATGAACAAATAGCGTTAACCTATCATTTATATAATCCATAATAAATCAATAACACAAGGTTACCAACATACGCAAGGCATTACCTTTGTAACGTCACAAACACCTTCTACAAGTCACTATTTACCATACGCAATAGTATGGTCACCGACTTCAGATCAGCTGTTTCTCTTTCAGGTATCTGTTTGATCGTAAGAACTTCTTCTAGCAGTTGCTAAATACAACGCCAATTGTAAAACTAGGTTGTTTATTGAGTTTTTTATATCAACAAAGGAATCAATCCTATTAATAACAAAATGGATGTTGATAAAATACATAATGTTTACTCCGCTCTATATAATAATGATATTTTTAAACATCGTTAAAGGAGTTAATATGTATTGGAATGTAACTACTGTCATTTTTTGGAACGTTCTTTTATCAACTTCAAATAATTTTGTTAGATTTGTTTTTTTTCTGCTTTTAACCGCTATTAGTGCAAGACGTGCCCTTATGGCACATTTTAATTTTATACATTGACCCACATTTATTATGTAAATCCTTTAAATTTTTCTAGTTAAATTTTACAAAATCAGTGAAATCATATTAAGTAATCAACGCCTTAGTATGTATATTTACTCTTGTGGTTTTTCTTTCTCCATTTTAGCTTTGGAGAATGGTACAAAAAAGTTTTCGAAACGTTAAGTATTGATTAAACTTCTCAATTAATATAATTCTTTTTTATTATTGGACTAGATCCCAAAAAGATGTTTCATGTGCATTACTCTGTAAGACTGAACAGTCCATTATAATAATAATGTACTAAAAAGAACAATCTAATTGTAGATGAATTGGGCTTTTTGATATACTACCATTCCATATGGAAATAGCATAAACGAGGGAAGAATTTGTAAGAAGAGGTTGATAGTTTTGTCAATTGCAACTGTCATTTTATTTTAATTTTTTCAAAAAGAATGGTATATTTTTTGTATATAAGGAGGACATATGAAAACGAAGCAGTTCTGAAATTAAAAGAAGGGGCAAATATCACCCATAAACTTGCAAATATTAATAACAGAGTATATTTTTTAGAAAGGTGTAGCGAAGACTGACGCCCAAACACATCAAGGCGTTGTATAGGACTGCATCAAGTTACCTTATTGGCAGCAACCCCAGACAACTAATAAGGATATCAAAACACATATACAGATCAGCAAAATTTTTTATTAATTTAGAAATACGGGATAGCCATAGCATGCTGGTAAAATATAATAGACAGTTATATTTTGTTATAAATTCACTAAAACGAGTTTTGTCTCTCACAGTGCTGAAATCGTTTGATCGTAGACAAGCTTCCAGATATGAGTATTTACATCATTAAATTAAATAATATAAACAAGTTTAGTAAGTAAAATAATGAACTGTTTTACAATTCTAGTCTGTATACTGACAATTCAACATGAGTAACTAATATAAGTGATGCCGTAGTGCCGGACTCTCTTCAAAACTTTCTATCGCTTGGACCTAAGTTCAGTTTACAACCACAAACAGAAGACATTCGTCTTGGCAAATAGATCGGTTTTGTTGAATCCATCATCGACACCAATGGACTTACCCTAAAAAGAAAGGATGTCCTTAGAGGTAAAATCTCTAATGTCATCATAAACTTTACTAATACCCCAAGAAATAATCAATATTATAACAGACATAATGAGCAGTTTTATAAAATCAAAAAATACTTAGCTGACCATCCAGAGATTGTTGTCACTAAAGCTAATAAAAGTGCTGTTACAGTTGTAACGAATAAGCAACGTTATATCGATAAGTCTCTTGATCTTTTGTCAGATATGTCTACATGCAAGCTCTTACAAAGGGATCCTACATTTACTACACAAAAAGGTGAATGAACACCTCAAAGTATTGCATAAAAAAGGGATGCTGAATGATTCTGAAAAGAACTAACTCTGTATTTGCAATGCGACCCCTGGTAAATATTATGGTTTACCTAAAATACACAAACTAGTACTCACCTTAAGACCTATCATCTCTATGGTGAATACACCTACTTATGGTATTGCTTCTTTCTTGGCTAACATCCCTCAACAGGCTCTCTCTTTTGAAGGATATAATGTAAATATAGCTTCTCATTTGTTCGACAGTTTTAACATATTCACCTTCCTAATGATCATATTCTTATTTCATTGGATGTAGCTTCTTTGTTCACCAATATTTCTTTATATTTAGTCATCAATATTATCAAAGAAAACTGGAATAAAATTTTACCCTATTGCAAGCTGTTGGAAGATTTGTTTTTGGCAACTGTGAACCTGGTATTTAACAACACTTAATTTGTTTTTCAAGATAAATTTGGAACTCTAATGGACTCACCACTTTAATCTATAGTCGCTCAAATTTTTATGGATAACCTACTTACTGTCTATCGTTTTACCTAGACTACCTTATGAGATTTCATTTTTAGTTAAGTCAAAATGTTGACTAAACTGTTACAACATTTAATGATTTTAATGAACACCTTAAGTTAACTTATAAAATGGAAGTGAAGAGTAGATTACCTTTTCTTGATATTCTTGTCATCAGAGATTCGGACAATCACCTAATTTTTGATTAGTACACCAAACCAACTACTTCTGGCAGGTATTTGAATTTCCATTCCAATCACTCTATACAACATATATTACAGTATTGCGGTGGCTCTATAACGCCGTTGTATAACCTATACAGACCACGTTTTTACCGGATGATGCAATCGCAATGTTTATGTCAATTTACATGCACATTTTAGGTAATGGTCAAATTACTTATGTGATATGTATATATCGAAATCTCTCATCTCAGGCTCCACCACGTGGGAAGGTTGTCGTAGTTACGCCGGGTTGAAAATCAAATTATTTTCCGTTGGTAATCCTCTTATTGCTTCTTGTAGGGGATTTGAAAGGAATAGGTAGTGGGTACGATAAGGGAAGATAAAGGAAAACTAAATACCTTCTTTAAAAACTACACCGCGCTTCCACGCTTGTTGATTCGTCCCTGTCCAGTTACTTAATGCCGCTTCTTCGACTCGCGCACTCCCGCATCCCTTCTGCGCTGATTCAACCGTTACCAACAGCGGAAGTTAGCGTATCAGTTCAAAAAATACGCGGTAATTAACCTACAAAGTATTTCTTAACCTAAAACATTGGTACATGACCAGTTTGCCATGTAACAATCGCAACCAAGTGATAAAAGAAAAAAAATTTTAAAAGAAAAAACTTTTAGCACGGTAGGCACTTAAACTCTAGAGCCTTACTTAATATGAACTAACTTACACTCTACTAAATGTTTATTTTAAGCGCCACCTGGTTTTTCCACCGGTTAACTCGTCTTGCGAGTAACCAGGAAACGGAATGTGTAGTCCCAAGATTATCGAACTACATCTATAAATGCACACGCAAGTCTTAGATGTAGCACAGTTATAATTGACATCACAAATTTGTCGGAGTGCACAAAACACTTTACTACAACTAAATACAAGTGCTACAAATCGCTTAACATTACTACAATAACCAAAAGCTAACTTTACAGTTTTTGAGTGCACAAGCACATTAGCATTGCATTTTAACTGTTTATGCATCGGCAAGAAAATGCCCAAATTTTAAAATGCCCAAGAGAGCAAGTTACTATAGATTTTGACAATTTTTTTTGTGTTGGTACTCTGGCTTAATAAATAGTACACATCAAAACTTCTTAATGACATAGTTGTGAGTTAACAAATTTACCAACAGTAGCATCTTACTAATTGTTTACATTTCTAACCTAACAAATTACATTGCTACCATCAGGTTAGCTTCTTCACTCAATACTCAGTAATTTTCTATGTCTGAGCATAAATACCAAACGTTTGGTCAGCAAAAGAAAGTAAGACAAAGTCTCAAGTTATTACCAAAGATAATAGGTAAGATAGAGATGTTAAGATAAAACTAGATAACAATAGATGGATCCGAAACATTCAAGTATGTTAAGGCATGCTACAACTATAAGCTTCAAAAATATAGCGTAGAATTCTCCAACTGACCACGCCGTTTTGTCCCCTATCGTAGAGATCCAAAAGAGAGTGGTTCCGCAAAGCCGTTAAATGGTAAAATACTCGTACCCCTAAAAGGAAGAATTTGTGAAGCAGACCCGTTAGTTAAAACAGTGCGAGGGACTGGGAAGGCAAGTGGGTGCATTCCTGCACTCGGCGTTGATTTAAATCGATAAAACATACACTCATATATACATACACTGTCAGCGGCCACGTGCGGCTGACAGCGGCACCGTATGACCTAACGTAAGATTCCCAGAGATGTAGTCCAGGTGTCTATGAGAACCCCCCGCGCGACCACACGGTGGCTAACGGAAATGAAAAGGCGATAGACATATAAGGAAAGCAAAAAGAGGGAGTTTGGTATTTTTTGAATGTGCTAACTACTTTCAGGTACAAGAGAATAGAAGAAGGGCTCGCGTTGAGCAACAGCGATAGAAAAGGGTAGGTAGTAAAGCACTACTCAACCAGCCAATGTGGTCAGTAGTCCGGGGTGGGGGAAAAATCACTCTTATGTGGCAGACGGGTGTTCCGGGACAAGAACAAGCTTACCGAAGGAAGAATAATGCGGACACGGAGACAACGGGATAAGAAAAAAGTAAAGTTTTGGACAAGCGTCCGAGAGAAGGTAGAGAGTTGTCCCTGTTAAACGCAGATCGGTCTGAGGGACCACCTGCTGTGTTAATCAGACAAATTAAGACACATAATAAATTAAAAAAATTACTAGGTTCCTGATGAGAACTAGAACGATCATTTTCCTAACGAGCGCATCCACTGCGATATCAAAATCAGACAAAAAGTTGAAACTACCCACTTTTAAAGTACCACTGTAAATACCTTCCCACAAAAAACCAACTATGCCAAAGTAATTTTCAAAAACGTGCTACGTACATTGACGTAACATAAAAAACCCAAGAGAAAAAAGTAAGTCCGGGCTCAGGCGGCGAGTGGGCGGGGTCTTATACCTATAGCTAAATTAAAAGGAAACTTGCAATAAATAGAAAAAAATATATTAACACTCACTCATTCACACCCAGAACAAAACATACAAAGGAAATAAAAGAACTTATAATTGAACAAAATATATATACATACAGAACACAGTACTCCCAAAACCCAACCCCAAAAAAAAGTCAATGTCCGCAATTTATAAATACATTATAAGAAACACCCAAACATTTAAAGAAAATTACCCATGAAAATGGCGAACTGTAATTTCTAGGTAATAACCCACTGACAGGAACTATTAAGCAAAGAAAAGAATCAAACGCAACCCTATAAACCACAGCTCTAGAATATCGTAAGGATAAACTTAAACTAAATTTACAAGCATAATGGCAACATTTTCAATTGTGCCAGCAAGTCTTTAAACAATTTTTTTTTATTGATAAAATAGTAAGTTGTTAGTTATTTAAAACAAATAGTAAAGCATTCATCAAAAAAACGGAAAGCAGTAAGTACCAAAATAGTTCAGTAATTTTTGTAAATAAGAATTAAATTTGGAAATGCCATATTTTAATGGTAAAACCCCAGGCGTTCTGGTTCCGAAATCAGAAGCGCTTACCAAGAAAAGCAAAAACAGAACTCACCCTCGAGTTACTGGCATCAGGGTGGAACCAGTCTCTGGTCTGCGTCAGCGAACAGGTAAGTTTACGTCCAGGCGGAGCGCATTTGACTTCGCAGTCCCCAAAAGAAGCGCAGCTCAAAGGATTAACGTGTCCCCCGCAGGAAGCTAGAATAGTTACGGACAATAAATTAATTTAATGAAACCGAAATGTATTGATTTATATAAACTCCATATACTCACCATGCTAAATAATGCGTGCCGGAAATTCGCATCAAGAAAACGAGCGAAGCAAAACAACGTGTTTTCTGGTTGCTAATCGAACAGCAAATGCAATGTTACATTTGTTTAGTTAAAGCACGTAAACTTGTCGTCAAGAAAATAACACAGGAAAACCCTAATTTTATTGAAATAATTTCGCCGAAATCTTTAAAAAGGGAAAACACACCAGCATTTAATTATTGAAATACTTGGAAAGTCGCCTATCTAATTAAGGCGTAAATTCCACGGGACGAAATTCTTAGAAAGGATATTTATTTTTCTACTGAACAGAAAGATTTATCAACTGACCTAAATAGGATATTTATTATTAATTACAATACAATTTTGAAAACATGAAAGAGTTAGTTTTTATTTACGGAATAAATTTTCTTGTTTAACGTCAAGGAATTTAAAACAAAAATTATTGTATATAACTAATTAATGATTTACGAAAATGAACGTAACAAACGGTAACGCCATAAACACACAGGAATACTTAACTAGAAGAAGTTAAATGAAGATACAAACATACCTTCCTAATATGCTAAAAACAACCAAAAATTAAACTAGATACCAATAAAAAAGATAGCATCTCACCACGAAGTTAAATAAAAAACAAAAAGAAAATGTTTATATGTTCTGATGACTTAATAGAAAAAAAACAAATAATGATATAGAATAAAGTGAGCGACTGTAATAATTCAGAAGAAAAACACATGGAATAGAAACTCCTAGTTTTGCAACTGCGAATATGGACTGTTTCTTACAGAGGCATAGGCCGCAGATCCTATGTGTATCCATAGAAAAAAACATCCACTCAACATCAGCTACAACAAATTATAACGATTCAATGAGTTACTTTAACTAAATTTACGACAATCACCACAAACGTAAGAATAAATGCTAAAACACAAAATAATATAATGTAGAAAAAGTGCTAGGATTGATTAGATGAAGCGACACAGTGACATTGGGGAACCTAGATAATAAACAAACATGTGGCTGACAATAAAGTCAAGGGAAGAATTAATAGCCAGCAAAAAGGTAACTAAATTGAGGTAAATAAGCCAAAAGTGTAAAAGGTAAATGTTGTATGAAGAAAAAAACGAATAGATACAGTTAACAAATTCGGAGCGGAAACAAAACACATTTGGTAAACCGTTAAAGAAATGAAACGTGGAAACAATCAATTAGTATTTAGATCAACAGAGAACGGTTTAAGGTCTTTGATATGCCACCTTCCTTGACGTTCTCCTTCGGTTTCTTGAAGTTCATAGATAAGTGGACTAATAACACGAGTAACCTAATTTAAAATGAATTTTGGAGATAATTTCGAAGAGAATTTTTTAGTAGCATCTGATAAGACATAATTCTTTTTCCAAACTTGCTCACCTAAAGCAAGTATCTCGTTTTTAAAGATTATAATGATCTTTACCCTTTTCGTAGGCTTTTAATAAATTTTTTCTAACATCATTGAAAATAGAAGGTAATGATTGTTGGTCTTTGTCCCAGCGTACTTTTTCGTCAAATTCAATTACGTTCGTATCATCCAGAACTGAACCGTAATAACTACCATCAGGTGGCGTGTATCTTCCAAAAACAAGGAATGAGGGAGTGAATCGGGTTGCTTCATGTTTAGATGTACGCAGAGCTTGAGCGACTTTAAAGATATTTTCATCCCACCTAGTGTGGTCTGAGAAATATATAAAGTGATAGCAGTGATTAAGACTCTAACTTTTTCGGTAGGGTTTACCTGTGAATGGTATTTGGCATTGAATCAAATTTTTTGTACTTTATAACTTGTAACGAAATTTTGAAAATTTTTTGAGATAAATTGTGACCCATTATCACAGAGAATAATTTGAGGGCCACCAAAGATAAGATATACATTTTGTTCTAGAAATTTAATTATAGCAGAAGATGTAGCTTTAGTTAAAGGTGGTACAATAACGAATTTAGAAACTCAGTCCGTGAGACTAAAAGATATTGGTTACCTTTTTTTGATCGAGGGAGAGGTCCTATTAGGTCAAGTGATATTAACTGAAAGGGATAAGATACACGTTTGAAGTTACCCATTAAACCAAAATCAGGTTCTTGAGAACTCTTCTAAGCCCCGCAAATTTTACAGTTTTTAATATAACGGCGGACAGATTGTTTTAATGTAGGCCAATACTATAATTCAGATATTTTAGCTAAGGTTTTCGTAACACCAAGATGACCAACTGTAGGGTCGTCGTGACACAATTTAAAAACTTCAATACTGTTAGCGGTAGGAACTACATGTTTCCATTCAGTGATGTTAGAGATTTTATGAGATAAGGAAGATACAAATTTATATAATCTATTATTACTCACGCGAAAGGTGGAAAATTTATCAGAATTTTCAGAAACTTTCTTTATCATATCAAGATACCAGGCACCAGGAATTAGATCTGGGAGGTTAAGAGAAGCGACATCACGTGATAAAGCATTAGGAACGATATTTAATTTACCAGGTCTATGCCAAACATCAAAGGTAAATTGAGAAATACGCAAGTTCCATTTTGCCAACCGACCTGCCGGTTGTTTTAAGTTATTCAACCACGTGAGAGCTGCACAATCAGTAATTACTGTAAAATGTGTACCTTCAACATATTCTCTGAATTTTTCTATGCCAAAGATAACCCCTAATAATTCACGTTCGGTAGCTGAATATTTTTGTTCAGCAGAAGTTAAAGCACGACTAGCATAAGCAATAGGGTGTTCTAGTCCATTGTTTACTTGAAACAACATTGGGCCGAGACCAGTAAGTGAGGCATCGGTCTGAATATAGAACCTTTCGTCAAAATTTGGCGAAATTAAGATAGGTGCGGAGGTGATTAACATTTTTATCTGTTCAAAAGCCTGCTGAGCTTCTAGATTCCACTCAACAGGTTGACTTCTCTTTGTATTTTTAATTTAGGCAGTAATAGGTATAGATACAGTTGAGAGATTAGGTTGAAAAATGTGACAGTAGCTAATTCCTATTAAACGTTTAATCTCGGTAACAGTCTTTGATGTTTTAAATTCAGTAATAGCGTCGACTTTAGCAGGATATGCCCGAAAACCAGTTCCATCGATAATAAAATCAAGAAATGTAAGAGAAGAACAGCAAAATTAACACTTCTCCCAATTTATTTTAAAACTTGCTGCATTTAGGCGTTCAGCGACTTCATTAAGTGTAGCGATATGTTCTTCAAAGGAACTTGAAATGACCAATATGTTGTCTGAAAGTACCAAGGCGCGTTCTTGGTGTAAGATAGCATCTAACGTTTGATCCATGATATGCTGTAAGTCTGGGGTGCATTACACAGATCAACCGGCAAGAAATTATATTCAAACAAACCCCGACCTGGAACACAAAAAGCAGCCTTTGGACGTGAAGATAAATCAAGGGGGATCTGATAAAATGCTTGTCTAAGATTGATAGTTGAGATATATTTAGCATGGCGGAGCCGACTCAAGATAGAATCAGTACGAGGGAAAGGATAGGTGTCAGCCACAGTTACAGAGGTGTTTTTTTCCGTCAAAACAAACACGCCATTCGCCATTCTTCTTACAAACCAATAGCACAGTAAACATCCATGGCATTTTATCTATTTCGGAATGTAAATGTTTTTGTAATACAGGCGATAACGGATATTGACGTTGCTTGAAAGGAACAGCATCACCCGTAGAGATAGTATGTGTTGCGGTGGTAACACAACCAAGTTCAGAAGTATTTAATTTACGAAATTTGTAAATTATACAGTTAAGGATTTCATTCTGAGAATCGGTTAAAGAAATTTTATTAGATATACCTGCCGACGCACAAAAGTTTGTCTTGAGAGGAGCTTGCTAAGAGAAATCTTGGAAATATACAGACAAATAAAAAAGTTAGCAAAAGTCAACACCAAGTAAAAATGCATAAGCTAGTGTAGGCACAATTAAAAATGAAGCGTCCCGTTCGAGTGACTCTATACGAATTTTTAATTTGAGAGAACCAGTTACATATATTTTATTATCGTCAGCTAGATTGATAGAGGTTTTTTTGGAATAACCTGAAATTTAATATTTTGTTCAGATAATTGCTTTAAGCCTTCATCATTTAAAAGAAAACATGACGAACGCGTGTAAAATAAAGCGATTACATTTAGAGAGCCTATAGAGGTAGGTAAATGCGGACGAATATCGAGAGGTTTTTTAACAAGTTGTGAGGCAGCAGAATTTTTATGATAAAAGGAATAAACTGTTTTCTTCCAATTAGACCATTCGGCTGGAGTCGAACGACATATTTCAGATAAAGAAAGCAAGTTATTCTTTGAATTTAAGGTAACGATATTATTATTACTAGATATGTTAAATAAAGGTTTAATATTGGGGATAAGTTTATGCTTTAATCCTGTTGACGTCTGGGTGTGTTGGGTTGTTCTTGATGAGGACGATTTTGGCTCCTTGAGATATTCACGTCTCGAGTAAGAATATCTCTGACGAAGTTTTCCGATAAGATAGGGTTACATTTTGTGCATTTGGATTCATGGGTATTATTTCGACCACAGCCATAACAGAAGAGCTTTTTGGATATGTGCAAACATTGAAAGTATGTCCGTTTTTCTTACAATTTCAGCAGGTAACTGAGTTTGACGATGGATAAACAGAAAGATTAATAGTAGATACTCTACGAGAAAATTCTGGTTGACATGCTAGGTCTGATTAGAATCTAGTAGATTCTAGTAGATTGTTTTGTTGGGGGCGGACGGTGTTTATCTATTCGTAACTTTACTTCTTGAAGAGAGCGGCATAGATCCTTAAATTGAGATAAGGAAGAGATATGTTGTAATTCTAAATGTACAGAGAAATAAGGATTTAAGTTTCGTAAAAGTTGATCGATAATTCCAGGTTCATGTAGTTTTTATCTAATCCGCCATATACAGCTTCAATAGATATAATAACGAGATTTCGTTTTCATTAGGCCCATGGGTGCGATTTTTTATTTCATTTTAGAGATCAGTTATATATCCATGAGGTAAAAAATAAATCGCGTTTTAAACAAGTAACCAATGCTTCCCAAGTAGAAATTTGGTTTGGTATGTTCTTGTACCAAATCAGAGCTGAGCCAGAAGATAGTTCCCCGCTGAGTCAAATAAATCTTAGTCTGTGCAGTTACGTTTATGCGATCCAAAAATGACACTACAGAAATTTCCTAATCGAATCCCGAAGAAGAAAATCCCCATTTATAAACCGGTTGTTACGTTTATTTTTAACATAATTAATAATAAACACGCTCTCAAATAAATTCCTCAACTCAAATCCTTTTTGCTTTTAAAACGAAAATGTATTCCATAAATTAAATAGTTATATCCTGTTTTTAGGTACCCGTTACCTTGGTATACCTTACGACCGCCGTATAATGTTTTCTCTATTGTTCCAATGTAACGACTTGTTGAAATAAGGTCGCGCACTATCTGATATAAGCCGGGCTTCCCAGTTTTAACCGCGCTTCGATTAGCGAGGATTTGCAGTTCGACTCCGTGTTATTGGAACCATTGTTGAATTTGATTCTACAGCTTGTACGTCGAAATAGATTCTACATTTATTCGTCGCCGTATTTCAAAAGCGATGTACGTTTTTCTGTTCGACAACTAGGAGGTATCTTGCGTGTATTCGCTTTTTAGCTGGAGGCCAAATGGGTTCTTTCATTATGTAGAACAACTGCTTTTATCTGTAGACCAACTGCTTTTGTCCATGGACCAGCTGCTGTAGCTACGATGATAGGGTAAATGGATCCTGAATACCGCGGCGTTTCTGTGTTGACTCACCCCCGACGGATTGCGAGCTAAGTATCTGGACACCTACAGGTATGCAACTCGTTTTCTTTTGTGTGTGTCAATGGCATATTCCGTATCAATGTTTGGTGTAGAAACGTGATATCGTAGAACTATAGTTTGTGGCCGCTAATCGATACTATCGTTCTACTGGTGCGATGTACTATTTTTAAAGATGCGTATCAAAAGAACGCTCGCGTTTATTCGCTTTACTAATTAGTTATTTTACAAAAACTATTAGATGAAATTTTAAAAACGTTTGACAAAAGCTCTCACACTTTAATTCTTTCCTACTAATTGGTTATTTTATAAAAAGTATTAGGTGAAATTTTAAAAACACTTGACAAAAGCTATCCCAGTTTTTATTTGCTACTGATTAATTTTATTTTGTGTAAATACGAGATGCGCACTTCGTATCAAACGTACTAAATTGTTCATATCACCTAATTGTTTGCTTTGAAATAGTAACGCTTAATTTATCTCCTTTTTGCTTGTTTGTACAGAATCCTTTATTTATTTTAATGTGTTAATTAGATAATCGTGGGCGATGTACTTTTTTTTGGTATGCAGGCGAATCCCCCACTCTCCGCGGTTGATAGTTAGCCTGGTATTTACTTTTCTTCCGGCTACGTCTAGGTACGTAGCACGGTATAGATTTCGTAGGCAAGGTAGTAGGTTGCGAAATGGTAAGATTAGAAAGAGCAGAAGACAAATTTAGATCGGAATCTAAGTTATGTTTTTCGAGAATGACTCCTTCAGTTAAAAGGACGTCAGATAAGGAAGTTTGCTTGGTTTTATTAGCCTGTTCATCCTTAAGTAATGATAACAAGTTTAAACGTTGCTTTAATTGTATTATACGAGATCTGATACGTTTTAGTTCTAAATCGAAAAGAATTGGAGTAGTTCGATAGACAATACTATTAATGTCATCTAGAGATGCTTTGATCTCGAGAACATTTGGTTTTAGGTCTGAAGGTATTGTACGGAAATTAGTTGTTCGTCAGCTTCCTGTGCTAGTACAGCCTTTAATTACAAACGCCTGTCGTTCTGGTTAGACGATGGTTGAATACCTTGTGATTGAAGTTCGAAGATAGTTTCAAGAGATTTAAGGTGTGTTGAATTCATCGTGCTATTATGTTTGGGAAGTAAGTATACCGAGATAAGGTTTAACAAGTGCCAGATAGAGGTAATATAGTAGTGATACTAGATATTTAGAACTGAAAAAACAAGTTTTGACAATCTAAAAAAATCAAGTCGAGATAGGTATTTAATCAAACATAGTGCGTTTTTAGGAATTTTAACATGAGAAATGGCAAATAAAGCAATTAAAGTGATAAAGTATCAGTACAAAAGCGTACTTACTAAGGAAATAATCTACATCCAAAGGAACATATTTCAGTTTAATCACAAATTAAATAAGGTTAGGTTTTTGACTACCAAACACATTTCAAATATAATTAACACTGTTTTTAAAAGGGAAATTTAAATTGCACTAAATTTAAAACTGCATGAACAGAGTAAGCAGAAAGTTACAACAACAGTTCAATTGACATAAGCTAATGGCAGGGGTGCCAACAAAATGAAGTAGATATAACTAGAGGTAACTATAATTTGGTGGTTGCCAAATTAAATTTTAAAAGTCCCTAGAATTATACTTTTAGTTACAAAAAATTGAGTTAAAAAATCAATGTATTATTTTACGAGTTAATAACTTACAGGTTACAATGAAGACTAGTTATAAATGGGTTTTAAATTTCAAAATAACACGCAAGGGCGCCATTATTACAGTTTCGCGGCGGCTCTAAATGCCGTTATATAACCTATACAGACCACGTTTTTACCGGATGATGCAATCGCAATGTCTATGTCAATTTACATGCACATTTTAGGTAATGTTCAAATTATTTCCGTGATATGTATATCTCGGAATTCCTCATGGGAAGGTTGTCGTAGTTACGCCGGGCTGAACATCAAATTATTATCCGTTGGTGATACTCTTATTGCTTGTTGTAGGGAATTTGAAAGGAATAGGAAGTGGGTATGATAAGGGAAGATAAAGGGAAACTATATACTATGACTGTTTTTCTTTCTTTTGTCGTGTGAGTCGGACACACCAATACTATGATGTTGACGTTGGGCGTCAGTAAAAATTTTTACTAAATAAGGCTTTATTCTTAAAGTTGTTACTTTCAATAGACTTACGAGCGCCACAATATTCACGGCTTAGTCTGGGAATTACTCCAAGGCGAGCAATGAGAATGGGCGTGGATGTATAGTAAATTCGACTACAAACAGGAATCAAAAAGGGGGAAGATGGAGTGCCGCCGCATATATGTGGACGATAAATATCTAAAATATCCTGTGAGAAAATACAGAAACCCACAGGCTATAATGACTATAAAAAAATATACAAGCAATATTGCTGGAACCCTCTCGAAAGAAGCTACTTCAACTCCTGCTGTGAAGACCCTGAAACACAATAGTACACAATAAATTTTAATCTAGAGGCACTATTTGTGTCTTATTAAAGAACAATACTGATAAGTTAAACAGTATGAAATTACCACTCTAAAAGTGTTATACCTAAAAATAGGTTTCAAAAAATATATATATATTGCAGTGGTATTCGGGATTACCTTCGAACCCTAGCGTTCGAGTCCATAAAAATGCAGTGGAGTTTCTGGAATCATGCCCCACAAATTGGGTTGTCATAAATTTTTCTGAAAAAAATATAAAATTCCAATATTTCTGGAAAAGCTCCCCTAAATCAGCATACCACGGCTAGCTCTGCTTCCAGCTGCTTCAGAGATACTTACCCATCCTATGCTTACTCTCTATCACTTAGACTACCAATAAAAATCGCCAATCAAATAATTTAACGAAACATACAACCTGTTTATTTAAACAATCAAAAAAATTCGTCACCAGCTCAATATTTACAAAATTGGATATAAACATCATAAATTTTTATAACATCAACCATTAAATTCTTTTAAATTTAATAAATTTAATTTATTTCAACACTTCTTTATATATAGTTCAAGTAGATGGGCCTATCTTGAAACCCTAAATTGAAATTTACCCTGGTCTATAGTGAGCTCAGTATAAACCCTTTTACGTTAAATGCATAAATAAATTGCATTTTGTTTTAAACTGTTCTAAAGACCCGTTTGCTCTTTACATCCAAATTACACGTCATGTACTTATATCTTCAAATCATAAATTCAAATTGTCTTTTCATATAACCTTCAAATTAGTTTTATGTTCTTAAAATATTCACCAAATATGTCAAATCACTCTAAGACAAAATACCAGCACAAAATGTTCAAGCAATAACAAAAGAAAACAAATTTTTTTACTTGGTGTATGCTCTAGCACCATCACCTCTGAAGATGTCGTCCATCAAATCCTCGTTGTTGCATTCCATCAAACTTCCCTCTGCTACATGTCCATTAAACTCATTTCTAATCGTTCATCCACTTCTATGCAGACGCCTTCAATAACTACCCATAAAATCGTCCAAATATGTTAGTCGGCTTCTGAATATACCATACTACCAGCACCCTCGTTCCGAAAAATAACTAGGATACAGTGCAACCAGCACCCTCGTTCTGAAAAAATAACTAGGCTCTCTTCCCTTAGTAACATCTTTTGTTCGTTATTCGTATTTACTTACAGCCCCGTTTATGAGATAGCACCTACTCTTGCTTTTACACTTGTAATTTAAAATTAAACGGACTGCACTATCACCGATTTACAAATTTTTAACTTAGATGTTACACCATGTAGGTCTAAAGCAAACTGAAGAAATAAGAGAGCCTCACTACGTCTCCTAGTGTATTTATAAGCCTCCAAGCCTACCTCCTGTACCCTATTTTCATTGAAATTCACCTCTACCTTCACTGATTCTAAAAACTTAAAACACAACAATTTTTTAAAATTAAGAAATTTCTCATTCTCCGTAGCTTTAGTCCGAACTACTGATTAGCCTTCTCTACGGTCGCGGTACCCCTAGAAAAGTTTCTCACTCCAATCGCAATTAGCTAATCAAAAACATTTCCCCTGTTGTAGGTCTATCGTCTAAATATGCCATCCTCGTCTAACTCATATTTGCTGTCTTTGTTAAAATCCCTCTATAGCAACTTAAAATTGATATTGTTATTAGCTTCTACAAATTATCGCGTGCTTTAAATGGCTGTTTTATCGCGTGTTTTAGATGGCTGTTTTACCGCGTGCATTAAATGGCTGTTTTATACAACGTCTGTTATTTTTCATCCTGTTTTACCCTATGCTATTTATATTCTGTCTCTGCTTTGCTTTCAAATCACCTGCAGTCTCTCAACCTTCGCTTCGGTCGTTAGCTCAAATTTCTAAAGAATTATGTTTCAACGTACATTATGATTTCTTGAATTGTTTATTTGTTCGAAAGTTCTTTCTATGAATTGTTTGCCAGTTTGAAATTGTATTTTCCCAAGTTGTTTAGCCTGTAGTTTTTCTAGGATTTGTGTTTAACAGACGCTTTGTTAGTTAACTAAACATATGCGTTTACATTATCGACTTTATATACTTTATACACAAAATCTATCCCCCTATTATTTGAAGTGCTCAATTTACAACCTTAGAATATTAAAGCTAATAGTCCTCGCATTATGCTTGCGTTTTTATGCACTACAAAGCTTCCACACTATGCAACTTTTAAGATTACGATTTATTGATACAAATGTATGCTATTATACGTTGTTTAAAAGGAAAAACTAATTCATTTGAAGCGTAAATAATATATTTTGTTTTCTATATACAAGGTTCTTACAAAATTACTTTCTTGACTTCTCTATCCCTTTTTAAATATAACCTTCACGATATAATCCCCCTATTTTAATTCAATGAAAAACTCTTCGAGTTTTCCTACCACTCTTTATTTAACCTATCCCTACCTATTTCTTACAGCTTCGTTTTGACATAGCACCTACTCGTACTTTTACACTTGTAATTTAAAATTAAACAGACTGCACTATCACTGATTTACAAATTTTTAACTTAGATGTTACACCATGTAGGTCTGAAGCGAACAGAAGAAATAAGAGAGCCTCACTACATCTCCTAGTGTATTTATAAGCCTCCAAGCCTACCTCCTGTACTCTATTTTCATTGAAATTCACCTCTACCTTCACTGATTCTGAAAATTTAAAACACAAAAATCTTTTAAAACTAAAAAATTTCTCATTCTCCGTAGCTTTAGTCCGAACTACTGATGAGTCTTCTCAACGGTCGCAGTACTCTTAGAAAAGTCTCTCACTCCAATCCCAGTCAGCCAATCATTAACATTTCCCCTGTTGTGGATCTATCGTCCAAGTATGTCATCCTCGTCTAACTCATATTTGCTGTCTTTGTTAAAATCCCACTATAGCAACTTAAAATCGATATTGTTGTTAGCCTCTACAAATTATCGCGTGCTTTAAATGGCTGTTTTATCGCGTGTTTTAGATGGGTGTTTTATTGTGTGCTTTAAATGGCTGTTTTATACAACGTCTGTTATTTTTCATCCTGTTTTACCCTATGCTATTTATATTCTGTCTCTGCTTTTCTTTCAAACCACCTGCTGTCTCTCAACCTTCGCTTCGGTCGTTAGCTCAAATTTCTAAAGAATTATGTTTCAACATACATTATGATCTCTTGAATTGTTTATTTGTACAAAAGTCCTTTCTATGAACTATTTGCCAGTATGAAATTGTATTTTCCCAAGTTGTTTAGCCTGTAGTCTTCCTAGGATTTGTGTTTAACGGACGCTTTGTTAGTTAACTGAACATACGCCTTTACATTATCGATTTTATATACTTTATACACAAAATCTATCCCCTATTATTTGAAGTGCTCAATTTACAACCTTAGAATATTAAAACTAATAGTCCTCGCATTATGCTTGCGTTTTTATGCACTACAAAGCTTCCACACTATGTAACTTTTAAGATTACGATTTATTGATACAAATGTATGCTATTATACGTTGTTTTAAAGTAAAAACTAATTAATTTGAAGCGTAAATAGTATATTTTTGTTTTCTATATACAAGGTCCTTACAAAATTACTTTCTTGATTTCTCTATCCCTTATTACATATAACCTTCACGATAATATATATATATATATATATATTGCTGTGACAAGGGGTTGTTTAAGGGTGTACTGAGTAGTAATGGTCGTGTAGTAACAATAAATAGCAATAGGAATCAGAAAACTGCATTTATTCAGCAGAAAAATAAGTAATTCATACATTAGGTAAATAGCAAGCATTTAATACCCTGTATATAGACCGTTATTAATTATAAGTAATGCCAGTGAGCATATCTCTCAACAATAGAACGCGTATTCAGCAGAGAAATAATCGTACATGTAATTAAACACGCGGTGAAAAGTGTTCTACAATTTATAAAATAAATACGCAGTAGAGTAGACAAAACCTAACAAAGCTTCAGCAATTACGCTGGAATAATAAGCGCTTTGATAAGAAAACGCAGTTTCAAAGATGCATAAATACATGAACAAAAACGGCATTTAAGTTACATCATTTATTTTGTACAATTATGCAAAAGGCGATATCTACACAAAACAACTTAAAGTTGAACGTATGGCAAAGATAACAAATAACGAAGTATCAGAGACCGTTCATTTACTTTTCCAATGCTCTACCAGTAGGTACTACATTGGCCAGGAGGCGAGTTTTTTGTTGCCTATAAATTTAGAATTTTGCCGAACCCTTGCCGTTTTCAGGCAAGGTAGGGATCTTTATCGTGCGTGACAACACTCACACACGGGACCTCCATTTAACCTCTCATCCGAACGAGGGCGTAATTTTTGTGAAAAATGCTCACCTGCCATTTTCAAGCAGTCGACCGTGTCGGGATTTGAACCCGGGATCTTGGGATCCGTAGTCTTACGCTTACTACATTGATCCACGGCGACGCCAGTATTAGAGACCGCAAATAAACACCATTACACGGAAATCCGAATTAATCACATTAGAAACAGCTTCAAAATACAGGGAATATTAAAGACAAAACCTGGTTGGTTGGAAACAATCTGCAGAACTGCTTGAAAATCCAACCCACATGTAGTAGGAAAAGGCTATTTAACACCCATTCGGTGATAACACAAGTCAGTCCACAACTCATGCACGTCAAAGCTACAACACTGTTAACCAGAAATCTACGCGTAAAATAAATAAAGTAAAATAGATCAAATTTAAGTTACAGTGAAAGTAGTGCAACAACTACGTTAAGCATATATGAAGAATTTTTGCCGTTTTTATAGAAAACGTGAGTAGAAATTGGGTAATTAATTTAATTTAAATATTTATAATGATAGGGTTTCAATCTGGACAATTCAAGTCTGCGTCGACAATTCAAAGTTGTGTCGAAAAGAAGTTCTAACTCTAAGTGAATTCTAAGGGGACAATTCTAATCGAATTTTGGTAAAATTCTGGTACAATTCTAAGCTACGTTGAAAGGATTAACAAAAGGAAGAGATTCAAGGCATATGCAGACAAATATAAAGTAAAGAAGCACGAGATGATTTTTGGAATACAAGGGGTAATTGTGCTCAAATATTGGTTCAAATAAGCAGAGCATTGGTATACGAATGAAGACAGCGAGGGGGTTTTCTTCAACCGCTCCCTAGCTAGCTCAGTTGGGCCTCTTTTTGGATACCTAGATTTACTATCATACTTTTTACCGTTCACGCACACTCTCAATCAAACCACAAAATAATACAACAATCATACAATATTTATTTACCACTATTTACAAATAATAATTCAAGATTATGTACATTTCGGTGCTCAAGTTACACCTCAATAAATGATATCTTTGCAAAGTCCTTGTTTTTAAATTGAAATATCAAACACATTTAATGTAACAGGAGTAAATGGGCCCTAAATAATACCTTATTTATATTTTTTCTAATTATTACACTCTGGAGTATGGTGAGCTCATGATAACCCAGTTTATTTTTTAATGTATGCTTTTTACTTTGCATACTCTTACTACAAACACAAAAAAACCCATGTACTCTTAACAATAAAAATTTAAATTCATGAGGAACGTTAATAAGCTTTACGTACACCTTTAGATTTATATTCAAATACCATAATAAAAGTTAGTTATACGTATTCTTTTCAATACGCAAAATAACAAAAAATACCATTAAAGCTCACTCTCACACATCACAAATAATTTCTACAGTTTGTAAAAAACAGCAAATTCTAATGCGTTACCTGGAAAAACTTGAAGATTCCATGTCTGTTGACGATGTATTATGTTCCTAAACCCTCGGTATAGTGATTATGCGCTGCTTGCCGCCTCCAGCTATTTATAGATGAACACCATCTACGTTGCGCTGCATGCTACTCATTTAAGATCCATCTCAATAACCAAATCCAAGTATAGTACACTTGTTACTATTGCATAATTTAATTTACTTTACGTTACGAGCTTGTTACATTTTACGTTGTACCTTAGTTAAATATAAATAAACTCGACACAATCCGCGTTCAAAGTATAAGGCCACAACCATCTAAAACTGTACTATGTAATTTATAAATTTTAATACTTGCAAGCTCGTTAGTAGATTTTTGTACGTCGTAAGCGATGCAAATTAAAGAAATCAAAGAGAAATTTAATAACTCCCCTTTCATATTTATAGGATTCAAAATGTAACCTCTCCAAACCCTCTTAACGCGAAAAATTTAATTAAACTAACTCTTTCTTCAAATTTTGGTATAACCGTTTTCAAACTCCCCGAAATTTAGCTCGTCGCTACGCTATTTTCCGAAAAACCAGTATTCACCTGTCCCATGTTTGTCTGTTGTAAAACTAACTATTTAGACCAATGATATATTTCAGTGACGTCGTAAAACCTCGCCTGTATTAACTCTATTCCTCTCTTATGCATATTGGATGTTTCCTTCTAACCTTGCTTGAGTGGTAGAAAATCGATATTACTGTCCGCGTGATATCTACCCCACGTGGAGTTGTATACGTGCTTTGCGACTGTCGGTTGACCAATATACTTTGAAACTTGCTTGTTATGCTCCAAAAATACATAGAAGTCGACCTTTCAAAACATGCAGGTGTTCAATTAACGATCGTTTTAAAATAACATTTCTAGAGTTTACGTTTCAAGGTATTTCATATATTCGACGTCTTTGTTTGTTACTAAAACGTTTCGCCTTGGAATTATCGATTTTTCATGCTTTGATGCGTTTTCTGACTTTACAACCCTTTGAATTAAACTGAATTAAATTAATTAATAATTTCTATTGGCTTATACAATTTGTTTTCTTTACGAACCTACGAATTTTTAATCCCTAATTATAAAATTATGGTATTATTTGTTACTTAAATTTCGCACGTAAATTATGGTTGTTTCCTCTATACAGGGTGTTTGAAATTGCATTGTTTATACCCAAATTTAACCCTTTAAATCCACTACAATATATATATATATATATATATATATATATATATATATAAGCTTCTTGATAATTCTTGAGCGTAAGTTAATTTAGAAAAATTTTTGTTTTAGATCTTGGAATAAAATCACTCATAAAATTAAACACAAAAAATTAGATGTGTATCATTTGTATAACTGTAAAAATAGGCATTTAGTATAACAGGTAACATATGTTTGACTTACTTATTACTTGATAAAATTATTTAATGTATTCAACCATAATAAGAGTATCAGAAGTATGTAACGTTATTTAATAAAATATAGTGCCAACACACTAAAAATTAAAATACAATCAATTTATATGCACTATTTTGGTCTAAATAATTTTTTAATTTTTAAATGAAATGTCAGTTCTTTTATTTGACAAAAATGTAATACTAAGGATGACATTGATCAATTAATTATTATATTATTTGTTCCTATTTTTAGTTAAGTAGTAGTATATGATGTATTTGTAAAAAGAATATATTTATAATGTGGGTTGCAAAAAAATAGTTAAATTGTAGTGTCATATATTTTTTATAGGTGTAGTAAACAGGTTGTTTTTTGACTTACATTAAATACAATTCTGTGTGTAAGCAAGATCATTATAGTTAGTATATTTTTTTGGATTAAAGGTATATAGGTATGAGTAAACTGTATGTAAATTATTGTTGTCTTCTTTGTGATTGATTGAATTTTATTCTTGGTTAATATGAAATGATTCTAAGAAGTTTTTTTTGTAATTGCTTTCTATATCTAAAATTTTTACCTTATCATAATTGACTTTGTGTTGTGTATTGTGTAAATGTTTAGAAAAAGCACAAAAGATCTTTCCTAATTTTGCATCACTTTTATGCTGTGCCCATGCAATTTTGGAGCCACTGTTTGGTTTGGCCTATGTACAAAGCTTTGCATTCACATTGAACCTTATTAACTAAATTGCTACACAGAGCTTTATTTGCTTTTTCCTTTAGTTTAGTAAACAAGTTTCCAACAGACAGCATTTGAATTTATTATAGTTACAAGAGGCTATTTTAGTAATTTTTTTTAGTAGTGGTGAAAGATTAGTAATACATAAAAGTTTTTTGTAAATGACATCAGTAGTTTTAGGTTGAGGCGGAAATATGATTGAGTTAGTATGTCGTAGTTTTGATAAAAGTGGTCTAGAATAGCCGTTGTTGATTAAGATTGATATTAGTTCTTTCAGATATTTGTCTTTAAATTTGGGTTCACAAATAGAGACTATACAATGTGTCAGTTCTAATATGGTGTTAATTTTTTGTTTCATGCTATGATTCGAATGGTAATTCAAATATCTCTCTGAATTTGTAGGTTTTTTGAAAATATCAAAATTGATCTTGTTGTCATTGTTGCGGATAACTAGTGTGTCAAGGAATGGTATAGATTGGTGAGATTTTAATTCGGAAGTAAATTTCAAATGTTCAATAAAATTGTTAAAATGCTGAATGGTGGTTTGTAAAAAATGTTCAGGGAGTGAGCAAAGAATGTCATCAACGTATTTGACTAGAAATATCATCTCAAAAAATAAGTTAGATAAAACACTTTCTACGAGCTTGTCCATTACTATTTGTGCAATAACTGGGGATAAAGGCGAACCCATTAACATAAAAATGCACGCAAAAACGCGCGCGCACATACACGCGCGTGCTCCCTAATGGACGAACGCACATACAAACACACACAATTACGAACACACAAACAAGGTGTCCAAGAGAAGAACGCATGCAGGGCCGTATTTAAGAAAAGTGTCAAAGATAGCCCAATAAAGACAAAACGTCTTAAGACAAAACTCATAGCGCTTGGCGATAGTCCATCAAAAAGTGCTAAAATGAAATGCTATTTGTTTTATTTTGTTTGCATTTATTACACAAGAAATTAAATATTTTTAAAATCTCAAAATTCACTTTTTTCAAAATTACTTCATAACGAATTTTTTTTTCTTCTGTAAAGACTAAATGATAATCACTAGAATTCTCCAATTTTTTCTCTGTTTAACCAAATTTGTATATCTTACCGTTACCAAGATCCCCATGCTGTGCGTCCTTATCATGGACACCTTGTGCATTCCGTTCAGTGGATTTTAAGGACTTGGTTAAAACTTCACTATGACGACAAGGTTCAAACCAGAATGCATGTTATTAAAAATATTATGAACTGGTGTATTTGTACTGCTTACAAAAAAGAGATTATAAACTATTACATATATTTAAAACAAATTCCATCCTTCCCTTTCCAATAAATGGTAACCAATTATTAATCTTTAGTAGTGCGCCACTCCTCCAATTGGTCCATATCAGGAACAGCCCAATATTTAACTAAAATTAACAACATTAGTACATTTTCATATAACCTAAAACCACGTACGATTTGCTGTATGTTCATCAGTATGTATTTCAACATGTTCGGCATTGCTTGTTAATGAGAATGGCTGTTCCTCATTAAGACGATTTTGCCGTAATTCCTTAATGCGCGACATTGACATCGTCTCTGGAGGATCCCGCATTCTGACGAAACAACCTGTTTCACAAAAAGAAACTGATATAAGTAACTTTATCGTGAGTATCACAGTAAATATGTCAAAACAACATTAGTACATTTTCATATAACCTAAAACCACGTACGATTTGCTGTATGTTCATCAGTATGTATTTCAACATGTTCGGCATTGCTTGTTAATGAGGATGGCTGTTCCTCATTAAGACGATTTTGCCGTAGTTTCTTAATGCGCAACATTGTCATCGTCTCTGGAGGAACCCGCATTCTGACGATACAACCTGTTTCACAAAAAGAAATTGATATAAGTAACTTTATCGTGAGTATCACATTAAATACGTCAAAACAGCATAAATACATTTTTATATAAACTAAAACAACGTACGATTTGATGTATGTTCACCAGTATCTATTTCAACATGTTCGGCGTTGCTTCCAAATGAAGATGGCTGCTCCTCGTTAAGACGATTTTGCCGTAATTTCTTAAAGCGTGACAATGCCATCGTCTCTGGAGGATCCCGCATTCTGACGAAACAACCTGTTTCATAAAAAGAAACTTATATAAGCAACTTTATCGTGAATATCACAGTAAATATGTCAAAACAACATTAGTGCATTTTTATACAACTTAAAACCACGTACGATTTGCTGTATTTTCATCAGTATGTACTTCAACATGTTCGGCGTTGCTTCCAAATGAGGATGGCTGCTTATCGTTAAGACGATTTTTCCGTAATTTCTTAAAGCGCGACATTTCCATCGTCTCTGGAGGATCCCGCATTCTGACGAAACGACCTGTTTCACAAGAAAAACTAATATTGGTAATCTTATCGTGAATATCACAGTAAATACGACAAAACAGCATAAATACATTTTTATATAACCTAAAACAACGTACGATTTGATGTATGTTCACCAGTATCTATTTCAACATGTTCGGCGTTGCTTCCGAATGAGGATGGCTGCTCCTCGTTAAGACGATTTTGCCGTATTTTCTTAAAGCGCGACATTGCCATCGTCTCTGGAGGATCCCGCATTCTCACGAAACGACCTGTTTCACAAGAAAAAACTGATATTGGTAATTTTATCGTGAATATCATAGTAAATATGTCAAAACAACATTAGTACATTTTAATATAACTTAAAACAACTTACGATTTGATGTATGTTCACCAGTATGTATTTCAACACGTTCGGCGTTGCTTCCAAATGAGGATGGCTGCTTCTCGTTAAGACGATTTTGCCGTAATTTCTTAAAGCGGGACATTGCCATCGTCTCTGGAGGATCCCGCATTCTGACGAAACCACCTGTTACACAAGAAAACTGATATTGGTAATTTTATCGTGAATATCACAGTAAATATGTCAAAACAACATCAATACATTTTTATGTAATCTAAAACCATGTACGATTTGCTGTATGTTCATTAGTATGTATTTCAACATGTTCGGCGTTGCTTCCTAATGAGGATGGCTGCTCCTCGTTAAGACGATTTTGCCATAATTTCTTAAAGCGCGACATTGCCATCGTCTCTGGAGGATTCCACATTTTGATAAAAAACCTGTGTCGCCAAAAAAAACTGATATAGGTAATTTTATCGTGAATATCACAGTAAATATGTCAAAACACCATTAGCACATTTGTATATAATTTAAAGTCGTATATGACTTGATGTATGTTTGTCAAACTGTATTCCAACATGTTCGACGTTGTTTCCTAGTGAGGATGGGTACTTCTCCTTAAGATGTTTCGCTTTGGTATCTTAAAGCGCGACATTGACATTTTCTCTGAAAGATCCAGCATTCTGATGAAAAATATTGTTCACAAAATATAACTGCTGTAGGTAATTTTATTGTGAATATCACAGTAAATATGTCAAAACATCATTAGCACCTTGTTATATAACTTAAAACCACATACAATTAGATGTATGTTCATCATTATGTATTTCAACATGTTCGCTGTTGCGTATTAGTGAGGATGGGTGCTTATCCTTATGAAGTTTTCGCTGTGGTATGTTAAAGGACGACATTGTCATCTTCTCTGGGGACTCAGCATTCTGATAAAAAAACTTGTTCCACAAAATAGAACTACTACGGGTAATTTTATCGTGAATATGACAGTAAAGATGTCATAAGAAGAGGTTTAAGGTTGGCGTATTTCACTTTGGAAATTGAACCGCACAAAATGAGTATGAATACATATGCCTCTTTATTTGTATGTCTATCAAAGCGTGCATCTTGAGTTGGTGTCGAATATATCTACCAACGTTTTCCGAGCTGCTATATGTCGGTTTATTGCTGAACGCGACTCTGTGACGATCTTTACAGTGATTGTAGAACAGGTTTTGTTGGTGCACAAAATTAAATACTTTCTTTCGCAAAATCTGCCACATTCAAAACTAACATCACCTTTCCTTCTACCCCTCACTTCAGTGGACTATGGAAGACAGACGTAAAGCCTGCAAAAACTTTGCTCGTCCGAACCATAAATAAACAAGTCCTAAGATACGAAGAGTTATCTACAGTTTTTATTCAAAACGAATTCACTCCGAACTCGCATCCTCTAACTGCTGTTAGTAACAACCACAACGATTTGAAACGTCTCACACCAGATTTTTGAACCCATTGGTCCCGGCACACGCTGCAGCAACGTTCCAAGTGGCATAAAACTTCGTCTCCAATTAACCTTGGTACATTAGTCTTAATTAAATTCTATAATGTACACTCCTTCAATAGTTGTTCGGACGTGTTGTAACTGTGGATCCGAGGATTGACGTAATCATTTGGGTTATTATACTCAAAACCGCTAGTGGCAAGCTGAAACGTCCCATCGCTAAGCTCTGTTTATTGCCATTAATGTAGTTTTGTGTGAAAAATTCTGTACATTTTGGTGGATGGTAAATTCCGTTTTAGAGTTAAGTTTTATTTCTAAATTGGACTTGCTTAATAATATAAACGAAATGTAACTTGTGAGGAAAGTATTTATTAACCACTCTGCATATATTAAAATTAATTAAATATTAATTTGCTATGCAAATCCTGCATGTTTTACCCAAAAGTGAAGTGAAGCTCTATCTCGGTAGAAACTGGTTTCGTAAAGGACGAACCTTTTGTGTTATAAACTGTGCACTCGCAACGGTCATCCCAATTTGATCTAACGTGTCCTGTACAGACAACAGCTTTAATTGAACCACAAAATAAATAAACTTGTTTGAACGTTTATTTTGATTAATTTTTGTTTTGGGTAGCGTCTGTTCTTTCTACCTCTTTGGCTGCTGAGTAAAACCGCATTCGTATTCTTACGTTAAAATAGCGATTGCTGTGATAATATTGATTCTACAAGTGTATAAGAATATTTTTTGGGATTTATTTTATTAACAACTTGTATTAATTATGTAATTGGAACACTAACTATATATTGCTAAAATCCTGATTGTTAATAATTTTAATTCAGCTAATTTTTCAATATATTGGCCACATAACATGAACTGTTTTCAAAATTAGTACATTTTTATATATTGTTATGTCCAAAAATGTAATAAACTTAATCACTCTAATCTAGTTTTACTAATAAGGATTTAGATTAAGAATTTTTATAGCGTTAGGTATTATCTATGATGGGCAAATATAAATAATCTTTTACTGTCAACATTTACGTGTAGACAATACATAAACAATTGATTTTGATGTAGACAAAGTAAACAATACATAGACATTGTGTATACAATAGTAGTTCCGTACTACAGCCAGCGCCAATATCGCAAATGCTTAATTTATTGGTAAACTAGACATTCGATTAGCACTTTTGAATGATGAGATGGCATGTATGACACTGACACATAACCTTTTTAAAATAATAAATATAACGGTATTTAGTTAGGTCACAGGAGTTTAAGCTTGTTTAATGTTTATTGGAAAACATAAAAATGGTTGGAAGATATAAAAATAAAGGGTTCGATAGTTTAGGTTTGATTTTAATTAAAACAAACAAAGGAAAATATGCTGCAGTTTGTACTGTTTGCAACAAAGGATTACGTAATACTATCTTTATTCGACTAGAATCACACAGGTTTGTGTATCTAATCAATAATTTGTTCAATAATTGCAATAGTATGTTATTATTTTTACAGAAATATTTGCCAACGTCTTATGGGAAGGAGTTCGTGTAGCCGTAGTAGAAGTCCAAGCTCTAGTAATAGTAACGCTTCTGAAGTTCTTGTAGATAATACAAATGAAAGTAATTCTGGGAGTGAAGAGATTTCTTTGTCAGACAGCTAGAGAAGTATGGAACTAGAAGTTAATGCAGATGGATCTTTAAGTGCAAACAAAATTAATTCTATAAATCCTTGTACATTGGCATCTAGAACTTTATTGTATTCAGCATCATGTTCAACTACTACACCAAATGTTGAAGCTACTCGTTCGTTTCTTGCAAAATCTTTCTTAACAAATGAGATTTTAAATGAACAAAATGTTGCAACCCCATCTGCTTCAGTAGTAAATAAAGTCCACAGAAATAAAGTTAATAATAAAGATCAATGCATTGCTAAATTTGTTGACCATTTATCTGCGAACGAACATACTGAACTAAATTGCTAATTAGTAAAGTTTGTTTTTGGCTGTAATATTCTTTTTGCTGCTGCAGATTCAATTCATATTAAGAACTTTATAAAAAACTTAAGCACTAATAATAATCTATAGGAACACTGTGGCACGATTTAAATAAAATTAAATAAAAACCCTTAACCACAAAAAATATTTAAATTACTAGATACGTATTTCGACCACTATGTGGTCATCATCAGTAGGAAAAAAAAAAAAATATATTAGCTGTATAATTTACTATATTGTTGCTTTAAACACTATCGAGGATATTCTCCTCACCCGCAGGCTGGTGTTCTCAACAACAAACAAGTGAATTGTGACATTATAACTTAAAACTACCTAATTTATACTAATTCTAAATCTACTGAAGCGGAACCAGTTTAATCTTGCTTTCTCATTGGTTGTTGACCAATAGGGAAAGCAAAGCAGATGACTCTATTGGCCTTTTATCGGTGTTTAAGAGGGGTCCTTTATGTTTAACAATTTTAATTGATTCATAGGCATTTAAGGAGGAAAACGTTGGTACCGCTTTTAACAATTTAACATTTTCTAGTTTAACGGGGTGGCTGGTTTCAAATATATGTTTGGCGACCTGAGACCTTTCATATTTACCATATTTGAAATGAGCAATGTGTTCTTTAAATCTTGTTGTTATATTCCTCTTGGTCTGACCAATATATTTTGAAAACACCCTGGCCCTGCACAACTAATTTCATAAATCCCCGACTTTTGCAATTTTTCCACCTTGTCTTTTGGATTACCTAGCAAATCTTTAATTTTATTATTATTAGTGAAAGCAATTTTGAAATTACACTGTTTGAATATTTTATCAAGACCCTTTGTGGTTTTGTGAAACGGAAGTTTAACATATTTAAGATTATCGTTAGAGGTGGTTGATTGCAAAGTCGTTGATTTACGGATGTTGATCCTATTTTTACACTTTCTAAAAATATTATCTATAATATCAGAAGAGAAACCATTGTAATTCGCTATTTGTTTAATAAGAGCAAATTCCTTATTAAATCTGTTTTTATTTAAAGGAAATTCAATAATCTATTAATTAAAAGTTAAATGAAGCCAACTTATGTTGTATGCTATGATTAGAGGAAGACAAAATAAAGCGATTTACATTGGTTTCTTTTCTATAAATGTCAAATTCTAATTTATTACCATTTCTAATTACTAATGTATCTAAAAGGGTAATTGTCCATTATTCTCTAGTTCATACGTAAATTTTATGCTTTGAAATTTTGAATTCATTTCTTTAAGAAAATCATCAACATTTGATTTAGAAGTGTCAAAACTGCAAAATATCATCCACGTACCTTAACCATATTCTTGGGAAGTATTTGGAGTTTTCTTTTAACTCGGTTTCAAAACGAGACATAAATAAATTTGCTATGAAAGGTGATAAGCTATTTCCATTGCTGTGCCTTCATGTTGTTCGTACAACTTGTTGTTGAATTGAAAACAGTTCTGGGACATGCAATGCGAAACAAGCTTGATATAGTCCTCAACTTTATCATCATCAATATCACTATCTATAAGAACATCCTTTAAATATGTTAAAGTACGTGGTATTGGAACACTAGGGAATAATGAACTGACATCAAATGAAATTAAGATTTCGTTCTCTTCTAATGTGATATTTTTAATTTTATTAATGAACTCTAAAGAGTTTTGTACAGACAAACTATTAAACTTTAAATTCTTAAATTCATTCGACAGCCATCGTGATAAATAGTAAGTCGGTGAGTTGATACCTGAAACTATTGGTCTCATCAATTTATTATTTTTGTGAATCTTTGGTAAACAGTAAAGCGTTGGCATTTCAGGATTCGAAATTTTTAATTTTAATTTTAGTGTAGGCGAAATTAGGTTTGGACATTCTTTCAAAACAGACTCTGTTGATTTAATCATTTTATTTAAAGGAACTTCATTTTACGTTTTTGACTATTGGTCTGTAAGGACCCTCAGACAGCAAAGTCTCTACTCTATCAACATAGTCTTGTTTATCCAGAATAACCAACCTATTCCCTTATCAGCCTTTAAATAATAACAATTCTTTTGTCGTAAATCTTTAATAATCAGATGATCTTTCCTTGTTTGTTCTGAGGCATTCCTTGCGCAAGTGCGTAAGTTGTTCGAAAGTTGAATTTTGCACGCGTTTCTAATAAAGTTTTTGAATTGTCATCTAATTTTGAAATGGATTTTCAATGCCAGCAATAATGTCTTCCAAAGGAGTTTTCAAATGATCTACTCCAAATTTTAGGCCTCGATCAAGGAAAGTCAACTCTTCATTATTAAAGATTTTCGACGATTCGTTAACAACTATTGACTCTAATTGAGGTGAAGTAATTTCCAGTTTTTAGGAGGTACATTGACATTGTGTTTCTTTAAAAGAAACTTCAACTTAGTGTTTTGCCTATTAATTTTGTCTAACAATTTATGATTGTTGACTTCAAAACAAATCTCTGGAAATTATTCCATTCCTGAAAACCGGACTCGGATAAATTGCACGTTAGTGCTAGGTGCGATTTATACGTTTCCAGTTCCAATCTACTAAGTTTACTGTACAGATATTTGATTTCCAAATTAAGCCATTTATCTTTTGCAAAATTGATTATTGCGTTACTACGTTTACAATTACTGCTGATTTTACGTTAATTAAATTTGGAAAAACTTTGTGGGCTTTACAACTTTTAGAAATCGAATATCTGCTTTAACAAAACTAATTTTAAGAGCTAAGCTCCGATACCTATTAAGTTCCGAAGACCGGGAAGTCATAGTTAATAATCTATAGGAACACTGTGGCACGATTTAAATAAAATTAAATAAAACCCTTAACCACAAAAATATTTAAATTACTAGATACGTATTTCGACCACTATGTGGTCATCATCAGTAGGAAAAAAAAAAAAAAAATATTAGCTGTATAATTTACTATATTGTTGCTTTAAACACTATCGAGGATATTCTCCTCACCCGCAGGCTGGTGTTCTCAACAACAAACAAGTGAATTGTGACATTATAACTTAAAACTACCTAATTTATACTAATTCTAAATCTACTGAAGCGGAACCAGTTTAATCTTGCTTTCTCATTGGTTGTTGACCAATAGGAAAGCAAAGCAGATGACTCTATTGGCCCTTTATCGGTGTTTAAGAGGGTCCTTTATGTTTAACAATTTTAATTGATTCATAGGCATTTAAGGAGGAAAACGTTGGTACCGCTTTTAACAATTTAACATTTTCTAGTTTAACGGGGTGGCTGGTTTCAAATATATGTTTGGCGACCTGAGACCTTTCATATTTACCATATTTAAAATGAGCAATGTGTTCTTTAAATCTTGTTGTTATATTCCTCTTGGTCTGACCAATATATTTTGAAAACACCCTGGCACTGCACAACTATTTTCATAAATCCCCGACTTTTGAAATTTTTCCACCTTGTCTTTTGGATTACCTAGCAAATCTTTAATTTTATTATTATTAGTGAAAGCAATTTTGAAATTACACTGTTTGAATATTTTATCAAGACCCTTTGTGGTTTTGTGAAACGGAAGTTTAACGTATTTAAGATTATCGTTAGAGGTGGTTGATTGCAAAGTCGTTGATTTACGGATGTTGATCCTATTTTTACACTTTCTAAAAATATTATCTATAATATCAGAAGAGAAACCATTGTAATTCGCTATTTGTTTAATAAGAGCAAATTCCTTATTAAATCTGTTTTTATTTAAAGGGAAATTCAATAATCTATTAATTAAAAAGTTAAATGAAGCCAACTTAAGTTGACTTCATTTAACTTTTTAAAAATCAGCAGTAATTGTAAACGTAGTAACGCAATAATCAATTTTGCAAAAGATAAATGGCTTAATTTGGAAATCAAATATCTGTACAGTAAACTTAGTAGATTGGAACTGGAAACGTATAAATCGCACCTAGCACTAACGTGCAATTTATCCGAGTCCGGTTTTCAGGAATGGAATAATTTCCAGAGATTTGTTTTTGAAGTCAACAATCATAAATTGTTAGACAAAATTAATAGGCAAAACACTAAGTTGAAGTTTCTTTTAAAGAAACACAATGTCAATGTACCTCCTAAAAAACTGGAAATTACTTCACCTCAATTAGAGTCAATAGTTGTTAATGAATCGTCGAAAATCTTTAATAATGAAGAGTTGACTTTCCTTGATCGAGGCCTAAAATTTGGAGTAGATCATTTGAAAACTCCTTTGGAAGACATTATTGCTGGCATTGAAAAATCCATTTCAAAATTAGATGACAATTCAAAAACTTTATTAGAAACGCGTGCAAAATTCAACTTTCGAACAACTTACGCACTTGCGCAAGGAATGCCTCAGAACAAACAAGGAAAGATCATCTGATTATTAAAGATTTACGACAAAAAAATTGTTATTATTTAAAGGCTGATAAGGGAATAGGTTGGTTATTCTGGATAAACAAGACTATGTTGATAGAGTAGAGACTTTGCTGTCTGAGGGTCCTTACAGACCAATAGTCAAAAACGTAAAATGAAGTTCCTTTAAATAAAATGATTAAATCAACAGAGTCTGTTTTGAAAGAATGTCCAAACCTAATTTCGCCCACACTAAAATTAAAATTAAAATTTCGAATCCTGAAATGCCAAAGCTTTACTGTTTACCAAAGATTCACAAAATAATAAATCGATGAGACCAATAGTTTCAGGTATCAACTCACCGACTTACTATTTATCACGATGGCTGTCGAATGAATTTAAGAATTTAAAGTTTAATAGTTTGTCTGTACAAAACTCTTTAGAGTTCATTAATAAAATTAAAAATATCACATTAGAAGAGAACGAAATCTTAATTTCATTTGATGTCAGTTCATTATTCCCTAGTGTTCCAATACCACGTACTTTAACATATTTAAAGGATGTTCTTATAGATAGTGATATTGATGATGATAAAGTTGAGGACTATATCAAGCTTGTTTCGCATTGCATGTCCCAGAACTGTTTTCAATTCAACAACAAGTTGTACGAACAACATGAAGGCACAGCAATGGGAAATAGCTTATCACCTTTCATAGCAAATTTATTTATGTCTCGTTTTGAAACCGAGTTAAAAGAAAACTCCAAATACTTCCCAAGAATATGGTTAAGGTACGTGGATGATATTTTGCAGTTTTGACACTTCTAAATCAAATGTTGATGATTTTCTTAAAGAAATGAATTCAAAATTTCAAAGCATAAAATTTACGTATGAACTAGAGAATAATGGACAATTACCCTTTTAGATACATTAGTAATTAGAAATGGTAATAAATTAGAATTTGACATTTATAGAAAAGAAACCAATGTAAATCGCTTTATTTTGTCTTCCTCTAATCATAGCATACAACATAAGTTGGCTTCATTTAACTTTTTAATTAATAGATTATTGAATTTCCCTTTAAATAAAAACAGATTTAATAAGGAATTTGCTCTTATTAAACAAATAGCGAATTACAATGGTTTCTCTTCTGATATTATAGATAATATTTTTAGAAAGTGTAAAATAGGATCAACATCCGTAAATCAACGACTTTGCAATCAACCACCTCTAACGATAATCTTAAATATGTTAAACTTCCGTTTCACAAAACCACAAAGGGTCTTGATAAAATATTCAAACAGTGTAATTTCAAAATTGCTTTCACTAATAATAATAAAATTAAAGATTTGCTAGGTAATCCAAAAGACAAGGTGGAAAAATTGCAAAAGTCGGGGATTTATGAAATTAGTTGTGCAGGGCCAGGGTGTTTTCAAAAATATATTGGTCAGACCAAGAGGAATATAACAACAAGATTTAAAGAACACATTGCTCATTTTAAATATGGTAAATATGAAAGGTCTCAGGTCGCCAAACATATATTTGAAACCAGCCACCCGTTAAACTAGAAAATGTTAAATTGTTAAAAGCGGTACCAACGTTTTCCTCCTTAAATGCCTATGAATCAATTAAAATTGTTAAACATAAAGGACCCTCTTAAACACCGATAAAGGCCAATAGAGTCATCTGCTTTGCTTTCCTATTGGTCAACAACCAATGAGAAAGCAAGATTAAACTGGTTCCGCTTCAGTAGATTTAGAATTAGTATAAATTAGGTAGTTTTAAGTTATAATGTCACAATTCACTTGTTTGTTGTTGAGAACACCAGCCTGCGGGTGAGGAGAATATCCTCGATAGTGTTTAAAGCAACAATATAGTAAATTATACAGCTAATATATTTTTTTTTTTTTCCTACTGATGATGACCACATAGTGGTCGAAATACGTATCTAGTAATTTAAATATTTTTTGTGGTTAAGGGTTTTTATTTAATTTTATTTAACTTAAGCACTGCTTATGTAGATCAATTACCTAGTAGAAAATATCTATCAGCAAAGCTATTAGATAAATTATATGAAAACTCAGTTACTCATACCCGTGAAGTCTAAATCAGCTTCAATCATAGATGGTTAGAAGAATTAGCCATGTAATACTAAAACTGTAGTTAGTATACTACACAATTCATAAGGCATACAAGCATCTTGAAGGCATGGAATTTTTCTGAAAAAATTAAGAATGCCTAAAAATTGTCTAAAATAGTGGAAACATCATTTCAACTAGCGAACGATAAATGCAGCACAAATGTTTATGCAGTAGTGTCCGGTAATGCCAGTGTTATAACTAAAATGGGAAAATTACTAAAACATACTATTTGACACTCTACATGTAGTAGTCAGATAGAAAATTTGACTGGATAAGCAAGAGACGTTCTAGCGCGAGAAAACCTGTTTTCTTATGGGATTTAACATGGAAAATTCTAAGGTCCATTCTGGTCATTTTTGTCAGATACAAAAGTCATTTCCCCCACCTGACCCATACATATATATTACTCAATTATAAATGTAAAGTGGAATTCCTTTGCAAATAGCAGGCGATGGAGGCGGTATGTGTAGGTGGACGACTTTGTGGCGTACTTGGTATGCGTGTGACTACTAAGCCCAAGGTCTCGGGTTCGAATCCCGACACGCTTGCAAAATAATAGGCGAGCATTTTTCACAAAAATACGCCCTCGTTCGGATGAAAGATAAAATGGAGGTCCCGTGTGCGAGTGCTATTACGCACGTTAAAGATCCCTACCTTGCTTGGAACAGCAAGGGTTCGGCAAAATTCAAAATTTTTCAGGTAAAAAAAAACTCGCTTCCTGGTCAATGTAATACCTTCGGGTAGCGCATTGGAAAATCACATGTAAGGTATGTGTAGATGGAGGTTATGGGTAGAGTTGGAGATTGTATGTGGAGGTGTTGTTTGGAGGTGGAAGTTGAAGTCTGGTGTAGAAGCATAGAGTGGTGGAAGCGTGTGGAGGTAGAGGTTGTGTGCGGAGTTGTAGGTAGTATTTACGGGTGGTGTGTGGAGGGGGAGAAAACAGTATCTATTTGTCAATAGGTGTAAACTTGATTATTAGTTAATACATAACGCTATATTACACCCAAATAACATAAAAATAATATGTCAATGCAAAGTAATTTTTAAAAATTCCTTCTGGAAAATAGCTACTATTGCTTGTTGAGTCTCTATTTGTCACGTTCACTCCGTCGTTTGGTCGCGCACCGGGGTACGACTTTGAGCATGTCGGGTTGCGTCTGGGCGCGGGTAAGACGCGTCGGGGTACGAGTGGAGCTTTTCATATACATCACCACATACCCCTCCAAGTCCATATACAACCTTCACCTATAAACAACATGTCCACCTCTACCTCCACCTCCCCACACCACTTCCACCACCACACACAACTTCCAACACTCTACACCCTATACACGACTTCCAAAACCCTACACCTCCACACACGACTTTCAACACCATACACCTCCACACACGACTTCCGCCGCCACACACCACCTCTAAATACTACATATAACTCCAAATACACGCACAACCTCCACCTACACACACATCCACTTCCACATCTACCCACCACCACCATCTCCACGCACAACTTTCAACACCCTACACTTCCACACACAACTTTCACCTCCACATACCACCTCTAAATACTATCTATAACTCCAGACACACACAATCTCCACCTACATATTTCCACCTCCACCTACCAGTTCCACCACCACCTTCACAAACATCCTCTACAACTCAACACACGACCTCTATCTACACCCCTACTTCCATCTCTCCACACCACCACCACACAGCACCTCCACCTTTCCACACCATCTCTGCCTTCCCATCTGCACACAACCTCTACCTCCAATACAACTTCTACCACCCTACACTTATAAAACAGACCTCAACTTCCACACTCCACCCCCATACACAACTTCCAATACCCCTCACATCCACACGCAATACTCCCTGTATGTTTGTTGTGGCTTGTTTTGTATTTTCCTTAATCTTTTTTGGGAATTAAATCACTCATAGTTATTAAAATCGTCTTTATTTACGTTTCGATCCATGACCTAGGATCGTTGTCAAAATAATAAAAACATTTATGACATAAATTGAAGGTGACTGATTTATTAGTGTTTGATTTGAATACTTTTAAAGTTTAGAAGAATGAGTGCTTTCAATTTGTGTTGCGTCCTGGGAGTGACTTTGAGGTAGCCAATACACTAACATGAAATCAGCTGTTAAATTTTGATATAGTTAAATTTCATATAAATTCAATAACTTGTAGCCTTCTACTTTCCTCTAAAGGAAAATAATATGTCTGCTCTACCATACAGGCGGCAGAGCCTCGATAGATTACGAGGGGTTCCTGTTTGATAGTCAAGCCCAGGGTAAAAAGAATGTTGAATGGCTTTGAGAAAAAAAGGGTCCCTCTAAAGAGTCCTTCCAACCAGCTAAGTTTCTTCAACTTAGGGCAGAGCTATGAGTTAGGGTCGTAGGATGGTATACGATAAAACAAAAGAAATTTTATTGGACGCCAACGTATCTTAATGACTGTTTTATAAGAAATTATTCGAGGATCAGATACGGAAATCTTCGAAAGAAAAAAATTTACGACGAGCAACATAAACAAAAATACTTACTGTGGTCTCTGCAACCTGGAATAGGAACGACGATCTCGTGCTATCTGAAAATTTAATCACACCTAAACATTTTCAAACTATGGCTTCATTAGAGCCTAGTCACTTTATCACAAAAATAATTATATGTAAATCCACTAGACAAAATTATACTTTCAAGAAAAACTTTTAACTTTAACACCAATAATACCTTTCTTCAGTACTAAAGTTTCTTAATAATAAACAGTTTACTTCTGTAGGCTAATTACTGTTGACTTCAAAGAAAGAAAATTTTGAGACAACTTAATATTTTTTCTATTAATTCTTTTTTTTTTAAATATTTATATATACATTGTTTATACAACTTAACTGCATAAATTATTTCAGTTCACTTTAAAAAAATATAATACTTTTACTTTATGTTACAGTGACTTCATGCTACTAGAATAGGATCCTTTTCAGTTCACAAAAAAAATTACATATTCAAAAATAATTTCTCAGGTTATGGTTGTACATTTTTAATAGTTATCTTTAATAAAATCAAAGGTCAAAGAATAGTACTTATTGTCGACGTTGAATTATACTTCAGACGTATTATCACAGTGTGTTATACACAATAATTCGACAAACAATTCTTATCATATCACATGTTCTATAAAGCAAACCTTTCAATACAACTTTGTAACTTCAAACATAATCTTATACAAAGATCTTAAAATGTTAAGGTCAATTATGCCTTATTCAAATACTAAATTTTTACATTAAATTTTTAAGTGAAACAAATTAATTGAACTATGAACTTTAACAAAATTTCGAGAATTAATTTTAAACAAACTTTTGTATAGCTTCTTCGAAAATTTATCTGAGCATTTTAATTGAAAGTTTCTTGAAAAGATATAAGTATAAAAATGGAGGATGACTCACCGCTGGCCATCTGCTTGGCGGCCGGTTTTCCTTTTTTTAAAAAAAAAAAATTTTTAAACATCTGCGTTCTTACTCTTATACTTGAGCGTGCCTGACGAAGGGGTCCGGATTTAATCTTCATACAAACCAATCACGTGTGCGGATTTTTACATTCCTGCCAAGTAACAATTGAAGCTGCTTCTCTAGTGCTTGCCTTATGTTTAACGATTGTTTTCTTTATAATACTTAAATTTCCATAACTTCATTACTTGTAACTTGAATTTAATATTTTAAAATTCGGAATTATAATTATCTTCATATTTAATGATAGGTAGTTTAATCCTTAAAACTCTAAACTAAAACAAAGAAGAACTTGCGCGTAAAAATATATCTACAACCATTTTAGGTCGATGCTATTACAGAAACTAACTTATGGTACATGTTGACTCCACTTAACCAATTGTTCGGGCGTCATGTTTAATCAAAAACCTGCAAGCCCAAGATAATACTCGTCTACGGACTACATCTGATACCAAAATGGCTTATTCCACGAGGCAATCGTAGTTATACAAGCATACGCCGGGAGGGAGAATATTGAAACAAGATACAAACAACTAGAAGTTCACTTTAAGTGTACTTTTGCTATTCTAATGTAGATGGCGTACTATGTATGAATTTATAATAAAAGGTTTCAATAGAAATTTAACATTTATTGATTAGGTGTATTGAACAAAGTTGTATATTTAAATAACAGAAAATCGTAATTGTTACAAACTTAAGGATTGGAAAACATTTTTTAACATGTTTCTATTTATACGAGTGATGGGATGGTTATTAAATAAGTGTGCAATTACTTAAGCAGGCGATTTTCTATATTTATCTTGAGCAGGTAAAAAACTATCCTATTTCCATGATATTTAGTGGCATGTGAAGGGGGTTAAGTAGCCTTGCGACTATCAAGATCCCCAACACTCGAACATTTACAGAGTTAATATGCCTATTGTTATGTATTTAGTTATTGTATGTATAAACAGAAATCGTGTATATAGGCTGTATTTCATGTTAGGCGATTTAAAGTTCGGGCCTTTGGAGCTGTGTTTTTAAAAAACTGCGACACTTTAACAAATTTATTTTAATAAGTTAAACAGAAATTACAATGAAATTTAGACTAGCTGGTTCATAATAACTTTAATAAAAAATAATTAATTGTACTGGGCGAGTAGTCTAGGTAGACAACAATGCAAAAGCTGTAAACTCAAGACTGACTGCCGGGCATTGAGCTCCCGGGCTTTTTATAATAACCTGCCCCTCACACGGCTTGTGGGAACTTGCAGATCTCATGTCTGCTTTACACTTTGTTACAATGTATCAATTTTAATTCTAAGTAATTGCGGTCTGTTGACCGCCTGTGACCTGCCACCTGCAGTATCACTGCTCTCACGGATGCAAAGTTGCATTCCGTTCTCATGAACTGTCGATAACCTCTCTGGGTTATCCTTGTGTTACAATGTTGCATTGAACTTATACTTTATTTAACAATTTCTAATAATTCCTATTAGATTCAATATATCAATATATATAGGTAATTGGGGGATACATAACTCCTCCCACCGTAAATGAAAAATTAAGGTTTTTCTTAATTTTTAAATACATAAAATTCATTATTCAAATTCATTTAAAATTCATTGTTTCTAAGGGTATACTTATTGTTTCCTTTTTTCTTTTTGTTTCCTTAAATCTAGAACTGTTTCCTTCATTCTTATATCTAAGGTACATTTTGTAAAATACATATATAATTACAAAAATTATTAAAATGATTAATACAATTGTCCAAACACTTATATTATTATAATGTAACTTTGGCGTTTTGAGTTCACTTAATTGTTCTTTATAACTTTCCACTAATTTCACGGCGTGGTTGAGGTCGTCTAAGTCTAGATGCTCTAGCTTCATAGGTTTCTTAATTATTTCTTCGTCTTCTTGTTGTATCTTGAACTGTAGTTCCGGTAGGTTTGCAAGTTTCTTTGTTGCTATGGGATCTTGATAAACTCTGATTACTTCTTCTTTCAATTTCACATAACAGTCTTCTTTGAGGGTAATTAGTTTGCTTCCGATTAATGCTTGGTTATTTTCATCTTGGTTGCAGTGGATGGTTGCTATTACTTCTGTTGGAAAAATGGCTATCCATTTGTTATCTGTAACTTTTTGAATTTTCATATTAGTTATTTGCACTTGTTTGGTTTCACAGTTTTCGTAATGATTTGAGAATTTTAATAGTTGTACTTCACAAGGGCTGTCTTCTTGAATGGTTGTTGTCGTCATCGATTGACATAAATATTGGTTTGGTGTTACTTCAGTACATTTTTCGTTTGTATAACCATATCTCAGTTCATTTAGGGATAGGAATTTGGTTTTGGGTATGATTACTTGGTATGTGCTAGTAACTTTTGTTGGAAAAGCAAATAAATGATAATAATTATAATTGTTACTTTCTACTATTGGAATTTCTATTAAAATATTATTTCGTTTTTCTTAGTGTTGCTAAAATTTGTTGCATTAAGTAAGGGTTGGTATTATTTGAGTAAATATTGTAGTTTCTATACTGCCTAGTTTATTGGTAGTATACCGGGGTTGTTATATATATCTTATGTTATTATTTGGTTGTCCGTTCTACCTGGGTGGAGGTTGACGGTAAGGGTGATGATTGTCCATCTGACATTACAGGGTGTCTTAGGTTTTTCAAATGAATGTAGTTTGTTATTTTACCGTTGTCTACTACTGCTATGTTTTTATCTGATATTTTCTTAATTTTAAATGGTCCTAATTTTCTGGGTGCTGTTTTATGTCGCTTGCTTTGAAAGTTCTTCTCATACACGGTTTGTCCTATTGAAAATTTATTTGTGTCGGTATTTTTGTTTCGGGTTGTGGTGATACGTTCTTTATCGTTTTCTAATTTATCTTTTACTTTGTCATAAGTTATTTTTAGTTTTTGTTTGTGGTCTTTCGCATATTGTTGATATACTTCTTTATTGTAGTGTATGTCATAAGGATTTCGTGAATCTGAATGTCCTAATGTTAATTCTAAGAGTGTAAAATTTGTTGATGAGTGAATTGTGTTATTATAGGCGATTAGTGCGTATGACATTAAATTGGTTATATGTTCCTTTTTATAATTTATTCTTAATAATCGAATTTGTTCTAACAGGGTTAAATGTAATCGTTCGATTAGTCCGTTTGATTCAGGGTGGTTTTCCGTTATGAAATGAATTTTTATTTTGTGGAGTTCTAAAGTGTTTTGTATTGTCTCGTTTTTAAATTCGCTACCATTGTCTAAAGTGATTGATTCGGGTGTTCCGTAAAATGTGAAATATTGTAAAAATCCTTGGGTCACGTCGATGCTATTTTTGGATGTGATTGGTATTGCTTGGCCTATTTTTGTAAATGCGTCTACAATTGTTAGATAGTTTTGCGCTTCTACTACTAGAGTATCGGCATGTAGTTTTTGAAATGGCTTGTCGGGTGTTTTGGTTAACATTAAGGGTATCTTTGGGGGTTTCCTATCGTATTTCGCTTTGTCACATAATTCGCATTGGTTAATGAAATCTGTGGTCAAGTCCTTCATGTCTTTAAAATAATAACGTCTTATGAGTTGTTTTATTGTTTCGTTAATTCCACGATGGTTGGTTTTTCCTTCGTGTTGATTCCTAATTACGTCGTTTATTTCGTCAGGGTCGTCTAGTGTTATTAGTTTTCTAGTACATCTGATAAGTTCAGGTCCAGAGTTGTTGAATAGTTCAATGTATAATTCTGAAAATCTTTGGTATAAATGTTCGGTGTTGAAATAAAAATAAAATCGTTTTTTTCTCGGGAGTGTATTCTTTTAAAATTTTAATTATTTGTTCCTCGTTGTCATCGTTTGTTATTTGAATTTGATATATCTTTTTGTTATCTACTTTTGTATATTTTACTGGATTGAGGTTATTTAAAACTTCGGTTATTATAAATTGATTGGGTTTCATATCGATTGCTTCGTTTAAGATTTTAATCGCGTTTTTTGGTTCTTCGTTTTGTGTCGAATGTATTGTGTCGATCTCGTCTGGATCTTCCCTTATTTCTGCTTCGTCTACGTTTCCTATAATGGATTCCGTTTCTAATGCATTGAGTTGAATTCTACTTAAAGCGTCTGCGTTGTTGTTATAAATTCCCTTTTTATATATAATTTCGTAATCATACTCTTCGAGTCTGATTCTCTATCTTTGTAATTTTGAATTTGGTTCTTTCAGTTTGCATAACCATACTAGTGGTCTATGATCGGTATATATGTAAAATTTTCTTCCGTATAAGTAAGGTCTAAAATATTTTGTTGCCCAAATTATGGCTAATAATTCTTTTTCTATGGTACTATATTTTTGTTCGGTTTCATTCAGGGTTCTGGATGCGTAGCTGATGGGTTTATCGCTACCTACTTTTCCTTGGCTCAATACTGCGCCTAATGCTACATTCGATGCGTCTGTCGTCAGTATAAATGGTTTTGTAAAGTCTGGGTATTCTAATACAGGGTGATTCGTTAATATGTTTTTAACTTTGTCTACGGCTTTAATAAATTCCGGGTGTGTTCAATTTTGTTTCCTTTTTAAACAATTTGTCAGGGTTTGGTTATCTGAGCGTAACCTTTAATGAATTTGCGGTAGTAACCACTAAGTCCTAGAAATCCTTTAATTTCTTTGTTTGTTTTGGTAATGGGTAATTTAGAACTGCATTTGTTTTGTCTGGATTTGGCATTACTCCTTGGGGTGTTATTACATGTCCTAAAAACGATACTTCTTTTGTAAAATTCACTTTTGTCTAATTGTACTTTAAAATGTGCTTGTCTAAGTCTTTCGAATACTTCTTTCAATCTTTCTATGTGTTCTACCAATGATGTAGAATAAACTATGATGTCGTCAAGGTATACAAGGCATTTTCATTGTGTATTCCTCGTAATATATTGTCCATGACTCTCTGGAAAGTAGCGGGTGCGTTCTTTAATCCAAATGGCATTCGTTTGTACTCGTAATGTCCTCTAGGTGTGCTGAAGGCTGTTTTGATATGTCTTTTCTTCCATCTCTATCTGATGGTATCCTGATGCTAGGTCTAATGTTGTAAAATATTGACATTTGCCTAATTTGTCTAAAATTTCGGTTATATTTGGTAGTGGATATTTGTCATCTACCGTTTTTTCATTTAACTTTCTATAATCTATTACCATTCTGTACTTTCTCTTTCCGGTTGCGTCTAATTTCTTAGGTACTATTAACACGGGGCTGCTCCATGGTGAATTGGAGTGCTGGATTATGTCTTGGTCTAATAAGTCTGCTACTTGTCTGTCAGCTTCTTCTTGGCTTGCATGAGGTAGTCTATATGCTTTTGTAAAAATTGGCTTATCGTCTGTTAACTCGATATTATGTTTTACGGTGTTGGTGAATGTTAATGGTATTCCTTCACAATGGAATATGTCTCGGTATTCAAAACATAAGTTTTTAATTGCTCTTTCTTCTTCTTGATTGATATCGGTATTAAAGCGGATGTTAGTTAAATTTTCTCTTAACATTTCATCATGTTCTATTGGGTTGTAATCGTTTTCTGAATTTTCGTCTATTTCCATTTCGTTAAAATTTAGTTCTTCTACGTTAATTGGGTCTGTCAGTGATAATTCTACGGGATAGTCGTTTGAATTTAATATTGTTGTGGTTGCAAAATTATCTTTTATTTGCACTAAGGCAGTTGGGGTTTCTACTCCTTGTTGAAATGTCATATGATTTATTATTCCTAAATTTTTGTTAGATTTTACTGGGATTTTATTTTCTTTCCGTTCGGGGTTCTATAGTGTATTTTGTTCAATTTGTGTGTTTTGAAATTTAATTGGGATTTTTCCATATTTTGTCCTTAATAAGCGATTTTAATGTCAATGTTGGCTCCTAATTTTCTTAGAAGGTCCATTCCGATTAATCCGTCATATTTGTCGTTAAATTCGAATACACAAAATTTATGTTTCATTTTAACATTAAATGTTCTCGGTAAGGGTATATTTGCTACGAATTGGTGTATTGTCGTTTGATGGGCTGTTTTAATTTTAAATGGTTCTCTTTCTACATAATCTAAATAATGTTTTTGTACGGTTCTGGGGCTAATTAATGTTTTCGATGATCCAGTGTCGATTAATAGTTTGAATTTGGCGTGGGGTATTTCTATGTATGGTAATACTAAGTGATTTATAGTATTTAAGTTTATTAAGTTTGGTTGTCTATGAATGGGTCCATTTGAAAATTTGAGTTCGAGTTTTCTTCGTCGTACTCCTCGTAAGTTTCGTATTGTTCGTCACGTTCGTAAGTTTCTGCATGGTTTGATTCATTGTTCGTAGGTGTCTCAATGTAATTATTCTGGTCAGTGTCAAATTTTTCTATTTCTTGATGGAATAATTCTTCTGATGTAAAATTACGTTTCTGATGAGGGTTTGGTCGGATATGTGTTATCTTTGTATTTTGTCTGGTGTTGCCAGATGAGGTATCCATTGGTGTTGGTTTGTAATAATTCTTAGGGTTGTTATTGTTATTAGTCATTGGTGTATTTTTGTTGGGGTTTGCGTTGAATACCGGTCTTTGTTGGTTTAGGTTTTGATTAAATCTAGGTTGGAATGTTGGTTTCGTAAAAGTTGGATTGAATGTTGGTCTTGAAAAATTTTTATATTGATTATTAAGATTTGTATTGTTAAAACTTGGGTTATTACTTCGCGGTTGACTTGTTTGTGCGTTAAAGGGTGTGAATTTTTGTTGAGGGATTGTTTGTCTTGTAGCTTGTATAGTTTTTATTGGTGAATAACTTTTATTCACGTTGGGGTTGTATAGTCTGTTGCGGTAATACATTACATTTTCTTCTTCTATTACTAAGCTCATAGCTTCTTCTAGATTTTGGGGTCGTTGGAATCTGATTTTATCCGATAGTCGTTCTGGTAAGGCGTTTATATACGTGTCCAGTGCCATTTCGTCATACATTTTTGTTTTTAAATGTCTAACGTTTTGATCGGGTTCTTCGATTTTTAATTTTGTTAAAATTAAACTTCTCACGTCTTGGCATTTCATTCCGAATTGGTAAGGGGATTGATTGTGTTCCATTCTAAGGTTTATTAGGTTTCGTACTAGGCATTTTATGTTACGTTGGTCTCCAAAATATGCAATTAGTAGCTGTTTAAACTGTTCCCATTCCTGTAAATCGTCCCTACTGGCGATTAAGGTTAGTGCCCTTCCGGTTAGTTTACTTATTACCAAGCGTATAAGCAATGAATTTCTTTGGTCATTTCCGGGTTTGTAGAAGGTTTTTAGGAACATTTCGGCTGCTCCAATGAAATTTGAGAGATGGGCCTGTGTGCCCTCAAATGTCTGTATTGTCTCTAAATAGAGTCGCATGTCTGTGTTACTCATGTTTGTTAAGGGTTGTTTTCGATTTTGGGAAATTTTTTTTTAAAAAAATTTTTTTTTTTAATTAAGGTTTATTTCGCTATTTGTATTGTTATTTCCGCTTCGGGTTTACTAATTTTCCGTTTGGGTTGTGAAATTTCAAATTTTGTAAAAATTGGGGTTGATTTTCTATTTGTAACGTTAATTATGCTTGGGATGTGTTAATTTTTCTTTTGGATTAAATAATTTCGAATTTTGTAAAAATTGGGGATAATTTTCCTATTTGAAACGTTAATTTTGCTTTAGTTTTATTAATTTTCCTTTTAGGTTAGGTGAATTCAAATTTTGTAAAGATTGAGATTTATTTTGCTATTTTCGGCGTTATTTTTTTTTGTTTGGAATTGTTAATTTTCAGTTTAGATTGAGTGAATAAAAATGTGGTAAAAAATTGAGATTAATTTCGTACTTGTAATATTAATTTTGGTTTGGATTTATTAATTTTAAGTTTAGATTGTGGAAATAAAAATTTGGTTATTTTTAGAATCGTAGTCGCTGCTATTTATTTTAGTTACACAGTGCGGTGATGTACTCGTGAGATTTGTATTCAATAATGTTGAATTAAGTACCGTAGTCTTAGATTTGCTTGTTTTTATGCAGCTTTTAATTTATCTTTAGTTTTTGCTTCTTAAAGAATCTGAAATGGATGGATTTATTCTCGTTTAGCGTTGTTTTAGTTAAATTCTGTTACTTTGTAAATAATACTCTTTCCGTGGGTTTTACTGAGTTGCGTAAACGTACAGTTCGTCTGTCTTGTGTTCTAATTATGACTTGAGGTTAGTTACTCCTGCACTTTATTGTTGAAATTGAATACTTAAGTTGTAATCTTTGTTATTTAGTCACGTACGTTGAGGTAATTGCACTTACAGGTGTTAATAGGAATCAAACACTTCACTTTGGTACTCGCTAATGCTTGCATAAAGTGTTACGTCTATTTATTTTTAGATATCTCGGTGATGACTTGTAATTGAATCTCTCCGTAATGTTAGTTTTCAGCGTTTTAATTAAAGCTTCTTATGATGACCGTTTTACTGCACTTTATAATTGATGAGTAATTTTTAATTGAAAAACGTTTTAGCTTTTTATTCCGTGTTTGTTGCAATTGTACACGCTTTTATGAATTAATTACTTGTAGGTATTAAATGCAAAACTGCATTGATTTTATTTATTCCGTGATGGATTTAATACTTATGATGCGAATTGTGTTGTTGAAAGTTAAACTTTAGTACTGTGCAAGGATTCTGAAAGCGATTTTCTCTGAGTTTTAATTGTATAATAAAGGATGCTTCCTTCGTGACTTTGCTTATCTTAGGTGGTTTTAGGTTACCGTAGCAGAGTGTTTTGCTATAATTTTATAAGGTCAATGGTTTTAATAATCGTTCCGTACTGTTTGTTCGAATTAGCTTTGAACTTAAGTTTGCGTTCTGTGTTTTTATTTTACCGGATTGAAAACGTGCTTTTGAATCGCGCTGGTTAATGTTTCTTATTTTGGTGTTAGTGAATGTGCGCCCGTTATTTTTTGGATTATTTTTGTTCTAATAATTGTGGTAAGAATCTCTTAATATCAATTCTCATTTGTTTTTTAAGAAAATCTCTTTGTAAATAATCAAGTCTCTTTTTGCTTTTTAAGAAAATTTCTTTTTTTTTTTTTAAATTCAAGTCTCATAGAATGTTATACAGTCTCGTTTTTTTAGAAATAATTCACTTTGTAATTATTTTCAAAACAATATTTATAAAATAAATTCATAAAACAATAATAATAATGGTAATCAATAATTATAATACTAGCATATATCAATTATAGTTTTTGGTTAAAAAAAAGGTATGGAAATGAACTTACATTAATTTCATCTGTTTCTTTGGTGGGCTCGATCGATGCTGTATCTTGTCCACCTTGGTTTGTTTGTTGGCTTTAGACGATTCTTGTTCTTTGTCCAACTTGGTTTGTTGCTGGATTTAGACTATGCTTGTTCTTCCTCCAACTTGGTTTGGGTTCTGCCAAAATTTCGAATTAAAATTCTTGGTCACCAATCTTCCGATTTTTGGATTTTCAGTGCCCTTTTGACATCCGTTACGACTGCGCCAGTTAAAGTTCGGGCCTTTGGAGCTGTGTTTTTAAAAAACTGCGACACTTTAACAAATTTATTTTAATAAGTTAAACAGAAATTACAATGAAATTTAGACTAGCTGGTTCATAATAACTTTAATAAAAAATAATTAATTGTACTGGGCGAGTAGTCTAGGTAGACAACAATGCAAAAGCTGTAAACTCAAGACTGACTGCCGGGCATTGAGCTCCCGGGCTTTTTATAATAACCTGCCCCTCACACGGCTTGTGGGAACTTGCAGATCTCATGTCTGCTTTACACTTTGTTACAATGTATCAATCTTAATTCTAAGTAATTGCGGTCTGTTGACCGCCTGTGACCTGCCACCTGCAGTATCACTGCCCTCACGGATGCAAAGTTGCATTCCGTTCTCATGAACTGTCGATAACCTCTCTGGGTTATCCTTGTGTTACAATGTTGCATTGAACTTATACTTTATTTAACAATTTCTAATAATTCCTATTAGATTCAATATATCAATATATATAGGTAATTGGGGGATACATAACTGGCGTCGCCGTGGATCAATGTAGTAAGCGTAAGACTACGGATCTCAAGGTCCTGGGTTCGAATCCCGACACGGCCGACTGCTTGAAAATGGCAGGTGAGCATTTTTCACAAAAATTACGCGCTCGTTCGGATGAGAGGTTAAATGGAGGTCCCGTGTGTGAGTGTTGTCACGCACGTTAAAGATCCCTACCTTGCCTGGAACGGCAAGGGCTCGGCAAAATTCTAAATTTCCAGGCAACAAAAAACTCGCCTCCTGGCCAATGTAGTACCTTCGGGTGGAGCATTGGAAATGTAAATGCAATGTATTTCATGTTAATATCATAAGTAAAACCCAAGAAAAACTTGCACTGTTGTCCAGATATTGGGGTATTTGATTTTTATTTGTTCTTCTAATCGAACTTCAAATGGTCTGAAACTTTCCCTATGTAAAACTTGTTACATTTGCACGGTATTCTGTAGATGCAGTTTTTTGAATTTTGTATTGCATTTTTGGGTTTTGTTTTTGTAGTTGTGTTCTTACTGTATTGTTGGTTCTAAATACTGTTTGGATTTTAAATTTGTTTCTTATTCTTTGGATTTTTCGGAGAATTATTTTATGTATAGTATTGAGCGCATTTTTTTGATGAGTATCGTTGTTTGGGTTTTCTTCTTTTCTATTTTTGGAATTATATTCAATTCTCTTTCTATTATTATTTTAGGATACTTGTTTTTTTATTAGTGTACATTTGATAAAGTCTTTCTTTTTTTAAAATTTTTTTCTTTGATGATATTAATAATGCTCTGTCATACATGGTTTTGATAATGCCTCGTTTGATTTAGTGTGGATGGTTTGAATCGAAGTTTAAGTATCTGTTTGTGTGTGTTGGTTTTCTGTATACTGATGTATTAATTGGTGTATCGTTTTTGCTAACTAGAATATCTAAAAATGGAAGTTTCCATGTTGCGCTAATTCATAAGCGAATTTAATAGTTGGTTCAATTTTATTAATTGAATTTACAAAGTTTTAAAATTCGTTCTGTATTATGAGGCCAAATAGCATAGACATCATTTACGTATCTCCACCAGATTAGTGGTTTCAATTTTAGTGTGAATATTACATATGTTGATAAAATTCTCGTTGTGCAAAAAAACTACTACAAATCGGAATTTTCCAAACAAAAAGAAATTCACATAAAGAAATTTAATTGTCTATTTATAGAGAAAAGTAATACGCAAACTAAAACGTCAAAAAACAGCAACACCATGCTAAACATCGTCATAAATTTATCAAACAGAACTATTAACGACACAGAAAAACTTATTCTATCAAAAGGTCTAAACTTTGCAGTAACACCAAAAACAATACCAACATTTGAAATAATCAGCTGTATTGAGAAAACAGCGAACCAACTCAAAGATGATTAAGCAAACGAATCTAGAGTACGATGCAAAATCGAAATAGAAAAGAATCACAAAATAAAACCAAATGTAAGTAGTAACGAAATAAAAGCAATTCGCAACCTGAAAAACGATAACTCAATTATAATTCTACCTGCTGACAGAGGCAATGTAGCAGTAGTAATGGATAAAACGAATGCAACGCAAAAGTCAACGAACGTTAAATACTGAGAATTACATTAGTCTAGAAACAAACCCAACAAAATCAATTGAAAATAAAATATACAAAACTCTATATAAATTTAAAAATAAGTTCGAAAACAAAGAAAGAAGCAAACTGGTTCCACATTACAGTAAACCACCCCACTTTTACGGTCTACCAAAAAATCACAAAACAGACATTCCTGTGAGACCTATCGTAAGCTCCACAGATTTGCCATGCCATAATTTAGCAAAATTTTCCCTAAAAATTATAAATCCATTAGCAAGCAAAACGAATTCTTTCATAAAAACAACCAACACCTTTTAGAAAAATAATTAAACATCAAAATTAAAAATACACACACAATGGTAAGTTTTGATGTAGTAAATCTGTTCACAAATGTGCCTGTAAACATGTAAACAAAACGCTTATTATTATGAAAAACAAACTACAAAAAGATGACACCCTTAAAGAAAGAAGAGAACTAAGTATATCATCGATCATGGAATTACTTGATGTATGCGTCAATACCACATATTTTGAAATAAATGACCAATTCTACAAACAGAGCTTCGAAATGACAATGGGAAGTCCACTATCGCCAATCTTTAGTAATTAATTCATGGAGGAATTCGAAAAAGAGGTAACATTTACACAAGAATTGAAACCACTAATCTGGAGGAGATATGTAGATGATATCTGTGCTATTTGGCCTCATAATATAGAAGGAATTAAAAATTTTGTAGATTCAATTAACAAAATAGAACCAACTATTAGATTCACTAATGAATGAGAGCAACAAGAAAAACTTCCATTTTTAGATATTCTAGTTAGCAAGAACGATACAACAATTAATACATCAGTATACAGAAAACCAACACACACACATAGATACTTAAACTTTGATTCAAATCATCCACACTGTGTCAAACAAGGAATTATCAACCCCATGTATGACAGAGCTAAATTAATATCATCAAATGAAGAAATTTTAAAGAAAGATCAAGACCTAATCAAATGCTCACCAATAAAAAACAAGTATCCTAAAAGAATAAAAAAGAAACAAATGAATAAGGTTTCAAAGAATAGAAAAGAAGAAAACAGAAACAACGATACGTATCAAAAAATGCTCTCAATATCATACATAAAAGGATTCTCCGAAAAAATTCCAAAAAATAAGAAACAAATTCAAAATTAAAACGGTATTTAGAACCAACAACACATTAAGAACACAACTAACACAAACAAAACCCAAAATGTAATACAAAATTCAAAACTGCATCTACAAAATACCATGCAAATGTAACAAGTGTTACATAGGGAAAAGTTCCAGACCATTTGAAGTTGGATTACAAGAACATAAATCATATATAAAAAATAGAAAATAAGAAAAATCTTCAGTCATAAAATAAAATGGGCGGACTCAAAAATTAATGATATAAAAATAACTGAGTAGTAAACGAATCCGTGACTTTAAGTAAACAATGAATTCCATTACTAAAAGAAATAACAAATGAAAATCAAATGCCCCCAATAGCTTGGTAGCACTGCAAGTTTTTTCTGGGTTTTCCTTACGATATTAACATGAAATAAACCTACATACATGATTTCTATTTATATATACAATAACTAGTTACATAACAATAGATATATTAGCTCGGCAAATGTTCAAGTGTTGGGGATCCTCGTAGTCGCAAGACTACTTAACCCCCCTTCACATACCACTAAATATTATGGAAATTTGGTAGTTTTCTCCTCAAGATAAATATAAAAAATCGGCTGCTTAAGCCTTACGGAAACGTAATCGCACACTTCTTTAATAACTAACCCCTTAATCGTTTACATAGAAACATGTTAAAAATGCTTTCCAATCATCAAGTTATTAAACTTATATGACATTTAACTATAGAAAAATTAATCAACTGATTTCACGTTAAGCCTATTGGCTAGCCCAAAGTCGCTCCCAGGGCGCAACACAAATTGAAAGCACTCATTCTTCTAAACTTTAAAAGTATTCAAATTAAACATTAATAACTCAAAGTCACCTTATGTCATAAATGTCAAACTTGAAACTTTTATTATTTTGACAATGATCCTAGGTCATGGATCGAAACGTAAATAAAGACGATTTTTAACAACCATGAATGGTTTAATTCCCAAAGAAGATTAAGGAAAATCGTCACACAGCTTCCCCCTCCACACACCATCTCTAAGTACTACCTACAACTCCATACACAACCTCAACCTACACACCCCCACCTACACAACCACACACCACTTTCACTTGCACCTCCGCCTTCACATCCAATTTCATACACATCTTCCTTCACACACAACTTCCAACACCCTGCACTCTACACCAAACTTCCATCTCCACAAACTACCTCCCCTGAGCACCTCCACACACCACATCCACTTGCATATCCGCCTCCGCCTGTACATACAACTTCCTCCTCTACACACCACCTGCACCTAAAGACAACACTTCCAACACCCTACACCTCCACACACGACTTCCACCTTCGTTTCCACACACCACCTCTAAATACTACCTACTACTCAACACACAACCTTTCCCTCCACACACAATTTCTACACTGTACATCCACCTCCACCTCCGCATATCACCTTCACATGCCAGCTCCAGATCCACACACAACCTCCACCTACACACCACCCCGACCTCCTATTTGCAAAGGAATTCCAGTTTACATTTATTAATTGAGTAACATATATGTATTGGTCACGCAGGGCGAATGACCATGTATCTGACAAAATTGACCTAAATAGACCTTAGGGTTTCCCATGTTAAATCTCATAAGAAAACCGGTTTTCTTGCGCTAGAACACTTCTTGCTTATCTACTAATTTGCTTGCTAAGAATGTTTTGGATAGAACATTACTGATCAGGTTGTAAATATTTTGAAAGAATATAGACATGTAGAACTTGAAGTAAAAGTTTTAGAAATGGGAAGGCACAGATTAAAACTTCCAAGTGCTACAAGATGGTGTTCCTATCGTGATTCGTATGTCAGCTTACTAGATGATTTGCAGTGCGTGAAACATATTGCTGTTGAAAGGGAAGACAACAAATTTCTCAAGCTATAACGCATCTCATTTTTGATGACAATTTTATGGAAACGGTTAAATACAATGTTCAACCATTTAATTCAATTTGTCAATTAATCAATGCCTGATAATCAGCAACATGCTCTATAGCAGATTCAGCTAACTACTGGTTAAATTTAGAACTGCCAAATAATTCATTTAAAGAAGTTGCTTTGTGAATATAAGTAGCATTAAATAAATATGCTTTGTCAGCATATTATTTACATCCATTTTATTACAATAATAAATTAAATAAGGAGCAAAAAGTAAACTTATTCTACTCAAAAATCTTACAGCGGTAAAAATTTACGATTTTGATAATTACAAAACAAAAAGTGGAATTTTCCGAATTTTATACCAAAGCAATGTGAACAAACCTCTGATGTTTTAGAATGCAGTGGGAAATGTACCACCCTAATTTAGCTATTCTTGCTTTGAAGTTATTGCTAATACCTGCATCCTATGCTCAGTTGGGGAACATTTTTTCCAATTGGGCTAATATACACACTCGGCTTAGGAATAGACTGATATTCGAGAGTTCAAAGAAACTTATGCACCTTTATTATTCACTACGTATAGCCAAAGCTGATTTTGAATCGAATTGTGTGATGTTCGTAACCCATGAAGACGATTGTTTTTGAAATGTTTTAGAGAAATTATTTTAGATTTTTGAATAAAAAAATACCATCTCAAGTTTTTTTAAGTAATATAGCATACAAATTGATAGCCTAACCTACAACATAGTTAAGTTTGCATCGCCTATATTGTTTACCTGTAGACAACGATGAAATTGTCTACGTCAATTGTCTACGTGTAGACAATCATGTATTTTACTCCACGTAGATAATCCTCCCAACACTGTGAGTAGTAGGATTGAATGGTCTGAGGACAGCGCTGCCGCCGCTAATCGTTTTTTTTATTGAAAAAGCCATTAGCACTAATCGTTTTTTAATGGCAAAGCTCATTAGAACTAATCGTTTTTTAATGGGAAAACTCAATAGTACTTATCGTTTTTAATGGGAAAACTCATTAAATAGTAATTTAAACGTATAAGTTATAAAAACGCAAAGTAGTTGAAATTTCAACATCTTTCCAAGGTCACCGTTTAAGTTTAAGTATGCCTTTGTTTAACTGTTGTTAAGAACTCTATATCAATAAGTAACATCTAATTTTAATTTTAATTTATAATTGTGTGGACCAATAGAACTGCGGTCCCCCAATGGTGAAAGGACAACTAATGACATAGCCGGATCTGAAAAATTCAAACTTCGGAAAAACGAGAGGTAGTTGTGGCGGACTGAGCTTCGACGGATTTTATATGTTCTAACCTATAATTTTGTCGACCTACGTTTCTAAAACTTCAAACATAAGAGCATACACTCTATTCTGTTCGTATTATCCAAAGGTTAAATAGTTGTTTATATTTCCGGTTAATTGTTATCACGTTTGAGTAATCAATTGGACTATGTTCGTTTGCTTAAGATTTAAGTTTGTACTATCTCTGTTGGTTTTAGCAGATATAAGCGACAAACAATGGCATTCCCAAATAGCGTTCTTCAAAACTTTGTATAAACCGCCCATTAGTCCGCCAAATGTCTGTGACTCCTACATACTAACTACGCAATATGGAAATACTACTTCTGGTTGGATTCTTTATAAGTTTTGCCTTACAAACACCGCTCGTCTCTCGTTTTTAAAACTGCAAGTATAACAGCATATTCTCTATTCTGTTCGTATTATCCAAAAGTTAAATAGTTGTATATATTTCCGTATCCCGTTTGAGTAATCAATTGGACTGTTTGCTTGCTTAAGATTTCAGTTTGTACTGTCTCTGTTGGTTGTTTGTTTTAGCAGATATAAACGAAAAAGCAATTACATTCCCAAATACGGTAATCAAATAAAATTCGACTTGGACTTTAGCTTTTCAAAAATATGTTTAAACCGCTCATTAATCCGCCAAATATCCACGTGACTCTTACATACTACGCAATATGGAAATACCATTTCTGGTAGAATTTTTTATAAGTTTTGTCCTACAAACCAATTATAGTTTTAAAATGAATTTTGACCTAAGATTTTTTCTTTTAAATCGGTTTGCTCAAATATTTTGAGAGTGCAACTGCGGGTAACAGTCTATAGCAAACCTAGATCCATATGATTTGTTCTAGTTAGAATTCGGATTGCTGTAGAAGCATAAGTTCCATCTAATGTTAATTTTTATTTAACTAAAATAAAGTACAGTAGAATATTAAATAACACTTTAGGTAATTTTTTTAATATAAATTACCTAACGTAGTACATACATATCTATACACAAAAACAACCATTTCCTTATTTTATTATTCTAATAGAATCCTTATTTTATATTTTAGATCCATATTTTCTTCTTACAATGCTTTCCCTAGCCAGTAATTGGTGACGTACAACGCGTTTTTATTTTCAAACTGCAAGATATAGTGGACTTTGTTTCTGTGTTCCATTTCTTTAAATACAACAATAACAAGTTCTGTTGCTGCATCTATTTGCCCAATGTTCACATGTCCCTTTACTTTCCGTATAAGAATTTCATCCTTAAATGTAATTTTTCCAATGCTCCACCCTAAGGTACTACATTGGCCAGGAAGCGAGTTTTTTTACCTGGAAAATTTGGAATTTTGCCGAACCCTTGCTGTTCCAAGCAAGGTAGGGATATTTAACGTGCGTGACAACACTCACACACGGGACCTCCATTTTACCTGTCATCCGAACGAGGGTGTATTTTTGTGAAAAATGCTCGCCTAACATTTTTTAAGCGGACCGTGTCGGGATTCGAACCCGGGACCTTGGGCGTAGTAGTCACACACATACCTCTACGCCACGGAGCCGCCTAATAAGAATTTCATCCACTGATTCGACTTCTTTCTGTGTAAAGAATGTCTATGTCTTCCCAAACATCCGAAAAAGTCTAAAGCGTTCTACTATCGAAAGTGAGTAACCTTTATGTGTTGTAATACCATTTGTTCTAAATGTAGCAAAAAGCTCTTCAGTAGACAAGCAAATCAAATTGAATCCGATAAAAAGAATTAACACGTATCCTTCTCTTGTAAGCACTTCTCTTGCATCGTAAATCAATAGTAAATAGGGATTTATAAAATCCTTTTAAAATACACATCCTTATGCCCATTCTTCTCTGCAAGAACTGCGACGTAAGAAAACTTTCCTAGATTATTAATTGTAAGCGCAGAAATATTATATACACCTACTGTTTGTTTTAAAATGGCCTATAAATCTCTCCTTTTTTGCGTCATATTGTTTCCTTTTTTATTAGATGATGCTTTAATGCGATAGTTTTTGTTTCGTACTTTAACTTCCTCATTTTTAAACCGACTTTCTCTTATTTTAGTTTGCTTTGCATAGTCGATAGCACATAAATCGTCGACACTAGTTCTATTTCTTTTACGGTGTATGGTAAAAGTTTGTTGCATGTATCGGTTCTTTTTCTTAAAACCTGAAGGGAAACATTATTTGTAGCGTTCAGTCCTAGTTCGTCGATATCTACATTTTTTGGAATTATCGAGAAGGCTGTTACAGGTTTCGCGAAAAACGTGTCTCGGCTTTAATGTAACAATTCTGCGTAAATAGTACGCCGTCTTTATTTAATTTACCTTCCACAACTTCTATGTAATTAATTAGTATACAATTAAAACTGAATGCGGAAATTGCGTAATTTATTATTTTGTTTCGGTTCTTAACATCGTTCGGTAACTTAAACTGTAATCCGGTAAATTTTTGTATTACGGTTATCCAATTAAACGTGGTGCAATATGTTATTAAATACAAGACAGCAACTGTTTTGCAGGTTTTCGGTTAGTTTTTAACACATATTTGCGATCGATGCCGAGTACATCGGTGCATTTCGCAAGTATAATTTGCTATCTTCCAACAAACCTAAGCAGTCCTTTAATAGATTATATACATTATCCACCATATAACAATTTCCAACCGTGTAGTTGTATACGGTTGCTTCAAGTCTTGCAATACCATGTTCTTTAGCCAGAGTAGATCCAAATGTCGGTTTTATTCGAGCACCCGGATAGTTGATAAAATCCACTATATGATTCCCAATCTGTTTACAAATGCCTGGACTAGTTACTTGGCATATAAACTTGTTATATGTCTAAACGCGACTATTGGAATTCATCCACATTAAGCAGATCTTGCTTGCTTCTTTTATCATTACCCAAAATTACGTCATTGTGTTTTGTGTATTCTCCGTGGTGGACAAGGGTAAAATTATTTGTTAAGTTTTCGGCTATTTCTGCCTTGTTAAATATCCCGCAAAAATCTTGGGTCATATCCAGATCTAGGAGATAGTATTCTTCTTTTTCGAGCTGATCCAATATATTCGGTCATTCTTTCAACAAAATCTCTAACGTAACATCTGCTAGTTCCACCTTGTGCGGAATACATATTGGATTTGTATGCTCTGTGTATGTTCTGTGTATTCTTCGTGGTGGATATAGTTAAAATTATTTGTTACGTTATCGACTATTTCCGCCTTGCTAAGTATCCCGCAAAAATCTTTGGTGGTATCCAGATATAGGAGATAGTAATCTTCCTTTTCGAGTTGATTCGATATATCCGGTCATCCTTCCAACAAAATCTCTAACTTAACATCTACTGTTCCACCTTGTACTGAATACATATTGGATTTGTGTGCTTCTTCTTTTCAGACCTTCTTTCCCAATAATTTGTTTTACTCCACCTGCTATTTTAATTTCGCTTTCTAGTAGGAATGAGAGTTTAGCTTTTACTCAATGCCTAGCAAATACAAATTTTGAGAACTTCCCACGTAGGTAGCTATAAAAGACATCACATATCTCTTTCTTAACAAGAAATTTGACCATATTTTTTAATTCCTCTGCACAATCTACAATGTCGTCCATTTTAACCAGCATCATCTTATTGCAGAAAGATTCAGTAATTGGATTGGATGAGTTGTTACGACCAAAGAGATTTTCTTCTTTGGTGTAGTTAATGATTCCAACATCGGTGATTAAGTTGTTATGGTTCAAATTTTATAACAGCAACCACAATCCAAACCGCTCATTTGTTGGTTTTATTTTACAACCAAGAAGCCGCTGCGCACTAAACACTTTACAAGGACCCATCTTGACTGTTTTAACTAACATCTAATACTAAATTACAAAGGATGCGATGCTCTCTTATATACTTTCTAGTGTGAGAGCCGAAGATTGCCGAATATACCTGAACACAAATCTACAAGAGCGTAGGAGCAAACAAAATATTGTCCTATACATTTTAATACACATTCAATAAGAAACCAAGGGTTTTGAAAACACCCGAACGAAGTTAAGAATTAGGTGGGGTTCTAGAACGAGAATCAAATTTGCATGCTTGCATGCATTCACCATTTGTTACAATTAGTTTCTCCAATCACCTTTAGAGATTTTCTATATAGTAATCACGTTTAAGTCGTCGGTGTCTACTTTTTATTACACTTAACACGCCACAATGCCCACTTTAGAATCAATTTAACTCCACCACTAGGACGAATACATAAGATGGTACTTCATCTTTAAATTGACTCTAAAATTTTAACATAGGTGTGGGAATTACCTAAGTTAAGCAATCTTTTACTACTTGTTTTACCATTATCCCAGTAAATACATTATTGTACCTGCACAAATTCTTTAACTTAGCATCTGCAGACAATCTTTTCCTCTTGTATTCTCCGTAGCAAGTTCATACAAATTAGAAAAGATCCGATAACGAATTCTTGACAGGAGCGTGACAAAGATCGGTAATTGTGTTAGGTAATTAGAATACAAGGTTGATCTGTCAAACTAGAAATAAATGCAGTATTTAATCGAGCACCAGAACAATCGAAATAAATCCACAATTTTATTCCCTATCTGCTTGCTATTGATTAGAAGGCATGTCTGATATGTAATGGACCGAAATCATGACAAATTACGTTTTAAAATTGATGTACTTTAACGACTTAAATTTGTACCGCTACTAAATTGAACTTAAACCATCTTCCTTTTTAAAAAAGTCCATACTTAATACACTAAAAATATGTAAAACTGCACTTACTTACTAAGTCGGTCACTTCGATTTACTAGTGCAGATGCTATAATAGCAGTAATCAGCTGTGTCCTCGCTGCTTCTTCGAGTACATAACACATCACTCAATAAGTCCGTAGGATAACTAAGAAAAACACATTTTTTTGGCGAAATTCGATTTTATTCATCAACATACATTCCTTCAAGAGTGATACAATCAGTCCAACGCCGTTCTAGCATTTCGATACCTTTTTTGTAAAACAATTCGTCTTTGGCCTCAAAATAAGCTTCAGTTTCAGCGATCACCTCTTCATCCGAGCCAAATTTTTTTCCGGCGAGCATTTTTTTCAGGTCTGCGAACAGGTAGTAGTCGCTGGGGCCAAATCTGGAGAATACGGTGGGTGCGGAAGCAATTCGAAGCCCAATTGGTGCAATTTGGCCATCGTTGCGATCGACTTGTGACACGGTGCATTGTCTTGGTGAAAGAGAATTTTTCTTCTTCATGTGTGGCCGTTTTTGGCAATTTCTTCCTTCAAACGCACTAATAATGCCATGTAGTATTCGCTGTTGATTCTTCTTCCTTTCTCAAGATAGTCGATGTACAAAATTCCGTGCGCATCCCAAAATACAGACGCCAAAACCTTACCAGCCGACTTTTGCGGTTTTGGCCGCTTTGGACGTGGTTCTCCGGCTGCAGTCCACTCAGCTGACTGCCGATTAGACTCTGGAGTGTGGTGGTGGATCCATGTTTCATCCATTGTCACATACCGACGCAAAAAGTCCTTTTATTCCGGTTGAACAGCTCCAAACAGCTCTCAGAATCATCGACACGTTGTTGTTTTGGTCCACTGTGAGCAAACGCGGCACCCACTTTGAGAACAGCTTTCTCATGGACAAATGTTCATGCAAAATAGTGTACACACTGCCTTCTGATATCTTCAAGGTGTCAGCTATCTCACGCAATTTTACTTTTCTGTTTTCCAAAACGATTCGGTGGACTTTTGATGTTTTCCGGTGTAACCACCTCAATTGGCCTTCCAGAGCGTTCAGCTTCGTCAGTGTCTGTACGGCCACGTTTAAAATCAGCAAACCACTTCTCCACCGTTTGCCTCGATGGAGCAGAGCCCGGATAACACTTATCAAGCCATGCTTTGGCTGCGATGGTATTTTACCCATCAAAAGCAATGATAAATCAACACGCGAAATTGCTTGGAATTCATTTTTTTGAAAAACTCAAAAGTATCGTCACTTGAACCTCTGTAACTTGTAAACTAATCGTCGGATTGTCATGAAATTTTGACAGATATCTTTTTAAGGTTAGTACTTCCTACAAATCATATGGATTATTACATAGCAACGCCATCTATGTATCATCCTACGGACTTATTGAGTGATGTAGTAGACGTATTTCGGGAGCATAATTTTCCATCTGCCAACAAAAGAATATAAGCGTAGAAGAATTAAACCTACGCTCGGGCATAAGGTCGGGGTATAGCGCATAGGTCCAGGTTTTGGTATCATTTTTGAGTATATAGGAAGCATTTTGTGCTCATTCTGCATGATGATACGTATTAAAAATAATTTTGAGTAAACCATCTAACAAATAATATGCATCTTTATTCCCATTCTCCACTCCAACGAGTGGAAACATACCAATATACACCCGCAAATACTTTATGTTTACTACCGGTTGTTGTAACTTAACCACTTTAGTTCTTATTTTTAAATTAATGTCTACGAGTTCGTCTTCTACATACATTTCTAACCAGTAATTGGATATGTACAGTATGTCCAGATTTTCGATCTGCAAAATGTAACCGACTTATTGTTAAATCGAGTTTACAAGAGTGAGTACAACTTATTTAAGGAGACATTATTTCACTTTAGAAAATATAGCTCCTTATATACTATACTATGTCCAGACGCGAAATGACAGGACTTGGACAAACTGTCCTCTTTGAAAATTTTTCTAAGGTCCAAAAAGACCATTTTGATAAATATAAAGGTTATTCACCCGCCATGTCTAGCTGCCCAGACGGCCATCCTTGGCGGCTATCCCTGGCGACCACCCCTGGCAAGAAAAATTGATAGGTTAGGTCAGCGCCGCCACAACGCTGACCTAACCTATTAATTTTTCCTGCTATCTAACCCAACCTAAAACGAAACAACGCAAACTAACCTAACCTATGTCGAAACAACGTGAACTAGCCTAACCTAAGTCGAAACAACGTGAACTAAGTCTAAACAACGTAAACTAACCTAATCTAAGTCCAGATAGCGGATCGCCTAGAGTTGCTTGGTTTAACGGTTACCCACCAAAAATAGTTACCCTGGCGGGCGGGGGTGAATTCGTCATAGTGCCAGAACATTTCACTAGAACCGCCAGGTATTGCCGCCCTGGCCGCGAGGTATGGCCGCTTGGGCCGCTGGGCAGCCAGGCAGGAAAATTTTCAAAGAGCAAAATTTGTTCCAGTTCTGTCATTCTGCATCTGGACGTAGTATAGTATTGTAGCATGTTAAAATCTAGGAGCAAACTTTAGCATATAATTACGCCGCCGCTACAGTAACATTATGCTAATTTGGTTTCACAGTTCGTTTTACGTATTAAACAGTTGATTTAAATACTAATATCATTGAAATGCCCTTCCTTTTTCAAGTATTTTGTCATTAGTAATTCGTGTTTCGCTATTGGTCCTCATTTTGATTGCTTCTCAAGTCAGGTCTATTTGAACGTGTAGATACAAACGCTTCTGAGTTGTAAATTCGGGCAGATCATTAGCGCAAGCGTGAGGAAGTGGTGTTAGTTAGGGAGGAAGGTGATGGCGGAGAGCAGCAGAATGGGGCGATTGATTGAGAATAGCTTATTAAATATATTATTGATTATGATGTCGGTATTTGGCGGCCAGGTGTTGTAGGGTTGTATTCGTACTGGATATGCTACAACTTATAAAATTGTGTATTGGTTGTACGGTGTTGCAAGCCCAACCATCTTGGCCACGTGTGCATTTTTAAGAATGGAGGATCACGTTGGAATTGTCCGTTTATTAGAAGACACCTGGTTAGAGAATGTCGTTACATGGTGAACGACGCTGAGTTATATTAATGTTATTTGTAAAAATCATCGAAACTGCTGTGCCTGGGTTTGCTGCTTACACCACCAGATGTTTCCTGTAAACATAGACTGATACGTAAGTGCTAAGTTTATTTCCTGTTACGCGTGAACTTGTGTTTTGTTTAGAGAAAAGAAACTAGTTTTAAAATTAGAAATTTTACAATTGCTCTAAGCAAATTTTTTTGAATTGTGAAATTAATTATATCTCATGTTTCATAAAAGTGAACACCTGTTACGGGTGAGCTAATATTTTGTTTTAGTCCTCAATTTCTATGCTATCTAAGAAATAATGACCTTGGGTAATGTCTTGTATGATTCCGGAATCATACATATTTTATCGTCGTGTGAACATAATGATATTTTATGTTGAATGATTATATGAACACGATGTTTAGATGACTGGATCAAATTAGAAAGAGCTGTTGGCGGCATAGAAGTATCGGCGGCTCCGAGGCGTAGTGGTATGTGTGTGACTACTACGCCCAAGGTCCCGGGCTCGAATCCCGACACGGTTCGCTTGAAAAATGTTAGGAGAGCATTTTTCACAAAAATACACCCTCGTTCGCATGAGAGGTAAAATGGAGGTCCCGTATGTGAGTGTTGTCACGCACGTTAAAGATCCCTACCTTGCTTGAAACAGCAAGGGTTTGGAAAAATCCCAAATTTTCCAAATAAAAAAAACTCGCTTCTTGGCCAATGTAGTACCTTCGGGTGAAGCATTGGAAAATCACATGCAAGGCATAGAAGTATCTTCTTCTATACGCAAGCGTTCAGCTTCCTCCACTTCCAGCGTTTTGAAAACCTTTGTCACATACATTTTGGATCTCAAACTAATAAAGTTGATCATAATCTATCTATTGTTCTCGTCTTTCATCAATCCCAATACTCTTTTATTCACTAGAGTAATTTTGTAGATGTTGCCCTGCTGATAGTCGGAAGTATCAAAATATTGGTGACAGTCCCGCCTCATAGCCTCATAAGAATCATGGTTTATTATTTTACAGATAAGGTTATCCGTGTCAGTATATAAAACACTACAATCGTTTCCAAATCTGGCACTCATATATTTATAATAGAAATCATAGATCGTAAGTTAGGATAAATCCAAGACACATGCCCACGTTTATAGGTTTATTAAAATAGATTTCTGATCTATGTAAATCAACCAGTACAAGGTTTTCATCAAATATCGTTAGATTTTGAACAGGGGATTAAATATACGAGCTTCGGCACCGTATCTACCGTCCCAATTTTGAACAAGTTTAACATTACAATGTTTTCGATTGTTCTCCATTGTTTTTCCGTACACAGCATTGTTCATTAATTTGAACAACATTTTTTCGAATTCATCGCTTGCACGTTTCCGAAGATCAGTATTCAGGTCAATGTAGGACTTTAAGTAACAACTGTGCTTAAATTTAAGAACTCTATGAATGGTTTCTAATTCGAGTTCATTTAACAACACCTGCTTCAGATTCCTGTAGTGGATCACATATTTACATTTAGAATTCAATGTAGTCATTAGTTTAGTATTTTGAGGTCTCTCCACAGGTGGTTCTCCAGTTTTGGGTATGTGCTCTAGACAAAAAGGAATATTTTTATGTAGGTCATGGATATGTTCGGGATACTTCAAGTCAACCTCCTAGATATAACTTTCTGGAGCATTATCCGAAATTAAAGCAACATCGAGATCAGTGTGCGCTCACTTAAAATCACCAAACGGAAGCGGTTAACTCATGGCCCACCCATGCTGGTTGTTTATATCGAAATACATTAGATATTCGTCAGATTTGGATGAATCATAAGTGGGTAGATATGTATTGTTTGCAGAAGCACGTCGTTCCGAACACACTTGACTAAGACCTCCTCGAATACCCTTCTCAATGAACAAGAGTCGATCAATATCAGTTAGTAGTTCCAGTTCCTGGCCTGTGTGCTTCATCATCGCGTTCCAAGTATACCCAGGCAGTGCATAGTAGTGGGCGGAATCAAGTCCGTAAGTGAAATGACAACTTGAACGGAATTGTAGAAAAACTTCAGCTAACAACAATACGTCAGTTTCTAGGTATAAATCAGAACAATGACCTAAGATTTGAATATTAAATGTTATCTATACTTTTTGAGCTTGCGCATACTGTTTATTATAGATTGCATTATCTTCTAATGTATTATTAAATTGCTGCTGGCTAGGTAAGCAGATATTGTTAAACTTTGCAAAAGAATCGATGATATCGTATGGATAGACAATTTTCGAGTCAATAATAGAAACTGTTCAATGTTTAAATGTAAGAATCGCTTTTTTAACAGTGGATATTTAGTCAAATATGAGGTAAGTATGTCTAAGTAGGGGCTTATAAAGCGGAACCTATCAATGAATCGAAAATTGACTAGGTTTTCTGGAATAAATTTAGTGAATAATATTGTAGCGAGCTACTACTAACGCGTTTCACTAATTTAAAACAAGTAGTAATAAAAGTCTTTATTATTCACGATTCACAAGCATAATTAACAGTATATGCCTTATTTATAGATGTTTTCTGTCCAATTACAATGAATCACTATCACACTATTGCTAATTACAAGCACTAATATCTTCTTAAACTAAATTTTTAACCATAGGTCTATTAACAACACTAAAACTACTATTTATTTATCACACTTTTGGCTATTTCTGTATTCTACAAGCTGTCTGTACAATAGACACGGTCACATAATATAAATTTATATTTACTAAAAGACTTTCAGAACGTAATTAACCACTAACTATATACGAGATGATTTATATACTATATTCTGATATAGACTAACCCTTTCATTTATCATCGATCTTATATAAACCCTACAATTAAATAGATGACTCATATTCTACTGTTTGCTAGAACGTTCGGGAGTTCTGTAGGATATACCATCGGTTATGCAGCTGAGTGTTTGACGGGTTGCCTAACAGTAGTTCGTAACAATAGGTATTTTTCTTTCGTTACCAGTAGCACATCTATACGGCCTTCTAAATTAATAGCAATATCTTTGATGATAAAATGACTATCATAACCGCTTAAGTTGTGGAAAACGATGGGGATTGTTCAAGAGTCTTGATGATTTATATTGCAACCCGAATGTGCTTGTCCTCTATAGTTGTCAGTTTGTATAAAATGATCATAATCACAAACCTTTATGTCTCCGACACTAAATGGTTTATCACGCATATAGCAGTGTGTTGCAGCCATGAAAGCAGCTTCCTTTTGTAGTGTTAACGGAGTCATATCATATGGACACATAAAAACGGTTTCAACATCTTCTGCAAACTGTTGTAGTTCCTTTGAAAACCAATTTATGCAGTCTTCACCACAATATGACCGATAAAAAGATAACGAGTTATCGTACTCACGTTTAACATAATACCCTACACTACACGTTATATGTTCGTAGAACCTTTTAATGTCTACTGTAAGCTTCAAAAGACAATTCTAAATCTACATATATAACGATTGGAACTTTAACCTTGTTTCTAAAATTTCTAAAGCGGAAAATGTTATTTCCTTCCGTAGGTAATCGAGGTATTCCCAGTTGTTTCATTTTACAACCATTCATATGTTTTACTAATTTTTCCTCGGTACTAAAGTAGTGTAAGCAACGATCACAAAAATGTTTTCTAAAATATCACCCATAGGCCATTACCCGTCAGGGGGCGGACGGGCAGGCGGTCGAGTGGGCGGACGGAAATCTTGCACATGATATAATTAAAAGCAAATACAGTAATAGTGATATTGGGATCATGTTTTACGAATTTATAAAAACCTATCCAAGATTGTTTGAAAACAGTATTTGTAGACAAGTTGAGTGTAAGGAAGAGTACAACAGGTTTCCATTCCAAACATTTACAAACGATGTTTAGATTTTAAACTATAGCGCTGGCATACGTTTGACATAAGTAAAAGAAATCAATGCTTTTATGTCGGAGGCACTTTCACTTTATGAGGCAATTTCACTCTATGAGGCAATTTCACCCTATGAGATAATTTCGCTCTATGAGGCAATTTCATCCTATGAGGCAATTTCACCCTATGAGGCAATTTCACTCTATAAGGCACTTTCGCCCTATTCTGATGGAGATAAATTCAAGAAACTTTGCCACTCTAGCACCCACAACCAGACCTAGATCTGATTATGCAAATAAAAGAATCCAGTGTCCTTTTGACTATTTTACTTATAACTTGAAAACAGTTATAGATATTAAAATTTTGTAAGGTGCAATGCTCCTGTTTTAGTTACAGTGTGCATTTGTATGAGATTATCATATTTATAATCAACTATCTTTGATCTAGATAGCATAGTAAATTCTAAGAACTTATGCTAACATTAACCAAATGGAAAATATCATTTGTAATAGTTAACTATGTTCTTATCATTTTAATGATTCGTTTTTATTTTAGTTGACACGTTTAGATCCGAATTCAAGACATCTATATAGTTTTCATAGATTGAGTATCTTCCACAAATTGATTAATCGCCTACTACGTTGGGTATTCACAGTCAGGTATGCATGTATGGACACTTTATTATGAGTAAGCATGCTTTAACATATAATAGGAATAAAATGGGTGTATTATACTTTTTTTATGCAACTGTGTAGGTTTGAAGGCTTGATGATGAATACACCTAGTTGGGTTACTTTCTACGAACTCGTACCTTTGAGTTGCTGGCTTACTATGATTACTTTGCAGTTAGACAGGCCCAACCCTATCTGCTGGGAGTCAGAGCTATACCAATTCACATCGATTTTCTCCTCACCATCACCTTAATTGCACTGTTTTTCGGTTCAATCAGATATAGTGACACTGTAATGATAAAACTTAGTCATAACATCCATTTAAGTTTCAAAGACAATTTGTTTAAAGTTAGTTGTTGCATATAGCTTTTGTGATATTGCAATAATATTAAACTATTCCTTTATTTGCATAATTAGAACTAGGTCTAGTTGTGGGTGCTTTAATGACAAAGTTTCTAGAATTTATCTCCATCAGAATAACGTGAAAGTGCCTTATAGAGTGAAATTGCCTCAGGGTGAAATTGCCTCATAGGGTGAAATTGCCTCATAGAGTGAAATTTCCTCATAGGGTGAAATTGCCTCATAAAGTGAAAGTGCCTCCGACATAACAGCATTGATTCCTTTTACCTATGTCGAACGTATGCCAGCGCTATGTTTAAAATTTAAACATCGTTCATGAATGTTTGGAATGGAAACCTGTTGTACTCTTACATATACTCAACTTGTCAACAAATACTGTTTTCAAACAATTTTGGATAGGTTCTTATAAATTCGTATAACATGATCCCAATATCACTATTACTGTATTTGCTTTTAATTATATCATGTGCGAGATTTCTATCCGCCCACCCGCCTGCCTGCCCGTCCGCCTCTGACGGGCCATGGCCTATGGGTGCTCTTTTAGTAATTGCTGAATATATGACAAACACTTGATACATTTCCACGCAAGCACCTATAAAATAAAAATTCAAAGTTCAAAATGTCTAATCTTTAACCTTACGGTATGATAAACTTATCCCGTAATTTGTATATTCTTAGAATTTACTCACACACATTGATTCGAAAAGATGCAAAGATCGAGTTGTTCAAATTTAAACCTCATTTAGTAAAAATTCTAGAAATTCCTATTCAAATATTGATGGGAAAACAGGTTCAAAGTCCTAGTTGATTAATCTCTAATCTTATTTGATAAACATTCTAGAAGTTTTCATGTATGAACCGATACGAACACGGGCCTAAAGTTTAAGTTTATAATTATTCAGGGTTTTTTCCGATCCCCCACCAAATGGACTCGTCCGTGTGTATATAAACCGCTGCTATCGAGCGGAGCGTCAGTTCTTATTCATCCTTGCGATAGACAGATCTATCTTTAAAACATACAAGTCTTTATTAAGCGTAAAAAAATTGATCGTGTGTTACTTGTTGCAGAACGTTGCGCTGCCAAAATGAATCGTTTCTTAGAACTAATAAAAAATATTACACTCCTCCTTGGGTTAGTGCAACACCATCATAGTATTGAACAGGTTGAAGAAGGGCTGCGACTATGCAGGGTTAGAATGCATAGATTGCACGATGCTATAAAGCATGTAAAGTCTATTGGTGAAAAGCAACAGTTACAGGCTCCATTGGAAAATATTGAAACCCTGCGTACCCAACTGAAAGTTGTGCAAAAGACGGGAGCAGGGGGTAAAAACAAAAGGAAAACTGCAAAACGCCGAGCATGCTGGGAAGACTCTGCATCAGCATTCCAAGAACGCATTCATATTGGAATAATCAGCAATCTCGAACATAAAAACGTATAGATCTTTTTAGCAGATTGTAATAGTGTTTTCAAGAGAAGAATTGAAGATACACTTAAACAAAATGAGGCTATTAAGGTAAACACCTCAATTTGAGATTACTTTTGGTTCTCAAGTTAAACGGGAGTATAAATACTTCATAACATCTAACGTCGCAATATTTATGAACACAGATCTGGACAAGTGATTTGATACTAACGTTACAAAACCAATAACAACGGAAATAGAAGACTTCCAGAAACGCGACAGTGGGATATTAAAAAGTATTAATAATTTAGGCATTAAAATAAATAAGTATAACCCCCATACGGGGTTCATCATATATTGAGCTGCCATCTCAAATACAACGTAAACAGGCGTATATTAACGTAAGGAACAATGACGAGGCGTGTTTTGGATGGTCAATAGTATCTGCTTTGTATCCTGTACAACATCAAACTAATCGTACCTCATCCTACCCTCATTATTCATCTATATTAAATCTAAAAGGTGTCCAGTTTCTGATGACTAAAAACCAAAAAACAAATTTTGAAGCTCTGAATAATATTTCAGTTAATGTATACACTCTTAAACTAAACAATCGAAATTTTACAATAGTTCCCTTGTTCACATCGGATAATAGAAAGAACAAACATGTTATTCTCGTGATGATTCATAACCAGTACTATAGTGACTATTTGGAAACCTATGATGAAATGGAACCGTTTAATTCCCATTATGTATGGATTAAGGATTTGAGTCGGTTAGTGTCTTCTCAACTTAGTGTTAAGAAAAATAGAAAACATTTTTGTGATCGCGGCCTACACTACTTTAGTACCAAGGAAAAATTGGTAAAACATATGAATGTTTGTAAAATGAAACAACTGGGAATACCTCGACTGCCTACAGAGGAAAACAAAATTCTCCGTTTGAGAAATTTCAGAAACAAGGATAAAGTTCCATTCGTTATATATGCAGATTTAGAGTGTCTTTTGAAGCTTACAGGAGACACTAAAAAGTTCCAAAAACATATACCCTGTAGTGTAGGGTATTATGTTAAATGTGAGTACGATAACTCGTTATCGTTTTATCGGTCATATCGTGGTGAACACTGCATAAATTGGTTTTCAAAGGAACTACAACAGTTTGCAGAAGATGTTGAAACTGTTTTTATGCGTTCATAAGATATGACTCCGTTAACACTACAACAGGAACCATTTAGTGTCGGAGACATAAAGGTTCGTGATCATGATCATTTTATACAAACTGACAACTATAAAGGACAAGCACATTCGGGTTGTAATATAAATCATCAAGACTCTCGAACAATCCCCATCGTTTTCCACAACTTAAGCGCTTATGATAGTCATTTTATCATCAAAGATATTGCTATTAATTTAGAAGGTCGTGTAGATGTGCTACTGGTAACGAAAGAAAATACATATTATTCACTAAATTTATTCCAGAAAACCTAGCCAATTTTCGATTCTGTGGTGTATCCAACTTTGAAGAGCTCGAGAGTAGATACATTGAACACTATATACAAATTAATACGTTTATTGCAATATGTACAAGGAATAATTTACATTTGGATACGACCATTTCGTATTGAAATACACGAACGTACTGCATCTGTACCTTGAATGCTGAATTGCAAGCAGATGGCAGCAGTATACCTGCGCATGACAGAATGGTGAGATGGCATGGTATAGTGCCACACCCTTCCCTTGTAATAGAGAAATTGTAAAATTGTACATAATAATTAAAAAATAAACATTTGTAATGTAAAATTTAAATTATAAATTTAATCTAGAAACTGGTTTCTTTATACGTGTAGAGCGTCTAATAATTTGTTCAGGACTATTCGCTTGAATGTGTGGTGTACCTGCTTGCTCAATTTCGCTTGTTTGACTTCTCGCCGGTGAAGTGTGAGATAGTAAAATATTACCATTTTCACTTTGCACTGCACTGTCACTAACACCTGCGACGTTTTATATAACTACACTATCACTAAGACCTGTAACACTTTCAGGAGCCGCAACAATACTGCGATCCTCAGCTAAGGGTGTAGTGCTTTTGTTTTCGTAAGTGAACTGCCTTTCTTGTTCGTTGAAAAATTCTAGCGAAGTTGGACGTAGTTGATCTATATGGCGTTTCCAGTATGTACCATCTGGAAATCTCACTAAATAATTGTGAGTGCCTAGCACCGAATCTATTTTTGCAATTTTCCAAGGATTTGAAGTTGTATACGATCGGGCGAGCACTGTATCTCCAGGTTCAAAAATTTGCATTGATGTACCTGTGTAATTACGTACCTGTAATTGCTGTTTATTGACTATTGTTTGCTTGTAATTAGGTCGAAGTAAATCTAATTTGCAAGTGGGTCGTCTGCCTAACATGAGTACCGCGGGCGACTCACCTGTTGTTGAATGTGGTATCAGCCTGTAGTTTGCTAAAAATAAATGTATTGCATCTTGTAATGTCATGTTTTCATATATTCCACTTTTTATTGAACGTTTAAATGTGTCAATAATATTTTCTGCAGCGCCGTTAGTAGAAGGATGGTACGGTGCTGTTGTAATATGCTTGATACCAATCTTTTTTATAAAAGATTCGAACTCAATTGATGTAAAACATGTAGCGTTGTCTGAAACTAACATTCTCGGTAAACCAAAACGAGAAAAAATTTGTCGTAATTTACTAATCGTAGCACTTGAAGATGTAGAATTTACTATAAAAATTTCAGGCCACTTACTGTAGGAATCTATGGCTACGAAAAATTCTTTTCCCATGAAAGGTCCGGCATGATCAATGTGAATCCTTTGCATAGGCGATGTAGCAGCTTCCCATGAATGTAACAATCCCTTTGAAGGATTTTTCTGCGTGTAAGCACAAGCATCACAAGTTGAAACTAACGATTCGATGTTTTTGTTTATGTTAGGCCACCAAACATATTGTCGAGCTAACATTTTCATTCGCATCATTCCAACGTGACTTACATGTAACTCTTTAAGTATTTGTTTTTGTAATCTTGAAGGAACTATCACTCTGGAACCCCAAAGAACGCAACGTTGTTCTATGGTCAATTCAGATCTTCTTGTGTAATATGGTGATAGCGACGTATCTTGATTGTAATCAAGTCATCCTGATGCTGTAAAATGTAGTACTTTTGAAAGTATGGGGTCATTGCGTGTGCACCGGGCAATGTCCACTGCAGTGTAAGGTAATTCTTGCATATCGTTTATAAACAAGAATGAAACTTCATCTAATTCCACAGGATCTGGATCTGGTTTTTCAATCGGTAATCGTGAAAGAAAATCAGCAACTGCGTTGTCCTGCCATTTAATGTATTTTATGTCGTAATCATATGCAGAAAGTATCAACAACCATCGTTGCATACGAGCTGCTAACGTCGGCGTAACTCCAGCGTTAGGGTTGAATATTGACAATAAGGGACGGTGGTCTGACCAAAGAATGAATTTTTTTCCATATAAGTATTGGTGAAAACGTTTAATTCCAAATACAATACTTAGTGCTTAATTGTCAATTTGTGCGTAATTTAACTGAGCTTTGTTTAATGCTTTTGAAGCGAATGCAATAGGAACAAGTTCATTATTGCTATTCCGTTGAAATATCACAGCGCCAATGCCATATGATGATGCATCACACCTTAATTCCGTGGTTTTATTTGGATCAAAGTGTGCAAGTGTGGGTGCATTTTGTAGAGCTTGCTTTAGCTTTATGAATGTGTTCTCACATGCTGTAGACCAATTCCATTTTGTATTTTTCTTTGTAAGATTATAGAATGGCTGTAATAATGTAGACATGTGAGGTGTAAATTTTGCATAAAAATTTACAAGTCCAATGAAAGAACGTAACTGTTGTAAATTTCGTGGTGTAGGGGCATTTAATATAGCTTCTAATTTATCTTTAGTAGGCTGTAGACCATACTTTGAAATTTCATGTCCTAAGTAAGTTACTTTATTTAAAAGAAATTTGCACTTTTCTTTTTGTAGACGAACACCATTCGTTTCGAGAATAGAAAGCACTTTTTCTAAATTCGCAATGTGTTGTTCTGTATTTTCACCTGTAATGATGATATCATCTTGAAAAATAACGATGTTATCAAAACTTGAGAGCATTGTATCCAGGCGTTTTTGAAAAATTTCTGGAGCGGCAGCAATACCAAAAGGCAATCTACGTACCTTTAAAATTCCTTTATGTGTATTTATCGCACACATCTCCTGTGATTGTACATCCAGAGGTAAATGAAAAAATGCGTATTTCATATCTAATACTGTAAATTGTTTACCTTCTGCAAGTTTTGCAAATATTTCGTCTGCTGTAGGCAGCAAATATTTATCAATTTGTAACTGTGGATTCACTGTAATGCGGTAGTCTCCACACAGACGAACACTTCCGTCTTTCTTGCGTACTGGAACAATAGGTGTAACCCATTCGCAGTGATCTGTAGGTTCGAGAATTCCTTGATCAACAAGACGATCTAATTCCTTCTCAACTTTAGGGCGTATTGCAAAGGGTAACGGTCTCGCTTTACAGAATTTAGGTACTGCACCTTGTTTCAATTTCAGTGAAACTGGGGCGCTTTTTAAACAACCAACCCCTGGCTCGAAAACTTTGTACTTTTGAAGAATTGCGTTGATGTTTACATTAGCATCTGTAGTTGTATTGTTGTACAGTAAATTTTGTAAATTGATTTTGAATTGTTTAAGGCAATTTCTACCAATCAATGAAGGTCCATTTCCTGGTATAATTAGGAACTGGTGCGTTGCACAAAAATTTCCAATTTATGTCATGCAGTGTAGTGCACCGATCGGCTGTAGTTTATGTCCATCGTAGGATCTAAGTATTACGTTACACTTTTTAAGAGCGAGATTAGAGAAATATTTATTGTATGTAATTTCAGAGAGCACTAAAAATGCATAGCCAGTATCAACTTCCATGTTCAATATTGTAGTATTGATTTTCACAGCAAGGATAATAGGTTTCACTGTACTATTTCCGCGTATGTTGTAAAAAGATTGTAATTCTAAATTCAACAGATGATTGTGTATTAGAATGTAATAAGTTATTTGTAGCAACTCTTGACCTTGAACTACAACTTAGTTTGTGTCCTTGTTGATAACTTTGAAACAAACACTTGCTAGATGTCCACGTTTGTTGCACTTATTACAAGTTTTATTCGTTGAAGAACATTTATTTGCAAGATGTGCTGTATTTCCACACCGATAACAAAATTTCTTTGTTGTATCCGGATAATTTGAACTTGTCACCTGCCGGTTTTATTATCGATTTTATTTGTAGAATTTTTGTATTAAGTTTGCATACTGTTAACTGCGAAAGATCGCGCCTGACGTAATTCATTAGCATCACGTTTTGCACTTTCATAACTTAATGCCATGTCTGTAGAAATTTGGAGTGTAAGGTTTTCAACAGTAAGCAATTTATTTAGCAAAACTGCATCCTTCACACCAAACACAACTTGATCGCATAATCTTTCATTCAGCTGGTTAGCAAACCTGCAATGTGTAGATACGCGACGTAGTTCGTTGACGTAATCAGCGAAACTTTCGTTATCTTGTTGAACTCGCCGTGTAAATTTGTAGCGTTCCGTAGTTACATTCGGCGTTGAATTGAAATGTTTCTGTGATTTTGAAACAAGATTTTCATAGGTTAAATCTTTGGGTATTGTAGGTGTAATTAGGCTGCGTAGTAATGCGTAAGCATCTTTGCCGATAACGGTTAGTAAGATTGCTTTTCGTTTGTTGAGATCAGTAATTCCGTTTGCTTCGAAATAAGCTTCTAATCTTTCTTGATATAGCATCCAGTTATCGTTATGAGCGTTGAATATGCCTATTGTAGACGTAAAATTCTCCATTTTGGATCAGGAATGTAGCACAGCTGTGTAACACGTGCCACGAAATTATGCGTAGTTTCGAACAGCCTCGTCGCCAGTTGTGGTGTATCCAACTTTGAAGGGCTCGAGAGTACATACATTGAACACTATATACAAATTAATACGTTTATTGCAATATGTACATGGAGTAATTTATATTTGGATACGACCATTTCGTATTGAAATACACGAACGTACTGCATCTGTACCTTGAATGCTGAATTGCAAGGAGAGGGCAGCAGTATACCTGCGCATGACAGAATGGTGAGATGGCATGGTATAGTGCAGATTCATTGATAGTTTCCGCTTCATGAGCTCCTCCTTAGACACACTTGCCTCATATTTGACTGAATATTCACTGTTAAAAAGCCGATTCTCATATTTAAACGATGAACAGTTTCTATTATTGACTCGAAAATTGTCTATCCATACGATATCATCGATTCTTTTGCAAAGTTTAACAATATCTGCTTACCTAACCAGCTGCAATTTGATAATACATTAGAAGATAATGCAATCTATAATAAACAGTATGCGCATGCTCAAAGAGTATAGATAGCGTTTATTATTCAAATCTTAGGTCAATATTCTGATATATACCTAGATACTGACGTATTGTCGTTAGCTGAAGTTTTTGTGCAATTCCGTTCAAGTTGTCATTCCACTTACGGACTTGATTCTGCCCGCTACTACACACTGCCTGGGTATAATTGGGAACTACTGGAACTACTAACTGATATTGATCAACTCTTGTTCATTGAGAAGGGTATACGAGGAGGTCTTAGTCAAGTGTGTTCGGAACGACGTGCTTCTGCTAACAATAAATATCTACCTACTTATGATTCATCCGAACCTGATGAATATCCACACACTGATCTCGTTGTTGCTTCAATTTCGGATGATGCTCCAAAAAGTTATATCTTGGAGGTTGATTTAAAGTATCCCGAACATATTCATAACCTACATAAAGATATTCCTTTTTGTCCAGAGCACATACCCGAAAACTGGAGAACCACCTGTGGAGAAACCTCAAAATGCTAAACTAAATGTAAATATGTGATACACTACAGGAATCTGAAGCAGATGTTGTTAAATGAACTTGAATTAGAAACCATTTATAGAGTTCTTAAATTTAAGCACAGTTGTTGCTTTAAGTCCTACATTGAGCTGAATACTGAGCTTCGGAAATGTGCAAAGGATGAATTCGAAAAAATGTTGTTCAAATTAATGAACAATGATGTTTATGGAAAAATAATGGAGAACTAGCGAAAACATTGTAATGTTTAACTTGTTGAAAATTGGGACGGTAGATACAGTGCCGAAGCTCATATATCCAATTCCCTGTTCAAAAATCTAACGATATTTGATGAAAACCTTGTACTGGTTGATTTACATAAATCAGAAATCTACTTTAATAAACCGATATACGTTGGCATGTGTCTTGGATTTATCCAAACTTACGATCTATGACTTCCATTATAAATATATGAGTGCCAGATTTGGAAACGATTGTAGTGTTTTATATACTGACACGGATAACCTTATCTATAAAATAATAAACCATGATCCTTATGAGGCTATGAGGCGGGACTGTCACCAAAATTTTGATACTTCGGACTATCAGCAGGACAACATCTACAAAATTCCTCTAGTGAATAAGAAAGTACTGGGATTGATGAAAGACGAAAACACTGGACGGATTATGATCAACTTTCTTGGTTTGATATCCAAAATGCATGCAACAAAGGTTTTCAAAACGCCGGAAGAGGAGGAAGCAGGAAGCTGAACGCTTGCGTATAGAGAAAGATACTTCTATGCCGCCAACAGCTCTCTCTAATTTCGGTGTAACAAAAAGAGTCATGGGAATTAAAAAATCAGTCAATAAAGATCATATCACATTTGAGGACTTTGCTCGTTGTGTAGATGAGCTTAAAGAAAAGTTCATTTCCCAAAATTTGATCCAGTCATCTAAACATCGTGTTCATATAATCATTCAAGATAAATTATTATTAAGTTCACACGACGATAAAAGATATTTCATTCCAAAATCATACAAGACATTACCCATAGACCATTATTGTATAGATAACAAGGAAATTAAGGAAGCATTTAAATTATAATGAATTATTCTAATGTATGCATGTAAAGTGTAAATATGTTCATCTAGTAAATAAGTGTAAATATATAAATAAAATGTTAATTCATATCTAATAAGTATGAAGTTATGTATTATATATTAATTGAATTAGTACCTCCAATCCTATTGTAAATATACTGTTATTTGATAATGTAGTATTTAAGTATGTTACTCTAACGAATGTTAACTTAGGCATAAGCAGTCAATATTTGTTTAATGTATGTTAATTCGGACAAACCGATACAATATATGTAATATTAAAAATATGTATATAAAATCAATGTATATAAATGCAATGTGTAATGCAACATTTTTATGAACCTATATTTTCATTTGAGGAGAGGGGGAGGGGCATAGCATGGAGGGGTGAATTGTGGATCGGACTGTACCAGAATTCTTATATAAAACGGTTAAGCAAAAGTCACATCAACTTTGAATGTAGGATCGCCCAAAGTAAGTGACCTTTGTATCTGACAAAAATGACCAGAACGGACCTTAGAATTTCTCATGTTAAATCCCATAAGAAAACCGTTTTTTGATGTCGTGGTAACCTTGCTATAGTACTCGTGATTACTATATAGAAAATCCCTAAAGGTGATAGGAAAAATTAATTGTAACAAATGGTGATAGCACGTTTTGCGTGAATGCATGCAAGCATGCAAATTTGACTCTCGTTCTTGAACTCCACACTTAATTGATAACTTTATTCGGATTTTTTCAAATCCTTTGATTTTTTTATTAAATGTGTAATAAAATGTATAGGACAATACTTTGTATACGCCTGCGCTCTTGCAGATTTGTGTTCGAATGTCTTCGGTAACCTTCGACTCTCACTCTAGAGAGTATATAAGAGAGCATCGCATCCTTTGTAATTTAGTATTCGATGGTAGTTAAAACAGTCAAAATGAGTCCTTGTAAAGTGTTTAGTGTGCAGCAGCTTCTCGGTTGTGAAATAAAACCAACAAATGAGCGGTTTGGATTGTAGTTGCTGTTAAAAGATCTGAACAATAACAACTTAATTACCGATATTGGAAACATTAACTATACCAAAGAGGAAAATCTCTTGGGTCGTAACGACTTATACCATCCAATTACAGAACCTTACTGTGATAACATAATACTGGTTAAATTGGTCGACATTGTGGATTGTGCAGAGGAATTAAAGATATAGGTAAATTTCCTGTTAAGAAGGAGCTGTGTGGCGTCTTTAATAGCTACCTACGCGGGAAGTTCTGAAAATCTGTATTTGCTAGGCATGGAGTAAAAGCTAAGTTCCCATTCCTATTAGAAAGCGAAATTAAAATAGCAGGTGAAGTAAAACGAATTACTAGGAAAGGAAATCTGGAAAGAAGAAGCATACAAATCCAATATGTATTCCGCACAAGGTGGAACTAGCGCTGTTACGTTAGAGATTTTGTTGAAAGAATGACCGAATATATTGGATCAGCTCGAAAAAGAAGAATACTATCTCCTAGATCTGAATATAACCCAAGATTTTTGCTGGAAATTTAAGAAGGCGGAAATAACCGAAAACTTAACAAATAATTTTACCCTTGTCCACCACGGAGAATACACAGAACACAATGATGTAATTTTGAGTAATGATAAAAGAAGCGAGCAAGATCTGCGTAATGTGGGTGAATTCCAATAGACGCGTTTAGACATATATCAAGTTTATATGCCAAGTAACTAGTCCAGGCATCTGTAAACAGATTGGGAATCATATAGTGGATTTTATCAACTATCCGGGTGCTCGAATAAAACCGACATTTGGATCTACTCTGGCTAAAAAACATGGTATTGCAAGACTTGAAGCAACCGTATACAACTACACGGTTGGAAATTGTTATATGGTGCATAATGTATATAATCTATTAAAGGACTGCTTAGGTTTGTTGGAAGATAGCAAATTATACTTGTGAAATGCACCGATGTACTCGGAATCGATCGCAAATATGTGTAAAAAACTAACCGAAAACCTGCAAAACAGTTGCTGTCTTGTATTTAATAACATACTGCAGCACGTTTATTGGGAAAATAGTAATACAAAAAAGTTTACCGGATTACAGTTTAAGTTACCGAGCGATATTAAGAACAGAAACACAATAATAAATTACGCAATTTCCGCATTCAAAAAATGTAGATATCGACGAACTAGGATTGATCGCTACAAATAATGTTTCCCCTCAGGTTTTAAGAAGAAGAACCAATACATGCAACAAACTTTTACCATGCACCGTAAAGGAAATAGAACCAGTGTCGGCAATTTATGTACTATCGAGTAAGAACAGAAAACTAGAATGAGAAGAAGTGGATTTAAAAGTGAGAAACTTAGAGTACGAAACAAAAACTATCGCATTAAAGCAGCAGCATAAATATCTAATAGACAAAAATAACAATATGACACAAATAAAGGAGAAATAAATTATTTTAAAACCCGCTGGAAAAATTTGGAAACTGCTGATGTATATAATGTTTCTGCATTTACAGTTAATAACCAAGGAAAGTTTTCCTACGTCGGAGTTCTTGCACAGAAGAATGGGCAAAAGGATGTGTATTTTTTAAAAGGATTTTACAAATTCCTGTTTACTACTGATTTACGATGCAAGAGAAGAGCTTACAAAAGAAGGATACGTGTTATTCCTTTTAACGGATTCAATTTGATTTGCCTGCTTACAGAAGAACTTTCTGGTACTTTTAAACAAATGGTATTACAACATATAATGGTTACTCACTTTCGATAGTAGAACGCTTAAGACTGTCTTCGGATGTCTGGAAAGACATGGAGAATGCATCCTTTACACAGAAAGAAGTAGAACAAATGGACAAAATTCTTATGCAAAAGGTAAAGGGACATGTAATTATTAATAAGTGCCGTATACTAGAGCATATAGATGCAGGAACAGAATTTGTTATGGTTGGAATTAAAGAAGTAGAACACAGAGACAGAGTCCGTTATATTTTGCAGTTCAAAGATCAAGACGCTGTACGTCTCCAATTACTGGTAAGAGAAAGCATTGCAAGAAGATATGAATCTAAATATAAAATAAGGATTATATTAGATAAATTAAAAACAACTCCCAGTAGCAATAAGGAAATGGTTGTTTTTGTGTATAGATATATATGTATTATGTTATGTACTTTATATTAAAAAATTAACATTAGATGTTATTTATTATTCTACTGTACTTTATATTAAGTAAATATAGATTAACATTAGATGGTACTTATTCTTCTACTGCACTCCGAATTATAACTAGATCATATCTTGTGAATATAAGTTTGCTATTGGCTGTTACTCGCACTTGCACTCTCTTTCAAAGTATTTGAGTAAACCAATTTAACAGAAATCTTAAGTCAAAGTTGATTTTAAAACTGTAGTTGATTAGTAGGGTAAAACTTATAAAAAATTACATCAGAAATTGCATTTCTATATTGCGTAGTATGTAGGAGCCACGTGGACATCTTGCGGATTAATGGGCGGTTTATACATATTTTTGAAAAGCTATAGTCCAAGTCAAAGTTTATATAATCACCCTATTTGGGAATGTAATTGTTTGTCGCTTGTATCTACTAAAGTAAACAATCAACAGAGATAGTGCAAACTTAAACCTCAAGCAAACAAACATAGTCCAATTGATTACTCATACGCGATAACAAATAACCGGAAATATATACAACTATTTTAAGCTGACACCTAGCTATGTTACAACGCGAGCTATATATCCCCATATTAAAATGTATATAAAATAAACGTAATTATTATGTCTTAATAATAACATGCTACATTGTATTAAATGAAGGTTACAAAATAAGTGTTATCAGAGTTCATATCAGAAATAAGTAAGGAAACGTCTACTTTGTATTCCAGACGCAACCTGATACCACATGTGCAGAAACAATGAACTACAATCGAGCAGACTCATTTATAATTACTTAGAATAAGACAATGTATGTTTTATCAAGAAATAACAGACGGCAAGATCTGTACTTTCCCACAAGATTATGTGAGACCTGAGGCTTCAAGTTAAATGTAAGAAGCCCTGATCGCCAGTCAGTCTTCGAAGTTCATAGCTTTAACATTGTAGGTTGTTCAAGCTACTCATTCATAATTGATTATTGATTTATTAACTTAGAATATTTTTGTTTTTCAACTTCAATTAATGAACATAGGAGTTGCTGTAAAAGATATAAACAATTTATAGAATTAAAATAGACTTGATAGAAGTGTTTTTGGAAGTACACTTTTTAAAAAGAAGCTCCCAACGACTCAAAATCTATCTCGCGTCCGCTTTTCACCTATTTAATTCGATCTTAGAACGATTAGAATTCTTATTCTGTCTATTCACAATATCTTATATTACATAAAGAATCCCTAATATTAATCTTATATTACGTTTGAAGGTAGTACATGCAGCACCTCGTTCTCTGTAATACAATAGCCCATGCAGTGTTCAACTAGTAAATTCCATACTGTCCCTTTCTAACGTCTGTTGATTAATTTGAAACCCTCCTATATCCAAATCATCCGTTTGAATAAAAAACACGTGATCAAAACATCCATGGTCCAACATAACAACTGATATAAATTCTAATTTAGCTTTTATAAAGGCTTTTTGCTGTTCCAAACCTCAACGCCACTGAACACCCTTTTTCAAAATCAGTAACAAAGACCCCATCATCCGAGCAAGCTTTTCACAAAACATGCGCTCATAATTAACAACTTTTAAAAAATTTCTCAATTGCCTAATGCATCAGAAAAAATTAATTGCTTTCATCAACAGATCAACCGACTTCCCTTCGGCTGATATATGTGCGATGAAGACAACTGTATTCTTGACAAATGTGATTTTTTAAATTTTATTTATTTATTTATTTATTTATTTATTCACATATACGGATTACACCTTTAATATTGATAAATAATGTTATAAATAATTTAAAATATTAAAAATATTAAAACTAACATAAATTATAAAATGTAATTTTCAAATGTGCTCCATTGATAGAGTATACATACTTAATGAGGTTTCTAGAAGATGAGAAAGTTATACTGCAGCATTTGGAAATATTAAGAAATATCCCATTATTCTCACACCAATTATAAAATGAATCGATTTCTTTCTGAAGCTCATGACAATCAGATTCACTCCCAACTACTCTGAACAATTTACAATTGTCAGCAAATAGTAAGAACTTGCTGCCCGGAAGAAACAAGCTAATGTCATTTACAAATAAGTTAAATAGCAGGGGCCCTAGGTGTGACCCCTGTGGCACTCCAGATAAAACTTCCATAGGTGCTGAAATAAAATTTTTAATCTTTACCGACTGTGACCTGCCACTGAGATAACTCTTTAGCCATTCAAGTAAGTAATGCGGAAATCCTATAACTTTCAATTTTCCTAACAATATGGAATGGTTGATTTTATCGAAAGCTTTAGAGAAATCTGTATGTATTGAATCAACCTGCAACCCACTCTTCAAAGCAGTGGTAATTGTGTTTTGATAGACAAGTAGGTTAGAAACCCATGCTGGTTATCACATATTAATTTACAACAATACCAATTTAAGTACACAATTAGTAACCTTTTAAGTAGTTTAGGTATAGAAGACAACAGAAATATTGACCGGTAGTTTCTAATATCCTCTTTATTGCCACTTTTAAAAACGGGTATGACATAACTTGTACTCCACATCAATGGAAATTTTTGAAGTATAAATGTCAAGTTAAATAGGAATTGAAGCGGTTTGCACAAAGTAAATATACACCTCTTTAAAAAAATAGATGGAATCCCATCAAGACCCATTGACAACCTATCAGGAAGGGATCTGATACCATTGAATACCTCCTCCAAGCAAAATTGTATAAATGGGATATCAACTTGTGAATCAATCATAGAGAGATTAGTATCGAAAGCCATGGGGTACCATTATAGTTTCCTATGAAGTGAGAGGCGAAGAGATTGGCAATATCATCGCCATCTCAGGTAAATGTTCTCCTTTTAAACTATTGACATAACCCCAGAATTGTTTTGGAATAGAACAAATCCCTTTATTTACGTTGGACATATAAGTAAGATAACTGCGTTTCGTAGCCTGTTTACAAAGATAGCGTAAATTACTAAAACGTACATAATCAATCTGGGAACGGGTTTCCTTAAATATAGCATGTGCTCCCTTCTTCTCAAGTATTAATGATATCAAGTCCCTGAAAAACCATCTGGGAAAGGTAGATAATCTAGGGATGATTACTGGTACAAATCTAACAATGGCAACATTGATTATTTCATAAAAAGTCCTAACAGACTCATCAATATCCAAATTATTCAGGAGAGAATCCCATGCAATTTGTCCAAAATATTTATTTAATGCGATATAATCAGCCTTTCTAAAATCTCTATACGTTTCATTAAATTGTAAGGTTCTACACTTAGTAGTAAGAGATAGTTTGCATTCGAAAGCCTTGTGGTGGTAATTGTTGGGCAAAAGACAATCGTTAGCAAGCGACACATCAATTGAGTTAGATACGTTAGCAAAAATTGGGTCTAGAAATACATTGTGGTCATTAGGTATATTATTAAATTGTTTAAACCCCAAGAAATTGAAGTATTCTGCCACCTCAGTAGCTGGGTACCCTGGTCGGCAGTGTACTAATAATTCATCACGCGATTCCCATACTGCGGCTGTTAAGTTATAATCTCTAAAAATAAAGAAAGAAGAAGCAGGATACTTATCAACTACTTGCTCAACTGCCGAGCAGTGGTCAATATACACCTCTGTCGAGGATCCTGGAGGAATGTAAACACCGCCCAGAACAAAATTAAATTTACCTTCCCAGAATTCGATAAACAAATGCTCACCATTCAAGACTGTAGTAGAAATGGTTTTGACTACAAACGGCAAGTCTTTCTTGGTGGCAATAAGAACCCCACCAAAACGTTCTTTAGTACTGGTTAGACAGGAACGGTTCACTCGGTAGATTTCATAGTTAGAAAGTCCCAATTCTGCATTAGAAAGATCTTCATGCAGCCAAGTTTCTGTCAACACAATCACGTCATATTGCAAACAAGAGCCGAATGAGCAAATTCAACAAATCTAGTGCGCATACCTCCAACATTTTGGTAATTAACTGAAAGTGAGTAAGGAGTCGTAGATTTATTATTATTTAGTTTTTTGGGACATTCTTGAACACACAAGGTACTCCCTGTTTATGGATAATTCTTAGATTTAGTTCCCCATGCTTATAACGTTCCTTAAGTTCTTTAAGAGCATATGCATATTGTTGCCTTTGTATATGTGTCAGATCCTGACTGACTGAATAACCATAGTTAGTGATGGCTCTTTTGGCTTTAAGTACTTGACCAACTCTACCAGAGCTACATAATGTAACCTTCAAAGGACGAGGCCTATCACCAGCAACCTTACCAAGGCGTATGACATTGATGAAATCACTTGACTGCACACCAGCAGCCTCCAAAATTTTAGTTGCAATTTTATTATCATGTGAAATTCTCTCAGCTATTTGCGAAGATTTAGATTCACTTGCGTTAAAAACCATAAAATTGCAGGCACGCGCTGTTCTCTCATAAACCTCTTTGTATATAGTTTCACTATTACTTGTACTGTCGTTATTTAAATCCATAGAATTCTTTTCTTGCTGTAGGACTGCAAACTGCTGTTTTAAATTATCCAATTCTTTTTCCACAACTTTTCACATATTATTTTAGATGGAATTAGATGTTATTTGACACTTTCTGAGTAAATAAAGTCATTTACATTTGCAAACAATACCTCTGAACCTAAAATATTACTCAAAGTTCATATTAAAGACGTTGCCGGCGTACTTAACCTGAATGGTAAAACCTTAAAAACGTATGTCTTTCCCTCATATAAAAACCTAGTAAATTTTTGGTGTTTTAGCCTAATATTAATTTGCCAATAGCTTGCCATTAAATCAGACATTGGCCGCTAAAAAATTGTACCACAACTCGGTAGGATTCGGAGGCAAAGCTCGGTTCTTCACCATGCGATTATTCAAAAACCGGGCATATAAACACACCCGTATTTTCTCATCTCACTTCTGGCTACCACCAATGGACTAAGATATTCAGTTTGGTTTGCCTCAATGACATCCCGTGCTATCATTTCGTCTATCTGCCACTGCACTTATTTCTTATAAGCATACAGAATCTGATATGATCTAGCAGAAAACGGTTTATCATCTCATAATTAAATTTTGTGAAAATAGACCTTTGTTTGACCCAGTTGATACATATCTAAAAACAGTTTATTTATAGCAAGTATTTGTTTACGTTCCTTAGATAATTATCTTATTGGTCGAGTTAAATAAAACGCGCAGTTTGACATAACTGTTGTAGTTTTAAAAGATCAAGAAATTGTCGGTTAAACAGCTGATTGGTCGTTCCCTTTCTTAACCTGTTAATACATTTTACTGGTGACTTGATATCCTTTCTTTTTCGTTTTATCTGCCAAACGGACAACTCAGAAAAAGCAAAATGGCGCCTTATTTATACCATGCAGTCGTATAAAATATGTAATTTCCTCTAATTAAAATAAAAGTTTTCTTAAAAAATATTATTGTAGGACATCTACCTGAAGCAGTTTTGTTTTTGTTATGTCTATAAGCTCGCCCTTTAACATAAGGACGGTAAGATGTATTAAGATGAATTTTCGCTGTTGTCTACAGAACAGGTGGTTTTATTTAATCACAAAAATGTACCACATTCTGGGATTCAATTTTGGGATTTAATTTTGGGATAAATTAAATGTGGGGATGAATTCAATTATATGGATATAACTTTGTAATGGACTTCTTTTTATGAGGTGGACTTCTATCTTTAGGACAAATTTCTATTAATGGAAACGTCTTTAAAATGCTGCATTTAATATAGTAATTTTCTTTATCTTGTTGGACAAGTGTTCATATCATCATGTCGCCTAATATGCAAAGCTGAGTAAAATCAAGACGTGAATTAAGGGTAATAATATACGTTTAGTGATTACTCTACTATTGTACGTCTAGGTATGAGATTTTACTTTATAATTAAATTGTCCATCAAATAGTGTCTGTACAATGAAGTTGCAGTAATTATTTTATCTCATCTTTGAGTAAACGCAAACAATAAATTACCATAACTTATATAGTGTCTTTACAATGAAATCCCAGTAATAATTTTATCTTATCTACGCGTCAAGGCAAACTATATATTACCGTAACTAATAGAAATTTTGTTAAATTATATCGTTACCTGTTTATTATGTTTACCTAATTAGACTTACTAAGTATTCAACCTGGTACTAAACTGTAAACTGAAGGTTTCATGACACCTTTTGGTTACTAAAAGTGTAATTAATAATACTTAATGTAAATAGCTCACTATATGTTACTTTAACACTTAGAACAATTCTTTTTATTTTGTCAAAGCTTGTCAAAACATATCCAACATACATTTGCGTTGCTAGGCGTGTTCCTTACTGTTGTCATTATAGTTTCTCAGATGATTTTGGTCTCTTGCGATCACCGCAACCCTAAAGGTAGAACTAGCTTTGCCAAAGTATGTCCTCATACTTTGTCGTGTGTGTTCTATGTCCTCTACTCATGTAGAAGAAGGAAAACGGCACACTGGCGCCCAACGGTTTTTTAAATTTTTCTATACCTAACGTTTTCTCTTTACATTTACTCCCAACGGTCTTTTTAAATTTTTCTATATCCAACGACACACTGGCAGTACCCAACTAATATTTTTCTCGCATATAAAATTTAATCTCACTACTTATTGCTAATATAAATAAATACATATATAATAATTGCAATTTTCTTTGACAACACTTACATATTGACACGAAAGTAAAAATATCTTTTTATTAATAAATTTTATAAACTTTTCTTTACATACACAATTAAACTTGAAAATTATTTTAGTAAAAACAAAAATACAATGGAAGATACTTTCCAAGCTAGTCATTTATTAAAAGAGGAACTCGAATACAAACTTTTATTTGATCCATACATTTTAATAAACCCATAGAAGAAAAACGTAAAGTATTAGCTACACAACTGCGTATAGAAAGTACAAAACCCAGTACGAAAATTGATCTTTCTAATTATATGAAAACATTTGAAGAAGAAAGTAAAGCTATATCATCTACCCTTTATTCTATCGAAAATTTATTACAAGAATTTGAAGGAAACAGTAATGATTCCCTGTTTAAAAGAATTAGGTCGCGTCTAGCTCATGTTTGTAATCGCATAAAACGTTTAGTTATTTTTGAAACCGATACTGAAACAGCAACAATTTTCAAAAATGAAAGTTATACTACTGCACTTTTGTTAGATGCTAATTTATATGAAAAAGTTGAAAAATATAAAATTTCAAATGGAATAAGTAAAGTTTCTTTAACAAATACCACTCCCACTATTAATGTACATCCACCTACCGTAACATACATATCTAACCTAATACCAATTTCTTCTTGGTCTATTAAGTTTAATGGCAATCCAAATAAAGTATATCAATTTCTACAATGGCTATCCAAATTAGCAGAAACCTGTAAAGTTTCACAAAAAGATTTATTCGCCTCGGGAAAGGAATTATTTAAGGGGACGCTATTGAGTGGTTCGGAGAAATAAAAAATTAAGTTAAAGACTGGACTTCTCGTGTCGTTCGTCTAAAGAAATATTTTCTTCCTCCAAATATTGAAAATTTATTATGGGACGAAATTAAAGCTAGGAGGCAAAAGCCAAATGAAAGTGTTACAATTTTTATAATGAAAATGCAAAATCTTTTTCGATGTTTTAAAAAATACTTTAGAATCTACAAGAATAAATATAACTGCAAATAACTTATTTATTACCAGATTTTATTACACCGCTCTCTCTTTCTTTACCAAAAATTAATACAATATCAGAATTACTTAATACAACAAGAATTCTAGAAGAGTCTTTCCGTTTAAAAAACCAAATTTTATGTCTTGATATTAATAAACAAAATACCTCTACCTTTGAACAAAATAAAAATAACAATTTTAATTTATCTATTCCCTCATCGCATATAAATACTATGCAATTTAATAAAAACACCGAATTCACGAAACAAGTACAAACACAACCGTTACAATATAAAAATCAAAATGTAACCTCAGGTATACATCAAAAAACTAGATATTTTTTAAGTACCTCCAACAACTCTAATCATATAAAACGATATTGTTGAAATTGTAATCAAGAAGATCACACATATCCCTTTGGTAGAGAAAAATCTTTTGCTATAAGTGTGGTTTCCCTAATGTAAAAATCTCTTCATGTCCCAAGTGTTCAAAAAAACTGATAGCAGGGTATAGAAGTGGCCGACCTAGTACTCGCAAACCCATGGCTAAAACTAAAACCTTTATTAAATACTTTAATCATAATAAATCAAATAAAGTTATACATAAAAATAATTTATTTAATAAAAATGATTGGTTAGAATGGTTATCTATAGTCAAAAATTTCTTTAAACCAAATACTTCGTACCTGGAGTAATATAATTTTATTTCTAAATCTTTCGACAACAGACCATACATATAAGTAAATTTTTTTGACGTAGAAATTATTGCACTTTTTGAATCTGGCAGTAATATTTCTGTAATTGGATCACAAGGTGTTCCCATAATTGTGTAACGTGCAGTTTTATAGTTTGAACATTTTACGCTCTACTCAATTCTTAAAATACATTGTTTTTGGATCGCTGTTTGTATAAAGTAAATAATTTCGAATAGTTTTCAGATTGGTATGCAATTTAACTCGAGGGTATTAATTTTAAAAGTAGATTAATTAAAGATAGATAATTTGAAGGTTGATTTTCATTAACAAATAAATTGCAACGAAGTTTTAAATTGGATTATTCGTAAATTGCTTTCCGGCTTATCGAAAATGATAAACAACTGTAATTAGTTATTAGATATGATGGGGCATTCACGTTTTGTATGTGCCTTATGTTATTAACGAAGTCGTGAGAGTAGTCCACAAGAGTTCATGGTAACAACTAGTTTTAAATAAACAGATTAGAGTGCAGAGTTGTAGTTTTGTTCTTGGTTGCTATATATTAATTACGTTGAAAATACTGTTTCTGTTTGCTTTGTTCCTATAAATTACTGAGTTGTATATTAACGGCGAAGTGTAGTTTTGATGACATTTGAAGGAAGTATGCTTTATACGTAACGTGTTGGATTGTTTTAGTGATACGCGTTGCTCTACAAATTGTTTTTGTTGCTTTTCGGTTTGAACAAAAAGTAGTAGAGCTTGTTAAACTCGAGGCACGTGTGCTTTACGGAAAACTTGACGGACGGTTTTATTTGCTTACGCGTACTTTACTAATTTGTGGTTTTTAGTTGTTTGTCTTGTGAAATAATAGTCGTAGAACTTACTAAACTGACCGATTCTTTCTTTCGGATTAATGTGTGTGCGATCTAGTTTCGCGGGCCTTTTCTTCTCAGAGTAGCGCATACTTTGGATTATTTAAATACAGTGATACTGTAGTTTCTGAATTTTTCTAACCCCAACGAATCTAAAATAGATCGTTGTTTGCGCAGATTTCGTTATTCAAAAGCATTAGATTTTTCTTTGTTACCATAGGTAGCAAATAAAACACCTCACGTTACAGTTAGTTTAATGCATTACGTCGCGCCTTGAAAGCCCGTGATTCTAAATTTTTATTACCATTTTTTTTTTCGATTTGTGTTACAAAATATTTTGAAATTAGTGTCTCAGGAAATAGAATTGACAAGAAATTTATCAATGCTACATAGTTCCATCAGCATGATAATGTCTGCTGCGAACACCAGTGAAATACGTAGGTGTGATTAGTGTAACGTGTGATAAGTTCCATCAACACCCGCACAGTCAAGGGTGAAGTGCTTCGTTAGTGCAGGACATCGTGAATCCCACACTTCAATTGTAGGGAAACGTTACTGAAGGACCTTTTGTAAGTTGAACTATTTTCTACTTGTTATTACTGTAAATATCTATCCGTGGCTTTGCCATATCTTTGTCGTTCTGATACCTTTTGCAATAGACTTGCATGCTATTTTAAAACATAAAAAAGAAGAAAGAAAGAACAATCAATACTACTGAATTACTCATACCAATGGTGTCTTATCTATTTATCTTTTGTTAACATTTTATCTGATTTATGTTTAATTGGTGTGTGAGGAAACGTTTCTGCTACTCCCCAATATTACCTCACTTTGTGATAAAAATTTTTGTAATGCTTTTACCGTTATTATATTATAGAGTTTATCTAAACAGTTTTTTTCTTACATTCTACAAAGTACTGAATAATTTAGACTTATCATTGCTGCTATGCTTATTCTTTTCTTTATTTCAGGTTTGCTTAACTATTTTTTTTCTTGCAGGTATTATCACTAACTCCTTACAGCCGCGTACATTGTATGTTGGTCTGCTTTCTACAACCCCCCTACTCTCCGATTAAGCCCGGTCATTTCTTTGATTTTCTTTGTGTTACGCACGAATTACGTAACTTAACATTTTTGGCGCCCAACGTGGCTGCTACGAAAAAAAAACGTAACAATTGAATCACTTGGTATTAAAATATTTTCTCTAACTACACATAAACTATTTACCACTGACGGTACTCCGCCTAAGATAGCTGATACCGCTGATCTTCCTATTTTTATTAACAACGTATGCAAGTTTATTACTTGTTTAATAGTTCCCTTTCTTAAACACTCATTTATCTTTGGCACCGTCTTTACGAAAAAGTTCGAGCTCACCCTAAATTTTAAAAATAATTCCTGGGAAGCTAATACTACAGAATTTGACTTACCTGTTATAAATTGGCCTGTACATAGTGACACTATAAAAAATAAATTCCTCTGCACCATGGAAGAATTATCCAAGGATGAATTATCCCAAGCAAAAGCATTAATCGACTCTTCAGTCTGTTGGTAGTGCTGAAAACAATTTAGGACGTACCGTAGGACGTACAGTCATAATGAGTATTGATACCGGAGACCATAAACCCATTAGAAAGCGACCATATCCAACGTCACCTTACATGTCCAAAATTCTTAATGAAAAACTTGAAGAAATGATATCTTTAGGCGTTATAGAAAAATGTACGTATCTCTGGTGTTCACACATTTTATTAATAAAAAAGACACCCGGCGATTATAGTTTGCTTCGATGGTAGGGCGTTGAATGAAATAACCGTTCATGATAGCTACGCAATGCCAAACGTTAACAGAATCCTAAATATAATACGCGATGCTACCTATATATTTAGTCTTAATCTTCAACACAGTTTTTGGCAACTACCACTTACTGAAGAATCTAAGGATAAAACCGCGTTTAGCGTTATCTCACGAGGCCAATTTCGTTTCAGTGCTGTCCCTTTTTGATTAAGAAATGCAGCTCAGACTCAACAAAGACTAGTCGATGCTATATTTGGTCCACAGCTGGAGCCAAACATATTCTGCTACCTTGACGATAATATCGTGATATCTTCTACATTTTCAGACCACGTTCTCTATTGAATACCGTACGTAATTGTTTAAAAAAGGCGAAGTACACCATTAACCTACAAAAATATGAGTTTTTAAAAAAACCTCTTAAGTTTTTGGGATACATAGTAGGAGCAAATTCTCTACGTACCAATCCTAAAGAAATTTCGGCTATAGTTAACTACCCAAGACCGAAAACGACTACCAATATAAAACGGTTTGTAGGTATATGCAGTTAGTATATACGCTTTATTCAATATTTCTCTTCTATCATATCTCCAATTAATGACCTAATTAAAGGCAAGATAAAAAACAACCCATTATTTGGACCCCTGAGGCTGAAAATTCTTTTTTACAAATTAAACAAATATTAGTTTCAGAACCTATCTTATGTCAACCAAATTTCAATTTATTATTTATAATAGAGGCTGACGCTTCAAGTACAGAATTTGGTGGCGTTTTGCTGCAAAGTGTCAATGGCGTTGACCATATAATTTCTTATGCTAGTAGATCCTTTAAACGTTCTGAACGTAATTATTCAGTTACCGAGTGCGAATGCAGGCGGTCATTTTGACATAGAAAAATTCCGGCAATGGATAGAAGGTACGAAATTTTGGGGTCATAACTGATCATCATAGTTTGTTGTGGTGAATCAACATTCAAAATCCTTTTGAAAAATTAGCCAGATGGACCACTCGCTTAAGGCAGCATACCTTTGAATTATTACATAGAAAAGGAAAATATATAATTCCTGATTCCGTAAGTCGCTCAAAACAGCAAATTCAAAATACACTAAATACATTAAATACGCTTGAAATTGATTCAAATACCTTAGGTAACTATTATATCTCTTTAAAAGAAAAAATTGTAAATTCTCCAAACAATTATCTGCAGTGGAAAATTGAAAACAATTTAATACATAAATTTGTACCTACAAATATATCTTTTTCTTTAAGTATATCTCATTTGAAAATTTTAGTTCTATAAAAACAACGCATTGATGCTATCAGTAAGTGTCATGACCCACCAAATGCAGGTCACTTTGGTTTCTCTAAAACTATCTCTAGAATACAAGAAAAGTATTACTGACCAAAAATGAAAAATGATGTTCTTAAATATTGTCATAATTGTTTAACCTGTGGTGCACAAAAGGCTTCAAATATGCCACCTTTCTGCTTGATGGGAAACCAAAAATGCAAACTTCCCATTCCATACCATTGTAGTTGATCTCACGAGTCCCTTCCAACGCTCTAAATGGCTACTTGTGGTTGGGGATTGGTATTCTAAATTCACATTACTTCACCCTCTACGCATTGCAACAACGCAACACAGAGAGATATCTAGAAAATAATGTATTTTTAACTTACGGTGTTCCTAAGTTTATAATATGTGAAAATGGTTCACAATTGATAAGTAATATATTTAAAAATGTGTGCAAAAACTAAGAAGTACAGAAAATATGGTTCAATCCAGTGTATTCACCGCAATGTAATTTTGTCAAACAAATTAATAAAACAATAGGTACAGCCGTCAGATCATATATTGATGCCCATGATACGTGGGATATCAACCTTTTAAAAATTCAGTATGCCATAAACTCTGGGAAACAAATTACAAATTTTACTCCTAATTTTCTTGCCTTTGGACGTCACGTTCCTATACCTGGAATATTTTACAATTCATCTTACAAACCCTCTGAAGATGTTGACATATTACCCGGAGATCGTGAAGCATACCCTGTAGATCACCAAGGATTGTTAGCATTATTTAAAGAAATTAGAAATAAACTTAAAGCAGCTCATAAAAAAATGTCTAATAAATATAATCTCCGTCGAAGACCAATTTCGTTTAATGTTGGCGATAAGGTATGAAGATCGAATAAAGTTTTATCTAATACTGGAGAAGCTTTTTCTTCAAAATTTGCACCCAAATACATATTATGCACAGTACATAAAAAATTGTCTAATCTTGTCTAAAATCTTATTAACTCATACGGTTCCAAGACCAATAATTGGCATATAATAGATTTAAAGCCTTACATGGCTCTGAGTTAAACTAATTTATCTATTTTCTTATATCTAAAATAAAAATATCCATTAATTTATATTTTTCTAGGATGAAAATTGCTTTCTAAATTTTTTGTTCCTGTGTCTACATTGTGCATAGTTAAAAACCATTTTCTTCAAGACAATGAAATTTTTTTCTGTTTCTACTCGTACAATTATTTCACACCCTTTAGTAAGCTGACGCCTAGCGATGTTGCAACGCGTCCGCTTTTCGCCTATTTAATTTGATCTTAGAACGATTAGAATTCTTATTCTGTCTATTCACAATATCTTATATTACATAAACAATCCCTAATATTGATCTTATATTACGTTTGAAGGTTAAACATTAACAATTTCCCTTGATTTATATTTAAAAACAGTTTATTTATAACAAGTATTTGTTTACGTTCCATAAATAATTATCTTATTGGTCGATTTAAATTAAACGCGAGCTATGTATCCCCCAACTGATATATGTATAACAAAATAGAATAACTAGGAATTATTAGAAAGTGTTAAGAAAATGCTAAGTGAAGTGCATTTGTATTATGAGCTCATACTAAGACCAAAAGGGTAACGTAAGGTATGAGGAACGCCCGCTTACTTTAAATCAAAATATGTGTTTAAAGGTTATCAATTTGCATGATTATTATTATAAAATTATTGAACTTTATGGATGTACTTAAAGGAATGGTGTTTCAAAATGTACTACGGATCTAATTTATATAGAGTGTGATATATTTGGTCAATTGAGTTATTTTGAGTGTGTGATTGGTGTGAATGTCTATTTAGGTTTCAGCCTGAGGATATTAAGAGGAGGTTTTGGATGTAACAGGTAGGTGTCAACAATATTATTTAGGAAATTAGGTAAGAAGCATTATTAAGAGCAGCCGAGGGCAAGATTCGAGCTAAAACATCACAGAATTAAGACAACCCAACAGTGGGGCATGATTACAGAGACGTTTTAGAGAGTAAAACTCGAGTAGCTAGAGCCTTAACCTCACAATATTATGGCGACCCAAACGTGAGGGGCTCGATTCCAGATAAAAAGAAAACTTTTTTTTTATTTCAGGAAACTGGCGACTTGAGAGGAAGGGGTGGATTGTTGTAAATAATTTTAGTGATAGTTTTAGATTTAATTTTGAGTGTGTGTAAAACGGATGTTGAGAAAGGAGTGGCTTAGGAGTGAAGGAGTGGAAATTGGAAGTGACGATAGTGCGTTATTTGAAAAATCAAAAAAAAATGGAAAAAGCAGGAGGTAGTAGGGATCAATCTAGGACAGAATCGGAAGAGCAAGGGAATGAGATGATCATAAGAATGCTAGAGAGAATGAGTGCCGAATCGAACCGTAAGTTTGAGCAATTGACAAAAACCTTAAGTGAGAAGATAGAGAGGTCAACCAAAGAATTCTCTGATTTCAAAAATAGTTTAACAGTAAAAATGAGGGAAGTTGAAATGAGAGTTGAAAGGAATGAAAGGAGTATAAGCGGGATTCGAAGTGAAATTTGACAGCTCGAAACGGAAGTTAGAATTTTTGTGAAGAGGCGATCAATGGAAAAATGACTGAGGTGAGTGAGTCATGTAGAGACCAGATAGGCAGAGTTGAGAGAGAGGTAACGGGGATTAAACAAAATATAAATGCTTTAGCGGGGGAGAGCCCAAGGTTGTTTGCGAGTAATATTTCAGTAGAACAACAAATGAAATTTTATGGAGACAACATTAGTGTGTGTTAAAACTTCATACAGTTGGAGGTCAGCGATTGACAGTATAGATGGCCTTATCGTATATTGTTGTTGTGCTACACATATGGCGGAGCGATAAATCCTTTTCGCTTCACCAACAAGACACTCTCTCGTATCGTTTCACCGACTCAACACCTAATAACTATGACCGCGAGTGCATAAGTGCTGCTGCCCGACCAGGTTGCGTCGACCGGTAAACAACACCTATCTTCGCGGGAGTAAATTGGTAAACAACATTGCAAGTTAAGCAAAGCATTAATTACGGTTTGACCTATGTTACTGTTTTTCGCGCCTTACCTCCAATTGCATACAATTACAGTCCATTTGCTAAGCTTTACGCTTTGGGAAACGTTCTGGAGCTGTCCCGATTTTTTATACACTCCAACGTGTACCACACAAAAAGTGGTCCTTCTGAGCCCCATATCACAAAAAGTGGTCCTTCTGAGCCTCATATCACAAAACGTGGTCCCTCTGAGCAAATAAGCTTTGAATTATAGTCAAAATTAATATAATTTATTAGCGGGATTATTAAAATTTAAATTATTACATTAATTCATTTTCAAAACTATTTTCTAAAAGTGGGTTTGAATATTAAAATGCATGATTTCTATTAAAGATTTCAAACTTCAATTATTATCAACAAAACGAGTACTTTGCATTTAGCATCACAGGTGTTCAAAAACTTGTTCCAATTTATTTAAAGTTTGTAGTTCATTAACATCTTGTTACTACGCTTATCAATCAGCTGTGTAGATAACAAAATAAGTCAAAGGACTTTAACGAAACTGTTTGTTTACATTTTTGTTTGTAAATATTACGTACCTAATGCACTTTATTTCTTAGAGTTCTGAATTCACTTATGTTAGTTTAAGTCTGTATCAGCATTAACATTGCTTCTACACGAGTACTGTGTTTACCTTTAAGGCTTTGCAACTGCGTTACATTTTCTATTAGTTATTTGTGTTTTCAATTTGTTACGAGTATACCTGGTACAATATGGAACCAGAACGTGAAGTTATTGTTGAATTTAAACGATTAACAAATCGCAAAGAAAGGTACTGGCGACGTTTACAAGATTGTTACGATTTAATTTCAACGTTACCAACTAATCTTGATCAATTTAAAGCTCGTGTTAGTCAGCTGGATGACGTAAGAACAAAATTTTTAGATGTCTTAGATGAATTATCGTCACTCTCTGACGTTTATAAAACCTTATTTACGGATACCGTTAATCTAAAATCTACGTTCAATACTATGTACTATGATATTTTAGCTAATGCGGCGCGCTATGTCGCTCCAGACACAACGCCCAATGTAAATACTATTGATATTTCTGGAAATACCAGATCTAATGTTCATTTACCAGAAATAAAAATAGATATATTTCGAGGTGACCCCGAGAAATTCGGTGCGTTTAAATCTCTATATGACAACATTATTCACAACAATAACACACTTAATGATTGCGAAAAATTCACATATTTGCTTACTTATTTGGATGCGACGGCATTGAAGCTAGCACAATCTGTTCGATTTGCTCCAGAAAATTATATGGTTGTTTATAATCTCTTAGTTCAACGCTACACTAATAAACGGTTAATTGCTAATCATTAGTTATCCAAAATATTTTCACTAACTCAACTAAAGACGGATTCCCCAAAAGTTCTTAGTGATTTATGTGAAACCCTGCAAGCCAACGTCACAGCTCTTATCGACATGCAGCTACCTGAGTTGGCCGATTACATATTTTTATTTTTTTCCCTCGGTTTATTAGACCCGAAGTCGAGACAAGAATTCGAAAAGGAACATTTAAATCAAACATTTTCGAAATTTAACGATTTTATAAAATATTTACGCAAGAAATGTTCTATCTTAGCACTGGTGAGCGGTAACAATAATATACCACCATCAAAAAATGTGTCTAGTCCACCACAAAGAGCTAACCCTCGACCATACTATACAAATTCTGTAAACAATAAGCGTGTAACAATGTCCGCACAGGAAGTTACTTCACGACGATTTAATGTAAAGCAGGCCGTTTCTAAGCCCTGTCCTGCCTGCGACGATCAGTTCCACAAATTTTACAGATGTCAAAAATTATTAGCTTTATCAACTCTAGAAAGGCAATACATGGTAAAGCAATATCAAAGATGTTTTGCGTGTTTATCACCACATCCTCTTTCGACTTGTAAGTCAAAATATCAGTGCAAACGGTGCGGTAGTAAAATGCACCATACGCTACTGTGTATCGAGGCACCAATTTTATGCAGTACTCCGACTCCGCCACAAAGCGCGGTAGGACACTCTTCAGGTGCCGCTAATTCGGCTGAACATTTTCCTGCTCCAGTCTCTCTTGTTCATTCCTGTGCAAATGAACAGGGAACCGTTGCGCTTTTAGCCACGGCGCAGGTACGAATTTTAGCCTGTGACAGTAGTTGGCATCGCTGTCGCTTGGTTTTAGATCAAGGGTCGCATTCTAGTTTCATCACATTATCTTTAGCTAACAAGTTAGGTCTTAAACGCAAGAAATGTCCTTTTGAAATACGTGGAGTAGGCCAATCTCCGCTAGAAAAGGTTCATGGAATTGCTACCTGTAACGTTACATCAATATATGATCAAAACGTTTCTTTAAATTTACAGGCTGTTGTTTTATCTCGTATTACCGCAGATCTTCCGATAGCAAATTTATCTAAGCATTTAATAGACAAATTTTCGTCCCTACAATTGGCGGATCCTGAATTTCACAAATCCGCTCCGGTCGATATGCTGTTAGGTGTTCAAGCTGTCTTAGATGCCACACCCAACGATTCGTTGCGTATAACAGGCAAGCCATCGGCGCTTCTTACCTCGTTTGGTTGGGTTATTATGGGTGATGTACCAGCTTTAAGTCAACCGTATTCAGGGGTTGCGTTGTACACTAGCATCTCGGAAGAACCGTCCCTTAGCGACACCATTCGTGCCTTCTGGGAAGCTGAAGAAATACCATTTACGCCGCCAATGTCGCCTGAAAACGTGGCTTGTGAAAATTATTTCAAGTCCACTACTATACGAAACGAGTTAGGCCAGTATGTGGTTCGACTACCGTTCATAGAAAACACCGCCCGAACATTAGGTTCAACACGAGAATTAGCTACCAATCGCTTTCTAAAACTAGAAGCTCGATTTGCACGCGACAAAAACTTTTATAAATTATATTCAGAAAATATTGCTAATTATATATCGCATGGACAACTCACTCCCGCTGTGAAACAGTCCTTATATATCATGACTCACCACGGCGTGGTTAAAAATAAGCCCTCTAGTACTCAAGTTCGAGTTGTGTTTAGTCCTGCCGATAGGGATATTAATGGTACAAGTCTCAATGATATTCTTTTACCGGGCCCCAAATTACAATCTGATATTGGTCTAGTAATAACAAGATTTCGAATACCTCAAGTCGCACTCACTTGCGATATTCGACAAATGTTTAGATCTATAGTCGTTCACCCAGAAGATAGAAAATTTTTACATATTTTTTGGAGGTTTCACCCTTGTGAACCTTTAACGGAATATGAACATACCCGCGTTATTTTTGGCGCTACCTGTAGCCCTTTCTTTGTCCTTCGTGTTCTACAGCAGTTGATAGAAGACGAGGGTCACTCGTACCCCCGGGCTTACCGAGCCTTTAGATCATCAACTTACATTGATGATATTTTGACTGGATCCGATTCTGTAGAAGAAACTCTCCTTCTAAAAAATGAATTGATCAATTTACTAAAACTAGGTAACTTCGACTTAGGAAAATGGGGAAGTTCACACACTTCAGTTATTGATAAGTCGGAGACGGACGTTCTAAATCTACCGAACTCTAATCCCACTTTGACAACACGTGATGTTCTGGGTCTCTGTTGGGATATGAGTTCCGATACATTTAGATGTATAGTTCCAAATATTGCAGACATCCCTACTAAGCGAGGAATTTTGTCACGCATAGCACGCATATTCGATATTAATGGTTATTTAAGTCCATTCACGGTTCTTCTCAAATGCCTTATGCAACGCCTATGGCTACAAAAGGTGGATTGGGATGAACAATTGCCCGCATAAATTCTTCAAGAATGGCAGCAAATTCAAATTGAACTGCCACTTCTCGAATACATAACAATACCACGATCTATTTGGAAAATCGGCAATAGTCAAGCCCGTTTAATCGGATTCTCCGACGTCAGTTCCGTAGCAATGGCCGCTGTTGTGTATCTGCGATTAGAAGTTGATGAAAATATATATGTACATTTGATAGCTTCCAAAACCCGTGTAGCCCCTTTGAAAACGTGAACCATTCCTCGTCTTGAATTAGGAGCGGCATGTCTTTTGGCAAAACTAATGAAACATACAGCATTAGCATTTGACACTATCAATTTACTAGATCCAATATGCTTTAGTGACTCTACAAACACACTGACGTGGATTTATACGCCACCTTATCAGTTAAAATTATTTTTTGCGAACCGAGTGGTGCAAATTCATGAAAATCAACCCACAGCCATATGGAGATACGTTCCCAGTTCTGTGAATGCTTCCGATCCTGCAAGCCGAGGATTGAGGCCATCCGAACTACTAAATTGTACACTCTGGTGGCAGGGTCCTGATTTTTTATACCGCGATTACTGTGATTGGCCAAGTAATAAATACACACACAATATTGCAGACGGTTTTAAAGCCGTACAATACGCACTCGTCTCTACTGTTGATGTGAAACAATACTTGGTAGTACTACAAAGGTCCTCGAACTTGCTAAAAGTTCAACGAATTTTTGCGTACGTTAAAAGGTTCACGTTTAACTGCCTTGCACGCAAACGTAATCTTGCAAGGACTACTGGTCCGTTAAATGCCTCTGAGTATCGTAGCGCTCTCACATTTGCCATTAGAATTACTCAGTACGAGCACATCTACGACGATATCGTCTTACTAGAAAAAGGGCAACCTAGCACAAAATGTACCGTCCGTTGTCACCTTTTCTCTCCCACGGGATTAGTCATGGTGGGGGGCCGTTTGCGCCATTCCAGCCTTTCCATAACTAGCAAACATCCCTACCTTATCCCAAAAAATAGCAGGTTAGCTGTATTAATATGTGATTACTATCACATATATTCAGGTCATGGGGGTCCGCGGCTAACTCAATCATTAGTTTCCCGTACATTTTGGATTCCTTGTATCCGTCAATTAATTCGAAGTAGAATATTTCGCTGCCTGACTTGCTATCGCTTCCAAGGGGAGCCTATTCAGCCTCCTATGGCAGATCTTCCGCTTTATCGCCTCGAACCCGGAAGATGCTTTACGCATACCGGTTTGGATTTTGCCGGTCCTTTTACAATCAAGATATCCTCGTTGCGATAGACAAAATTTCAAAAGGCATATATTTCCCTCTTTATTTGTATGGTGTCACGTGCCATTCATATGGAGGTTGTCACAGCTTTAACAACGGAAGCCTGTCTTGCTGCATTAGATAAATTTATAGCCAGACGCGGGTTACCCACGAACATATACTCCGATCAGGGCCGAAATTTTCGTGGGGCGGCTAGAGAAATGTTAGAAATATATAAACATTTTGATCAAGCTAACCCCGTCATTGCGCACTACTTATCCTCTAGGGGTATAGATTGGTTTTTCAACCCTCCCTATGCACCCCATTTTGGGGGGCTTTGGGAAGCCGGCGTCAAAAGTGCTAAATTTCACTTGAAACGAATAGTGGGTAGAACGACACTTTCTCTGGAGGAATTTAGCACAGTTGTGACCCGCATAGAAGGAATCTTAAATTCCCGTCCATTTTGCGCACTTACAACGTCACCTGACGTAGGCACGGATGCCTTGACTCCGGGCCATTTTCTAACTGGTGGACCTTTAATTACGCGGTGTGAAGTGGACCTACAAAAAGTTCCTGCGAATCGGCTTAGTCGTTGGCAAATGTCCCAACAACTTGTACAGAGCTTTTGGAAGTGCTGGTCCATAGGGTACTTGCACAGCTTACAGCAAAGGCTTAAGTGGAACACCCCTTCCAAAACCATAGAAGAAGGGGATCTAGTACTTTTTTTTAATCCCGATTCACCTCCGGCGTATTGGCCTTTGGCGAAGATTTTACCGGGTAAAGATGGTGTAACAAGAGTTCTAAAACTAAACACACCCACAGGCGAAGCGGTCCGCCCAATTAACAAGGTGGTACCACTTCCTCCACCATAAGTAATTCAGCATTCTAACATGCAATTTTTTTTTTCTTCTTTCTCTACAAATTATGTTTTATTTTATATTTTAATGCAGGAAGCAAAATGCAGAGTACTCGATTAATTTATACATACTTAAACATTTTTTTAAAATTTCTATTTTCATTTTTTCTCCCATTCATTTCACGGTATACAACAAAATTTACCATTTTGGGTGGGGGGTATGTTAAAACTTCATACAGTTGGAGGTCAGCGATTGACGGTATAGATGGCCTTATCGTATATTGTTGTTGTGCTACACATATGGCGGAGCGATAAATCCTTTTCGCTTCACCAACAAGACACTCTCTCGTATCGTTTCACCGACTCAACACCTAATAACTATATCCGCGAGTGCATAAGTGCTGCTGCCCGACCAGGTTGCGTCGACCTGTAAACAACACCTATCTTCGCGGGAGTAAATTGGTGAACAACATTGCAAGGTAAGCAAAACATTAATTACGGTTTGACCTATGTTACTGTTTTTCGCGCCTTACCTCCAATTGCATACAATTACAGTCCATTTGCTAAGCTTTACGCTTTGGGAAACGTTCTGGAGCTGTCCCGATTTTTTATACACTCCAACGTGTACCACACAGTGTGTAATTTATATGACGAACAAGATAAATTAAATGTAGTAAAGGCTTTGTTTAAAGATAATGCTGAAGCCTTGTATAATTTGGTAGGGTCAGATGTTGAGTCATATTTAAATTTTGAGGAAAAATTTCTCAAGCACTATTGGAGTGATCATAGGCAGGATCAGGTTAGGGATGATCTAATTGCAGGGAAATATATGGGGGAATTTGGAGGATCTCGGGAACAATATGCGATTACAAAATATAGCATCGCTAAGCAATTAAATCCACCTTTGACGGATTGACAAATTATCAAATATTTGTCAAGACATTTTGAAAGTGAGGTTAAGCAATACGTTGCTCTACTGAACATAGTAGAAAGGGAGACATTTTTTGAGTACCAGCAAAGGCATGATGATGTAAGTACGAGAAGACCTCGGGAAAACAGGGACAGGAATATAAATGTAGTACGATTCGAGAGTAGGAGAGATAATGCGTATATTTAAAAGAGGACAAATCACAATTTCAGGAATAATTGGGGACCAAGAAAAACTGTTTCAGGAGCAACAGCAGTACGACGGGAGCTATTCCAAGACCTGGGATACAAAAGCAACATAGTTCACCAGAGATCATTAGGACGTCGACGAATATGGATAATAGGGAGAGATCTGAAGGACAGGACACGAACCGAGGGACGTATGCACAAGTTGTGGAAGGACAACCAGGACCTAGTGGAGAGACCAGAGCTTGGCAGGATTTTTAAAGAAGGACAAACCACTATAAATTAAGATTTTTAGGTATGAACATCCACGCGAATTTATGGATATCGAAGAGAAGAAGGAACCAGAAGAAGAAGAGAAAATTTTTTTGCCGATGGTTGAAACTAAAATTTTAAATAGGTGTGTAGAATCGTAGCTCGATTCAGGAGCGGAGGTGAGTTTGATATCGAAGGAATTCGTCAAGGATATCCAAGATGAAATTAAAAATAGAGTTATGCCGATGAAAAGGAGTCATCTAATAGCTCCTAACAAGAAAAGGTTTGCAGTAGTCAATAGTATGGTCATGTTAAGGGAAAATTGGATTAGTAAGCTGTGAGCAGGAGTTTATTATCGTTCCTGGACTATAATTCAAAAGTATTATAGGAGTGGATTGTATGAGGAAGATGGGGATTATAATTAATTGTGATAAGAATTTGGTGAAGGTAAGGGACATAGAGTAGGTATGAGGTCACTGAGGACGACACTGGGTTGAATATAAATGTGTTAGAGGTAGATGAAGAAGAGGAGACGATAATAAATACTTTAAATGTCCAGATGAGAAAGTTGAAGGAGTACAAAATTTATTAAGAAAGCATTCTGAGCTAGTAGGAGTACAGGAGAGCACAGCAGCATTGGGGTACGAATATGTGTTAGAGATTGATAACTCGGAACCATTCAATACAAAAATCTATCCTATACCCGCAGCATATAGAAATCAGGTAAACCTAGAACTTTAAAAATGTTAGAAGACGGCATAATAGAAGTATCAAACACACATTTTTTGAATCCGTTGGTGGTCGTTAAGAAGAAAGATGGGAGTATTTGTTTAGGTTTGGACGCGAGAAAGACCAATCAATGAACTACACCACAGTTTCATTGTCCACTGTCCATGGACACACTTTTAGCAAGGTTAAGTGGCAAACGTATTTTTAGCAAGCTTGATTTGAGAAATTCGTTCTGATTAATTCCTTTGAATCGTAATTCTAAAAGGTACGCCGGGTTTTACATAGAGGGAAAATGTGATAATGGTAAAGTAGTATCATTTGGTTTGTCCACATCAGAGGCAGTAATAGTAAATGAAAAACAAGTTAAGAATCAGGACGTAGAGGATAATTTTATTTTATACGAAGTAAAGAAGATAATAGTGATAGGAATCGGAGTAAAGACAAATGTGAAAGTTATTAAATATGTGAGGAGGATGACATGAGGGATTAAGAAAAGAGTTAGATTTAAATAAAGAAATAGAGATAGGCGTAGATAAATAGAAATAAATAAAGATAAATAGAGATAGGTGTAGATAGATAGTTTAAGATAAATAGAGTTAGGTGTGAATAGATAGTGATAAATAACGAAATAGAAATATGTGTAGATAGATAGTGATAGATAAATAAATAGTGATAGGTTTAAGATAGATATAGTTAGGTGTAAATAGATAGTAATAGTTAAACATAATAGTGATAGGTATAAAAGTATAGTGATAGGGTTAAGAATAAGGATAGGTATAGAATAACAAGAATAAGAATAAGTAGAAGTATAGTGATAGGTGTAAAATAATTGTGATAGGGATAGTAATAGGCGTACAGACAGAATTAATTTAAGGGTATTTAAATATAAAGAAAACAACAAATTTGTGTTGTTCTTTATTAAAATAGAGGGATAATATCGTGTAATTAAGGGGCCATTGGGATATATAAAAGCACAAGTGAACTCATGGGTTGAGAACTTTTGAATAAGAGAAAAAAAAATTATTTAATTGGGGAGTTGGAATATTTATAACAAATTATTTTTTTTAGCTTAAGTAGTGTATAGTAATGTAGGATCAATGTAGTTTAGACAAAAATAATGTAACATAATATTTGTATAAACATAGGGCAGAATGAATAATAATTGAGATAAAATCTTTCTAACGTATTTAAATTTGTAGTAAAGTGATTATATGAAAATCTAAAAGCGTGGAGCAGGTGTAAAAATAACATTTCTGTTTGCAAACGTAAAATTCGACACGTTTAAACAAAACAACGAGGGGAGATAATATTTCTCGGTAAGCTTGACAACAAACAAACTTTAATGAGTTATTGAAAAAGAACAGCCGTTGGGATTCATGTAGACGCGGTTTTGTGGTTAAAATATTGATTTCAATCTTGGAGGTAATATAGTGAAGAGCCCACAAAAGGCCAAGACAGCATAAAAGTGAATTGAGTGCAAGAGAGATGCGTATACTACTTCAGGAGACAGTATAGTTGGAAGACCTAAATAAAATCGATAATTTCAAGGATATTTAAAAACAAACACGAGTCTGTTAAAAAGTGGGAGAATGGAGCCAAGCAAGGAGATTGGTGTGATTTGTATACAAAGGGCAGAGATCCAGCTGATGGAAGCGTATGTATGAGATAAAGCTATAGGTATAAGGGAGATGAGAGATGTTTGTTCAAGTTAGAGGCGTTGACAAATAAAGACGTAGAGACTAAATTAGAACAACACAGTGACAGTTTGTAGCGATTTGCCGAGTATTGTTATATTCGTTATAAAAATTCACAAGAATCCGAGGTTTGTTAGGGATTTTTCGCTGAAACAACGAGCGGTTAGAAAAGATTTTCAAGAATTTTAGGAACGGGTATACAAGTGTACGTGCCAATTTAAAACAAAGGGGGGGGGGAATTTTACTTATATAATCACTGGCAGAGAGTGGTCAGGCTCTCTTTCTTTTTCGTTCTGATTTCATCCAGCATTGGTGCTAATAGTTACTTTCAATTGAACTAGTGCAAGTTAATAAAACTTTATGTAGAAGCTAATAAAGCATCTTTGTGGTAAACCGTGAAAGTGGTACGTAAGTACAAGGCTTGTTAAGTTTGGTATTGGAATGCACGAAAATTAAATTTTGATAGTGTTTGAATGATACAAAAAAGCGATGTTTAAATAATAAACGTTAAGTTTGGAGATTGGAATCTTTGGAGTGGAAATTGTAAACAACGGTATGCATGGCAGATATGATAATTGGACCAGGGAGTTAGCTGATGGACTGGGTAGCTACTAGCCGGCAGCATCTTCAAGGAGCTAGATGGTGAAGTACACGTAGAAGATAAAAACCAGGTAGGCATTAGAAAAAAACATTGAGTGGTAAATATTTTTATGGTGTTTGTGATTATTTGGATTTAAGTTTGATGTGTTTTATTATTATATGATATTTTATGAACAGACATTTATGGGACTTTAAAAGCAAATTGATTTTGAAAATAAATAATGAATTTACAGATAACCAAATGTTGTAAAGAGGTATAGAGGTCTTATAAATATTTGGTAGTGCAGAAAATTTATATGCACAGTTGTAGAGTTTTATTATGAGCTCATGCTAAGACCAAAAGGGTAACATAAGGTACGAGGAACGCCCTCATACTTTAAATCAAAATATATGTGTTTAAAAATTATCAATTTGCATGATTATTATTATAAAATTATTGAACTTTATGGATGTACCTAAAGGAATGGTAAATACCCCCTGTATGTTTGTTGTGGATTGTTTAGCATTCTTCTTAATCTTCTTTGGGAATTAAACCACTCATAGTTTTTAAAATCATCTTTATTTACGTTTTTTTTTGACAAAGATCCTAGGTCATGGATCGAAACGTAAATAAAAATGATTTTAGAAACTATGAGTGGTTTAATTCCCAAAGAAGATTAAGAAGAATGCTAAAGGAATGGTGTTTCAAAATGTACTATGGATCTAATTTAAATAGAGTGCGATATATTTGGTCAATTGAGTTATTTTGAGTGTGTGATTGGTGTGAATGTCTATTTAGGTTTCAGCCTGAAGATATTGAGTGGAGGTTTTGGATGTAACAAGTAGGTGTCAATAATATTATTCAGGACATTAGGTAAGAAGCATTATTAAGAGCAGCCGAAGGCAAAATTCGAACTAAAACATCACAGAATCAAGACAACCCAACAGTGGGGCATGATTCCAGAGACGTTTTAGAGAGTAAAGCTCGAGTAGTTAGAGCCTTAACCTTACAATTATATATATAGCTGGTTATTTCTTGTATAACCAAGCCGCACGAGCAGTTTTGAACGCTCGCTTTAGTGTAGAGGGTTTTCCTGTAAACAAACAGTTCTATTGCAACTATGATGTAAAGAACATGTCTGCCTTGATTAAAATGTTGAATCGCGACCTCCGCATAGCCTTTTCGAAATAGTTCTTTCGAAGTCCTCATCAATGATGTTATAAATTGGACGATATGCACAACGACCATAATACCATCTTTGCTGTTATTTAATCTACATTAATCTTCGTTGTTATTGAATTTATGAACGACTTTTAACCCTATGCAAACTTAAAAATTGTTCCGAAGCGACTACTGTAAACTGAGAGATGCTGCGATATAATGGATCCAACAGTGTTTAATTAAAAACTCGGATGTTGATGGTTTGACGTAAGTTCCAGTTCGACTGTTGCCAACACTACAGCTGTTCGAGTAAATGTCTTGTTTTTGTAATGCTTCAATCACAAGAGGAAGCTGATAATCAAGATAAATTGCATAACTTGCTAACATATTTTTGTTGTTATTATGAATTAATGCCGTAAGTCTTCGGTAAGTCAAACCTTTTAATTATTAATATGTAGTATTTTATTCTACTAATTTTTGTCATTAAAACCTCCACAATAATTAAAACTTGATTAATTACAAAAACATACATGTACGCGTTATTACTTTGACTTAAGTCAATGATTATTTTCTATAAGAAATGTAAACACCGATCTGTTTCCCACCTTATTAAACACTAAAAGTAGTATAAATTATTTTAAGTCTATTTTAAGATCTCGGGTGTTTATTTTAAAATTTCATGCTATAAGGAATAACTAACATTTTTTAAGATCCACTCATGATTATAAGTACATCGTACTCATCTGAATATGATGTGATAAAAAAACTTTTATTAAATACATTCATAAGACATTTTTAATGTAACATTATAACTTGACATAAATTCTATCTTCAGTTAACATTACTTAAAGAAAACTTAATTTAGAATTGTAAATTGTAAACAAGAGGATAATCTTGAATTTAATAGATATATTTCTTCTCTCATACTTTTTATTAAATTTACTAACGTAGCAATTTATTAAGAAGGTAACTTTAAGATTAAAATATGATATAAAGGTATATTCCTTATTCAGATGCAACCTATGATCTATTTAATATTTAACGTATAACTACTTTTTATTCTGAAATAATATTGCATAATTTAACAATCTTAGTCTATGTGCTATGCGTGGGTATAATCGTTACTAAAGTTCCTACACTCTCTTTAATAACGCTGCCTTGCTTTATTAAATCTTTGAGTATAGTGGCGCCTGACATTTTTGTATTTATAAAGATTCCCTGTTAGTCTCATCCCGCTGAAGTTAGAGTTCAGAGTTAGTTCGGAAGTCTCTAGAAGTATTTATTTCTAATACGGAAAAACTACATCTATGGTTAACTTATGAGAGAAATTAAGGTGGTTCAATACTTATCTCGTAACACCCTATATCAATATCTTTATACGAGTATGGCATGTAAAGAAACTGAAACAACTAAACGACAGAAATATAAAGATAGAATACACCTTATAAAGATTAAAGTTAACAACGGTGTAGAAAGGTAAATAAAAATATTAATCTCTTTGATAAAACTTCGAATGCGCTTTTAGCTAAGAATGTAATTTTAATCCTGCATCTGAAGGTATTTTGTTATAAATACATAAGCGTTAACAGCGGTTGTGAAACAGCATTAATAATTACTTCATTCTAACAAGTGTAAAGCAAAGTTTAAAAAAGTGTTAGAGAATGTATTAGAAATAGAAATGTACTAGTTAACCACTTTCAATAAATGCTGGAAAAGATCACTGCAATTCAGTTTAACCTAAATACAAGTTTTAATTAACTATACAACGTTACAACTCAAAAGATTATTTTTACTACTTCTTTCATAATATTCATTTGCTTTAAAAGATACAACGAAAACTTCGTAACACTTTCACTTGGGTTCAATGCCCTACTCCATTTAGAAATATCAAATCCTTGCTAGATATGTGACATCTATTTTAGTCAAAATAACCTAATATTAATGTCGAGTTGTGAAAAGCAGTTTCCTGAAATTTTGTAATCGATACGTATGTAGCGCGCATACAAACCTAAAAGTTTTGTAAATCAAAATTGTTCTAACCTCATCAACCGCTACACTATGCAGTTTTCGTTCACCAGAGGGCGTTCTATAGTTTTAAAATCTTCGACTTTAGTGTTCATTTTTCATTTCAAAACTTTCTTTTCAGAATTTGTATCAAACTATATTTATCATTGTGCTAAAGGTTTTTTATTGAAATAGGTTCTTTGCCTAAAATTCCGTGGTCACCTCCGAAAAAGCGTAGGGGATTAGATATGAGACATTTACCTGCGGCTAAAAAGCAGTCAATAATAAACTTATATAAACAGCATTTGGCTGAAGTACTATCGACTAAAACTACTGAAATTGTATTTAAAATTAGTACCCCAATGGGTAAGTTTTAAGTGTTTACCTTTAGAAGAATTTTAATTTTTATTTTGTAGGTGTTGCAAACTCAACAGTTTATCGAACTCATCGAACTCTAAAAAAATATAGGAAAACAAAAGCACTATTATTCCTTCCAAAAACTTGGGAGAACTTCCTGCTTGCGTGTTAAAACTTCAATTCCAGGATTAGTACATAGTTTTTTTTTTAAATGAACTCCCCACTTTAAACAAAATCGTACCAAAATTGAGAAACAATACAGAATTACTACAAATGAGTCGTTCATCTTTGTACAAATTTATGAAGTAGATTAAATATCAAGTATTTAAAAGGTAGTAGCAATAGTGTGTTAATTTAACGCGACGATATTATTAGATGGAGGCAAAAATCTGCTTACTATTAAACGGTTTAAGAAGGAGGATGGACCTATTTATTACCTTGACGAGACATGGATTAATGAAGGCCACACTAAACAAAAAACTGTGACTAGACGACAACATAAGAAATCGGAGGCAAGCGTTTATTGAAGGGTTATCAATTGGAATCAAATGATCATCTGGAAAAGGAAAGCGGTTTATTATGGTGTTCGTAGGGTCTACAGAAGGTTTTGTAGAAGATTGTTTGTACCTTTTTCAGAGCAAACGAACCGTTGGTTACCATGAGAAAATGAATTCAACCGTGTTCAAAAAATGGTTCAAGCGTATATTATCGAAATTGCCAGATACTGCTGTAATTGTTATGGACAATGCGTATTATCACGGCGGCTGTAGAGACACTTTCAACTTAAAGGTTTCTTGGATGTACGGGTAAACTAGCTTGAGACGTACAAAGCTTAAAATACTTCGTTTTTATTACAAAAAAGTTAGTATCGAACCGTTTACGAATCGCGTCCTTCTTTTGAAATTGGTCATCGGCGTCAATTGCCGATGCGAATACACCGATTATAGATTGGACAAAAAAGTTTTCTCGTATCTCGTCAATCGATATATATTAAGTGCGAATCAGATCTTAGGGGCTGGGGGTCATTATCACTTTTGTGCGTAATTTCAAAGATATCTTAATGCGAATTCACTGAATTGTTACGTAAAAAGAGCATGCGTTTCAGTTTTACCGACATAAGTAATTATATGAGCTAAATTCAAACAGAAGCATAACGAAATCAAGCCTAACCTATGTATTAGAAGCGAGAACGTAATTCTCGCTAATTAAAACTGCCGAACAAAAGCGAAGTTATCTAAGTCCGTAAATAACTCAAATAAGCAAAAGGTTGCAAAGCGATAACAAATACTTGCACCTTATTAAAACTGATAACAAATGTTTTAATGATAAATTGAAATAAACTAAAACTTAATATACGAAACGATTATCTCAATCGAATGGAAAGCGATACAACTTTGATACGCGGCGAGTTTCTGCAAATAATGTAGTTCATTAATGAAGTAGCTTGCAGGTAATTCACAAACTGCTGGTATAAAATCAATGTTTTGCGTTCGTTAACTTCGATAACCACAGATCGTGGAGAAAGTGGACGTGTAAATATTAGCAAAGTTTAAGAAAGCGGCACCTTCAATTACTTACCAATAATAAACTACCGTTTTTGGCAAAGGCGGCGATCCGATACGCGGTCGACGATTTTCGAAACTCAAACGTTTATAGTACAATAGCTACGAACACCTGCATTTTACAATTTTACTGTGCAACAGTGCGGTACACACAACACAAAGGTTTTTTACACCACAAATCGTAGACCAATGTCCTAAAATGCGTGAGAACCTAGTTCTCGTGTGATTTATATGTAAAGCTTAAATTAAAAATGATGAAGCATGTAACGAATATATATTCTGTGGCACTGGTTTTAAAGAAATCACATCTATTCATTGTAGATCTGTGATATCTGATTTTGTATTCGATATAGTTATATCCGAAAGAAACAATTCCACAATGGAATAGGACCTTATTACCGTTAAATTAGCTTAAATGCATTACTAGGAAATATTTAATAGCAATAAACACTTTGAAAACGTATTTAAAAAGGAACAAGTCATTTGTGTTGCCTAATCCATAAGCGGATTATATCCTTTCAATTATTAAATTAAAATAACGCTTGCGTAAATAGTGCCACGAGGTGACGCGCAAGACGTATGAGCTGTTCTCTACGTGGATGGTACGAAAAGGCAAGTTCGCCATTGTAGTTTAACATGTGAAAGAAGCTGCAACTTATGAAGATGGGGACACGAGCACGTGGAGTAGAGCCTAAGAATAAGCATATCGTGGTAGGGGCATGAGAGCCGTGGTTGTCTTGGGGGCCCAAGAATAGTTGTCATTCCTGTAGCTCCGGCAAGGCATTGGATCACGCTTCCTAATAAAAATCGATAGAGAGATCGGTGATTGTTAACGCGCATAGAATAACCATGGTTATATTTAGTAATTGGGGCAACTATCGCTAATGATGTATGTAAAGCTTTTGTTCGACATTTCTTAGCATCAAATTTTGTAAGCTGGACCCGGAACATGTGAATCGCAGTTCGGTAGCAAGAGGTAACTTTTTCATTAAGCACAAGTATTAAAACTTTCAGTTCCTATGTTTGTTGGACTTTTAAAAGTGTTCATATAAAATTTTAATAGAGGATTACTTATTCATGCTAAATTTTGTGCACAAATCAACTTTGCGTGAGATCATAAAAGTGTAATATTTCTTTAATTTGATAACAAGGTTATTTGTTAAAATTGTGCTAAACAAATTTAAATAACGTGAAATATGATGGTTTAGGAAGTAATAGTAAAGTAATTTTGTAAGACACGTGGAATATACATGTGTTCAAAGTATTGTGATTCTAAAGTCCACTTCCTGTTTTTTAAGAGTTAATTACAGATGTCTAATCTTTAATAGGGTTATTAATCATTTCTATATCTGAATAAGTTTGAAATTCTATTTATTCAAATTAGCTACATGAGATTTAAATTTTCTATAAAGAATATGAACTAAACTTATTTGAAGCATATGTAAACCAATACACAGATCTGTATCATGAACCTTGTTTTGAAGTATTATTAAAAGTAAGGTCTTGTTATGTCAAGACAGATTTATAAGAAAAACCAGAATTCAATTTGATTATTTTGTATTTGTAACCATATTTTAAAAAAAGACGAAAAGAGAGAAACTATATTAAATTACATTTTGGGATTCAAGTTTTTTATTCTATGCATAATTAATTTTAATAAGAATATCTTGGAGAAAATAAATTTTTTGAGTAATGAAATTAGACGAATGCTGAAACAATATAAAAGCACAGACATGTTAAAATTGATTTATTCTAGATATCCATTTTTAATTAAAATACCTTTGGTGTGGTAATCTCAAGATTATCTACCCATAATTATTAGTATGCTCTGTTATTGAAAAGCACAAACAGTGTCTTTATAATAGAAAATTTGTTGTGTAACTTTTTCTTTCAGGATCATCGAGATTGAAGAGGTTGTAAGTATGTTCCAGAGGTTTCCAGATGTGTTAGTCCATTAAGTTGTAAGTTTTTTATGGTGCTTATATCCAATGAGTTTCTGTATCTTCTCATAGGAGTATTGAATTTCTTGTGTTGTCCATATAGATACTGTGGCGCAGAATTTCCCTTTTTCTTTCTATGTTAGCTTATTGTTGAGTTTATACCATACCCACGTCCATTCTCATTGCTCACCCTTGGGGTAATTCCCAGACTAAGCCGCGAATAAGTAAAAACGGATAAAGCTTCACTTGTATCCAACGAGTGGAGGCGAAGAATGTTTCAAGCAAAACTTTTCGATGCGGGTTTTAATCATCTCCCAAGATTGCATAGTAAAATAAAACAAGAAGGCATATAAAAAAAGGCGCAACAAGGGTCTTGAAACATATGTTTATTAACCAAGCGTTACCTATTTTCCAAAGTTCTATCTACCATATCATTTATGGTGTTTTTTGTGCACACGCGCGCGCGCGCGCACGCACACACACGCGCGCGCACACACACACACACACGCGCGCGCACACACGCACACACACGCACACACATGCACACACACACAACACACTGTTTCAAAGTTTCAAGAACGCCAAAGAATTCATGTATATATATATATATATATATATATATATACATACATATACGTATACAGTGTGTCCCAAAAAGTTTTATACAAATGAAGGAAAATTTTATCTTACATTTCACAAAAAAAAATTCTTGATAAAAAGCTCTGCATGATCCATAATTAAGTACAAAATTTTTAAAACATTGGCTGGAATACAGGGAAAATCAAAATCATGATTTGGAGTGATAGTGAAATACACCCAAATTGTATTGGAGAGCAAAATGTCCATTGAAATTTTTATTAAATAGCAATAAATAATGCCCATTTTGTAGACTTGTGATTTTCCCAGAAAAAATTACAAGATATTATTAATTAGATTATTTATTGAATAAAGGAATAAGACATGATAAACAATTGATAACCTCTTATTGATTTATCAACAATGAATAATCACAACTAATAAATTCTATTCAGAACATGTAAAATTACTTAAATACTACGAAACTTCAACGTATACACCGTTCCTTTCTAAACAGGTGATTGTTCGTTGATTAAATTCATTTATTACATTTCTAATCACATCTGGAGTTATAGTTTCACATGTATCTTTAATGATTCTTTCAAGATGATCAAAATCTTGAAATGGCCTCTGAAAGTATACTTTTTCTTTTAAGTAGCCCCACAAAAAGAAGTCTAGAGAGGTTATGTCCGGCGACCTTGGTGGCTAACGAAACTCCATGTCCCTTCCCATCACTTTACCGTTAAAAGTGTGCACGAGAAAATCCCTAATAGTTCTCTTACAGTGACATGGTGCTCCATCCTGTTGGTACCATATTTTTTCCCCCTTCATCTAACGGTAGTTCATCAAGAAAGTTTGACAACTGATTATTTAAAAATTGTAGGTATCTTTCTCCATTCATGTTATTTCGAAAAAAGAATGGTCCAACAATTCTATCTTTATAAATGCCACACCCTACATTAGTTTTAAATGAATATTGATCTCTGGTTTGGACATGGAAATTGGGATTAACATCGCTACACCATCGACAATTTTGCGAACTTACTGTACCATTAGAAGTAAACGTTGCTTCGTCAGAGAACAGTACTTGTCGTGTCATAAATCTGTTATCTTCCAATTCTCCATGCATACGAGCACAAAATTCAAACCTTTGTACAATATCTCCTTCTTTTAGAGTATAGGTAAATTGGGGTTTGTATGGTTAAAATTTATTTGACTTTAAAATTCGTGCAACTGTATTTTTACTTACATTCAATAAATTGGACCTTCTTCGAAGTAAATATTTTGGATTTTCCACGACCGTTGTGAAATGTATTATTTTATCGGGGTGTCGATTATTAAAAATTTCTGCTGTCTCCCTACATGTTTTATAATTTTCTTCAACAATGAGAACAATTTCAATTTTATCCTTAATACTCAATTTTACTGGCATTTCTAATTAATGCAAACACACTTATGTAACATTTGTTGACAGATATTCCAAAGCACTCTATCAAGAGCGCGTGTAAAAAGGATGAGTAACATAAAATCAGACTCTTATTATGAACGGGATCTTACGATGTTTCGTACTGCGCATTAATTTAACAATTGCTCATGTATTTATTGAACACCTTTAAATTTTTATCTACAAAGTGGGCAGAATTTATTGCTATTTAATAAAAATTTCAATGAACATTTTGCTCCCCAATACAATTTGAGCGTATTTTACTATCACTCCAAATCATGATTTTGATTTTCCCTGTATTTCAGTCAATGTTTTAACAATTTTGTACTTAATTATGGATCTACAAATCATGCAGAGCTTTTTATCAAGAATATTTTTTTTGTGAAACGTAAGATAAACTTGTTCTTCATTTGTATAAAACTTTTTGGGACACACTGTATATATTATATATATATATATATATATATATATATATATATACCGGGTGTCCCAACGCATACGAAACGCTTGATTACTGCTTAATGGTAACGTTTAGCAAAAAAACTTTCAAATAAATCTTATGTATACTCAAAATGGCTACAACGTAAAATTAATTAGTATTATACAGGGTACTCAATAAAAAGGTTATTTACCAAAATTATGTTTTTTTAAATGGAACACCCAGTATTTTATTACAAATTCTGATTGCTCGTATCAAAGTAGGGTAACTTTTATCAGGATTACCTATACTACCTATATCTCATAGTTGTTGAGATATTCAACTTTTTTCAAAATCGCATGATTCATTAAAAATTTTTGTAACACCATGATTTAGATTATGCTGAACATTTAACTTTTGCAGGGGAATAGTATAAACTTGTAGTTAATGGAAACATAACACTAGTTATCAAAATAATATACAGGGTGTCCATTGCATCGGTTTCCGTTTATTGAACAATTAACGCAAGGAATATCGCTTATTTCAAATGGAACTGTATATTTTCAAATAATAAAATGCAGAATTAAATTCTCTATTAAACAATATAAGGTTGCCCTATATTCATATTCAACCGTTTTCGAGTTATTAGCGAATAATTAAAAATGTTGGTACAAAATTCTAAAGTTGGGTAATTTACTGTGATCACAGGCGGCGCGTGGTCTACCAAATAATATTAACTATTTAACTTCATTGCCACAACAAGCATGTTTAACTTTTGTTTTAGTTGTTAATCAGTTTTGTATCTGTGTTGTTGTGAGGTGAACATTTGTAAAATGAAACCCTATAGTCTTAACGAAAGGATTGATATGATATTAGTATTTGGCGAAGCTGAAGAAAATTGTATATTAGCTTCAAGAATTTACGCTCAGAAATTTCCTAATCGAATGCATCCTAATCGAGCTGCGTTTGAAAGATTATTACAACGCTTTAGAAGTAGGTAATGTCGTTAATTAACAAAGAATGGGAGACCCTTTAATACATTCTATGACATGCGATATAAACATAGAACTTTGAATTATTACGAGGCATAATTATTGTTAAGAATACTACAAAAATTAAACGATCTTCGATATAAATAATCTTGACGCAAGAGCAACTGATAATTTTAATAAATTTGTTTTTTCTTATAACCTAATAGGATATTTGAGTAACTTAGCTAGAATAACATTTTAATTTTATAAAAATTATTTGTCATGGGGATAATTTCCAACAATTTTTAGATCAGAGTTTGAAGCATTTTGACCTTTATTAATTATCTTTCCAGCGTACTTGGCCAATTATACTGACAACCGAGGTAATAAAAGGATAGGTAAATTATCCCGAGAATTTTAAAAGGAATTTTTGTAAGTCACATAGGAGATGTTTAAGTTCTGTACTTGTTTACAAGGATTAAGTTAAGATTATTTTAATAAGTAAGTAAGTAATTAGGTAAAATTTTCTGTCTTAGCTTAAGCTGTAAATTGTTTTATAAGTGTATTTAAGTGTAAGTGTTAGCGATATTTATATCCGTTGAATGTAAAAGATTCTTTAGATCATGTGTATAAAAGAAAGATGTTTTTGAATGTATAGAAGACTTCATAGATGTTTCTTGAAATTTCTGTTTCATTTCTTTTGATAAAATCTCCAACATATTTTCCGTTGAATTAAACAGGCAAGGAAAAGGACACGGTATGATAGTAATTTCATATTTTCTATTGCATCCTCATTAATACAATTCGGCTGTACCCAAGTCACAGCATAATCTGTGACCCACAACATATAAGGTGGTGGTCACATCAATATATACTGGTAAGTGGTCGCACGTTGAGGTGCCGCTAAAAGAGTGATATGAAAATGGCCTTGTACTTATCATCTTAAAATGATCGATTTGCGTTCGCATTGAATGCGTTTTACGGTATCTTACAATTAATTATTTTTACATATACAACTTACGATATTTGCTATTTAGTTACAATAAACTTATATTATACAGGGTGATTATTTAAACACGCGCAATTGCATTTTTTGCTTGTACATCAATTAATAAAGGTACGCTTGTATTATACAGGGCGAACCCATGAATTTACGGAAATTTCTATTTTTCCGGATTCTTTTATATTTGGGAGAGATTTATTTGTAGAATTTGGGTTTTGATGAACTCTCGTGACCCCATATCACGTCAAAATATATATATATATATATATATATATATATATATATATATTGATGTATATATATATATTTCTGTGATATTCGCCCCACGATTGGGCGTACCATATTTATTACTATGACATTGCCTTTATTATTTTAAGCCCCAATGTTGGGCGTCATCTTTATTGCTGTGCTATTCGCCCCATTTGATATGAAATGTTAAATTAGGATTTTACTCCGACTAGCTTACTGAATAAATCTTATTGAATCAAATAAAGCAATTCTAGAACACACAATATAATAATTGAAAATATTTACAACACTCAAAATTTTCCTTTTTATGCAAAATATCAGCATAGACCAGATTTGTGCTTTTCTGAAGCCCAGCAAAAATATCTTCTAATTACATTCAGAGACCTTCGAACGTTCCAAAATACCTTCCTCTGTTTTCATATTTTTTTAAGTGACCTTTGTGATGACTCCTACAAATATACAATGCATAGCAAATATTAAATTGAAAACAGTCTTTCAATAATAGAGCGTATTAAAAATTGCTAACCTGGAATGGGTTCTGGAGTTCCATCCTAGTCTATTGTCTGCATCCCCTTGCTGTGTCCGCTTTGCTTATTGGTATTTTTTGTTTGCTTTAAGACATCAACAAAATACCGTCCCCATATAAGAATCGCCTCCCATAAATCGCTTCCAATTAAAATCGTACCAAATTAAAGTACATCCAAAATTAAACGTCCCAAATTAGAATATGTCCAAATTAAAATATATCCAAATTAAAATATCAAACATCCCAAATTGGAATGTGTCCAAATTAGAAAATCACCAAAATTAAACGTCTCAAATCAGAATATATCCAGATTAAAATATCACCAAAGTTAGAAGCCCTGTTTTGTTAATATTAGAAATGAATTTAATTAAGTTGTTTGACTTACGTCTATCTATAGATCGGCTTATATTTCGTTGCACAAAATTTTCGCACTTTTAAATCTCATTTGTTTTAATTTTTATTTCACTAATTGCGTGAGTTTTTAACACCTTCGAGCATAGTTGTTGCTCAGTTAAATATAGACTAAAATGTCGTTCCGTTTCTATCGTATATATAAGCCCTTCCTCCAATTGTTTTCATTGGCGTGTTTACAATCAAGGCCGGTACTTTTGCCTTATCTGGCAGAACTCGGAATTTTTACAAATTACCTAGTTTAAATCTTCGACGAATGCTCTGTTCATCACGTCCGCATTCAGCATATTGTAGTATTATCCTAGGATTTCCAACTTTTGGCTTTTCATTAACTCACGTATTCGATGTTTGTTAGTTTATCATATAATTGAACCGCCTGGTGTTTATTTGTTTTCCACAGAATGTGGGTTTGCTGAACAAATGTGTTCTTCTCTAGTCACGAAACGATTTTCTAATAATGAATTATTTAGAATAAGTTTACGTTGATATTTTCGACGCAATTGTTAAATATTTGCAATGCCAATTTATCTATGTTTTCCGGTAATTTAATTTTTAATTCTATTTATTGAGTTTTAAAATCTTATCTCTACTTGTAAACTATACTTAGACATATTTATGTTCTCATGCATTTAATTCCGTATATTTTATATACAGTGTCCTCTTAATTGACATTATGTAGAATGACCGATTTACACTTATAATTTCTGGAATTATTTGACTTTCATAAAGTTAAAGTTGCTTATATTTATCCTACAACCCCTATAACTTAATCTACCCTTAAACTACCCTATTATCATGGCAAATTATATATATATATATATATATATATATATATATATATATGATATATATATATATATATATATATATATATATATATATATATATATATATATATATATATATATAGTACCATGCCAGTTTTCCATTGTGCATGTTACAGCTGTGAAGGCCAAAGTCTTTTCTTTAAAACAAGGTCTTATTTATAACAACTATCTGCAACCAACATTATTTGTACAAATGTAATATTCCCATATGATAAATTACATAAGTTTCCTTAGTATGAAAAGTCATGCAGAATAAATGCTTCGTTTTTTTTTGTTAAACAAATAATAAAGTTTCATTTTGTTTACAAGCTATCTCTTACAAAATCTTTTATACTAAATTTCACAATTATATTTAGAAGTCACAAATTAATCTCTGTTTAGTTTCATTCGTCTTAGTTTGCTTAATACGCAAGTAGTGTAGTTTTAATTCTTGACCATTCAGGAGTTGAAGTTTATATCAATAAGCCCACTTTCTGCTTTTGAAAAATGTTAAAAACAGATCGTATCAGTCACTTCTTCCTGTCCTATCTCGAGTTTGTTTGTGCTGAACATGCTTTCTTATCTTGGTTTACTGAGCATCGTAGTGTACAGCTTTTAGCAACAGTTGTCTTCCCAAGTGGTTTTGCCGGTCATCATGTTTATGAAAGATGCACCGGTTACCTATATCTCAGATATAAGTACTACGTACATTAATAATTCAGAAAATTTTAAAATTGACTACTCTGTTTTGTGTCTTGCACAGAAGCTTCAACTAAATATAATTTTAAGTCTATATGTGAGGTATTTTATATAATGCTCACAGGTATATCTTTTGTCTTTTGCCTACATAAAAGAAACTATTAGTTCCTGTTTGTCCAAGTAATTAAATTGTATCTTTCAATCTTATCTATTATTTAATCTAAAAAATAGAAATAAGCAAGTGATCTTACTAATAATTGTTTTTACTTAATTTAAATTACAACATGTAAAAGCAAGAGTTTCATGAAATTCCTGTTTATCTTTGGTACCTTAATAACAAGTTTTACCACTCTAATCATATTGTGTTTCATTTCCTTAAGAACGACTTCACAATTTTAGTCTGGAATCAAATGTTTATTAATATTTAGAATAACTTAGATGCTACAAAGTATTAAATTCTTTAGTTTCACAAATCTTATTTTTATTTATATGTAAACATATAAATATCACCATTTACAAATTGAAAACATTAATTTTGAATATAGCAAAGGTATTATTCAAGTTTATCGAGTTTTATTTGGTATTAATATTATATATATATATATATATATATATATATATATATATATTTATATTGTTGTGGATTTAGAGAGTAAATAGGTGTAGACAATAAAATTTTAGGAACCATGTATATAGAAATAAGAGCAAATTATTTACGCGCCAAATTAATTAATTTATATAATGGAAACGGACGGGTATTAAGGTATTTTTATATTTAAATTGAAATGTTAAAATTTAAGGAAAGAAAAGCTTTAAAGTACATAAAAGCTCAAGGATACGCATAATTAATTATAATTGCTTTTAATCAAACGCATGGAAGAAAAAGGGGAGCTTGCATGCATAAGAAAATCAATAATTTCTAACGCAAATGTATTCAATTTTAAAAGCCAACGTTCGTTATACATACTACGAAGCGAAGAATCTAGGAATTGTTATTTTCAAACGGTCGATAATTTCAAGAAACACCTTTTGGTTAAATGTTACGTTCAGAGAATATTAAACGAACGTTAATATAGAATTCCATAGAAATTGTTTTCAACGGTCGGTTTGGATGAGCAGCTACAATAAGAAATATCTTAGTGAGTAGAATAACCAATCGATAATATACAACAGACAGAGAAAAGTATAAATGAAGCGTTGGATTGAACTCACGTAAGATATGCACGTGTATTTGTGAAGGACGACTACAATATCGATTTTCTGTGGGGTTTTAAAGAAGACAACAAACATGCGTAGAACAGAAATGGATAGCTGATAGGTGGAGCGGTGTGACGACAGAAAATTATATCATTGGTTGATAGCCAACAGTTTTCGAGAAGTGCGCATACGGTAAGGTAGGAAACGAATTTATATGTAAACAGCACGACGGACGGGAGAAATGGGTGGGTGGGTGGGGAGGTGTGTGTGTGTGTGTGTGTGTGTGTGTTGGGACCGCTGTAGTCGCCTCTTACGACAGGTAGGTCGTACAGTGCAGGTATTCTGTTCCCGGACTCACACGGGTGAAAAAAACAAGAAAAGAAAGAGAACCCCGTAAAATATGGAAGTAAAACGAAATCGTTGTCCGGAAATCATGTCCGAAGGAGAGCAAAGTCGTCATAATCTGGGGCGCGAGGTCTAGGTATTGGGCGTACGGCGCTTACGCCGCCAGAAGGAAAACAGAGCAAGATCGGGAGAATTAGGGTTGTTCGGATGGGCAGGTTTCAGATCTTTAACGTGCCAAATGAACTTGTGACCGGAAGGATCAGTAAGTTCGTAGGTCCAGGAAGAAACGACTTTAGAAATGGGAAAAGGACCAATGAATCTAGGAAAAAGTTTGGCATTAAAATGACGTGAAGCGTTGGACAGAGTGAAATTACGGCGCCAAACAGAATCGCCTAGTTAATAAGAGATAGGACGACGGCGGACATTATAGCGGCTGTGAATTTTTCGATAACTGGCAGAAAGTTTTTTGAGAATGTGGGAACGGATATTCTTAAAGTGGTCAGGATCTGGGGAAGCATGTTCGGCATCAGGAATGTACGTGTCGTCTATTTCGGACAACTGTCCAAAATAATCGCTGGAAAGGATATGCTCACGACCAAGAGCGAAGAACGGAGTGCAGCCTATGATTTCGTGTTTGAAGGTGCAGATTGCACAAGAAATTTTTGTGAATCCCAATGACGGTGGTCGTCACACACATAGGAAGCAATCGTGGTTTTGAAGACTCAGTTAACACGTTTAGCAGGATTGGCTTGGGGATGGTAGCGGGCGGTGAAAAGGATTTTGGAGTGATAACGGGCACACAATGAAGCAAGCTGATGGCTAGGGAATTGAACACCGTTATCTGTGATAAGATATTGCGGGACACCGAAAATAAGGAAGACTTGTTATTTGAGGACTTTGGTGACGGACTGTACAGTGGCAGTACGTAAAAGAAAGAAAAGAGAAAACTTAGTAAAATAATCAGCCACTACAAGAATTTAGGAGTAACCACGAGTGGAACGGGGAAGAGGACCTACTATGTCGCTGGAAAAAAACTTGCCAGGGATAGGATGGTTTGGCCCTAGGAGCGAATAAACCAGGAGGGGGTAACTGTTCCACTTTGTGAGCAGCACAAATCGGACAACGTCGGAAGTAGCGAGTAACATCAGCTCTAAGACAGGGCCAGTAATATTTTTAATCACGCCACAATGACCGGAGGTAGGAGGATCGTGATGGAGGGATATCAGATTTTTACGCTGTTCAGAAGGTATATACTTTCTAGTTACCGCTTGAAGCGAGCGGACGTGTTTAACAGAGCTCCGCTTCAGCAACTAAGAAGTAAGTTTTTATCTAGGGTTTTTATTATTTATTTTTAATTTATTTTGTTTGAAGCTTTGTTTTTTATTGTGTTTTATTTTTATAATTGTGTGCCATCAAATTTTAAATACAGGGCAGTAAAATAAAAATTTTAAAACAGAATTTAAACTAAATAAAAACTAAATAAATTGCGTTTTCTTTGTAATTTAAACTAAATCCGCGTTTTAAAATAATATAAATAAATTACGGGCCAATAAAACAAAAATCTACTAAACTAATACTCAAAATAATTTCGAATAACTTAAAAGGCATTTTAATAATAAATTTAAAATAAAAACCGCGTAAATCGAGTAAAAACCGGATAAAACAACCAAAAAGTGTGTGAAATTTTATAGTGCGCGTATAATAAAATAATAACCAAAAACAAAAATCTAAGCCTTTTAAATCAAATAAATATCTCAAAAACTGTAAATTTTAAAACAATTTTAATATAAATTTTCCATAATTTAACTACACGCGTACTTATAAGTTCTTTTAAAATCGATTTTGGTGTAATTAAGCGGTGTAACAGTTACGGGTTGTGCTAGTTACCAAGCGATAAAGTGAAAGGTCATTTCCGGTTATCTCATTCCGATTGCGCTCGACCTTATTTTCTTAATTACACGTTTAAAAATAAAGTGTTGTTGTTTGTAAATTATATATTTTAACATTTTGAAGTAATTAGTTTATTTAAATTGATTTGGCGGTTTTAGAAATTTAAAATAAATAAATAGTGTTCTTCGCGGTACATTTTGAATCGAATTGCGCTAGGGAATTTATTTGATTCTAGTTGTTATTTTGACGCTTGGTGCTTGTTGTATTTTTGTTAAAATTTGATATTTAATTGGGCGGTTCGAAGTTTAACTAAATACAAGGTTGCTTACGGTTCACCTTTAAACAAAACATTTTTATTGGACCAACATTTTGCGTTCTTCTAGCGTCTTTCTTTTAGCGTCGTAACGGTCAAGTGGTTTTTGAGCTGCGCTTTAGGTGTCATTTTTTGTCGTTTGGTTTGTCAGCATGGTGGTCCACCGCGACGAGGACCCGTTGCCCAGGAAGAAGAGGGGAGATAGGTCGGAGTCTAATAGGTCGGAGGCTGAAGGCGCTGTTGGGGGGAAACAGCTAAAGGTAATTTTAAAAGACGTTAGGTTAGGGATTCAGGAGGAGGTACAGGAGGTAGAGGAGCCTGTGTCTGCGGCGGTCGTGTCGGGGGAGTCGGGGCCCCCTGGGGTGGCTGCGGCGCCTGAATCGCCCTCAACTTCGGGAGCCCAGCGAAAGATGTCGACTAGCAGCGACGTTAGCGTTGCAGCTAGCGACCTCGATGAGCTGGACCTCCTGAGATTGAGGGTGAGGAAGGCGCACTGGGCCATCTCCGGGAGGGTGCCGACGACCTCCGCCACTATCGTCGTGGAGGACAGAAAGAAGATTCGCTACGCCCTGGATGATTTCCTCGACGCGGCGAATCAACTTATAGGTATGGTTAGGGCGCTGCGGCTTGTGGCTAGTGATTCTGGGAGAGCTAATGTTGTCGGGGGAAGTCCAGCGGTGGTTGCTTGTGTTTCAGGGCAGCAGTGTTCCAGGAGCCAGGAGGTGCCGATGCCGCGGAAGGCGTCGTATGCTGCAGCTGCTGCAGGTGCGACGCCCACCTTTGCAGTTAGGGTCGACGCCAGGCCAGGGGAGAAGGATGACTGTCATGTCGACCCTAAAGAAGAAGGTCGATCCCGCTCGTGATAGTTTTGTTGTGGTCGGAGCTCGTAGAACTCGCAAGGGCGGTGTAGTTGTCGAGTGTGCAAACCGAGAAGATGCGAAGAAACTGCAGTCGAAGGTTGTCGGTGACTGCAAAGAGCTCGTGGCGAAGACCATCGAGAAGAAGCGCCCACGGGTCGTTCTTCCGGGGGTCGAAGCGGGGATGAAGGCGGAAGAGCTGGTGCGGTTGATCGCGTGCCAGAATCCCCGCTTCGGCGATTTGAAGATTGAAGACCACCTGAGGGAGAAATTTAGGTTTGGCGGAAAGGGCCCTAGGAATTCCTTCGTCAACGTAGTCTTCGAAGTGACCCCCACACTTCGGAGACGTATATTAGCTGACGCTATAAACCTCAGGTAGCGAAGAGTCTGGGCCCGGGACCACTTCTCGATGACCCAGTGCTACAGGTGCTACGAGTACGGCCATAGATCGATGGAGTGCAGGAGAAGGTACAGTGGTGCGGTAACTGTGCCGAAGTCGGTCACGAGTTCTAGAATTGCCGGAGGGCAGTCCCCTGCTGTGTGGTTTGCGCTAGGGCAAACGACAGAACTGGCGGTGGCGCGAAGGTCGATACGCGCCACGACGCCAAGTCGAGTAGATGCCCCACGATGCTGAGATTGAAGAACGCAATCACACGCAACATCGATTATGGACCGTGAAGAAAAGATAGATTTAAAGAAGCAAGAAGATTAAATTCGCGCAATTAAATCTCGGGAAAGGAAAAGGGGCTACAAATAACTTCGTAAAGTTATTTAGCGAAAATAATATCGACATCGGGCTTGTACAGGAACCGCACCTGTACAGCCATAAAATAACAGGTTTTGGGAAAGGGGTCACCGTTTTAAACGCAAACAGCGAACGACCGCGTAGCGGTATAATAATAAATAATGAGACGTGCGCCGGAATAATACTAAATAATTTATCCAACGAATTTTTAACAACGGTCGAAATTAAATCAGGGCTAAATACATTTTACGTGATCAGCGCGTATCTTCCGCCGGTTGATTCCCGGCGGGAAAATCCTCAAACCGAGGACTTAGTAAACCAAGTTGAAAACATTTTGCGCAAAATCGGTAGGAATAAAAATTTAATCATCGGGGGAGATTTTAATGCTAAGTCGCCATTATGGGGCAGCCCTATCGAAGACGATAGAGGCTCGCAGGTTGCTGATCTTTTTACGGGATGGGACCTTAGTGTGATAAACACTAATGATTCACCTACGTTTGAGACGCATAGAGGCAGCAGTTTTATAGATATTACTGCAGTCTCGCACGAAATGTTAGAAATGATTTGTAATTGGAAACTAAGGTCGGACGAGGAAACGCTCTCTGACCATAAATTAATAACATGGGACGTTGAAACCAAAACAAGCGCAAACGAGCCGCTAACTATATTTCCGCGGTTCTGTAATAAAAAAGCAAATTGGGAGCTGTTTAAAGAAAAATTTGGCGAAAGTATCCTGCGCTCGAAAATGAGCTATTTAACTGCCGAGAGGCAGACGAAGTAGAAACACTCGCGAAAAAATTGAACGATGCGGTGGTAGACGCGTCGTCGTATTCCATGCCGCAAAAGAAAACATTTAAAGACAGCGTACCCTGGTGGACCCGGGAACTAACCACCAAGCGGGCAGAAACGCGTAACCTAAGGCGCCGCTATCAACGCGCCTCGGGAGATATAAGAGAACAACGGAGAATAGAATATAATCAAAGTTACCGCGAATATAAAATATTAATAGAAGAAACGCGAACGAATAAATTTAAAGAATTCTGCACGCAAAACTCAGAGAAAGAACCCTGGGGAACCGCATACCGCGTAATTAGAAGAAAACAACAAAAAATCGCGCTCAGTAATATAAAGAAAACAAATGGCGAATACACGGAAGGTTTTAAAACCACAGCGGAATATTTACTAGAGAAATTTTTCACATCGGATAATCCCGAGGGGGATGAAGGGTCGCACGATTTAGTACGTCGGGAAGCTGCAGAGGCGCAAGGAACAGGTGCCGATAAGGCAATCCTAGTTCACGAGGTCGTCAGGGCTCTTAGGAGGATGAACCCTAAGAAGGCACCGGGGCATGATGGAATCACTTCAGACGCAGCTCTGCAGGCGTGCCTGTTATCCCCGTGTGTCTTTGTTGGGTTGTTTAATCTCTGTTTAGAAAGGGGCGTTTTTCCGCGTTGCTGGAAAATCCAGAATGTGAAATTTATACCCAAACCTAAAAGGCGGATGCGTCAGATCCGGGCAGCTATCGTCCAATTAGCTTGTTACCGGTGCTGGGGAAAGTTTTAGATCGCGTTATGACTACGCGTGTTGAACACCTAGTGCGAGACAGCGGCGGTTTTAATAACCGACAGTTTGGTTTCGTGGAGGGCAAGTCGACTATCGACGCGTTAGAGTTCGTTGTCGGGGAATTAAGCAGGCAAGAGATGCCAAAGAGTACTGTGTCGTTGTTGCTTTGGACATTTCAGGAGCATTTGATGCTGCCTGGTGGCCATTAATCGTTTGCGAGTTAGATCGTAGGGGTTGTCCGCGAAACTTGATGTCTTTGGTCAAGAGCTATTTCTCGGGGCGATTAGCACAGGTTGAAATTCCGGGTGAAGTTCTGTCGCGTGAGGTGGAAAGGGATGCCCGCAAGGGTCATGTTCTGGTCCCACATTTTGGAAGTTGTTGTATGAGAGCATCTTTAGGGTCAAGTTGCCCGCAGGATGCTCAATCGTTGGGTTTGCAGATGACACACTTTTAATTGTAAGATCGAGATTGTTAATGGATATGCGCACAAAACCGATCGAGGCGCTTAATAAATTACACGAATGGTCGCAGGCGGTAAAATTAAAATTTAACACGGCGAAGTCAGAGGCGCTTTATTTCGGCACGAAACCAGGACAGAGACCTCCTAGGTTAGAGCTAGGAGGGGAGAAAATCCCGTTTAAAGATTGTATTACCTACCTCGGCGTCAAGATCGACAATAAATTAAATTGGAAAGCGCACGTACAATACGTAAAAAGTAAGGGCGGCGAAATATCAAACAAAATGATGGCGGCGGCTACAATAAAGTGGGGTTTCAGGGGCGAATCGCTGAGGACGGTTTATGCCGGAGCAATTGAGCCGGCAATACTGTACGCAGCTTCTGTATGGGCAGAAGGTTGTAAAGTCCGGGAGATGCGTCAATTGACGAGCGTACAACGCATAACCGCGGTAAAAGCGGCGAGGGCGTACAGGACCACCTCCACGGAGGCTGTCCTGGTGATCAGTAGGACTCTCCCTATCGAATATGTCGTTAGGGAGATTAGAGATAGACGATTAATAAATATAGGAAAAGGGCGCGAAATTATCGAAGATCTTAATCTTGGTAATAGGGAAATTGCAAGAAAGATTGTTGTATCTGAGTTAGGGCACCCGGCTGATATTAGAGGGATCGAGTTTGTCGAAGGTGATGAGGACGCGATGGGTATCAGAATTTACACGGACGGTTCACGTATGGACGATGGGCAAGCAGGCGCGGCGTTTGTCGTGTATAAGCAGGAAAGGGAGGTGTTTCGGTTTCAAACCAAACTCGCGAACTGGTGCACTATCTTCCAGTGCGAATTGGTAGCCATACGAGAGGCTATCGATTACGTAATAAACCATACGGGCAGAGACGAGTATTATATAATCAGTGATAGTAAATCGGCGCTAACGGCTTTAACAAACATGAACACCTCGACAGATCTCCAAGCGGACGTCTGGAGGATAGCGCGTACGGCGCTAGAGTTTCGACGTTTAAAGTTCTGTTGGGTCAGGTCGCACAATGGTAACGTAGGAAACGATAGGGCTGACGAATTAGCTAAAGAGGCCGCGACGGGCGACTTTCGAATATCACATTCGTCGATACCGAGGTCTTTAATCAAAAGAAAGCTGCGCGAAAAATCAATTCGACAATGGGAAGAGAGGTGGAACAACGCTGCCACGGGCAGGTTGACCCACAAATTCATACCGAGCATAGAAGCCAGAGGTAAGATCGAGGTTAAGCTCGATCACAAAATGGTGCAGTTGATAACAGGGCACGGCGCCCTGAAGGCGTATTTACAAAGGTTCGGTCTAACCAACAGCGACCGCTGCGAATGCGGTGAGGGCGCGGAAAGCGCAGAGCACGTGCTCTTCGACTGCCCGCTTGAGGCGGGAAATCGAGGTTGGCTGATAGCAAACTAGCTATCCTAGGTCTGGCATGGCCAAAGAGCCTAGAGGAAGTCGGGGAAGTGGTTAACCAGAAGGCGTTCTGGACAGCCTTAAAAGAATTCGCGGGAAGGGTCGTGAGATTAGACAATCAATGACGACCGCGTGTAAAAATTCGGTGGGGTTGGTGGGAGGATTGAAAATTTTAGATTGACTTGGCGTGAGTAAGGATACGAGTATAACCAAAACCTGATATTAAATAAAAAAAAAAAAAAAAAAAAAAAGATAATTATACCAAAATGTTTAATATGCACGAGAAACCCCCACTCCATTAATACAATCACTGCCTATCTTCATAACTATGTGCGGAAAATCGGGAATAAATAATACCAAATAAGCAATAACAAATAAATCATAAACCCTCATTAAATTAAATCAATAAAGTAAACAAGGATAATACATCCCCCCAGGACTTGAAAGTGAAGTGATAGTGATAGTGATTGTGATCCCCCCAAGAACATTTAGTGCATACCCACCAGGACTTTAGCAGTGCACCCCGTCCCACCTTTAGAAGTAAGTTACAGACGACCAGATCTTCGGATGCTGGAGAATTTTATTATCGAGGTAAGACTTAAATTGTTGGCGGCTGTACTCGCACAAGCATTGATTTACATTAATTAGTAGTTTTTGAAATAATTTAAGAAGCACGTTTGGTGTGTAAAAGCGCTAGCCAACATAATGCTTGTGCGAGTGCACCTGATAAATAGGGTGATGCTTACGCTATTTTGTGCACTGTTATATGCTTAACGCTTATTAAACATTTATTTATATATTTACATAATTATATTTATTTATATTTTATATTTACACTTTATATTTTTTTATATATAGCATGTATTATGTGGCTTATTTGTTTTGTTTGACGTTCTGTCGCCATTTTGGTTGCAGTATATATTTGGGAAGGACGAGCAGAATTGCGAAGATTGTAATCATAATGTAAATCAGTTAGGGAACGATAGGGAAAGCTAGGGATGGATTTAAATTAGTTAGCTAGATTTGGATAGTTTTAAGACGACCCTTCAGGTCGCACTGGTAAGCAGAACCGGCGTCTGCTATCCGGTATTACGGATCCCTCCCTCTCATTTTGCTTGTTGATCGGGTACACTCGAAAGTCAGCGCTAGGGATACCATTATTTACAACCCTGTTTTTAGTTTTTGTTTTGTTTTTGTTCCAGTTTTTGTCAGATTTTAGGTTTGTTAGATTGTTAGAGTTTGTTAGGTTTGTTAGATTTTTAGGTTTGTTAGATTATTATTTAAGGTGAATCAACTATGAAGTAAGGATAAATTAGGAGCACGACTATTTTTCGCGTTTAAACCCAATGTAGTACCTCCGGGTGGAGCATTGGGGACGTGGCCGCAAGTATAGCGGCCCTAATTCAAATTATAATGTTCAGAAGGTATGACGATTTTCAAATCGTCCAGAGAACCGACAGCGATAGAAGTTTTGTGACGACGAAAAAGAACATTGTCCACCACGGACTAGGAAGGATAACGTGTAACAACGTTAGAAACTTTTCGGAGCATGGCATTGTACCAGGGATCCGAAGTAGGAAGGGAGACTTCGCGAGAGGTGACCGTGGAAATCGAAATTGGTTCAAGGACCGGAACAGAACGAGAAAGGGCATCAGGAACAACGTAATCTTTGCCCTTACGGTGAATAATGGCAAAGTCATATTGCTAGGGGCGGAGGGACCAACGGGCTAAGTGACCGGATAGACTTTGGAGTTTATTAAGTCAAAGGAGGGAATGGTGATAAGTGATAACGGAAAAATGAGAACCCTCGACGTAAGGCCGAAACTTCTCAATCGCCTACATCACCGTCAGACACTCCTTCTCAGTAACTGAGTAGTTGCGCTCAGGCTTGGTGACTGACCGACTGATATAGCTTACAACCTTCTCGCCGTCGGGATGGGTTGGCTAGGGATGGTACCCAAACCTAAGTGAGAGGCGTCAGTTTGGATGGTGAAGGGTAAGGTAAAGTCAGGACAGGAAAGGATGGGGGCAGAAATTAGGTGTTGTTTAAGGAAAAGGTAGGCAAATTGACAATTGGCGGTCCAAGAGAAAGGGGTGTTTTTGCAGGTCAGGTTAGAAAGCGGAGCTGTGAGGGTGGAAAAATTCGGGATGAAACGACGATACCAACTGGTCATGCCAATCAGTTGACGGACTGCAGTAACAGTGGATGGAGGAGGGATCTTAAGAATTGCAGACACTTTATCGGGGTCAACAAGGAGACCATCCTAGTTAACGATGTAACCAAGATAACGGAGCTCGGGATGGCTAAAATGACACTTGTCTTGACGAATAGTAAGGCCAGCATGTAAGAGACGAGAAAGGACTAGGTCAAGAATTCGGAGGTGTTCTTCGAATAAAGGAGTGGCAATGATGATATCATCGAGGTAGGCGAAGCAGATTGGTTCCAGGTCAGAACCGATGACCTGATCGATAAGACGCTGAAAGGTGGCAGGAGAATTATGGAGGCCGAAGGGCATACAACAGAATTGAAACAAACAAACCTCGATGAAGAACGGTGAAGGCAGTGATGGGTTTGGATTCCGGGGCCAGAGTGATTTGCCAAGAGGCGGAACGGATATCTAGTGAGGAGAGATAACGAGCATCGCGGAGACGGTCAAGGATGGTAGAAACACTTTTCGATTGGAGATTGAACGACAAGGCAACTCGACTAGTTTAAGGAGAGTCAAGATGAAACTAAGCGAGTATGCTTGGTGCCGTGTTCGAAAAAAAGGGTTCTAAGCGATTAAAATCGTCGTGTCATAGTCTGGTTCCTGATAGCTTGTACTGTTGAGCGATTTGTATTCCACTATTTGTGAAGTCAGTTTAATTCCTGCCGCTACGATGAAATTTTAGTGATCAACATTAATACAGTTAGTATGAAATAATTTTATGAAATTTATTAATTCGTTTTCCGTAGTACAATACTAAAAAGGTATAACTTTGGATTAATTTTGAAATAATGAAAATTGTTGGACACATCAAGTGAAGATTTTATTCAATTTGATAATATTTTATTAAACAGGTTTTTGTGGGCTCCAACTTAAGTTCAACGTTATAATATGATCATCTTTTTGTGTGCATCGCAGATGTGTGTAGATTGTTCGACATATGGTGTTGCTTTGTTCTGGTAAGAACATTTAAGTTTTTTGGTTCAACTGTATTTCATGCACGTGAGTGATCTTAACCTTAAGTATATTGGATTTATTTAAATATCCCAAGTTAGAGGAAAGGTTGATATTTTATTTTAATGTTGTTATCTTGAAGTGGGTTTTGCAAAAAAACATCCCATTTTTGTTTTAGTAACTTTACAAAAAAATTTTAAAGATAGCAGTATTGTTGCCTTGAGTATTTATTCTTTAAGGGAACAATTTTTAGCTTCACTAAAAAGTGTTATTGAAACTTCATGTCAAAATATCTACAATTTTTGGATACTATTACCACATAGTATTTTTAAATTACATTAAAAGTATTTTTGCTTATTATTGAGGTCATGTACTTTAACCTTAAGACATGATAAATTCTTGAAGGACAGAATGTTAAAGTTTATTCTTTGTCTGAATGGTACAATTTAATAACACTTAAAAGAAATATTTTTGATCCTCAATTGTAAAGTCTATCGTAGTACTACTCAAGACTATTATTAATTTCGAAGAGTAAAACTATTAAGAAAACAAATATCTTAGAGTTAGGACATAAAGTGTATGTTATTAAAGAAAGAACACTATTAGTTTCCTTTCAAGTAAAATTTTTATTATGATTGTAAATATTTCTATTGAAACAAAATAAACAAATTTAAGTGAATAGAATCTCTTTTTTGGCTCGATTCTTTTATTATTAAAAGTTTAAACGAGGAAATTTCTTGGTTCTTATTAAGCAAATGATTAATTCTGTCTAATCTCAACCAGTACCCTGGGTATATATTATTTTTGAGACTTAAAGGCAAACATGTTATTTATTGGTGAATATTTTTAAAGACACAAACGGTGTCTCTGTTGTGCATTTGTTTGTTTACAAGATAAACCGAGACATCTGTAATCCATCTGATAAATGATATTTTGGTAAGAGTTTTGCAAGGTCGATATTTAGGTTTTGTGATTGCGTAAGCGGTATAGACTTCAGGTTTCCGCATTCCCCTAATACAATTACACGTGTTTTCATATGTCATTGTATTGAAAAATACGGTGACGCTCTTTGTCTATATTTTCGGTCGTTTGTCAACCCATGACCCAAGCTCATGATCCACCCAGAGCTAGCACTCTACTAGCTGTTTATCTTTAATGAGTTTTCCTTTTCCTCAAGCCGTTTTCCATCCAACTTTACCTTGGGCTTCTATCTTTTTACAGGAAATTCTCGACCTTGTGATATCAGGTAAGGTAGGCATTTATGCTAATATGGAGGTCCAATTTGTTATCTTATATACACGAGGGGATTTTGATCACAAGCGGTTAGATAATTTGTTTCTAACGCACACACTGCTCCGTTAGAAAAATTTATAATTCCTCATAGGAAAGAAATTTCACCCTAGCGAATTTAATTTCAAATGATGTACGGGTTGCGTTATCAATTCTCTGCATGAACAAATGAAAAAGTGTAAAATCCCGTAAATCAAGATTTTTAAATTGCGATAGTGCGGTTACATTCTCATTAAAAGTATTTAATAAACTTCTAAGAGACTGTACTGAATCTGTATTACATTTTTGTGCATTATAGATCGACTACTAATACATCGTAGCTAGAACTCGATCGTTTTGATAACGATTGGTGTGTTCCTTAAATGCAATCGAATAATTTTCAGAGCCGGTTGGCAAATGATTGACGACTGCTAATGCTTCGTGAGACAGACTTAATAGCAAATACTGGTACTTCTCAATAGGAGATAAACTGTCATTTTTGTGAATTAAAATTATAAACAAATAAAAATTAGGCCATGCTTTCAAATCTTGATCTGAATATTTTGGCAACGATATTTTCGGTAACCTCAAATTGTGATTAGTTGACCTATCAGATTCCACAGAATTGCTGTATGAACCTGGTACGGATGAGGTGTGTAATTGTGACGCTGGCGCAGCATTCACCTCAATATTAATGCAATCGTGAGTTGCTTTTAACTGACAATAAACCAAATCTATTTCACAAATGCACTCAACAAGTGTTCCCCACAAATCAGAACTTTAGTCTGACAATGTTGAACGGTTTATTATTTGAAAATTCCCATACAACTTTGAAGCAATTTCAAAAAATGTGTTAAATTTAAAACGATCTTGTGCATCTTCAAAATTTAATGTTACGTTTTTAAAGCCTAACAAACGTGCGTTTATTTGCTTTGCAATAACTGAATATTTCACACTGTACAATTCATTTTAAATTTCCAAAACAAATACAACTCTTAAGAATTTGTAAATAAATTTTATCAATACAATTATGGATGAATGAAAACCAAAACAAGGTTAAAACCTGTCTAGTATATTGAACCTGAACAGATCAAAGCCGTTTGGCGTCGATAAGGCACAGCTCTTGTGGTGTCCTAATAATTAAGTAAAATGAAAAATTTGTGATAGTGTTCGTATAGCACGTACATAAAATTTTACAAACTCGAATGTTTACTTTTATTTAAGTAGAAATGCGATGCGACTATTAATATGTAAATGTTGCTAACTACGGTATACATAAGACTGATTCTTATCATATCATATCAGTAGTTGTGAGAGAGAAATAAAATTTTGTGCTCTCGTCTCTCACATAATAGAGACTGGCATTTCTTGAACTTGTGGCATCCTTTAGAAATAATTATAATCACATTTCATTTTAATAATTTCTATATAAGTAAAGTCCATCAATGGGATTAGGTTATTCCCTGTAAGAAATGTAAGTTTTAAGCTTCTATAAATTCTAATTTAAGAGAGAATTATTTTGCATAATATTCGATCCATAGTCAAAAGTTATAAAATTCATGTCAGTTTTTGGAAAGATTAGAGGTGATGTCATCCTAGTAACTCATAAAGGTTTACTTGTTTTGTCAAGAAATTATATAATGGCGCCGCTGATTTCATCATCTTAAGAACAAAGATAGGTCATATGTTGTTTTGTGCTGACTCAAATGAAATATATACAGCGTAGATCGAGAAAGCGACATAAAAGAAGTCCAATTTTGATTCATCTGTCCGAAGTTCGCCGAGAATGATTTTCATTAGAAAGAACAGTTTCAATTTTCAGAAAAAGACTCCGTTTCTAACATCTAAACGTTCAGCAGGCCGCTTCGGTAGGGCAATTACCTTGATCAGAGGGTCGCGAGCTAGGTGAAGTTACATATTATGTTCGGATAACCACCTACCAAGAAACTCATTTTATTTTTTTAGGTGCATATTGGTTCCCAAAAATTTAACCCCTGTGTTGGAATTAGGTTGAGAAAAGCGAAAGTCCCAAAGTTTTAATGGAGTAATTATCAATCACCCGTGCAGGGTCAAAATTTAAATAAGAATCAGGTGCTGAAACTATACTGGATTGAAGGTTAGTTCTTGAATGTATTATCGAATCCATGAATTGAACGTACTTACAAGTGCATCTGTGTTTAGATTAAGTTTTAGTTGGTAGGTTTATGACGTACTGGACTTTTAATATTTAGTTAATATTTTACTGTATAACTGTGAAGAAAACTTTTGTATTCTAGATTTTAAAATGTTTTATCAAATGGTGTAAATATTGTGTACCTTTGGTTATTCATTATTATAAACGGTATAGTTACAGTTTTTGCCATAATAAATCATGTTGTGATTTAAAAAAAAAAGCGTAATTGAATATTTTAGGTCTTCTTTAACCTTTACTTTCAGAAATCTTCCTTGTAGTTAGCGGTCGTAAATAGGTCTACATGGTTAGATATGCTTTAGATTTAAAATAATTTTGGTTTTAATGAATTTCCAGGTATATTTTAAGCCAGAGCCACTCTCCTGATCGCAAGATTTTGGCACTCCCTTTGGTATTCATTATAGGGCTTTTCCTCAGCATCCCTACGAGATTAAGTGGCGTCCAAGGTATTTCCCGATCAAAACCACAATACATACCATATCGCATTCTGGATCCCTCGTCAAACACTTAAACCACCCATCCCACTAAGTTAGTCGAACGAACAACTATTTTTGTTCGTAGAATCGAGGATTTCGGCATTTTACCTGCTAGATATTCTGAGGGCCAAAAACCGTATGTAACAAACTATGGCAATAAAAAGAAACTGTATTATTTTTAAAAATAGTCGCCATTTCATTGAAACATCTGTTAAACAAAAACAGATACCTAAAACTCAAACAACATTTATTCTTATCTATTGCCTTCAGTGTTTAATATCTAGCATTGAATTAGTTTACGAACTCGAATATCCACAATTAAAAGTATTGACTTATGTTATTCAATTTATTTGACTACTTCCACATTTGACTTCTTATAGTTATTTATCAAACATTAGTCCACTCAGCTCGCACACTTAACATTTGAATGGTTTACACTAAACAGTTAAAGGTTTTACTCCTCAACAATCAGGTAGATAATTTGGTTAATTATTTGTTAAAAGAATTCATTTCAGCCTACATGATGAAAATTATACTCAAAATTTAATACCTTCTTCACAAGTAGAAAAGTCAAGGAAAACTACAAAAATTAATACTAGTCAACACAAATAAATAATGAGGTTTCTAACTTTCCTCTAAACAAAAAGCGGTATCAAATGCACCAGAACAAAAACTGTAACATTCACTTAAGTGTAACAATAACAACCATTTTGCTTTCACTGTTTACTCGTACTGCAAATTATTAAACCTATACATTTGGTGATTTTTATCATTGTTCTTTAGTTACTTTGTTAAAATGGAAGGCAGAGTATATGTTGAAATAGAAATAAGAAATGGTTAGAATAAGATATAATAGAAAGAATGTTATGTTAATGCTTTAGTTATAGTTAACAAAAATTGTTGCAATATTTGGGCCACTGTTAACACTTCTTACAAGTACCAGGTTGTCAAATCAATAGAACTGAATTCAATAGTATAATCCTTGGTATAACTACTAGAAGCTAATATGACAAAAAATTAAACTTTAAAAAACTGAGAGCCGTCAAGAAATCAGTATTGACTATTTTCGAAGAATACTTATCTTTTTTATGGTACATTAAAGTACAAAGTGAGTGCAGTTTAAAACAGCTTTCATAATTGAAAAAGCAATACGGATGTGGCTAACTTCAATGCACAACTCAAGTACTAAAAACATTACCACTTGCCAGTAAGACAAAAAAATGGATTTTTATAATATGTAGATATCCTGAACTGGATGATTTATAATCTTCTAATTTCTCCTTTTTTATATTTTATTGCAATTTAATAAGTTTTATTTTAAAATTTTTAATACCTTATTTCAGTCCAAGTGTAACTGCAAACGTTGTACAGAAAAGCAGTAAAAGAAAGTAACAGATTAACAGTCTATCCCGTATACCACCCAATCAAGTACAGATCGTTTATTGTGGACTAAACTGATTGACTGCTAACAATAAAGTGCTGTTAATTCTAAGGACTTGGGCTTGTGAATGTCATGAAAGCTAAATACACAAATGCAATATGCACCAGACAAAAGCCTCGCCTTTGTTGAACTAAAGATGTATATTGTTTTGTTTTGCAGCCATGGGCATTTAGTTTGTTCTGTCATATGACTTATTTCACTCTTATGAGACTTTTTAAAAAATCTTAAAAGCTATAAATCCAGCGTCCAGCATTGCTTTTCACCTAGACGTCAAATATAACGTTACATCACAATATTCCGATGCCTGACTAGTGGTAAGATATAGAGATAATTTGTAACTTGTTTTATCGATACACACATAACACCTCCTTCATGCCCACAAGTTGGCTTCGAGTAGTTCTGTTGTTGTTTTTGAGAAACTTTTCTTGTATTTCTATATTATAGAAAATAAAATAGACAGTCGTTGTTCTTGACTTTTCTGTATTGGGTTGCATATAACAAAAATGATCTCAAGAAACACAAACAGTGCATACTTTGCAATATACTACACCACAAGTATGTGGTCTATCACTTTTCATCATTATTAAATATTCCTTGCAAAAGTGATTTTCTTCACAAACACTGTACTATTTATAGCTTTTAAAACAATATTGTCGTTTAAAGTTCCGATTGCAATTATTATAGACAACATTAGGTTTCTATTGCAGGATGGAGTTTTTGACAAGGGCACTGAATATTACACCTATCACTTTTGGTGTTGTAAAGAATTAACATTCTTCACAAAAATAATTACAATCGATGAGCACTGTAAGAGATTTTATTACATTACAATGTCTCATGGTAAAACAGCTTGAATAACTTTATAAAATTGTCAAAAATAGTGCCTCGTACTCTAGAACATCTTAGCATAATTAAATCATGAACTGAAATTGTCTATTATTTCAAAGTGCCAATGATTGCAACATAATTCATATTGTAAATGTCAGATGGGAGTAAAGGCAAAGGTTGATGAAGGTCAATTGCAGACACTCTGAATGGGTGTTCTAAAAGATGAAATTTAAAAATATTGTTTCGAATAATATAATTTTACAGAATACAGGGAATACAAAATACAACTCCACAAAATAAATTAAAATTACAAGTAACTTTAAGTTGGACGAAAGTATTATCTCCATCTTTATATACAGCATTGATTTCAGAATCTGTTGTAGTATTTGACATTTCAGTACCACTAGTTTCTTCAAATGAATATAAATCTTTTTAATTTTGATTTGCATGAAAGCGTTTAGTTTTACTAATATTTGGAACACAAGATTGATATGTACATCTCCAGTTTTCTAAATAAATTAAACGAGGTTCAATGTAGTGATCAAATCCAAGTACTTTCATAGCATATAATATCAGCGGCAACTGCTTTTCTTTTCCTCAAAAGACACACGTTATATGCTTGATTTGTAATAAATCTTAGAAATTTCGAGACACATTCTTGAATGCATGCTTTTGCATTGTTACCACTCAAAAAAAATATATGCACATAAATAGAATATAAAAACCCATTAAACACAATAGTAGAAACCTCAAACCTAATAGAACCTTTGAATACAGATAGCCTTAAAGATGGCATGCATATAATATCATTATTGTCAGTTTTCTGATCTTGTGCTGATTTCATCATAAACTTGGTGCTAGAATTCACTCTTATAAGATAATATAAAATACCAAATTACTTACTAGAACTAAAAGTAACAGCTTAGGAAGAAGCAACTAAAGAGTATTTTTAGGTCTATTAGGCACAAATCTATATTATAACTCAAGGTAAGCATGCCTATTTCAAAAACGGTAATAGATGAAGCCATAATTGGACGAAAAAAGCTTGCAAAATTTACTAATTAGCAAAATGCCATAAAATAGTTAAAATTTTCCACTAATTTTTGGAAATGTTAGTAAAGAAAGCGCATATTTTTTCCTGTCATTCTTGGACCGCGTTTAGCAGACAACAGCCAACTGATAAATATTATAATGGAATTTACAAGTGCTTTCTTTTGAAGGTTGCTATTTCAGTGTTTCTGTATATTTTTTAAATTTTATATTTGTATAAGTAAGCTTAAGTGTTAGATATTTACTTATGTAATTGAATCTAGAAATTTGTTGTTAGTTTTATTGTTATTTATGGTTTTGATGTGGCCGTTTTTTACAAATTACTGATTCTTAACATTTAAATTAAATAGAAAGTGGCAAAGTCAATCGACTGTTTTTTACATAATATCGACAATGGCAGTAGTACAAAACATTGAAGGCAAAACCATAGTAATACAATGTCTTTCCTAAAAAGATAATTTTTTAAAGTTGAATAAACATTACACTATGTATTTTAAGAAAAGTCAGGTTAAAAGGAACAGTTTTATTTCTTACAACACTACTAAAAAAACTAATTAACAATATTAAAAAAAATAAAATAATTATTTAATTCTCTCCCATCTCTTTGTTTTTCAAGTCAGAATCTAAAATAGTTTTTAGACCATCAACATCATTCACAACATGAGGGGAGGCTATCAGCTTATCACAGAAGTGTCTAGTAACATCAGATACCAAATACCTTATGGAAAGAAAATATTATAATTTGGACTCTGCAATAGGTTTTCCGCTGTGTCACAGCTTAATTAAACTATTCTGAAATAAATCATCCATTTCTTGGTAACCATTGTTTCAGTGTCTAGATATCTTACATGCAACATCTAAATATGCATAGTGTTCGTGACAAAAATCTGATTACATGTAAATATCGCATGTTTCTTTGTGATTTAAACTTCTCTTGTTTTTAACCAGTTAACTTTGTCATGGCTTGTGGTTTTGTTTCAGTTTATAATATATTTATCAAGCAGTTTGGTTGAATAAAAATCATAGATAAAATATTAAGAATGCCTATTTTTACATACATACATAGGTAATGTTCGGTTATTGTAATATTGTTAACCTGAACATTTGGTGTCAGTGATTGTACAGTCTTTCTAACATTGTCTAGGTGACATTCTTTTGAGTTTCTATTGAATATTCTTCGATTCTTGAAAGTCTATATAAAATATTTTTCTGCTGGCATTTCTTTCAGTGATTTCATGAATCTCTTGTTCAAATTCTAAAAACTCCCTTTTAGGAGTAGCATTTATGTTTGTATTTATTTGTTCGTTAGACAACAATTTATTCACTTTTTGTGTGAATCATAGACTTCCTTATTAAGTCATGAGATCTGAAAATTCCCTTCACGATATTCTTCACAGAAATACTTTAAAATTCGATTTTTTAAGGGCAAACAATGAAGTTCCGTGCTTAGCAGGACATGGAACAATTCGCTTTAACCGACAAGTTTCAGAAAACAAAAACAAATATATTAATACCAATACCTGTTTCCAAAGTCTTGGCTTATTTTAAAATTATTTATTAACACTAATTATCACTATCATCAGTTTAATAATCAAAACAACTCTTTCTTTCATCAACAACTAGTCTTTATTTATTAAGCAATCTTCCATTACCTCGATTCTCTTGACTAACTGATTGTTAAGCTTGATCTGATTCACTGTGTAACCTGAGGCGATGCTAATCTTCTTTTTGTGCACAAACAGATAGAATTTAAGTGTAAAATTACCGCCTATAGATCAATTTATTTGAGGAGCTTAGTCACATGTGTATACCACAAGAATTCCAACATGACATAATGTTCATAACAGAGCTTTTAATTCTAAATTTTTATTTCCCTTAGGTACCTATTACTAATGCTTGTAATTTGGTTTCTAAACATTACAATAATTTCAAAACCACGCTTTAAGTTCTTATATTGAATTCTTCTCCTGTTTCTGCGCGGGGGGTCTTATAACTTTGTATATCGACTTACCTCCGCGCTTGTTTTATTGTTCTAAGATGTAGTTCCTACTCTCCAGCTAAGTGGACTGTATGCGAATTATACTACGCATTACATTTGCACTTTCACTGAGTTTTTTAGGGGTTTATCGATAAATTCGGCGGCACTATTGACTAACTCACTTTACCGAAAGCACAACCGACCGCTTCGCTTCGATATCGATGAGAGAGTGTTTTGTCACTACCCCTTTTCAACTTATTTACACATGCACAAAGGAATTTTTACAACAGGATATAACGGGACAAAGGATGACAACTTTAGGATTTGATTTAAAACTAAGAATTTATTACTTAAAATTAACCACGACAACGTGCGACAAAGAGACCGAACATCCCGCCCACCAAAATAAGTATGAACTAACTTATTTTATATTTAAAAATAATTAGAGCTATTAACTAAGAAACCTAACCGACAAACTTATATAAGTGAATATATGTATACATACCATTAAATATTAAGTAATTGGCAGTAAACATAGTTTCACTAGAGGACGTTTAACTAACCCTTGGACTGTCTTGACTGTAGCTACCCGAACGATACCGTCCCTACCAGGATGTAAATGTGTTTCATGGCAATCTAATATAATAACTTCAGTCAACCGATGCGACCGAGAAAGTAAAATTGGAAATTTTGCACCATGCGATAACTCTGAATTACGCAGGCGACCGCCCACCCTCAACAAATCACGACTATCTAGAAACGGACTAAGACTACGAAATTGTTTACTAACGAGTTTTCTAGTTTTAATATTTGCAATGTATTGGGCAGAAACAATTGTTTGAACCATCAGAATGTTTTGAACGCAAATCTGCCGAACATTGAACATTACAAATGAAATGACGAATACATGTAATAATCCTACAAATTTTCTGCAGTTTTGAAAATTTATCTAACAACAAATCTAAGAAATTCTCAGACATAACGACTGATAACGACAGAGTACGATGTTCGACGTCCATCTAAGATGAGTCGATAAGTTTTGGCAGCGACGTTGCTGGCCATTCTTCGCTACAACGCACTAACCAGGAAGGCCCTGTCCACCATAATGGATGATGAACCAACTCTGAAGCCAAAAGTCCACGTGAGGCACAATCCGCAAAGGTTATCCTGGGACTTAACATGAAACCATGAAGATGGAGGAATACGTTCTTGAATATGTGAAATGCGATTGCTAACGAATGTCTTCCACTTATGCGAGGAAGACATAATCCAAGACAAAACAACAGTAAAATCTGACCACGCGAAAATATTACTAAATGATAAACTATCTGTATGAGTATTTTTGACAAAATCTACTAAATCTGCCAAGAGTACGGCAGCGCACAATTCGAGACGGGGCAATGAAACGCGATTAGTAGGAGCAACCTTCGATTTTGCGCATACTAATGACACGGTAATATTACCTTCTAAATCGAACGAACGAAAATATATGACAGCTGCATACCCGACCTCAGAAGCATCACAGAATCCGTGCAACTCCACCTTTTTAAAATTATTACATACAATGCGACGCGAAATCTCAATATTCGCAACCGCTGGCAATTCATCCAAAAAATGTTTCCATTTTTTTACGACTTCCAATGGCGGCTCTTGGTCCCAACCGAGGCCTAAAAGACAAAGATCTTGAACTAAACGTTTAGCGAACAGTACTAAAGGCGCTATCAAACCGAGAGGATCAAACATTTTTGCGATAGCCGACAAAATATTACGCTTAGTTCAAGTGCGCTCTTTAGCGTTTAAGTTGTATAAAAATACATCTGTACGAGCGCACCACGAAAGGCCCAAAATTTTTATTGAACCACAATCTTTATCTTGAAATGTAATTGCTTCCGAACTGAACAAGGACTCCCTCAAGTTGGACATCACTTCCGGGCAATTACTATTCCATTTTCTTAATTGAAAACCACCACTAGTGCAAATACTATTCAATTCACAAATTAATTGATTTGCAGTTTCAATCCAATTGCATCCAGTGACTAAATCATCAACATAGGTATCGCTCGCCAATACCGATGACGCGAAAGGAAAATTAATCGATTCTAACCCTGCCAATTCTTCAACAATACGCAAGGCCAAAAAAGGCGACGACGAAACTCCATAAGTCACAGTATTTAATTTAAAGTCCATAATAGGATCTGACGGAGAAAATCTCCAGACGATACGTTGATAATCACGATGAGTATCTTTAACCACAATCTGCCGATACATTTGTTTGATGTCAGCTGTAATTACGATAGGATGTACACGAAAGTGCAATAACAAAACTACAATGTCTTTTTGCAGAGCAGGGCCGATAGCCAAGCTATCATTTAACAAATTTCCAGATTGATCCGGACACGAAGCTCGAAAACCACACGCAATTTGGTGGTAGTGATATCACGCTTATGTACGGCATGATGGGCAATGTAATACATTTTCTCATGAACCGACGAATTTTCAGACGATTCCACTTGAACCATGTGACCGCTTTTCAAATAATACTCCATAAATTTTTATAATCCGAATACAATTCAGGATTTTTTTAGCAAACGACGTTCTAAAGACAAAAATCTTTTAATACAAATCGATCTCATACCCACGAATGGGGGTTGTTATGTTATGTTAATGTCATTTGTAAATTAGTTTACTTTATACATAAGTGTATCAGAGACACTACCCAATTTAGGTGTCAACGTTGTAAATGTCATTTATCATTTTCAATTGCATTATGGGGCTTGTAAGTAAGCCATGCCGAAAATAATATTCTATTACTGGATATTTAACTGTTCATTTAATACACCTAGGTAAGATTACAACCTAGCTATAACACTCTGAATTGTATATACTAATTGTATTATTGTAGGTGTTTATATGTAATTCGTTTTTCAATTCCTTTCAAGAGTTCAAAGTTCATTAAAGCTTAAGACACGTTTTCGTATCATTCCTTATATTCTAGTTTAAGATACAACAAACTGGCGACGAGATAAGAAACGAACACTACATATAAATCAGTTCAATATTCATTATTAAAATGGAACCAGTTACATTATTTAAGGAGTACAATTCAAACGATGAAGATTTCGACGCCTACATGGATAGGTTTGAATGTTTTGTACATTGAACAAAGTTACTGGAGAAAACCAAGTTCTACTTTTCATCAGCTGTGTTGGGGCAGAGACCTATAAAAGGTTGAAAACCACGGCTTTTCCGAAGGCACCAAAGGAAATGACTTTCAAGCAAATAAAAGAAGCGCTGGGTACGCAGCTTACACCTCAACTTATTCCGGCTGTTCAAAAGCAAAAATTCAGATCGCGTAAGCAAGGCAAGGAGGAGCCTTTTGCAAATTTTCTTACTAGCCTTAAACAACTAGCAGTTGGATGCGGTTTGAAAGCGAAAACAGGTTAAAGGAAGAGTTGGTACACCAAATTATTTCGGGGATTAGGAATGGCAATACTCAAAATTATTTTCTAAGAACTCCCAATTTAACTTACGATGAAGTAATTAATAAAGTGATAGCAGATGAAGCAGCTGAAATTGGAGTTGAACACTTCAATCAAAAAATTCAGGTAGCTAACATTTCTAAAATTAATGTTAAGGACACTGTCAAATCATTTCCTAAACGTAGTCATAAAGGAAAATCTAAAACATGGCCTAAATCGAAGGAATTGAATAAAAAGTGCTGTTACAGATGCGGTGCACATAATCATGTTGCAACCACATGTAAGTTTATTTCATCTGTTTGCTACAAATGTAGTAAAGTAGGACATTTGGCTAAGGTATGTGGTAAATTCCAACCTACACATCAATTAGACATAAATTCAATAAGTATGCCAGATGATAAATTAAAATATTCTGATTATAAAGTTAATGATGTAGCTGACATTTTTTCTATTTCGGATAATACTGAACGTAATGACAAAATTATTGTTAATGTTTCTATTAACGATAAAGTGGTTTCAATGGAGGTCGATACAGGGAGTACATATTCCATAATGTCCTTTGATAGTTTTAAAAATCTTAATCTCACTGTACCGATTAATCCATCAAACGTAGTTTTAGTCACATATGATAAAACACATATACCAGTTGTTGGATATGTTAATGTTCATGTTCAGATAAATAATCAAAAAGAAATGGTTCGGTTGTTCTTAATTCAAGGAAATTTTGATACAATTATGGGGCGTGACTGGCTTTACAAATTCCAATTAAATTGGTCGGGTATAAAACAGGTTTCAGAGAAAAATTTTGAAAATAAATTCAACAGTATAGTTGAAGAATATTTTGATATTTTTGAAGAAAAGATGGGTTGTATACCGGATATTAAAGTGGACTTACATGTAAAATCTGCTGCAAAACCAATATTTTGTAAGGCCAGGTCAGTACCATTCGCACTAAAGAATCGAGTTGAGAAAGAAATCATGAGATTAGAAGCGCTTGGAATTATTTCTAAAGTAACACATTCAGAATGGGCAACACCCGTTATTCCGGTTATTAAAAATGACGGAAGTATACGGCTAGTGGCTGATTATCGTGTAACTTTAAATAAACACATCATCCCAGACGAACACCCCATTCCTACCATAGAAGGATTGCTTGCAAAAATTTCAAATGGTAGGTATTTTTCTAAATTTGATATTCGTGAAGCTTATATGCACATCGAAGTATCAGATCAAACGGCAAAATTAATGACAATAAATACATCCTTAGGGTTATTCAATGTTAACCGGTTAATGTATGGCATTAGTAGTGCTCCAGCAATATGGCAAAGGACCATAGAATCGTTATTGGGTGATATTCCAGGCATACAAATTTTTTATGACGATATAAAACTTTCATCGTCAGATACAAATTCGCATTTGAGGAATGTGAAGTTATTTTTTCAAAGATGCAGGAAAAAGGGTATCATTCTCAAACGGGAGAAGTGTGAATTTTTCCCAAAACAAATCACATATTTGGGGTACATGCTAGATAGTCAAGGGGTTCATAAGACAAATGAGAAAATTCAAGCTGTCTTAAATGCCAAAGTTCCGCAAAATATTACTGATCTTCGATCATTCATCGGATTAGTCAACTACTATTCCCGGTTTATTCCTAACGCATCGGTAATGCTACATCCCCTGTATGTGTTGCTAAAAAAGGGGGAAAAGTTCCAATGGAATCAGGATGCGGATAGGGCTTTTCAAGTAGTAAAAAAAGAAATTTGTTCTGATCGGGTACTTACATACTATGATGAAAAAAAAACACTTGTTGTGTCAACGGATGCATCTCCGTATGGCATTGGGGGGGGTTATTTCTCACATATTTCCTGATGGCAAAGAGAGGCCTATTGCTTATGTTAGCAGAAGTTTGACGGCTACTGAAGCAAAATACTCTCAAATTGATCGTGAAGCTATTGTATGGGTAATTAATAAACTCTTTTATTATTTATACGGACGACAATTTATTCTTTACACGGACCACAAACCACTTGCTGCTATTTTTAATGCAGAATCGGGCGCACCATCGCTTAGTGCAACTCGTTTATTACACTATTCCAGGGATTTCAATATGAAATTCGATATAGGAAACATGATCAACATTTCAATGCTGATTTTTGTTCAAGGTCCCAAGTGGGGAATAATGAAAATTCTTTAGATTCCGCTGCAATTTTTCAGTTGGATCAGTTAGAAGTTCTTCCGCTTACGGGGGAGGAAATAGCCAGAGAAACAAGAGCTGATCCACAATTATCTCAATTGTATGATTCGCTATTAAATAGCAACGAAAACAACGCTCAATATCAGGGGGAATGGAGCGTGGAACAAGGATGTCTTTTAAAGGGAATTCGGGTTTGTATACCTGAAACGTTACAAAAGATTGTCCTGCATGAACTTCATGCAGCCCATATTGGCAGCAGCCGAATGAAAGCCATTGCACGATCTTTTGTATACTGGAAAGGTATTGATCGAGATATCGAAAATTTTTGTAAAAATTGTCAATTGTGTGTGACAAATTCTAAAAATCCACCCAAAAATGTTATCATCCATGGATATTTCCAAATGGTCCATGGGAACGTTTACACATAGATTTCGCTGGTCCCTGCATGGATAAATATTTTTTTCTTATAATCGATGCATTTTCAAAATGGCCAGAAATATTCTGTATAAATTCAACTAAGCGTAATGTAGTAATTTCCAAACTTAAAGAATGCTTTTCAAGGTTTGGTATACCTATTACAATTGTCTCGGATAATGGAACTAGTTTCACTTCAAATGAATTTTATCTGTTCTTAAAATCCTGTGGGGTTAAACACATTTGTACTGCACCATACCATCCTAGTTCAAATGGTCAAGTAGAACGTTATGTTGGTACACTTAAGTACGCTTTAGAAAAAACTTATGCGGAACCTGGAAATATAGAATCCAAGTTAAACAATTTTTTGTTTCACTATGGAAAATCTCTGCATACAATCACGAAATGTAGTCCTGCAAAGTTAATGTTTAACCGTGAATTAAGATCAATAATGGACCTAGTTAAACCAATAACTCTAAAAAAAAGCAAAATGAAATGATTAATTATTCAAACCAGATAAATAGAACTTTCGAGATAAGTTCAAAAATATATTTTAAAAATTTCAGTTCATATCATACTAATAAATGGTTACCAGGTATTATTGTAGGGAAATTAGGGAAAGTTTTGTACATAATTAAATTTGAGAATACAACGGTTCGCAGGCATATTAATCATATAATAGCCGCAACAACTGAATTGGATGATTTTGGAAAATATTGTTTTCCCGAGTTTTCGAGTGATTTGCCTACCACCTCAAACAATACACCTCAAGATGTTATTGGTGAGTCTGTCAACTTACCAAAACCAAATACTTCACCAAAAAGAATCGTTAATTCGCCATCGTCAAATCCAATAAATCATACTATTCCTAGTATTACTTCGTTCAAAGATGATGATATACAAATACAACCAACAGAAACAACAGCAAACAATCCTAAAAAGTTTGATACTGATCCAAGAGGAAGTCTGCAAAATTCATCTTCTACACCCAGAATAAAACGTAGAATCAGAGCACCGCAACGATATTCTCCATCGTAGAAATTTGTAATTTAGAAATTGTATTAGAATAGTACATTCATTTTTTTTCTCTTCAATAGTATAGTTATGTTTAAATTAGCAGGGAGGTGTTATGTTATGTTAATGTCATTTGTAAATTAGTTTACTTTATACATAAGTGTATCAGAGACACTACCCAATTTAGGTGTCAACGTTGTAAATGTCATTTATCATTTTCAATTGCATTATGGGGCTTGTAAGTAAGCTATGCCGAAAATAATATTCTATTACTGGATATTTAACTGTTCATTTAATACACCTAGGTAAGATTACAACCTAGCTATAACACTCTGAATTGTATATACTAATTGTATTATTGTAGGTGTTTATATGTAATTCATTTTTTAATTCCTTTCAAGAGTTCAAAGTTCATTAAAGCTTAAGACACGTTTTCGTATCATTCCTTATATTCTAGTTTAAGATACAACAGGGGTTCAGAAATTTTAAAGGGCAAGGACACTACAAAACGACCGTCCTTGTTACGTTTATAATTTTCCATAAATCCCTTTTCACACTTTTCTTCTTCAAGAGAAATGCGTTTCTTGAAAGGAATATTTTCTAATTCCCAAAATCGACAAATGTCGCTGTCTAAGGGCTCAACGAAAGCACACAATGACGTAATACAATTATTCGGGGAAACGACCTCTCCCGTTAAAACCCAACCAAAGGTTGTTTTAATAGCAACTGGCTCGTTAGCGACACCCCAACGAGATTCGTTCAACAAAACCTGAGCAAAGATTTCCGCTCCAAGTAGCATGTCAATTTTACCAGAAATATTAAAATTAGGATCAGCTAAGGTCAAACCTCGAGTATGCGACCATCCCTTGACCACTATCGACGACGAAGGTAATTGATTACAAATGTTAGGTAAAATATAACAATCAATTTCATATGCTGGAGACCTTGCTCCCGAGGGGCTGACTACACACGATAGTGTACCAGACACCAACGACGAATTCAAGCCAAGTCCTTGAACAGTGACATTGGCTTTTCCGTTTCTTCAAACCCAATTTCTGACGCCACCTTTCAGTCATAAAACTTTCCATGGATCCATTATCTAATATTGCACAAACAGGTTGCAATTTTCCTGTATAATCAAGCACCGACACCATTGCCGTGTGGTTGTGTGTTCTAATGACGTCGAAATTAACGAGCTAGTGGCAGGTTGTTCATGCACAACCGCCGACAACAGATTGTCTTCACTAGGTCTACCAGTAGAAGTAAGTCTAGGCGCCGCTCTCCGAGGAGACGCCGACCTTTGACGATGAGTTTGTCTGAGTGGAGACGCCGATTTTTCTGGTTTATCGAAGTGGAGTAACGAATTGTGTGACTGATGACAATTTCTACACGACCAATCTAACTTACAATTTTTCATCAAATGTAAAGTATTTAAACATTTAATACAAAGGTTTTTAACCTTTACCACCTCAAATCTTTCTTGAGGGTTTTATCGAGAAACTGCTTACATCTATAAATAGAATGCACAGCTTGACATAAACTACAATTTTTACCATCATTGGTAGTACTAACTAAAGAAGTTTTAGTCGAAGTGCTAACGAGCTTTTCCCTTTATTTCACGGAATCTCGAGATTTTAAGCATGTTCCTGAAGCAATGTCATTTATTTCCAACACTTTACATTGTTTTTCAATGTACGACCTTAAATCTTTGAACGAGGGAATCTCGTCACCATTTCCTAATTCAAAACGCTTTAAAATGTTTGTATCTATTTTTTTTGATAACAGATTAAACAACATGAAATCTAATAAATCTATTTCCATCTGCTTTAACGCGAATATATTTTCATCAAAACAACTAATTAATTGCCAGAGTTCCGTGTGCGAGTCTGAGGAACTGACCTTAGGACATTTTTTGAGAGCATTAAAATATGTTGAAAGTAACAACCTCTTGGACTGAAAATGATTAGTAATGATTTTATACGCTTCATCGTATGCACAATCGTTTAATGGCAAATTTTATTAATGCACGCGATGACTCATCTAGTGTATCAACGAGGTAGCAAAATTGTTCCACAGGGGACAAACCGACATTACCATGAATCAATCGCTTATAAATTGCATGATAACTCTCAAAATCCGAAATGCGACCCGAGAATCGCGAGACAGAAAAGTGTTTCAAGCGAAACCCACTATTTAGCGACAAAGAATTATTCATATTTTTCACCTTTGGCTTATTTCTACGCGATCTAATTCGCATTGTTCAGCGATAATACGAATATCTAATAGATAATCATCGATTTTCACCCTAAGGGCCGAGAATTCATCAAATTGTTCACTCTCTTCATCAAAGAAAATATCCTTGCAGAACAACTTGAAATGAGTTTCAATTTGCTCGACACTTTTAATCGATGCTCTAATTAAAGCAATCGATACATTTTCGGTTGATTAATCTTACTGTATATATGATCCAACCTTTTAACTACGAATCTAGCTTCAAGAATAGCTTTATCAATTGATATAACCATATCTAATTAATGATTAATGAACGACAATAAAAATTGATGTAAAAACAGTGCGTAACCTAAATACGCTACAACTAATTAATCTACGAAATTAAATTATTAATGGACAAATGCAACTAATTACAGTGCTCGCCCGGCAAAACGTTTAACGTTTCAAATAAATACCAATAACCCCTTTATTATACAAGTTGGATGAACCGATGGTTACTCGAACTTGACGACAAAAAATAAGGTAAAGATTTAACAATACAATAACCCTCATAAATTTAGTTTACATAAAAGACACCGACGACCGACACTAATCTTTGCGACAAAGGACAAGGGATATATTGTAAAATCTACCGTTATGACCAAATGTTTCTACCATTAAATGTATAAGTACGATGCTAGTCTCTTTGTAACACGTTCAAACATATCAAAAACTACGACAATTATTAAATTTAAGTATAAATGAAGAGCGAAAGGATAGGAACTAATTAATTAATTAATGATCCGGTGACGAAGGCCATGTTTTTGCGCGGGGGGTCTTATAAATTTGTATATCGACTTACCTCCGCGCTTGTTTTATTGTTCTAAGATGTAGTTCCTACTCTTCAGCTAAGTGGACTGTATGCGAATTATAGTACGTGTTAGAGTAGTATTATTATCTCATGGCGGGTGACGTCACATGCGCAATAGGTTCAATTTAAACTTAAACCTCAAGATTCACAACGCTACAGTACAACCCACAAACATCTTGCTAGCAATGTGGCTTTAATACGTCGTCACGAATATCCCATTTATTACGTTAAGTAAAATATTGTTTGTAAGGACCCCGTTCATGCTGGCGGTATCTAGAAATTCATAAATATATGAAATAAATCCAGACCTCCATATAATATCGGAGCTTTTACTTGTTTTTACTTATAAACAATTCTAGGCTGAAGCAACAGGTGTGTCATTGCGAACGGTGCAAAGAATTGTAAAGGAAGGCACAAACAAACCACCCTGCAACAAGTTCAGTTCACCAAGGAAAACCGTAAATAAACCAAGTCCTAAGTCAACAATGAATGGATTTGACGAAGAGATTCTAAGAACCGTTATGTATCGGTTTGCAGCAATACATAAACGTAGACCGACTTTGAAGTTAGTGTTTGACGAATTTAAAAATGATTGCCCTCATTACACGGGAAAATTAGGTTCGTTCAAAAAAATTGTTGTAAGAGTAGGGTTTCGTTGAAAGAGAACTGTAGATAACAGGAAAATTCTTGTTGAACAAAGCAATATAAGGGCAAAGCGCACCATATTTTTGAAAAATCTTAGTAAGTATAAAGAGGGCAGAAGCATTGTGTATAACGATGAAACATATCTGCACAGTTCTCACAGTGTAACAAAGTGTTGGGATGACGGCACCACCAAGGGTTTGAAATCGCCAGTTTCAAAAGGGAAGCGTTTGATAAATGTTCATGCAGGTGGAAAAAATGGGTTCGTTCCAAATGCAGAATTGATATTTAAGTCTGGTTTGAAAACTGGGGATTATCACAATGACATGAATCATCGCAATTATAAAAAGTGGCTGCAAAAAAAGTTAATACCAAATTTGGAACCAAATTCAGTGTTTGTGATATACAATGCGTCATATCATAATGTTCTTGTGCATCCTAATCCTACTTCAAGTTGGAAGAAAACAGATATGCAGAAATGGTTGAAGGAACGAAATATCCTCTTTGAATGTAAGGAAACCAAGCCTGAATTATATTCCAAAATTAAGGCACATAAACCTGTTCATAAGCTGTTTGTAATTGACCAGCTACTGGCAGAACATGGTCATGTAGTATTGCGTTTACCTCCATATCACCCAGAACTAAATCCTATCGAGATGATTTGGGCGTTACTTAAAAACCGTGTCGCTGCATGTAATGTAACCTTCAAAATAGATGATTTATGGAAGTTGGCAGAAGAACATATAAAAAATATTGGAATCAACGAGTGGACTAAAGTATGTCTGCACGTAGAGAAAATTGAAAAGGATTATATGGAACGAGAAACTTTAATAGACGAGGTTCAAGACCTAATTATACGGGTTGATGATAATAGCGATAATTCAGATGGATACTTATCCTCAGGCGATGAGTCTGACGATGGGGATGAAAGTTTAGGATGTGAACCCATTTAAAATATAATTTATGTAAAATAGTTGAATGATGGTCTGTATTTAGCGTTGTAGAAAATATGTGTCATAAATACATTTGTTTGTACATTATTGTTTATTACTGAGGTGTTGAAATAAAACTTGCTTAAAGAGGGAAGCAGTCTTTATATCAAATTATGTTCAGTAGTGCTGTGACAATCGATCGCTTTTAAAGCTAAAACAATCAATGATTGGCTTTCAAAGTGATTGAATCATTTTACATTTTAATCCAATCATAATCAATTCTGTTAAGCATGTCCATTCTTTGTCTCCAAAAGGGATTCTTATTGACTGTATTTATCTCGGCGCTTCTATCCGATCGTGTTAATCCGCTTCAGTTTGGCGACATAAACCAGTTTTCGATCCGATGCAGCGTCTCCAGTCAATCCATTAAAACAAGTGGATTGTACTACTCAATAGAATCTGAATTCCGCATTCGACGACATTATGCAGGCTTGACGATTTAAATAATCTATGATTATAATATCAACAGCACCTGATCAGGCCTGTGTAGTATATCTAACTTCAGTCGTATGAGCAATATTGCTTTTGTTTAGTCAGAAAGGTTAAGATTATTAATTATTCAAGGAATTATTTTATAGCTAGATTATCGATGAAGTGCGTAAAAAATATATTAATTTAGCAAATATTTGTAAACTATAAATGAGGTTATGTAAAAAATATATAACCTGACAAGATGCAAACCTTAATTACCTTTCTTTTCATACTATAACTGTTTCTCTTCCTTTAATTCTACAGCACTGAATTGTTGATTCTATGATCCATTAAAATAAAGCACGAGATATATGCAATTTATAATAATATTAATATAACACATGATATAAAAACCTTTTGGTATTAATTAAAAATTGTTTTTGTTTTGTTTTTGTTAGTTACAACACCATGAGTGTCATTGTGTAAACATATTCTTAAAACGTTTTTGTAATAAATCTTAGTAATATTTTCGAGGTGGGCATTTGACATTTTTATAGTGTTTATAGTTTGTGTTTAAAACAAAAACGTCTATTGATTTGAAAAAAACGAATATGTAGTACCACCAAATTGTTTTTGTTCTACTAGTGACTATAAGTGATAAAATATCTCGTGTACACTGATCCAATCGATCAATAATCTGGGGTATCACATCTAACAATAAGCTCAGATCATTTTTATCATCATCATCATTAGGTCTTCAGTTCTGGAACTGGTTAGACGCGTACCATCATTGTTTCCTATTCTGAACTAACCTACAGATTTCCCTGAAATTTGCAGTCTGCATCTATCACTATCTGATCTAGGTCAACCTCTACCTCTTTTTTCCTATCTCTGTTTTTATTATATCCCATACTATTACCCAAAAATCCCTTAGAACGTATTCTGCCCTTCTATTTCCCTTATCTTTTTCCCCAGATATCCTTGTTTCCCTACTATTTCTATAACCTATTTGTCATTATCTTTGTCTGTCCATGCTATCGTCCTCATACATCTGAAGCACAGCATTTCAAAAGACTGTGTATATAGCTCGTTCCCCTTCTATTGTTTTCTAATTTTATGCCCTATTTCACCGAGATTCAGTGAAGGGGGGTAAGCAACCTGTGGCTACCAAGATCCCCCAACACTTAGATATTTGCCGAAATAATGGTTTTCCAGTAAATCCTTTCACACACTTAACATTATTTGAGAATGTTGTCCAACCAATTCTTGTAGTTACTTAAAGTAATCATCATGTTTAAGCACAGTTATTTTCTCGTCATTAGTTTATCCATCTTGGGATTGGTTGGATGCGTACCTCCATTGATTTCTATTCTGGGCTAGCCTACACATCTCCCTGAAATTCCTGCAGCCTACATCTTTTACTATCTGTGTGCAGTAGTCTAGCCTAGGTCTGCCTCTTCTTCTCTTTTTTCCTATCTCTGCTTCTAATATATTTCGCACTATTCCCTCATGTCGTAGTATGTGACCTATCATCCTATCTCTCCTATTTTTTACCGTTTTCCACATATTTCTTTCTTCCCCTACCATTTTTAGTACCTCTTCGTTCTTAACTTTGTCTGTCCATGATATCTTCATCATACGTCTGTAGCACCACATTTCAAAGGCTTCTAGCTTTTTCTTGTCCGCTTCTCCTACTGTCCAGGCTTCACAGCCGTACAGTGCTGTGCTCCACACATATGTTTTAAGCAATCTTTTCCTTGTTTCTATGTTTGTGGTCTTTGAGCACAGTAGTTGCTTTTTCTTGTTAAATGTAGCACGACCTTGTGCTAATCTTTGTTTTATATCTTTGTGCTTTTCCCATCTTGCGTTATTTGGCTTCCTAGGTAGCAGAATTCCTTAACCTCTTGTAAGTTCGTGTTAAATACTTGTATTCTTGTTTTGATTTATTTTCCTACCTTTGCAAACTAGAACTTTAGTTTTAGTTTTGTTAATTTTCATACCGTATCTCTCTGTTAGAACCGTTTCCATTTCATTAAGAGCAGCTTCTAACTCTTCCTTGCTATATGCTAATACTGCTATATCATCTGCAAATCTAAGCATATCAATTTTTGTCCCTGCATAGTAATTCCAAATGTCTTCCTGCATTTGACAGTATTCATTGCCTCTTCTATGTACAAGTTAAAAATCAATGGAGATAGGGCACATCCCTGTCTCACCCCTTCCTAATGTTTACTTCTCTACGTTCCTGCTCTAATTCTATTACAGCTGTTTGCTCTTTGTATAAGCTATGTACTATTCGTCTATCCCTATAACTCATTCCAATCTCTTTAGTATTTCAAACATTTTTTTCCATTTTACATTGTCGAATGCTTTTTCCAGATCTACAAACCCTATATACACGCTTTCCCCTTTTTCTATTGTTTTCTGCATTATCACTCTCAGAGCTAAAATAGTCTCCCGTGTTCCCCTGTTTCGCCTAAACCCAAATTGGTCTTCTCCTAGTATTTCTTCCGCCCGTTTTTCCATTCGTCTTTGCACAATTCTAGTTAATATTTTTGACACGTGTGCTGTCAAACTTATTGTTCGAAAATTTTCACATCTATCCGCGCCTTTCTTTTTTGGTATAGTTACTATGATGCTACGTTTGAAATCTTTGGGTATCTCGCCTGTCTCATACATACAGCTTACAAGTTGGAAGAGATGTTCTGTTACTGCTTGTCCAGCGGCTTTTAGAGTTTCTGCTTGCATCTTATCTGTACCCGGCGCCTTACCATTTTTCAGACTCTTTAATGCTAATTCAAACTCATCTCTAAGTATAGGATATCCCAAGTCGTCATTTTCAATGTCTGATTCCTGTTCTAATGCAGTTAGTTCCTCTCCTGCATATAAATTCCCTATATATTCTTGCCATCTACCCACTTTCTCTACATTTTCTATGATGACGTTTCCTTGTGCTTCCCTTATATTTTTGCTATACGGTTTTATATCCCTAAAATTCATTCTAATTAATTTGTATGCTTCGTCTGTCTTTCCTATTTCCATCTTCGTTTGTATCTCTTTGCACTTTTCATCAATCCATTGTTCTTTAGCTTTCCCGCATTTTCGAATAATTTCCCATTTTATGGCTTTGTATCTCTGTTTTCCTGTTTCGTCTGATTTATTTTTGTATTTTCGTCTTTCTTCTATTAAATTCAGGATATCCTTTGTTATCCATGGTTTCTTATTTTCTTTTTGTGTATACCCCAGAATATCTCTGGCCGCCATGTCTAGGCTGGATTTAATGTTATTCCATTCTGTTTCTACTTCTTTAGTATCACATATTTTCTCGATATCTTTGAGCAATTCATTTGACTTTTTTTCGAATCTTTCTTGAATACCTTTATCTTTTAGTTTCTCTAAGTCTAAGTGCCTTTTTCCGTTTCTTTTTTGCACATTCTTAAATTTAAGTGCGGCCTTCATAATTACGATGTTGTGGTCAGTATCTATATCTGCTTCTGTGTAGCTTCTACAGTCTTTTACTTGATTCCTAAACCGTTGTCTAACAAGAATGTAATCTATTTGATATCTTCCTATATCTCCTGGCATCTTCCACGTATATCGTCTTCTAGCATGATGTTGAAATAAAGTGTTTGTGATGATTAAATTGTTCTTGTCACAAAATTCTACCAGCCTATTTCCCCTGTCGTTTCTCGTGCCTAAACCAAATAAACCTACTACTACTCCTTCCCTACCCTCGCCTACCACGGCATTAAAATCCCCCGTAATTATTAAATTTTCCTGTCCTTTTACGTATCTTAATATGTCTTCGATATCTTTGTAGATGGCTTCTACCTCTTCGTCACTGTAGCTAGAGGTGGGCATGTATACTTGTATTATTACTGTTTTTACCGGTTTAGATTTTAATCTAACCATAAGTACTCTTTCGTTCTTTTTGTAAGTAATTTTCTACACAGTATCCTATCTTTTTCCGCATAACTATCCCCACGCCCAAATTTCTTTCCTCTGCTCCTGTATGAATTACCCTGAAGTCTCCACTCCAAAAATCCCTCGCCTCTGGCCACCGAACTTCGCTGATCCCTACTATATCTAGTGATAACCTATTCATTTCGATTTTTAGGTTCTCTAGCTTACCTACTTGCTTCATACTTCTAACATTCCACGCTCCGACTCGCAGAATGTTCCCGACTCTTATTTTTAACTTTCCGATCGCATCCTCCGAAGTAGTCCTCCCGGAGATCCGACTGGGGGACTATTTTAACTCCGGAATATTTTACCCCAGAGAATGCCATCATTTTATTATAATTTAGGTACGCTGTGTACTTGGGAGATAATGTGGTGGTTTCCCGTTGCCTTCCACATCGCGGTAGTGTGTCTTAGACTGCCATACCGACCCCTATGGTCTCTGCCAATCTAAGTACCGAAAGAGCCGCTGCCCTCTTTCGGGGACCTGTCTTAGTCTGGTTCCTCACTAACGACCCTACTACTTTGGTTGGACCTGTAGTTTGGCTCTTTAGCTCATTAGAACACGCAAGCCATTTCACCTGTTCTAGTAATTTAGAACTTCGGCAAGGTGCAGGTCCATTCGAAATGGATCATTTTTATAGAAGAGCAAAAATCAACATAAAACTATTTAAAACACATTCCTTGGTTGCTCGACAATTTTTGCTCTGGCAACACTGGACATGCAAGCAGTCGATGTTTTCTAGTCTCACTTTTTTATTTTGATTATTAATATAGCTCCTCCTCGCGCAGGTTTTTTCAAGGTCACCCGCCATGAGATAATACTACTATACATTTGCACTTTTACTGAGTTTTTTAGTTGTTTGTCGATAAATTCGGCGGCACTATTGACTAACTCACTTTACTGAAGACACAACCGACCGCTCCGCTTCGATATCGATGAGAGAGTGTTTTGTCATTACCCCTTTTTCAACTTATTTACACATGCACAAAGAAATTTTTACGACAGGATATAACGGGACAAGGGATGACAACTTTAGGATTTGATTTACAACTAAGAATTTACAACTTAAAATTAACCACGACAACATGTGACAAAGAGACCGAACATCTACTCTATTAAAATATTTGTAAAAATCAATAACTTACTTTAACACTGAATTCCCAAAGCACTAATACTCATAAGAAAAAAGTGAAAGTCTAATTTATTAAGATCGGAAGGTGTGCACAGACTAAACGTCAATAAATAATAAAGTACAAACAAAGCCACAGGTTTAGTTAAACAAAGTTAACACATAACAAAACATTTGCAGCGATGTTCTGACTTCTGCTGGTAGTCTAATATTATTGCAACCAGAAGTAGAACTAGGTATCTCTTTGGAGCACAAAGAAGCACCAACATAAATTTAAAAATATTTTTAGACGTGTTCAGGTTGTGCATCAATAACAAACAGATTTTGGACAACCCCCTGATCTGCCAAAATCCATATTCTCAAAACTGGAAGTGTAACTTTAGAGGTGTTTGAAGCAATAACAATGCACTAGCAATTTTTCTATTTCACATCATTTGTGCTTCCATGAAAAGTAGCTATTGCCAATTCCCAGCATTTTAAGGTCGATTACTTCTAAAACCAGAAGTGTGGGTGGGTTTAGATTTAGTACACAATAAAGCTCAATCAACACACTAAGGATTTTACCATTGCCACTACGGTTGGAAGACATTTCTAAAAATATAGAAACATATTCCCATGGGAACATGAGATGGACAACACTGTCAGGCAGTTGATTCAGCAGGTTCTATGTTGTAGTGTGGTACATGTCTGTGTGGGAAGCATCTTCTAAAGTAGGCTGGAAGCTAAGGGCTTGTCCTCCAGGTGACGTTTTGTCACAACTACCATGGAACCTAGCAAATGACAGTTTATTCCATCGCCTTAAGGAGGCCGGCTTTTATATAGTAGGATATGCAGATGACAGCCACCATGATGTGTGGGAAATATGAATAAGTGCTGTATAGTCTAATGTAAACGGCACTAATATTAACTGAACGCTGATTTGTAGAAAACTGATTGACCATTAACCCAAACAAGACAACTTGTCGTATATGCCAATAAAAGGCTAGATTATCATCACTCCTTCAAATTTCATTGCCTCCTTCAGAAGAAGTCAAGTATTTGGTTATCATACTTGATAAGAAACTGAACTGGGTTAAACACTTACAATCAAAGGTTACAAAAGGTAACAGTGTTCTGGCAATGCAGGCGTGCCATAGGCAAACTTTGAAAGCTTCCATGAAAGGCTATACTATGGTAATACACTGCAGTAGTACAGCACATGAATTACTATGAAGCTGTAGTCTAGTGGCCCAGAACCGAACAAGTTTATTGTAGCAAAAGACTTTACACACATCCAAAGACTGCAAGACTTCTCTTTTACTGGCCAAATGTCACATGAGAGATTAAAAATTTTTTATTACAATGTGAGATATGTGATTAAAACCAACATTCTAAACACAACTTGTTTAGTACTGTGCCTTAGCGTTTGTTCACACTGATTTTCTATGTATTGAAAAGTAACTTTCACTCATGATTATTGATATGTACTCTCTGAATAGATGTGCATATAATGATGTATCACAGAAGGTAGGTTAAAGCAATCATTTTCTATTCTTGAGTTACTCATTACTTTGGTTTGTGACAATGGTCCTCCATTCAATAGGTGTGCAAATAGTTTTATAATATAAATGGTTTAATGTTACTGCATTTGTTTCTTGACTAATCCAATGGGACTACAGAAATCTTGTATGCCCAGAAGTAAATTTTACTGGGTGACTACGTTTAAATCCAAATTGTCAAATAATTGCTATCATACTGTGTCGCTCCTTCCACAATAACTGGAATGTCGCTGACTGGAATGATTTTTAAATATATACCTGGGTCAAGTCCTTGCTGCCTTTAAAGAAGGTTAGATAAAGCAGAGATCGATTATTCTGATACTAAATCACAATATAGAACAACACTGGGGCATTTTAAAACTTCCTAAAGTTGTTTCAGAACACAATATTAGAATACCTAAAATAGTTATGTCAAGGCAATCTGTTTATCAAGAGGAATGCAGCTATGTCCTTAGATCTGTAAATTAAATTAGAAAAAAGAGAAGTAGTTATTGGGTATTAGTAAACTGGCAACTGCATGTTCTACTTCAGATTATTAAACAACGACTGTAAGTTATTGTCTCTGTAATTCGTGCATATGTAAAAGTCTCAAAATAAATAAAATTATTAGAGTTTTTAATGATCTCTTACTTAAATTTTGCTGCCTCCTTCGGGACATAAAATAAGTATAATAGAGACCAGTATTGTTAGAATGACAATTAAATAATAATTACATATGGTTAAATGTCTGATATTTTAATTATTCCAATTATAATATTAAAAATTGTTCCTTCACCGTTTAACTTTATTTAGTAGTGACAATGTGTAACAGTAAATAGTGCAAGTAGTATAGCAGTTCCTAACGCGGTCTTACTTTATCGTACTTTAACTCGTACATGTACGCAATCATGGACTGGTTTCGTACCCGCAAGATGCCTCGAAGCAGTTAGTGCAACTCTAACACTCAAGTGAAGAACAAGCAACCTGGAAAGCAAACTATCCGCGAGCCTCGTGCCCATTCCAGTGCCCACCAGCATTGCCCCTTGTGAAGAGACTCTCTACCATAGGGATGTGTTCACCGCAGCACATTCCTCAGGTATTTATACCGTTGTTGCTTACACATAATGTATCTATGTTATTGGGTAATTCCCATGCAAACTAACTTTACTTTCTTGTATTACTGCCTTTGGCAGTTGGTCCTTCCTATGTTTTTTTAACATACATTTTCCCTTTAACTCACCTATATTCCATGCCTTTTAGTGCATCCAAAGATTATATATCTGATTTGTCTGTACAGGATTCATGATTTATTATTTAATAAATATTTTTAATATACCTGCACCATAATACTAGTATAAGAACTAATTAGCGTGCGTAAATCGATCTTTATCACAATAGTGTTTTAAAGGTTGCTAAGCAACAACATTTTCAACTTTATTTTTATTTGTCAAATTATACAAATGTCAAAAGTAATCACTTACTATATTCTTTATAATAAGCATCCCTGGACTTTTCAGGAATTATTTTCGATTCAGCTTCCACTGCTAACCTTTCAATTTTATTTGAAAGTTGTTCTACATTATCATTCAACATTTTTAATTACACTCAAAACATAAATTAAATTAACTGTCAAACTAATTGAAAACCACAATTGTTTCCATGGCAACTACTATAAATCAAAACCACTGATAGTCTAAATCTGTGGTATTGCACTTCAATACAGATAAATTCAGTAGTATATATATATATATATATATATATATATATATATATAATTAAAGGTCGTTACACATAATAATATATATATATATATATATATATATATTGCTCTGAAATCGAGCCCCACTGTTGGGCTGTCATAAAAATGCTGTGTTCTCCATTGTAACGTCTCTAATTCATGCCCCTCAAATTGGGTGCCATAAAAAAATTATGATGCTTACCTTCGGAAACTCCCCAAAATTTTTTAATGTAGTTACAAAAATTTTCCGCCTACCTAAAATTGAAGTCCTACCACCTAAACTTACAATTTATACCATTTAACAACAATATACTCTGAAGATGCTTTTCACTCGGACGCCAAAACCTCCAGCTTCCTTAGAGATATCCGCCACGGCTGCTCACTCGTGCCCTGAAAATCCTAACCTACCAAAAATAGCACTGACTGCCAAAAGTACATAAATATTTATTAACATTTCCAATTCGTTACGTATCAATTCAATTTACATTCCTCATGTATTTCAAGCTCAAAAACATTTTATTACTTGTGCTAAAAAATAGCTCATTTTAAAGAAAATAAATTTAAAATCATACTATATCAATCCTGAAACAAAGTAACTGGGGCTTATTTCCAACCTTTACTTTATACCCCAGGTCAAATATGAGCTCATCGTAACCTGCTTTTATCTACGTGCTAACAATGGCATTGCAATTTCCTAAAACCATTTTACCTTTTACTAAAATTATAGTTTTCACCTTCAAGTGATATCATCAAATTATTACATAAAATTTTCATTTAGTCCTTTTTAAATTGACTTATCAATTAAAATGTCTTTATAACATAATAAATACACAGAATCACTAAATTGTCACCCAGAAAATCCCCAACAAAAACAAACAAAAGTTTTATAAGTAGAGTTACCTGGATTTTTGTCTCAAGTGCTCTCTACATGGACACCATCTCCAACGTGATCCTCCTTCTCGACTGCACGTTCAAATACTGTCTCCAGGTGGCCTCTCACCATCAGCAACACACCATTTCTAATTAAATTCTTCCACACAAGTGCACGGTACTATCATGCTCCCGTACACTTGCTGGTCCATCCATACATTTACTCAGTACTCAGAGTACATACGCCGCCTTCAAACACCCAGTACTAACTTGTACTTACTTGCTTTATAATTTTGATTATTTACTGCCAAAGATATAAGAGCACCCACTTGTGCTAATTTAACTGAAACTTCACTCAATCACTTAGCTAAGTAGTTAGGCAGGCGTTCGTAGGTAAAGATAAAAAAGAGCGATTCACCACATACTACGGGTTTATATCAGCTCCAAAAGCTACCCCCCTACATTAATTTCCAACACCCCTGTCGCACTTTTCCTAGTATCACAGCACAAACAAGCCAACGGTTGAACACTTCCACAAACTATCTAATTATCTTTGAAAAATTCTACGTACACTTTCCTACCCGTCGTCAAAATCTAAGAAATTCTCGCTCCAAGCTCCAAGCTCGATACCCCGAAATCCTCATTAAAATTTTTACCCAGCGCTGTCTTCCGCGAAACCTTGAAAATTGTCGTTTTATTTCTAGCCTCTCCAATATGCCCACTGTATACGCGTATATCTCTCCTTTCATTCCCACTCATAAACAAAATCGTCCGTCTTATTTTATCTGTAGACATTATTCTCCCGCTTATTCACAAGCGCTGTTTTACCTAACCCCCGCTATCGTCGTCTATCCTACTCTTGTTTATTTAATGTAACCGTCGTACTCTGTTAGTAAAATATCCCCAGATTTCTGTTCCCTTACTGCTCGATTTATTCCGAAAACATAGCGTGTCTTTGTTTCTCTAACTAGCTCGTAACTTCCTTGTTTATCAAGCCTTTCAAAGTCAAACGTATCACTAAACATCTGTTATGCTCCCTTTCTTACTAAAGCATGCAAACTATAGTCTTTTCTCTATAAATCGATATTGTTTTCGTGCGTGCTGTCTGCCCCTGTGTTTTGTCCTCATTATATTTTTCTAGCTATTATTTGTTGACGAGATTTTATGTTCGTCATCTGTTTACGACTATAAAGTTCTTTGAGTTTATAACACGTGCAACTCGAATAACGACTGTCGCTTTAAATATGCTATCAACCTGAGAGCTTTTATTATTTAGAATATTAAAACAAATCTTAATTATGCTTACGGAAATTTACGTTTTACATACATTTACGCACTTATGCGCCTCAAATTATGTTTACTAACTTATTAATAACTAACATTTACAATAAAATTTTATGATATATTCAACTAACCCTAATATTTACTGGTAATTTGTCGAATACTAACCGATTTTGTTCAAACATGGCTCAAACTTCGCGTGACCCATTTATACACTTTCTAATTTGCGATAAATATAAATTTGAGCTTGCTAATGCCCTTTTATGACCTCAGTAATATATATATATATATATATATATATATATATATATATAAGTTAATATGCAGGTATATTAAAAAATAGTGTATGATACTCGTTTATAAGTGCCTTTAAAGCACTTGCAACGTTTAAGGGCACTCAGCTTCGCATCGTGCCCGTAAACGTTGTGCGTGCTTTAAAGGCTCACTTATAAACTTGTATCATAATATACTATTATTCTATTACAACCAAGCTGTTACTAATAGCAAGAGTCATGCAAGTGTTTTTTGTTTATAGACATTTGATCTTTACGGAACAGGATTTGCTTTGCAAAGACAGACAATAGACCCATAACTAGTAATCCTTATACAACTAATTAAAGGGACTATTTGGTTAATTTTAAAATTATTAACTTTCCAAGCATTTATATTTATTACTCTTTTATAAATTCATAAAATGCCTTCCTTACAACATTCATAAAAGCTTCCTTCGTTTACTACTACAAATAGGTTGAGTACATACCTAAATAAACAAAGACTAAATAATTATAGCTATCCCATAAATTAATTCTATTACAAAATTTCTTAATGTGTTTTCAACTTTGTTTAAAAACTGTATTATCTAAAAATTTAGTGTAAAGCAGAAGATCTATTTAATTGGCAAAACACTTTATTTTATAGAAAAGTGTCTAAACCAAATGGTTCAGTCAGTAACATACGGAGTTTTTGTAGCCTCTTTGTTTTAAATTGTAATTACAGAATGTTAGGTTACCAAAGAATGTAGTATTCTCATAATGGCCACCATGGCTATTTATTTTATTTTATGACACGTTTAAACCCAGTAGAAATATTTTGAATACAACAGTCAAATACTATCGCAATTGCTACTCCAATAATATCTATTAAAGCAAGATTGGCGCTGTCCTATAATATTCCAATACGACTCATCATGTAAATTATCTGATAAAAAGAAAGATTTAATGATACAGTCACCATAAATTATTGCCCACACTTTTAGTTTTGAGGATTTGTGAAACACTCTAGGATTCAAATCATACCAGTAAAAACAATTGTGACAGTTCACTACATGAATATTAAAAACCTATAAAATAAATTATACACAAACAATCTACATTAATATATATCTTCCGGGTCTTCGTCTCCTAAGTATTGTGACCATCGATGATCCAGTTTTTTTTCGTTCAATGCTTGAGGGTGAACAAATTTAAAAAGTATAAAATTTGTCTTACTTTGATATTTTGTGAATGTCATTTTGTATAAAAACAGATTCATTTGACTATTTTCGAGTAGTTAATACAGAATCACTGATGACAATTAAAATTACTACTTTAATTGATGCAGCAAAATATCTCTTTATTTATTATAGATTCAACTGAACATAATCATATTAAAAACTTGTTTTGCTTCACGTTTGATTAAACAGCTTTTCCATAGCTCTGGTACATTCTTCATTTTAAAAACTATTGAAATGATTTTAACATGTTCTTCAACAAAATAAACTATTCTTTAATTAGTTTGAAATAGAATCTTAGATTATTAAAGACTAAATTAAAACTATTACTGTAACTTTTGGAAATAATACATGCAAATGCCAAAATCTTTTCTCATCCAAAAGTTAATTCATTGAAAAACTTATTATGATTTTGATAGTTGAATGTAGAATGAAAAAGTGTCTTGCTTGAAAAAAAAATTGGCATGTTCAGTATTATTCTGTTGTTGACCAGCCCAAAATGTGACAAGTTGTAAAGAATTTTTCATTGACATATCTTTAAATCTGGAATGGTAAAAATGATTATATAGAAATGCTTTCCCTCTGGACATTGTTAATAAAAAAAGAAAAATATTATTGCAGGTATCATAATATAAAAGAAAGAAATTTTTACCTATAATAAAATAGATATTATAAAAAACTAACCATAAATTAATTTTTATCGCTCTATTGTTCAGAAGTTTGGTAGTGATTGTAGTGATCATAAGTTATAATGTGTATCTTAGATAGTAAATAACATCTATATTTCTAACAAACTTGTTTAAACGTAATATGTTTAAAACAAAAGCAATGTCTCAACTTGTGCAACATAGACTTTTAGATATATGGTCTAATCTTTTAAATAATTTGAAAACTAAATTTTAACTTTCTGTATAATGCGCTGTGAACCCTAACCCACCATGCACATCAACTCAAATACTATCATTATATTATCCTTATTTAGTAAAATACATAAACATGTAGACAAAAATAGGTATGATTTAAAATTCTGCACAAATTTTTGATAATTTTTGTGTAGGTCAATATTCCATCCACATGAAATCACCAACAAGAACACATTCCAATATTATAAAAAAATGTTCCGAATATAATTTGTTTTATATATTTAATTATTTGTTCATTTACTTATTTAAATTCATTTTCCAATGGGTAGTCAATCCATTATGGAAAAACCTTACCAACAATATTTATTACAAAGTTGAAAAAGCAAACATCTATATTAAAATTTACAATGGTAAAATATATATCATTGCTATGACTAATAAGACTATACTGAGTACATACAGTATATGTGATTTATCCGAACAAATCTATCAACATATATTCTAGCTTTACAATATTGATTAAGGGCAACATTTAGAATAAAATTTATAGAGGTAAAATATGTATCATGGCAACTACTAATATTATAATGAGTACATATAACATACATCAGTGATTTCAATATTGATTTGTTTTAGTAGCCAAAATTAAAAACAAATTATTGTCTGCAAGTGGGCCTGGATACCAGAAGAACGATGCAATATTCTGTATAAAAAACTTGAACCAGTCATAATCCTGTGAATCTCCAATTGAAGTAAAAGAAATATGTTTAAGTAGTTGTGACAATAACCTTTGTTAAGATAGTGACATTCAAGTTTCAAGAATAAAGAATTTTAAAAATTTATTCAGATCTCCTTCAAGTAATAACTTATGGAGGTCATAAATTAGAAACCAGGCAATGTAACAATATTCTCACTTCAAGAGTACAAGAGCTTGATAAAGTATTTTCAACGTGTCGATATTAAAAAGCCAAAGATTCTACAAGCAGAACTTAAAATTTTATTAATATGTATAGTAAAAGTGGGAGTAGAGTCCAAAATGGTACCCACATCCTTAATAATGAGCAGTTTGTTTCGAATTTACTGTCTAGTATGGTAGGAAAAAGAAATGGGTTGCAGTTTCCATGTGTTTGAATTGACGTAACATTTATAAGCATTGACTAAAAGCTTGTTATTCTAGTACCAACGAGCAAGATAACTAACTTCCGACTGTAAATTAACTGTTGTAACATGATCCGATAATGAAATAAAGCTTGGTATCAGCATATATATATTGCTGTCAAATTAGAGGGTTCCACGTGGCGGTATCAATTTTCTGTCGGGATTTTGACCTAACAAAGATGTGATCCACATTAGGTGCCAATTTTCTGCTGTGATATTACAAGTATGACAGGCCATGCATTACAGTTGTCAAATCTGACTTGTTATTGATATCTTAAATAAAACCACGATTGTGTCACCAATAATCTGCTGTGATACTGGAATACCTACAAAGATATCCCTTTCATTGAGTGCCAACTTTCTTTTGCTTACGAACTAATAGTCACCTTCTCTATCCAGTCACAGAATCCCCGACATAAATAAAAAAACCTAAACTTGCTCCAACTCAATTAGTATACTAAACCTCACAAAAATTTCAGACATACGAATATTTACAGTTATACCAACAATGAAGCAAATTTAGTAAGCAGAGCAAAGCAAATCACTTAAAATATTCAAAATTCATCAAAGTATCAGTTTACACTATGCATATACTGATAAATACCTCTTGTAACAATTTTTTAATTAAAAAAAAAATGAAAAATATCTGCCTTTATTTTCAATCCTAAGTAAGCTTTCATATTCATAGCAAATTTTAGTTCCAGATGGGAAATAATAAACAATCAGTTATTTCCTTTTAATTTTTTTTTTTTTTTGCAAGATTAAGTTCCATACTTTATATTGTAATGATAAATTTTATGCTTCAGGTGCATAGCACTAGTCCAAAATCTTGTTGGGAAGGTCGTCAAAACTTCAAGGTTATAGGTTAACATAGCCGTTTAACATTAGATATTGTAGGAAATTACTTTATTATTCTCAAATATTTCAAGGTTTCCAAGTTATTTTATAAACACTGCTGATGGTCCGTCGTAGTTTTGTTAAACATGTCTTCTTTTACATAGTTCCGTGTAGATAGGGTTTCCCGGGACGAATCGTTCTTATGTACTGTTCTGATAGTTTTGTCACATTTATCCTGTTCTTTAAATTGCTCATAGTTAAGTCGTCGATGGTAAAATTTAGTTTAAGAATTGGGACAGTAATTTAATGTGTGGTCTTTTTAGCGCAAAAAAATTTTAGGAAACAATATAGTTTATCCCTTCAAAGATGTTGGTCTGAAGCATTATGATTTGTTAAACAAAATTCATGGGAAAGAGACGGCCGATTCCATTTCATACTGCTTCACTACTTCAAGGTACAATTGATGCTAATAAACCTTATGGTTCCACCCAGTTAGAATAGTGCAACAAGGCAGATTAGTTTCGTCAGGGTGAATATCCACAACTCTCTGTTAAGAGTGCGGGAGTTATTATGTTAGCGGATTCGTTAAAGAATTTATGAAAACTGGTTATATTAGACTCCACTTTAGACTTGAGGCACAAATACACCTGTTAACCCAACTAGATGTAAATGTTCCGTAATTTCATATGACTTTTCATAAAAGAGCAATTGTAATCAAAATTTCAATTCTTTAGATTCAGAACTTTGTTGAAAGAAAAATTAACTTAACTGAATTCCTGTTCAAAATTTGTAACAATTAGTTTGTTCTAATTTGAGCTTTCTTTTGTTTGTCCTTCTCATTTGAGATAGGCCACACTAAGGAAATTTTTTAAAAAAAGATTTCTTTGCATGATGATTTGCAACGAATTTGTCTAGTATAAAAATAGAAAACCCAATCAACAGTTCTATTATACAATTTAAAATTTAGCTATTTTATTTTATGGAAAAATCTGAAATTCAATAAGTAAGTGGTATGCCAGATCTGACAAATCATAACTGAGTTAATAAATTTGTAAATGTGTAAACTATTTAAAAATTCTGTTTGAGCACATTAAAACTAAAAATCTGTGATATTTTGTGATGATTTTATTGAATATGAATTTTATAGGTATGATAAGTTATAATAAGAAATATATAGATAAAATAAAGTAGGTGTGAGTCATTATGTTGGAAATTGTTTTTAGCATTTTGGTAATTTAAGACATATATATATATATATATATATATATATATATATATATATATTAATTTTTTGTTTCCTAAAGAGTACAGTTGGTAAATGCATCTAACTTATTGAGACAAACCCTACCTTATATCATCATCATTAGGTGTTCAGTCCTGGAACTGGTTAGACGCATACCCTCATTGTTTGCTATTTTGTACTAACCTACACATTTCCCTGAAATTTCCACAGTCTGCATCTTTCACTATCTACGTGCAATAGTCTGATCTACATCTACCTCCACCACTTTTTTCCTATCTCTGCTTGTAGTATATCCCGCACTATTCTCCAAAAATGCCTTAGAACATACCCCGCCCTTCTACTTCTCCTATATTTTTTTCGTTTTCCACAGATATCTTTATTCCCCTACTATTTCTATAACCTCTTTATTATTAACTTTGTCTGTCCATGCTATCATTCTCATATGTCTGAAGCACAACCTACGTTACATATGATAACATATTTATTCAAGAATTTTGTAAATTATAAGAATTAATAAACACTAAAGGGTTTTCTGTATCTGCCCTTCAAAATTAATTAATATATTTTAGATACAACGGTGTCCAACTTAAAATTAGATTTTCTTTTATTCAACTAAACAAATTCGACCCCAACCCACCTCTAAGTTTTCCTTGGGGAAATAGCCAAGATAGCGGAGGAATACAGTTTTTTTTTTTACTTATATCATTAATGTGTAAAACTGTTGCGCTCTTGAGGTAGAGTACTCTTAACACAAACTATAACTGAAAAGTACCTTTGCACCAAAAACTCATATAAATTGCTGTTTGTTATATATTATTTCCTAAATAGATATTGAATTAATAAGATCTTGCAACTACAAAATTTTATCCTAAAATTATTAAACGCACAATGCATATATCCAATTGTTCTTTATAAAAAATGAAACTTAAAAACTAATCTGACTTTAGTTACAGTAATCCTGAATTACATCCAACTAAACGTTTTCCCAACACAGAACAGATGCCCTTCTCAAGAATTAATGTAGAAACAAAGTTACAAAAACTTGTTATGGTAATCTGTCCAGAAAAGAGAGAAAGTAGTAAAGTAAGCAAAAAAAGTAGCCCGCGCCGAGTACTGCAACAAAAAAAAAAGAATGGAAAGAAGTAATACCATGCTAACTAAAACGTCGAAGAGTGGGATGGGTCAGAAAGAAAGAAAAAGGAAACCTCAAGAAGGAATTTTATTTACAAACCTCTAGTAAAAAAAACATGATACCAACATTTACAAGACCTCTAGTCAAAATAAAAAACATGATACAAAAAGCCAATTCACGTAGAAAACAACATTCATCCAAAATATATCTCAAAGGATTTACACAATATAAAAATCTACGCAATATAATTTATCGCAAAAATAATGTATAATCCTTCTTTAACTTCCTTTAACTAAATTTTACACTAAGTTTTAATATGTACTAAACAAAAATTAAGAACAAAATATATAATGAACTGTTTACAGTCACTTAGCTACTGAAATTTTTAAATGTTAACAGAAAAGAATTAGGTACTTAAACAGTCACGGCAATAACAGGAGACCCTTCATAAATTGAAATACATTTCAACCATAGGTGCTCCCAGAGTATGCACTAATAACATGCTCTAAAAAAGATTATATAGAAAAAATTTTATAGACAGTTCATGTAACAATTAATTTCTAGATAAATACGAAAACCAAAACCGTCATTGTCATAGCACACTCCGACGATTGGAGCTAAGCAAACTGCAATCAAGAGTCCATTAAACATCTATTAAAACAATTACCCTCTCCAATCATTATACTAGGTGACATAAACAGGCACAATATAATATGGAGTTCCCAACAAACTGACAAAAGAGGAAAAATGATAGAGAAAATAATAAACGACAACAATCTCATCATACTAAATTACAACTTAGTAACACATTTTTGTTCAAAATGAGGTACATTTTCAAATATAAACCTAACGATTTGTAACCCAAAAATTACACCAAATCTAGAATGGAAAGTAATTCAAAATTTATATGATAGTGACCATTTTCCTATACTAATTAGCACACAAGAAAGTCATACAAACCTCAAACCCCATACTCAAAATGGAGAACAGAACAGAATAAGTGGCCCCAATTCCAAGTATTGCTAACCAACAACGCCAAAAACAAATAGTATTCCAGCATAAACCAAAACATAAACGAAATCATAGAATCCTTTAGCCAAGACATAATAAAAGCAGCCAAACAAACATTCAAGTTGTCCAATAGAAACCATAAAAAAACAGTACCATGGTGGATAAAGAAATGTGAAAAAGCAAGCAAAGACAATTAAGGAGCACTATGCAAATATCGGAAAAACAAAGACATAGAAAACCAAATAGAACTTAAAAGAACAAACGCTATTAGCAGACGTACGATAAAATAGAGCAAGAAAAAAGGATGGGACAACTATGTTTCCTCCATAACCTGTGATACGCCTGATAACCAAATTTGGAATAAAATAAAGCAATTGAGGGGATAAATAACATCCCACGTGCAACAGATATAATATTCATAGAACCCACCAAAATTATTTTAGATCTCCAAGAAATAACAGAAAAAATAGGAAACGAATTTGCCAAAACATCAAGCAATTTAAATTATAATAAAAAGTTCAATACAATAAAAACAAATACAGAATACAGTCAAATTATCAAAATTGAAGAACAAAACAACCAATTAAACAAATTCTTTACAATGGACAAACTAGAAAACAGTATTTCACAACAAAAATTCAAAAAGTTCAGGGCCAGACCAAATAATTCCAGAAATGATCAAACATCTACCAGATGAAAATAAAAAACACCTATTAGACATATATAACTTCATATGGAACAACAATGTATACCATATAGAACGGAACAAAGTCATTACAATACCAATATTAAAACCTTCAAATGATAAGACAAACCCAGCAAACTATCGACCTATAGCACTGTTAAATGTATTATCAAAAACAATGCAAAAAATGTTAAATAAAACGCTAATTTGGTATATAGAAAATAAGGACATATTAAGCAATACCCAAGCAGGTTATAAGACAGGCAGAACAACAACAGATCAAACACTCAAACTAAAAATAGGAATAGAAAAAGTGTTCGAACTTAAACAACATCTAGTGGTAATATTCTTAGACTTACATAAGGCATATTATACTACAATGGAAATATGCGATAATATAAACACTAATAGAACAAAACATACAAGGAAAAATACTACGCTACATAAAAAATTTCCTGGAAAACCGCTTTTTTCAAGTCAAAACAAATGGATGCCTATCAGAACCAAGAAAGCAAGAAAATTGAGTTTCACAAGGGCAAGTACTTAGTCCCACTCTATTTCTTCTAATAATAAACAAAATAACAAAAAATTGTGAAGAAACCAACAACAAATACTACTTTTTGCTGATGACATTGTATTATACCATAAAGGCAAAAACATAAATACAATACAAATAAATCTACACCAAAATATAACAGAAATAGAAAAATGGGCAAAAGAAATAGGTTTCACAATCTCATCAATAAAAACAAAAGCAATACATTTTTGCAAAAGAAAAACAACATATAGATTCAAAACTTCTAATAAACAAATCCAAAATAGAATATACAGATAACATCAAATTTTTAAGCATCTACTTTGATAAAAAATTATCATGGAGAAAATTAATTTGCTCTGAAACACAGATTGGGGAGCGCACACAAAACAACTATTAAAGATATACACAACTACCATCAGATCAAAACTTGACTACAGTTGTATCACATACAAACCATATAATATAAATCAGTTAGACACAATTCAAAACACAGCTCTCAGATTAGCAACAGGTGCCAATAGAACAAGCACAGACAATAGTCCACAATGCATAGCAAATATACCACCTCTAGATATAAGATGAAATAAATTGAATCTACAATATATTGTAAAACTAGCGTCAAACCGGAAAATAGAAGCAAACCATGACATCTTCAAAATTAAGCCATATAATACAAAATTAGATACCAGTATTCGAACAGCCATACACATAAAAAACATAATGAAACAACTAAAACTATCCCTACCTAAAATCCTTCCACAATATTCACCTATATTCCCACCATGGATTAGAAAACATATAACGACAGATGTATCACTATCAAATTATTCAGAAAAACATACAAGCAAAGCTCAGTACCATCAACAATTTAAACAACTTAAGGAACAATAGAAGAGGCATGAATCTATCTTTACAGATGGGTCAAAAAAACCAACATGTAGCTGCGGCTGTACTCAGTCAAGACAAACAAATCCAAATAACACTATACCCATACAGCAGTAGTTATATAACCGAAAAAGCAATTTTAACAGCCATCCAAGACATAACATCAAACCCAACACATACCAAATATGCAAAATGCACAGGCTCTTTAAGTACTATTAAATCACTCAAAAAATGGTACACAACAGATCCAATAAGGAACAACATACATGATGCTCTACACAAAACAACAGAAGAAACCGGAACTGAAATAATACTGATTTGGTCTCCAATCTACGTTAGAATCTAAAGAAATAAAGCCGTAGATAAATTAGCTAAACAACAAATAACTAATACCGACATCCAACTCAAAATTCTAAAAACAGACATCTATACTATTATTTCAAGCGAAATAGACCAAAAATGGGAATAAACCTGCAAGAATACCCAAAATAACAAACTTAGACAAATAAAACCAAAAACCAAACCGTATGCACATATCCCAAAATCAAGAAGACAACAAATGATATTAACAAGATTAAGAGTAGGAGATACTGCATATACACACAACTACTTGATAAAGAAGCTCAACCTATATGTGAACATAGTAAAACAAACCTAACAGTAGAGTATATCCTAACAAATTATGAAAAATGTCAGCAAATCGAGTCAAATACAACATACAACAAGATGTACAAACTATCCTGAAAGACACAACCCAATACTGTACCACTGCTAAACTGTCTCAAAGACATAGAAATCCTAAATTGTATATAAAACATACAAAGATAAACTTGTATTGTAGCATAGACTATAAACAATACTTCTAACTTCCGCTAATAACTGTAAAGATAGAAGCGGATAAAAGTAAATTAAAAAAAAGGACAGTATATCTGAAATTTTATGCAAACGAAACTATGTAAAAAAATCATTCGCGGTACCCGTAGGCCATCACTCAAAATAATTCAGTTCAGTTTTTGCAAGGACATGTGCATACAATTGAATTCTAATCCAACGCATAACTTTCCTCCAAAACATTTTCTGTCCATAAACAACCACATGAAAGGTATTTTTCAAAACATCCACCTACTTATAAGAGAACAACAGAAGGAACTAGGATCAATAAATAGAAAATCCCACCTTTACCTTATGGTTGTAAAATGCTCTAAACAATACTAAAGTACCTCAACATATGTAACTAGGTAAGGAATATCTACAACTAAACTGGTAGAATCATGGAGTAGATGTAGGATTGGTGGTCTACCTTTCGCATGAAGTTGTAGAAATTTAACATATCAATTAATAATTTGTATAAAAATAGTGACGCGAAAATAACCTTGTGGAACATGTACATAAACAAATTGCAAAATTTCCAAAAACAAATCTTACTGACAATTGAATATCACGTTTTAAACTTATTAGAATATTTCAAAAGCAAATGTTTTGATAAATAACTACCAGATTTAAGGTTATATCCAAAACCAAATAGATTTAAAATATTTAAATTTATAATTGTATTTAATAAAAATTCTTCAGGATGTTAAATAAACATTTGTTAAAATTGAAAGTTAGTCGAATTCGCTAATAAACACGCAAAAAGGATCATGAATATAATACGAGATGTGAAAGTCAATTCCATAAAAACTAAAATATATTGTAACAAAAAATATTATTTACTTCATTCACCATGTATATATATATATATATATATATATATATATATATATACAGGGTGAGTTTTTAGTGTGGCAACGGTCGATAACTCCGTTATTATAAAAGCTACGTAAACCAAATTTGGAGGCATATTAGGCATGCCTAAAGTGCACATTTTAAAAATATTTGGAAGCATACAGGGTGTTTCATAATTCCAGGGCATATTAAACTTATATTTTTTTAAATGGAACACCCTATATATTATTACATTTTTGAAAAGCCCATAAAAAGAGCTTTAATTTGATATCAAATTGTATCTGTCTATTCCTCATAGTTTTTGAGATATTCAACTGTTTTTAGAAAAAATGACCCTGATTAGATATATTGCCAGTGCACTATTACACAACTTATGTTAATTTTTAAGATGCAGAAAATTTTACTATATACCATAGTATATTTGTAATTAGCACTTTTTTAAAATTTCTTCACAGTATACAGGGTGTGTCAGGTTTCGCAAAATGCAATTAAAATTTTTTTTTTAAATGGCACCCTACCAATTTTATTGCTACAATGGATAGTTCATTAAATGTCCTTTCATTTATGTTAAGCATTCCCTATACCTAAATCCATTACTTTCTGAGATATTTTTGATTTTCTTCAAATTTTAAGAATGTTTTTAATTTACATAACTAAAAATAACTTACTATTGGAGAATCTTATAAAACAATTAATACATTTTGATTAACAATTAACTACACTTATCCAATAACAATTTTCACTAAAGATATAACAACCTACAATAATACGCTATCAACAGAATTCTGCCAGATCTACAATATGCATTTTATAGAAAATGTTCAAACAGGAAATCAGGCAGGCTTTAAAAAAAAATAACAATTACAATCAAAATGTCATTTAGGTTTATTAATTGTAGTGTGTAGTCATTTAACACATTATCAGTTCTGTTTTAAATGTAATCTTTGAAGGAGTTTTCAAAATGAATTTTACAGTGGAAGAACAAATAAATATGATTTGGGTATTGGAAGCAAGTTTAAAAAACTTCCTACTTGCATCAAGAATATACCAAGAGAGATATCCTGTTAAATGACAACACACTACAAAAACCTAAATGACACTTTACATGTAATAGTTATTTTTTTCAAAGCCTGCCTGATTTCCTGCTTGAACATTTTCTATAAAATGCATATTGTCGATCTGGCAGAATTCCGTTGATAGCGTATTATTGTAGGTTGTTATATCTTTAGTGAAAATTGTTATTGGATAACTGTAGTTGATTGTTAATCAAAATGTATTAATTGTTTTATAATATTCTCCAATAGTAAAGTATTTTTAGTTATGTAAATTAAAAACATTCATAAAATTTGTAGAAAATCAAAAATATCTCAGAATGTAATGGATTTAGGTATAGGGAATGCTTACCTAAAATGAAAGAACACTCAATGAACTATCCATTGTAGCAATAACATTGGTAGGGTGCCATTTAAAAAAAAATTTAAAAATTGCATTTTGCGAAACCTGACACACCCTGTATACTGGGAAGAAATTTCAAAAAAGTGATATTTACAAATATACTATGGTATATGGTAAAATTTTCTGCATCTTGAAAATTAACATAAGTTGTGTATTAGTGCAGTGGCAACGTATCTAATCAGGGTAATTTTTTTCTAAAAACAGTTGAATATCTCAAAAACTAAAAGGAATAGATAGATACAATTTGATATCAAATTAAAGCTCTTTTTATGGGCTTTTCAAAAATGTAATAATATATAGGGTGTTTCATTTAAAAAAATATAAGTTTAATATGCCCTGGAATCATGAAACACCCTGTATACTTCCAAATATTTTTAAAATGTGCACTTTAGGCATGCCTAATATGCCTCCAAATTTGGTTTACGTAGCTTTTATAATAACGGAGTTATCAACCGTTGCCACACTAAAAACTCACCCTGTATATATATATATATATATATGTATATATATATATATATATATATATATACAGGGTGCCCACAATCTATCTCCGTATATGGGTAACTTTTTATTATAGAAGATACAATGTTGGTTAAATTAGCAAAGTTGAAGAGAAATTTACGAGTAGTATGATGCTTTTTTGAAAACTCACCTAGATGCTCAACTTTTTTAGATATTTGAAAAAAACTGAAATTTGCCATTTTCTTCAAATGCTAATAACTTTTAACGGTTTAACCTATAGAGAAAATAAAACTGCTTGTAAGGTAACTTTTACGTAGAATTCAATAGCGTATATGACAATTTTAATTGGAAATGGGTTTTCAAGCTACAAACATAACCTCACTTTTTTTAAATGGAAACCATAGTTCAATATAACCCAAATGGAACGGTTTTTCTTTTCTGATTACCCTGATGTAAGGGTTGATATACTTATTTTCAGTAGTTTCTTCATAATAAAGAAAAACGATTTATTTATTTGCGGGCATCAAGGAGTCCATGGATACATATTTTAAATAAACAAAAACAACTGGCATTTGTCAGATATTATTAGTTAAAGTGTTTATTTGCTCTGGGTTGCAAATTTTGTGTAGAAGACTTTTAAATTTATTTGATTATAATAGAGAATGTATACAAACGACGAAAAAATGACATGCTCTTTTGTTACTATGCCTGTAACAGAAATTGTGATGCTGCTGGTGATATGTATTATGAAAGATATTTGGAAAGAAGGCAGCCAGATAAACGATTGTTTTCTAAATTAGAAAACAATTTAAAAGGTTTGGTGCTTTTACAAAACCCAGTACTGATAAAAGAAAATTCAAAACTGATGATGAAGAACGTGTGTTAGCCTACATAAATTTTAAGCCAACAGCGTCCACCTGAGAAACTGCAATTGAGTGCGCTACTTCTACAGAAAAAGCTCGCCTAATTTTAAAACAAAACCGCTACAAACCATACAAAACCCATGTTAGCAATACACTGTATCATGGGGATTGTGAGAGAAGACAACAGTTTTGTAGGTGGTTTCTTAATGAAACAAATAATAATCCTGGTTTTAGTCACACTATTATATTTACCGACGAAGCAAAATTTACTAACAAAGGCATGTTTAACAGAAAAATACAGTCTACTGGAGTCAGGAAAATCCCATTTAACAGAAGAAAGGCGGGATCAACATCAATTTTCGATAAATGTGTGGTGTGCCATTTTGGTAATAAAATACTTGGGCCTTTCTTCTATAATTATAATTTAAATGGTGTACACTATTTGAATTTTCTACAAAACGAATTGCAAGAAATGCTCGATAATTTGCCACTTCATTTACTGCAAAACTTATATTATTTTCAGCATGACGGTGCACCTGCTCACAATGCTAAAGCCGTTTCTGAATATCTTGATAATAGTTTTCCAAATTGGATTGGCAATGCAGGTCCTGTTCCATGGCCGGCAAGGTCACCAGAACTATCGCCACTGGATTTTTTTCTTTGGGGTACTGTAAAGGATGTAGTGTATGCTAAAAAATCCAATAACATTGAGCAACTCAAAGATAGTATTACAGCAGCTATTACAAGTATAAAACCACAAACGTTAAATAAGGTGCACCAAAACCTAATTAAAAGGTGCGAAATGTGTTTGCAAGCTAATGGAGGTCATTTTGGGCATATGTTAATGTAGGAGTGGGCATATTCGCATTAATTAATTTTTGTTTCCTTTGATTAAGTTATTTGTATTGTATGGATAGTTTATTTTTTAAGTATTTTATTTTTCTTAGTTTATAATAAATTTAGTTACAATAAACTTGTGTTTCCATTATTGATTTTACACATTTTGTTTGTTTGTAATATGTATCCATGGACTCCTTGATGTCCGCAAATAAATAAATCGTTTTTCTTTATTATGAAGAAACTACTGAAAATAAGTACATCAACCCTTACATCAGGGTAATCAGAAAAGAAAACCTTTCCATTTGGGTTATATTGAACTATGGTTTCCATTTAAAAGAAGTGAGGTTATGTTTGTAGCTTGAAAACCCATTTCCAATTAAAATTGTCATATACGCTATTGAATTCTACGTAAAAAGTTACCTTACAAGCAGTTTTTATTTTCTCTATAGGTTAAACCGTTAAAAAGTTATTAGCGTTTGAAGAAAATGGCAAATTTCAGTTTTTTTCAAATATCTAAAAAAGTTGAGCATCTAAGTGAGTTTTCAAAAAAGCATCATACTACTCGTAAATTTCTCTTCAACTTTGCTAATTTAACCAATATTGTATCTTCTATAATAAAAAAGTTACCCATATACGGAGATAGATTGTGGGCACCCTGTATACGTATCTATAGTGTAACAAACTCGTGACGCCACACCTGTTGAACGTATAAACACAAGATAAGAAACAGTCTGTTTCGAGTTTCGGTTATGAATAGACGTGCGACTCTCGCGGTCTTATTCCAATTTATATTATTGTATTATTCTTTCTGGTAATTAATATTACAGTTCGCCTTGTTTTATGTTAACCGTTTGTACGTGTTTAATAATTTCAATAACTAACGTTATTGCTTTCGGTGATTGTAAACAATCTCCGCTATTTCGTTTATTCACTAAAATTGTAAACAAACCACATGAACACTATTAAACGTTCAGCATGGCTTTACATTCTGTTTTGATTAATTCAAGCCCGTACCCCACGACCCTAATTGAGTTTAAATAAATAAAAATAATATTAAGGCGCCCAAATAACTCAATACAGCCATGCAATAATATTATAATATAACTACAGGGACGGCACCACGTAACAAACTTACATCCAGTTTAAATTCAAAACTAAAACTGTCACAAATTTTACTTTCACTGCTCCAAACCAATGGGATTAAATTTTCTCAGTTAGCGCATTAATTCTCCAAGAAGAGTTTGTACTATTATTTAAAATTACCTTTTAAAGTGATTAAAGTCACTAAGGTAGTACTCAAAATACTTATGGAGGTGTTTCAAATTACTTTGGGTAGTACTCAAAAGCCCTAAATGTTCCCTTTACCACAACAACTCAAGCATGCAAATTCTACTTACGAATTACACTTAATTTCACTTCTCAACATTAAATAATTTTTAATTGTTACTTAGTTGTATCATTTTATATACTTTCACACTTTACTGTCTCACTGAAGATCAATAATCATCATTTCTAAGTGCGTCAACTATTAATAGTATTAGTTCTGATAACGGAGCATCTGTTTCAGAATATTTTCTTAACAAGCCTCATGTTTAACTTTGAACATCGCTAATTCGACGTCATTCTCATATGTAAATTCCCGTAATGTTTATATTCAACTAATTCTGTAATCATCTATTATAAATAACAAATTGGTTTTGATATCCTCTTTATCGCCTGCAAGTGTTGATTTCTACAACAAAAATTTGCTAGGTTACGTGACCGATTCAGAGTAGTACGTTTATAATAAGAATTTAAAGTTCCCATTTTTAACATTTAGCAACTTTTTCTATATTATTAATATTTGCATGATGTTTCAAAATAAATGCAAATTTTCAGTTTAAGTAAATGTACATTGTACAATGTACATGTAAATGTACAAATCTGAATGTGTACACGATTTACATTTGTAAATTTCCCAATTGTCATCATCAGTCTCGATGGGATAATTGAAAAACGCAGGGTTCACTAAAGACCAAGATACAGGTTCGAGTTCTGTTCAAGGCTTTATATTTTCCATCTTTCAATTACTACCTCGATTGAAAATGATCATTTGGGCTTTGCATAAAATTCTAAGTTATTATTTCATCTTATTACTGTAATACGTTAGTATTTATCAACTTACCTTGTGTAATTACCTACCTAATATAATTATATATTTAATGCTTGGTTTATAGCCCTAATTTTCAGCGTTGCTTCCTGTCTATATTACATTTGATTTTCCAATGCTCCACCTGAAGGTACTACATTGGAAAGAAAGCAAGTTTTTTTTACCTGGAAAATTTTGAATTTTGCCGAAACCTTGCTGTTTCAAGCAAGGTAGGGATCTTTAACGTGCAAGACAACACTCACACACGGGACCACCATTTTACCTCTCATCCGAACAAGGGTGTATTTTTGTGAAAAATGCTCGCCTAACATTTTTCAAGCGGACCGTGTCGGGATTTGAACCTGGGACCTTGGGCATAGTAGTCACACACATACCAACTATGCCACGGAGCCGCCGCTTCCCGTCTATAACTGACATAAGTCAAAAACTTGACAATGTCAGATATGATTGACAGAAATGCTAAACGTAATTGAAAGTTAGGTTGATGTATATTTGTGTACACGACTCAGATTTGTAAATTTTCCAATTGTCGTCATCGGTCTCGGTGGCATAATTGGAAAACGCATGGTTCGCAAAAGATCAAGACCAAGAATTAGCAATTCCCAAGAAAACAAATAGCAGTAACAAAAAACAAGTTCCATGGTAGAATGATGAGATCGGACGATTAATAAAAAATAGGAAGAGAGATGGCATTTAGGAATTATATTAAATATAACACACTGGATAATTTGGTAAAATTTTAAAAATGTAGAGCACTTGCAAGTAAAATCTTAGTAAGCAAAAAGAGTACATAGGAAAATTTTGTCGCCATACTTTCAGTACAATCACCAATTAAAACCATTTGAAACACATAACAAAATATCCTAAAAATTTTCTCCAAAAACCATAACAGCCTTGAAAGTATTCAACCAGTTAATAACATCCAACACCGCTATCGTAGAAGAAATTGCAAATTGCTATGAACAAAACTCGGACACAAAAACCACAACCCTATATTCTTAAATTACAAAGAGAAACATGAAAAAACCTTAATAAATTTCAATGTCATTAACCAAGAGCAATACAATTGCCAAATTTTTCTTGAATAATTACAATAAACTTATTAAGAGTTAGTGCCCATGGCCCAGACGGAATATCTTCACATATGTTACAGAATCTTAGTGATGAAACAACAAGTTAACTCCTCAAGTTGCACTACCAAATTTGGGAGATTTCTAATACACCTGACAGATGGAAATTAGCAATAATAGTACTAATCCTAAAACCTAATAAAAAACCAACTGAATTAAACAGCTACAGGCCTATCTCCTTAACAAATGTGGTCAGTAAAATTCTAGAAAAAATAGTCAATAAAAGAGTACAGTGGAAAATTGAAGATGATAACTTACTCATTAAACAATAAAATAGATTTAGACAAAATAGGAACACCATGGATAGTGTATCATCTCTAGTTTCAGATATACACGATGCTTTTTTTAACAAACAAAAATTGATAGTTAGTTTTTCGGCATAAAAAAAGCACTTTAAATGACATGGCAAAGAAGAATTCTTCATCAGTGAGAAAAATGGAACCTTGTTGGTATACTTCCAAACTTTGTAAATGATTTCTTTTTCCAACAGAAAGTTTCTAGTTAAAGCAAATCACACCCTCTCACAAGTAAAATCACAACACAAATGCTACACCACAGGGTCTGTACTAAGTACTACATTATTCTTAATTGCAATATTTGATATTAGAGAACATCCACCCCCACCTCTGACATTCAGCTTATTTTCTGATGATCTTGTAGTATATATCAAAACGAAAAACATCAATTATGCCAGAATAAAGCTGCAAAACAGCATAAATCGTTTACAGAACTAGGGTAGCACAAATGGACTAGTTTTCATCAGAAAAAACCGTATGTATTATATTTGAAAAAATTCCCATGTAGCGCTCAACATAAAACTAAATTTAGAACAGGAACGCGTAGTTCAAACAAATGAGGTTTCATATTTGGGAACGAAACTTGACAGAAATTTACACTAGAAATCACAATTAACATACATAAATGCACAATGTACCCTCAGAATCAATATCTTGAAAGCAGTCTTGAAAAAGGAATGGGGAGCAGACAGGAAAACATTACACCTACTGTACAAAGCTACTATACGAGCAATCATCCATTATGGTTCCCACCTCTATGAATCTGCCAGAAAACTACACTAAACAGACTAAACCCAATAAATAATACTGCATTACAACTTATCATAGGTGCTTTTCGAACTAGTCCAATTAAGAGCCTCTATGCAGAGCTGGGAGAACACCCTCTACAGTATCGCAGACAAATAATAAAAATGAAGTATGCAACAAAAATCCTAATGAAATCAAACAATCCTAATTTGTACAAAATAAATAATCCTCTCTACCTAGACCTGTACAATAAATATCCTAGAACCACAAGACCTTTTTTTATGAAAAATCATACCCAAAATATAAAAAACATAAATATGGAAACCATTCATTTGTATCCACCTTGGGCTGCTATACAAATTAACTCATAGACCAACTGATAAAATTACCCAATAGCAATACACCCACTAAAATCTGCCACAATGAATATAAGGCATTGATAAACTCCAACCAAGACAGCGTCAAAGTATATACGGATAGATTCAAAATAGACAAACAAACTGGATGTGCCAATATCATAGACAAACATACTACAGATATAAGCTACCCTCAGATTATTCGGTGTACTCCGCTGAACTGTTTGCGCAATTACAGAGTCCAAAAGTACCACAAAGCAATAAGAAAAAGGACGCAGCAATCATATTTACAGATTCTCAAAGTGCATTAAAATCCATGGAAACAATATCTACAATAAATTCACTAATACTGCACATTAAAAACTTGTTAAGTGCAATACAGCATCCACCCAAATTTTGCTGGGTACCAAGACCGCTGGTATACCTAAAAACAAAGAGGCAGACAAAGAAGCTAAGCAACCAGCCCTATCAACCCAGCACCAGAAAACTAAAGTACTAGCTGAAGATGCTACTTAGTTCAAGTACAAAATGACTGGCATATGCAATGGAGCACTGAACCAAATAATCGATTGCTAAAGGTAAAGCCTATCCCAGGCCCATGGAAGAACATCATACCAATTAAAAAGATCACATGAAGTAGCACTGGCACGATTGCGAATTGAACATATGAGGCTTACTTATAAGTATTTATTGAATAACAAACCTAAGCCCATGTGTCCAAACTGTAATACACCACCATCGATAGAACACTTACTAGTAAGTTGCACATTATATACTCAACAAAGGAATCTTGCCAATATTCCAGATGACCTTCACAAAACTCTTAGTGATAACTAACAAACCATCAGTAGGCTGTTAGTGTTCCTAGATTCAACTTAAATTCTATTACGGTTATAGTATATTTGAACATTCAGTTCTACAGAAAACTTCCAACTATATGCACTATCAAAATTTGATTTATTACGCATTTGTGACATAGATTTGTTGAATGTAAAATAATCATGTAATTTAATTTACAGAGATGCAAATAGCCTTAGTACCTGTGCATCTTTATTGTTAAATAAATTACAAAAATATTATAAACTAGAAAAACCTAGTAACCATATAACTTAATATGGTAAAACCTAATCAACCTATTTACGTATTTAGTAGTGCAACTTTAATTTTACCTAAACTATTATCAAATAAGACTAATTTCAAACTAGAAGAAAACAAATTAGCCTTAGATACAGATTGATTAATATAAGAATGCATGCATGCTGTAGTTTGTGCCATGAAACTCACATCTAAAAGTTGAGTTTTGCATCTTCTTTTATTAGAAGCATTGAAATTAATTTTACTTATAACTTGGAACAGTTAATATGTGCATGAAGAATTTTGAACAAAAACAGTATATATAAATTTTCCCTACGTGTCGAGAGAAGTTGTAACTTTAATTTTGAAAAAATACTTTTATATTTGAGATAATTATTGACTAGAATATAAATAAAATATAACAATAAGTGACACTGAATTTTATTGATTCTGTATGTCTGACTATTTTCCTACTTTGATTAAAGCTTTAAAAAAGACACCATAATGATAATCTTACTTTAAGTCATTTTACTTCTTTTTGAACAAAATGTAATAAAGCAAACTTTTTGTAAACTTCAATATAACAATCCGATTGTTGCATACTCTTAGAGTCTATATAAATTGATCCACATCCAATAAAAAAAGGCATATACTAATCAAAAGGGGGAAACTGAAATCTAGATAAATTTTAGCAAAAATCAATTAGACTGTTAGCACTAACCTCCAATTTAGCATGTCTCTTAATTACAAATGCCATAAAAGCAGCACAAATAGGCATAACGCCATAGGCACCTTGACCTCTTAGAAATTCATAATTTTCACCCCACACTATGGTTTTATTACTAAGTTTAATGTGCACCTTCTTGTGATTGAAATACAGAAAGTAGAATCTCTTGATGAAATTTGTTAAAGCGCCAAGTCACTACTTGCTAGAAAAATCATTAATGCAAATTATTGAAAGGCTAGAGTCTGGTGGAGTTCTCCATTGCGAGTAGAAACGTACCTTATCACTTTACATAATGAAGTTACAGACACATTAACAATCATAACCATTTACACCTTCTCTAGGGAGATCTCTATTAAAGCTCAGTGCCTTCAATGCATTGTTTTCGTTTAGTTACTAAACAATGGATCTAGATTAGTTGTCATGGTCAACTCGACACACTATCTAACTTAATGTTAGACCAATGTGCTGTCAATATAATTTCAATACCTTGTATTAATCCAATAACAGTTTAACTAATCGATCTAATTTAATCTATTATTTCCAGTTGATATGTAGAATTTATATCAAAGAGTTTTGGACCAAGAAGATAGAAAAACAATTACTACAAAGCAGTACGCATACATCAATGGTGAATTGTCTCGGTGAGCAAAAGTGGTTTGTAAAAATTCAGATGTGTTATGTTGGTTGCAAAGAGTCGACATAGCGATATGCACTGTTCTGGTTGAAGGAATTGTATAACCTGTGTTCTTTGGTAACCAAGCCCCAACAAATTAAATTTCAAACCAATCTCAATAACATTTTCTATTCAATTATTATTAAAAATAAACCTTCCTGTAGTTCTTCCTGTTATAATACATCGTAAAAAATATTTTACATCAAAAAATTAAAGTTTACAAAACAATTAAAATTAGAAATTAGACTAGTCATCATACATTTTTTTGGAAATATTTTATGTTCACTCAGAACACAGATCTAGACACAAATATGAATGTTACAGGTTCAGTTTTAGATACAAATATACAGAAAGTTTTATGTTTTTAATTAGTTATTTCCCATTTCGAATGGACCTGCACCTTGCCGAAGTTCTAAATTACTAGAACAGGTAAAATGGCTTGCGTGTTCTAATGAGCTAACGAGCCAAACTACAGGTCCAACCAAAGTAGTAGGGTCGTTAGTGAGGAACCAGACAAAGACAGGTCCCCGAAAGAGGGCAGCGGCTCTTTCGGTACTTAGATTGGCAGAGACCATAGGGGTCGGTATGGCAGTCTAAGACACACTACCGCGATGTGGAAGGCAACGGGAAACCACCACATTATCTCCCAAGTACACAGCGTACTTAAATTGTTACAAACATGATGGCATTCTCTGGGGTGAAAGATTCCGGAGTTAAAATAGTCCCCCATTCGGATCTCCGGGAGGGGACTACTTCGGAGGATGCGATCGGAAAGTTAAAAATAAGAGTAGGGAACATTCTGCGAGTCGGAGCGTGGAATGTTAGAAGTATGAAGCAAGTAGGTAAGCTAGAGAACCTAAAAATCGAAATGAATAGGTTATCACTAGACATAGTAGGGATCAGCGAAGTTCGGTGGCCAGAGGCGGGGGATTTTTGGAGTGGAGACTTCAGGGTAATTCATACAGGAGCAGAGGAAGGAAATTTGGGTGTGGGGATAGTTATGCGGAAAAAGATAGGATACTGTGTAGAAAATTACTTCCAAAAGAACGAAAGAGTACTCATGGTTAGATTAGAATCTAAACCAGTAAACACAGTAATAATACAAGTATACATGCCCACCTCTAGCTACAGTGACGAAGAGGTAGAAGCCATCTACAAAGATATCGAAGACATATTAAGATACGTAAAAGGACATGAAAATTTAATAATTACGGGGGATTTTAATATCGTGTTAGGTGAGGGTAGGGAAGGAGCGGTAGTAGGTTTATTTGGTTTAGGCACGAGAAACGACAGGGGAAATAGGCTGGTAGAATTTTGCGACAAGAACAATTTAATCATCACAAACACATTATTTCAACATCATGCTAGAAGACGATATACGTGGAAGATGCCAGGAGATATAGGAAGATATCAAATAGATTATATTCTTGTTAGACAACGGTTTAGGAATCAAGTAACAGACTGTAGAAGCTACCCAGAAGCAGATATAGATACTGACCACAACATCGTAATTATGAAGGCCGCACTTAAATTTAAAAATCTGAAAAAAAGGAACGGAAAAAGGCACTTGGACTTAGAGAAACTAAAAGATAAAGATATTCAAGTAAGATTCGAAAAAAAGTCAAATGAATTGCTGAATGATATCGGGAAAATATCTGAAACTAAGGAAGTAGAAACAGAATGGAATAACATTAAATCCAGCCTAGACATGGCGGCCAGAGATATTCTGGGGTATACACAAAAAGAAAATAAGAAACCATGGATAACAAAGGATATCGTGAATTTAATAGAAGAAAGACGAAAATACAAAAATAAATCAGACGAAACAGGAAAACAGAGATACAAATCCATAAAATGAGAAATTATTCGAAAATGCAGGAAAGCTAAAGAACAATGGATTGATGAAAAGTGCAAAGAGGTACAAACTAAGATGGAAATAGGAAAGACAGACGAAGCATACAAATTAATTAGAATTAATTTTAGGGATATAAAACCGTATAGTAAAAATATAAGGGACGCACAAGGAAACGTCATTATAGAAAACGTAGAGAAAGTGAGTAGATGGCAAGAATATATAGGGAATTTATATGCAGGAGAGGAACTAACTGCATTAGAACAGGAATCAGACATTGAAAATGATGACTTGGGATATCCTATACTTCGAGACGAGTTTGAATTAGCATTAAAGAGTCTGAAAAATGGTAAGGCGCCGGGTACAGATAAGATGCAAGCAGAAACTCTAAAGGCCGCTGGACAAGCAGTAACAGAACGTCTCTTCCAACTTGTAAGCTATATGTATGAGACAGGCGAGATACCCAAAGATTTCAAATGTAGCATCATAGTAACTATACCAAAAAAGAAAGGTGTGGATAGATGTGAAAATTTTCGAACAATAAGTTTGACAGCACACGTGTCAAAAATATTAACTAGAATTGTGCAAAGACGAATGGAAAAACGAGCTGAAGAAATACTAGGAGAAGACCAATTTGGGTTTACGCGAAACAGGAGAACACGGGAGGCTATTTTAGCTCTGAGAGTGATAATGGAGAAAACAATAGAAAAAGAGGAAAGCATGTATAGAGGGTTTGTAGATCTGGAAAAAGCATTCGACAACGTAAATTGGAAAAAAATGTTTGAAACACTCAAAAGATTGGAATGAGTTATAGGGATAGACGAATAGTACATAGCTTATACAAAGAGCAAACAGCAGTAATAGAATTAGAGCAGGAACATAGAGAAGTAAACATTAGGAAAGGGGTGAGACAGGGATGTGCCCTATCCCCATTGATCTTTAACTTGTACATAGAAGAGGCAATGAATACTGTCAAATGCAGGAAGACATTTGGAATTACTATGCAGAGACAAAAAATTGATATGCTTAGATTTGCAGATGATATAGCGGTATTAGCGTCTAGCAAGGAAGAGTTAGAAGCTGCTCTTAATGAAATGGAAACGGTTCTGACAGAGATACGGTATGAAAATTAACAAAACTAAAACTAAAGTTCTAGTTTGCAAAGGTGGGGAAAATTAATCAAAAACAAGAATACAAGTATCTAACACGAACTTACAGGAGGTTAAGGATTTCTGCTACCTAGGAAGCCAAATAACGCAAGATGGGAAAAGCACAAAGGATATAAAACAACGATTAGCACAAGGTCGTGCTACATTTAACAAGAAAAAGCAACTACTGTGCTCAAAGACCACAAACATAGAAACAAGGAAAAGATTGCTTAAAACATATGTGTGGAGCACAGCACTGTACGGCTGTGAAGCCTGGACAGTAGGAGAAACGGACAAGAAAAAGGTAGAAGCCTTTGAAATGTGGTGCTCCAGGCGTATGATAAAGATATCATGGACAGACAAAGTTAAGAACGAAGAGGTACTAAAAATGGTAGGGGAAGAAAGAAATATGTGGAAAACGGTAAAAAATAGGAGAGATAGGATGATAGGCCACATACTACGGCATGAGGGAATAGTGCGGAATATATTAGAAGCAGAGATAGGAAAAAAGAGAAGAAGAGGCAGACCTAGATTAGACTACTGCACACAGATAGTAAAAGATGTAGGCTGTAGAGGTTTCAGGGAGATGTGTAGGCTAGCCCAGAATAGAAATCAATGGAGGTACGCATCCAACCAATCCCAAGATGGATAAACTAATGATGAAAAGATAACTGTGCTTAAACATGATGATTATTATAAGTAACTACAAGAATTGGTTGGGCAATATTCTCGATTAATGTTAAGTGTGTGAAAGGATTTACTGGAAAACCATTATTTCGGCAAATGTCTAAGTGTTGGGGGATCTTGGTAGCCACAGGTTGCTTAACCTCCTTCACTGAATCTCGGTAAAATAGGGTATAAAATTAGAAAACAATAGAAAGGGAACGAGCTGAATACACATGCTGTGTGAGAATTTCAGGGAACTATGTGGGCTAGCTCAGAATATAAATAAGTGCAGGTACGTGTCCAACCAGTTTTGAGACGGAAAACCTAATGACGAAAAAATAAGCGCAGATAAATCTGATGAGTAGTATAAACAACTAGTTGTTGGTTGCGAAATACCTGCAACTAATGTTGACTGTGCGAAAAGATAAATTGGAAAATATATTAAATCGCCAAATGGTTAAGAGTTGGGGGAACTTGGCAGCCACAGGCTGCTTACCTCCCTTCACAACCATTGAAGGTCGGAGAAATAGGGCATATAACTGTAAAACAACAGAAAGTGATCGAACTGCATCTAACAAGAGAGAACAGCGCCTATGAGGAAAGACAACAAACATAGAATAAGAAGAAAATTGTTGAAAGCATATGTGTGGAGCACAGCACAGTATGCCTATGAAATACGGGCAGTCTGAAACGCAGACAGAAAAACGGTAGCAGCCTTTTGAAATGCTGTGCTTCAGATGTATGAGGACGATAGCATGGACAGACAAAGATAATAACAAATAAGTTACAAAAGTAGTAGGGGAACAAGGATATCTGGGGAAAAAGAGAAATAGTAGGGCTACGTTCTAAGGCATTTTTGGGGAATAGTATGTGATATATTACAAGCAGAGATAGGAAAAAAGAGGTAGATGTAGACCTAGATCAGACAGTAAAAGATGCAAACTGTGCATATTTCAGGGAAATCTGTAGGTTAGTTCAGAATAGGGAACAATGATGGTACGCGTCTAACCAGTTCTAGGACTGAAGACCTAATGATGATGATGATAGTTATTTCATAGAAATTAACATTAACGCATTACACACTTTCATATCTTAAAGCTTGGTTCATATTCACAGAATGTGTAATTTGCATATCATAGTTGAACAGTTAAATAGGTTTGATTCTCGTGTTTGGCTAGGACATTTCAAACACAAACAAATATAAATACTAGTTTCAGTTTTAGACACCAATATACAGAAAGTTTTGTGTTTATAATTAGTTATTTCTTATAAACTAACATTCACAGTTTACACACTTTTATATCCTAATGGTTGGAGCATATTCACAGAATGTGTAATTTGCATATCAGATGTTTGGCCAGAACATATCAAGCTCAATTATGAATGCTAGAGTTTTAGTTTTAGATACGAATATACACAAGGTTTTATACTTTTAATTAGTTATTTCATAGAAACTAACATTAACACTTTACATACTTTTATATCTTATAGCTTGATGCATATTCACAGAATATGTAACTTACATATCGTAGTTGAACAGTTAAATAACTTCCATTCTTGTGTTTGGTCAGGACTGTGGATCGTGGACTTAAGGGTTTGACATTGCCAGTGTCAACACTGATTATCAAAAAAAAAAATTAAAAATTTTATAAAAATATTCTTACCCTGTTGATTTCCTGCTTCAAGAATCTTCAGCAGCTTCCCTGGCTAGCTCAGCTGTGCCGCTTCTCGGATACCTAAATTTACAATCATTCTTCCTTCCCACTCGCACATCATTCAATAAAATCACCAAATAATACAACAATCATACAATCTTTTATTTACCGCTATTTACAAACAAACTATTCACAGGTATACACAGTTTGGTACACTAATTACAACTCAATAAGTGATATGTTTTAAAGTCCTTGTTTTAAATTATTATTTGCAAACACATTTAATACAATATGAGTAGATGGGCCCCAAATAATACCCTATTTTTATTGCACACTGGAGTATGTGAGCTCATAATAACCCAGTTTATTAATGTATGCCTTTTACCTTGCATAAAATTACTACAAAACTAATAAACCCATGTACCCTTAACAATCCAATTTAAATTCATAATGAAATTTGGTAAGTTTTACATACACCACCTTCTTCAATATTTTAAATAACCCTAATAATTGTCAAGTGCATGTATCTTTTCCGATACGTTATATAACCATAAATAACCCCGATGTTCACTCACACATCACCAAATAATTCCAAAAGTTTATCAGATAACAGAAAATTCAAATAAGTTACCTGGAGAATGCTCCAAGCCTCCATCCCTCCAACGATGCTCACCAGAACCCTTGGCTTCGTGACTATGCGTTCTGATACTCCACATATTCATAGATGATAACCCCAGTATTCGCCAAGCGCCTTGCTTCCAAATTACCATTCCATGACAGCATACAAACTCACGTATATTATACTTCTATTTATTAATTTACTAGCTTGGTATGGTATTAGTTGGACCTCAGTTAATTTAATTCTCTCAACACTACTCACGTTAATAACTATAAAACCTCAACTACCAAGTTACACGTGCTAGTACTACATTTACTGTATCATGAATAATTTTTAATACTCACAAGAACTCTACTACCTTTAACCTTTCAATCATTAATTATAAAAATACGTCAATACTTGTCCGTTTGAATTAAATAAATTAAATGAATTTTGCGCGTAAATAATTTGTTCGTTTCTCTATACAGGGTGTTTGAAATTGCATTGCTTACCCCAAATTTAACCCTTTAAATCCATAACAATATATATATATATATATATATATATATATATACTACAGTTTCAATTTTAGATACGAATATACAGAAAGTTTTACATTTTTAATTAGCTATTTCTTAGAAACTAACATTAACGGTTTACACACTTTTATACCTTAATGCTTGTTGCATATTCACAGAATGTGTAATTTGCATTATCGAGTGTTAGGTCAGAACATGTCAAACACAAATATGATGCTACTGTTTCAATTTTAGGTACGAATATACAGAAAGTTTTGTTTTTAATTAGTTACTTGATTAACGATTTACACGCTTTTATATTCTAAAGCTAGGTGCAGATCTGCAATGTGTAACTTGTATATCATATTGAACAGTTCAATAAATTCCATTCTTCTGTTTAGTCAGAACATGTTAAACACAAACATAAATGCTACAGCTTCAGTTTTAAATATGAATATACAGAAAATGTTATGTATTAGTTTCCTAAAAATAATTAGTTATTTCATTGGAACTAATCTTAACACTTTACACACTTTTATATTCTAAATCTAGATGCAGATACACAATATGTAATTTGCATAACATATTGAACAGTTCAATAGGTTCCTTTCTTGGCCATGGTCGAAACTTATCAAACACCAATATAAATGCTACAGTTTCAGTTATGAATATATACAGAAAATTGTATATTTTAGCTTCCTAAAAACAGTTATTTCATAGAAAATAACCTTAACACTTTACACACTGTTATATCCTAAAGTTAGGTGTAGATACACAATGTGTAATTTGCATATCATATTGAACGGTTAAATAAAATAAATGCTACAGTTTCAGTTTTAGATATGAATATACAGAAACTTTTATGTTTTAGTTTCCTAAAAATAATTAGTTATTTCATAGAAACTAATCTTAACACTTTACACACTTTTATATCTTAAATCCAGGTGTAGACACACAAGTGGTGATTAGCATGTCATATTGAACAGTTCAATAGATTCCATTCTTGTGTAGTCAGAACATGTCAAACACAAATATAAATGCTACAATTTCGGTTTGATATAAATATACAACAAATTTTATATTTTAGTTTCCAAAAAATAATTAGTTATTTCATAGAAACTTAACATTAATACTTTACACACTTTTATATCCTAAAGCTAGGTGCAGATACCAATGTGTAATTTGCATATATCGAACAGTTCAATAGGTTCCTTTCTCGGGTTTGGTCAGAACTTATCAAACACAAATATAAATGCTACAGTTTCAGTTATGAATATATACAGAAAATTGTATATTTTAGTTTCTTAAAAATAGTTATTACATAGAAACTAACCTTAATACTACACACACTTGTATAACCTAAAGCTAGGTGCATACACACAATGTGTAATTTGCATATCATATTGAACAGTTAAATAGGTTCCATTCTTGTGTTTAGTCAGAACATGTCTAACACAAATATAAATGCTACAGTTTTAGATATGAATATACAAAAAAAATTTATGTCTTAGTTTCCTAAAAATAATTATTTATTTCATAGAAACTAACCTTAACACTTTACACACTTTTATATTCTAAAGCTAGATGCAGATATACAATGTGTTAAATAGATTACATTCTTGTGTTTAATTGGACCATGTCAAACACTAATATAATCGCTACTGTTTTGGTTGTAGATATGAATATACAAAAAATTTTGTTTTAGTTTATTAAATATAATTAGTTATTTCGTAGAAACTAATCTTGGCTTGGCACTTTACATAGTTTTATATCCTAAAGTTTGATACAAACACACAATGTGTAATTTGCATTCAAATTGAACAGTTTAATAGGGTCCACTATCGTGTTTAGTCAGAGCATGTCAAAGAAATATGAATACTACAGTTTCAGTTTTAGATATGGATATACAGAAAGTTTGTTTTAGGTTTCTAGAAATAATTAGTTACTTCATCGAACTAACTTTGAGACTTTCAAACTCAATTATACCTTAAAAGTTGGTGCACATTCAAGGAAAGTATAACTTACATGTTGTATTTGAACACTAATATTGAGAAACATATTTATTAATAAATACTGTACTGGTTTTCTATATTCCTAATTGATTATTTAGGCTGCCTTAATGACTGCATACTATTTGCTACAATAATAAATTGTTCAATACCTTTATATAAATGCTGAATGCTACAACTGGTAATAGAATATTCTGCAAACAATTATATATTATGGTGCTGTATAATTTCAGTACCTTTCTATCTCACTATTATTATCCCTTAATGTGTTCAATTAAGTAATTTCTCTTAAAGCAATTTCTAAAAAATCTGATTACTTTCAAAGCTATTTGTTCCTTAACAGACTATTATTTACCTAATGCCATTGATATCTTTGTCAACAGTATGAAATTAATAATATAAGTGTAAAATTTTACCATTCCTGGACCATTGGGATAAAACTTTGAATAAACATTCAATGAATTTAAAATAGATAAAACAATTGAGTATGGAATGTGTACATACGTATTCATTTTGCATTACAAAAAAACATTCCAGTACGATTGGATGTATTTAACTTGTACTAAGTATGATATTAATATGCATCACTATTCTTGTAAGAGTGTAGTTTATATTTTTCTTAAATACTCTTTAATTGGACATCGTGGGGTAAAATGCTTATATTTTTGTTTGAGTCTAATACATTTTACACACAATTTGTATGTTTGTCACAAAACAGTGCCATACTAAAAATCATACAATTAAGGGTATAACAAAAAGGTTAAAAAAACTAAACAAATTAATTGGTATTTAGTGTTAGCAAATAATTTAACTTATTGGTGTGGTTTACTAAACGTATCAATTCTTTTTTGTTCATGAAATAATTTGTATTTAATTTTATCATTACATAATCACAGAAAACTCCAGATACAAAAATTATTTTAAATTTTTTCTCCACCTACAATTGTTGAATCTTATAAAGAAACATGCCTTGATCAAACTAACCGTAATGACTACACATGAGACACTTTAACCTATACAATATAAAAACAATGTCTTCTTGATTAAATTTTGAATGCATTTGAAACAGATGAAGTTTGTTCAAGTTCAAATGTCAATCCAATCATCAGAGGTGCCACATGTGAGAAGTTGTAACTCACAATACATAATTATGATTCAATAGTTAAACTAATTTATTAATTATACTAAAAATAAATAAAATGCATGTAATGTAAAATACTGTTTAAACCAGTGGTGATTACTCCCAATGAGCTAAGTGTGCACTGCACATCTTGAAATAATTGAAAAAATAAGAATCCCAGTATTATGTTTATCATCATCATGGCAAAAAGAATAGACACCTGAGTCTAACATTTCTGACTATACAGGGTTAGTCTAAATGGTGTTCACAATTTTAAGTGTACGTAATTTTGGTTCTGTTTACCATATAAATAATAACAAAGTTACAATAAAGGAAAAACTTAAAAAGTTTAATCCTAGATATTCAGTATTATAAATGTTCAATGTATGAACTCCTTGTGACACGACAAACGTCAAGCTTGTAATCAACTTCTTGCTATACTTTTAGAAGTGTCCCAGTCTATTCTTTCAATGGCTGTGGTAATCCGTTGCTGGAGTTCAGGTATGCTTTTTGGTAAAGGTAATGTATACACTTAATCCTTGATAAATCTCCACAAGAAAAAATTACAGGGGGTAATATTAGGGCATCAAAGTGGCCAGCTCAAGAGTGCGTTGTCATCGGCACCAGCACTACCGATCCATCTGACTGGCAGGCAATCTCTTAGGTCAGCCCTAACATCCAAACGGTAATGAGGTGGTGCACCATCCTATTGCAGTATGAAATTCGAAAGAATCTTGTTCTAACTGTGGAAGAAGCTATTCCACTAGCATATCCAAGAAAATTAATCCTGTTATTGTATTTTCAGTAAAGAAAAAAGGCCGAACACTTTCTTATGAGTGAAGGCTCAAAACACATTAACTTTTGGATAACTGCACACTTACTCAATGTAAGCATGTGGGTTCTCCAAGCCCCATATTCTGACATTATATCTGTTCACTCTGCCACACAAGTGGAAGGTGGGTTCATCGCAAAACAATAAACAATTAACAAAATTGTAATTTTCCATTAAGACCTGCATACTCTCATAAAAAGAAAGTCTTTGCACTTTGTCATTTGGTTTTAAAACTTGAAGAAGCTGAAGTTTGTAAGTCTTAAAACTTTATACATTTGCATAACATATTGCATATTCTGAACTGGTATTCTCAAATAATACAATACAATGCCCTTCAACTTCTGCTGACTTCGTTATTCTTTTATTGGGTTTACATGGATCGGTGGCACATACATGTAAAGCATTTATGCGAAACCAAGCTCCAGTACGCATTATTTTCTCGTGGTTTGGATTCTAAGGTCTATAGAGATGAACGCAGATCCATAAAGGGTGCTTTTTGCATAGAGCGCACAATGGAGCACTCCTTTCCCCCCACCATCCCCTTTGTTTTCGATTATGATGCTGACCTTGCAGCAGTCAGAACTTCTAAACAAGGGCTTCAACAATCCCTTGCTAAATTTGATGGTCACAAATCTTCACTTGCATTCAAACGCATTAGTTCCCTATGGCTCCACGCAGGATGTCGCTGTATGCAGTTTCCTCCACTAGAAGTGGAGCACAAGGTCCATGTAAAATTGCTTTATACTTTAGATGATCTCAATACTTCTTCCAAAAATAAAATAAAAAATTTCCGACCTGCTACTACTCCGGTAGCTACTTCTGATTCTACTCACACCTTTTCTGCTGAACCGGATGTTGCTTACAAGTCCACTACAATTGAGAAAAATACTTTTACTTCACATGACCAAACTGTTAAGATTTCTCCTATGCCTAAGGGTAGATCGAATACTTCTTCTGTACTTTCTGCTGTTCTTATTCCTGGGTGTACTTCTACTTGTCAGGTCATATGCTTTAATTACAATCGATCTGGTCATGTTTCGGCACTCTGTACTTGTCCTCAAGTACTCCATTGCTATGGTTGCTGGCATAAGGGAGTTACTCACCGCAACTGCCCCTACTGTTATTCTTTACTAATAGGTCTTCAAATAATACTTAAAATTCTATCCTCAGCTCTAGAAGCCAAACTTCTTCTGCTTCTAATTCTACGTTCTCTTCTATACCTCATCTCGACCATCCTACTACTACTACCAAAACATACCCTTCTTCAGTAAATATGGCTTCATACAAAATTTCTTCGGTTTCTAGTTCTAAGTCCTTTTTTGCACCTCCTCCTGCTTGTCGTACTACCATCACATCATATCCTTTTCATCCATATGCGTCTTCGAACTACAATATTGATTTCTACAGGTATCACGCCCCTACTTACCGCACTCCTACTAATAAGAAACAAATTTCTTCCGTCCTTAACTGCTCCAATGATTATCAAAAAGATCCTACATATTCACTTCCACCTCAGACCGTGCCTCCCTCATGATTGGAACTCATACTTCAAATTAGTGACTTACTGGTAGTCACCCACGAGTTTGTTCCGACTTTCTTGAATGATTCTACCCAAGAAATTTCTGTCGTGTCTGCAACCGCAGATGTGTTTGAAGTGACAATAACTTCTAATATTATCAGTGAAGGTCCTGTTAAAGTTAATGGACCATATCGTTAATGCCTGTTGCTGTTGCCAAAGTTTTACCTGTTCCTGTATCTTTATCTGCTGTTGTCAAGAAAGCAATTCCTATTATAGATGAAGTTTTGCCTGATCCTACTCCTTTGTCTGACATTGATGAAACAGTACTTGCTTTTACTCCTTTTTTTAATGTTGATGAAGTTCAATCTGAGAATGCTCCTTTTGGAGTTCTTCCTGATTCTGCTTCTTTATCTAATGTTAATAAATTTCTACTTGCTTCTGTTCCTTCATCTAACGTTGATGAAATTCTATTTGATTCAACTTCTTTATCTAACAAAATTTCTACGTGATTCTGTTCTTTTATCTAAGGTTGATGAAATTCTACTAGATGTTCCTTTATCTACTGTTGATGACGTTCTACCAGTCTCTGTTCTGCTATTTGCTGTTGATGAAGGTATACTTGCTTCTACTTCTTTATCAAATATTGACAAAGTTCTACCTGATGCTGTTCCTATGTATAACGTAGCTGCAGTGTTGGCTGGTTCGGTTTCTTTTGTAACGTTGATATTCTGACAACCCCAACCCATGATGTTCCTTTTTCAACCGTTGACTTTCTTACAACCAATCCTAAAAACAAACGACTTTCTTCAATAATGCGTTCTAAGTTTCATAAACCACAACCACCATTACTATCTCCACTATCACCACCACCTCCTCAACCGTGTGCTACAACTACTACACCCCCTGTTAAACCTGTTTTGCAGAAAACTACAACATTTTGTAAAGAAAATACAATTTTATAAGATTACACATATTACTTCAACACATACCCCTAGTTTAAGAATGACGGTTACATTGGATTAAATTGTGCTAACTATATGCTTCTTTAGGTAGATGATTATTCATACACACTAATTTAGCAGACATTTCGCAAAGGAGATACAATTTTAAGTTAAAGTACTACCTCCCATCCCTACTTTAACGACAGTGGTTAGATTGGATAGAAGATAGTTGAATTGAACACCTCTTAGGTAGAAAATTACTCAAGTAAACAAATTTAACTGACATTGTTTTGGAAAAGGAGATACAATTTTGTAAAGTACATTATTTCAACCCCTATCCCTACTTTAACGACTATGGTTATATTCGATTGAAGGGTGCTGAATTGAAGCTCTTTTAGGTAGATGATTATTCGCACAAACAAATTTAAGCAGACATCACTTTGTAAAGGAGACACAATATTTTTAAAATTTATCCCCCCCCCCCATTGCTTGTAAATTTTGTTTTGGTTTTTGTATGTTCCATAAAGTGTCGTGAGATTTCATCCACACATTAATGATAAATAATAGCCACATTTTGTGTACCACTGGTTTTAAATGTGTGGATGGATTTGAGTGTTGCTAACTACACACTGGTTATTGAATATAGTGTAAGTTTGGTACATCAAATGAAACTGAACTATTCAATAGTCATTATAGTTGTCATTGGCTGCTTGCTAACTATTTTCTACACTTGTCTAAATGTTGCTGAAGATTTGCATTGAAAAAATGTTATAACCGTATTTCGCTACAGAAGATAAAAATCAAAAACATTCTCTTAATTATAGCATGCTTCATTATACTAACAACTGAGGATTTATGTAAAACCTATACTAAAATAGTGTACATTAAATAAAGTCATGTATGCCTATGCACATATTTATAAGTATATATAAACATTCAATAGTCAGTCATGCATTCTGATCTTACTGACATTCCTGGATGCTTCTTTGGGAGAAAATGTTTCTAAAAATGGCACTATGTAAGGTGAATATGAATGCTTAAGAAATTTGCATATTAATTCGCTAAGCTTATGGCATTAGCCGGATCATATGGATGTTGAGGATGAACGTGCAAACTATTTTAGGGTAGTATGACGACTTGTGGATCTATTTATATGGTAATTGGTAGATATCTTGTTTGTTTGTAATTAAGATGTTAGCAACCAAGCGAAGTAAAACGTTTTTGTTGTGGAACGATTGAATCCTTGTGTATATTTTTGATTATGGCTACTTCTGGCATAAGTAAAAGTCTGACTAAAATACCAATTAAGAGTTAACGTTTTCATACAAGTAGGAAAATTTATATGGTATAGTCCTAGTACTGTTTCTGTTTTATTTAGCATTTTAGGAATTAAGTTTCATTTGGCCAACCATAGACAGGAAGATAGTCTTCTTCCATTTTGCAGAAAATTGAGGTTGTAATATAGGTTAAGTGTCAATGCTGTATAAATTTTTTTACAAGAAAAATGCAATTATTGAATTTGTAAAAGATAACCCAATAATTTAAGTGGCGGCAGTTGAAAAAAACTCTCTTTTAATTAAAAAGAAATAAAGTATTATTAATATTTAGCGATAGAGTTAGGAAACCAAAAGCAGAGGAAACCTATTCGGAAAAACAGTCTTTCATGCAGAGAGGAAGTTGTAAATGAGGTAGCTGAAATAGACCGTTTAGCATTCTATCAATTCTGACTGAAAACAAAATTAGAAAACCTTTCAAGGTAAGAGTAAACTTTAACGTGGTTTCTTATTTGATGAAGCCCATTTTTGCATTCTGTTTTCAATAAGACACCCTTCGCACCACAGTACTTCACCAGTAAAGCTTTTAAACTTTTATGTCAGTACCGTTTAGAGTAGAATCAGAATAATAACATAATGTCAATTTTTACCTGTAACAACACCTGCTGCTGATACGTTAAGTACTTCTTTGCCTTCTTTGCATATAAAACCCACATAAGTAAAACAATTTTTTAGTTTCTTATTTAACCGAAGACCATGCTTTATCGATAAAACAAATTGCTTCTGAAAGAGTTATCGAAGCTGTCAATAACTTCTATTAATTTAATCATTAAAGTTTTTCTATCTGAAACTTAAAGTTATTTATATCTTAATTCAGAGGTCATAAAATAGATGTAGTGTGCAGTGGTAAAAAAAATTTTTTAAGTTCATCAATTTTAGAGTGCAAGTGCAATTATCTATCATTAAAAGTAATTTTGAAATTATTACCTTCCTGGTAGCATCCAGACTTTCAATTTCGTTTTATATACTACTGGCAATTGTTTAGGCACCTACAATCTTTAGATTTCCAAATAACCATAAATTTGCTTTTTATAACTGTTAACATTAACACGCATAAGGATTTTTACCTGTTATTTTAATAATTTACCCCCAACACACTTTTAATTTTTAAATTTAAATGTTTATTTCAAAGTTAATAAGACAAAGTAGTTTTGTTAGTACTGAAAATGTCACACTGCAAGTAATTCTTTCTAATCTGTGAAACCGTGTAACAATTTTCAGCTATTTTGGAATCCACCCACCTACATATAGTAGAAACCACAAAAGAAGATATCTGCATCATGACTTGTAACCACATGTATTCAGTTGAAAATTTGAAGTCAATGTAGCATCTAGTTCATAAATACCAAATTAATATCAGTTGTGAAAAGTATTTTATTTTCACACAAGTAGTTGCTTTTACTACTTTAAAATTGTTGTCTTAATACTTTAAGGGTTTAATAAATTTAATTAATATAAATGCAAGTAACCCTACTTTCATTATGTAGAAAAAATGCAACGACCACGTCAAAGTTTTGCATTCTAAACACTTAATATCAGATCCCCAAAAATAAGAATTATCTAACACTAGTTCTGTACCTGGAAAATACTATGGTCTTCCTAAGATTCGCAAACAAAATGTTCCGCTACTTCCTATCATCAGTACTTTGAATACACCCACTTATCAATTACTAGTTTTTTGTACAAAAATTTTGCAATTATCCTTTGCTTTGAAGAATTATAATACCAAAGACACTTTCACCTTTGTGAATCAATTCCGAAATTTTCAATTACCGCAAGACCATGTTCTACTTTCATTGGATGTATTACCGTTATTCACTAACATACCTCTGGATTTGGCCCTTGATATAATTAAGGATAAATAAGATAACATAAAACCACATACCACTCTTACAAAATCATTGTTCATGGCATCTATTACACTAATTTTCAAGAACACCTATTTCGTTTTTCAAGGTGTATACTATTTGCCAAAATTTGGAACTCCAATGGACTCCCCTTTATAACCGGTACAACCCAAATAGTTATGGACCATCTACTTGAAGGTGTTACACCTAAGTTAAATTTCAACATGGTTTTTTTGGTGAAGTACATTGACGATATCATTTGTTCTGCTCCAATTAATAAAATTGAACATCTCTTAGAGCGCTGCAATGCTTTCACTCAACATCTACAGTTTACCATTAAAAAGGAAACTGAAAAAAAATCCATTTTTGGACACTTTAGTCATTAGAGACTCCACCAATAAGCTGATCTTCGATTGTTATAAAAAAAACCTATGAGCTCTGACAGGTATGTCAATTAATTTTCCAATCACTCATTTAGTCACAAGATTACTACAGCTTTGGCATTGAAACACCAGAAACAATTGATATGAGAACCACAATTTAAAAAAAATAACCTAATGCTACTTGAAACTACTTTGTGTAACAATGGTTATCCTAAGCAATTAGTAAAGAAGGTGCTCTACACTACTCTTTGTCTGAACAATACTGAATGACCTAATAACTTTTCATTCAGCAAGTTACCTTATATAAGTTACCTTATAAGTTACCTTATATTCAAACAGACATGAGGAAAGTGTGTGAAATATATTAGAAGCAGACATAAAAAAAAGAGAGGTTGGACTATTGTACACAGATACCTAAAAGCTGTGGGAATTTCAGGGAAATGTGTAGACTAGCTCAAAATAGAAATCAATGGAAGTACGCATTCAACCAGTTCCAAGAGGGAAAACCTAATGACGAAAAAAAAATTGTACTTCAACCTGATAATTATCATAAGCAATTACAGGTATTGGTTTTGCAATATTCTCAACTAATGTTAATTGTGCGAAAGCATTTACTAGAAAGCTATTAATTTGGCAAATGTCTAAGTTTTGAGGGATCTTGGTAGCCAGGAGCTGCTTAACCCTCTTCACATACTACTGAATCTCGGTAAAATAGAACATATAATTAGAAAACAACAGAAGGGGAACCGGGTTGTATCTAGGCTATGGAAATTTCAGGGAACTGTGTAGGCTAGCTCAGAATAGAAATAAGTTTCAAGACAATAAACCTTGTTCAAAAGAATATATGGGAAAACTATTAATTCGCCAAATGTTCGAGTGTTGGGGATCTTGGTAGCCACAGACTGCTTAACCCCCTTTACATACCACAGAATATCGGGAAAATAGGGTATATATTTGTAAAACAATAGGAGAACCAAACTGCATCTAACAAGAAAAAGCAGTGGCTGTGTTCAAAGACAACAAACATAGAAACAAGGAGAAAATTGTTGAAAGCATATGTGGAAAACAAAAAAATAGGAGAAATAGAGGACAGCATACGTGCCAAAGCATTTTTGGGAAATAGTGTGGGATATATTACAAGCAGAGATAGGAAAAAAAGAGGTAGAGATAGGCCTAGATCAGGCTAATACATACAGATAGTGAAAGATGCAGACTGTGGAAATGTCAGGAAAATAAGTAGCTTAGCTCAGAATAGGAAACAATGAGGGTACACGTCTAACCAGTTCCAGGACTGAAGACCAAATGATGATATTGATTATATATAAATAAGCTACATTTTAAGACATATGTGACCTTTAGTTTAAAAGGTATTAAAGTGACTCATTAATCATAATATGAAAAATATTTTCCTTATAAACATCTAAAGAAAGATGCATACGTGTATTTAGCTACTGTGATTCTTATGTTATTATGCACATGGTATTTTGTCAATGGTGTTGAACTTTGAAACTGTGCTTTGTGCAGAGAATGAAAGAATTAAGCCTAGTCTTTTTTGATTGATTTACTTAATTTGCTGTCTTTAAATTTATAAAATATTATATTATATTATATTATATTATTTATTATATTATATATATTTATATTATATATATTATATTATATTGTGAGGACTACTTACTTAAAAATATTGATTTTTCTATATTAGTTTTAGTGACAACTTTCAAGGAGGCCTAAGCCCCTCTAGCTCCTCTTACAAAATGTAAACCCCCTACTCTAATGTCTCAGGAGCCACCACTGAGAGTAACTGATTTACTGTAATAGTTAAAGAACTCTCATTATCTTACCTTAAGAAACCTCAATCTATTCTATTTGAGGATAATGACAAAACTGCATACTAAACCTCAAACAACTTATGTATAGTAACAACTAACTTACCTGCTTTTGTATCAGGAACATCAATTTTTCGCCTACTCGATGGCTCTGCTTTGTCCTTGACTCCAATGATTTCTTCATCCATTCCGAAAGAGTAATATATACAACTTTGAATTTTTTCTCCGAGTGGTACCAATAAAATATAAAAGTTTAATAAAGGACGGCAGAGTTAGTATCCACTACTCACTACAAAGGATTAATCACTTGTATTTATATATTCGTATATTATTATCTATTAAATTTTGTGCCCTATATACATATATAAAGCAATCTTACCTAGTCCACACTAACAGTACTTTTAATGCAGATACTCAACTTCCAACGGAATCGAGTTTTAAAAACGTCAAATTATTTAAGGAGTTAGTGTTGCGCAATCAGCCTTGAAGATAGTACAGTAGGGAGACGACGTTACATGATAAAAGTAGAAACATGTCAGCCGTATTGAATTGTCGTTTTTGTCATCCGTATACAGGTTAGACTTTTAGTACATTTCAACAATTTAGTGCGTGTGTATATTACATTTGAAATTGCTAATCTAAAATAATTATGGCATTATGCTCCGTAAGCGCTTGTAACAGTAAAGATGCCGTTCATCTGATAGAGAATAGCTTTTCATGAATAAGTAAATAATGTTCAGAGGAAGATTTTAGGAAATTGTTAGTGCGATAATTTAAATTCCAGTTGCTTGAAAATAGTATAATTTATTTATAGTTTAAATTTTTTAGGATATCTTTTCTCATTACGAAAAGCATTGTGGTAGCATCTCCTTACTATACTACCTCCAGAATATTAACTTACTTAAGCTTTGGTGGTTACACTACAGTTAAGTTACAAATACTTTATTTTAACTGTAGCATTTTATGAATTAAATTTTTGCAATAAAATTTCTTTTCTATTCCACTAATGTTAAGAGCTAGAGTCTGTAATTTTAAACGCCTCTTAGGAGAACCACAAAGTGCAAGAAATTCAGAAACACATAACACTGCAATATTCAAAGAATTTATATTATTTATACAACCCTATTATTGTATTTTAGTTTTTAAAGCCGAACTAAAGAAAAATTATGTTTAATTGTATGCTATTACAAAATTTTGTTTAATATTAAATAACAAGTATTATTTTAATCATGATTCTATCCTTGAAATAATTTTAAAATATATTGATTTAGGGATATTTTTTAGTATACCCGGATGGTTTACGTTTACGTTCACGAACGTCAATTATCTTCCTGGCATATAATATTTGTTATATAACTTTCACCGGAAAAATTTTATTTAATTGTTTAATCTATTCCAACCTCTTGTTTAAAGATAAGACGAATGTTCATCTGTCTCTATTTATATTAATTGTTATTGCCTTTCTATGTTATGAGTCACGTAAAGGGTCACACATTAATACGTGCCAAATTCATTTTGTTTTAAAAGTGTGTTATTAGTTAACAACCAATAGAATTAAAAATAAGTGCACTCCAACCTAGAAAATTTGAGACGACAAAAGCAAAGTTAATAGAAACGAGTGTTTGTGTAAGAATAATCATTTCAAGGTATAGAAAAATATTAATGCAAAACTAGAAGTTTGTTGAAAGACTTTTAAACAGCTACAGTAAAACTTATAGATCATTCAATGCAAATGAAAACAAATTTTAACAGAATATGAAAAGAATACAAAAATAATATTTTCTTCGATAAAAAATTCAGTTTAAAAGATAAACACAAAAACAAACAATTTAAGAGGTATAAAGATTTAAACCGCAGAAGAAATTTTGTTCAAACTACATATCTGTATGGGTATGCAATCTAACTAACTGACCAATAAGTACGCAGCATGCAAATAAATAACAACAGCAGACACTCCTCAATTAGTAATGTACTCGTTCGACACCCCTCGAATATAAAATAAAGCCGGCTGAATCTACAATACAGACAAACCTCAGTATAAAAAGAGTTCCAAACGCTAGGGCAAATCATTTCCTATCGTTCTCTTTAAGAAAGCCCTCAAACTTCTTAGAAGGAGCTTAAGAAACGTGCAAGACGGGAGTCAACAAGCTGCTTGTGCATTAAGGGTTTTCTTTCAGATTATCTCGTTAAGACCACCAAATGTAACGGGATAACATCAAGTGAATTCTCACAACGCTACCAACAGGATCCTACCATAACTTTGACCGATTTATTTCCGCGGCCACCCCAGTATCAGGACTAATTCTTAGAGCATGTGACGCCAACAAACACGCCAGGATTGGGAACATTCCACATCAGTTCGCTTTCATTTTTACCAACCAAGGACTCCGCCTTACGCCAGCGTCTCCGTCTACCAACCGCTAGGTACAGAGCAGCTATAAATAGAGGAATTTCCGTATAGGAAACTGAAATTTAATTGTTAGGGTCCGGTCTAATCGTTGTTAGCGCTAGTGTCGCATATTTACCCAACCTCAAAACCTTCAGCAACTGCTATTGTTTATCTAAACTGTATTTGTAGTTTCGTTTTTTCGTATCCATTGTTTTGAAGTTTAGTTTTATAAATATAATATAACAATTTTAAATGTCGCGTAAATACGTTAAAAAGTGCTGTGTCCCCAGCTTCAATGATATAGACAGTAAGAGGCATATTTAAAAAAAATCGGCCTCAACTTTTTAAATTCTGGTTGAACAACATTGGAAATGATAAACTTAAGGGCCTAAGTGAAAATTAAGTGTATTCCTCCTATAAAGTGTGTGAGAAACATTTTGAAAGTAAATTTATTGAGCCAAGTAAAAAAGTTATCACTGGTAATCCTGGTAATAGTAAGTTAATCCTATAAAAAATTCAATTTAGATTCATACTTGTACAATATTTAAAAACGTTATATACTCTCTGTACAAAAATTGTGGAGGCATATGATGCTGAAATTTGAATTTGACACTAAAACTGTAAGGTAATATTGTGCTATTAAACTCACGATATTTATTTCAGCCGCTCAGATCCAAAATGAGGTTGTGACTGAAAGCTATTCTAGAAATATTGTTTTAATGGAGCATGCATACAGTCTTGTAGAACCCGAAATAACATTAGTCGACAATGCTTTTGACTCTGAGGTCACCTAAAATAGTCACCTTACAACTGATTTTGTTAAAATTAATCCTGTAGATTGCAATTTGGTTTATGGTATGTATTAATATTTACAGATGTTAGTTTTAGTATGCTTTAAAATTTGAAATGTATTGTTGCAAGCTACTATTAGACAACCCATCAAACACACACACACAAGCGCCGTAGGCACTGTATATTCTCCAGGAATCGAAAATTCTTCTAGCAATTACTGGAAAATGAGTCATTCTTTTTAATTCAGAATATATATAAGACCGCTAATAAATGTAAGAGTCAGTTTATATCAGAATGTCGAACATAAATTATTACGTGTAAAGTTATATAGTTGAGCTTTTGAAAGTCCAACAGTAAACATAAATGTTATATGATGTGCACGTGTCTAATGTACATGCAGCTTGTAGTATACATAAATAGATAGAAGTGTAATAAATAATAGTTGTGTTAGTGTTATTAATGGACCTATGGTAAAGGAGTTAGTTTAAGAAGATATTAGTGCTTGTAAATTCATTAATGTGATAGTGCTTCATTGTTAATTGGACTGAAAACATCTATAAATAAGGCATATACTGTTAATTAGACTTGTGAACAGTGAGTAATAAAGACTCTTGTTATTACTTGTTTTAAATTAGAGAAACGCGGTAGTAGTAGCCCGCTACAGTATGATGGTTACTGCCGAAGTTTCTTCAAAATAATACACAAAACGTTAATACCTAATCAAATAAGTGTTAGCTATTTGTTTTTATGAATGAGTGTGTGGCATGTGGCATAATGGTAAAAATAATTTTGTTTTAGATTGTCATCCATTAACATTGGAAAGATGTGAAACTCGAACAATGTTGAAAAAAACTTCTGTTAAAGGTAAAGTAATATTTTTATCTACAACTAATATATAATATACGTATTACACCTGTGGTTTTTGCATTATAATACTATATATTAATCACGCTAGCTAATAATGAACAGCAGGGGGAATAATGGCTCTTTATTCCCTCTTACAGACCAACTGGAAAATAATATTATTAAATCCCAATACCTTTGAAATTAAAAACAAATGTCAAATGCCAAATATCAAATACCATGTCTCAATTCAATAACACAAACAACTATTTGTGTTGGTTTTCGTTAATTTATTGTAGAGTTTTGATAATTTGGAACGTCAAGTTATATAAATTATGCTTTCTTATATTGATACTTAGTTGTAGATAAAGTATTGTTGCGATCCACTATTAGGCAACCCGTCAAACATACAAACGCCCGGGGCACAGCGTATTCTTCAGCATTCGAGAATCCTTCTACAAAGTTCTAGATAATGAGTCATATCTTAATGCAGGGTATATATAAGGCCGCTTATGAATGTAAGAGTTAGTCTATTCTTGAATGTCTAATATAAATTATATCGTTGTAAAGTAAACGTAGTTGAGTTTTTAGAATATATACATAAATGATATGCTGTGTCTAACGTGCATGCAGCTTGCAGTATACATAAATAAATAGAAGTGTATAAACAAATAGTTGTGTTAGTGTGGTTATTGGACCTAGGGTAAAGAAGTTAGTTTAAGAAGATATTAGTGCTTGTAAATTCATTAGTGTAATAGTGCTTCATTGTTAAGTGGACTGAAAACATCTATAAATAAGGCATATATTGTTAATTAGACTTGTGAACAGTGAGTAATAAAGACCATTATTATTACTTGTTTTAAATTAAAGAAACGCGGTAGGAGTAGCGCGTTACACTGGTGTCAGGCATTTGTGGGGTATATAGTGATTAATTTAAAACACAAGTCTAAAGACATTTAAGTAGTTTGTATATGCCAGTTACAAGAAACCAAAGTAAGATGGAGGCAGAGACTTTAATGAATTTCCTTAAGGATTTTAAATCCGGTATGGAGGAAAGGTTTACTGAAAACGCTGAGAAAATAGAGGAGAGGTCAGTTGAACTGGAATCAAACCTTACCGAAAGGTTAAGTGAAAATGCTAAGAAAATAGAAGAACGCTTTAGTGAAAACGCGATGAAAATGGAAGAGTTGAATGAAAAGACGGCCACGTTAGAACAAAGATTAATAGCAAGCTCCATTGCATTGAAAGAAGATGTTACTGAACAGGTAAAAACAGTTGAGCAAAAGTTGGATAATAAATTGGTAAAAATGGAAGAAGATGTGATGAGACTTCAAGAACAAATGATTTCACTAACAACGCGACCACTTGAATTACCAAGCCAAGTTGTTAATCAGAACATTCCAGAAATAAGAACCATAGAAGGAAGCGAGTCAATTCCGTCTAAATTTAAAGTAAAACCACCTACATTCGATGGTAAAACACCTTGGCCCACATATTTGAAACAATTTGAAGCTGCTGCAATAGCCAACGGTTGGTGCAACAAAGAGAAGGCTATCTCCTTAATAGTGGCCCTACGGGGGGAGGCTCTTAACATCTTGCAAACGATTCCCGATCACCAGCAGAATGATTACGGCCTCTTAACATCAAAGCTTGAGATGAGATATGGAGATGCACACCTTCAACAGGTTTACCACGCACAAGTTAAGAACCGCTCGCAAAAGACAAGTGAAGGCCTGCAAGAATTCGAAGCTGACATTGCCAGGTTAGTTAGATTGGCGTACCCAACGGCACCAGATAGCTTCCTCGAACAACTTGCTGTCCAAACATTTGTGGATGGCGTTAAGGATAGCGAAATACAGCAAGCGCTAAGACTAGCACGGCCAAAAATGTTAGATGATGCACTGGCCCATGCGCTTGAATTTGAAGCAGCTAAGCAGACATCACATAGGGTGAGTCGCAAAGCTCGGTCTGCCTTAGAGGAACCTGGTCAAGCTCAGAACAGCATAGATGAAATAATTAACCGTGTGTTTGAAAAGCGAAAGGCGGAAAGGCTGAAAGACAACGACCGCGGAGATGGCGTCTACGATGCTGGAGCTGCGGTGAAGTTGGCCATATGCAGAGACGCTGTACTCAACCAAAGAAACAACCGGTTGTGCCAAAGCTGGTCCATGTAAGGGGGCGAACTTCGACAGCACAGCGTAGTGCCCCGGAGATTATCATCCGTGCTGCATCGTCAATGGAAGTCTGGACAGCATTTATATCGATGGTAGAATTAATGGTAGGGTTGTCCGATTACTTGTGGATACAGGAGCAACAAGAACTATTGTGAGACCAGATTTGGTTGGTCGTGGAAAAATGCTACCTGTATCGGTGTGTCTCCGAACGGCAAGTGGTGAGAAGATTGGTACTCACGGAGAGACTGCCGTTATGTTGACAATTGGGGACAAATTAATTAATCATCGAGTGTTGGTAGCTGATATTACAGAGAAGTGATCTTGGGAATGGATCTCATGAGAGAATATGGTTTCATGTAAACATGAAAGAAAATGTGCTTCGGATAGATGATGATGAGATTCCATTTCAAGGTACGAGTAACCAGACGATGCATGTTCGAATGATTTGCGATATGAAAATACCCGAGAAAGCGGAAATGATAGTAATGGGACGCCCGGATGATACGCTCGGGAAGGACAAGTATGCATGATGGAAGCAACTGAATCGGGAATGGGTCAGGAGGATTACTATTGGAAGAACGCTGGTAAAGTTTCGAGATATGGTACCAGTAAGGGTGCTGAACATTAATCCGCATACGGTGACCCTGAAGAAAGACACGATTGTGGGAAGTTGCATTCCAGTATGCCATATTAAACGTTGTGTAGACGACATGAAAGATAAACCAGCCAACGGTTGCTCACAGAAATTGCTGGATATGTTAATACCTTCGTGTCAAGGATTAAACGGCGACCAACTGGGCAAGGTAAAAGAGCTGGTCGGACGATATCGAGGTGTGTTTGCACTGGATGATAGTGAGAAAGGAAGGACGAATGTTGTGCAACACAAGATCAATACTGGAGATGCGCAACCGATAAGACAACATCCAGGCGGCTTCCTTTGGCAAAACGTAAGGAAGCCGAGCAAATTATCACCGATATGGAAGAACAGGGAGTGATTGAACCTTCGAATAGTCCATGGGCATCCCCGGTAGTACTTGTCAAGAAAAGGACGGGTCGACAAGGTTTTGTGTAGACTACCGGCGGCTTAACAATGTGACAAAGAAAGACAGCTATCCTTTGCCCAGAATTGATGACACCTTGGATACTCTATCCGGATCCAAATGGTTTTCGACCTTGGACTTGAAAAGCGGATACTGGCAGGTAGGCTTGGAGCCAAACGACAATAGAAGACTGCGTTTACAATTGGAGCTGGATTATGGCAGTTCAAGGTCATGCCATTTGGATTATGCAATGCCCCTGCTACTTTTGAACGATTGATGGAGTCGATACTGCGTGGACTGTCTTGGAAGACTTGTCTGGTGTACCTAGATGACGTGATAGTGTTAGGTCGGTCTTTTGAAGAACATCTTAAGAACCTAGAGGAGATATTCCAAAGATTACGGGGCAAACCTTACATTGAGCTCCAAGAAGTGTCACCTGTTTGGAAAAGAGGTGAAATACCTAGGACATGTCGTTTCAGAGACCGGAATAAGAGCTGACCCTGACAAAATAAAAACGGTACAAGAGTGGCCTACACCAGCAGATATACACCAACTACGCAGTTTTCTAGGATTGTGCACATATTACCGACGTTTTATACTTGGGTTTGCGAACATTGCCAAACCGTTAACAAAATTAACCGAAGATGGACAAGAATATGATTGGAATGACGACTGCCACAGAGCATTTGAACAACTGAAACGGCTACTAGTTACAGCACCAATTTTGAGTTATCCACGGATGGAGGGAAATTTGTGTTGGATACCGAAGCCAGTAACACAGCTATAGGAGGCGTTCTTTCTCAAGTGCAGGACGGACAAGAAAAAGTTATTGGGTATTTCAGCAAGGTCTTGTCGCGGCCAGAAAGGAACTATTGTGTGACAAGAAGGAGCTGTTGGCCGTCGTCAAATCCGTAGAGCACTTTTATAAGTACTTATACGGCCGTAAATTCCTGTTGAGAACAGACCATGCTGCACTGAAATGGTTACTGCAGTTTCGAAATCCTGAAGGGCAAGTGGCAAGGTGGATAGAGCGGCTGCAGGAATATGACTTTGTTACAGAACATCGCGTAGGAACTAGCCATCGGAATGCAGACGCTCTATCAAGGAGACCTTGTCCGGTGGACTGCAATCATTGCTCCAAGATGGAAGAGAAAATAAGTGTCATCCATAGAATGACGGTAACCGATGATACTTGGCAACTCGAAAGAATACGAGAAGACCAGGAGAATGACGCCGAATTGGGACGTATTATTGAGTGGCAAAATAGAGGACAACGCCAGCTTGGGAAGAAATTAGTATTTTAAGTAGGAGCCTGAAGGCATACTGGGCACAGTGGGACTCCTTGATGATAGGAAAATAGAATCTTGAAACGACGCCTGGAATTTGAAGAGGGCACTGAGAGACTTCAAGTGATAGTGCCGAGAAGCAGAGTGCCGGAAGTGTTGCAGCACTTGCACGATGGTATTTCCGGAGGGCACTTTGGCGTGAAAAGAACTCTCGAGAGAGTGAGAGAAAGATTCTATTGGCTGAACTGCAAAGATGATGTGAAGGAGTGGTGCCGGAAATGTGAATTGTGTGCCTCTGCAAATGGCCCGGTCTCAAAACGGAAAGCCCCAATGAGACAGTATAACGTGGGGAATCCTTTTGAGAGGGTAGCCATTGATATAGCTGGTCCATTTCCTGAATCAGAGAAAGGAAATAAATACATCTTGGTTGCAATGGATTATTTTACCAAATGGCCGGAGGCATATGCTATACCTAACCAAGAAGCCGAGACGGTTGCAGATGTACTAGTCAGGAGTTGTTTTGTCGTTTTGGAGTTCCGTTGGAATTACACTCCGATCAAGGTCGAAACTTCGAATCAGTATTGTTTCAAAATGTCTGCAAGCATCTTGGAATCAGGAAGACTAGAACCACGCCACTTCATCCCCAATCGGATGGAATGGTTGAAAGAATGAACAGGACGTTAGGGAAGTACCTGGCCAAAGTTGTCTCTGAACATCAACGAGACTGGGACCAATATCTGCATTTGTTCCTACTGGCGTACCGATCTTCGGTACATGACAGCACAGGGTACTCTCCCGCTTGCGTAATGCTAGGACGTGAATTGCGGCTACCATGTGATCTTCAGTTTGGATTTAAACCTGGAGAAGAGATCGCAGGTGAAGATTACGTTAGTAAGCTTCGTGAAAGATCAAATAGTATTCACGAAAACGTCCGAAAGAATATACAGGCAGCAAGCGATCGAATGAAATCCAATATGAAGTTTTGATTTAGGTGTTATAATACAAAAATTTTAAATGTCGCGTAAATACGTTAAAAGTGCTGTGTCCCCAGCTTCAATGATATAGGCAGTAAGAGGCATATTTAAAAAAAATCGGCCTCAACTTTTTAAATTCTGGTTGAACAACATTGGAAATGATAAACTTAAGGGCCTAAGTGAAAATTAAGTGTATTCCTCCTATAAAGTGTGTGAGAAACATTTTGAAAGTAAATTTATTGAGCCAAGTAAAAGTTATCACTGGTAATCCTGGTAATAGTAAGTTAATCCTATAAAAATTCAATTTAGATTCATACTTGTACAATATTTAAAAACGTTATATACTCTCTGTACAAAAATTGTGGAGGCATATGATGCTGAAATTTGAATTTGACACTAAAACTGTAAGGTAATATTGTGCTATTAAACTCACGATATTTATTTCAGCCGCTCAGATCCAAAATGAGGTTGTGACTGAAAGCTATTCTAGAAATATTGTTTTAATGGAGCATGCATACAGTCTTGTAGAACCCGAAATAACATTAGTCGACAATGCTTTTGACTCTGAGGTCACCTAAAATAGTCACCTTACAACTGATTTTGTTAAAATTAATCCTGTAGATTGCAATTTGGTTTATGGTATGTATTAATATTTACAGATGTTAGTTTTAGTATGCTTTAAAATTTGAAATGTATTGTTGCAAGCTACTATTAGACAACCCATCAAACACACACACACAAGCGCCGTAGGCACTGTATATTCTCCAGGAATCGAAAATTCTTCTAGCAATTACTGGAAAATGAGTCATTCTTTTTAATTCAGAATATATATAAGACCGCTAATAAATGTAAGAGTCAGTTTATATCAGAATGTCGAACATAAATTATTACGTGTAAAGTTATATAGTTGAGCTTTTGAAAGTCCAACAGTAAACATAAATGTTATATGATGTGCACGTGTCTAATGTACATGCAGCTTGTAGTATACATAAATAGATAGAAGTGTAATAAATAATAGTTGTGTTAGTGTTATTAATGGACCTATGGTAAAGGAGTTAGTTTAAGAAGATATTAGTGCTTGTAAATTCATTAATGTGATAGTGCTTCATTGTTAATTGGACTGAAAACATCTATAAATAAGGCATATACTGTTAATTAGACTTGTGAACAGTGAGTAATAAAGACTCTTGTTATTACTTGTTTTAAATTAGAGAAACGCGGTAGTAGTAGCCCGCTACAGTATGATGGTTACTGCCGAAGTTTCTTCAAAATAATACACAAAACGTTAATACCTAATCAAATAAGTGTTAGCTATTTGTTTTTATGAATGAGTGTGTGGCATGTGGCATAATGGTGAAAATAATTTTGTTTTAGATTGTCATCCATTAACATTGGAAAGATGTGAAACTCGAACAATGTTGAAAAAAACTTCTGTTAAAGGTAAAGTAATATTTTTATCTACAACTAATATATAATATACGTATTACACCTGTGGTTTTTGCATTATAATACTATATATTAATCACGCTAGCTAATAATGAACAGCAGGGGGAATAATGGCTCTTTATTCCCTCTTACAGACCAACTGGAAAATAATATTATTAAATCCCAATACCTTTGAAATTAAAAACAAATGTCAAATGCCAAATATCAAATACCATGTCTCAATTCAATAACACAAACAACTATCTGTGTTGGTTTTCGTTAATTTATTGTAGAGTTTTGATAATTTGGAACGTCAAGTTATATAAATTATGCTTTCTTATATTGATACTTAGTTGTAGATAAAGTATGGTATACAACTTGCTATAATGAAAGGTACTATTCCCTCGGATGATTACTATACTCGCTCGCTTCGCTCGCTCGTGTAGCAACTTTCATCCTCGGGAATAATAGCCTTCATTATAGCTTCGTTGTATAATATACTATTATAACAACCACTAACACAAATAATTAGGCTGGTGTTGATTGATGGCCAATTGTTTGAATGATTGTAACAGTCAATTCCAATCATTTAACTAATGTTTTTGCAAAGAAATTAGCGGATGCGGATGGTTTTTGTTAAGAAAACTGTTGCAACTTTCAAAGACATCATTGATTAGTCCACCACATGCAGTTATAAGTAATAAACCATTTCATTGCATTGAAATAAATATTCTACAATTAGAGATTAAATATATTTAATATTAATGATAATAATTTGACATCAGAGGTTTATGTCTTTATTATAACGAACTGACACTCAAATATATCATAAAAAACATACACACTCTTAGATGTAATTCTAAGCCCAAAACATTGTTTTTTTTAACACTGCCCCTTACTCGAATATGTCTATAAATTATATCTTACATGTCAAATAAAAGAAAAACATGATCGAGTATAAACAAAGCAAGAAATAGTAGAAAATCTGAAGGAAAAAATAACTAGCAACAACAGTAATTATCAAATAAGCCCTAACTCTTTAGCAAACATTTCATGCTTAGTTTTACCCATTGGTTTGGTAAATAAGTCGTCAACAAGCTCATTTGAACTTTTATATTTAATAGTTACTCGACCTAAGTCAACTACTTCCTTGATAAAATGATGACATACATCAATTTGTTTTGTGCGTCTAAACGTCTCACAGTCAATCATCTTATGTGTACTTTGGTTATCATTGAAGATGGTGATTGGTTCCCGAGAGATCAAGCGCAATTCAAAGAAAAAGTTTCGAAGAAATTTAGCTTCTTTGTCTGCTCTTCCTAGACTATAATATTTAGCTTCCATACTAGAACAAGCAATGGTTTGCTGTTTGCGTGATTTCCAATTTATCAGAGAATTGCCTAATTTTCAAACTAATCCGGTATATGACTTCCGGTCCACGATATCCCCGGCCCAATCAGCATCGGAAAATATGGTAATTTCGGTACCACTTCTAGAAAAAGTCAGATCATATTTCTGAGTTACAGTTAAATACTATAAAACACGTTTGGCCATCGTCCAGTATCTTACATCATAACAAGTATTGAACTAGCTCAATTTACTACAAGAGTAAGCAATATATGATAGAGTGGAAACAGAAAGGTACATCAAACTCCCAATTAATTTCTGATATTGTAGTGATACCTACCTACATGTAAACACTACTTTAGATATTAAGTAGGTGTAAAGTGGGCTTTAGGATGAGTGTCAGTGTGAAATAAATATGGATTACGTAGATAGGTGTTGCTAATTCAATTTTACCTTTTCCTGATTTCGACTATACACCTCCCGACAATTACAACAAATTGGCGACGAGGATCGGATAGTATCCATAGTGCAAAGTTATATTTATTAAAAATTGTACGCATTACGCAAAAAAAATTTCTAACCTAAAAAAAAAGACCAGGTTTTTACCATTTTAGAAGAAAAAGAAAGTTACAAGTGCAATGCCTACAGAAAGTATAAGTACAAATATTCAAAATGTGCAAACTACTCCAAGTACTCAAAATTCTGGAAATGCTTTCGTACAAGCAGTTTTTACAGTTGAGCTGTTTGACGCGAGTCATACCAAATGGAATCGTTGGGTAAAACGTTTGGAGGTTGCTTTTAAAGTTTTTAATGTTGCAGAACACTTGAAGGTACCTTATTTACTACATTTTATGGGTGGTGATAGTTACGATACGCTTTGCAATAAATTGTCTCCAGAGGAGGCTGAAACAAAATCTTACAATGAAATTGTACAGATATTGGATCAGTTTTACAATCCTGCACCGCTCGAGATTGCAGAGGTGTTTCGTTTCCACTGTAGGAAGCAGCACGAAGGTGAGCGAATTCAGGAATTCTTACATGCTTTACAAAAATTAGCAATAAACTGCAAGTTTGGCGAATTCTTAAGAACTGCACTACGCAACCAATTTGTATATGGTACGTATTCAAAACGTATTCAGTCTAGGTTATTGGAAACCAGGGACTTAACTTTGGACAAAGCCGTAGAAATAGCAACAGGTATGGAGCTATCAGAGGTAGATTCAAGGCAACTTCAACAACGTCAAGAAGTTATAAAGAATTCAAATCAGCTAAACCAGGTTAAAGCAACTAGCAGTTGTCATATGGGTGCGGTAAGGAAACCATTTACTTCAAGTAATCTCACAAACAAGGTGAGTTCAAAAAGGTTTAGTGGTACTAGGGTTAAATGCTTTCGTTGTGGTAGTCAAAGTCATTTAGCAAGTAAGTGCAATAAAATAAATATTACATGTACTTATTGTAATACGAAAGGACATATGCAATCAGTTTGCATGAAAAAGGCCAATCGGGTTAAATGCTGAAACAGAAATAAAGGATATTTTGCAAATTAAAAACCACAATAGAGATAAAATTATGATTGAGGTTAAATTAGATTCAGTTAGTACCATTTGAATTGGATACAGGTACAGCTGTTTCAATTATGAGCTTTGACAAATACAAATTGTTGTTTGGTCACAAACCTTTAAAAAAAAGTGATGTAACACTTATCTCTTACTGTAATACTAAGATAAATGTATTGGGTTATATTACTGTACAGGTGCAATATAAGAATGTTACAGAAAATTTAAATCTTTATATTGTTCCTACAAATAGGGATGCTTTATTCAGTCGAGAATGGCTTCATAAAATTAAGTTAGATTGGGAAAGCATATGTCAAATTAGTATTACTAATGTTTCAAGTTTATTACAAAAATACAAAAATGTTACCGAACCTGGCATAGGATGCATAACCGATTCACAAGCACATTTAAATTTAAAACCAAATACAAGGCCAGTTTTCAAAAAAGCACGCACAGTTCCTTTTGCTTTACTACCTTGAGTTGGGTAGGAAATTGATGCGTTGGTTGAACAAGGTATTTTAAAGAAGGTAAATACATCGGACTGGGCTACACCCATAGTGCCGGTTGTAAAATCAAATGGGAAAATTAGACTTTGCGGTGACTTTAAAGTTACTCTGAATCAATATTTGCAAATCGATGAACGTCCATTGCCTACAGTAAATGAACTATTTGCGACAATGGCTGGTGGTGAGAAATTTACCAAAATTGATCTGAGTGAAGCATATTTACACATGCCTGTTCACCCAGACGACCAACATTTACTAACACTTAATACACATAAAGGTCTATACATGTGTACAAGACTTATCCGGACCTGCTATTTTCCAGAGGGATATGGAAAAGAAATTACAAGGCATTGAAGGAGTCAGTGTATTCATTGACGATATTAAAATTACGGGACCAAATGATGAGGTACATTTGGAACGTTTAGAAGCTGTACTAAAATGCCTCAGTAATCATAATCTTAAGATAAATTTAAGTAAATCATTTTTCTTACAAGATTCAATTGAATACTGTGGTTATAAAATCAATAAAGGTGGCATACACAAACTTACTAGCAAAGTTGAGGCAATACAGAATATGAAGCGCCCCACAAATAAATCTGAAGTGAGGGCAATGTTAGGTTAGTTAACTATTATGGTAGGTTTTTCAAAATCTGAGCTTGTTATTGCGACCATTAAACTTACTATTACAAAATAGTGTGAAGTTTAAGTGGACACAAGATTGTGAACAAGCATTTCTAAATATTAAATTACGTTTTCAAGACCAAGAGGTGTTGTGCCACTACGATCCTACGTTACCTGTAATTTTAGCTACGGATTCGAGTCCTTATGCTGTGGGTGCAGTACTCTCTCATGTTTTCCCTGATGGCACAGAACGTCCTATTTCGTTTGCGTTACAAACTTTGACAAAAACGCAACAACGGTATGCACAGATTGATAAGGAAGCGTATTCTATTATATACGGTGTGCGAAAGTTCTTTCAATATATATATATGGTAGGCGATTTATTTTATATACAGATCACCAACCGTTAGTACACATTTTTGCACCTAATAAGGGTATACCAATATTAAGTGCTACACGAATGCAGCACTATGCATTATTTTTGCAAGCATTTGATTACGATATCAAGTATAAAAATACAAAGTTACATGGAAATGCAGATGCTCTTTCAAGATTGCCAACTAATTCAGAGGAAACTTACTTGTTTGAGGTATCTGATGTGTACGAGATAAATCAAATCGAGACTTTACCTTTAACTGTCAAGGAAATTGCTAAACATACACAAAATGATAGGACCCTACAACCATTGTTACAGGGGTTAAAATCAGGAGAAAGCATTGAGAGTTTGGACAGATTTCATATAAATCAATCACAATTTACATTACAGCAAAATTGTATAATGCGGGGGCACAGAACTGTAATTCCTGGTTCGTTATGGCAGGGCATATTAGCCGAATTACACATTGCACATTTCGGAATATCAAAAATGAAAGCTCTTGCTAGAAGCTACTGTTGGTGGCCAGGAATCGATAGTGATATACAACAAGTTTGTGCTGACTGTCGAGAGTGCAATGTGAATAAGAATAATCCAGTCAAAGTTCCAACACATCCATGGGAACCTGCGACTGTACCATTTTCGCGAGTTCATATTGACTTTGCTGGATCTTTTTATGGCGTTTACTTTTTAATATTAGTTGATGCTTATTCTAAATGGCCGGAAATTCATATTATGAACAAAATTACTTCAAACTTAACTATTAAATTATTACGAAGAATATTTGCACGATTTGGAATACCAAGGACTGTGGTAACCGATAATGGATCACAGTTTACTTCCGAAGTGTTCAAAAACTTTCTTAAAATGAATGGTATTTTACACAAGCGCACTGCTCCGTTTCATCCTGCTACAAATGGGCAAGCTGAACGTTATGTACAAACCCTTAAACAAAGCCTTAGGGCAATGAAAAATGAGAGACAAGATTTGGATTTACCTATTGCGAAATTACTTATGCAATACCGAAAAATGCCACATTGTTCAACTAACGATTCGCCTGCTATGCTCATGTTGGGTAGGCAAATTCGAACTCGAATTGACTTAATTAAACCTAGTTTAGATACGACTGATTACAACACAATAAAAATTAAAGTACCAGAATTTAAAATTGGATCACGAGTTGCAGTACGTGACTATTCTTCAAATGTAAAATGGGTATTTGGTAGAGTTTTTGAGCGTCTAGGTAAATTACATTCCTTGATTAAGTTAGATGATGGCCGTATGTATAAAAGGCACATTGATCATATGCGGGAAGTGGGTGAAAATCTCCATCCTGATGTGATGACTTCTCCCTATATTGATTCCAAAACTGATGATACTGTATTCACAAAATCATCAGATCTTGAAGGTACTGTAAATTTAGGAGATAGTGTAAATACAAATGTAATACCTAGATTAAGTACTAACAATAATACTGAAGTGGACAAAAGTGATTACAGTGAACATAATCAAAGTGCAAGTGTTGATAATGAAAGTAATAAAAATCAGCCTACTAATATTAGTGATACACCCTTAGTACGTAGATCAAATAGAATAAGACATGCGCCAAATTGATTGGATTTATGATACTGGTATTATGTATAGTAGAAATTGCTCTTGTTTAGCAAATTATGTTTTATCTGTTAGACGTTACGTCGCTAGTTAAGTAAGAAGTCATGTTTTCTTTTCGACAAGGGAAGGTGTTGTGATACCTACCTACATGTAAACACTACTTTAGATATTAAGTAGGTGTAAAGTGGGCTTTAGGATGAGTGTCAGTGTGAAATAAATATGGATTACGTAGATAGGTGTTGCTAATTCAATTTTACCTTTTCCTGATTTCGACTATACACCTCCCGACAATTACAACAGATATGGATATGTCGTATCCCATGTAGTTGCTTTCCCCACAGTATAGTTTACCTCCATTGGAGTAGAAACTGTGTAACAGTTTGCCATTCCAAATTTTTGCAGTAGATTTTTACCATATTCACCATAAGAAAGCTTCATTGTCCGTTTTTCCCTATTTCGTTCAACTTTTATTCCTAGAATATGTTTCACAGGTACGAGCAATTTTAACTTGAAATTCTTGCTCAAGATTTCTAGAGCTCTTTCTTCCCACTTTGGCTATTGCTAAATACAAAAAAATCGTCAACATACAGAGCAATCATGACTTTATTCTTGTTGAAATCCTTAAATAAACACATTTTTCAACTGTTTGTAACCATGTTGAATTAAAACATTGTTCACCTTTTCATTCCAAGCTCTACTTGCTTGTTTAAGGCCATAAAGGCTCTTTTCAAGTAAACAAACTTTATTCTGCCCCTTGTTCCATAAAAATGGTTTCATAAAGATTCCCATTTAAAAAAGCAGTATCTACATTAATGTGCTCAATATCCATATCGAACTCAACTCCTATTGCGAGCAATGTCCGCAGAGTGGAATGTTGAACAACAGATGTAAATGTCTCTTCATAGTCGATCCCATGACGCTGTGTAAAACCTTTAGCTACCAAGCGAGCTTTATGTTTCTTTAGTCGGTCTTTTCTTTAAATACCCCTTTGCATTTGACAACATTGGCATGTTCTGGTCTATTGACAAATTCCCAAACACCGTGTGAAACAAGTGAATTATATTCATCATTCATGGCATTTAACCATTGCTCTTTCTTATCGAAGTTAACAGCTTGTTTGTAAGTTTGTTGTTCATTGAGTGCAATCAACGTTAATTGAGCAAATAATTCATCTCATAGTCCTTGTGCCAAAAAGGAAAGCGATGTTGGCGAACTTGCCTGTTGTTATTTTCATCAGTAGTATCTTCAAAAGCACAGCTTCTAACAGTTTTGTTTCTACTTTTTCAGTATATGACATTATACAGTTTTTATTTAATTTTAAACTAATAGTAAAACCTAGCATTGCTCAAAATTATTTAGTAGGTCATTAAATCAATTAAACATAATAACTGTTGAAAATATGCAACTATAACTAGAAAAGTTATTTTTCCGGTTAGTGGGTAGTATTTAGTGCATATCAATTGAAACTTTTTTTGCATTGTACTAACTTATTAACTTTTGACCTGCAATTGAGCACATCACCACATATTTATAGTGTAATTTATTAGATTGTGTGTGTTTATTTTTGTACTTGTTATTTTTATCTAAGAAATATTTCATCTTTATTACCGGACACAAATATTTTCGGATTCTTGAGGAAGTTGGTGTAACCAGGCAACACCAGTTGACGCTAAAATGCAAGCTTTTGTATAGTAAAGTTGTCAAAAGTTGTTCATTGATGACCAATATGCACAGAAGAATAACTTCATATCAAACAAGATTGGCACGTGCTGAAAAATTTTCAACATCTAGTAAGTTTGAAATGTTAATGCAGTATGTTAATGCCACTACGTACAACTTTATTTTGTGCCAAGTGCAAAACCAGCTGCGAAAGCCAAAATCGAGGAGGTTTTCAATGGAACAGCACATTCTTGCACTTTCTTTAATGAGAGCGAGTGGTCGCGGATACAAATTATTGTCCAAAATTTTTGCACCTTCCAGTAAGGGAACCTTGACCAAGCTCCTTAACAAAATTCCATTTGAAAGTGGGATTAACACACACATTTTTGACACCTTGAAAGATTCGATTGAAACTTTAAAACCATTCGAGAGATATTGTGCTGTTCTTTTTGATGAAATGTCTCTGAGTGTGAATATTCATTATAACACAAGGGAGGATATAATAGAAGGGATACACGATGATGGTGAAAGCAAAATGCCGTTGCTTGCAGATCATGCTAGTGTTTTCTTATTAAGGGCATTTTCAAAAGGTGGAAGCAACCAATAGCTTATACATTTTCTCATGGACCTATGAAGAAAGAACTGATAATGGGATTATTAAAGAAAAATGTACAGCAATGCAGCAGAATTGGACTGAATGTAGTTTGTGCTGTGTGATCAAAGATCTAATAATGTAGCTGCTATCAATTTGCTTCTTAAGGATACAAAAGAAGAGTGTAAAAGATTAAATATTGATAATCGTTACCAAGGTTACTTGGTTGATGGCCAGGAAATTGTCCATATTTATGATATTCCTCATATATTCAAAGGGCTTCGGAACAATCTGTTAATCAAAGATCTTCATTTTACTTTAGATGGTGAACAGAAAGTTGCCAAATGGGAACACATTCTTCAATTTTATTATTTAGATATGGAGGAGAAGAATAGAATATGTCCAACTTTGTCAGCTATGCATGTATTACCAGAAAAAATTAATAAAATGAAGGTCTCTTGCAGTACCCAAGTCTTCAGCTATAAAGTTGGCAGCTTAATGGAACGTATCACTAAATGGAGTAAGTTTTTACATTCTCTATTAATAACATTATTTGATAAAATATAATTTTCAGAGATAACAGGCCCACATGGTTTGACTATAGAAGCAAGTCACACAGCAGCCCTAATTCTGTTCCTAGACAAATTAAATAAAATTAAATAAAAACCCTTAACCACAAAAAATATTTAAATTACTAAATACGTATTTCGACATATGGGCCATCATAGTGAACCTGTAATTAAAAGGTGTTCTGGAACACTTCAGGATATTCTCCTCACCACTTAGGCTGAAGTGAACCTTCCCAACCTATAATTTACTATATGTTGCTTTAAACACTATCGAGGATATTCTCCTCACCCGCAGGCTGGTGTTCTCAACAACAAACAAGTGAATTGTGACGTTATAACAATCTACTTAATTTATACTAATTCTAAACCTGCTGAAGCGGAACCCATTTAATCTTGCTTTCTCATTGGTTGTTGACCAATAGGGAAAGCAAAACGATAACTCTATTGGCCTTTATCGGTGTTTAGAGGGTCCTTTATGTTTAACAATTTTAATTGATTCATAGGCATTTAAGGAGGAAAACGTTGGTACCGCTTTTAACAATTTAACATTTTCTAGTTTAACGGGTGGCTGGTTTCAAATATATGTTTGGCGACCTGAGACCTTTCATATTTACCATATTTGAAGTGAGCAATGTGTTCTTTAAATCTTGTTGTTATATTCCTCTTGGTCTGACCAATATATTTTGAAAACACCCTGGCCCTGCACAACTAATTTCATAAATCCCGACTTTTGCAATTTTCCCCTTGTCTTTTGGATTACCTAGCAAATCTTTAATTTTATTAGTATTAGTGAAAGCAATTTTGAAATTACACTGTTTGAATATTTTATCAAGACCCTTTGTGGTTTTGTGAAACGGAAGTAACATATTTAACATTATCGTTAGAGGTGGTTGATTGCAAAGTCGTTGATTTACGGATGTTGATCCTATTTTACACTTTCTAAAAATATTATCTATAATATCAGAAGAGAAACCATTGTAATTCGCTATTTATTTACATAAGAGCAAATTCCTTATTAAATCTGTTTTTATTTAAAGGGAAATTCAATAATCTATTAATTAAAAAGTTAAATAACCAACATTATGCTATGTTAGAGGAAGAGCAAAATAAAGCGATTTACATTGGTTTCTTTTCTATAAATGTCAAATTCTAATTTATTACCATTTCTAATTACTAATGTATCTAAAGGGTAATTGTCCACTTATTCTGAAAACTAGTTCATACGTAAACAACTGATTAGTTATGCTTTGAAATTTTAATTCATATTCTTTAAGAAAATCATCAACATTTGATTTAGAAGTGTCATGAACACACTGCAAAATGATCATCACACGTACCTTAATCCATATTCAATGGGAAGTATTTGGGTTATTCTTTATAACTCAAGAGTTTCAAAGACGAGACTAAACTAAATTTGCTATGACAGCATCGTGATAAAGCTAAGTCGTCATTGCTGTGCCTTAACTGTTGTCTCATACGATACTTGTTGTTGAATCTGAAAACAGTTCTGGGACATTGCAATTGAAATTCAATTGATATAGTCCTGCAACTTTATTGGCATTCATCAATATCAGACTATGCTGATTTAAAATCTTTATTTAGAACTTATGGTTTACGATTTGACATATGACTGAAAACTCAGACAGAAGTTTCTTCTCATCAACATAGTCTTGTTTATCCAGAATAATCAACATTCTTATCAGCCTTTAACACAAACTTCTTTCGTAAATCTAATAATAGATGATCTTCTTGTTTATCTGAGACATTGCGTGCGATCGTTGAAGTTGAATTTTGCAGCGGCAAAATTCAACTTTCAACTTTCGAACAACTTACGCACTTGCGCAAGGAATGTCTCAGAACAAACAAGGAAAGATCATCTTATTATTAAAGATTTACGACAAAAGAATTGTTATTATTTAAAGGCTGATAAGGGGAATAGGTTGGTTATTCTGGATAAACAAGACTATGTTGATAGAGTAGAGACTTTGCTGTCTGAGGGTCCTTACAGACCAATAGTCAAAAACGTAAAATGAAGTTTCTTTAAATAAAATGATTAAATCAACACAGTCTGTTTTGAAAGAATGTCCAAACCTAATTTCGCCCACACTAAAATTAAAATTAACAATTTCAAATCCTGAAATGCCAAAACTTTACTGTTTACCAAAGATTCACAAAAATAATAAATCGATGAGACCAATAGTTTCAGGTATCAACTCACCGACTTACTATTTATCACGATGGCTGTCAAATGAATTTAAGAATTTAAAGTTTAATAGTTTGTCTGTACAAAACTCTTTAGAGTTCATTAATAAAATTAAAAATATCACATTAGAAGAGAACGAAATCTTAATTTCATTTGATGTCAGTTCATTTTTCCTAGTGTTCCAATACCACGTACTTTAACATATTTAAAGGATGTTCTTATAGATAGTGATATTGATGATGATAAAGTTGAGGACTATATCAAGCTTGTTTCGCATTGCATGTCCCAAAACTGTTTTCAATTCAACAACAAGTTGTACGAACAACATGAAGGTACAGCAATGGGAAATAGCTTATCACCTTTCATAGCAAATTTATTTATGTCTCGCTTTGAAACCGAGTTAAAAGAAAACTCCAAATACTTCCCAAGAATATGGTTAAGGTACGTGGATGATATTTTTGCAGTTTTTGACACTTCTAAATCAAATGTTGATGATTTTCTTAAAGAAATGAATTCAAAATTTCAAAGCATAAAATTTACGTATGAACTAGAGAATAATGGACAATTACCCTTTTTAGATACATTAGTAATTAGAAATGGTAATAAATTAGAATTTGACATTTATAGAAAAGAAACCAATGTAAATCGATTTATTTTGTCTTCCTCTAATCATAGCATACAACATAAGTTGGCTTTATTTAACTTTTTAATTAATAGATTATTGAATTTCCTTTAAATAAAACAGATTTAATAAGGAATTTGCTCTTATTAAACAAATAGCGAATTACAATGGTTTCTCTTCTGATATTATAGATAATATTTTTAGAGAGTGTAAAATAGGATCAACATCCGTAAATCAACGACTTTGCAATCAACCACCTCTAACGATAATGTTAAATATGTTAAACTTCCGTTTCACAAAACCACAAAGGGTCTTGATAAAATATTCAAACAGTGTAATTTCAAAATTGCTTTCACTAATACTAATAAAATTAAAGATTTGCTAGGTAATCCAAAAGACAAGGGGAAAATTGCAAAAGTCTGGGATTTATGAAATTAGTTGTGCAGGGCCAGGGTGTTTTCAAAAATATATTGGTCAGACCAAGAGGAATATAACAACAAGATTTAAAGAACACATTGCTCACTTCAAATATGGTAAATATGAAAGGTCTCAGGTCGCCAAACATATATTTGAAACCAGCCACCCGTTAAACTAGAAAATGTTAAATTGTTAAAAGCGGTACCAACGTTTTCCTCCTTAAATGCCTATGAATCAATTAAAATTGTTAAACATAAAGGACCCTCTTAAACACCGATAAAGGGCCAATAGAGTATCTGCTTTGCTTTCCTATTGGTCAACAACCAATGAGAAAGCAAGATTAAATTGGTTCCGCTTCAGTAGGTTTAGAATTAGTATAAATTAAGTAGATTTAGTTATAATGTCACATTCACTTGTTTGTTGTTGAGAACACCAGCCTGCGGGTGAGAAGAATATCCTCGATAGTGTTTAAAGCAACAATATAGTAAATTATAGGTTGGGAAGGTTCATTTCAGCCTAAGTGGTGAGGAGAATATCCTCTGAAGTGTTCCAGAACAACACCCCTTTTTTTTTTTTTTAATTACAGGTTTTCTACTGATGATGGCCACATAGTGGTCGAAATACGTATTTAGTAATTTAAATATTTTTTGTGGTTAAGGGTTTTTATTTAATTTTATTTAAATCGTGCCACAGTGTTCCTATAGATTATTAACCTAGACAAATTATTTGACAGTTGCAATTCCTATTCTAAAATAGCATCAAGTAGTAAATCTATCAAAAGGGCCCTCAGTGCATTGTCGGAGCATGAAACTTTCTGGAAAGAACAAACTAATGTGCTACAAACTATGAGATACCACAACAAGATAAAAAACACATTTGTTGTAGTTCCTTCTTTAAGAAATTTAGTTTTCACTTTAAAAGGGTTTATACGTATTAAGGAATTAATTTTAAGTAAAAATTGTTTTTATGTCTCCGCGAATTAAACCAGGACCCACTTGAAAATTTCTTTGGGATAATTAGAGCTTATGAAATTCGAAACACAAACCCCTCCGTGTTGCATTTTAAAAAGACATTTAAGTCATTACTTGTAAATAATTTCTTTGTTCATTCTCCGAATGCTAATTGTGAATAGGATCGTACAAAAGGAGCACTTTGTAAGTTACAATGTTTTTTAACTGGAGAAGTTGCATCAGGAATAGGGTGATAAAATTGGGAAATTGATCAATGTGACATTCCTAGGATGCCTATCCAACAAAACCAAAATAGGAAAGTGTACCATTAATTATATGGCTGGCGTCTTTTGTAAAAAAATTTAAAAACTTACTAGATGTAAGATTTTCTTGCACAATATCACTCATGTGCGTGAAGCTGGTGAATATAATGATTTTAAAGAAGCTCGACAATATCCTAACTCTACCCTATGCAAATCTGGAACTACCTTATATTATATAACCAGTGGAGTTTTAAATATCTTGAATTATTTAATTCCAAGGTATTGTCATTTTAGAAATATTTCACTTCAATTGAAAACTATTTAATTAGAAATCTAGATTTTAAATGTTTAACTTGTAACGAACATGGCAGTTTTAAAGATCGAATACCAAATATTTTTGTCAAGTATGCATTGTACTTTTGAGGTAAAAAAATCAATGCCATTGTCAATGGAAAAGATTAGAAGTTTTTGAAATTAATGAAAATAAATCCTTCTGCAAACAGTGGTCCAATAAAGTTATTGGCATTAAAAAATTATTACGCAAGTAGAAGTAAATCAAAAAGACTATGTAACAGCGCTGATACAATTTTGTTAGTTTAAAGTATGTATGCTATGTTAGTTTTGAGAAAACATAATTTGAATGTTTACTTTATCAGTATTATTAATGAGACTGTATAAAGTTACATTTGCAGCAATAAATCAATTTAAAATTTATCATTTTTGTATATATTAAGATTGGTTTAAAGTAAAATTGAATTTAAAGCACTTAAAAAATTGTTTTAAAAGAAATTGTATGAACTTATTACATTCACTTCCATCACTTTATTTTTTAATCTTTAAACAATATTAAATGTACATACAAAGAAAAGGTAATATCCTGTTTACATTGAACGTTAATGTAGAAATGGTTATTATTTTTTTGACATTAGTATTTGCAATATTGTGTAACCTTCCGGTCGACACTTCTGTGTCAGCATTCTATTTATATAATATTTCTAAATTCAATTGTCTGCTGATAGCATTGTCCTGCTATCTATATCGTTGTTACCTTAGCGCTTCATTTGTGTTAACCTTCATAATTACAAGTTATTGCCGTATACTCAAATTTACGTTACTTATCTGCATTTGAAATTACAAATATGATAATAAGCTGTACTTTGCTTTTGTCCTTGTGGATAAGAGGCATTCTTATTTCGATCGTTGTTGGTGAAACTTGGATTCTGCTGATATAAACGTATTGATTACGGATTTAGGTAGAACCGACAAATAATTATTGGAGTTTGGCAATTTTGGTTTTATGGTTCTAGAATACCTTTTGCAAGCTTTGATTTTCACTTGTAGTGGATTTAAATTCATCATCATCGTTCATAATTGGTATGAATTAAAATAGATTAAATTTTATTATTTTAATTTTCTAGGTGCAGATGTTCGTTATTGAAATCTAAATATTGTAACGTCCTGTTATCTCTAAATCAGTTAGTGCACATTTAATTGACCCACTTACGTGGTAATTAATATCTCAATTTTTCTTTGCAACTTGACTTCTAATATTAAATTTTAGGGTTCTTCTTCTTTTTCCTCCCTACGCCTTCTCATTGTGCGTTATACGTATGCTCTTCATTCTATTTATGCTCCTGTCTCCGTTATCTCAAGAACGTTGTCGCACTATCAACTTTATTATTTATCATTTATTGGCGTTGCCGACCAGCTGTCGTTACTCTGGGTTACCATTCCAGCAGCCTAGGACTTCGACGACCTTTGATGTTAGATAACTACGTACAGAAGCTAATCATTGAGTAAGATTATTCCATGTATTTATTGTTCGTTGTTAGTGTTTGTGCTTATTTGGTGCCATTGTGGTTTTATTATTTTCCTTTACTAGTACTTAATATTACTAATTTGAGCTATTGCTGCTCATAAGAAGTACATCTACTTCATTCAAAATTCTGCAATACTGATATACAAAATTTAATATTTAAAAATCAACATTTAGTATATTTCTAGGCACCCTCTTTACTGCCTAGGGTGATTCATTAAGATAATTGTGAAATATTTCAACAGTACGTTAAGGTATCTAATATTTACACTATTGTTAGAGATTGCTCCCACGAGGTGCTTATTTGAAATTGAGGTTAGAACACCTAGCACTTAATTTATGGTGCATTTTACGTACTACTACATGCTTTCTTCATTTTTGCTCGTAGTTGATAAAATAGTAAAAATATCAAATTCTAATAAATGTTTCCTCACTTACGCTATATGTATAATTGAACAGTATTCGGGATCCTTTAGTTAAATTTTATCATTTTAATTTTAAGCCATTAAACACGCTGCTCATCTGTATTGTACTTTGTATTTCACATAAATAGTTTTGCTTTTAGCTATGATAAATCAAGAGACTGTGAATTTATATGTATGGACAATACAACAGTGGCGTATGTCTGGCCATTTCAATCAGCAATGCTCACTTACTAGTTGAATATACTTTTTTATGCTTTCAACCACATTCAATAATCAAATGCTTGGCATTTGTCTCAAGTTATGGTTCCCAGATCCTGCAGTTATGTACTGGTTCCTACTCTGCCTACCACAAGTGTCACTGAAATTAGTAAGCTGGGTTACAAAGTCAGGCAGATTTCAACGGAACATTTTTGACCAATATCTATCGGAATTAAAATTGTCATAAACACAAAAATTACATACGGATATTTTTGTCAATAGTAAAAGTAGCTTTTAGCTGCATGTGGCACATTAAATACCGACTCCAAGTCAAACGGGATGGACCTGAAGTTTATGCTGTTGGCACTTTCACATAGTTTCTTATTCATCTTTTTGAAGTCCATCGTTTCCTTTTTTCTTTGTTTCTGCTTCAAGATCAAACTTATTTAGTGTATTATCATAAATGTTACATTTCAATCATTGGCCGTTTTTAGGTTTGTGGAAAAATAATGCCGTATTAAATGCATTAAATATCCATATGCAAACTGCCATTGATACTTTATTAATATTCATGCTTGGACAGAATTCGGTACAGTAAAGTCTGTACATAATTGAAATATTGAAATCCGCTGAAAATATTTATTTATTATACAAGGGAAAAAAGTACTAGATTTTAGCTCGAGGTGTGTTTGTCTCCCGACGCGAAGCGGAGGGAGACAAAACACCGAGAGTTAAAATCTTACATTTTTACCCGTGTATAATTTTTCTGTGACAGGCAAGACGATGATTTAATATTGAAAAAAATATTCCAATATATTAAAGTCAAAAATCAATCTATGTCAAATTTGAAGTTTCAAACAAGCCATCAAATAAATATCTGTCAATTTAATTCTGCGAGTGGTTTCAAAAATTGCTTACTTAAGTTGTTTATATCAGTTGTTTTGAACGCGACGAAGTTATGATACGATGTTTTGTTACACCCGGATGTTACAAGTATGGACCCACCCGACTTCGTGTTCTTACTTATTTGCACATACCCGAGAAAAAAGTATAGGTACTCATTTTTTTCTTGGGGAAAAAAGGAAATTCAAAAAAAGTGACATTTTGTTACCTGTCAAGAAACATTAAATGTCAAATTTTTTCCCGTCACAAAAAATATAATTTTTTTGTCTCGTCTACAATAATGACTTTCTAGTTAACAAAAACTGTTAATATATTCCTTTACTTTATTCACAGATTTCACTGATGACGCCTTTGGAGCTGCTTGTCCTTTCTGTCTATCTTTTTTCATGGAAAGAAGAGTTTTCTTTACCTTTTTGTATTAACGCTAAATCAATAACTTTTTTCTTTAATATTGTGGCGATCTGAATTCCGAACATGTTTATTAGACATAGCTGCTAGGTGAATAATTCATGTAGTAAAATATGGGAATTGTCACACTATCAGAGTTTTATAGAACTTATTACTATTATGCATGATGAAATATATGATATATGTTTGTCTTCCATTATTTAAATCCATTTTCACTAAATGTGGATTTACATGTGTGCTTTAAACTAACGATTTAAAGATTGTGAGATTTACTTCAATATATAGGATATTAATCTGTCTAATGTTTGATAAGATCCGTTGTATTTGAAGATAATTTTTTAAAAATTATAAACATGCTTTATTTTTAATTACATTGCAATTATATTAATGTATATTACATGTAACTACAATCAGGGCTGTGGAGGCGGTATACAGTAATGTAGGACGACATATGCCCTGTCGTTTGATTTTAAGGAATAGCATTCACGCTGTACCTGTTTATTAAAAATTCAAAACATGTCATTTTGAAATACGTATATATTTTAAATTAACAGGATGCCATGACCAACAATATTAAATTTTTTATTGATTCATCTCATATATTTTGCATATATTTTAAGAAATATAAAAGCGTATAAAATTAAGACATTATAGAACAAATTTAATATGTGCAATTTTTACAATTACAACACTGAATTAAACTTGTAATACATATCCATCCTCATGTAATATCCATTGTGCTGCTTTTGTAACTCTAAAGCATTACCTATGTAGATCAATAACTGTATATCTTTGTAATTTGACTAACTATGTAATGGTGTAAATGTTTAGTTTAATTATTTTCTAAGCAAACTCAAATGTGTATATAATTAATAGGTTTTAAAATGTATATTCTTGAAAATAAAAGAATAAAAAAATAGATACAGTAGTGCTTTTTCAATACCACATTTATCACAAAAATTGAAAACAAAAGAATATATTTTAAAGTGTCTGCCAGCCGCTATATAAGAAATAGTTGCCGGCTCATTCACTGGATGGCGCTAACATTTGTTTAATTCTAGCATTGCAGAAATATCTCTATTAATAGCTGCTCTATGCCGCTGGGTACAGAAACATGGAAATTCGACTCCAAATACCGCTAAGAGATGCCGCATCGCATCCAGCGTAAGTCGGTGTAGGGTTACTTACAACCATCTCCATCTTCACCTATCACCAATGTCTTAAAGCTCCAATAAGAAATTCGTTGCGCAACTATGCAAACTAAGTGCTTTCAGTTCTAGTGCTAAAGACATTAAAATCAATTACGCACACAAAAGCATTTGTAAGTATTTGCTGCGTGTGTCATGCCTTTAATGTTAATTTCATAACAGTATTTTAGCTTGTAAATGAATATTGTATCTTTTGCTACGAATCTTTAACAAGGTGACCCTAGACAATCAGAATATCACATATAAAACAATAAAAAATCGACAGAAAAGCAATAGGGAATGCCTAATTTACACAGTTTAAAACTTTGTGATAGCTAATCACTGATGCTAGTAGTCTTGCGGGAAAGTGTACTTAACATCTTACAAGCATAATTCATTAAGATTTATAAAGCATGTAGTTTTTAACTTCTAAATTCTAAATGTAACATTTTGAACAAGTCTCCATGTCAGAGTGAAAAGTTACTGCCAAAAGTCAAATAATAGTCTATAAATATTTACATTGAATGCTTAGCAAGATTGATATATTTGACCGCTATGACCACCTTAGTAACCAATATAATCTTAATAAGAAATATTACATGTACGTTGTGTTGCTTACCATAGACATGGGTAAATTATTTTTGGATTGAAATAATTTATTAGCGTACACTACATACGTTCAACGTGTTACCTATATTTGTATAAAATTTTCTCTATAAATACTTTATAGGAGTAGAAAAGAAACATATACCACTTACTTTATAACGCATACGTCATTGTATAGTTACCAACTGTTAATTACGATTAGGGCAGCCACCTTAGTAACCAGCTTAACCCTTCAAAACATAATTCCTGTACGTTGGGTTGCTTGCCATAGACACGCATATATTATTTTAGGATTCAAATAATTTTTGGTATACGTACGCTTCTTGTTTTTACGCTACGTCGTCAAGACTCTTTCCAGCATCGTCTTTATGACGTCTAAATATATACTATTAGCGTACATCACATACGTTCGACGTGTTGTCTATATTTAAAGATTTTGTTTTGTTAATTTTTATTCAGAGCAGTCAACTTAGTAAACGATGTATCATTAACAAGATTCCTTTACGTAGGGTTGCCTACCATAGACACCTAAATATTATTTAGGATTCAAATAATTCCTAGTACACGTAGGTTTCTTGCTTTTCGCTACGTGGTCTTAATCTCTGTTTAATGTATTTACCCCTATAAATATACCATAAACGTATACCACATACGTTGCCGCTTATTCTAGATACCAGCTGTAAATTTCGAATAGGTTAACTGCCTTATTAATCGCTTTAACCAGTAGCGGCTGGTGTATAGGTTCACATGTTCACGTGAACACCCTAATTTTAAACACATCTATTCTTTTTTTCTATCAAAATATAATTTTTGCTAGTTACAATATAACGTGCTATAAAAAAGTAGGAATACGCTGTCGCCAATCTATCCATAACGATCACCTACAACTAGCTTCTGAGTTCACACAAGAACTGCGAACGCGCGTTTCACATGCTTAACCCTGACCGTCGCCATACGAGTATAGGATTGGTTGAGAAATAGCACGCAATTTTACATAAGGAGGGTTCACAAATATTTCGTGAACTTCAGCTTATTATCCGTGTTTAGGTTCGTACAGAACGCGTATTACTGTTTTCGTTTGTGTCGCTGCTATTTAATTAGTCTCTGTTTGCTCGTTTTGACTTTTTAGTGTGTAATTAATTCACTTAAATCGTTCCGTAACTATCTTTTTCAATTAATCTTTTTTTCTGTTATTATTTATTAGAACAAAGGTGAAGAGTGAAGGTTTGAATTATATAATAAATTCAGTTAAGAATATTTTGAATAAAAAGAAAAATTGAAAATAAAGAAACTTGGTCCACATCAACTAGATTTAATAATTGAAAATCGAACAAAAACTGAAAAGCGTGTTTATAATCGTAACTTTAATCGCGATATACACAAAAAACATAAATGGTTGTGTGGCTGTAACCACAAAAATTCGTTGTTTTCTACGCCGTGTTTACTTTTTAGTAAAGAATTAATGTTTGGACAAAATCTGGTTTTGCGGGTTTAAATCATTTAAGTGAAAAAATTAAAAAGCATGAAAATTCTCATGCTCATAAAAATGCCAGTATTGAATTTTCTATGCTTGGGCGTGTGAATATAAGCACAGAGTTAGGTAGTGCTTACCGTAGTATTATACAAAAGCATAGTAAGCAGGTGGACAAGAATCAGTACATTTTATCGCGAATCATTGATTGTGTGAAATTTTGTGGCGTATTTGAATTGGTACTACGGGGACATGATGAGATTGAAGGGTCCAATAACCCTGGTATTCTTCGGGGGTTAATTAATCTAGTTGGATCAGTTGATGATGCTATGAGGGAGCTTCTAGAGAATTCGACGGTTTTTAAGGATTCATCCAAAATAGTTCAAAATGAACTTCTAGATTGCATTTTGGATGTATATAGAGAAGAAATATCAAAACAAATAAATAAAGTAAATTATTTAGCACTGATGGTTGATGAAACTACGGACGTGTCTACAATTCAACAGATGGTTATAGTTTATCGATATGAATTTAATGGACCTGCCATTGAGCGTTTTTGGGGCTTTCTCAAACCTGAAGCACAAGATGCCGAAACATTAAGCAAGGTACTACTATCGGAGTTAGAGGTTCATTTACGCGATAAAAAAATTAATTGGACAGTGTTGCGATGGAGCAGCAGTTATGGGTGGTGGTTTGAGGAGGTTTAATGCCGAATCAAAGAAGTTTATACAAGAGCACATTTTATTCACTGTTAGGCTCATCAATTCAAATTAGTTTTACAAAAAGCCTCATCAGTAAATCGTTCAGCTAGAGTTTTTTTTAAACCTTACGGGCTTACCAGCTTTTTTTCAGATCCACACTAAGGACGAAATTTTTGGACGCAATATGCAAAAAAAGATTACCGTCATTTGCTCCAACACGTTGGGTACATAATATTAGATTAGTTCTAACTCTTTATACGAACGAAAATGACATAATAGAATGTTTGGAAATAATCCCGAATTCAGACCGTGTAGATGACAAAACTAGAAGGGAATGTTATGGACTACTGGCATGTTGAAGCGACAGCGAATTTGCCTTGTCTTGATTTCTACAAAAGGATAATGCTTCATGCGAATATTCTATTTAAAAAGCTTTAGCAAAAAAAGATTGATCCGATTAAATTAAAAGAGTATGTTTCAGAATTTTTAAATCATATTCAAGGTGTTCGAGATAACAACACTGTTACGTTTATTTTCGACGATAGATTCAAATACGTCCTTTTCTGTGGTAATTCGTTTTTCATTCACCTAGCTTCTGTTTCTATTCAAAACTTCATTCTGTATTTTTACCTCGTTACAATAGTACGCGCAATCTTAATATTTCTTTTAAATCTATTTATTCTAAAACAAAAATTTATTCGATAATTAAATAGTCAATACCTTGTTTTAGGTATCCGTTAATTTGTTGAACATTTCAAGAACGGATAATTGCTTTCTCTTGTGTTTCCCATTTAAAGACTTGTCGAAATAATAGATCCCACTATTATTTGATAGCGTGTTTTCCAGTTTGCTAATCGGGCTTTAATAACGCGAGGATTGCAGTTCAAACTCCTGTTATTTGAACCGATTTTTATTTTGATTCTGCGGCTTGTGCATTGAAATATTTTCTACAGCGATGCACTTTTTTTGGTTTGACAAGTAGGCGGTATCTTGCGTGTATTCGTGAGTTTTCCGCACTTAACCATTCTAATCAGATTCTTTTTTTAGCTCTTAGCTGGAGGCCAAATGGGTTCTTTCTTTATGTAGGCCCAACTGTTCGTTGGCGTAGACCAACTGCTTTTGTCTATAGACCGCTGCTGCAATTACGGTAGCAGACCGAATGGATCCTGACTACCGTGGCGTTGCTGTGCTGACTCACCTCAGACGAGTTGCAAGATAAGCATCCCAACGCATAGAGGTATGTGACTCGTATTCTTTTATGCACATCGAGGATTATTATTTATCAGCGGTTGATGTTGTGAAACCCGTTCACTATACATGTTTAAAAGCTAGCTTCGTTAATGCTTCTGGTTATATTTCTTTAATTCTTACTACAACTTGGTCTACATTGAATACTTTAATTTAACACACTTGCTATGGAGAAAACCTATATTTAATACTTTAATTTAACATACGTGCTATTGAAAAAAACTACATTGAATACTTTAATTTAACACAGTTGCTATTGAGAAAATCTAAGCATGACTTTTTTTTCTAATGAGCTTTACAACATGTTAGCTAGGAAATTCGCACTTTGTGGATCCATTATAAAATTTGTCCTTTACAATGACTTTAAATTTCATACTTTTCTTTGTCCATGTGAACCAAAAAATTTTAATTTATTTTTATTTTTAATAGATAATCGTGGGCGACGTGCCTTTTTTTTAGTTTTTGTTTTTGGTATGTAGACGAATCCCCTCACTCTCCGCGGTTGGTAGTTAGCCTGGTATTTACTTTTCTTCCGGCTACGTCTAGGTACGCAGCAACACATATATTACTAGCACATCTTGTGAATCAGTTTCTAAGAATAAGAGACGCAAGGTATTGTTGTGTATTAAGCTTCACTTCGGAACGCATCCTAATGTTAGATTAGGTGTCATTTTTGAAGTTAAGTACTTGAGTCAATGGGGTACACTAAAGGTACAATTGTCAATAAATGTATATGCTTATAAGTCTTCTTTTTACGGCTACACCTCGCAACATATCACTGGCGACGAGATAGACAATTTAAATTAGTCAAATTACCGGTAAGCGTAATTAATCCGTATAATTACGTATGTAAAATCGTGAAAGTCGATGTCATTGACCCGCAGTCGTAAAAGTGCATCCAAGTCGAAGTCAAAGTCCTAAAACTGTGAAAATGCCGAAAACCACAGAAACTACAATCGTAAGGTCAAATGCATATACAGGTGTCTTAATTGGTAGCATCGAACCATATGACGGCAGTATTGATATTACTACTTATCTAGAAAGAATGGACAATTATTTTAGTTGTAACAACATTACATCAACAGATCAAAGGCAAGTGCCATTATTTTTAACAATGATTGGTGCTAAAACGTACAGCATCATAAAACGTTTGTTGTGTCCTAATCCACCTATTCAAAAAACTTATGAAGAATTAAAGTTTACGTTAAAGGATCATTTTAGTCCAAGAAGCTCGTTATAGCAGAACGATATAAATTTTATCAAGCACGTCAGGAACCAGGTGAATCAATCACTAAATTTATTGTCAAAATGCGTAATCTATCGGGAACATGTGAGTTTGGAAATTTTTTACCACAAGCTCTGCGTGATAAACTTGTTTGTGGATTAGCATCTGAAGCTATTAAACGGAAACTTCTATCAGAAGATAATTTAGATTACAATAAAGCAGTTAAAGTCGCCTTAACGATGGAATTGTCTGAAACTCAAACTAAATTATTAGAGTCGTCGCAAGAAATACACAAAATATATAAAAATCAAGGTGCTATAAAAAAAACAATTCACTAGTCCGCAGCAGCTAGAACCAAGGAAAGTCCAAAAGTCAGTTGAAAGAGGTAGAACTTCTTTTAATAAGTGTTACCGTTGCGGCAGGAACCACAATCCACACAAATGTCCAGCAGTGAACTGGGAGTGTTTTTCATGCAATCGCAGGGGGCATACTTCCAAGGTATGTAGGTCATCCGATCGTCCCAGTCGTACAGTCAATTATGAGGAGATCGACACCCAGAATATAGATAACGATAACGAAGAGGGTGAAGATGTCGAAAAACAGATGAGTAAAATTTTTATCAATAATGTTTGTAGTAAAAATAGTAATGATGCATTAGTCTTGCAAGTCAATATACAGGATAAATCAATTAAAATGGAATTAGATACTGGTGCTAGTGTATCTGTAATGTCTGAAAAAGATTTCCTAAGTAATTTTGTTAATTGTAAACTTAATCAATGTCCTTTTAGTATTAATACTATTGCAGGAAGTCAGTTACAAGTCAAGGGCCAAACGTTAGTAAATGTTAAATTTAAAAATATAACAACTAACTTACCATTAGTAGTAGCTAGGTCAAATACAAAATTCTTACCTCTATTAGGTCGCAACTGGCTTAATCAATTAATACCTAATTGGCAGTCTTGTCTTGTGCCAGTAGAGGAGGTTGGTTTTGTGGATCTACAGTCACAGAACGTTACGCCAACAGTCAGGTCCCTAGAAAAGACTTTTCAACAGTCTTTGATGGTGATTTTAGTCAACCTATAACAAAGTTTAAAGCGTCTATAGTATTGAAACCACAGTTCGTGTTGTCAATTTATAAACCTTATAGCGTACCTTATGCTATTAAACCACAAGTCGAAGCAGAACTAAAACGTTTAGTCGAATGCAAAATTTTAGAACCAGTCAAGCATAGTAGAATGGCTAGTCCAATAGTTATTGCACCAAAGAAATCAGGAGGGATTCGTATATGTACGGATTTTAAGAAGTCATTAAACCCGTATGTTGAAACCGAACATTATCCATTACCACTTGTTGAAGATGTATTGCAGTCTTGCAAAGATGGAAAAGTGTTTGCTGTCATTGATTTGTCTAACGCATTTAATCAATTACCCATATCTAAAGAATGTGAAGATCTTGTCACAGTAAATACTCATTTAGGTCTATTTAGATACAAACGTTTACCTTATGGTATTACAACAGCTCCGTCTATTTTCCAATTCACTATGGATCAAGTCTTATACGGATTGGAAAACTGTAGCTGTTATATCGATGATATAATTATCGCTGGGAAAGATCTGGCGGAACTTGACAAAAATGTTCGTCTTGTATTGGAACGTCTAAAGAAATACAATATTAAAATAAACAAAAATAAAAGTCAATTCTATAAAAATGAAGTTGAATTTTTAGGTTTTGTCATAACAGGTCAAGGTATACGACCATTGCAGTCCAAGGTAAGTGCCATTCAAGAGGCACCTATTCCCAAAAATGTACAGCAGTTAAAAGCATTTTTAGGATTGATAAATTTCTATTCAAAATTTCTACAAAATTTGTCAATGATACTAAAACCGTTGTACACCCTGTTACAAAAAAATGTTAGATTTACATGGTCAGATGCTTGCAATGAAGCATTTCAAAATAGTAATAATATGATTAATAATAATTCCCTACTAGCCTTATTTGATAACAACAAGGAAACATTCATCAGAGTAGATTCATCGTCATATGGCCTAGGAGCCGTATTAAGTCAGAATCATGATGGAGTTGAAAGACCTGTATGCTTCGCTTCATGTACCCTAAATCCAGCTGAAATAAATTATCCCCAAGTCCAAAAGGAAGCCTTAGCTGTAATTTATGCAGTTTGTAAGTTCCACAAATATTTATACGGAAGAAAATTTGTGATTAGAACGGATCACAAACCTTTAGAATCCATATTTGCGAATAACAAACCAATACCTACGTTGGCTCACAGTCGAATTCAACGTTGGGCCTTAATATTAAGTGCTTATGATTATATAATAAAGTACAAAAAAGGTTCGGAAATAGCTAATGCAGATGGATTGTCTCGTTTACCATTGCCCAAAGGAACAAATGATTATATTTTTTATTTTAATCACTCCGAATACTTACCCATACTACCGGAAGAAATCGCTAAAGAAACAAAAAAGGATCAAGTCTTGTTTACAATAGTCGAATTAATCAAACATGGATTTCCAGAAAATGGTGATAACATCTATAAACCTTACTTTTCTCGTAGAAACGAATTGAGTCTTTAGAAAGAATGTGTCACTTGGGGAAATAGACTCGTTATTCCAAACAGTCTGAGATCTCGAGTACTTGATCTTCTTCACGAAGGTCATCCAGGTGTCGTTCGGATGAAAGCTCGAGCACGTTCTGTCTTATGGTAGCCAAAGATTGATCAAAATATTGAAGAACATGTAGAGCAATGTGAACCATGTCAACGTTACAATGCACATAACATAAATGAAAATATTCATTCATGACCTAAAAGTTCCAAGAATTGGGACCGAGTGCATATCGACTTTTTTAAGCTCGAAAATACAAACTTCTTATTAATCATGGACAGTACAACAAAGTGGATAGATCTATATATTATGTGCAGCACCAACGCTCATGCCACTATTGGAAAATTGAGGCACTCGTTTGCTAATTGGGGTTTACCACGATTGTTAGTAGCAGATAACGGTCCGCCGTTTGATAGTCAGGAATTACAAAACTTTTGTAAGTCAAATGCAATAACATTAGTAAATACACCTCCTTACCACCCTCAATCTAATGGTAATGCATAAAAGGGAGTTAATGTCTCTAAAAACATATTAAAGAAATGTTTACTAGAAAATTTACAACTTCATAGCAATTTGGATATTCAACATATTGTTGATAATTTTTTGTTCAATTATAGGAATACACCTACAACTACTACTAAAGTATCTCCTGCTGAAGGGATGTTAAGAAGACTTCCAAGAACTAAAATAACTATTTTGAAACCAGAGAGAGGTTCAAATAGAGAAACAGAAGTTGATGCTTGGAAAAAAAATAATGACAAAGGCATTTTTTATTATGCCGATAGGGAAACCGTACTAGTTTATAATAAGTTAGGCAAGATCTGGGAACCCGGAAAAATAATGAAACAATTGAGTTATGTAACTTATCTTGTAATGGTACACAATAACGTGAAGATGGTTCATGTCGACTATCTGAAATGAAACAGATGTCGAACGATAGAAGATAAACTACCTCCGGTCAACACACAAGATGAAGATAACCTATTAGTTATCAGTTGCCAATCTTAGCTGATGGTGTGACAGGGGTGACTGTGGATGATGCAAACAAACCTGATCCACGCTCTAACCTAGAGGCTAAAACGTCTCCAATTAAATCACCTATAAAGGTCCCCTCGCCAGCTCTGAGGAGATCTGATAGAGTTAAGAAGCCAATAGTTAAATTAGATTTATAACTGGCCTGATGAAATATTTTGCTTATTATGTAACTATGTCTTAATGTAAGTAAGGGGGAGTGTTGTGTATTAAGCTTCACTTCGGAACGCATCCTAATGTTAGATTAGGTGTACACAAAAGGTACAATTGTCAATAAATGTATATGCTTATAAGTCTTCTTTTTACGGCTACACCTCGCAACATATCAGGTATCTTATATAGGGGGGGGGGGGATGCTACAGAAATATGTGACATAATATGACACAATAATTAGTCATATAAAAGCCCAATTTTCATATTCCGATCACCTAATTACAGTAACAGTCCTGGAGCCGGATTTCTCCCACAATATCAAGAATTTTTTCCTGTAGAGCAGCTTGTAGGCGTCGTAGAAGCGTACCCATTTTTAAATAAAAACATGTTAAGGACTGAATTAGAGGTACTGTATACCCGTCAGAATTCTCAGAAAGCTACTAGAGCTGGACCAATGTTGCAGTTTCTCATAGAAAATGAGCTGGATAAAGACACTTTCCAGCAGTTATGTGAATTACTAAAAGTGTTGGTAACCATGACTACGTCAGTACCAAAACATTGTTTCTCAAAGTTGCAACGCATAAAAACGTTTCTTAGAAACACTATGTCAGAAGACAGATTAAATGCATTAGCCAAGCTATCCATCGAAAAGGAATTGATTAATACCATAAACGATTTTAATTATAGAGTAATTGGAAAGTTTGTAAATCTAAAAAACAGAAGAATGAATTTTCTGTATAAATAAGTTTTTTTTTCATAAATGGAGTAGTAGTAATATTGTAGTAGTAATACTAAATGCATCAGTTGATGAACGATTCCATATAATACATTATAATTTTGGAACCACTATGTATGTACTGTGAACACCGACTTACAACTTTCACGAACCGCCACTGGCTTTAACCCTAACAAGACATCAGTCCTGTACGTTGGGTTGCCTGTCATAGAACGACAGAACCAATTTACCCCATAATTTAATGAACACGTTATAAATAAAATGAAAACGAGTAAGACTTATCATAAAAAGTTAAAAAAACAAGTATACAAGCAGATTTGTAAATATACATGCTGTATATTAAAAATATAAACCTAAAACTGGACCAATCCGAAATAGTTACCTACTCAATCTAAATGTCCGATAAAAAAAAATCCAATTAATTTAATAAGAATAAGATGATACAATTAAAGGATAGATAAGAAAATCATATTTCAAATTCGCTGGAAAAAAAATTGACCACTGCTGGTGGTTATAGGGTTGCTTAAATTCCCGCATTATAAATATTAAAAATATGTATTTATATACTAATGCTAAGATAGGCAATATTTTAGGCATGACTATATAGCGAAACAATTTTATACATGGCTAATATGGCAAAACGTACTTTGGATATGTCTAGTATGTATGACAACACTTTCGACAGCCTCTATAGCATGTACAAAAGGTACCTGACATGCTAAATGAAATTCTCAATGTAGTTTTCACAATATAGACTATTTTTATTTACGTCACAACTGTCATCTTTAATACGGTTGGGTTAGGTTAGGTTAGCCCCTTAGACCATATAAATCAAATAGACACGCCGTGCGGCCGGTTGATGATGCGAACATCATTATCGGACGAGTGACGTCAGTTGGAGGCAAAAAGTGGAAGCTCCCATTGCACGCAGCATTGCTCTAAGATTTTTAGTGATGCTGAGACATGAACTATTTTTTAGATAATTGATTTGACATTTAGAAACCTTAGAATTATATACTTACAACACAATAATCTATATATTGAATAATTTTAATTAATATTGTTGAATCAGTTAACAGTAGTGACACCACAAATAGGGCGTATTGATAAAAAAAACACATGCTATATTGATATTTGATATTTTTAACGCAAAAAGATATACAAACAAATGCAGTATAACACAAAACTAAATCATCATCATCATTAGGTCTTCAGTCCTAGAACTGGTTAGACGCGTACCATCATTGTTCCCTATTCTGAACTAACCTACAGATTTCCCTGAAATATGCACAGTTTGCATCTATAACTGTCTGATCTAGGTCTACATCTACCTCTTTTTTCCTATCTCTGCTTGTAATATATCACATACTATTCCCCAGAAATGCCTTAGAACGTATTCCGCCCTACTATTTCTCTTTTTCCCCAGATATCCTTGTTCCCCTACTATTTCTGTAACTTATTTGTTATTATCTTTGTCTGTCCATGCTATCGTTCTCATACATCTGGAGCATTTCAAAAGACTGCTACCGTTTTTCTGTCTGTATTTCAGCCTGTCCGTATTTCATAGGCATACTGTGCTGTGCTCCACACATATGCTTTCAACAATTTTCTTCTTATTCTGTTTGTTGTCTTTCCTCATAGGCGATGTTCTTTCTTGTTAGATGCAGTTCGATCACTTTCTATTGTTTTACAGTTATATGCCCTATTTCTCTGACCTTCAATGGTTGTGAAGGGAGGTAAGCAGTCTGTGGCTGCCAAGTTCTCCCAACACTTAACCATTTGGCGATTTAATATATTTTCCAATTTATCTTTTCGCACAGTTAACATTAGTTGCAGGTATTTTGCAGCCATTAGGTTTTTCCGTCTCAAAACTGTTTGGACACGTACCTGCACTTATTTATATTCTGAGCTAGCCTACATAGTTCCCTGAAATTCTCACACAGCATGTGTATTCAGGTTAATCTTCTTTGGGAATTAAACCACTCATAGTTTTTAAAATCAGCTTTATTTACGTTTCGATCCATGACCTAGGATCGTTGTCATAATTATAATAAAAACTTCAAGTTTGGCATTTATGACATAAATTGAAGGTGACTTTGATTTATTGATGTTTGAAATATTTGGTTTGAGTATACTAAGCAAAAATTTTTAAAGTTCAACAGAATGATTGCCTTCAATTTGTGTTGCGACCTGGGATTGGCTTTCTTTAGGTAGCCAATACGCTTAACGTGAAATCAGCTGATTAATTTTTATTGGTGAATTTTATATAAATTGAATAATTTGGAATTGGAAAACATTTTTTAACATGTTTCTATTTATACAATTGAGAGGATGGTTATTAAAGAAGTGTGCGATTGCATTATTGAAAGGCTTAAGTAGTCGTTTTTTATATTTATTTTGAGGGGGAAAATTCATTATGATTTAAGTTACCTTTTTGGTAGATTTTAACATGGTTCTGAGGCGACTGTATGGCGGGTTTACACTTGTCAGATACCAATGTTGTTCTATGAAGATTGTATATGGATCTGAGGCGACCCTATGGCGGGTTTACACTTGTCAGATACCAATGTTGTTCTATGAAGATTGTATATGGATCTGAGGCGACCCTATGGCAGGTTAACACTTGTCAGATACCAATACTGTTCAACGGAGATTGTATATGGTTTTGAGGTAACCTTATTGTGGATTTATACTTGTCAGATACCAATGCTGTTTTACAAGGATTGTTAATATGCTTATTTTTATGTAATTAGTTATTTTATGTATAAATAGAAATCATGTATGTAGGCTGTATTTCATGTTAATATTGCAAGGAAAACCCAGGAAAAACTTGCAATGCTACCTAGATATTGTGGGTATTTGATTTTCATTTGTTATTTCTTTTGTTATTTCTTTTAGTAATGGAATCCATTGTTTACTGAAAGTCACGGATTCGTTTGCAACGCAGTTATTTTTATGTAGGGTTATATAGGCAGCTTCTTTGATTTTGCGTTTTTGGTGGTTTTCTATTTCTTCTTTTCAGGAGTATGTGTATTCAGCTCGTTCCCTTTCTATTGTTTTCTAATTTTATACCCTATTTTACCGAGATTCAGTGAAGGAGGTTAAGCAACCTGTGGCTACCAAGATCCCCCAACACTTAGACATTTGCCGAAATAATGGTTTTCCAGTAAATCCTTTCACACACTTAACATTATTCGAGAATATTGCCCAACCAATTCTTGTAGTTACTTATAATAATCATCATGTTTACGCACAGTTATCTTTTCGTCATTAGTTTATCCATCTTGGGATTGGTTGGATGCGTACCTCCATTGATTTCTATTCTGGGCTAGCCTACACATCTCCCTGAAATAGTAGGGGAACAAGGATATCTGGGGAAAAAGAGAAATAGTAGGGCGGAATACGTTCTAAGGCATTTCTGGGGAATAGTATGTGATATATTACAAGCAGAGATAGGAAAAAAGAGGTAGATGTAGACCTAAGATCAGACAGTTATAGATGCAAACTGTGCATATTTCAGGGAAATCTGTAGGTTAGTTCAGAATAGGGAACAATGATGGTACGCGTCTAACCAGTTCTAGGACTGAAGACCTAATGATGATGATGATTTAGTTTTGTGTTATACTGCATTTGTTTGTATATCTTTTTGCGTTAAAAATATCAAATATCAATATAGCATGTGTTTTTTTTATCAATACGCCCTATTTGTGGTGTCACTACTGTTAACTGATTCAACAATATTAATTAAAATTATTCAATATATAGATTATTGTGTTGTAAGTATATAATTCTAAGGTTTCTAAATGTCAAATCAATTATCTAAAAAATAGTTCATGTCCCAGCATCACTAAAAATCTTAGAGCAATGCTGCGTGCAATGGGAGCTTCCACTTTTTGCGTCCAACTGACGTCACTCGTCCGATAATGATGTTCGCATCATCAACCGGCCGCACGGCGTGTCTATTTGATTTATATGGTCTAAGGGGCTAACCTAACCTAACCCAACCGTATTGAAGATGACAGTTGTGACGTAAATAAAAATAGTCTATATTGTGAAAACTACATTGAGAATTTCATTTAGCATGTCAGGTACCTTTTGTACATGCTGTAGAGGCTGTCGAAAGTGTTGTCATACATACTAGACATATCCAAAGTACGTTTTGCCATATTAGCCATGTATAAAATTGTTTCGCTATATAGTCATGCCTAAAATATTGCCTATCTTAGCATTAGTATATAAATACATATTTTTAACATTTATAATGCGGGAATTTAAGGAACCCTATAACCACCAGCAGTGGTCAATTTTTTTTCCAGCGAATTTGAAATATGATTTTCTTATCTATCCTTTAATTGTATCATCTTATTCTTATTAAATTAATTGGATTTTTTTTTATCGGACATTTAGATTGAGTAGGTAACTATTTCGGATTGGTCCAGTTTTAGGTTTATATTTTTAATATACAGCATGTATATTTACAAATCTGCTTGTATACTTGTTTTTTTAACTTTTTATGATAAGTCTTACTCGTTTTCATTTTATTTATAACGTGTTCATTAAATTATGGGGTAAATTGGTTCTGTCGTTCTATGACAGGCAACCCAACGTACAGGACTGATGTCTTGTTAGGGTTAAAGCCAGTGGCGGTTCGTGAAAGTTGTAAGTCGGTGTTCACAGTACATACATAGTGGTTCCAAAATTATAATGTATTATATGGAATCGTTCATCAACTGATGCATTTAGTATTACTACTACAATATTACTACTACTCCATTTATGAAAAAACTTATTTATACAGAAAATTCATTCTTCTGTTTTTAGATTTACAAACTTTCCAATTACTCTATAATTAAAATCGTTTATGGTATTAATCAATTCCTTTTCGATGGATAGCTTGGCTAATGCATTTAATCTGTCTTCTGACATAGTGTTTCTAAGAAACGTTTTATGCGTTGCAACTTTGAGAAACAATGTTCTGGTACTGACGTAGTCATGGTTACCAACACTTTTAGTAATTCACATAACTGCTGGAAAGTGTCTTTATCCAGCTCATTTTCTATGAGAAACTGCAACATTGGTCCAGCTCTAGTAGCTTTCTGAGAATTCTGACGGGTATACAGTACCTCTAATTCAGTCCTTAACATGTTTTTATTTAAAAATGGGTACGCTTCTACGACGCCTACAAGCTGCTCTACAGGAAAAAATTCTTGATATTGTGGGAGAAATCCGGCTCCAGGACTGTTACTGTAATTAGGTGATCGGAATATGAAAATTGGGCTTTTATATGACTAATTATTGTGTCATATTATGTCACATATTTCTGTAGCATCCCCCTATATAAGATACCTGATATGTTGCGAGGTGTAGCCGTAAAAAGAAGACTTATAAGCATATACATTTATTGACAATTGTACCTTTTGTGTACACCATTGACTAAAGTACTTAACTTCAAAAATGACACCTAATCTAACATTAGGATGCGTTCCGAAGTGAAGCTTAATACACAACACTCCCCCTTACTTACATTAAGACATAGTTACATAATAAGCAAAATATTTCATCAGGCCAGTTATAAATCTAATTTAACTATTGGCTTCTTAACTCTATCAGATCTCCTCAGAGCTGGCGAGGGGACCTTTATAGGTGATTTAATTGGAGACGTTTTAGCCTCTAGGTTAGAGCGTGGATCAGGTTTGTTTGCATCATCCACAGTCACCCCTGTCACACCATCAGCTAAGATTGGCAACTGATAACTAATAGGTTATCTTCATCTTGTGTGATGACCGGAGGTAGTTTATCTTCTATCGTTCGACATCTGTTTCATTTCAGATAGTCGACATGAACCATCTTCACGTTATTGTGTACCATTACAAGATAAGTTACATAACTCAATTGTTTCATTATTTTTCCGGGTTCCCAGATCTTGCCTAACTTATTATAAACTAGTACGGCTTCCCTATCGGTATAATAAAAAATGCCTTTGTCATTATTTTTTTTCCAAGCATCAACTTCTGTTTCTCTATTTGAACCTCTCTCTGGTTTCAAAATAGTTATTTTAGTTCTTGGAAGTCTTCTTAACATCCCTTCAGCAGGAGATACTTTAGTAGTAGTTGTAGGTGTATTCCTATAATTGAACAAAAAATTATCAACAATATGTTGAATATCCAAATTGCTATGAAGTTGTAAATTTTCTAGTAAACATTTCTTTAATATGTTTTTAGAGACATTAACTCCCTTTTCTGCATTACCATTAGATTGAGGGTGGTAAGGAGGTGTATTTACTAATGTTATTGCATTTGACTTACAAAAGTTTTGTAATTCCTGACTATCAAACGGCGGACCGTTATCTGCTACTAACAATCGTGGTAAACCCCAATTAGCAAACGAGTGCCTCAATTTTCCAATAGTGGCATGAACGTTGGTGCTGCACATAATATATAGATCTATCCACTTTGTTGTACTGTCCATGATTAATAAGAAGTTTGTATTTTCGAGCTTAAAAAAGTCGATATGCACTCGGTCCCAATTCTTGGAACTTTTAGGCCACGAATGAATATTTTCATTTATGTTATGTGCATTGTAACGTTGACATGGTTCACATTGCTCTACATGTTCTTCAATATTTTGATCAATCTTTGGCTACCATAAGACAGAACGTGCTCGAGCTTTCATCCGAACGACACCTGGATGACCTTCGTGAAGAAGATCAAGTACTCGAGATCTCAGACTGTTTGGAATAACGAGTCTATTTCCCCAAGTGACACATTCTTTCTAAAGACTCAATTCGTTTCTACGAGAAAAGTAAGGTTTATAGATGTTATCACCATTTTCTGGAAATCCATGTTTGATTAATTCGACTATTGTAAACAAGACTTGATCCTTTTTTGTTTCTTTAGCGATTTCTTCCGGTAGTATAGGTAAGTATTCGGAGTGATTAAAATAAAAAATATAATCATTTGTTCCTTCGGGCAATGGTAAACGAGACAATCCATCTGCATTAGCTATTTCCGAACATATATACATAGATGAGTTCCTGAGAAGTCCTGAACCAATTTAGACGAATGGTGGTGTACAAAAATTTTAAAAGCGCTCAGAATCTGAAGCCGTAAACATAAACCAGCTGGAATGGTGGAATTAGCAAGTCCGATGTGCATTGAAGCCACGAGTGCAGTAACCTTCAGGTAAATTATACAATTTTGTTCGATCTTTGATGTTTTGGTGGGTGTTGGATACCTTTATAATTTGTTTGATAAAAAATGGACAGTAGTAAATTTGTATAAACAACAAATTTTTAATTGTAAGGTAAAATTTTCTTGTATAAGTAGAAAGGAGTATTTATCAGGTTTATGTTTTTGATTATGATGAAAATTTGGGTCTGTCTTTGAGCTCAATTAGACTAACCTATTTAATTAACGTAAAGGGGTGGGAGATGCTCCCTTTTATTGAAACTCAGGTCGCCAAATATTGTTTATTTAATTAGTATGCATCCTACAAGGACTCTAATTCTGGATGCAAATTAAAATGATGACAAATTTTAACTTGAAATTTTATGATGCAGAAATTTATGCTACAATTTAATTTTGAAATTTTAATGTATTATAAATATTGATGTAAATAGAGTTAACGTTGATGTTTGTGGTACGAATGTGTTTTTTTTTTTTATGAATGAGGATGAAAGTTTTAACTAGGTGAGCAGCCGAGGCGGAAAGAGTAAAGAGGCGATTATCAGAAGAGAGTCAACAGGGCGAGAATCACAACAAATCTATGACGGCCCAACACTGGGGCTCGATTCGAAAACCGTAGTTCCCGAGGAATGGTGAGGATCACTGCATTTTATGGCGACCAGCACGTGAGGGCTCGAATTTCAGATAGTGTGTAACTGTTTCAGGAAACTGACGACCCTGAAATTAAGAGCTGAGTGTGAATATTTTTTGTAGGTGTGTGAAAGAAGTGTGTAGGCGTGTGTGGGGGGTGAAAAGTGTGACGTATGCAGAGAAAAGAGTGGCTTCGAAGTCAAGGGGTGGAAATAGGAAGCAGTGATAGTGCTTTATTTAAGACGACTGAAGCAGAAATGGAGGAAGAAGCAGGAGGTAGTAGGGATCAGTCTAAGACGGAGTCAGGAAAAACAGGAAATGAGTTAATGATGAGAATGTTAGAGGAAATGCGATTAGCTAGAGAAGAATCGAATAGAGCGAGGGAGGAGTCCAACCAAAAATTAGAGCAGATAAGCGGGAAAATTGAACAATCTACTAAAGAATTTACAGAATTTAAAAATAGTCTTACCGTAAAACTAGGGGAAGTAGAAAGTAGGGTTGATAGGAATGAGAAAAACATTACAGGTCTTCGACAGGAAATGGGAAATTTAAGGTCCGAAGTACGCATTTTCTGTGAAGAAGAGATAAATATAAAAATGACTGAAGTAACGGACTCATGTAGGGATCAGTTAGGCAGGGTAGAACGCGAAGTTAGTAGTATCAAATACAACATGTCAAATTTAACGGGGGATGGTCCCAGATTTTATACAGGTGGCGTATCATTGGACCAACATATGAAATTTTATGGCGATAACAGGGTAAATCCACAAATTTTTATTAATAGTGTAAGAAATCTAGTGGGAAATTTATTCGACGAACAGACTAAACTAAATACGATAAAGGCTTTATTGAAAGACAATGCGGAAGCATGGTACAATTTAGTAGGACAGGACATAGAGACATATCAGGACTTTGAAAACAAATTTTTACAACATTACTGGAGTGATCACAAACAGGATCAGATTAGGGACGACTTGATTACAGGAAAATTTAAGGGAGAGTTTGCAGGTTCTAGGGAGCAATATGCCATCCGCAAATACAGTGTGGCCAAACAACTTAATCCACCATTGACGGACAGACAAATAATCAAGTACTTATCACGACATTTTGAACTGGAAATCAGACAACACGTGGCCTTACAAAACATCACAGAACGGGAGAATTTTTAAAATACTTACAGAGATATGACGATGAATGTGTTGGACGGACAAGAGAGATAGGAGAACGAAACATTAACACGGTTAGGTTTGACAACAGGACACAGAATTTTGCGAGACGGCCTGACTATAATAGGAATTTTCGACCGAATTGGGAACGACGAGGACAGGAATACAGAAGCAATAGTGCGACTAGGGGACCGACGCCAAGACCTAGTTACACAAGACAGAACAGTTTACCGGAAGTAAACAGAACAGTGACGAGCACGACGAATAGAGACAGGGACACGGATATTAATACGAGGAGGACGTACGCACAGGTTGTAGAAGGACAACTAGGACCAAGCACGGAAAACAGGACGAGACAGGATTTTTAGAACGCGACAGACCACTAGATTTCTGTGTAAATGTGTATAAACATCCACGTGAATTTTTCAAAATTGAGGAGGAAGTAGAGCCAGAAACTGTAGAAAAATTATGTTTGCCAATTATTAATATAGGGATTTTTGAGAATAATGTAGAAGTATTACTTGATACAGGAGCAGAGGCGAGTTTAATATCGGAGGAATTCGTCAGCAAAATTAGGGATCGAGCCCCAGCGTTGGGCCGCCCAGAGATATGCTGTGATCCTCGCCCTGTTGAATCTTTTCTGATAATCGCCTCTTTACTCTTTCCGCCTCGGCTGCTCACCTAGATAAACTTTCATCCTCATTCATAAAAAAAAAACAAACACATTCCTACCACAAACATCAACGTTAACTCTATTTACATCAATATTCATAATACATTAAAATTTCAAAATTAAATTGTAGCATAAATTTCAGCATAATAAAATTTCAAGTTAAAATTTGTCATCATTTTAATTTGCATCCAGAATTAGAGTCCTTGTAGGATGCATACTAATTAAATAAACAATATTTGGCGACCTGAGTTTCAATAAAAGGGAGCATCTCTCACCCCTTTACGTTAATTAAATAGGTTAGTCTAATTGAGCTCAAAGACAGACCCAAATTTTCATCATAATCAAAAACATAAACCTGATAAATACTTCTTTCTACTTATACAAGAAAATTTTACCTTAAAATTAAAAATTTGTTGTTAATACAAATTTACTACTGTCCATTTTTTATCAAACAAATTATAAAGGTATCCAACACCCACCAAAACATCAAAGATCGAACAAAATTGTATAATTTACCTGAATTGTTCCTGAACGGACAATTTTTAGAATTTCGCATTCTAGTTTCCCTTTCGACGGCTCGGCACGCGATTCTACAAAATTTGCACACGTCCAAGTTGAAAATCTAAGAATTTTCCACACGGCTCGCAACAAGTCCGAGAATAACTAATTAATTTACACACCAACTGCTATGCTTTCCCCTCTCATGTTTGCATCTTATTTCAACCAATCGTGGCCCTAGTGAAGCTTTACAAATCACGCCTTTATTATCCGTGTCTCTGCTTTGCGCGTTTTATCCATCCTTTTCTACCTTGGTCTGAGTGGTACAAATCGATATTCTTTACTATCGGCTGTCTAAACTACACGTGGACTCGCGACGTGACTTTTAAATAAACGCTGTTTTGTATTTCGTGCTAAAGCATCCGAACGTTTCCAATATACGTAGAAGCTGCATGTTTATCTATTCATATTTATTAGAACTTTGACATTTAAAAGTTTGCAGGCGTGTGCTCCTAATGAATGTTTTAAATATAATTCTCGAGCTTTGTTTTCATGGTGTTTTAACCTTGGATTTTCACAGGCTTTTATGCTTATTATATTACTAATGGTTCAATTAACTCCAATTAAAATAATAATGAATGGCATTGACTTCTACCCTTTAACTTTAGCGAATACTAATTAAATATTAATTATTATTTGTACACTTTGTTTAATACCCGTTACTTAAAAATTGAATTAATTAATATAAATTTTGCACGTAATTTCTCTCTAGTTTTAGTACTTGGAACAATTAAATTACATACAAGTTGAGCATTTTAATTCTGCTTCTTTTTATAGAAAGCGTCTAGTGAATAATTTAAATCCCTTATTTTTAATGAAACGAATAAATTTTTATGCTCCACGGTTTTAATAAAGCGTATTATCTAATAAAATTCTATACAAACCCTACATTCTAATTGAATGATTTAAATCTTCACAGTAGGCCTTTAATTACGCGTACTTTTTCCCAAAGCTTCCTTATACACGGTGATTAAAATTATTTGATGTCGTTAATTAATTTTCTACCCTGGTCTAAATTTGTTCTGTGATGTTTTGTAAGGCCACGTGTTGTCTGATTTCCAGTTCAAAATGTCGTGATAAGTACTTGATTATTTGTCTGTCCGTCAATGGTGGATTAAGTTGTTTGGCCACACTGTATTTGCGGATGGCATATTGCTCCCTAGAACCTGCAAACTCTCCCTTAAATTTTCCTGTAATCAAGTCGTCCCTAATCTGATCCTGTTTGTGATCACTCCAGTAATGTTGTAAAAATTTGTTTTCAAAGTCCTGATATGTCTCTATGTCATGTCCTACTAAATTGTACCATGCTTCCGCATTGTCTTTCAATAAAGCCTTTATCGTATTTAGTTTAGTCTGTTCGTCGAATAAATTTCCCACTAGATTTCTTACACTATTAATAAAAATTTGTGGATTTACCCTGTTATCGCCATAAAATTTCATATGTTGGTCCAATGATACGCCACCTGTATAAAATCTGGGACCATCCCCCCGTTAAATTTGACATGTTGTATTTGATACTACTAACTTCGCGTTCTACCCTGCCTAACTGATCCCTACATGAGTCCGTTACTTCAGTCATTTTTATATTTATCTCTTCTTCACAGAAAATGCGTACTTCGGACCTTAAATTTCCCATTTCCTGTCGAAGACCTGTAATGTTTTTCTCATTCCTATCAACCCTACTTTCTACTTCCCCTAGTTTTACGGTAAGACTATTTTTAAATTCTGTAAATTCTTTAGTAGATTGTTCAATTTTCCCGCTTATCTGCTCTAATTTTTGGTTGGACTCCTCCCTCACTCTATTCGATTCTTCTCTAGCTCTATTAGATTCTTCCCTAGCTAATCGCATTTCCTCTAACATTCTCATCATTAACTCATTTCCTGTTTTTCCTGACTCCGTCTTAGACTGATCCCTACTACCTCCTGCTTCTTCCTCCATTTCTGCTTCAGTCGTCTTAAATAAAGCACTATCACTGCTTCCTATTTCCACCCCTTGACTTCGAAGCCACTCTTTTCTCTGCATACGTCACACTTTTCACCCCCACACACGCCTACACACTTCTTTCACACACCTACAAAAAATATTCACACTCAGCTCTTAATTTCAGGGTCGTCAGTTTCCTGAAACAGTTACACACTATCTGAAATTCGAGCCCTCACGTGCTGGTCGCCATAAAATGCAGTGATCCTCACCATTCCTCGGGAACTACGGTTTTCGAATCGAGCCCCAGTGTTGGGCCGTCATAGATTTGTTGTGATTCTCGCCCTGTTGACTCTCTTCTGATAATCGCCTCTTTACTCTTTCCGCCTCGGCTGCTCACCTAGTTAAAACTTTCATCCTCATTCATAAAAAAAAAAACACATTCCTACCACAAACATCAACGTTAACTCTATTTACATCAATATTTATAATACATTAAAATTTCAAAATTAAATTGTAGCATAAATTTCAGCATCATAAAATTTCAAGTTAAAATTTGTCATCATTTTAATTTGCATCCAGAATTAGAGTCCTTGTAGGATGCATACTAATTAAATAAACAATATTTGCCGACCTGAGTTTCAATAAAAGGGAGCATCTCCCACCCCTTTACGTTAATTAAATAGGTTAGTCTAATTGAGCTCAAAGACAGACCCAAATTTTCATCATAATCAAAAACATAAACCTGATAAATACTCCTTTCTACTTATACAAGAAAATTTTACCTTACAATTAAAAATTTGTTGTTTATACAAATTTACTACTGTCCATTTTTTATCAAACAAATTATAAAGGTATCCAACACCCACCAAAACATCAAAGATCGAACAAAATTGTATAATTTACCTGAAGGTTACTGCACTCGTGGCTTCAATGCACATCGGACTTGCTAATTCCACCATTCCAGCTGGTTTATGTTTACGGCTTCAGATTCTGAGCGCTTTTAAAATTTTTGTACACCACCATTCGTCTAAATTGGTTCAGGACTTCTCAGGAACTCATCTATGTATATCTAAATCTTGTTTTGTGGATCCAATCACGTTTACGAATAACACTTGATTACTCACTCCCGAAAATTAGCAAAGCAATTCATAATTCGTTCACGTTATACAAAGCTGCATACTTAAATGTAATTATTTATCGCTACTAATTTAGATAATTGGTACAGTAATACCCGCAAATATAACTAGACTTTATTACCTTATCTATCTTTTCTAAGTGCACTAATGCATAATAACTTGTATCGTAGCACGTATTCTGCTTGCAGTATCGTATAACATCAAAAAATAAAGAGCAAACTGTTTTAAAGTATTCAATAAAATCAAAAATCTAAGAGCCAAACTGTTTACAGTATTGAATAAAAATCGAAAATCTAAGAGAGCGAAACTCATATTAACACGGGTTTATATAATAGCCCGCTTGCACGTCGGATTTGTCCCTGAACGGACAATTTTTAGAATTTTGCATTCTAGTTTCCCTTTCTACGGCTCGGCACGCGATTCTACAAAATTTGCACACGTCCAAGTTGAAAATCTAAGAATTTTCCACACGGCTCGCAACAAGTCCGAGAATAACTAATTAATTTACACACCAACTGCTATGCTTTCCCCTCTCATGTTTGCATCTTATTTCAACCAATCGTGGCCCTAATGAAGCTTCACAAATCACGCCTTTATTATCCGTGTCTCTGCTTTGCGCGTTTTATCCATCCCTTTCTACCTTGGTCTGAGTGGTACAAATCGATATTCTTTACTATCGGCTGTCTAAACTACACGTGGACTCGCGACGTGACTTTTAAATAAACGCTGTTTTGTATTTCGTGCTAAAGCATCCGACCGTTTCCAATATACGTAGAAGCTGCATGTTTATCTGTTCAAATTTATTAGAACTTTGACATTTAAAAGTTTGCAGGAGTGTGCTCCTTATGAATGTTTTAAATATAATTCTCCGAGCTTTGTTTTCATGGTGTTTTAACCTTGGATTTTCACAGGCTTTTATGCTTATTATATTACTAATGGTTCAATTAACTCCAATTAAAATAATAATGAATGGCATTGACTTCTACCCTTTAATTTTTAGCGAATACTAATTAAATATTAATTATTATTTGTACGCTTTGTTTAATACCCGTTACTTAAAAATTGAATTAATTAATATAAATTTCGCACGTAATTTCTCTTTAGTTTTAGTACTTGAAACAATTAAATTACATACAAGTTGAGCAATTTAATTCTGCTTCTTTTGATAGAAAGCGTCTAGTGAATAATTTAAATCCCTTATTTTTAATGAAACGAATAAATTTTATGCTCCACGGTTTTAATAACGCGTATTATCTCATAAAATTCTATACAAACCCTTCATTCTAATTGAATGATTTAAATCTTCACAGTAGGCCTTTAATTACGCGTACTTTTTCCCAAAGCTTCCTTATACACGGTGATTAAAATTATTTGATGTCGTTAATTAATTTTCTACCCTGGTCTGAATTTGAGTATTTTCCCCCTATTTGAGTACAAATAATCCCACTTATTTGAATTCAAATACGAAACATCTAAACTACAAAAAAAAAATTAAAAACAAAATTGTCTATCTCACTCTACCCTTATCTTTCTAACTTACCTAACTTATATCCAATCCTAAAAATATTTACACCCATCCTATATCCCTATCCTATTCCTAACTCTCACCTAATTTTATAAACTGAAATTATCTTTAACTTCGTCCTAGTTCTCCATCTAATCCTATATACATCCTATATACCTATCCTATTCCTAACCTTTAACTAATCTTCACTATACTCATTTCCCCCTACCTAATCCTATATACCTATCCTATTCTTATTCTATTCCTAACTCTCCACTAATCTTATAAGAAATATCTACACTTAACCTATCTTATTTTCTTCCTACACTTAATTTTCATTTCTTATTTAAATCTGACACTTTTCTTGATCCTCCAAGTCTTTCTTCTCACCATCCCAATACTCTTCATCCATATTTCTCCTCTTTCTATATCTATACTTATCATCCCTGTTATCTCACATACAATAAACTTATCATCCCTATTATCCTGACTCTTAAATATTGCTTCTTCTTTAGTCCCTACACTGGTCTGTTTCTCATGTATTATCATTTCCTTTTCTGCGGACAAACCAAACGATACTACCTTAAAATTATAGATTTTTCCCTCTACGGAAAATCCTGTGTACCTTCTAGAATCCTTGTGTAATGGAATCAGCCAGAATGAATTCCTTAAATCTAATTTACTAAAAACAAACTTGCCACTTAACCTCGTCAAAAGTGTGTCCATAGATGGTGGACAATGGAATTGCGGTTTGGTCCGTTGATTAATTTTTCGCGCATCTAAACATAAACGAATACTATCATCCTTTTTCTTAACCACCACCAACGGATTTATGAAATGAGTGTTTGATACCTCTATTATGCCACCTTCCAACATTTTATTTAATTCTGTCTTCACCTGCTCCCGATATGCTGCTGGAATTGGATAAACCTTTGCGTTGAACGGTTCTGAATTATCCACTTCTAACACGCTGTGCTTGCTTCTACCCCCACTAATTCTTCATGTTTTTGTAATAAAGCTTGAACCTCTACTGTCCTATCCTCTGGACATCTTATTTGTGTTGATCTGTTTAACTCCATCATTCTCTACCTCTACTACATTAATACTCAACCCCGTGTCATCCTCTGTGACTTCATAACTGCCCTTCCATGGCACTACCCTATCCTTAATCCTTACTACCTTCCTTTCCATATCTATCAAAACCCCTAACTGCATCATACAGTCAACACCTAAAATGCTCTGAAACTTCAGTCCAAGTACAATTACAAACTCCTGTTCACAGCTTAAACCTCCTATATTTATCCTAAGCACCACAACGCTATTCACTACAGCAAACTTCTTTTTATTTGGAGCTACTAAATGGCTACGCTTTATAGGCATAATTCTATCACAAACCTTATCCCTAATTTTGCTGACGAATTCCTCCGATATTAAACTCGCCTCTGCCCCTGTATCAAGTAATACTTCTACATTATTCTCAAAAATTCCTATATTAATAATTGGCAAACATAATTTTTCTACAGTTTCTGGCTCTACTTCCTCCTCAATTTTGAAAAATTCACGTGGATGTTTATACACATTTACACAGAAATCTAGTAGTCTGTCGCGTTCTAAAAATCCTGTCTCGTCCTGTTTTCCGTGCTTGGTCCTAGTTGTCCTTCTACAACCTGTGCGTACGTCCTCCTCGTATTAATATCCGTGTCCCTGTCTCTATTCGTCGTGCTCGTCACTGTTCTGTTTACTTCCGGTAAACTGTTCTGTCTCGTGTAACTAGGTCTTGGCGTCGGTCCCCTAGTCGCACTATTGCTTCTGTATTCCTGTCCTCGTCGTTCCCAATTCGGTCGAAAATTCCTATTATAGTCAGGCCGTCTCGCAAAATTCTGTGTCCTGTTGTCAAACCTAACCGTGTTAATGTTTCGTTCTCCTATCTCTCTTGTCCGTCCAACACATTCATCGTCATATCTCTGTAAGTATTTTAAAAATTCTCCCGTTCTGTGATGTTTTGTAAGGCCACGTGTTGTCTGATTTTCAGTTCAAAATGTCGTGATAAGTACTTGATTATTTGTCTGTCCGTCAATGGTGGATTAAGTTGTTTGGCCACACTGTATTTGCGGATGGCATATTGCTCCCTAGAACCTGCAAACTCTCCCTTAAATTTTCCTGTAATCAAGTCGTCCCTAATCTGATCCTGTTTGTGATCACTCCAGTAATGTTGTAAAAATTTGTTTTCAAAGTCCTGATATGTCTCTATGTCATGTCCTACTAAATTGTACCATGCTTCCGCATTGTCTTTCAATAAAGCCTTTATTGTATTTAGTTTAGTCTGTTCGTCGAATAAATTTCCCACTAGATTTCTTACACTATTAATAAAAATTTGTGGATTTACCCTGTTATCGCCATAAAATTTCATATGTTGGTCCAATGATACGCCACCTGTATAAAATCTGGGACCATCCCCCGTTAAATTTGACATGTTGTATTTGATACTACTAACTTCGCGTTCTACCCTGCCTAACTGATCCCTGCACGAGTCCGTTACTTCAGTCATTTTTATATTTATCTCTTCTTCACAGAAAATGCGTACTTCGGACCTTAAATTTCCCATTTCCTGTCGAAGACCGGTAATGTTTTTCTCATTCCTATCAACCCTACTTTCTACTTCCCCTAGTTTTACGGTAAGACTATTTTTAAATTCTGTAAATTCTTTAGTAGTTTGTTCAATTTTCCCGCTTATCTGCTCTAATTTTTGGTTGGACTCCTCCCTCGATCTATTCGATTCTTCTCTAGCTCTATTAGATTTTTCCCTAGCTAATCGCATTTCCTCTAACATTCTCATCATTAACTCATTTCCTGTTTCTCCTGACTCCGTCTTAGACTGATCCCTACTACCTCCTGCTTCTTCCTCCATTTCTGCTTCAGTCGTCTTAAATAAAGTACTATCACTGCTTCCTATTTCCACCCCTTGACTTCGAAGCCACTCTTTTCTCTGCATACGTCACACTTTTCACCCCCACACACGCCTACACACTTCTTTCACACACCTACAAAAAATATTCACACTCAGCTCTTAATTTCAGGGTCGTCAGTTTCCTGAAACAGTTACACACTATCTGAAATTCGAGCCCTCACGTGCTGGTCGCCATAAAATGCTGTGATCCTCACCATTCCTCGGGAACTACGGTTTTCGAATTGAGCCCCAGCGTTGGGCCGTCATAGATTTGTTGTGATTCTCGCCCTGTTGACTCTCTTCTGATAATCGCCTCTTTACTCTTTCCGCCTCGGCTGCTCACCTAGTTAAAACTTTCATCCTCATTCATAAAAAAAAAAAACACATTCCTACCACAAACATCAACGTTAACTCTATTTACATCAATATTTATAATAAATTAAAATTTCAAAATTAAATTGTAGCATAAATTTCAGCATCATAAAATTTCAAGTTAAAATTTGTCATCATTTTAATTTGCATCCAGAATTAGAGTCCTTGTAGGATGCATACTAATTAAATAAACAATATTTGCCGACCTGAGTTTCAATAAAAGGGAGCATCTCCCACCCCTTTACGTTAATTAAATAGGTTAGTCTAATTGAGCTCAAAGACAGACCCAAATTTTCATCATAATCAAAAACATAAACCTGATAAATACTCCTTTCTACTTATACAAGAAAATTTTACCTTAAAATTAAAAATTTTTTGTTTATACAAATTTACTACTGTCCATTTTTTATCAAACAAATTATAAAGGTATCCAACACCCACCAAAACATCAAAGATCGAACAAAATTGTATAATTTACCTGAAGGTTACTGCACTCGTGGCTTCAATGCACATCGGACTTGCTAATTCCACCATTCCAGCTGGTTTATGTTTACGGCTTCAGATTCTGAGCGCTTTTAAAATTTTTGTACACCACCATTCGTCTAAATTGGTTCAGGACTTCTCAGGAACTCATCTATGTATATCTAAATCTTGTTTTGAGGATCCAATCGCGTTTACGAATAACACTTGATTACTCACTCCCAAAAATTATCAAAGCAATTCATAATTCGTTCACATTATACAAAGCTGCATACTTAAATGTAATTATTTATCGCTACTAATTTAGATAATTGGTACAGTAATACCCGCAAATATAACTAGACTTTATTACCTTATCTATCTTTTCTAAGTGCACTAATGCATAATAACTTGTATCGTAGCACGTATTCTGCTTGCAGTATCGTATAACATCAAAAAATAAAGAGCAAACTGTTTTAAAGTATTCAATAAAATCAAAAATCTAAGAGCCAAACTGTTTACAGTATTGAATAAAAATCGAAAATCTAAGAGAGCGAAACTCATATTAACACGGGTTTATATAATAGCCCGCTTGCACGTCGGATTTGTCCCTGAACGGACAATTTTTAGAATTTTGCATTCTAGTTTCCCTTTCGACGGCTCGGCACGCGATTCTACAAAATTTGCACACGTCCAAGTTGAAAATCTAAGAATTTTCCACACGGCTCGCAACAAGTCCGAGAATAACTAATTAATTTACACACCAACTGCTATGCTTTCCCCTCTCATGTTTGCATCTTATTTCAACCAATCGTGGCCCTAATGAAGCTTCACAAATCACGCCTTTATTATCCGTGTCTCTGCTTTGCGCGTTTTATCCATCCCTTTCTACCTTGGTCTGAGTGGTACAAATCGATATTCTTTATTATTGGCTGTCTAAACTACACGTGGACTCGCGACGTGACTTTTAAATAAACGCTGTTTTGTATTTCGTGCTAAAGCATCCGACCGTTTCCAATATACGTAGAAGCTGCATGTTTATCTATTCAAATTTATTAGAACTTTGACATTTAAAAGTTTGCAAGAGTGTGCTCCTAATGAATGTTTTAAATATATTATATTACTAATGGTTCAATTAACTCCAATTAAAATAATAATGAATGGCATTGACTTCTACCCTTTAATTTTTAGCGAATACTAATCAAATATTAATTATTATTTGTACACTTTGTTTAATACCCGTTACTTAAAAATTGAATTAATTAATATAATTTTCGCACGTAATTTCTCTTTAGTTTTAATACTTGGAACAATTAAGTTACATACAAGTTGAGCATTTTAATTCTGCTTCTTTTTATAGAAAGCGTCTAGTGAATAATTTAAATCCCTTATTTTTAATGAAACGAATAAATTTTATGCTCCACGGTTTTAATAACGCGTATTATCTCATAAAATTCTATACAAACCCTTCATTCTAATTGAATGATTTAAATCTTCACAGTAGGCCTTTAATTACGCGTACTTTTTCCCAAAGCTTCCTTATACACGGTGATTAAAATTATTTGATGTCGTTAATTAATTTTCTACCCTGGTCTAAATTTGAGTATTTTATATATATATATATATATATATATATAATCTTTTTTGGATTAACGACCTCCTTTTCGATAATTGATTATAATTATGTTTGCGGATATTAGGTTTGCTGGGGTAAAAGAAAACTCTTTTTTATGACCTAAATTTTCGAATGTATTTAATACCTTCTCAAAGGCAATAACTAAAAAACTAATACAACTATAATAAAGACACTGGTATTAATAAGCGTTACTTACATTGAGATGAATAAAAATTAGCTTCCATAAATAAAATTTAAACTAAGTTCCTTTATATAATCTTATAAAATTAAATTGAATAAAAAAAATTTAAGTATAAATAAAATATTGGCTTGACATAAATAAAATTTTTGACAGAATGCTAATGAATAGTTGGAAAAGTTGATTTTGCTAAAGAATTAGAATAAAAAAGAAACGTACTTGTGCAAATAAGCCGTGTTATATATACATATGTATATTTGAACATTATGTAAATGTATATGTATTAATATACATATATGTATACTCTTACACATAAATACATTTTTAAAGAGATATATATATATATATATATATATATATATATATATATATTCATATATAAACTAATTTTCTATATAGACGTGCAAACACGCAGACTCACATAATATATACATATACACCACACATACATGCATAATATATATACATACACACACACACACACACACACATATACATATATATATATATATATATATATATATATATATATATATATACGCTTACATACATACATATATATATATATACACACACTCAACACACGTACACAAACACACACACATATACATATAAACAGACCATATAAATCCACACAAATATGAAAATGCTTATGTATCTAAAGAAAAAGAAATATTTAAATGGTAATTAAATATGATATGTTTCAGAGTTAAATTTAAATTTTAAAAGATAAGAGTATATACAACTGAGATTATCCATATCCTTTCTATTATTTAATGTTTTTGAGTTCGTGTAAATGTGACACATTTCCAGAAATGTTCTTTTTGATTTATTGTGTTCAATTTGTAAAATTGTTGGATTATTAAAATCTATTTTATGCTCTTTGTCTAAGACGTGTGTTGTGAGGGCGCAAGCTTTTGGTTTTACTCTGATATCGCTTTTGTGTTGTGTTATTCTTTGTTTTAAATTTTGAGATGTTTGTCCTATGTATATATGATCACAATCTAAACAATTTAATTTATATATTACGTTTCTCTGATCTAAATGGTTGGTTTTATCTTTAATTTTTGAAAATAATTTATGTATTGTGGTTACATTTCTTTTTGCAATTTTAATTTTACTGTCTTTAAATATTTTTATTAATTTCTCAGTTAAGTCTTCTATGTAAGGAATAGATTTGTAACTTTGTACTGGGTCGTTATTAGTAAGTTTGTGTGATTCATTATTTTTATTATATTTGCTTCCTTGATTGAACATTAATTATTTATTAACGAACTCGGATAGTCATTTTCGTTTAAAAGTTCTTTAAGTATTTTTAAATTTATTATTATTATTATTATACCAAAAAACTTATGGAAGCTAATTTTTATTAATCTCAATGTAAGTAACGCTTATTAATACCAGTGTCTTTATTATAGTTGTATTAGTTTTTTAGTTATTGCGTTTGAGAAAGCATTAAATACATGCGAAAATTTAGGTTATAAAAAAAAGTTTTCTTTTACCCCAGCAGACCTAATACCCGCAAACATAATTATAATCAATTATATATATATATATATATATTATATATATATATATATATATATATATATATATATATATATATATATATATATATATATATATATATATATATTACTATGTAGTTTTCGCCCCACGTTGTTGCGTTATTAAAAAATTTGCTGTAGTACCCCCTTTACTTGTGCAGCCGGATGTAATAAACGTCCAAGCTGAACGCCACCGCTCTGTGTTTTTCTCACTTTAATCTTTTACTTTTATTATGCCACGGCTAGCCCTTTTGTATATACACAGAGTGCACAACGTTACGATGATCAATTTTCATTTACCGCTTTATGATTACCTGTTTGAATTGATAAAACGAAGTCAATCAACATTCATATAATGAAAGGAAATAATATTTACACTTCACAATTTTTGTAATTCTTGAAATACACCCTTCAATCAATTAATATAATATGGATTATTTATCCCAAAATGTATATACCTTTAATTTAATATAATGTCACCAAAAACAACACCCTTACAAAAAGTGTGGAACGTTTGAGACGTTTTTATGATTTTTACGTAAGTTTCAACGTATGCAAAGTTCCTGTTGACTCTTTACAAATTAGTGAAAAAATTAATATATTCAATGTTTAAATTTAAATTTGAAAAGATTCCTTAAAACTAGGTAGGTCTGACCTAATTTGTTTCGTGTTGTGGATCAACACCCCCTCATTATCTTCAATAGAAAACGATGCACTATTTTGTACTCCTTATGTTGAACCAATAATTCAGTACGGTTACCCCTTGTTTCCAAAAATCACCTCGTGCTTTATTCAATATTTCTCTAGATACGCCTTAAATACCACTTTATTATTATTAATTTCTGAACACCAGACTTAGTATCTTGGATTATAATTGTTTTAGACGCAGATTAGAATTAGAATTGTCCCATAATTCCAGACAAGAATTAGAATTATTTTCGACGCAGATTAGAATCTCTATATCATTATAAATATTTAATTTAAAATAATTACCCAAATTGTACTCACGTTTTCTAAAAAAACGGCAAAAACTCTTCATATACTCTTAACGCAATTGTTGTACAGCACTATTTCCCTATAATATAAATTTTATTTATATGACGCGTAGATTTCTGATTAAAAGTGTTGTGTATTTAACGTGCTTTAAGAGGAGACTGACCGTGCCCTATCACCGGTGGGTGTTATATAGTTTTTTTCCCACTATATTTGGATTGGTTTTCCAAGCAGTCTTACAGATTGTTGCAACTAACCACGTTTGTCTTTAATATTCCCAGTATTGTTAAGCTGATTTCTGATGAAACTATTTCGGATTCTCATATCATGCTGTTTGTTTACGATCTTTGATTGTCTTATTATTTGTTATCGTGGCCGGTCTTTTAACTTATGTCTGTTGTTTTGTATAGATAAAGCTTTTGGAGAATTGTATAAAATAAATGATGTAACACGAATGCTGTTTTTGTATTTATTTAAACTGATCTTTGAAAGTGCATTTTATTGTCAAAGCGTTTATTGTTCCTTCTTTATTACAAGTGTAATTGCATGAGGATTTATTAGGATTTATCTTATCTCCAGCGTATTTGTTTTATAAACTTGTTAAACACTTCTCAACGGAGTTTAATTACATGTACGACTATTTATCTGCTGAATACGCGTTCTATTATTGAAAGATGTGCTTGCTGGCATTGATTAAAGTTAATTACGGTCTATATACAGGGTGTTAAATGCTTGCTATTTACATAATGTGCGAATTATTTATTTTTCTGCTAAATAAATGCAGTTTTCTGATTTTCATTGCTATTTACAGTTATTACACGACCCTTACTACTCAATACACCCCTAAACAACCCCTTATCACAGCATATATATTATGTATTCACAATTCAAATAATATATTTTAGTTCTGAAAAGAACTGTTTTATAAAATATCCAAGAAAACATAAACGATAAAACCAAAAATAAACAAGAACCAGCAAGACAACAAAATGACAAGATGTCGAATGACAAATGCTTGGATTTGCAAAAGAAATTGGCGGTAATACCGTACAAAACTACCAACCTTTATTGTTTTAAATGAAAATATTCTTCAAGTGTAATTCTAGGTATTCATTTACATACAGTTACATAAGTTACAGATACATAAGCATTTTCATATTTGTGTGGATTTATATGGTCTGTTTATATGTATATGTGTGTGTGTTTGTGTACGTGTGTTGTGTGTATATATATATATATATATATATATATATATATATATATATATATCTGTGTGTGTGTGTGTGAATGTATATATATTATGCATGTATGTGTGGTGTATATGTATATATTATGTGAGTCTGCGTGTTTGCACGTCTATATAGAAAATTAGTTTACATATATGAATATATATATATATATATATGTATATATATATATCTCTTTAAAAATGTATTTATGTGTAAGAGTATACATATATGTATATTAATACATATACATTTACATAATGTTCAAATATACATATTATATATAACACCGCTTATTTGCACAAGTACGTTTCTTTTTTATTCTAATTCTTTAGCAAAATCAACTTTTCCAACTATTCATTAGCATTCTGTCAAAAATTTTATTTATGTCAAGCCAATATTTTATTTATACTTAAAAATTTTTTATTCAATTCAATTTTATAAGATTATATAAAGGAACTTAGTTTAAATTTTATTTATGGAAGCTAATTTTTATTCATCTCAATGTAAGTAACGCTTATTAATACCAGTGCTTATTATAGTTGTATTAATTTTTTAGTTATTGCCTTTGAGAAGGTATTAAATACATTCGAAAATTTAGGCCATAAAAAAGAGTTATCTTTTACCTCAGCAGACCTAATATCCGCAAACGCAATAATAATCAACTATCGAAAAGGAGGTCGTTAATCCAAAAAAGATTATATACAAATATATATATATATATATATATATATATATAAAGTTTTCACAATGCCTAAACCGTTAGATGTGCGTGCTTAAAAAAATGGTGGCTTCACTAATAGACTGTTTTGAAAAAGAATGTGATAATAATGAGGAGCGTCTTGCGCCACATCTGATCTTGGCTGCCGCAAGGTCATCATACTCGTTATTTACATACTTGCAGCTTTCCAATATGCTATAGTGATATTATTGCCTATTTGGTGTCAATATTCGAGATCCACCATTTTGCTGAGATTATTATCCTCACAAGCGGTTTCCAAAATTCGATTTATTGATTTATTCTCCTTTCTGTGAGATACACTACTGATACAATAAGTGATTTACTTTTTCTATAATGTAATGAAGATATAGTTTCTACTTGTTTATTTACAGAATTAAAATTATTAAATTAAAACCACCTTACATGTGATTTTCCAATGCTCCACCCGAAGGTACTACATTGGCCAGGAAGCGAGTTTTTTTTTACCTGGAAAATTTTGAATTTTGCCGAATCCTTGCTATTCCAAGCAAGGTAGGGATCTTTAACGTGTGTGACAACACTCACTCACGGGACCTCCATTTTACCTCTCATCCGAACAAGGGTGTATTTTTGTGAAGAATGCTCGCCTAACATTTTTCAAGCGGACCGTGTCGGAATTCGAACCCGGGACCTTGGGCGTAGTAGTCACACACATACCACTACGCCACGGAGCCGCCCAATTAAAACCACCAACGAACATAACATCTGTGAACATAAACATAACCTCTCATACATAAACCTATCCAGGCAAATGACAACGAGGAAGCTATGGCCTTGACGGCAGCCAAGATCAGATGTGGCGCAAGACGCTCGTATAATAATGGGCCTCTTCTACATGAGCGTCTCGCGGTAGTAATAACGCGGCTGCAATGACAGTTGTAAACAGATTGAGGTTACGTAATTTTTTTGTTTACATATAGTGAATGAGATCTATGGAAATTATCTATTAATTTTGTTTATCATGTTATTTGTAAACGAGGAGTAAAAATGAATACTTGCGAAGATTGTGGTTTTGAGTTTACACAAAAGAAGAATTTGTATGCCCATTTAAGAAAGATTCATAATTTTGAATATAGGAAACCAGTTACTTTAACTAGTAAATTTTTGTGTGATACATGCGGCAAATCCTTGACCAGTAAAGCAACTTTACGTCGTCATTGCAGAACTGTTCATAAAAGAATTCCAATAATTCTCAACTCGTCAAGCATCAAGTGCTTTTATGAAAATTGCACAACACATCTAAAGGGATATAAAAAACTTCGACAACAATTGGCAAATGAACATCAAATTGAAAATAAACTTGATCAACTACATTTTAATTCACAATTAGGTTTGAAGATTATTATGCAAAGTGTTAATTATAGACTAATTTTATTCTGTTTAACAGAGTTCAAAAACTGGAAAAACCAAGAACAGGAAAAATCTTTGGCAATGTATATACTTCACACTTCAGCTAAATTATTGTCTGATGGCACCAAAAAGAAGTACTATAATTGCCATCGATCGTACAACCACATTCCAAAAGGCAAGGGTTTTATAAGCTTAAAAAGCACAGGCACTAATAAAATTGGAAGTGTTTGTCCCTCAAGAATGGAAGCGACGATAAAGAACGATGGGTCTGTTGCAGTAGACTTCTGGACAACTTATGTTGGACATACCAACGATATTGGTTGAGTTTTTTTAAGTAAAGAGAGTAAAGCAGAAATTGCAGGTATTTTCGAGCATAAAGTTCTAGTTTGAAATTTTACAATTGATGTGTTTCAGGAAAATTAAAGGAAGGTGTTACATTTCAACATATATTGGATGATGTTTGTGATTCTGCTTTAAAACAAGAAAAGTTGCTGAATATTTTCATAATAATTATGCAAATTGTCCAACATCTTGGGCATATTGCTATCGATTGGGTTTAGGAATAAACACTAACATGTATCTTGAATCGATGCACAAAGTTTTGAAGTATGTGAATTTGGAAGGTCGGAAAGTAAAACGTTTGGACAAAAGCATTAATGCAGTAATGAAAATTGCTCAAGATAGCTTGTTTAAACGTATAATTAAACTTGCAAAGAATACTTCCAATGACAAAATTAATAGAATTAAACAAAGTCATAAAGCAAGTTTAACAATTACATCAGATTTTATTAGACGTCTAGAAAATGATAAGGAATTTTTAGTTACGTCGTCCACTTGTGCTTTTCAACAGTATCAAGTTACCAGAGTAGATGAGGCCTGTGCAGATTCATGCCTAAGTTGTACAAAGTGCAGCATATGTGTTCATACATTTCAATGCACCTGTATCATTGACACATTAAATAAAGCAAAATCTATTGATCTAAAAACTACAGAGGAGATTAATATTAATAAAAAAGTTGAACATCAGGTGCGGCTTTTTTCAACAAAAAAGAAATCAACAAGGCATAATGATCTTAAAAAGCCTACCCTAACAGAAGAAATTTTTATTAGGGATGGTTTGGTTAATAACTTAAACCTTAATGTTAATGTTTATACAAGATCTGATCATACGTCACCTGATTTTATGTTAAGATAAGACAGTGTATTATCTCAGTAGAAAGTAGGTTTAATTAACACTAAAGCGTATAAGGTTAGATTTTGTTCTACTTTCTCTTGTTTGGGAATAAAATCCGATGGGGAAACCACTCGCAGAAATACATGTACAAATTACTGGAAATCATTACAATCCCAGCGATTTTGATGGGAAACCTACAAGTACACGACTAATCTAATTTAATCCTCAGTTCTCACTTTGTTTTATCAGTGTTACAAGCGCTGGTAAGTTATTGTAATTTCGTCAAATCTGTCGGATTGAGTGTTCTTATATTAACAGTGCTGTATTTTAGTTTTACTTTTAGTCTGAGTACCTACCAAAATAATCTTCATTTTCTACCTCGTTTTTTTACATATTTTAGTCGACTGACAGTGCAAACAAAATTCTCGACAAAATAAAATTAGTTTCTTTCTTAATTAATTTAGGTATTTATTGAGAGTGTATATGGGTACATAAAGTGTTTACTTTTTAAAAAATAAAAATACATTATTGAAACCTCAAGCCTCTATTACTATTATTAAACGCATTTCACTCAAGTAATTAATAATTTACAAATCAAATTAAAGAAATCCCAGCAAAGTACCTTTAAACTGCATATTGACACAAGTACGAAAGATACCTAGAATAGCAACAAGTTAGTACAAAATACCAAGTTGTTTACATACAAGAGCTAACATATATAGATAACATTCGTGTAAAGTTAATTTCCTTCATTGCACTAAATTTAACTTCTTTTTTATCCAAAGTTGGTTGCTTATAGAAACTGGTCTCTTATATTCAAATCATGAAACCAGAACCACAATCTTGGCAAATATTCATTTTTTACTTATCCTATATAAATACGGAGATAAACAATCAATTTAACTTTAACACAGATATCCAATTTATGTAAACAAAAAAAAAACGTAACCTCAATCTGTTTACAACTGTCATTGCAACCGCGTTATTACTACCGCGAGACGCTCGTTCTTCTACCACTCACTTCTGTAAGAGACGTAATTAATTTCTGTATTTATGTGTTTGGTTCCAATCCAATAATTTCAAATTTGATGAGGTTATGTTAACTAAACAGTTTCATTAACAGTTGTTTGTTTTAGTGAGTCGCATCAGCATTAAATATTAATATAGGCACTGTAAACAGCATTGGAACTAGATTTAATAAGGGTGAAGTGCTAACAGGCCCAAAAAAAAATACGTCCACGCAAGAAACCTGTCATTCATATAGATGGTTTTGACAAAGATGCAATTAGAAATGTAATCTACCAGATGTATAAAAACAGTTAGTAATTTTTAAACCCCTTGAAAAGCGAATAATTTTTTTATTTCAGAAGAACAGATTACTATACAAACGCTACAATAAAACCTTTGTGAACGAGACTTATTCAAAGGCGGTAGAACTTCTTTGTAGACAGTTTTAAAGAATATCGAATTTCAATATAACAAGGATGATCCTCGTCGTGGATTGATGGAAGTGCATAATGTTGTTTCAAAAAGGGTGACATTTTTAAGACAATATGGTCAAGCTAAAACAGAAGGACTATGGCATTTGTATTTGTTGATGAAAGCTGGATTTTTAAAAATGGCAGTATTGGTAAATCGTGGCAGGATTCTGCTGCTAGAAGTGTTAAAAAAGCTTACTGTTTGTGGTGAACGGTAATACTAATAATTATAAAAATATAAGATTTTGCTAAGTATACATTCCTTTATTAGATATATAGTTCTTCACGCTGGGCGTGAAGACGGATTCATTCCTAATGCCGAACTCGTCTTTGCTTCAAAAGCCATGGAGGAGGACTACCATAGCGAAATCAATCAGGACAACTTTTTACATTGGTTTGAATATCAGCTTTTAATAAATCTAAGCAAGCCATCGACTATCTTAATGGACAATGCTAGCTACCATAGTACGCAAATCAATACGGCACCAATGGGTTCCTGGAAAAAAGCTGATATTCAAAAGTGGCTACAAGAGAATAATATTTGTTACGATAGCACAATACTAAAATGTGAATTAATAACATTAGTGAAACAGTACGTTATATTATTTTACATCGCATTTTTCTTATTGTTTGTATTTCTAGGAATAAGCCTAAAGTTATATATGCAGCTGATCAAATGAGTGAACACTACAGTCACACGGTTTTGAGACTTACACCATACGACTGTATTTTTAATCCCATAGAACATATCTGGGATATAACAAATCATTATTATAGGGATCACGTTGGATACAGTGGTACCTCAGTTGAAAAGTCACTAGCTACATGGAAGGAAGCTCTTGCAACTGTAACACCTGATGTGTGGGCAAGCACAATCCACCATACAGAAAAAGAGATACAACTCTGGTGGGATAGGGAAATAGCATTTGACTATAAAGATGCACTACCGTTGATTACCAATGTTGTAACAAAATTTTTGTTACATTTCATATCTATAAAGAAAAAACAGTTCTAACTGCTATTATTTTGCGAATCTGTCATTTAGCGTGTAATCATTAATTAATTTAATGAACTATAAAGAAGAACAACTTTTTCCGTTTATGTTATTTTTACCTATAAGGAGTATTTAACAGACTTCTATACTTTCAATATCGAGGATGCCTTGAGCGTGGTTTGTGTTGCATATATTGCGGGCGTTCTGGCGTCCACTAGAGCGTTGTTAAACATAACGCCTGCGCGAAAATGACGCGAAGGCTATGAGCATCGACAAATAAAGAATACGGCCATCTTGCAAGCAACCGTGGGTACGTAGACTTCACTTACAAGGATGGTGAATTCTGCTTGTAAGTGGAAGAGGAGGATAGCTCTAGAGGAATGGTAAGGCTGTTGGATTGTCGCGTGGAAGCTCCACGAAGAGCTCTCGTGGAAGCCGCCAGTCAATTCAAAGCAACAGCTGCAACACGTGGTGAGAAATCCTTAGTGCACAATTTGAGGAACACGCTAAGCGATGGTGTTGGATTTTGGTCGAGCATTGGGAAGTTGATTGTTTTGGAGCGTCCGAGGAGTTGCGGTTAGTGCAGGCCTGTTTTGTGTCTTTCAAAATATCAAACAGATGGGAAGTAGAGTGTCCGAGCTCATCGATTGCATTCGTCAACATCGTTGCTGTAAGAAAACTAAATCTACCAGGTACTTATGAACCTTTTTGCTGAAAATCAATTTCGTGTGCTGTTTAAGGTTAAAGCTTTAAATTACTATTTATGAAATCATGAGAAACCTTCGTTAAATAACGTAAATTTCAAATTTGTTTGCTAAATGTATTTATGCTTATATACTACGTAAAAATTTAGTTGGAAACATAACCTAAAATTTAATTAGTCAAATATTTTCATTCGGAACTAGATTGCTTTATAAGAGAATTTTTTAATCTTTAGATGCTCTAAAAGTTGTTATTCAAAGTGCTTTTATGATGCACTTGTCAAGTGATAAAAACATGTATAAAGTCCACCTTTGGATGAAAGGTGTTTTCTAGCAATTTGTTGTAATTAGTAGAAGAACTAAGCTGTTTTTGACATATGTTAATCTGAGTTTATTATTTTCATACTTAAACCATATGAACTGTTTATGTAACAAGTTCCTTAGATAAAAATCTTGTAAGCCAAAACAGATCTGTTTCATGGATGTTTAAGAAACTAAACTGTATTAACTAACTTATAAATGCTAATACCTCTCTATGTAGAGAAGTATATTCAGAAACTTCTGTAACTTATTTAATGTTGATTATTTTGATTATAGAGGAACACTCTAAGAAAAGTTTTAAAGTTTATATATTGATTAATGAAATTTATTTACAAGTAATTTTGCAACAAAAGAGATATATATTTAGATTAAACATTGAATTGATACCTTTGTCTTTTTATTTCACTTATTGAAATTAACATTGATCAAATTAGACCAGAAAATTTTGAATGTGGAAAAAGTTGATACAATATCAGGTAATAGAAATGGAATAAGTAATTTCCAGTAGAGTATTTTCTCATACGTAAGGTGTTATTAAGATTTTGAATTCAGGCTAATCGATCTATAAAGATCGAGATATTTTGCTGCTGTAAGACACAAACGGTGTCTTATATTTTATTTTTGTGTGACATCTTCTTGCAGGTCCGACATCGCGGAAGCTAAAGCAGAGATTTCAGAGGTATTATATATTGAGGTTTGTAAGTTTTCTTGTAATCATTTATATCCTATAGGTTTCTGCGTCTTCCTGTAGGATACTTTAGTCTTGTTTATTGTCTGTATAGATGCAGTGGCGTCCATTTATTTTTTTGTTCCCGTTAGTAGTCGAGCCCACCATATACCCACGCCCAAACTCATTGCTCACCCTTGGGGTAATTCCCAGACTAGACCGCGAATATAGTAAAGAAGAGAAAACTTCATTTTCAAATAAAATGATATTTCATAGGCGCCGGCAACGTGAGGCGAATATAATTAAAGAACATTTCACTGGCGCACAACGTGTGAGGCTCGATTTCGTTGATGTTTGATTTATAAAAATTAGTTATTTCATTATCCCTTATTGTGTTGGTTTAGTTGGTAAACTCAAAATTAATTTGGTTGTAAATTTTCATAGGATTTATATCGTGTCTGGAACCTCAAGTCTTTTATGCATTAGTTATTTGAATGTCACAACAGGTTTGATTCGCATTAAAGAAATTTTTTTGTCATAGTGAGTTGGTCAAGAAATAAAATAATTTTAGGTTGTCATAATAAATTTTTTAAAATGGCCGTTCCTTCTCAAAAGACAGCCATTATGATTTGGTAGCAGAAAAATTATGTTAGTAAAAAAGATTGGTCAGATTGGTTCAGTGTAGTAAAAATTTTTTTGTCATACTAATTCACAACCCAAGACTGATTCGTTATCTATTGAAAAATCTGGTGATAATCGACCATAGGTGATAGTAAAGTTGTTTGATATAGATAGTTTAGGTTTATTTGTTTCTGGATGTATTATTTCAATAGTAGGTTCATCTTCCATTCGTATTAGGTATAATAGTTGTTGTTTATTTTCTTGATCCAAGAAATAATGCTTTGAGAATTTGGTACACAGGTTTTTGTTGTTGAAGTATTGTTTGAAAATTTGCTCTTGTGCATCGGCACGTTTTGATTTGATTCGTTTTGGTAGCAATTTTTATTTATATCCGCATTGCAACGCAGTATGTTGAGAGGTTTGTAAGTCTAAGCGAAATTTGTCGTAGTAGTTTGTCGGATAGCGGTATGTTAGTCTAGACGGGACTCGTGGAGAGTTGGCCGCTCAGCATTACATTAGTCTAAACGAGACTCGTGGTAAGTTTGTCGCTTTAGCAGCTTGGTCATTATTATTGGAGGTTAGTTAAGATGTAATTTTTTGTTTATTAGTCTAGGTGAGGCTCATAGAGGAGTTTGTCGCTCTAGCAAGTTTATGCGTTGTGAAGCACTATAGTTTGTCTTAACAGTTTGATTATGAGTAGTGTAAGGGTGTACCAAAATATTTAGTTATTGTTATTCTCAATGGAAGGTTGAAAGCAATTTAAGATATAAATTTATTAAGCCTAAAGTTATCGTTGTTTGCAAAGTTCATAGAAAAAATAAAGTTGATGTTGATCCTGAAGAAAGACATATCATAAATTTAATAGAGGTCTAGCTTGATAATTTAGAAAATTTGTATGTGTCGTTACGTGATAAGATTTTGATGTCACCTGAGAAATACCCTCAATGGAAAGTTGAGAACGATTTTGTTTTAAGTTTATCCCATCAAATTTGCCTATGTTGTCAAATGTAGTAGAGTGGAAATATTTAGTGCCGAAGGTTCAAAGAGAAGAAGTCATTAGATCGTGTCATGACCCCTCAGTTGCAGGACATTTTGGGTTCTCGAAGACAAATGCTAGAGTCCAAGAACATTATTATTGGCCCAAGATGAATTTAGATGTGTTGAAATTTTGTCGTGCATGTTTAGTGTGTGGTGCGCAAAAATCTTCTAATGCAGGTCCTTTAGGCTTAATGGGAAAGGAGAAAGAGGCCAAGTTTCCATTTCAAATTATCGCGTTAGATCTTATGGGTCCATTCCTCGCTCAAAATTAGGATTTAAATGGTTGTTGGTAGTAGGAGATTGGTTCTCAAAATATACAATTCTACATCCTCTACGCAGTGCAAAGTCACATGTCATAGAACAGTTTATAGAACAGAAAGTGTTTTTAATGTTTGGAGTGCCCCAATTTATTATTTGCGATAATGGTTCAAATTTAGCTGGTCGAATTTTTAAGTCATTATGTAATAGGTTTGAAATTCAAAAGATATGGTATAATGCTGTTTATGCGCCACAATGTAATTTTGTTGAGAGGATTAATAGGACGGTAGGGACAGCTATTCGATCCTATCTCGAAGAACATGATACCTGGGATGCTGAGTTAGCGCAGATTCAGTTTGCTATTAATTCTGCTAAGCATGAGTCGACGGGTTATACTCCGAATTTTTAGTTTTGGCCGACACGTCCCCATGTCCGGTAAATTTTACGGTAGTGGATTTATTCCTGAAGCTGATGTTGAAATCGTTCCTGGTAGCCGCCCATTATATGCTTCAGACCACCAAGGTATATTTAAAGTATTTGAAGACGTTCGTGCGAAGTTGCATGTAGCTTATCAAAGGTCAAGCAATCGATATAATCTAAGGAGGAGAAACATTTCTTTTGAGGTTGGCAATAAAGTGTGGAGGTCCAACAAGGTGTTGTCGAGCGCGGCTAATAAATTTGCTGCTAAACTGGCTCCAAAATTTATTTTGAGTGTAGTCAAGAAGAAGTGCTCGAATGTGGTGTACGATCTAATTAATCTAGATGGATCAAAAGCAGGCAGGTGGCATGTCAAGGATCTAAAACCCTATTCTGTCGTAGATCCAGAATATGTACCAGAGGACTGATTGGTTATCTTTAGTATTTGTGTCGTAAAGAATATAGTATAAATTTGGTTATGGGATAGAGTGGTGAAGACAAATTGAAGGCTTTTGCCAGTATATCGTTGCTGGTAGAGATTGAAAGTTTCTCAACTAGTGTTGTTTTAAATGTGCACTAATGGATTATTCAGTAAAAAAAAAAAAAAAAAAAAAAAGGGAGTTATTCTGCCCGTGTTGTTGTTATAGCCCGAAGTGGGAGTGAGTCAAATGTTTGTTGCTTCATGTTTGTGGACGTGTTTTGATCGCGTCATGTGTTGTTGTGTCTAGAGTAAGCGAGGAAGGTAGGTGCTGTTTGTTGTCGTAGGTCGGAGTAACCTAGTTGGTGAGACCATTGTAGTATTGAGTAGTTTTGGTTCGAGATGTTTGGTGTGGCCACAGTAGAGTTGAGGATTTTTTTTTGAGACTGGAGTGTCCCAAAGAAAAGAGTAGCGATTGGGCTATGAATAGCTATAAGCTGAAGAAGCCAAGTATTCATTAGTAAGCTACAATGAGTAGTGGCTTGACGAGCAGTTTATTTTGGTAGAGGCAATAATCAAATTTTGCTGAATGTATTGAGCTGGAATTTTGAGACCAGCAAATACATAATCATTGTTGGAGCAGTATTGATATTTCTGTATATAGGTGTGAGTTTTGTTTTGCTATTAACATTAGTAAGGTTGTCATGTCAAGGGTAGTAGTAGGAAAGTAAATCTTTTGTTGTTATTTTGCGATAGTTCATGTCAGGCTTTTGTTTGAATTTCAGTTTATATTTTAAGAAGTGGGTTGTTTTTTTTTGGTCCCCCGTTTGGTTGCAACTCGAGTGTTAGACTACAATATTTTGACTTTTACCGATTATGACTTTTTACCGATTACGACATACCTATATTGACTCCTGACGGATGTGTGGTACGCAGAGTTACCTACACACTCATTTGGTTGCACCCATTTTCCTCTTCTTAATCCAAGAGTTCATTCATGATTTTTTTAGTTCAGAAATCAAAGTGCAAACTTACTTTGTTCATACTTCGATTTGTTGTAATGCTTTTTTTTTGTATTTATCTTTTGGTTAAGGCGATAGTTTTCCTCTATAAAAAAAACTTCTCGGTTATGTATATATTAAGATATAATTAACCTCAAAGTTTTTTCTTTTGATCGGAGGCAGTGTAACAAAATTTTTGTTACATTTCATATCTATAAAGAAAAAACAGTTCTAACTGCTATTATTTTGCGAATCTGTCATTTAGCGTGTAATCATTAATTAATTTAATGAACTATAAAGAAGAACAACTTTTTCCGTTTATGTTATTTTTACCTATAAGGAGTATTTAACAGACTTCTATACTTTCAATATCGAGGATGCCTTGAGCGTGGTTTGTGTTGCATATATTGCGGGCGTTCTGGCGTCCACTAGAGCGTTGTTAAACATAACGCCTGCGCGAAAATGACGCGAAGGCTATGAGCATCGACAAATAAAGAATACGGCCATCTTGCAAGCAACCGTGGGTACGTAGACTTCACTTACAAGGATGGTGAATTCTGCTTGTAAGTGGAAGAGGAGGATAGCTCTAGAGGAATGGTAAGGCTGTTGGATTGTCGCGTGGAAGCTCCACGAAGAGCTCTCGTGGAAGCCGCCAGTCAATTCAAAGCAACAGCTGCAACACGTGGTGAGAAATCCTTAGTGCACAATTTGAGGAACACGCTAAGCGATGGTGTTGGATTTTGGTCGAGCATTGGGAAGTTGATTGTTTTGGAGCGTCCGAGGAGTTGCGGTTAGTGCAGGCCTGTTTTGTGTCTTTCAAAATATCAAACAGATGGGAAGTAGAGTGTCCGAGCTCATCGATTGCATTCGTCAACATCGTTGCTGTAAGAAAACTAAATCTACCAGGTACTTATGAACCTTTTTGCTGAAAATCAATTTCGTGTGCTGTTTAAGGTTAAAGCTTTAAATTACTATTTATGAAATCATGAGAAACCTTCGTTAAATAACGTAAATTTCAAATTTGTTTGCTAAATGTATTTATGCTTATATACTACGTAAAAATTTAGTTGGAAACATAACCTAAAATTTAATTAGTCAAATATTTTCATTCGGAACTAGATTGCTTTATAAGAGAATTTTTTAATCTTTAGATGCTCTAAAAGTTGTTATTCAAAGTGCTTTTATGATGCACTTGTCAAGTGATAAAAACATGTATAAAGTCCACCTTTGGATGAAAGGTGTTTTCTAGCAATTTGTTGTAATTAGTAGAAGAACTAAGCTGTTTTTGACATATGTTAATCTGAGTTTATTATTTTCATACTTAAACCATATGAACTGTTTATGTAACAAGTTCCTTAGATAAAAATCTTGTAAGCCAAAACAGATCTGTTTCATGGATGTTTAAGAAACTAAACTGTATTAACTAACTTATAAATGCTAATACCTCTCTATGTAGAGAAGTATATTCAGAAACTTCTGTAACTTATTTAATGTTGATTATTTTGATTATAGAGGAACACTCTAAGAAAAGTTTTAAAGTTTATATATTGATTAATGAAATTTATTTACAAGTAATTTTGCAACAAAGAGATATATATTTAGATTAAACATTGAATTGATACCTTTGTCTTTTATTTCACTTATTGAAATTAACATTGATCAAATTAGACCAGAAAATTTTGAATGTGGAAAAGTTGATACAATATCAGGTAATAGAAATGGAATAAGTAATTTCCAGTAGAGTATTTTCTCATACGTAAGGTGTTATTAAGATTTTGAATTCAGGCTAATCGATCTATAAAGATCGAGATATTTTGCTGCTGTAAGACACAAACGGTGTCTTATATTTTATTTTTGTGTGACATCTTCTTGCAGGTCCGACATCGCGGAAGCTAAAGCAGAGATTTCAGAGGTATTATATATTGAGGTTTGTAAGTTTTCTTGTAATCATTTATATCCTATAGGTTTCTGCGTCTTCCTGTAGGATACTTTAGTCTTGTTTATTGTCTGTATAGATGCAGTGGCGTCCATTTATTTTTTTTGTTCCCGTTAGTAGTCGAGCCCACCATATACCCACGCCCAAACTCATTGCTCACCCTTGGGGTAATTCCCAGACTAGACCGCGAATATAGTAAAGAAGAGAAAAACTTCATTTTCAAATAAAATGATATTTCATAGGCGCCGGCAACGTGAGGCGAATATAATTAAAGAACATTTCAATGTAGATAGTGAATAGGACAACGACTATATGTGAAAAGATGAAGCATAATTTATAATTGCTCTACTGCTTTGGCACAATATAAATATACATTTGTTAATTAATATATTCATGAATTAAATACATTTTGAGTATTACTTAATTTTGGTTTAGTTGCTTTACATGAAGCATGAAAAACATTTTTAAAAACATGTTGAAATGTATTGAGATTAAATTGATATCTTCTTCCTAAATGCTTTGTTGTTACAAATTTGAAAGTTGTATCCAAAACATCAGTTCGACTAAAATTCAAACTTTGTGTATATTTTATATTGAACGTATTTACATACCTGTTGAAGTTAATAAACTATTTATAAATATGTTGTTTATTTAAACCGTCAACAGTTCATGACCTCAAATACTTCATGAAGTATTGTAAATTTTAGGAACCTCACTGTTTAGTAATACTGCAATAAATTTGTGTGCCAAGCTCCTTGTTGTTATCCTAAATTGTGTGCAAAATGAAGTATAACTACGTTATCAAGAAGAAGTTTAATAATGATTACTGTTTTGTATGTCAATATACTGTCAAAACATTTTATTTTGATTTATGGAATGTGTCATGTTATCAGATATACCGCTGTCTGCATTCCTAGAGTATGCACATTTAATACAACCTATACCTACAGAATTAAAGCAATATATGTAACATTAGGCGATTTTTCGCGTCATAAACTAACATACTTAATTATGTGTGTATGTGTTAAACTTGCGTTTTGGTGATAAAATTTACTGGAGGGAAAATTGTACGGCACCATTCTATCACATAAACGAACCTACCCTGATCTGTACCAGGTTATGCTTGTGTATGTTAAACACTTGACTTTTACCAGGTAATTATTCAAAGCGAGGTTAGGAAACTATAATACGTTTTCGCGGTGCCGCACAAGTAAATATTTTTTAAATAGTGGGGGGATACTTAAACATACCATACTCGAACTATTCAAGTATGTCGCGAAAAATCGCCTATTGACAATGCAGCATTTTATCCAGTTGTAAGTAACGTCATCCTATAGTTATTTTCAATGTACTATATCGGTTCGAATTGTATAAAAAATTTGTTTACGATCGTTCATAAAGTATAATTTTTTTTAATCATTGGCTTTATTAATTCAATGAACAGTGAGTCAATTTAAAAAGTCAAAAATTTGATAATTATTAAATTTGAAAGGAGGCTTATATTTACTGGACCATAAAGTGTCTTCCATAAAGTATTTCCTTGTCAATACCAAGCGCAAAGCCTTCTTTATTTAGCGATTGTAAACAAGAAAATTAATTTTAGATACCTTTTTTGAAACCTGTTAACGTTCTTAGTACAATAAAATTAAAAAAATAGTAGGTATACGTATAATAGGCTTAAAATTTTACTGCATTAAAAATGTAAAAGTTGTTGGAAATTGGACAAGCATTACACAATTAATGACTTTAAAATGTACTACAGAGTACTTTACTTATAGTTATAAAAAACAATTCAGTCACAACTGCAATAACATTATTGTTACGAACTATTAGGCAACCCGTCAAACACGCAAGTTGCATAACCAAAGTGTATTTTACAGAAGTCTAGAACCTTCGAGCAAACAACAGACTATCAATCATCTAGTTAATTTTAAAATATATATAAGATCGGTGATGAGTGTGCATCAGTTAGTCTATATACAAATGTCGTATATAAATCATATCGTTTATAGTTAGTTGGTCATTATGTTTTGAAGGTCCTATAGTAAATATAAATTTGTGTTATGTGAACGCGCGTATTGTACCGCCAGCTTGTATATAAATAGCCAAAGGGTAATAAATAAATAATAGTAGTGTTAGTGTTGTTAAGAAGACTTATGGTTAAGTAATTAGTTGAAGAAGATATTAGTGCTTGTAAATAGCATTAGTGTAATAGCGCTTCATTGTTGATTGGACTGAAAACATCTATAAATAAGGAATATACTGTTAATTAAACTTGTGAATAGTGAATAATAAAAACTTTTGTTATTACTTGTTTTAAATTGGTGAACGCGTTAAAGCAGCCTGCAACATTATTAAAAGAAATCGAAATAAAAGACAGAAAATGCAGAAGATCAGAGCAGGCATTTAAAATGATACACTGAGATTAAGAAAGGTTTTAACAATCCTCTTTACGACAGCATCTATTACCTATTCGGTTGTTTAAATTTATCAGTGTTGTGAGAAACTTGTAGATATTATTATCTTGTATGAGGATAAAATTTATAAATGTGGAGATCTTAAAGAAATTTTTCAAGTAAACATACTTTGCAACCGATTTTTAAAAATATACGAAAAAAGCCATGATTTAATGTTTATTCAGATCCAGCTCTACCCTCCTTTTGTTTGCTGTGGCAACACGAAGATAAACACCAAACACCTTTTTCAGAAATATCCTAATAACAATAAATGAGATAAACAACAGAACATCACCCAATGTAAGGGTGCAACAAACATTATACTTTAAGGAATGCCTTTTAAATGATTTACAACGTTCAAAAGTATCAACGCGGTCAACCCTATAAAATAATATGTGATAAATAGGTACATGTACTCCATTGCAACAAAAATAACATCTTCATGTACCTGTAACCCATCGCAACAAAAATAAGGAGCATATTTCCATTGTAAATCACAACCTTATACAGAATCTATATTGAGCATTGAGCTGTTGGTTAAAGATATTTTATAAAATAAACATATTGACGTGATGAAAGGGTCACCAGAGGTCATTGAAACCCAAATCCCATGAATAAAGCCAACCAATTTGAATAAACCGGAAAGAATTGAATTTTTGAAGATCCATTGTTCTATCGAGTATAATACAAGCGTACTTTTTAACCATTAAAATACAAAGCAAAACTCACTTCCTGTGTATTAAAAGTCGAAATTTTAAACCAATAATACAACCCTGTGAACAAATTTAAACGTATTGCCTGTACAAAGCCATTAAATTCATTTCGCTTTAATGAAAAAAATATTTTTCCGTGTATGAAACAAAAACAAGCCGTGTGTGTAAATAAAATCAATTATTAAACAAGACAAAGCTCTTATTAATTGTGTGTGTGTAGATATAAAAGCAAATATGATTAATTTCTTCGTCTATTACTAAAAATAAGCTTCAATCTCTAAGATATAGGTTCATTCATTTTTATTTATTATACAAATATACTCCCGCGTATAAAACATTCGCTTTATTTAGCGTAGAAACCACATCAATCTTTTGCATTTACAAAAAATAAATGAAGCCATTAAAGCTTTAAGTAATCATATGAATTGATTTCCGTGTGTATCGAAATATCATTTTAATTCAATTTATGGAGTTTTAAATTAAAGAAATCTGGAATGACCTTTATCAATTTAGGCAAATACGTCAAATCCAAAAATATATAGTATAAGCCAATTATGAATAAAATTCCGGTTCATGGAACTCGCTTTATCGTTAAAACGACAATAAAAAATGTGGTAAAATCGATATGAATGAATTTATAGCCTTTCAGATTTATATATGAAAGATCGAGGCAGCGGATCAACTCCGACCTTAGACGAAGATAAACGGCACGTTTCAATATGAATATAAATCAATTGGCCGCGGCGATTTGACACTAATTAGATAATATATCGCGGCCTTCTTGGAAAAATGACATCATTACGGTGTATTATGTTCCATACGGAACAATTAAATTCTCACATAAAGATAAATTTAATATATAAGCGAGAACTTTGATTCAAATTTCATTCACAGATTCGGTCCTAAATTAAGCAAGATGTAATAACGTTGAGTAAAGATTGATGCATTTCAATTTACGCGATCAATAATGTAAAATTCAAGATTCTTTCATAAACCTAATAAAATGTAACATTAATTGTACAGCCAAAATAATATGCGGAGTTTACAATATAAAATTTATACGTTTTAATAGTTTGAAATATAGTGGTTGTAAAATGCAGTTATTTGATTTGTAAAAATACTGTGAAAATTCAACGTTCCTTAATACAGAAACCACTCTAAAGTTAATTAATTAATCAAATCAAAAATAAACTTTTGCAAATTGATGTTCTAAATGTAGATTCTATATAATATGGGCGATGTTATAAGGTGAGCTTTTAATGTCAATTTAAAAATGGAAGCCGTAGATATTTACTACCGTTAATTACGAGAATTGTATAAGCACTATTGAATTTCACAAGTATTAATTTTAGATTCCTTTGTTTGTAACTGATATTTGTGTATTTGTCATTTGAATTTAAGTAGGAATAACTTTTCCTGTTTATTATTCGGGAAGCGGATAGTTTGCTCCAATCCTATGGTCAAAGTTTAAAGCCTTTTGACCTTTAAAAAATTTATCTGTGAGCAGTTTTTGGCTAAACACACTTACAAACCTTGCAATAAAAAATAGGCAAATTAACAAGCTATTAATTAAAGAAGATTTTGCACATTTAACAAAGATTAGGTACGGATTATATTAGCAATAATTTAGCGGTGGCTGCAGTACAAGAATTGATTATTCATTTCACAACTGAATTCCTAATTATATTATCTTTTTTGTAGCGGGTGGCAGCTGCTTTAAAAATTAATGTTTTGACAGTTAGTTCAGTGTCGCAAGCAATGAAAACAAATAATCCTGTATGCCTGCTATGAAAAGAGTTCGCACAAAACCTGTCACTGACGTGGATAATTTTACAGCATCTGCAGTTCGAAATGTAGTTTACAGAATGTACGAAAATCGTAAGTGAATATTGTATTATAAAAATTATTAGGTTGGATTTCAAAGTACTTGATTTCAGATGAAGATGTTTCAGTTTCTACTCTGTGGCGTAAGTTGAAGGATGTTGATCTCTTTAATGGTTGTGAAAGATCTGTAAGTACACTTTTATACAACATCGGATTCACGTGGAAGAAAGATAATCCACGGAGAGGTCTCATGGAGAAGATTGATGTTGTTCTTAAAAAAGTGCAATTCCTAAAATCGTATATGCAAATTAAGGAAGCGAACACGTATCAATTTGTTTATGTGGATGAAACATGGTTGTTTCAAAATGGTACTGTAAATCGTTCGTGGCAAGATGACAATTTGAAAACCATAAAAAACATTAAAGTTGATGGAAAAAGGTTTATTACTTATACTTTGTTAATGGTAAAAAATAATTTTATTTTGTAGATATATAATATTACATGCAAGTGACAAAAATGAGTTCATTGACGAATGTGAATTGGTGTTTTCATCTTTTACAATATGTAGTGACTAACACGGGGAAATGAATGAAACGAATTTTCTCCACTGGTTCGAAAACCAATTATTGAAGCAGTTGTAAGAACCGTCCGTAATTATTTTAGATAACGCTTCTTACTACAGTACAACCGTACATAAAATTCAAAATAGCAGCTGGAAAAAGAAGGATATTGTGGACTGGCTTCAGGTACGCCCAAGGTCCCGGGTTCGAATTTCGACACGGTCCGCTTGAAAAATGTTAGGCGAGCATTTTTCACAAAAGTACACCCTCGTTCGGATGAGAGGTAAAATGGAGATCCCGTGTGTGAGTGTTGTCACGCACGTTAAGGATCCCTATCTTGCTTGGAACTGCAAGACTTCGGCAAAATTGCAAATTTTCCAGGTAAAATCACATGTAAGGACTGGCTTCAGGAAGTTCCAGTTTCGAATCCTGACACGGCCCGCTTGAAAACTGTTAGGGGAGCATTTTTCACAAAAATACACCCTCATTCGGATCAGAGGTAAAATGGATGTCCCCTGTGACAATGTTGTCACGCACGTTAACGATTCCTACCTTTCTTGGAACAGCAAGGATTCGGCAAAATTGAAAATTTTCCAGCTAAAGAGAAAACTCGCTTCCTAGCCAATGTAGTACCTTTGGGTGGAGCATTGGAAAATCACATGTAAGGATTTTCTTTAGGAACGTAGAATTCCATATGATGGCAATTCATTCAAGGTTGATCTACTTAAAATAGTTAAATCGTAAGTAAGAGACATTATAATTTAAATAAGTGCCGCTATGCTTGCAGCCTTGTCCCCAATGCTCCACCCGAAGGTACTACAATGGGTTTAAACGCGAAAAAAATAAACGTGCTCCTAATAATTCTAACTTCAAAATTAACACATCCTAAATAAAAATCTAACAACTGAAACAAAAACTAAAAATAGGGTTTGATTGATGGTATCCCTAGCGTTGACTTTGGAGTGTGCCCGATCAACAGGACACAAACAAAATGAATGGGGAGGAATCCGTAATGCCAGATAGCAGCTGCCAGCTCTGCTTACCGGTGCGATCTGAAGTGTCGACTTAAAACTATCCAAATCTAGCTAGCTAATTTAAAACGGATTCAAATTTTCTAAGAATACGCGAAATATATTAATAGTGAATTCAGCTATTTTACCTGCTCTATAAATTCACAAATTCGTATTTCCTAGTCTAAGTAATTTGTTAGCCTAAGTCCGTCCTTAGCTTTCTCTATCATTCCCTAACTGATTTATATTGTAATAACAATCTTCCTTCCTATATATAAGCTGCCACCAAAAATGGCGACAGTACGTCAAACAAATAATATCAAGCCACAAACAATAAAAGCAGACAAAAATATAAAAATAAATATAAATATTTATGTAAATATATAAATAAACATCTATAAGCACGTAAGTAAGAGACAGCATGATGTAGAAAAGTCATGTATGATAATTTTCAGAAATAAGCCACAAAAAGTATATAAGGTGAATCAATTGTCATAACACTATGGCCATAAAGTATTAAAATTGCTCCCTTATCACTGTCATTTTAATGCTATAGAAAATGTTTGGGGTATTGTCAAAAACTATTATAATCGTCACTTGGCAGGAATGGCAAATCGACAGAATGGCTGTGTGGTACGAAGCGTTATCATTGGTAACACCACAAATTTGGAAAAATGCTGTAGTCCATTGTCACAAATTAGTTATTGAATGTTGGAGTAGAAAAATAAAATATGATACTAGTGACGTTGCACCTCTCGTTATTAACGTTGATGATGTTGACAGTGTAGACCAAAGCAGGGGTTGGGTCTCTGAAGACATTGCTTAAGTGTTTCATGTATTCCATATTGTGTTACATGTCCTTTACTAAATGTCTGGGTAATAAAATATGCATATTGTTTTGACAAGTGCATTTCTAATAATGTATATAATTTATGATGTAATTGAATGTAATTGAAAGGCACCGTAATAGGGAAAGAAAAGTTATTCTAAAATCTGAAATATCAAACTCTTGATTTAGGAACATTTAAATTCAAGTAAATTATCCTTATTGCAAAATTGGTAACATCTGCGTGGGATTTTTTTATGTAAAAACTTTTAACATTTTGGTTAAGTAATCCTAAACATTTTTTTTAAATTTTGCTCCGTGTAAGTTCTTCGATATAGTCTTGAAAATTTCAACTCACACATTTTAAAAGTAATGAATTTGTCCCACTCACTTAACCTAAAATATATACATCTATAATGAAACATTTATTAATTACATATGAAGTTGATGCGTTGTTAACAAATAATATGAACGAAAGTACTCGTGATGAGCAATAACTTGTGATATTTTAAGACAAGAAACAAAAAGGCCTTCTCATATCGAGCTTACATTTTGAAATAAAGAAATCTATTGTTGTCGTTAAATACGAAAATTGAAGTAATTATTTCGATTCCACTAATTTTCATTTACTATAAAAGTACTCTTGTAACGTTATCCCAGTCGAGATTTTCACAAATTTCTATACATTGTTTCTATATAATGATGCTATTGTATTTGTTCTAGAATTTGGAGTATTTTTTTCAATACTTTCTGTAATTACATATTTTTTGTATAATTTTAATATACAGGAGTTTGTTTAACTATATAAACAAACATTTTGCGTAATTTAATTTATTGTAAACAACTTTTCTGACTTTACTGTCTCTAATACTACGCCCGATCCCAATGTGGCCATTGTGCAATAGCACCGTTAAAAATTAAACGTTTTCTTTTTTAAATGCAAGTGGTTATGGTAATATTACTTCTTTAATAAATAACTTGTAATTTCTACTTTTTTGTGATATAATAACACAGTTTGAAACACGAGAACTTTTTATTAACTAATCATACCACTCTGAATAACTCCAATAAACATCCATAACGTTATGTAACCGCTAATCGTATTTGTAGTCACAACATTTTAATATTTTCATAGCGGAAAAGGTGCTTCTGCATGACAACATAAACATTGATGACGCACATCGGATTTTAAATTGCTTGAATTATAGTATATATTTAGAAGGAGAAACGTCATAAAGACGATGCTGTAACGACACCAGACGACGCAGCGTGTTACGGTTTTCCGCGCAAACATGAAAGAAAACAGTAAGAGTAAATAAAGAAATCGTTTACACCGAATACCGCAACAGAACGGGGATAGAATGGTAGAATTCGGGCTAGCTCAAAAACGTCGTAGAGGGGCGTGGGTGAACTAGAAAGAACACATTGGAAACCTCTGTAAAACTATATTGTTAACATCCAATCTCAAAAGACTATTTACAAAACAATTAAACAAATAAGTTGTATAATCATTTGTTACGTGCTGGTAAACAAAGCGTCATAACATAAGCATATAAAATTGGTAAGCAAAATAAATATAACATCTTATAACCTAAATACTTACTTAATGGTTCACCTTAAATACATACAAAGGAAAATAAGACATAAACTATACAGTACTTCAGAAATAGAAATATACATAAGTTATCAATACATGCTGCTTTGTGAAGTGCACCTCCTCAAGAAATAGTATAACCTTAAAATTAGACACCCTAACTTAAATTAATCAAATATTAATCTACTTTTAAATTGATGCGTAAGTTCTTTTCGTTAATGTTTATACAAAAAGACAAAAAAAAACAGTAAAACGGACTCTAACACAAACTGTGAATAATTAAATTTTAATTTGAAGGATGATTATTACATCGTCGCTCGTGCATTGTGTATGTGTTTGGTAACGTCGTGTTGGTAATTTAATGGATAATCATGAGTAGCAGCAAATAAAAGGTCTATACTCCACAGCAGCATAAAAAGATTGCAAAAATAGAAAACTGTACCTTGAACTAGTTGGCTTTGTATCATGTTGTAGATGGAAAAATGCGACTGCATTTATTTATGGACTGGCTGCTGGAACCACTAACACAACTCATGCTAACACAGAAAGCATTTTAGTAGTGCGACTTTACAACATGTATCTTCGGTAAGAAGATGTTGTATTCAATCTTTAATAGTCTTTTTCAAAGCACGGTCTCTATTTTATAAGGACAGGAACATGTATGGGGGTAGGGTATTTGGCTTTCAAAATATCGCCGAAGAATCAAGTTTGCAGAATTCCCGGACAACAGCTGCCAAAATGCAAACTGTAACAGCTTGCCAACAAGCAGATAACGCAATTATTAAAAGATTTTTAAACGAAGGAAAACAATCGTGTTACTTTGTAACATCTTAACAGCTGCAGAATACCAGATAACAAGTCTATTGTAAGCAGATGTAGGCAGGGGGTACGTGGTCTTATCTTTTAGAAGAAAGCTGTGCATTTACATGCATTTTTTAATTAAAATGTAATCACTGCAGGTGCTAGGAAATATTGCTACTACTTTGTAACGTAATGTCTCCTAAGCAGCTGTTTGATTTTATAAGGCAAACTTTTATACAGAGTAATTACTTGAGAAATTGTATAAAATAACACTAATTCAAATGGCGGAAAATCAAGCTTGTTAAGGAACTTTAGGGCGTTTTAAAAATAAATGCAGAAAAATAGTTTGCAGGGTTTTGAACGTAACAAGCGTCAAAACGAGAAGCCTACGTGTACTAAAAATTATTTGAATACTGAAATTATATATGCGTGTCTATGGTAAGCAACCCAACGTACAGAAATTATGTCTTGTTATGATTAAACTGGTTACTAAGGTGGCTGCCCTGATCGTAATTAACAGTTGGTAACAATACAATGACGTATATTGTATAGGTCTTTCAAAATCCCATCGGCTGTGAGATGCGCAATGAAGGAAGCGAGAGGTATCGTATAAAAAGAAAGAACAATACAATATAAGTAAAATCTAAAAACATTGAATTTCCGTATGCGAATTCTTAATTAACTCAACCGCTATGGTATGCGGATTGCATATCCAGTAATTTATCAGCATAATATAAATTATAAAACTACAATGTTCGTATGCGGAACGTGTAACTTCTTTGGTGTATTGTTTATTATTTTTTCGTGTGTCATATTTCCGTGCGTGTGTGGATAAAAATAGACAAGTTAAATTTTTTAAAACTCTTGACAGCCAAAATAGTATCCTCTTATTATTTTTTAAGGATGCATATTTCATAGAAATCTAGTTTAAAAAATCATAAAATTACCACCACAATCCTCAAATTGGCCCACATTAGATTTAGGACTTCTCTTATTAATTTTCTTCCTTGGTGATACAAATTTGCAACCCTCCGGTTTACTCCTTACTTCTGAAATAATTCGCTCAACTGTGTTTAATCCAACTCTAGTTGCTGTTGCTGTTCGTTCTTATAAATTATTCATAAAAATGGCAGGCATTCCATTCTTTTCTTCTCTTATAAACTTATACACATTATAAATATTTTCTCTTCCTTGACTGTGAACTGTTTTCTTGCGGTTACTCATTGTAAAATTAAAAGCTCAGAAATAACAGAATAATCTGTAAAACCAGATATTATTGTTGCGAGCTACTATTAGGCAACCCGTCAAACACACAAGCGCCGTAAGCACTGTATATTCTCCATAGACCGAGAATCTTCTAGCAATTACTGGAGGATGAATCATCCTTTTTAATTTAGGGTATAAATAAGACCGACGAGGAAGTACAGAGTTAGTCTATATCAGAATGTCGAATATAAATTATATCGTGTAAAGTTAAATAGTTGAGCTTTTGGAAGTCCAAGAGTAAACATAAATATTATATGATGTGAACGTGTCTAATGTTCATGCAGCTTGTAGAATACATAATTAGACAAAAGTGTAATAAATAAATTATAGTAGTGTTTAGTGTTGCTAAGAAGACTTATAGTTAAGGAACTACTTTGAAGATATCAGTGCTTGTAAATTGATTAGTGTGAAAGTGCTTCATTGTTAATTGGACTGAAAACATCTCTAAATAAGGCATATACTGTTAATTAGACTTGTGAACAGTGAGTAATAAAGACTCTTGTTATTACTTGTTTTAAATCAGTGTGGGGTATATAGTGATTAATTTAAAAGGAGAACACACAAGTCTAAAGACATTTAAATAGTTTGTATATGCCAGTAACAAGAAGCCAAAGTAAAATGGACGCAGAACTTTAATGAATTTCTTTAAGGATTTTAAATCTGGTATGGAAGAGAGGTCGGCTAAACTAGAAGTGACACTTAGTAAAAATGCTGAGAAAATAGAAGAGAGGTTGGCTAAACTGGAAGTGACACTAAATGAAAACGTAGTGAGGTCAGTTGAACTGGAATTAAACCTTACCGAAAGGTTAAGTAAAAATGCTAAGAAAATTGAAGAAAAGTTTAGTGAAAATGTTGAAAAAATAGAAGAAAAGCTAAGTGAAAATGCTGCGAAATTGGAAGAAAAGTTGAACGAAAAGACGGCCACGTTAGAACAAAGATTAATGGAAAGCTCCATTGCATTGAAAGAAGATGTCACTGAACAGGTAAAAACAGTTGAGCAAAAGTTGAACAGTAAATTGGTAAAAATAGAAGAAGATGTGATGAGGTTGCAAAAACAAATGATTTCACTAACAACACGGCCACTTGAAATAGCAAACCAAGTTTAAATCAGAACATTCCGGAAATAAGAAGCATGAAAAGAAGCGAGCCCATACCGTCTAAATTTAAAGTGAAACTACCCACATACGATGGTAAAACGCTTTGGCCCACATATTTCAAACAATTTGAAGCTGCTGCAATAGCCAACGGTTGGTGCAACAAAGAGAAGGCTATCTCCTTAATAGTGGCCCTACGAGGGGAAGCCTTAACATCTTACAAACGATTCCCGATCACCATCAGAATGATTACGGCTTCTTAACATCGAAGCTTGAGATGAGATATGGAGACGCTCATCTTAAACAGGATTACAATGCACAAGTTAAGAACTGCTTGCAAAAGACAAATAAATGCCTTTAAGAATTCGAAGCTGACATTGCCAGATTGGTTAGATTGGCATATCCAACAGCACCAGATAGTTTCCTCGAACAACTTACTGTTCAAACATTTGTGGATGGCATTAAAGACAGCGAAATACAGCAAGCGCTAAGATTAGCACGACCACAAATGTTAGATGACGCACTGGTTCATGTGCTTGAATTTGAAGCAGCTAAGCAGACATCACACAGAATGAGTCACAAAGTTCAGTCTGCCTTTGAAAAACCTGAGCAATCGCAGAACAGCAAAGAAGAAATAATCAACCGTGTGTTTGAAAAGCAAAAGGCGGAAAGACTGGAAAAACGACGACCGCGGAGATGGCGTCTGCGATGCTGGAGCTGCGGTGAAGTTGGTCATATACAGAGACACTGTACTCAACCAAAGAAACAATCGGTTGAGCTAAAGCAGGTCAATGTAAGGGGGCAAACGTCGTCAGCACAACGTAGTGCCCCGAAGATTATCATCCGTGCTGCATCGTCGATGGGAAGTCTGGACAGCATTTATATTGATGGTAGAATTAATGGTAGGGTTGTCCGATTACTCGTGGATACAGGAGCGACAAGGACTATTGTGAGACCAGATCTGGTTGGTCGTGGAAAAATGCTACCGGTATCGGTATGTCTTCGAACGACAAGTGGTGAGAAAATTTCTACTCACGAAGAGATTGCCGTAACGTTGGAAATTGGAGACAAACTAATTAATTATCGGGTGTTGGTAGCTGAAATCACAGAAAAAGTCATCTTGGGAATGGATCTCATGAGGGAATATGGGTTTCATGTGAACATGAAAGAAAATGTGCTACGGATAGATAATGATAAGATTCCATTTCAAGGGACGAGTAACCAGACGATGCAAGTTCGAATGATTTGTAATATGAAAATACCCAAGAAGGCGGAAATGATAGTAATGGGACGCCCAGATGGTACGCTCCGGGAAGGACAAGTATGCATGATGGAAGCAACTGAATCGGGAATGGGTCAGGAGCTATTACTGATTGGAAGAACGCTGGTAAAGTTTCGAAATATGATACCAGTAACGGTGCTAAACATTAATCCGCATACGATGACCCTAAAGAAAGACATGATTGTATGCCATATTAAACATTGTGTGGACAACACGAAAGATAAACCAGCCAACGATTGCTCACTGAAATTGCTGGATATATTGATACCATCGTGTCAAGGATTAAACGGCGATCAACTGGGCAAGGTAAAAGAACTGGTCGGACGATATTGAGGTGTGTTTGCACTGGATGATAGTGAGAAAGGAAGGGCGAATGTCGAATATAAATTATATCGTGTAAAGTTAAATAGTTGAGCTTTTGGAAGTCCAAGAGTAAACATAAATGTTATATGATGTGAACGTGTCTAATATACATGCAGCTTGTAGAATACATAAATAGACAAAAGTAATAAATAAATTATAGTAGTGTTTAGTGTTGCTAAGAATACTTATAGTTAAGGAACTAGTTTAAGAAGATATTAGTACTTGTAAATTCATTAGTGTGATAGTGCTTTATTGTTATTTGAACTGAAAACATCTCTTATATACTGTTAATTAGACTTGTGAACAGTGAGTAATAAAGACTCTTGCTATTACTTGTTTTAAATTAAAGAAACGCGGTAGTAGTAGCCCGCTACATTATTTTTCTAATTGAATTGGAACCTCCAGTATACCTACAAATAAAAAACTAGACAGAGTTGCAGTAGTTTTGAAAAAACTGGTTCAAGTTGAATCAAAGCTGCAATCTCATAAATAATAATCAAAACCAATAATAATGAACCACAAATCTTAGTACGCAAATAAATGACAGATGAATTGAAAATCGACAGCTAAGTGGTCAATGTTTTTAGGATGCACTTTAACGTAAATAACATAAATTGGTGTTCTGCGCAACAGCCCATAAGATTTTGAAAAACCTTTAATGCCATTTTAATTTATATTCGTGGGGTGTCGGAAGAGTCCTTTATTAATTCAGAGGTGTTATTGATTTGCGTGCAGCGTACTTATTGGTCAGTTAGTTAGGTTGCATACCCTTACAGATAGGTAGGTCGAACAAAATTTCTTCTGCGGTTTAAATCTTTATACTTCTTACACTGTTTGTCTTTTTGTTTATCTTTTGAACTGAATTTTTCATTGAAGAAAATATTACTCTTGTATTCTTTCCATACTCTGTTCAAATTTGTTTTCATTTGCATTGAATGATCTATAAATTTTACCTGTAGTTGTTTAAAAGTCCTTCAACAAACTTTTAGTTTAGCATTAACTTTTTTTATATCTTGAATTCATGATTGACTAGTTTACACAAACACTCATTTCCATTAATTTTGCCTTTGACGTCTCAAATTTTCGTGTGCTTATTTTTTTTTTAGATATAGAGGTAGGTTGGAGTGCACTTATTTTTAATTTTATAGGTTGGTAACTAATAACAAACTTTTAAAACAAAATGAATTTGATTCATAACATAGAAAGGCAATTAAAATTAATATAGAGATGAACATTCGTCTTATCTTTAAACAAGAAGTTGCAATAGATTAAACAATTATTTAAAATTTTTTCGATGAAAGTTATATAACAAATATTAAATACCAGGAAAATTATTGACGTTTGTGCACTTAAACGCAAAGCATCCGGGTATACTAAACAAAATCTCTAAATAAATATATTTTAGAACTATTTCAAGGACAGAATCATGATTAAAATAATCCTTGTTATTTATTATTAAACAAAATTTTATAATAGCATACAATTAAATAGAACTTCTCTTTAATTCGGCATTAAAAACTAAAATACTATAACAAGGTTATATGAATAATATAAATTCTTTTAATTATTTTATTGCAGTGTTATGTGTTTCTCAATTTCTTGCAGTTTATGGTTCTCCTAAGAGACATTTAAAATTACAGACACTAGAATTCAACATTAGTGGATTACCAAAGAAATTTTATTGCAAAAATTTAATTATTAAAATGCTATTGTTAAAATAAATTATTCCTAACTTATCTATAGTGTAACCACCAAAGCTAAAAGTAACTATAAAATTTAGTCATGGAGGTGGTATAGTAAGGAGACGCTAGCACAATGCTTTTCGTAATGAGATAAGATATCAAGAGGTGTGGCTAAAGAAATGTTCTAACAAATTTAACCAATAAAAAAATTATACTATTTCCAAGCAACCGGAATTTATGTTATGGCTCTAAAATTTTCTAAGATCATCCTCTGATAATTGTTTACTTATTCATAAAAAGTTATTCTATTAGTTTTTTTTATCAATGGCATCTTTACTATTACAAGCGCTAACGGCGCATGATGCCAGTTATTTCAAGATTAGCAACTTCAAATGTAATATATACATGCACTAAATCGTTGAAATGTACTAAAATTCTAACCTGTATACAGGTAACAAAAACGACAATTCAACACGGCTGACGTGCTTATACTTTTACCATGTAACAGCATCTCCCTACTATACTACCTTCAATCCGGATGACCCAACCCTAATTGTCACCATAGTTTTTAAATAATTTGACATTCCTTAAGTTCGATTCCGTTGGACGACGCCATTCTTCATTGTATATCTTCTATTAAAAGTGTATTAGTGCGAACGAGGTAAGATTACTTTACATATGTATATAGGGCATAAATTTTAATAGATAATAAAATACGAATAAATGAATATAAGTGATTAATCATTTGTAGTGAGTAGTGGATACTAACTCTGCGGTCCTTTATTAAACTTTTATATTTTATTAATACCACTCGGGAAAAACTTCAAAAATGTATATATTACTTTTTCAGAATGAATAAACATAACGTTGGAGTTAGTGATGAACCAGATCCATCGAATAAGCGAAAAATTAGTATTTTTGATCGAAAGGAAGGTAAGTTATTTGTTTCTAAATATAAGTTGTTTGAGGTTTAGTATGCAGTGTTTGTCATCCTAAAATGGAGACTAGAAACTCACATTTTGTATGAGAAGGTAGAGGCACATGTCTCTTTGAAAGTTGTCAGTAAAACTAATACAGGAAATTCATAATATTTCTAAGCAAGTAGTCCTCACAAGTTGAACTATTTTTATATTCTCTTATCAATTTAAAGACTGCAAGTTAAATAAATCAATCAAAAGGACAAAAAAGTTTGTTTAATTCTTTCATTCTCTGCACAAAGCACAAGTTATGTACGATTGACAAAATATCATGTGCGTAATAACATAAGCTAAATACACCTGTACATCTTTCTTGCTAACCGAGAGATTAATTTGACCTTCAAAGGATTAAATCTACACGTTTGTAACAAAAATATTTTTCATATTATGATTAATTAGTCTGCTCGAGTACGTTTTAAACTAAAGGTACCAATGTATTATAATATATCTTATTTATATAAAATATGTTTGCATTTTGTAAGATGGCGGCAACTGAGTAGGTTGTTTGTTATGCGCTGCTCCGTAATTTATTTTAGGCGTATTATTAAGTACCGGTAATTCGTATTTCTTTGTTAGTGCATGTGTTTCGAGCCTGTGTTCATTATTTGATAATAATCTGAATTCGATTTTCATTGTGGTGATCAAATTCGTTAGATAACATTACAACAGCAATTATGCGATCGTCCATGATGAAAAAACCCGTTCTACATCTAGTTCTAAGAGTGATAAGGATGAAGGATTTGAAGCTATAAACAAGTGCAGCAATCAAGTTCAAAGTGATAAGAACGAGACAGGTACGTTAAAAGATGTTTTGTTGCATTTACGTACTATCAAAGCAGATATGAACAAACTTACGCTAAATGTTTCAGATATGAATGAAACGATTTTTTTGAAATTAGATGAATTATCTACTAACTTCAATTCGCTTAATACTAAATGCGACTCCAATTCAAGCCATATTGATAAACTGGAAAATAGAATCGATTTTCTGGAGCAAATGAGTAGGCGCAATAATTTACGGTTGTTTGGTGTTGGTGAAGTAGCTGGTGAGTCTACTGATAACATTGCTCTGTCTGTACTAAACGAGCATCTAAAACTGGGTTTATCCTCACAAGACATCGAAAGATCTCATCGTGTGGGCAATCCCTCAGTAACGAAAAAATCTCGAGGTATTATAATCAAATTTGCTAGTTATAGAGTGCACGCAATGGTTTTTAATAACAAAAATTCATTTAAAAGCACCCGATTTGTTATCCGTGAGGACTTAACCTCAATTAGATACTTAAAACTAATTAAGCTTCAGGAGCAATATGGGATAAAGAATTTCTGGAGCCGTGGCGGAAAATTGTTCTTTAAAACCAGCAGTGGCGTGCAAAGTGTTACGTAGTTTATACAAATTTTCTTTATAATATTTGGAATTAGAGGTTCTACATTCACGACGCAGCTGATTTTTTTACAATTTTTTTTCTTTTAATTTAGTCTAGTTTTTCACTATCAAGGATTTGATGCACTGAGTTATTTTGCAATACATTATAGTTTTAGTTCTACCCTATTTAAAAGTTATTAATAATTATACAGGTAGTCCCCGGATTTAGAATTTATAATGTTGCTTTCGTTATCATATTAAATTATAAGTTGAACATTTTACATATTTATTCATATTGATTGTTCTAATTTATCCTAGTCTACTGGTACTTCTTACTGTACTTATTTCTATTATTTTAACTGCGGAAGGAGCAGCACAACAACTCTCAACAACTCATAATACCTGTGTTTAGAAGTGTATACTTGTGAGCACCTATTAAATTCCTTAAGTTTAATTCTCTGTTCTTTTAAATTTCATGTTTAAACTAGCTACAATCAATGTACGTTCTTTAAACTCAGGGTTTCATGCTTTCTCTGCTCTGGTGAACGAGAATAAGTTAGATATAATACTCGTAACTGAAACTTGGCTTAATGAAAACAGTAATATAAACAATTATCAGCTTGTAGGATTTAATTTATTTCATAATGATCGAGTTTTTAGAGGTGGAGGTGTTGCCATATATGCAAGATGCTTTCTAAACTGTAAAATCCACCATCTTAATTCATTAAATAATGGGTCCTTAGAACAGCTGTGGGTCAGCTTCAATTATAATCAAAAGAAAATATCTACTGGTGTGATGTATTGACCTCCTAGTTCTTCAGTTAAGGACTCGTTATCTTGCTTTGAAGATACACTTTGTCAAATTTTTTCTCAATTTGATAATTTTTTTACGGTGGTGATATAAATTTAAATTTATTCAATGTTGGTAATCCTAATGTTATGCAGTTCATTACTCTACTTGAAATATACGATTTACAACAAACAGTCAACGAGCCCACAAGGGTAACTCAATATAGCTCGACATCAATTGATGTTATATTAGTTAAATGTCAAGATGTCGTGAAAACGGTCGAATGTAGTCTGTGCATGATCTGTCTGATCATTCTTTAGTTGTGATTGAACTCTTGTTAACTAAACCTGTAATAGAACCTAAATATATTACTTTTCGCGACCTTAAAAATATTGATCATGCTGCATTTTATAACGATCTGTGCAACTTGCCTTGTTATGAAATTTATCATATTCAGGACGTAGATGCTCAGGTCAGTTACTTATGTAAAGTTGTCCTAGGTCTTTTTGACTCTTATGCACCAGTGCGAAACGTCAGGGTTACTAAACAAAAAAGCACCATGGTTAAATAACGAAATAAAAGCGATAATGTCAGTTCGAAACAAGGCACATAGTACGTTTAAACTTACCAAATCTTCTATACATTGGCAGCAGTATAAACAACTATGTAAGCAGTCACTAGTGCAATAAAGCGTGAAAAAAAGCTTATCTTCAGCTCATGAGTAATCTTTCAAATAAAGATGTTTAGCAAACGTTTCGTAATTTTGATGTGTTATCACGTAAAAAACATGTTATTCCTGAGAATCTACATCAACTGGACACAATCAATCAATATTTTCTAGATTCTGTCAGGACTTTGATAAAATTACCTCCTTCAAGACAGTACGACCATTATAATAATAATAAGTATCATAACAGGACTTTTTCATTTTCTCTGGTTACGCCTGACAAAGTTAACAATGTAATGAACTCTATCAAATCCAGTGCAGTTGGGAATGATGGCATTTCAATTAATATGTTAAAACTATGTAGTCATATCATTATTGAACCTTTTACTAATATTATTAATAATTGTATACTTAAAAATTACTTCGCAACTAGTTGGAAATCATCAATAGTAATACCCCTACCAAAATAAGAAGTTGCTACGTTGTCTCATTTGAGACCAAAAGTATTTTACCGGTCTTATCTAAAATACTGGAAAAAATATTATACGAGCAAATTTATGAGTACATTACTGTTTCTGAAATTCTACCTTCAAATCAGTCGGGTTTTAGGGGAGGTCATGGTACTACTAGTGCATTAATAAAAATTACTAATGACATTATTCGATCATCGGACATGGGTCTTGTTACTGCACTGGTTTTGCTGGACTTCTCTAAAGCTTTCGATACAATCGACCATAAATTGTTACTTGCAAAAATGAATTATTTTGGATTTGATGAACCAACTAGGCAATTTTTTGCTTGTTACTTGTCTGACAGAACGCAGTCAGTGCGAGTTAACCAAATTATGTCAACCTACGAAGTTGTATCTAGTGGAGTTCCCTAGGGGTCAATACTCGGTCCATTGTTGTTCTTCTGATCTGTCTTCATCGCTACATCACTGTCTTTTCCATATGTATGCTGATGACTCACAGCTGTATATATTTCCATAAAAATACCTTGAAAGAGGCTAACTATTTACTCAATAAAGACCTAGAACACATATCCCGCTACGCTGCCAATAATTCATTAGTGCTAAATACTAAAAAAACCTCGGCCATCATTTTTGGACCAGTTAATGATAGGAAACAAGTGGTTGATAACTTAAATCTCATGCTCAATGGTGATAGTATTAAAATCCAAAAACTCATTTGTGAATCTCTGTATATTACTTGATTATAAATTACGTTTTGAAGGACATGTAAATAATCTAATTAAGCGTTCATACATAATTTTACGCAAGTTTTATTTAAATAAAGATATTTTAAGTCATAATTATCTTGTGCTATTGTGAAAATCATTAATTTTATTTCTGTTTAATTATTGTGATGCTGTATATGGTCCTTGTTTAGATTATAATACTTCCCTACGCATTCAGATTATCCAAAATGCTTGTCTAAGATTTGTTTACGGTTTACGAAAGTATACATATTTCTAATTTTTTGCGAGAATCAGGTTGGCTGAATATGGCTAACAGGCATAAATTACACCTTGCAGTTTATACACATCGCGCTCTAACCTCCCCCACAACACCAGAATATACAAAGTCTTTACTACAACCGTGTCGTTATTACCACTGTATTAACTTACGATCACTCGATCTATTGCATGTTGAGCGTCACTCGTCCACATTCTACCAAAGGTCGTTCCATTATTTGGCAGTTGCATTATTCAATTCTATTGATGCTTCTCTAAAGAATAAATCGGTATACAGTTTCAAGAGATTCTACAAAAAATATCTGATTAGTCTACAATGATCTTACGCTTATTTCATTTATTTACTTATTCAGTACTGGGTAGAGAAAGTATTAACACATAAATTCAGTTAACTGTGTGCTGCTGCTTGTTACGTTTGATGCTTGCTGTCTGTTACTATAATGTTACTTCGGGTTAAGTGGAAGAACAGTCTGTGACTGAACTTCGCCTGCACGATTTTGTATATTTTCTTTCTCATTCACTTTGTATATGTTAGTTTAGATAAATAAAGACGATAAATAAAAATATAAATAAATTATTCACAAAATATTTAATTAATTATTAGTTTAATGGTTCGTTATTTATGAAGTTTTTATAACAAAAAAGTTCATTCTGCTTTCTTTTTTGCAGCAAAAAAATCTATAACGCGCTTGTAGAAATTTTCTATAAATTTGAAAAACATTGTTCAGCTTCAGCAGAAGTTGTAGGAATTGTAGATGTAATTGACAACAAATTAAATGCTTCAGAAAACGTGACTTGCAAATTGTTCTATATTATAAATTGTAGAAGGTTGATTGCTTCACTCATGTCTTGAAAATCTGATCTTCTGTATTTAATTCCAAGCTGTCTTTAAATGATCCTTCTCTAAAAATGGGTATATCTCAATTAGTTGTTCATGTAGTTTTTTCGGAAAGTTATTTTCGTGATCCAAGCATTTTTCACATCAAAAAGGAATACAACGGAATAGTATGTAGTGAATGGAAACTTTGTAGCTATTTGATTACGTATAACATCAGAGACTTCTTTGACTACCACAGTTCTATTTAAACATTCTCCATTTTTCTTTTCCTGGGAATGGCTTCTGGTGTACTTGTTCAATTTGGAGAGTTATCTTGTCCATGTTATCTGTGTCTTTTTCTATGGATGTACGAAAATGGTCAAGATGTTTTCTGGTTTGAACAGCATCAATATTTCTTCTTTGAAATTGGCTATATAAGACATCCATATGTGGCATGATATTGTGAAAACTGTAAGCCAAAATACGAACAGAATCGTTCAACATACGTCGAATTGCGTCAGTTTGATTAATTGATATCACTTGCTTGGATGATAATCCAATTTTTTTTTATGTATTCAATTGGCTGCATTCTACACTCATACACAGTATTGACAGTTCGACTCTTAAAATACCACATTGTGGAAGCATATGGTGCACATAACAGTTTACAAAATGCGCGTACTTGTAACGATGCTTAATAATAATTTCTACTCCTCCACGATAGCTGCTCATTACACTAGCAGCATCATAACTCTGGGATGTTACTTTATTGGGATTGTCAACAACACTTTGTAGGACAGTGTGAATACAGTCAGCAGTCGATCTTGCATCATGTCCGGGAGGATTAATAAATTTGCCAGAAACTTTCCACGGACTGTCCATTATTTAACACATAACTGAAAACAATTACCAATTGAAATGCTAATGATATATCACTATCAGTTGTTTTGTCGGCAATTACTGAAACAAATCATGCATTATGTATTTCTTTTTTGATATTTTGCTGACAAATATTAAGTATGCAATCTAGCAAACCATTCTGAATTTCATTTGAAGTTCCTTTAAATACTGTTGCGTAGTTAAGTTGGTCTTTTAATGATGAATCGAGTTCTTCGGAAAAATTAATCAAACCTCTGAAAACGTCACTATGTAAAGATTAATTCCTAGCGCCGTGTCCTCGAAGTGCTAATTCAAAAGCGATACAAAAGTTAATACCATCAATTATTTTTGAAAGGACATATCTATTTTCCCAACTTACTTATTATGTTTTCTAATACTCAAACGATGCACACTCTCAAGCTGTTGACGAATATCCACCTTTCCCAAAAGGCTAAACCCCAGAATAGAAGTCAAATGTGATTGCACACATTTGTTTCTTTATTTTTTGAGTTAGGTGAGATAAATCTGGGACACCCAATTTGGATTCATTACTTTGTTTTGCAAACACCAGACAGGGAAAGCAATACAGTTTGTTAGTTATTTTGCATCCACGGATCTGCGAGCTTTCTTCATAAACATCCTGTTTAAATTCTCTTTTGAAATTCCTATTTTTTTTTTTGTTTAGTTATTTGTATTATATTAAGCTTTAATTCTATTTTTTTCCAACGACAAACTAGAAAATATCAGTTTCTTTAAATCTGAAACTTTACATTGTTTAAGGCCATGGTATAAAGTGGTAGAAAATGTTCATCAAAACTAGTACCTTTGTTGTGATGTTATGATACACAAAGCTATTGTTTAATGTTATTGAAATGATTTTAATAAATGCTGATTTTCATTACAACGGCCACTACTGTTATTTTAATTTAAAGAATGATAAATAAGAAATCCATGTCACAAAATATGTCCTTACTTCACTACACTAAAGTTTATAGAAGAGTTTTATCACTAAGCAACACCGCCAACAGCGAGTCCACCGCTAAATACTTATTATTAATAATTAGTATTGCTAAGACTAAAAGTGCATAATACTGTACTTCTGGTTTTCATTAAATTAATTTAAGGTATCCCTTGCACATTTTTTATAATTAAACCACTGTAATTTAAATAATAACAAATAGAAAACAAGGAAAGCTCGAACTAAAGTGTGACATTAGTGAAGCTAGCGGACATTATCTACCGGCCGCTAAATATGGATACACCTACCGGTCTCCCATCTCTACAAAACCACACCTACTGAACTGAACAAGCATTCCTATTATTCAATTATATTTCCTATATTGACCCAATTATCTTTACGCATTTTAAATCTAAGGATGATTGAAAGTAAATAACTGAGATTCCTATATTAAATTCTTACGTGTATATTTTAAGCAGTTGCTCTTTTAAATTGAAATACATATAATTTTCTTAACTTGTGTAAAACCTGTGCTGTTAAAACTTGTTAGACAGCTAGTGTAGGTATATTAAAACAACACATACCTTTTACAGAAACGTGTTCGAGCCAGTTGACAAATTTTTTGGAATTTGCGTAATGACACCATAAGAAAATTTAAAAAAAATTTTCTTAGCCTCTGTAAGATTTACACTTTTGAAACTTAGTAGCCAGCTAGAGGAGGTATACTAAAATAACATATACCTTCTACAGAAATTTGTTCGCCCCGGTTCACAAATTTTTTTCTTAGCTTCTGTAATACCTGTGCTTTTTAAACTTGGTGGGCAGCTAGTGTAAGTGTACCAACACAACACGTACCATTTACAGAAATGTGTTTCTGCTAGTTCACTAATTTTTTGGAATTTGCATAATTACACCATAAGAAAATTTAAAAAAATTTTCTTAGCTTCTGTACGACCTGCGCTCTTGAAACTTGGTAAACAGCTAGAGTAGATATACTAAAATAACACATAGCTTCTACAGAAACTTGTTCGTCCCGGTTCACACATTTTTTGGAATTTGCAAAAGGACAACTTAAGCAAATTAAAAAAAATTTTCTTAGCTTGTGTAATACCTGCGCTCTTGAAACTTGGTGGGCAGCTAGTGTAAGTGCACCAACACAACACATATCATTTACAGAAACGTGTTCATCTTGGTTCACTAATTTTTTGGAATTTGCATAATGACACCATAAGAAAATTAACAATTTTTTTTCTTAGCTTCTGTAAGGCCTGCGATCTTGAAACTTGGTAGACCGCTAGGGTAGGTATACTAAAATAACTCATACTTTTTACAGAAACTTGTTCACCCCGGTTCACAAATTTTTTGGAATTTGCATAAGGATAATTCAACAAATTAAAAAAAAATTTTTAGCTTCTGTAATACTTGCGTTTTTGAAACGCTGTGGGCAGCTAGTGTAAGTGTACTAGCACAACACATATCATTTACAGAAATGTGTTCGCCATGGTTCACTAATTTTTTGGAATTTACGTAATGACACCATAAGAAAATTAAAAAAAAAAATTCTTAGCCTCTGTATGACCTGCGCTCTTGAAACGTGGTAGACAGCTGGAGTAGGTGTACTAAAATAACACATACGTTCTACTGAAATTCTACAGAAGTTTGTTCGCCCCGGTTCACAATTTTTTTTCTTAGCTTCTGTAATACCTGCGCTTTTTAAACTTGGTGGACAGCTAGTGTAAGTGTACCAACACAACACGTACCATTTAGGTACAGAAATGTGTTCCTGCTAGTTCACTAATTTTTTGGAATTTGCATAATGACACCATAAGAAAATTAAAAAAAAATTTTCTTAGCTTCTGTACGACCTGCGCTCTTGAAACTTGGTAGACAGCTAGAGTAGATATACTAAAATAACACATACCCTTCTACAGAAACTTGTTCGTGCCGGTTCACAAATTTTTTGGAATTTGCAAAAGGACAACTTAAGCAAATTAAAAAAAAAATTTCTTAGCTTGTGTAATACCTGCACTCTTGAAACTTGGTGGGCTGCTAGTGTAAATATACCAACACAACACATAGCATTTGCAGAAATGTTTGCCCTGGTTCACCATTTTTTTGGAATTTGCATAAGGACACCATAAGAAAATTAAAAAATTTTTTTCTTAGCTTTTGTAAGACTTGCGCCCTTGAAACTTGGTAGTCAGCGAAGGTAGGTGTACTAAAATAACACATACCTTTTACAGAAACTTGTTCGTGCCGGTTCACAAATTTTTTGGAATTTGCAAAAGGACAACTTAAGCAAATTAAAAATTTTTTTTTTAGCTTCTGTACGAATTGCGCTCTAGAAACTTGGTAGACTACTAGGGTATGTATACTAAAATAACACATACCTTGTACAGAAACTTGTTCGCTTCGGTTCATAAATTTTTTGGATTTTGCGTAAGGATAACTTAGGCAAATTAAAACATTTTTTTCTTAGCTTCTGTAATGCCTGCGCTTTTTAAACTTGGTGGGCAGCTAGTGTAAGTCTACCAACACAACACATACCATTCACAGAAACGTGTTCGTCGTGGTTCACTTATTTTTTAGAATTTGCGTAATGACACCATAAGAAAATTAAAAATAAAATTTCTTAGTTTCCGTTAGACCAGCGCTCTTGAAACTGGGTAGGCCACTAGGGTGTGTTCTAAAACAACACATACCTGTTATATTTTATTATTATTACACAGTGTATAAAACAAATGTATAACAATTTTCGAGGCAGTTTAGAGTATAATTTGATTTTCAATTAGGTGGTGAAATTGGACATACAATTAACTCAGTATTGAATTCTTAAACAACCAAAAATTACAATTTGAATCATTTGTGTAATAAAACAAAGATATTTACTTGGTCTCAACAGTGATTAGGTTATCTTAATTGCAAATAGTGTTATTGTTTGTTATCTCACCAGCTGTGTGAATAATTAAAATAAATAAAGCAGGACTGTATTTTAAATAATTTTTTTTTCTTATTACAGTAGATTTATTGTTTAAGATGCAAAACTGTAATAAATGTTCATAAAAATCGGTTAATTTATTTGGTTGTGATCACTGCAGTAATCATCTGTGTAAAGACTGTGCTCAGTTAACTGAGACAGAATTTAAATGTCTGAAGCTTAGTAAGCGAAAATTAATTTTTCTATGTGATGGACGTGAGAAAGATTTATTTAGAATTTTTAAATAAATTAATTATTCTTGAACAAAAAATAGAAAAATTTGCAGAAGAAGAATGAAGATATTGAAAAACAAAAAAGTGCAATAGGTTGTGTAGACACATTAGCAGAAATGATTGATAGGCAAAATAGATCGCGAAATATTATAATACTAAATGTTCAAAAATCAAATGATAATTCATACACTGATAGAAACGCAGAAGATAAAGCCACTGTTGGTGAATTACTTAGGAATTTTTGATTTAGATAATGTTAAAACCTTTAGACTGGGTAAACGCATGGAAAACAAAAATCGGCCACTGTTATACTTTTAGACTGCATGTAATTCCCCCGGCATTTTGTAACATATACCGACCATGCTTTAAGAGTGATGCAACCGCTTTTTAAGTCAATTTGCAAGCACAATTCAAACAAAATCAAATTAGTCACGTGGTGGCATCTCGGAACTTACTCAGGGTCCAGCGATGATTTGCAGGTTGGGTCCAGTTACGCCATGTTGAATCAAATTACCATCCGTCCTTCCTTTTACTACACTCGTAAGGGGTAGGAAGGATTAGGCAACAGGTACACAAAGGAAAAAGGTACAAGGACCCTACATACCTAAAAGAAAAACACACATCACACCAAGATAGTTGTTGCTTCTTCGAGGCTCATGGCTTAATGGCATCTTTTTACACCACGCGCGCACTCCGCATCACTTTTGTGCAGACGCGACTGTCAGGGATGACGGAAGTTGGCATATTCATTTAAAAAATACGGGGCAATTTATTTACAAATTAAATCTGAACATGATACATGCCAGTTGGTATGTAACGATCGGAACAAAGCCATAAAAGAAAAAAATCTTAAAAAAAAGAAAAAGACTTAGCACGGCAGGAACTTAAAGTCTAGACTTACTTATGAACTAACTTACATTCTACTAAATGTTTATTTTAGGCACCACCTGGTTTTTTCAACCAATAACGCGTCTTGCGGGTAACCAGGAAATGGAATGTGAAGCCCCAACATTATTGAACTACATCTATAAATGGACACTCGAGTCTTAGTTGTGGCGCGGTTATAACCGACAGCACAAATTTGTCGGATAACACTAAACACTACTACAACTCAAACAAACGCGACAAGTCGCTTACATTTCTACAATAACCTAAAGCTAACTTTACAGTTTTTTTGGTGCACACGCATATAAGCATTGCATTGTAACTGTTTCTGGTTTGGCAAAAAACACATATGTGAACTTAGCATCCGATTATGATAAAAATTTTTTTCATATATGCATTTGATTAAGATCGGTTTGTACCACTTTATTTCGTTTGTACCTTAAAGAGGTGAAAGTTAAAGGGAGGTTAAAAAAATCATCAGCTCCAGACTTGGAGATACAGAAAATTTTTAAATGCCAATTGATTAAGCATCGTTTGTGCCACTGCCAGTTTCATTTGTACCTTTAAGGGGGTTGTTTGTGCCGAATTTTCAAAACGGGAAATACCTAAGTCCATCATTTTTAGAGATATTCTAAATGCGTAAGCGAGTGCTGTTTCAGAATATTTTGTGGCCGTTTGTGCCACCGCCGCTTTCGTTTGTACCCTTAAGGGGGTTTGTTCCGAATTTTCAAAATAGGGATAACGACTAACTCAGCCATTTTTAGAGATACCTCAAATGCGCAAGCAGGTGCTGTTTCGTAATCGTTTGTGCCACCGCCAGTTTCGTTTGTACCATTAAGGGGATGTTTGTGCCTTTTTTCCAAAGTGGGGGTAACACCTAACTCTGCCATTTTTAGAGATATCTTAAATGCGCAAGCGGGTGCTGTTTTGGAATCGTTTGTACTTATACCAATTTTGTTTGTACCTTAAGGGGTGTTTGTACCGAATTGTCAAAATAGTGGTAACACCTAGTGCCGCCATTTTTAGAGAAATCTTAAATGCGCAAGGGTGTGCTATTTCGGAATCGTTTGAACCTGTTTGTACCACAGCCAATTTCGCTTGTACCCTTAAGGGGGTGTTTGTGCCAAATTTTCAAAATAGGGGTAATATTTATCTTCGCCACTTTTAGAGATATAGTAAATGCGCAAGCGGGTGCTATTTCGGAATCGTTTGTACCCTTAAGAGTGTATTTGTACCGAATTTTCAAACTATGGGTAACACTTAACTCCGCCATTTTTAGAGATATCTTAAATGCACAAGCGGGTGCTGTTTCGGAATCGTTTGTTCTACCACCAGTTTCGTTTGTACCCTTAAGGGGATGTTTGTGCTGAATTTTCAAAATAGGGGTAACACCTAACTCCGTCATTTTTAGAGATCTTAAATGCGCAAGGGCGCGCTGTTTCAGAATCGTTTGGGCCCGTTTGTGCCACCGCCAGTTCCGTTTGTACCCTTAAGGGGGTGTTTGTACTGAATTTTCAAAATAGGGGTAACACCTAACTCCGCCATTTTTAGATATATCGTAAATGTGCAAGTGGGTGCTGTTTCGCAATCGTTTGTGTCCGTTTGTACCACCGCCAGTTTCGTTTGTACCATTAAGGGGTATTTGTACCGAATTTTCAAAATAGGGGTAACACCTAACTCCGTCATTTTGAGATATCTTAAATGCGCAAGCTGGTGCTGTTTTGAAACCGATTGTACTGGTGACAGTTTCGTTTGTACCCTTAAGGGGTTGTTTGTATCGAATTTTCAAAATAGGGGTAAAAACACCGCCATTTTTAGAGATATCTTAAATGCGCAAGCGGGTGTTGTTTCATAATAGTTTGTGCCCGTTTGTACTACCGCCAGTTTCGTTTGTACCATTAAGGGGTGTTTGTACCGAATTTTGGAAATAGGCGTAACACCTAACTCCGCCATTTTAGAGATATCTTAAATGCGCAAGCGGGTGCTGTTTCCGAATCGTTTGTACCACCGCCAGTTTCGTTTGTACCCTTAAGGGGATGTTTGAACCGAATTTTCAAAATAGGAGTAACACCTGACTCCGCCATTTTTAAAAATATCTTAAATGCACAAGGGGATGCTGTTTCGAAACCGTGTGGGCCCGTTTCTACCACCGCCAGTTTTGTTTGTACCCTTAAGGGGGTGTTTATACCGAATTTTCACAATATGGGTAATGCCTAACTCTGTCATTTTTAGATATATATTGAATTTGCAAGCAGGTGCTGCATCGGAATTGTTTGTGCCGCTGCCAGTTTCGTTTGTGCCCTTAAGGGGGTGTTTGTACCAAATTTTCAAAATAGGGGTAACATCTAACTCCGCCATTTTTAGAGATATCCTAAATGCACAAGCGGGTGCTGTTTCGTAATCGTTTGTGCTTGTTTGTACCACCACTAATTTCGTTTGTACCCTTAAGGGGGCGTTTGTGCCGAATTTTTAAAATAGAAATAACTCCTAACTCCACCATTTTGGAGATATCTTAAATCCACAAGCGGGTGCTGTTTCGGAATCTTTAACCGATTTAAGCTTTTCAAGATTTTTAATCAAATTGATATTACTTTTAATATGCCCCGAAAAGCCGCAAAATCCTTATTCGACATTGTTAAAAATTTACATATTGTAGATGATAAAGGTAAACCATTAAATTTAACGTATTCCGTTTGGGGAGAAGCGTGTATTAAATTAGACAATGCAATGAGCAAAAAATACCTATGCTTATATGTATCGAAAAACAGACACGGTTTATTAAATAAATTGCGTGATTATTACAGCATTACAATTTGTGACATTTCTTCATCAACTGAAGATAGTAACCAAAGTAATTGGTCTATGCAATCTTTAAGTAAAATTTTCACATACTTACGCACTACCATCCATTTATCACATAAAACACGGATAAAAATAGCACCAGTGGATGTTAAATACAAAAACCATTCCTATAAGGTTTTAAACAAGGGCTGGACAGATGTAATTGCCGCAGAATTATGGTACGTCTTAAAACTTCCCTGTTGTTTTTCATTCAAAAATGCAAAAATCAAAGAAAATATTGCTGAAATATTTCTGAAATTATGGGGAAAATGTTACGAATGTGGGTTGATTATTAATGCATATAGTACTAACAAACCAACATTTCATTTACATTTCCAATGCTCCACCCGAAGGTACTACATTGGCCAGGAGGCGAGTTTTTTGTTGCCTGGAAATTTAGAATTTTGCCGAACCCTTGCCGTTCCAAGCAAGGTAGGGATTTTTGACGTGCGTGACAACACTCACACACGGGACCTCCATTTAACCTCTGATCCGAACGAGGGCGTAATTTTTGTTGAAAATGCTCACCTGCCATTTTTCAAGCAGTCGGCCGTGTCGGGATGTGAACCCAGGACCTTGGGATTCGTAGTCTTACGCTTACTACATTGATCCAGGCGACGCCTAACAAACAAACAACAGACGGTCTTGATATTTATATATTGACTAGTGATACTACGGATGTAAAACATACCAAAAAATGACAACTACGTGGTGCTCATAGAGCAAGCATTGTAAAAGAATTAGGTGCATCATCTGTATATGCATGAATAGAAGGATGCGAATGAAATAATGACATTTGGAGACGCAGAATAAGCACAGTTGTACAATGAAAATGTCTTACGTAAAGCTAAACAAATACATAACGATCAAGTGTTAGGATCTTATTCTATCTGTTGCTGAATTAAAATATAAAGCCGAGTTTGCCGGTTTTATAAGAGAAATAGGCATGGATAAAATTTTTATTATGTACTGGAGTGATGAACAGGTATTTTTATACAAGAAATTTAATAAACAACAAAATAAAACAGGTACTTTAAGTATAGATGCTACTGGTTCATTGATAAAACACATTAAAAGACCAGATGGTTCATCACATACAATATTTTTATATCAAATTGTAGCTCTTTTTCATGACAAAATATTACCAATATGCCAAATGATCTCAGAGAAACATGACACTAACATGTTATCCTTCTGGTTACGAGAATGGTTGCGTACACCTATTCCTTGTTCTTCTGAGATCGTTTCTGACTATTCTCTCGCGTTATTAAATGCAAGTAGTCTTGCTTTCAACGATGTAAATTTTAGTACATATGTCGATCAATGTATGACATTTTTAGAAGTTACTGATTGTGTGCAGAAAGTCAAATGAATCATACGCATTGACATCGTGCATTTAATAAAATGAGTATGTCGATGGAAATGTTTCAAGAATAAACATATGCGGATTAAAGATTTTTATGTATGTTGTTGTTGGTCTTTTTTTAACAAAATGTACAGATATTAAACAGTTTCACCAAATTTGTCAAGATCTTTTAATCACAAGTATTTCCGATACCGAAAGTATAATTATCAAGGAAAAAAATAATTGCTTTAATGCACAACAGAGATTAATTTGATTAATTAAAAGTGACGAAAGTTTATACAATACTGATCGCGAAATAAATATTTCTGATGATAACTTAATGAATAAACTAGATAATGATGAGTGCGTACAAAGATAGTGAACTTTTTGCAATGTATTCAATCGAAAAGTAAAACTAGTAGCACTGAAGGAGAAAGACAAAATCCGTATTGGTGCCCTCAATTTGCTAACAATTTACTTATAATTTTGAAACATTTTTCCTTATGGACAGGAGTAATGTCGGCACAAAAAGCATCTTCTGCCTGTAGCGAACAATATTTTAGGGAATTAAAACAATTACTTTTTAAAACTAAATGCATACGTGTTGACAAATTTTTTGTTACGCATATCAGAACACTTACAGGTGCTATAAAAATGTTATATTCTGCTGATTTAAATATTGAGTCTAATATTGTTGAAAATTCTAATGATCAAATCAACTTAAATAAATTTAATTCTCCTGTTTCATGCAATATCAAAACTGACTATGACGATTGTAATGCCATAAATAGTGACAATTCAGCAACAACAAATTCAGAGATATCTTTAATCAATCAGGACAAATGCTAACATTTCACCTATTGATATAAAAGATATTGACAAAGAGGATATATCTGATACAAAAAGTACAACCATTGAAAAAGAGAGAGACCCTAATTTAACAAGTCATATTTATCTAAATGAAAAAGAAAATTGGAGAGGCAAAAACAAAAGTCCTAAGAATCGTTGTAATTATTCAACTATTTGTCCAGATGTTAAAAGCATTCACGCGGAAGCAAAATTTACTACAACCGTACCATTATTAAAAAATGGTGGTATTTTAGGCCCAGTGATGCTCGAAAAGAAACCCATTTTGTTAACAAATACATGTCTTTTCGATGCCATTGCACAAACACTAGGGGTTGCATATTGCAAATATTCATGATTATTTTGACCAAAGAGAAAATGACATATTCCGTTTCATATAAGAACTATTGATATGTGGACCGACCGTAAAAATATATAAATATTGCATAAATTTATTACGCCTCTACGTGGAACAATGAATTGCAAATACAACATCTCTGCTTTAGTTGGTAAGCATTTATTAAAGAATGAATTTTCATGCAAAATAAATATCAACTGTCTTCGTTGTCAATATACGCGTGAAGACAAGTATAACGTTATAGAAATTAATTCAAAACTATTTTATACAGAATACATGAATGCTTTAGAACGTACCGTGAATGACCAATATTTTTACAGCAACAAAAAATGCACTCGTTGTTATGATGACAAAATCGAACATTCTATTGTATGTGGTCAGCTTTTACTTATAGACATAGAATGCTTACAATGGCCAAATCTCGCCACAAACTTTAATATATTTAACTGGGAAGGAGAATTTACATAAAGTCAAATACCGAATGAAATTAAATTTCATAATTACATATACAGACTTCTTGCTGCAATAGAATACGACGGCACACATAACAAAAACAGTGGGTCATTATATAGCACATATTCAAAGATTATCTTTAACAATGGGAAATACATACATACGACATTTCTCGAGATAAAAACCATTAACCGCGACAAAAAGGGTGCTCCTACAAAAAAGGAAAATATCACTATTAATCTATTTAAAAATATAAGAAATATCTATAATAATAAATAATATAAATAATAAAAAATATAAAACAATAAATACAAAAAAAAATTAAAAACAAACAAAAATAGAAAAAAATAAAACATACAAAAAATAAAAAACACAAATACAAAAAAAACAAAAATCCCTATGTAAAAATAACAAAAAAAAACACACACTCACCCACTCTCACAAACACACACAAAATACAAGAGGTGTAAATCCGGCCGTGCAACCTCCATGCGGTTCACCTCGTGTAGTGGTAATGCCAGCGGTACTATAAATTTAAAGCCTCATGACTCGGAAAGTACTTAACAAAAAATAACTTAATTATAGTGTTTTGGAAAATTCTCGAGGTAAGCTTTACAATAACATGTAATGAAAAATAGGCGGTTCCATTAAAAAAATTCAACTTTTGTTTGAAATATTTTTCACGAAAATACATATTTTTCGAAATTTTTAAGGATCCCGACACTTTTGGCGGATCCTATATATACTACATAAAAACATAAAAGTATACTATCATATAAATAAATATAGCAAAAAAAATTAGCATATAAAAATATAACAAAAATTCTAATATGTAAGAACTGCAGTATTCGATGCAATTTCTTCCCACGCTACGAAACTGGCGGTGGTACAAACGATTCCGAAACAGCACCCGCTTGCACATTTAAGATATCTCTAGAAATGGTGGAGTTAGGTGTTACCCCTATTTGGAAAATTTAGTACAAACACTCCCTTAAGGGTACAAACGAAACTGGCAGTGGTACAAACAGGTACAAACTATTATGAAACAGCACCGGCTTGCGCATTTAAGATATCTTTAAAAATGTCGGAGTTAGGTGTTATCCTTATTTTGAAAATTCGGTACAAACACTCCCTTAAGGGTACAAACGAAACTAGCGGTGGCACAAACGGGTACAAACGATTCCGAAACAGCATCCGCTTGCGCATTTAAGATATCTCTAAAAATGGTGGAGTTAGGTGTTACCCCTATTTTGAAAATTCGGTACAAACGCCCCCTTAAGAATACAAAGGAAACTGGCGGTGGTGCATACGATTCCGAAACGGCACCCGCTTGCGGATTTAAGATATCTCTAAAAATGGTGAAGTTAGGGATTACCCCTATTTTGAAAATTCGGTACAAACGCCCCCTTAATGGTACAAAGGAAACTGGTGGTGGTGCAAACGATTCCGAAACAGCACCCGCTTGCGAATTTAAGATATCTCTAAGAATGGCGGAGTTAGATGCTAAGCATATTTTGAAAATTCGGTACAAACACCCCCTTTAAGATACAAACGAAACTGGCAGTGATACAAACGATTCCGAAACAGCACCCGCTTGCGAATTTAAGATCTCTAAAAATGGCCGAGTAAGGTGTTACCCCTATTTTGAAAATTCGTAACAAAAACCCCTTAAGGGTACAAACGAAACTCTGGTGGCGGTACAAATCGGCAGAAACGATTCTGAAACAGCACCTGCTTGCAAATTTGATATATATCTAAAAAAGGGCGGATTTAGGTGTTATCCCTATTTTCAAAATTCGGTACAAACACCCCCTTAAGGGTACAAACGAAACAGGCGGTGGCACAAACGGGTACAAACGATTCCGAAACAGCACCCGCTTGCACTTTTAGGATATCTAAAAATGGCGGAGTGAGGTGTTTCCCCTGTTTTGAAGATTCGATACAAACACCCCCTTAATGGTACAAACTGAACTGGCGGTGGTACAAACGGGTATAAACGATTCCAAAACAGCACCCGCTTGCGCATTTAAGATATCTCTAAAAATGATTGAGTTAGGTGTTACTCCTATGTTGAAAATTCGGTACAAACATTCCCTTAAGGGTACACACGAAACTGGCGGTGGTACAAACGGGTACAAACGATTTTGAAACAGCTCCCGCTTGCGCATTTAAGATATGGAGGTAACAGGTTACGAAATAGTAAGCTTAGAGAAAACAGGAGGCAAGTTTACACCGGAATCTAAGTTAAGTTTTTCGAGAATGATTCCTTCAATTAAGAGAACGTCAGATAAGGAAGTTTGCTTTGTTTCATTAGCCTGTTCATCCTTAAGTAATGATAACAAGTCTAAACGTTACTTTAAATGAATTATACGAGATCTAATACGTTTTAATTCTATATCTGTAGGTCCTGGATTGATTTTGTAAACTATATTGTTAATATCATCTAGAGATATATAGAGGTATTTTGTGATAGATCGGAAGTTAGTGTACGAGGAATTAATTGTCTGTCAGCTTCTTGTGCTAATACGGCCTTTAATTGCAAACGTCTGTCGTTTTGATTTGACGCGGGTTGGAGACTGCGTGATTCAAGTTTGAAGATTGTTTTGAGAGACTCAAGATGTGAGGGATTTATCATATTACTGTATTTTAGGAAGTATCTATACTAAGATAAAATTAAGGCAAATAAACGATAATAGTTTTTTAAGAAAATAAATTTTTCTAAAAAAATCCGTAAAAACTAGTTAATTATTTAATTAGTTACTTATTCAGGTTTACTTTAATAACTACCAGTTACAGATATAATAATTATACTGAAAATTAGAACAAACAACAAGTTTTAGTAATCTAAAAAGCTCGTCAAGACAAGTATTTAACCAAACTTAATGTGGTTTTTAAAAAAATTTTAAGGTAAGGGATAACAAATGAAGGAATTATATTAGTAAATTATCTATAAATAACAATACTTACTGAATAAATTATTTATATCCAAAGAAACATATTTTAGTTTAATCCAAATTGAGGTTAGATGTTGACTATCAAACACATTTTAAATATAAATACACTGTTTTTGTAAGGAAAATTTAAATAACACTGTTTTTGTAAAAGAAATCCAAATTACACTAGGTTTAAAATAACATAATTAAGTTAAGCTAAAGGTAAACAACCAACTATTCAAAATGGCAGTTTCAATAAGTTACATTGACATATAGCCCTTCTTCAAATGTCACCAACTGAATAAGATAAAAAATAACTAAGGTAACCAACTTTGGTGTTGTCAAATTGCATTTTTTTTTAAAAAGTCACTAGAGATTAAACTTATTTAATTATCAATTTTGAGTGAACAAACAACTTTCCTTAAAAAAATATAAACATTTTCAAAGCTAATATCTTACAAGTTAAAATAAGGTTAATTATCAACGGATTTAATTTCAACAAACACCTTTAAGGGCGCCATTGTTATACTTTTGAGTGGCATGTAATTCCCTTGCCATTTTATAACATATACCGACCACGCGTTAAGAGTGATGCAACCGCTTTTTAAGTCAATTTAAGTCAAATAAAATCAAGTTACTCACGTTTTGGCATCTCGGAACTTACTCAGGGTCCAGCGATGATTTGCAGGTTGGGTCCAGTTACGCCATGAAGAATCAAATTACCAACCGTTCTTCCTTTTACTGCACTCGTAGGGGGTCGGAAGGATTAGGTAACAGGTACACAAAGGTAATAGGTACAAGGAACCTACATACCTAAAAGAAAAACACACCACATCAAGATAGTTGTTGGTTCTTCGTGGACTCGTGGCTTAATGGCGTCTTTTTACACCACACGTGCACTCTGCATCACTTTTGCACAGTCGCGACTGTCAGGGACGACGGCAGATGATGTATTCATTTAAAAAATACGCGGCAATTTATTTACAAATTAAATCTGAACATGATACATGCCAGTTGGCATGTAACACCACTTAAGGTTTTAACGGGATCTCAGGATAAAGCAATGTCTATTTTAAGAACTAGAACTAAATTATCAAATCAAAATGTTCGGATATTTGGAGATCAAACACCGAAACAGCGGCATAGTATTTGGATGTTAAAAAGAAACTTTAAGAAATAACGGAAAATGGAGATACCTCAATAACAATTAAATATATTAATAACAAACCAACAATTGTAAATAAAGATAGAAATTCAAAAACTAAATGGCAATTCGTCATTAATACTCAATTCTCACATAATCTACTTGAATGTTCAAAGTATAATGTCTAACAAATATCAATTAATGGTTGATGTGATGTGTTATAATCCTATGATAGTGTTGTTATCGGAAACTAGACTAACTAGTAAATGTGGAGGACAAAGAAATTGCAATTGATAGTTATATCTTAGTAAGATGTGACTCTATTAGCAGGCATACTGGAGGGTGTTAATTTATATTCGTAAGGATATGGATTTTAAACATACAAAGAATATGTATTAGAACCAAATTATTGGTGTGAAGCTGTAAAAATCTTATTATTTGGGTCACTATGGATCATAGGAGTATTATACCACTCCCCAACTGCAAGTGATGCAGTGTTTCTGAATAACTTTGAAGAATGGAGTGAAAACCTATTTAATACGAACCTACAATGTATTATAACGGAAGATTTTAATTTAAATTATGAGAATAAGGGTAATTACTATGTAAAAAAGTTCAGTAATTTCATTAGGCAAAATGGTATACAGCAATTAATTACAGAGCCTACTAGAATTGTACAAAATAGTGCAACGTTAATTGACTATATCTTAACTAATGCTAAACAAGTCAGGGCTATTGTCCATCCGACACCAATAATAACCAATCACAATATTATATCAGTAGCAATTACTAAAGAAAATAAACACTATAATAGTAATAACCAAATAAGTCAATTCAGAAGCCTAAACGATGCAGCCATTCACCGAATTAACCTAAGACTTAAAATGTACATGGAAATTTGACAACACAAATGTTGATATAATTCTGAATGATATACTAAACAAAGTTACACATGCGTTAGACCATGAAGCTCCTATTCGAAGCAAATTTCAACCACATAACTGTTTAAAGTGGTATGACAATGAAGTGTGTGCCAAAGCTAAAGAAAGAGACTTTGCTTATAAAAAATTCAAGTTCAATAAATGTGTTGAAAACTGGAAAGATTATAAAACTTGTAGAAATCAATTTGTTAATTTATTAAAGAGGAAAGAAAAAGAATTTTATGAAAAACAAATTGACAATAACAGAGGAGGCAGCGCTAAAATGTGGAAAATATTAAAAATGTTGGTTAGTAATAAAGAAAATAATTGTGACATACAAAGAGTAGAATTTGAAAATAATCACCATAAAATCATTATGATTGAAAAAAAGGATATAGCTGAACATTTAAATAAATATTTTGTGAACAACATTGAAGATATTATAAGGAGTATTTTTGATATTAATAATCTATATCGACTAAACCCATTGCACAGCCATGATGTCAAATTTATTGAATTTAAATTGTTAGCCTTACATGATATAAAAAAATTGTGCATAATCTACCTAACAAGTGTAACTGGTCAGATACAGTAAACCTAAAGTAATTAAGGCAACTTTTGATGCAATTGGGCATGTTCTCTTCATCTAGTCAACTCCTCCTTAAGAACTGGCAGTTTTTCATGCAAGCTAAAATGTAGTACAGTAATTCATATTCCAAAAGTTCAAAATGCCACATTAGCAAGCGAATACAGGCCAATAAACACACTTCCTTGTATTGAAAAAATATTAGAAATTGCTGTATATAACCAATTAATAAACTATATGGATAGTAACCACTTATTGGATTGTAATCAATCTTGTGAAACTGCTATTCAGCTAACTTTTAGTAAGTGGATGCAATACATTGATCAAGATGAGTAATACTTGCTGTTTTCTTAGACCTTAAAAGAGCATTTGAGACAATTAGTACTGACTAAGTTACAACATTACGTTATTGGTGGAACAGTGATAAAATGGTTGGATGACTACCTGTCAAATAGAAAACAAAAAACGAAAGTAGGAAATTCAACATCTAGTTCAGTGCTATTAAGAAATTGTGTCCCTCAAGGAAGTGTTATAAGACCGTTGTTATTTATTTTGTATTTAAATGATTTTCAGAGTATTGACCACGAATGTGAATTTGGTAATCTATATGCTGATGATACTCTACTTGTAATAAAAGAGTCTGATATACAAACAGCAACAAATAAAATGAATAACAGCTTGGATAAAATTTATCGGTCCTTTCAAATGAACAAGTTGAAACTTAATACTAGCAAAACTGTGGCAATAGTTGTTGGAAATACTAATAAATTAAATAAACTCGATAGAAATGCTATTACATTGAAGATAGGTGCTGAAATATTACAAACTGATGAACAAACTAAGTATTTAGGTATTATGTTGGATAGTACTTTAACATTTAAAAATCACTTTGATTATGTTAAAAATAAAATTACAAAAAAAAACTATATTTCTTCTCAAGATTAGCACCTAAATTGTCTTTAAGAACTAAAATTAGAGTCTACAAAACAATCATTCAACCACATTTTGATTACTGCGCAACAATACTATATTTGACCAAAATAAGTTAAGTACTCTTCAAAAACTACAGAACAGAGGTTTAAGAATCATACTGAAATGTAGCAAAAGGACTAACATTCAAAAAATGTTAAGCACCCTAGAATGGCTATCGGTTACTGAAAAAATTGAATATTTAACAATGATGTTTATTTTTAAAATTATCAATGGATTAATGCTAAGTTATTTCGATGAGTTTATTGTTTATGCCAATCAAATATATAACCCCGAAACTAGGTCACAATGCAATTTATATATTGCAAGGGCCAAATTGAAAAAGAGTATGAATCCAATATTCTTTAAAGGTCTGATTAAATATAATACTTTACCAAAAGATATTTGAGACTGTAATACATTGATATCTTTTAAACGGAAATTAATGAAAAAACTAAAACCTAACTAAAATGTAAGTACTTTATAAAATAAATCAAATGACTTAAACTTGGTAGGAGTAATTATAATTTTCAAACGTGTAGTTAAGTAATAGTTGCTTTTACTGATACTTAATTTTCCTTTTTTGGTCTTGAGTAACTTCTAAGTAACACCAAAAGTATTTGTATTTATATCTACTTAAATTAAGAAAACATGTTCTGTTTATTTTCTATTATAATGTATTGTAATATTAGGATTACCTACTTTAAATAAAAATAAATTAAAAAAACAACTTAAGCAAATTGAAAATTTTTTTTCTCAGCTTTTGTAATACCTGCGCTTTTTAAATCTGGGCAGCTAGTGTAAATGTATCAACACAACACATATCATTTACAGAAACGTGTTCGTCCTGGTTCACTAATTTTTTGGAATTTGTGTAATGACACCATAAAAAATTAAAAAAAAATTTTCTTAGCTTCTGTAAGACCTGCGCTCTTGAAACTTGGCAGGCAGCTAGGGCAGATGTGCTAAAACAACACATACTTTTTACAGAATCGTGTTCACCTCGGTTCACAAATTGTTCCGAATTTATCTAGGGACATCTTAAGAAAATTTAAAAATTCATTTCTTAGCTTCTATAAGACCTGAGCTTTAGAAACTTGGTAGTCAGCTATGGTAGGTGTACTAATATAACACATACCTTTTACAGAAACTTTTTCATGCCTGTTCACAATTTTTTTGGAATTTGCATAAGGACAACTTAAGCAAATTAAAAAATCTTTTCTTAGCTTCCGTAATACCTGCGCTTTTGAAACTTGGTGGGCAGCTACTGTAAGTGTACTAACACAACACATGCCATTTACGGAAACGTGTTTGCCATAGTTCACTAATTTTTTGGAATTTGCATAATGATACCATAAGAAAATTAAAAAATGTTTTTCTTAGCTTTTGTAAGACTTGCGCTTTTGAAACTTGGTGGGCAGCCAAGGTAGGTGTACTAAAATAACACGTATCTTTTACAGAAACTTGTTCGCTCCGGTTCACAAATTTTTTTGAATTTGCATAAGGACAACTTAAGCAAATTAAAAAATTTTTTCTTAGCTTCTATAAGACCTGCACTCTTGAAACTTGGTGGGCAGCTAGTGTAGGTGCACCAACACAACACATATTATTTACAGAAACGTATTCATCTTGATTCACTAATTTTTTGGAATTTGCATAAGGACACCATAAGAAAACTAACAATTTTTTTTCTTAGCTTCTGTAAGGCCTGCACTCTTGAAACTTGGTAGACCGCTAGGGTAGGTATACTAAAATAACTCATACCTTTTACAGAAACTTGTTCACTCCTGTTCACAAATTTTTTGGAATTTGCGTAATGATAATTCAACAAATTAGAAAAAAAAATTTTAGCTTCTGTAATACTTGCGCTCTTGAAACGCTGTGGGCAGCTAGTGTAAGTGAACTAACACAACACATACCATTTACAGAAATGTGTTTGCCATGGTTCACTAATTTTTTGGAATTTACGTAATGACACCATAAGAAAATTAAAAAAAAAATTCTTAGCCTCTGTATGACCTGCGCTCTTGAAATTTGGTAGACAGCTGGAGTAGGTGTTCTAAAATAACACATACATTCTACTGAAACTTGTTCGCCTCGGTCCACAAATTTTTTGGAATTTGCATAAGGACAACTTAGGCAAATTAAAATATTTTTTTTAGCTTCTGTAATACCTGCGCTTTTGAAACTTGGTGGGCAACTAGTGTAAGTGTACCAACACAACACATATCATTTACAGAACGTGTTCATCTTGGTTCACTAATTTTTCGGAATTTGCATAATAACTCCATAAGAAAATTTAAAAAAAATTTTCTTAGCTTCTATAAGACCTGCGCTCTTGAAACTTGATGGGCAGCTAGTGTAAGTGTACTAACACAACACATACCATTTACAGAAACGTGTTCGCCAAGGTTCACTCATTTTTTGGAATTTGCGTAATGACACTATAAGAAAATTTAAAAAATTCTTTCTTGGCCTCTGTATGACCTGCGCTCTTGAAACTTGGGAGACAGCTGGAGTAGGTATATTAAAATAACACATACCTTGTAGAGAAACTTGTTCGCCCCGGTTCACAAATTTTTTGGCATTTGCATAAGGACAACTTAGGCAAATTAAAAAAAAAATTTTAGCTTTTGTAATACCTGCACTTTTGAAACTTGGTGGGCAACTAGTGTAAGTGTACCGATACAACACATACCATTTACAGAAACGTGTTTGCCCTGGTTCAGTAATTTTTTTAAATTTGCATAATGACACTTGGAGTATTTTAAAATTTTTTTTTTTTAGCTTCTGTAAGACCTACGCTCTTCAAACTTGGTAGGCTAAAACAACACATGCCTTTTACAGAAACGTGTTTTCTTCGATTTGCAAATTTTTCTGAATTTACATAGGGACATCTTAAGAAAATTGGAAAAATTCATTTCTTAACTTCTGTGAGACCTGCGTTCTTGAAACTTGGTACGCCGCTAGGGTAGGTGTACTAAAACAACACATACCTTTTACAGAAACGTGTTCAGCTCGGTTCACAAATTTTTTGGAATTTGCGTAAGGACAACTTAAGAAAATTAAAAAAAATTCTTAGTTTCTGTAATACCTGCGTTTTTTAAACTTGGTGGGTAGCTAGTGTAAGTGTACCAACACAACACATGCCATTTGCAGAACGTGTTCATCTTGGTTCACAAATTTTTGGAATTTGTGTAATAACACCATAAGAAAATTAAAAAAAATTTTTCTTAGCTTCTGTAAGATCTGCGCTTTTGAAACTTGGTAGGTAGCTAGGGTAGATCTACTAAAACAACACATACCTTTTACAGAAACGTGTTCGATCCGGTTCACAAGTTTTTTGGAATTTGCTTAATGACACCATAAGAAAATTAAAATATTTTTTTCTTAGCTTCTGTAAGACCTGTGTTCTTGAAACTTGGTAGACAACTAAAGTAGCTGTACTGAAATAACATACTTTCTACAGAAACTTGTTCGGCACGGTTCACAAATTTTTTTGAATTTGCGTAAGGACAACTTAAGCAAATTAAGAAATTATTTTCTTAGCTCCTGTAATACCTGCGCTTTTTTAACGTGGTGGGTAGCTAGTGTAAGTGTACCAACACAACACGTATCATTTACAAAAACGTGTTCGTCCTGGTTCACAAATTTTTTGGAATTTGCATAATGACACCATAAGAAAAATTTTTTAAAATTTTCTTAGCTTCTGTAAGACCTGCATTGTTGATACTTGGTAGGCCGTTAGGGTAGGTGTACTAAAACAACACATACTTTTTTACAGAAACGTGTTCGAACCGGTTCACAATTTTTTTGTAATTTGCGTAATGACATCATAAGAAAATTTAAAAAAAAATTTCTTAGCTTCTGTAAGAACTGCACTCTTGAAACTTGGTGGGCAGCTAGTGTAAGTGTGCCAACACAACACATACCATTTACAGAACGTGTATCTTGGTTCACTAATTTTTTTGAATTTGCGTAATGACACCATAAGAAAATTAAAAAAAAGTTTTCTTAGCTTCTGTAAGACCTGTGCTTTTGAAACTTGATAGACATCTAGGGTAGGTGTACTAAAATAACACATACCTTTTACAGAAACTTCCAACTTCTTTGCTCCGATTCACTAATAATTTGGAATTTGCGTACTAAGACCATAAGAAAATTAAAAAAAATTTTGCTTAGTTTCTGTAAGACCTGCGCTCTTGAAACTTGGTAGGCAGCTAGGGTAGCTGTACTAAAACAACACATACCTTTTACAGAAACGTGTTTACCCCGGTTTACAAATTGTTCCGAATTTATCTAGGGCATCTTGAGAAAATATAAAAATTCATTTCTTAGCTTCTATAAGATCTGAACTTTTGAAACTTGGACGTCAGCTATGGTAGGTGTACTAATATAACACATACCTTTTACAGAAACTTGTTTGCCCCGGTTTACAAATGTTTTGGAATTTGCATAAGGACAACTTAAGCAAATTAAAAAAAAAATTCTTTGTTTCTATAATATCTACGCTCTTGATACGTGATGGGCTGCTAGTGTAAATGAACTAACACAACACATACCATTTACAGAAAGGTGTTCGCCATGGTTCACTAATTTTTTTGGAATTTGCGTAATAACACCATAAGAAAATTTAAAAAAAATTTTCTTTGCTTTTGTAAGACCTGCGCTCTTGAAACGTGGTAGACAGCTAAGGTAGGTGTACTAAAATAACACATACCTTTTACAGAAACTTGCTCGCCCCGGTTCACAAATTTTTTAAATTTGCGTAAGGACAGCTTATGCAAATTAAAAATTTTTTTCTTAGCTTCTGTAGCATCTGCGCTCTTGAAATTTGGTGGGCAGCTAGTGTAGGTGTACCAACATAACACATACCATTTACAGAAATGTGTTCGCTCTGGTTCAGTAATTTTTTGGAATTTACGTAATGACATAAGAAAATTAAAAAATTGTTTTCTTAGTTTCTGTAAGACCTGTGCTCTTGAAACTTGATAGGCAGCTAGGGTAGGTGTACTAAAACAACACATACCTTTTACAGAAACGTGTTCGCCCCGGTTTGCAAATTTTTCTGGATTTACATAGGGACATCTTAAGAAAATTGAAAAATTCATTTCTTAGCTTCTATAAGACCTGCGCTTTTGAAACTTGAGATTCGTATGACGTTAAGCTAGTATTGCAATCCATTTGTAAAACATTTGAACCGGTTCTACAACTTCAAGGTTGAGTGCATAATTAAATGCGACGGAGTTTGGTGATTAACACATTAGTATTGTAAAATCGAGAATTATTAATCGGTAAGTATAAATGTTAATTTGCTTTACATTGGATTTGCGTGTTTTTTATCTTAAGCTAGTAAATAGATATCTGTTTATGGTATCATGCATATTTTACACGGTTCTTTGTTAATAGTACATTGATTGCTTAAATTATAATAGTCGGGTAGGTCTCAAATGTCCATTATAATAATTTATGTACATAGAGAATGTCGCTTTTTTAAATTTTGTGTTCAGCTGTTCGAGAAATATTATCCAGAAGCAATTAGATTTAAATCCTATCAGTTTAAATTTTAATTTTTGCAAAATAAATTTTGGATGTTATTAACCAAAAAGTGTTCCAATGTCATGCATGAATTTTACATTTAATAGTTACATTAAAATGTTCCTGACCACTTTGTACATTGTTCAAAAGTTCATTAGTTTGATAGTTATAGATTATGTTGGATAATCAAGTAGTTTTTATAATTTCAGATACTTATCATTTGCTCTGTGACATCAATTCATACATCTGTATCTTCCTTGTGCATGTCAATTAACTCCACCAGACTTATTCCATGGTAAGTATAAATAAGTAATGTAAGTCTTATTTATTTATAGCATATTTTAAACTATAGTTGCTGTTGCCATGTAAATGAAAATTCATAATTTTCTTAATAGCTCACTTTTATTTATTTCGATTCAACTCCATAATTTGTAATTGATGAGATTTCAGGTATCTACCATTGACAGCATCAAGATGTTTTAAAAGTTCAAAATTTTTTCAAATCGAAACTTAAAATTTAGTTGAAAGTACCTATAAAATTTCATTCAAGTTTTTAATTTATTAATATTATTTATCAATAGGAAAATGCTCAGGATTTTTGTATCAAATTTTACTTTCGAAGTATCTCTCCCAATATAATACAGTATTAGATGTTAAAAGTAATTCTCATACAATGATATAGCTAATTCAGATGTTTTTCTAGCATTTCGAAATACTTCTGTAGTGTTAGTTGTTGAAATTCTTGACAAATCTTTTGGGGTAAATCATCAAGTGATTTCTGTTGATTCCCATACATTTTTAGTTCTCCGCAAAAAGAAATCTGTTGGAATTAAAACTGGTGACTAGGTGTTATAGTCGTATTTTTCAAGTCATCTTCGAAAGTATAAAGCGTACTTAATAATTTATTATGTTACAATTAATTTGAATGAACATGTATTGATAATTCGTATTGTTATCAGGTATCGATTGCTATACTAGCTTTAGTGGGTTCTTTACGTAGATATTACTCGAATCACACCTGCATTCTTAATCACGTTTTGGAGAATTGCCATTTCCACCTTGTTTAAGGGATTTTGACTGTTTAACATAGGAAAATTGTGTAGGTGTTGTATATAATACTTTTTCTCGTTTTCTTCATGAGAGTTTGGCGATTCGTTAGTAGTAAATAGTCCTACATTTTGTTAGTGTTTCTATTATTATAGATATGCAGTTGAATAAAAGATTGTTGCTTGATAACGACTTTTGCGACTTCTTTTTGTTACAAGAGACCCGATTTATATCAGTAAGAAGTTGTAATATGTTAATTGAACTGGTATGAAAATATTTTAGGGTTGTCGTTAACACCGTCGCCTTTTGTCATTGTTGTTAAGGTTACATTATTGGTTGTGCGTTGTAAAGAATAATCATTGCTCCTGCCTCCCAGATTAATTAGGGGAATAGTTGTAGGTTTGGAGGAACATTTTCATTCTGGAATGTCGCTTAGCAGTTGGTACATTAACAACATCTTTATCTTGAACTCGGACTGTAGATCATCTTACTACATGTAGTCGGTGAGCCATCTTTAATACATTTTAATAATCGCCGCCACCAATTGATATTAGTATTGTAATTAATGATCCGATACTTTTATTGTTTGAGTTGCCTTATTGTTCGCAAATAATAAATTGCAATAGGGGATGTCATATAATTTTAAATTATTGTGTTTACTAAATTAAATATCAGGGTGGGTTTAAATTTAGATTTTATGACATAGGTAAGTGTTTACGGTTTTTAAGATATATGCACTTTAGGTCACGGCACTGATACACCAACACTTAGCTACTTATTCATCGTGTTCTGCTGTCTTGTGGCAGATTATATTTTCTTTGTTGACTGGGTTAGTAACATCAAGTACACTATTAGAATATAGCTAAGATTGTAAATTCCAAGGGGGAGACCACGATCAAACATTTGTACACTATTTTAAATACCCTACTATATTGAGAGCATTTTTTCAATATTTTTTATTTTTTCATAAAATTTTTGTATTTCTGTGTTTTACTGTATTTTTTTTATTTTCAGTGTATTTTTGTATTTTCAGTGCATTTTTCTGGCTTTTGTGTGTTTTAGGCATTTTCTTTGTATTTATATAGTGCTATGGTAATGTACTTAACAAAACGTGACAAAAAATTTAAATGGAAATGAAGTTGAACTCCTTTAGTAAGTTTTCTTTGTAAATATTCTTAGTAAATATTCTGGTTTAAAAAACTCTCTGAATATATTAAAAAAATACAAAAATTAAAAGCATATCTGATAGAGGTTTTATCATTTCTCATTTCGATTAATTTGAATTAATTCTTTTAATGTTAATGTGTTGCAGCTTTTTCAGAATTAGCAGCAGGAGAAAGTCATCAACTTTTTCACAATCGTTATTTCTCTAGTTTAAACGAATGAACTATTTCAATTCTCCTAGACCTTTGATTATTTTTTATTAATTTCTTCGTACATTAGTAACAGTCGCAATATAACTGTATGACAAGTGACGGTAAAAACAAATTTACTATGGGCACGGTTGATTAACTTGGACATATCATATTTTAATGAATAAGTAAATAGAAATTGCTTGCCTGGACAATGTGTAAACTAATTGACTATAGACCTTGATTGTCGTACATTTTTTAATCTGCTCTTTTAAGAGAATTTGTAAATTCAAAAATATTTGGTATGCTCTATTAGAAGAAGAAATTAAGGGATTTTGGATGAATAAGGGTTGAAGGTATATCACAAGTGTGTATGGGAAGATGTTTTTGATGTGTTTCCGAGTTTTGCATAAGTTATTCGAGCTTGCATTTTAATTATCTCTACTTATTTGAATTTTATACAGGTTTTTGGTTAATGAAGTTCTATCATTCGTAATGTATTAATTCTCTTTACTGTTACTTATTTGGCTAATATTGCTGCATGCCATATATGGAAATTGTTTGTAATATAGAACGATTGATTATTACTAGCATTTAACGTTACCAAAGTGAAATTAACACATGTCAAGTACATACACAAAAAATACCAAATATGTTTCTCGTAGAATTTGTAGCTTCTTTTGTTAAATACAATTATATATTTAAATTTTGAATTTCGAGTACCATCCATTCGTGTTGCCGAATAATTTCCTTAACCATAAATAGACCTATAAAACCAATATCTGAAAGCAAATGTCATATAGCATCTTTCGCGCTTATTAAAAGACAAGTTTTCACCTAATGTTTATATATGATAATTGTATTTGATAGATCTATTTATTGGGTTTTGTTGATTATTTTTCCATAAGTATTAATGTTAGCTTGCTATTTATAATTGCAGTATAACATATTAATGAAACTCTTCTACCTTGAGCATACCTTTTCATATATGTATTTTCTTTCACATGTGTTCCAGGAACAAGAAAATAGTGGCACTTGCCAGAGCAGATTAAGATAAGATTAATATCCTAAACTTACCCAAATACAAGACCACACAAGGTTTAAGTGAATACCATAGGGATTTAGCGTTGAAAAATTGGATTATTACTGTAGCAAGGCAACCTACTTCTTTGTCTCTCGATGCTTATACAGGAAGTATAAGTTACAAGTCATTTGTTCAAATGCCTTTGTTTGAAAAAGGGTCTGCATCTGTTGAATGTGATCTAACAAGTAATGTTACAAACTGTTTACTGCACCGAATAAATATCAGAATACATATATTGAGTAAATCTTGCGATGCAAAAGATTGTGATATGTCAAATAACAACACCCATCAATTTCAAACTTCCACACCTATCAAGGTGTCAAACCATTTTCAGTAGGATATCTCGAATAACATGACAAACTCATCGTCAAGTTATGATGAAGATGGTACTACTGGAAGCGAACTCAAACCAAGCAGTACATCAGGCAGTGATATGTCAGGAAGCACAGTTTCTCAAACAAGTCATGGTTCAGCATCTTTAAAGGAATCTAAACGTTTAGAACAGAATATAGAACATGACACGAGTGAAAGAGAATTCAGGCTTGATAAAACATTAAGTAATGGCTTATCAAAGAGACTGCACTTTATAAATGATTTGAAGATCGGACTATTGAAAAATTGACATGTAATTTGAAAGTCGATTCTGCACCACCATTTTTTGCCAGAAGGGTGCCTGATAAAACTCATTGTTGCTATTTTTGTCAAAAAATGGTCATTTACATGACACGCCATTTAGAGGCATGTCATGCTAAAGAACTGGAAGTAAGCCGGTTATTGATACATCCAAGGGATAGTAAAATGCGAAGCATAACTGCATCCTGGAAGTTCAAAAATATTAAGATGATAAAAAATTAGACGAGTGTTTTAACGGAGATGTAAGTGAGAGCGACGCCATAATGTACAATGTTTCAGCTAGAGGCGTCTCACACAGTTTTATGAATAATATTATATCTAAGATGAGAAATGATGAAATAACCTTTTGTTGTAAACAGGATAATGTAATTTTGAGATATGGTGCGCTGCAATTTGAAAAATACAACACTTCACAATCTGAACTGATACGGCAAACAATGAAACAACTAGCAAGGCTAACCCTTAAGCTACAAGAACTTTTTGATAACAATAAATGTCTAAGTGATTTTCTTGCTTCAGACAAATTTGATTGCATTATACAAGCTACAAAACTATTATGTGTATCATTTAATCAAGACAACCAGAGAACAAATTTCGAGATTCCTTCTCTTGCTGTAAAGTTGCGACATGCTGTTCGAAAATGTGTGACAATTGAACGTGGTTTAGTTTTAAGAAGCTCTGATATGAAGAAAAACAAAATCCTTCTAGCCTTTCTCGACCTTATTGATTTAGAATGGAATGCTCGTGTCTTTTCAAATGCATTATCAACATTATATGTAAGAAAAATAAATTCAACCGAATTACTTTCTTTGACGAGTGATCTTGTTAAGCTTAGTGAATATCTTGATAACCTATTTTATTGTTTGTGAAAAGCTAACCTTGTATCCAACAGTTGATGAATGGAACTATTTGGCAGTTTTAACTCTACGCAGGATTATTTTATTTAATAAGTGTCGATCTGGTGAAGCATCAAAAATTTTAATTTCTTAATATCGTGCTCAGCCCAAATGGACAACCCAAACCACAAGAATGAAAAAATTCGTTATCTCTACTTGAAAAACTATTAGCTGATAGACTAACTGTGATAGAAGTTATTGGAAAACGGGATAAAAAAGTTCCTATTATTTCTATACCTGAAACAAAATTGGCCATTGGCACATTGGTTGAATACAGATTGCAGTGTGGAATAAATAGCAATAATCTGTATGTATTTGCCACAGTAATCACCAGCAGTGGCCATTTACGAGGGCACATTTGTCTTTCTAAAATGTGCTTTGCAGCTGGTCTTCAACAACTAGATAGTGTAACTGGAACTAAGTTACGCAAATATGTGGCAACAGTTTGTCAGATATTTAACTTAACTTCAATTGAATATGACTGGTTAGCTCGGCACTTGGGCCGTGATATTAGAATGCACAGAGAGTTTTATAGGTTGCACGAAAATGCTGTAGAATTTACAATGGTGAACAGACTACTGATTTCTGTTGATAAAGGGGAAGAGAGTCGATTCTGTGGAAAAAAGCTGGATGAAATTAATATAAGTCAACTTCCAAACATTGAAAAAGATGTGGAAGAAGAGGTATCCCTAACAATCTCGGATAAAGATGAAGACGAAACAGTCGGTGCTTACATGGCAGGAATGGGAACAATCTCAAATTCATCCCAAGGTAATAGGAGATGGAGCACTGAAAACAAATTAGTGGTAAATAGCGATGATGATTATGACTTCTTTCAGGCACTACAATGACAACAACAAAAACAGCATCACGTAAAACATTTTGGTCACAACCAGAAAAGGCAGCAGTTCTTAGTTTTTCAGAATTAACATAAGCAAAGGTTTTGTTCCCACAAAGCAGTCTGTAGAGAATTGTTTGAAGGAACATCCAGATGTGCTAATAAATCGCACTTGGAGGGATATTGAGTATTGTGTATATAATTATATTCAGTCAGTAAAGAAATTGAATAACCAATCAGATTGATTTCGCAACTAAATATATGTCCAATTGTGTCTACATTTGGCTTGACATTACTCATTTTTTGTCAGTTTTACTAATTTTCATACCATTAGGGTTTTGCCTTTATAGGCGGCATTGTCATGGATACAGAAAGATGTAACCGATATAAGCAGCAAGTTACTATGCATTCAGCTTCTAAATGCATTTCTGTTTGATTAACTTTTTACCAATATAGTGACCATTTTTGTCTAAAACGTCTTAGATTTTTAAAATTGGGTTTAGAAATATGTGTATAAATCTGAATTCTCGTTCAATTTTATGATTTTGTAGTATGTATACTAATGAATATGTTTTTTCTTATAAACGGATACATAATGCACCCATATTGCTGCTGTTGCTTGTTTTTCAGGTTACAATGCAGCTTTGCAAATTACTCATAAGTTGTGTTAAATGTAAATTAAAAATGAATCCTAATTTAATTACAAACTTATGTATTGGTTTTGGTTTTAATTATACTTTGATGAGATGTTAAATCATTTACTAGAATTAGAGGATTATACCATGCTATGGATAGATGAAGTTTTAAAATTCTTTAGTACTAAATTTGTATACTGCATAACTATTCGTAACTTATCTTAATTAAATATATAGGATTTGGAATGTTTTATTATATTTTAAACACAAACTTTTAGTACATTTTGTTTTAACTAATACTACCAACACTGTATAATAGTTTAGGTAAATTAACATCTGATGGATTGCAAAATAAATTAATAATTGTTATTTATATATAATTGTTTAATTTTGGGAACCAATTATTTTACTAAATATTTTGTTATTTTCAGATTTATTAGCTTAATTAATTAATGAATTTCTCAAATGAGCTATTAGCTCTGTGATGTTTGGAACTTATTTTATAAAGCATCTAAAATTACTCTTGTACAAAACTATATTTTATACAGTATTATGTTTATTGTTGAAAACTTATATCTAAGACATAATTAATGTTAATGGAATTTGCCGCATATTTAAGTTGCTTTCATTTATTTAATTTTCAAATCTTCAAATGTGCAGCCAATTTTTTTCTTAGCACTAGCGACAACAGTTTGACTTAAAACACATTCAGTTTAATGAAGTTTTGGTAAGCAAAAAAGAAGGAACCACTTTATTTTACTATTAAAATGAACATTATTAAATAACTATATTAAGCATTTGTTACTTTGTACCTTGCATACTACAGTTGTGCATCTTTAAAATTTGTCTGTGATTTCTTGCAAAATAAAATATATATTTGTAAAACTGTGATTGTGTTTAGTTCTAGTATTAGTAACTGTATAAGCAGTTACTGGTGCTAATTTTAAATATTCCTGGGCTTCAACTGTTTGACATTTTTCAGATATTATTTTTGATGTTCTGCTAGTTTCTGAGAAAGGTACTATTATCGATGTATTGTGGTCCTTATATTAAGAACAGCAAGATATTTTTTCATAAATTATTTTTAAACTAATACACCTTTTTATACAAAATACTTAAAAATTGAGTAATTTCTTGAAAAAATATTGAATGCTCGATAGAAAGTTAACGAAATACAATAAGAACTAGAGCAATAATTTTTCAAAATTATTTACGACAATCATTAGCTCTTCAGTCCTGGAACTGATTAGACGCGTACCTTCACTGTTTCCTAGAGCTAACCTACACATATCCCTGAAATTCCCAAAACATACATCTTTAACTAACTGTGTGCAATACTCTAAGCTAGGTCTACTTTTATCTCTCGTTTCTCTGCTTCTAATATATTCCACACTATTCCCTCTTATCCTAGAACACATCCTATGATGCTATCTCTCCTATTTTTTTTTATTGTTTTACAGAGACATCCTTCTTTCCCTACTATTTCTAGAACTTCTTTGTTTTTAACATTGTCTATAAATGATCACTTCACCATACATATGTAGCATAATATTTCAAAGGTCCCTGTCCTTTTCCTGTCTATCTCCAACTGTGCACAATTCACAGCCGTACAATGCTATACTCCAGACATGCTTTTAGGAATTTTTCCTTGTTTCTATGTTTGTTGTCTTTGAACATATAGTAGTTGCTTTTTCCCATTAAATTTAGCACGTCCTTGTGCTAATCTTAGCCTTATATCTTTCGGACTTTTCTTATCTTGCGTTATTTGGCTTCCTAGGTAGCAGAAATTCTTAACTTCATAAGTTCTTGTTTTCTACGTGTATTCTAGCTTTTTACTTATTTCCGCTCCTGTACATACTAGTACTTTAGTTAAACTTTTTGTTAATTTTTGTACAATATCTTCTGTTAATACTGTTTCCATGTCATTCAGCTGCGTCTAACTCTTACGTGTTAGATGCTAATACTGATATATCATCTGCAAATCTAAACATATCAATTGTTTGTCCCTGCATAATAATTCCAAATGTTTTTCTGCATTTGACTGTATTCATTGTTTCCTCGATATACAAGTAAAAATTAACAGGTATTGGACACAGCTCTTTCTCTCGCCTCATTCCCATCATTTACTACTATATGTTCTTGCTCTAATTCTATTGCAGTTATTTGCTTTTGTATAAACTATGTCTATCCCTATAACTCATTCAAATATTTTTGAGTAATTCCAAAATTTTTATCTAATTTCCATTGTTGAATACTTTTTACAGATCTACCAACCCTATTTACACGCTTTCTCCTTTTTTTGTTTTTTTGATTATCACCCTTAAAGCTAAAATGGCCTCCCATATTCTACTGTTTTGCACAAACCCAATTTGATCTTCTAGTATTCCTTCAGCTTGTTTTTCTATCAGTTTTTGTACAATTCTGGTTAATGTTTTTGACACGTGTCGTCAATTTCTTGTTTGAAAATCTTCAAATATATCTGCAGCTCTCTTGTGGTATAGTGACTTCGGTGCTAAGTTTGCAAACTTTGGGTATCTCACCTGTCTCATACATATCGCTTACAAGTTGGAAGAGATGCTTTGTTACTGCTTTCTGTTGGCTTTTAAAGTTTTTGCTTGCACCTCATTTATATTCAGTGCCTTATTATTTTTCACTTTATAAGTGCTAATTCAAACTCATCTCTAAGTATAGGATATCCTAAGTCATCCTTTACAATGTCTGATTCCTGCTCTAGTGCATCTAGTTTCTGTTCTGCATATAAATCTCCTATAAATATTCTTGTCGTCTAACCACTTTCTCTACATTTTCTATAAAGATGTTTCCTCATGTGTCCATAGTTTGTACCTCTTTACACTTTTTATCAGTCAATTGTTTTTAGTTTTCCTGCATTTGCGAATAATTTATTGCCAAGTAGTGCTAAATTTTTTTATTAAGTTGTTACCCTTAATATTGGGATTGATACAGGGCACATTACTGAACCAAACTGTATATAACTTGTAACTACCATTATTCTTTTCTTTTGTAGTTTAACAAACTGACAATAACGATATAGTCACTAAATATGGCAATTTGATAATTGTTGGCTGCAGCTTGGTTACAATTTAACGATTTACCTGCTTTATTCTATTTACTTGTTTTACTACATATGGCAGTTTTTCATCTACCACAATGATAAGCTATAATTGTAATTAATGTAATTTTGAATACCTGTTACAATGACATTTGATAAAAATATAGTTGCCATAAGGACTATTGCATAATCATTCTTTGAAATAATGCTGCCATAGATCAAATTACCTTGCAACATAAACTCAAAAGTCTGTAAACCCATTGCCTTAAACAGTATTCATAAAACAAACAGCTAATTAAAAAATAAATAATTTCCTGTTTAAATTTCACTGTTTAACAATGTAGAAAAAAGTGGTCATATGCATGCGTGTGCACACGCACGCATGTGTGCATGCGAGTATGTGTGTGGGTGTCTGTTGATGTGCATGCACGTGCACTTGTGGGGTGGGTGCATGCGTGTGAGAATGAAAGCTATTTAACTGTGCAACTACGATATATAAATTACACAGTCTGTGAATATGTACGAAGTTTTAAGATATAAAAGTGTGTAAAGTGTTAATGTTAGTTTCTATGAACCAACTAATTAAAAGCCTAAAACTTTTTGTATATTTGTACCTAAAACTGAAACTGTAGCATTCATAATTGTGTTTAACATGTTCTGACCAAATATCTGATTTGCAAATTAAACATTCTGTGAATATGCTCCAACCATTAGAATATAAAAGTGTGTAAACTGTGAATGTTAGTTTATAAGGAATAACTAATTAAAAACATAAAACTTTCTGTATATTGGTATCTAAAACTGAAACTGTACTATTTCTATTTGTTTGTGTTTGACATGTTCTAGCCAAACACGAGAATTGAAGCTATTTAACTGTTCAACTATGATATGCAAATTACCCATTCTGTGAATATGAACTAAGTTTTAAGATATAAAAGTGTATAACGTGTTAATGATAATTTCTATGAAATAACTAATTAAAAACAAAACTTTCTGTATATTTGTATCTAAAATTGAAACTGTTGTATTCATATTTGTATTTGGTATGTTCTGACTAAGCACACGTACAGAACCTATTTAACTATTCAAATATGAATGTAAATTACACATTTGGTGAATATGTACATATCTGTAAACTACAATTTAATTTAAGTTTATAAAGTGTCATAGTTAGTTTCTTTGAAATAATAAATTATTTTTTAGGAAACATACAGACTATACTGTATATTTGTATCTAAAACTGAACCTGTAACATTCGTATTTGTGTTTAGATCTGTGCTCTGAGTGAACATCAAATATTTTCAAAAAATCTATGATGACTGTAGTCTGATTTCAGATTTTAATTGTTTTGTAAACATTAATTTTTTCCATGTAAAGCATTTTTTACTATGTACTATAACAGGAGGAACTACAGGAGGGTTTATTTTTAATAATAATTGTCTAGAATTGTCTATTGAGATTGATTTGAAATTTAATATGCTGGGGCTTGGATACAAAAGAACACAGGTTATACAATTCCTTCAACCTGAACCGTGCATATTGCTATGTCAACTCTTTGCAATCAACTTGACACATCTGAATTTTTACAAATCACTTTTGCTCACCAAGACAATTCGCCATTGATGTATATGTACTGCTTTGAAGTAGTAGTTTGTTCTATCTTCTTGATTCAATACTCTGATATAAATTCTACATATCAACTGGAAATAATAGATTAAGTTGGATCGATTAGTCAATCTGTTTATTGGATTGAAAATATATTGACAGCACGTCGGTCTAATGGCAAGTTAGATAGTGTGTCGAGTTGACCATGACAGCTAATCTAGACCATTGTTTATTAACTAAACGAAAACAATGCATTAAAGGCACTGAGCTTTTATAGAGATGTCCCTAGAGAAGGAGTGTGGTTATGATTGTTAATGTGCTTGTAGCTTGATTATACAAAGTAATAAGGTAAGTTTCTACTTGCAATGAAGAACTCCACCAGTTTCTAGTCTTTCAATAATTTGCATTAATAATTTTTTCAGCAAGTAGTGACTTGGCGCTTTTGCAAAATTCATCAAAAAATTCTACTCTCTGTATTTCAATCACAAGAAAGTGCACATTAAACTTAATACTAAAACCACAGTTTGGGGTGAAAATTATGAATTACTAAGAGGTCAAGGTGCCTATGGCAGTATGCCTATTTTTGCTGCTTTTATGGCATTTGCAATTAAAAGACATGCTAAATTGTAGGTTAGTGCTAACAGTTGTATAGATTTTAGTTTCTCCTTTTTGCTTAGTATCTGTCTTTTTTTATTGGATGTGGATCAATTTATATATACTCTAAGAGTATGCAACAATCGGATAGTTGTATTGAAGTTTACAAAAAGTTTGCTTCATTACATTTTGTTCAAAAATAAGCAAAATGACAAAGTAAGGTTATCATTATGGTGCCCTTTTTAAGCTTTAATCAAGTAGGAAAATAGTCAGACATAAAATTCGGAGTAACTTATTATATTTTATTTTGTATTCTAGTCAATAATTATCTCAAATATAAAAGTATCCTTTCAAAATTAAAGTTACAACTTCTCTCGACAAATTAGTTAAGTGTTTATGCTTTCTGTCCAGTTCCCGTATAAATTTCATCGAAATTAAAAGTGATGAGTACTGTTTATATTTATAAATGAAATTTATTTCAACATATTAGTTTTCCATATTCTAGGAATTAAGCCGTCTAAACATGTTTCATTTTGAGTGATGATTGAAATTATTTGTCTTAAAAGGCTACCTACATAACATTTCTTAAAAAGTAAACAAGTTTTTACAAAAGCAACGGAAGTTAAAATGCATTAGGGGATTTGTTTAGAACTACGCATTGTAAATATTGAAAATGATTTAGATATCACGTTTCATGGTTTTCATTAATTTTATCTGTCAGAACAGTGAAAATTAGATTAAATTCGAGGTCTAAGCAAGAGGTATATTATTTATTGTGCGAATATGATGACCGGGAAGTCGAAGGGTTGGGAATTAGGATGTCAAGTGCTGTTTGGAAACAATTGCTAACGAAAACAGCTGAAATATATTTTACTTGTTTTGTACTTCAACATTTGAGAAGGAAAAACTTACTGTTTCTATATATTGATATCTAGCTTGCCAAATATTAAGATATAGCGCTTTTGTTTGACAATACAAAATAGTCCTCACAATTTGTAAGTTTAATGGTCTATCTACTTTTTAAGTACACAATTTTGTTCAAAAGGTACAAATATATACTCTGTTAAGAATTATTTTTTATATTACTTGTTGCTTAAATGCCAGTAAATAGTTCGTATGTAGTGCTCCATCCAGTATCTACGAATAAATAAAATGTAATGTAAACTAGCATAGCTGTCGTTTTATAATGACCGGTACTTTTCTTATATTTACCTGAAGCATATGGTTCGGGGGTCTAGGTGACTCAACCGACATACCATGGTAGCAGCCAAAATAGTTAAAATAGGATTTGGAATTTCCAGGTCAAGGACAGATGAGTGTGGTTCAGAGAATCAAACGACAGCTGGAACCCACGACTTGGACTTAAGTATGGATTACGGGTATACCCAAAATACAAAATCCAAAAACCGGGAGCTGGACTAAAAACATTATACATTTCCATTAGGGAAGTAATAAAAATATTAGTCATTTACCGGTCATGCAGAAAACATAAAGGAAAACTAAAGGAATTTAGCCTAAAGTAAATTTTGAGATACGAGCTCTTGAAAATGTAGTAAATAGAAAAATATTGATTACAGTTCAAACTTTAAAATAGTGAAACTATACAGTTGAAATAAAAGCGCAAAAAATCTGAATGCTCTAACACGCACTAGGCTAAGGAAACATATGGCAACTTTTTCTCAAATTTTTAACATATTTGAAAATGACCTTGAGCAATTGACCACATTTATGGGACACACAATTGGTATTCACAGGCAATCTTACCTTTTGCCTGGTTATATATATATATATATATATATATATATATATATTACTCATATTTAGACCAGGGTAGAAAATTAAATAATCACATCAAATAATTTTAATCACCGTGTAAAAGCTTTGGGAAAAGGTACGCGTTATTAAAAAAACCGTGAAGCATAAAAATTCATTCGATTTATTAAAAATAAGAGATTTAAATTATTTATAAGACGCTTTATATAAAAGGAAGCAGTATTATAAAACTTTACGTGTAATTTAATTATTCCTAGTAAAGAAACAAAGAGAAATTACGTGCAAAATTTATATTAATTAACCCTATTTTAAGTAACCGGTATTAAACAAAATGTACTGATAATAATTGAGTATTTAATTAGGATTCACTAAAAATTAAAGGGTATTATTTTAATTGGAGTTAATTGAACCGTTAGTAACAGATAATATCTATAAAAACTTGTAAAAACCCAATAAAATACCATGAAATAAAGCTCTGAGAATTAATAGTATGTTTGAACACCTGCGTATTTTTAAAAAGCTCATTCTGCGTAAATTTTGCAGATAATTAATGGTTACAGAGAATCTTGGAGAAACCGTAGCTTAATAGGTACGAGAAATGCTAAAGGTGGGTTATTTCACAAGTCCACATGGATTGAAATAATCGATAATAAAGAATATCAATTTGCACCAATAAGAACAGGGTAGATAGAGACAGATAATATGCGCAAGACCGAGACACATATAGTAAAAGGCGTGAGTAGAGCAACGTCACGGGGTTGCGATTGGGTGAAAATAAAAGGCAAAATTGAGAGGTAAAAATAACATTTCTGTATAAAATTTAGTTAGTTATTTCCAGAAGTTGCGAGCCGTGTCGAAATTTCTGAGATGTAACTGGTGCGAGTGCAAATTTCGGAAAAATCGCATGCTGAGCTGCGGAATGGGAACCTAGCATGCGAAATTCTTTAGAATTGTCCGTTTTGGGGAACAGACCGACAGACAGGCTAACCGCTATATATACGGAGGTTAATATGAACAAGCTCTCTAAGATTTTCGACTTGATTCAATGCGTTAAACAGTGCTTTTTAGTTTTCCGATTTTGATTAAATAATTTAAACAGTTTGCTCGTATATTTTGGTGATTTAAAACAGTTTGTTCTTCGTGCTACAATGAGTGTACTTTAGTGCACTTAGAAAAGAAGATACAAGGTAATAAAGTTAGTATCACTGTACTAATTAGTCAAAATTTGCAACGACAAATGAATACACAAAAGTAGGCAGTTTTGGCGTATATTGGTGAAAGAAGCATGTATTTCTTTGCTATTTTTCGGGGGTGTTAATAATTAAATGGTTCATAAACGTGTCTGGATCCAAAAACAAGGTTCAGATATACACAGATGAGTTCGGAAAAGCCCTGAAACAACTTTAGATGAATGGTGGTGGAGAAATTTTAAAAGCGTTGAGAATCAGAAGCCGTAAATATAACCCAGTTGGAATGGTGTGATTAACAAAGGGACGATGTACATTGAGCTACGAGTGCAGTAACCTTCAGGTAAATTATACTATTTTGTTTGAACTTTGATGTTTTCGTGTGTGTTGAATAACTTTATAATTTATTTACTTAAAATGGACAGTAGTGAAATTGTACTAACAGCAAATTTTTAATTTTAAGGTGAGATTTTCTTGTTTAAGTCGAAAGGAGTATTTAGTATTTATGTTCTGGATTATGATGAAAATTTGGGTATGTCTTTGAGCTCAATTAGACGAACCTGGTTAATTAACGTAAAAGGGTGGTAGATGCTCCCTTTGTACTCAGACTCAGGTCTGCATATATTGTTACATTAATTAGTAGGCATCCTACAAGGACTTTAATTCTGGATGCACATTAAAATGGTAACAAATTTAAATCTTGAAATTTTCTGATACTGAAATTTATGCTGAATTTTTAATTTTGAAATTTTAATGTATTGTGAATATTGATGTAAATAGAGTTAACGGTGATGTTTGTGGTAGGAATGTGTTTGTTTTTTTTTATGAATGAGGATGAAGGTTTATCTAGGGGAGCAGCCGAGGCGATGAACAACGGACCAGTTAAGTTAATAGCTTTTTGTAGGTTTCACAGCATTCTTGAGACCCAATTCGTGAGGCTCGATTCCAAAACCGTAGTTCCCGGATTTTGGAGGTAACACAGCAATATATATATATATATATATATATATATATATTGCTGTGATACCTACAAAGAGCCTCTCCATTAAACTTAAACTAAGGTTTTCAAATCGAGCCCCACAGATTGGGCGTCAAGAATGCTGTGAAACCTTCTAAATTAACTGGTCCGTTGACTTTCTTCTGTTAATCGCCTCTTTACTCTTTTTGCCTCGGCTGCTCCCCTTGATAACTTACATCCTCATTCATAAAAAAAAACACATTCCTACCACAAACACCAACGTTAACTCTATTTACATCAATATTCACAATACATTAAAATTTCAAAATTAAAATTCAGCATAAATTTCAGTATCAGAAAATTTCAAGATTAAATTTGTTATCATTTTAATGTGCATCTTGAATTAAAGTCCTTGTAGGATGCCTACTAATTAATTTAACAATATATGCAGACCTGAATCTGAGTACAAAGGGAGCATCTCCCACCCCTTTACGTTAATTAACCAGGTTTGTCTAATTGAGCTCAAAGACATACCCAAATTTTCATCATAATCCAGAACATCAATACTAAATACTCCTTTCTACTTAAACAAGAAGATTTTACCTTAAAATTAAAAATTTGTTGTTAGTACCAATTCACTACTGTCCATTTTAAGTAAATAAATTATAAAGTTATTCAACACACACCAAAACATCAAAAATCGAACAACAAAGCATAAGTTACCTGAAGGTTAATGCACTCGTGGCTACAATGTACATCGTCCTCTGTTAATCACACCATTCCAACTGGGTTATGTTTAGGTCCTCGGATTACTGGTCGCCTTTAAAATTTTCTACACTACCATTCATCTAAAGTTGTTTCAGTGCTTTTCCGGAACTCATCTGTGTATATCTGTATCTTGTTTTGTGGATCCAGTCACGTTTACGAATCATTTAATTATTAACACCCCCGAAAATAGCAAAGAAATTCATACTTCTTTCACGCTATACGCCAAAACTGCCTACTTTTGTTTATTCATTTGTCGTTGCAAATTTGAATAATTGGTACAGTACTCGCAATTATAACTAGACTTTATTACCTTGCATCTTCTTTTCTAAGTGCACTAAATTACTTTCATTGTAGCACGTAAAGAGCAAACTGTTTTAAAGAATTCAATAATCACCAAAATATACGAGCAAACTGTTTAAATTATTCAATCAAAATCGAAAAACTAAGAGAGCGAAACTCATATTAACACGGGTATATATAATCGCTAACCTATACGTCGCTTTTGTCCCCAAAACGGACAGTTTCTCGAATTTCGCATACTATGTTCCCATCTCGACCGCCCGGCACGCGGTTCTTATTAAATTTGCACTCGCCTCGCAACGTCTGAGAATAACTAATTAATTTTTATACAGAAATGTTATTTTTACCTCTCATGTTTGCCTCTTATTTTCAACCAATCGCAACCCCGTGACGTTGCTCAAATCACGCCTTTTACTATATGTGTCTCTGTCTTGCGCATATTGTCCGTCTCGATCTACCCTGTTCTGAGTGGTACAAATCGATATTCTTTAGTATCGGTTATTTTCAATCCACGTGGACTGTGAAATAACCCACCTTATTAGCATTTCTCGTGAATATTAAGCGACGGTTTCTCCAACATTCTCTGTAACCACCTGTTATCTGCAAAATTTACGCAGAACGAGACTTTTAAAAATACGCAGGTGTTCAATCGTCCTACTTCTAACTAACACTTCTACGATTTGAATATTATTGGGTTTTTACAAGCTTTTATGCATATTATATGTTACTAATGGTTCAATTAACTCCAATTAAAATAATACCCTTTAATTTTTAGTGAATCCTAATTAAATATTCAATTATTATTTGTACATTTTGTTTAATACCGGTTACTTAAAATTTGAATTAATTAATATAAATTTTGTACGTAATTTCCATGTGTTTCTTTACTTGGAATAATTAAATTACACGTTGAGCATTTTAATACTGCTTCTTTTTATAGCAAGCGTCTTGTAAATAATTTAAATCTCTTATTTTTAATGAAACGAATGAATTTTTATGCTCCACGGTTTTTTTAATAACGCGTATTATCTAATAAAATTCCTTATACACGGTGATTAAAATTATTTGATGAAATTAATTAATTTTCTACCCTGGTCTAAATATGAGTAATATATATATATATATATATATATATATATCAAACGGCTAAGATATCAAAACTACTTATGTTAATGGAAGATGGAAAAGCTATGCAATTTAAAGGAAAAACATTGGATGAAATTAACTTGGACTTGGAGAATGAACCAGTCATAACAGAAACCCACATAAATCATGATGAAATTGACGTCACTCTATTTAATGAAGATATGAAAGTGAGCTTAAAAGACTCTGCAAACTTAGAAGAAGACCAAACCAAAAAGTGTAAAGAAATACCTACAAACAAAAAGTTAATAGTAAATCTTGAAAGATGCCAACAGATAGTTAAAGCCAACAATGAAAACGAACACAATGAAACTTACACAAAGAAAAAGGGACAACTGGTTGCTTGGACTAATGAACAACAAAAATTGTTGAAAATTGCTTTGCAAAACATAAAAACTAAAAAATCCTCAAAACATCATGAGTGTGAAAAATTAAAGACAGTTTCCGGATATTTTTAGATAATAGACTGACTAAAAAATAAAAGTTTATGTTCAGAATAAGTATGACTCGTCAAAATAATAACAGTATTTTAGTAAGATTGTATACTTTGTATGTTATACAGGTATTATTTTCGATTTTTTTTATTTACTACTATTATTATTATAACTTTAGAAATGTTTTTAGTACAATGCAGTTTATTATGCTAACAATGCATTTACCTTCTAAATTAAGGTTCTAAGCGAAAACTACGTTTGTATATTTTCTGGAAAATAAAGTTTTGACTGAATTGCATTTCTATATTATAAAGGAAGGCGTGTATCTGTGTTAATATTTATATCATGATACGTAATCAAAATAATCCTAAAATAATCAAATCTCCTAGGGTAGAATATGAAAAAGAAACAATTATTGTTTCTTCTTAGCTATGAACCATGATTTATTAGTACTAAAACATATACGTTGTATAAATTATATTCTACTTTATGAGGCTACTTCCAGAGATCAAGAATCGGATAAATTAATATAACTTTCGGAACTATTAAAAAATAGAACTACCTTACACATTACTAAAACAGTATACTGGTGATTTGTTCAAAAAATCTTTTGCTCTTCTGAGTCTGTCACTGCATGTTTGTGTGTGTGCAGGTAATTTGCAAAGTGCATAGGCTGTTTTAAACTGGTGTGTGCAATTATATAAGAAATGATCTTTAGGCTATTTTTGAACACCTGTAAACCTTGGTTGTGAAATTTTTATAGAGACCTTGAGATTATCTTTCCTCAGCAACAAGCGGCTTTTCGGTATGCAAAAAGGCAATTTCACAATCTTGGTATACAAATAATTATTAGATATGACAGTTAGGTGAAATTATGCTTATTGAATTTGTTTCTCTTAGTCGTGTCTGTAACTTAAATATTTATATATTTGTAAGTGTCTAGCCTCTACGGATTACAATAAACAAATGCATAGTAATATTCTCCATGGAAGCACAAAATCCAATTCTAGTTACTCTTTATTAATTTATTTTCAAAGATAATTTATTTTATTTATTAAATGATCTTTAGGCTATTTCTGAACAGTCTAGTGTGTACACCTTGGCCGTGAAATTTTTATAGTGACCTCAAGATTATCTCTCCTTAGCAACAAGCAGCTTCTCGATACGCAAAAAGGCAATTTTACAATCTTGGTATATAAATAATTAATAGATAAGACAGTTAGGTCAAATTACGCTTATTGAATTTGTTTCTCTTAGTCGTGTCTGTAACTTAAGTATTTCAATATTTGTAATTGTCTATGCCTCTGCAGATTACAATAAGCAAATGCATAGTGATATTCTCCAATAAAGCACAAAAATCCAATTCTAGGTCCTCTTTATTAATTTATTTTCAAAGATAATTTTTTTATTTAACATGAACAAACAAAATATGAATATATAGTGAAGAGCAGTCAATTTAAGCCTAGACCCCGCAAAATCTTAATCAGCATCTGTATAATGAATTTTGCTAGCACGGTATAGTAGTGGGGGGTGTGTAGAACGTCTAAACTTAAAAGAATAAGGAAAATAATTATTTTTAACAAGAAGATATTTTTTGTTCTTTTCAATGACTTTGGCACTTGAAAATAGTAAGTACACTCAAGGGATTTTGCATTCAAAAAGGTTGAGTAAATGATTGTTTATTATCCTTGTAGACAAAAAAAAACAGAAAAGAAACTTATCTACTTTTATATATGAAAAATTTTACAGTTTAAAATCTATCATATTTCACATTAAGAAAATTTTAGTGTTCGTAGAACTATTTTTAGTTAAAATTATTATAATTAATAAGTTTGACTCTTCTTTAAAAATCACATTCACCAACCGAATTAATAACATGCAGAATCTATAAAAAAATTTGAATACAATGGCACGGAATAAATCCAATCTTGAACAACCAACAAACAGCAGGAAACGCTTGGGTTCAAAGTTATTCTTGATCTGCCACTCACGGTAAGTGCTAATAATAATTAAGTACTAAATCATATCCTAATTAAAGTCGATGATTTACATGTATGCATTTTCAATTTTACAGACTACTGTATTTCTTGAATGAATGCTGAACGCAGTTTCCTCTTTCAAATTAGTGACAATCGTTAAAACATGAACTACTAATATCTTACAGAAAAACAATAACAGCAAGTGCCTCATCAAAATCCCCTCCCTCATACAGCCAATCGAACAAGTAAAGCTTAGTTGTTGTGTACCTGAAATAACGAACAATTACAAGTACTATGTTGCCAATTCTATGGAGGGGTGGTTGTGAATACCATGACAGCTAGATATACGATCTTGATATACAACCAACGAACACAGTGCCTCTGCTGTAAAAACGTTGAACCAAGAATGTATATTTTTTTGTTTTGCAGCCAAGGGACGTCCACCCTAATTTTTGCTAACTGACTTATTTAACTCCTACAAAACTTCTACAAAAATTTAACATGCTGGAAATTCGACGTCCGTATACTGGACATAGTATTTTACATGGATGTTGGATGTAAAATCATAATGTACGGACGTTCGGTTGATGGTGAGATGTATATATTGCAATGGAAGTAGATAACAATCGAGATCTCCCTAAAAACCAATCAGGCCCCACGCTTGGGCCAACATAAAATTACTGTGGATTTCACAAAAAATCGTTTCTTGCCCCACGGATTTGGTGTCATAAAATTGCAGTGGATCTCTAAAACAATCAGGATCGCATTACTCCGCTTCTACCATGAAATTCGCTCTACAACATCTAAAGGACGCGAGCTTCTCAAACTTGCTAGCCTTCGACCAATTGTATTGCTTCCCCCGTTATAACGTCCAACCCCCTAGCTACCTTTCTTAGTTTCACCTATATTTATTGTCTCTTTTAGAACCCCTCTCAAGCTACAGAAAATCGATATTGTTGTTGGCCTCCAAATCTACTGTGTATTTTAGACGTGTATTGTAACCAACATTTTATTACACGTGTTCTCTATCTGTTTTACATTATAGATATTTCATTTCACTTAGTCTTTAAAGCATTTGCTATTTTACCAGCTTGTCGCACCAGCCGTTACAAACAATTCTATAGAATTTTGTCCCAACGTATATTTCAGTTCTTTGAACTTGACATTTAACTATCAGGTGTTTCTTTGAAGTAAATTACCCATTTAAAATAATAATTCCGAGTTTTAGCACTTCTTAGGATTTGTATAACGAACGTTTCATTTATTTAAATGGAAATATGCGTTTAAATTATTGATTTTCTATACTCAAAAGCTCCGTTTCTTATTCAATGCGCTTGATTTAAAATATTACAACTAATTATGCATATCCTTGAGTTATCATGTACTCTAAAGCTTCTACCCATTATGCAATTTTAACATTCCAATTTAGAAATACAAAACTATCTTAATAACCGTTCGTTTTCACTATCTAAATTGATTAATTTGGCGCGTAAATAAATTGTTCCTATTTCCTATATACACAGTTGTTAAAAATTTATTATCCAGACCTATTTAACTATAATTTCCATGACATAATCCCCCTATTTCAATTCACAGAAAAACTTCTCGAGTTTTCTTGAATTTAAATAAGTGGACTAATTCTTACTACCTAATCTTACGTGATATTTATACACACCTATCTACTTACCTAACTCTATCTATACCTATCTATCCAACCTATCACTCATTATCGCCCTATTTCTATTTATCTCTAATTATTTCTATCTATCTACACCTATCTTTATTTATAACTAACTATTCACACTTATCACTACTTGTTAACTAACTATTTCTATCTATCACTAACTCTTCACCTCCTATTTTTATTTATTTACATTTAATTTTGTCGAGCATCATCTCTTCAGCAACTCACTTCTATTCCTCTATACCTATCTTCCCTTATTTCTATTTATTGAAGTTCTTTCTTCTTATGTACAACTATTTATATTTACAATTACCTATTTCTATCACTATCTATTTATTACCCTAACTCTATCTGTTAACCTATCCCTATATTTCTCATCTATTAATTCATCTCTTTATTTAAATCTGACTCTTTTCTTGATCCTCCATGTCTTTCTTCTTACAATCTTAATAAACTTCATCCCCGTCTTTCCTTCTTCTATCTTTATACTTATTCTCCCTATTGTTTCACATAAAATAAAACTATCCTTATTATCCTGACTCTTAAATATTTCTTCTTCTGTCCCTATACTTGTCTGTTTCTCATTCACTCTTATTCCCTTTGATGCGGACAAACCAAACGATACTACCTTAACATTTTCATTTTCTCCCTTGATAGAAAACTTTTCATCTCTTCTAGACTGTTTATGTACTATAGTCACCCCATAAAAATCTCCTAAATCCAACTTATCAAAATTATCTTTGCCACTTTTCTTCTTTATGCCTACTTTTAAGTCTTGTGTGTACCCAAATGCTGCACTTGACTGTATTTCTCCTAGTTTAGACTCTTTGTTCACTACTGATTGTACCTCTTCTAACTTTCTCTTAGAATATTTAACTGTGTCAATCTCTTTCACCTCTTCTTCATCTATCTCTATAACGTTAATACATAACCCCATGTCATCCTCTGTGACCTCATAACTTGCCTTCCAGGGCAATATTCTATCCCTAATCCTAACTACCTTCCTCTCCATATATATATATATATATATATATATATATACAGGGTGAGTTTTTAGTGTGGCAACGGTCGATAACTTCGTTATTATAAAAGCTACTTAAACCAAATTTGGAGGCATATTAGGCATGCCTAAAGTGCACATTTTAAAAATATTTGGAAGCATATAGGGTGTTTCATAATTCCAGGGCATATTAAACTTATATTTTTTTTAATGGAACACCCTATATATTATTACATTTTTGGAAAGCCCATAAAAAGAGCTTTAATTTGATATGAAATTATATCTGTCTATTCCTTTTAGTTTTTGAGATATTCAACTGTTTTTAGAAAAAATGAACCCGATTAGATACATTGCCACTGCACTAATACACAACTAATGTTAATTTTCAAGATGCAGAAAATTTTACCATACACCATAGTATATTTGTAAATATCACTTTTTTGAAATTTCTTCCTAGTATACAGGGTGTGTCAGGTTTCGCAAAATGCAATTTTTAAAATTTTTTTTAAATGGCACCCTACCAATTTTATTGCTACAATGGATAGTTCATTAAGTGTCCTTTCATTTTTGTTAAGCATTCCCTATACCTAAATCCATTACTTTCTGAGATATTTTTGATTTTCTTCAAATTTTAAGAATGTTTTTAATTTACATAACTAAAAATAACTTATTATTGGAGAATATTATAAAACAATTGATACATAGTGATTACCAATCAACTACACTTATCCAGTAACAATTTTCACTAAAGATATAACAACCTACAATAATACGCTATCAACAGAATTCTGCGAGATCAACAATATGCATTTTATAGAAAATGTTCAAACAGGAAATCAGGCAGGCTTTGAAAAAAATAACAATTACAATCAAAATGTCATTTAGGTTAATTAATTGTAGTGTGTTGTCATTTAACACATTATCAGTTCTGTTTTAAATGTAATCTTTGAAGGAGTTTTCAAATTTAATTTTACCATGGAAGAACAAATAGTAATGATTTGGGCATTGGGAGAAAGTTTAAGAAATTGCCTACTTGCATCAAGAATATACCAAGAGAGACATCCTGTTAAATGACAACACACTACAATTAATAAACCTTAATGACATTTTAATTGTAATTGTTATTTTTTTCAAAGCCTGCCTGATTTCCTGCTTGAACATTTCTACAAAACGCATATTGTTGATCTGGCAGAATTCTGTTGATAGCCTATTATTGTAGGTTGTTATATCTTTAGTGAAAATTGTTATTGGATAACTGTAGTTGATTGTTAATCAAAATGTATTCATTGTTTTATAATATTCTCCAATAGTAAGTTATTTTTAGTTATGAAAATTAAAAATATTCATAAAATTTCAAGAAAATCAAAAATCTCAGAAAGTAATGGATTTAGGTATAGGAATGCTTAACAAAAATAAAAGGACACTTAATGAGCTATCCATTGTAGCAATAAAATTGGTAGGGTGCCATTTAAAAAAAATTTTAAAAATTGCATTTTGCGAAACCTGGCACACCCTGTATACTGGGAAGAAATTTCAAAAAAGTGATATTTACAAATATACTATGGTATATGGTAAAATTTTCTGCATCTTCAAAATTAACATAAGTTGTGTATTAGTGCAGTGGCAATGTATCTAATCGGTCATTTTTTCTAAAGACAGTTGAATATCTCAAAAACTAAAAGGAATAGACAGATATAATTTCATATCAAATTAAAGCTCTTTTTATGGGATTTTCAAAAATGTAATAATATATAGGGTGTTCCATTAAAAAAAATATAAGTTTAATATGCCCTGGAATTATGAAACACCCTGTATGCTTCCAAATATTTTCAAAATGTGCACTTTAGGCATGCCTAATATGCCTCCAAATTTGGTTTACGTAGCTTTTATAATAACGGAGTTATCGACCGTTGCCACACTAAAAACTCACCCTGTATATATATAACTACTCCTAACTTCATCATACAATTGACACCTAATACCCCTTTAAACTTCAATCCAGGTACAATTAGGAATTCCTGCTTACAGCTTACTGAACCTAACTCTACTTTTAAAACAACTACACTATTCACTACAACAAATCGCTTTTTATTCGGCGCTACCAGGGGTTTCTTTTTATTGGCATAATTCTGTCACACACCTTTTCTTTAATTTCGTTGACGAATTCCTCCGATACTAAACTCACCTCAGCTCCTGAATCCAATAATGCTCCTAAATTTTGCTCAAAAATTTTAACATCTACTACTGGCAAACAAAAATTTTCTTTAATTTCTGGCTCAACTTCTTCCTCAATTTTCAAAAATTCTTTTGGATGTTTGTATTTGTACACAACTACATCTAGTGGTTTGTCCTTGTCTAAAAATCCTGTCCAGGTTATTTTCCCTACTAGGTCCTGGTCTTGCCACTACTTCCGCATATGTCTTTGGCATCTCTATCATATTTGTCCTGTCATTTTCTCCTGTTAGTCGTCAACGTCTGTGTCCCCCTCATGTCCGGTGAACTGTTTTGTCTCGGTACCCCAGATCTTGGTGCGGGTCCTCTACCTACGCTATTGCTCCGAAAGAATGTCCGTCGTGGTTGGTTCCCAGTTCTGTCGGTTATTAAAATTAAAATTTGTCCCCCGTCTTTGATAACTATCCCTCCTATTGTCGAACCTAACCGTGTTCACATTTCGTTCCCTAGTCTCACGAGGTCGTCCAGTACTCACGTCGCCATACCTCTGCAGGTACTTTAAAAACATTTCCTTATCTACGATGTTCTTCAATGCTACGTGTTGCCGAACCTCAACCTCAAAATGTCGTGAAAGGTATTTTATAATGTCTGTTTGTCAATGGTGGACTTAGTTGTTTGGCTATGCTATACTTTCGTATAGCATACTGCTCTCTACTTCCTGCAAATTCACCCTTATATTTACCTGTTATTAAATCGTCACGCACTTGGTCTTGTCTGTGGTTGCTCCAGTAATGTTTCAAAAATCTGTCCTCAAACTCACTGTAAGTTTCTATCTGCTGCCCTATGAAATTATACCAGGCCTCAGCATGGTCTTTCAATAACGCCTTTACAATATTTAGTTTTGCCTGTTCATCAAATAAATTCCCTACTAAACCTCTAATATTATTTATAAAAATTTGATGGTTCACTCTACTATCCTCATAAAATTTCATCTGCTGGTCCAGTAACATATTCCCTGTTACAAATCTGGGACCATCCCCCATCAAAGTTGACACATTCTGTTTAATTCTGCTTATCTCTCTCTCAACCCTTCCTAGCTGATCTCTACATGAATCTGTTACTTCAGTCATTTTTACATTGATCTCATTCATCTTCACAGAAGATTCTAACCTCCGTCCTTAATTGTCCCATTTCCTGACGCAAGCCTCTTATATCTTGTTCATTTTTATCAACCTTATTTTGTACTTCCCCCATTTTTACAGTTAAATTATTTTTAAATTCCGAGAATTCTCTGGTTGACTTATCTATTTTCTCGCTCAAGGTTTCATTCATCTGCTCCATTTTCCTTTTGGATTCTTTACTCATTTCCCTAATCTCCTCAAACTTCCGGTTTGATTCTTCCCCACTTAATCTCATTTCCTCTAACATTCTCATCATTAATTTTCAGCATCTCCCGACTCTATCTTTGATTGATCCCTACTACCTCCGGCTTCCTTCATTTTTCCTGACTTATAAAATAACGCACTATCGTCACTTCCAATTTCAACCCCTTGGCTTCTTAATAACTCCTTCCTCTGCATACGTTTAAATCACTTCCTCACACGCTCCAAAATATTTACAAATTTATACTACACACACACCCTCTCTCTCAGCTCGCCAGTTTCCTGGAATAAAATTTTCGAATTTTATCTGGGAATTAAGCCCTCACGTTCGGGTCGCCATAAAAGTGCAAAGGAAGTAGATAACAATTGAGATCTCCCTAAAAACCAATCATGTCCCACGCTTGGGCCAACATAAAATTGCTGTGGATTTTACAAAAAATCGTTTCTCGACCCACGGATTGGGTGTCATAAAATTGCAGTGGATCCCTAAAACAATCAGGACCGCATCTGTTGGGCCAGTGTCATCCTAAAATTTTCTGAAAATAAAAAAATAAAAAACAATTCTTACAATACCTTTGGAACGCCTTCTTATTTCTGCACACCTCGGCTAGCTCTAAAATCTGCTTCTTCTTGGATACCAACCATCCTAAATTCACTCTTTCTCACATATACAGTCAAATGAAATTACCACTCAAATAATGCAACAAGACATACAACCTTTTTATTTACACATATTAACAAGTTTTTATTAGTACGAAAATATTTACACATTTGTATATACAGTTTGATAAAAATGTTACCATCTCAATCTTTAAATCTTTTAAAATTTCATGATTTTGATATATTCCAACAATTTTATTTTAGACGAGTAGATGGGTCCATCATGCAACCCTAAATTGATTTTTATTCTGGTCTATTTTGAGCTCAGTATAACCAGGTTACTCTAAATGCATTTAAACCTCGCATTTTTGTTTAAAATAAAGCTAAAGACCCGTTCACTCCTTACAACAACATTTGTATGTCATTAATAAACATTTTAAATAATCAATATTAATTGTCCTGTACATATACCCCTTTAAATGAGTTTTATGGTAATAAAATATACCCCCAATAAGTCAAAACACTCAAGCACAAAATACCAGCACAAATGTTCAAGCAAAAACAAGAAATTAATTTTCTTTACCTGAAGTAAGCTTCGTCCTTTGTTACCTCTGAAGATGTGTCCATACACTTCGTGATTATACCAGGATCCACCTCATGTTCACTAGCTATCCAAATCTCTGCAACCCCGTTTAGTATTTCTAGATACAGCAATTTTTGAAATTTGAAATTGTTCACTTACCTTCCTTTCCAACTTTGCCTGGCTAGCTCAATGGAATTGACAGAGTTTTTAAAATGAAATCAAACACAACAATATCACAAAGTATTTATAGTATATTTATAGTATATATAAAGTCTGAAATATTTTTTCTTATACAAAAGCATATACAACACCGTTTCTTTCAAACAAAATAATTTCTAAAAAGTATTTATTACAAAAAAAAATTGTTTCTTACCTTATTTTAAATTTGTAGAATTAAACTTTTTTTTGGATGGTTTACTTGGTTATGTTTATTGCCACACTTGTAAGGTTTGTTTGGCCAAAAAATTCTTGACATAATCTTTTGATGGTCGGAGGTTTTCGAACTCTGAACACATTTTCCTGGTAAAATCATTAACAAAAAATATATTATATGATTAACACTTATTATTCTATCCTACATTAAATGCAAATCAGTTAAAAATAAATCTAAAAATAATACTTGCAGAATCCACAAAAATGCTCCTCGTAATTGAAATATCTTCTTATTTTAAATTGATGTCCAATCAGCTTACAAGATTTTCCATATTAAAAACAGCAATTACCAAAATCCAAGTGTTATATTATAAAATAATAAATGATCAAGAAACCCCAAATTGATTATAAAGATATTTGGCTCTAGAAAAAACACTAAAGAAATTGAAGTAAATTTAAAGGATTTTATTAGTATGATTTGTTTTTAAGGTTAGTCTAAATTGTAATTTTACCGTTTAATTGCATTATATGCAAAAACCGTTTAGTCATAATACTTTTATTTATGGTTTGATATACATACCAGGGAGAAAAACATTTAAAACTTCAATCTAATAAAATTAGCACATGAAAAAATTAGTATTTTTATTGAGATACAAAAGCATTGGAATCACACCCGTTTTTCTTAGAACCTAAACCAAAAATACCAATATTTGTAGAAAATTTCAAACATCATTATTCAAGCAACCTAAATTCTGTCAACGGAAAATGTTTAAACATTTGCATCGCACATTGTTATTGGAAAATAAATAAAATTAATTTTAAACTTGCTGAAATTAAAAGAAGGATGATCATTCAGCCCCACACAGAGTTCCAGAAAAAATTCTTTTATTTTTAAAACAGAGCTTACAACCACATCTTCGCCAATATAAAACACAAACATACAAAAAAATTTAACATTTAATTAACAAAACAAAGAACAATAATAACTATAAACATAATTGTAAAACAAACACCAAATAACCTATAAATTTAACGAATAAAAAAATTCCAACCGAAGTAGATTATATTTTGGGATTGGGAAATCTCCACAAACAAACAAAAAACAAATTACAACGATGTTATTACAAGCATGGAAATTGAAATTAAAGCAAAAAGTGCCGAAGAAAAGTTGGAAATTTGAAATAAAATTTGTAATATTTTAACGAAACGTCTTATTAATAACAACACTGGTTTCAAGAACTTTAAGAAAAAGGATTATAATTACACCCATAACCATTACGAAAATACAACCAAAAAATTTGTAGAAGAAGATAAAGACTTTTTGAATTACAAGCTGACAAATATAGAGCGACTGTCCTAATGTATAATGAAGAATATTTAAGGAAAATGAATGAAATGTTAAATGCTAAAACTATATATGTAAAGGAAAAAAATGGATCTAACCTATAGCTCTAAAGTACAATAAACTCAATGGTTAACAAACGGTATAAAAATAATTTTATATCACAAATTATAAAAAAAAAACAATTAAAATGTCGTAATGAATATGCTCCGTACATATAGACTACCAAAAGTGCATAAGCCAAATATTCCCCTTTGACCTATTCCAAACACAAACCACGCCCATATATAATTTGTTTAAGTTTTTTATTGAACCCGTTAAAAAACTAATAGGACAAACTCAAGATTCTATAAAAGATAGCTGGGATTTCCGGAAATTTATAGTAAAACAAACAGTGTTTGCTTACCGTATGTCACTAGAATTAAGCTCGTTATTTACCAATATTCTGCCTGAGTTAGCTTTAAACATAATCTAAAACAAATGGCCCAAACACCTTTTACAACAATGTCTATGAAAAAATTTTAGAAGGTGTTAAAGTTTGTTTAGATACTACCTACTTTAAATTTGAAAAAAATATGTACCCCCACATTTTTGAAACAGCAATGGGTTCACAAATATTCACATGAGAAGTATACCATTAACCAATTAAATTTTATACCGACATTTTACAAAAGTTTTGTTTATGATTGTATCATATGTCTACCAGAAAATATTTTTATAGTATTTCTCAACAAATAATTAATTTTACACATACGGTTTAAATTTGTACACACGGCTGTATTATTGATTTAAAATTGGGGCTTTTAAATACATGGGAAGTGTGTTTTTTTTTAATAAATGAATGGCTTTATATTTTAATGGCTAAGAAGTATGTTTGTATTATACAGGGTGGAACAATGAATCTTCGGAATTTTCACCTTTTCTGGTTTGAGTTATATATATATATATATATATATATATATATATATATATTACTCAAATTTAGACCATTATAATTTGAATAACGGCCGCTATACTTGCGGACACGTCCCCAATGCTCCACCCGGAGGTACTACATTGGGTTTAAACGCGAAAATAATCGTGCTTCTAATTCATTCCAACTTCATAGTTAATCCACCCTAAACAAAAACTAACTAAAAATCTAACAAACCTAAAAATCTAACAAGCTCTAACAATCTAACAAACATATAAATCTGACAAACTGAAACAAAAACTAAAAACAGGGTTGTAAATAATGGTATCCCTAGCGCTGACTTTGGAGTGTACCCGATCAACAAGACACAAGCAAAAATGAGAGGGGGAGGGATCCGTAATACCGGATAGCAGACGCCGGCTCTGCTTACCAGTGCGACCTGAAGGGTCGTCTTAAAACTATCCAAATCTAGCTAACTAATTTAAATTTATCCCTAGCTTTCCCTATCATTCCCTAACTGATTTATATTATGATTACAATCTTCACAATTCTACTCCACCTTCCCAAATATATACTGCAACCAAAATGGCGACAGAACGTCAAACAAAACAAATATGCCACAAAATACTACAATACATGCTAATAAATATAAAGTGTAAATATAAAATATAAATAAATATAATTATATAAATATATAAATAAATGTCTAATAAGCGTTAAGCATATAGCAGTGCACAAAATAGCAAAAGCATAACCCTATTTATCAGGTGCACTTGCACAAGCATTATGTCGGCTAGTGCCATTACACACAAAATGTGCTTGTTAAATTATTTCAAAAACTACTAATTAATGTAAATCAAAGCTTGTGCGAGTACAGCCGCCACAATTTAAGTCTTACCTCCATGATAAAATTCTCCAGCATCCGAAGATCTGGTCGTCTGCTTACATCTAACTGTAACTTACTTCTAAGGGTAAGATGGGGTGCACTGCTAAAGTCCTGGTGGGTATGCACTAAATGTTCTTGGGGGGATCACAATCACTATCACTTTCAAGTCCTGGGGGGATGCGCGGTTTCACTCTATTTTATTATCTTTGTTTATTTTATTGATTTAATTTAATGAGGGTTTCTGATTTATTTGTTATTGTTTATTTGTTATTATTTATTCCCGATTTTCGCACATAATTATGAAGATAGGCAGTGATTGTATTAATGGTGTGGGGGTTTCTCGTGCATATTGGACATTTGGGTATAATTATCATGTTATTTTATTATTATTATTATTATGTTTTTTTATTATTATTATTTTTAATATCAGGTTTTGGTTATATCTATGCTCGTATCCTTACTCACGCCAAGTCAATCTAAAATTTTCCAATCCTCCCACAAACCCCACCGAATTTTACACGCGGTTATCATTGTCTAATCTCGCGACCCTTCCCGCGAATTCTTTTAAGGCTGTCCAGAACGCCTTCTGGTTAACCACTTCCCCGACTTCCTCTAGGCTCTTTGGCCATGCCTGACCTAAGATAGCTAGTTTGCTATCAGCCAACCCACGATTTCCCGCCTCGAGCGGGCAGTCCAAGAGCACGTGCTCTGCGCTTTCCGCGCCCTCGCCGCATTCGCAGCGGTCGCTGTTGGTTAGCCCGAACCTTTGTAAATACGCCTTCAGGGCGCCGTGCCCTGTTATCAACTGCACCATTTTGTGATCGAGCTTAACCTCGATCCTACCTCTAGCTTCTATGCTCGGTATGAATTTGTGGGTCAACCTGCCCGTGACAGCGTTGTTCCACCTCTCTTCCCATTGTCGAATTGACTTTTCGCGCAGCTTTCTTTTAATCAAAGACTTCGGTATTGACGAATGTGATATTCGAAAGTCTCCCGTCGCGGCTTCTTTAGCTAATTCATCAGCTCTATCGTTTCCTACGTTACCATTGTGCGACCTGACCCAACAGAACTTTAAACGTCGACACTCGAGCGCCGTACGCGCTGTCTTCCAGACGTCCGCTTGGAGGTCTGTCGAGGTGTTCATGTTTGTTAAAGCCGTCAGCGCCGATTTACTATCACTGATTATATAATACTCGTCTCTGCCCGTATGGTTTATTACGTAATCGATAGCCTCTCGTATGGCTACCAATTCGCACTGGAAGATAGTGCACCAGTTCGCGAGTTTGGTTTGAAACCGAAACACCTCCCTTTCCTGCTTATACACGACAAACGCCGCGCCTGCTTGCCCATCGTCCATACGTGAACCGTCCGTATAAATTCTGATACCCATCGCGTCCTCATCACCTTCGACAAACTCGATTCCTCTAATATCAGCCGGGTGCCCCAACTCAGATACAATGATCTTTCTTGCAATTTCCCTATTACCAAGATTAAGATCTTCGATAATTTCGCGCCCTTTTCCTATATTTATTAATCGCCTATCTCTAATCTCCCTAACGACATATTCGATAGGGAGAGTCCTACTGATCGCCAGGACAGCCTCCGTGGAGGTGGTCCTGTACGCCCTCGCCGCTTTTACTGCGGTTATGCGTTGTACGCTCGTTAATTGACGCATCTCCCGGACTTTACAACCTTCTGCCCATACAGAAGCTGCGTACAGTATTGCCGGCTCAATTGCTCCGGTATAAACCGTCCTCAGCGATTCGCCCCTGAAACCCCACTTTATTTTAGCCGCCGCCATCATTTTATTTGATATTTCGCCGCCCTTACTTTTTACGTATTGTACGTGCGCTTTCCAATTTAATTTATTGTCGATCTTGACGCCAAGGTAGGTAATACAATCTTTAAACGGGATTTTCTCCCCTCCTAGCTCTAACCTAGGAGGTCTCTGTCCTGGTTTCGTGCCGAAATAAAGCGCCTCTGACTTCGCCGTGTTAAATTTTAATTTTACCGCCTGCGACCATTCGTGTAATTTATTAAGCGCCTCGTTCGGTTTTGTGCGCATATCCATTAGCAATCTCGATCTTACAATTAAAAGCGTGTCATCTGCAAACCCAACGATTGAGCATCCTGCGGGCAACTTGACCCTAAAGATGCTCTCATACAACAACTTCCAAAATATGGGACCAGAACATGACCCTTGCGGGCATCCCCTTTCCACCTCACGCGACAGAACTTCACCCGGAATTTCAACCTGTGCCAATCGCCCAGAGAAATAGCTCTTGACCAAAGACATCAAGTTTCGCGGACAACCCCAACGATCTAACTCGCAAACGATTAATGGTCACCAGGCAGCATCAAATGCTCCTGAAATGTCCAATGCAACAACGACACAGTACTCTTTAGCATCTCTCGCTTGCTTAATTTCCCCGACAACAAACTCGCGTCGATAGTCGACTTGCCCTCCACGAAACCAAACTGTCGGTTATTAAAACCGCCGCTGTCTCGCACTAGGTGCTCAACACGCGTAGTCATAACGCGATCTAAAACTTTCCCCAGCACCGGTAGCTCAAATTTAGACCAGGGTATAAAATTAATTAACGACATCAAATAATTTTTAATCACCTTGTATAGAATTTTATTAGATAATACGCGTTATTAAAACCGTGGAGCATAAACATTTATTTGTTTCATTAAAAATAAGGGATTTAAATTATTCACTAGACGCTTTCTATAAAAGGAAGCAGAATTAAAATGCTCAACGTGTATTTAATTTAATTGTTCAAAGAAACAAATAGAAATTACGTGCGAAATTTATATTAATTAATTCATTTTTTAAGTAACGGGTATTAAACAAAGTGTACAAATAATAATTAATATTTAATTAGTATTCGCTAAAATTTAAAGGGTAGAAGTCAATGCCATTCATTATTATTTTAATTGGAGTTAATTGAACCATTAGTAATACATAATATGCATAAAAGCTTTTAAAAACCCCATAATACCAAATATGAGACGCGTTGCTAGCATACAAATCTATCAAGAAGGTTAAAATAAATGGAATATCCAAATCGTAGAAGTATTACGATTGAACACCTGCGTATTTTTAAATATCAAAGTTCTAATAAATTTGAATAGATAAACATGCAGCTTCTACGTATATTGGAAACGGTCGGATAAACCGTAGCTTATATTAACGGGAAGGCTAGATACGGGGTTATTTAACTCAAATAGGAGTCCACGTGGATTGAAATAGCCCATAATAAAGAATATCGATTTGTACCACTCAGGCCAGGGTAGAAAGAGACGGATGAAACGCGCAAGGCAGAGACACGAATAATAAAAGGCGGGATTTGAGCAACGTCACGAGATTTACGATTGGTGAAAATAAGATGCAGATATGAGAGGTGGAAACAACAATTTTGAGATAAAAATTAATTAGTTGTTTGCAGACGCGTTGCGAGTCGTGTGAAAAGTTCTTAGATTTTCAACTGGCGCGTGTGCAAATTTTTAGAAGCGCTGTGCCGGACTGTCGAAAAGGGAACATAGAATGCGAAATTCTAGAAAGTGTCCGTTGCGGGACAAAACCGACGTGCAAGCGAGCTATTATATAAACCCGTGTTTATAGGAGTTTCGCTCTCTTTGATTTTCGATTTTTATTCAATACTTTTAACAGTTTGGCTCTCTTAGATTTTCGATTTTTATTCAATACTTTAAACAGTTTGGCTCTCTTAGATTTTCGATTTTTATTCAATACTTTAAAACAGTTTGCTCTTTATTTTTTGCTGTTATACCATACTTCAAGCAGTATACGTGCTACGATAAAAGTTATTAAGTGCATTTAGAGAAGATACAAGGTAATAAAGTCTAGTTATATTTGCGAGTATTACTGTACCAATTATCGAAATTAGTAACGATAAATGAATAAACAAAAGTAGGCAGTTTTGGGTATAACGTCAAAGAATTATAAATTTTTTTGCTATTTTTTGGGGATGTTAATAATCAAATGTTATTCGTAATCGTAATTGGATCCACAAAACAAGATTTAGGTATACATAGATGAGTTCCTGAGAAGCCCTGAAACAACTTTAGATGAATGGTGGTGTAGAAAATTTTAAAAGCGTTCAGAATCTGAAGCCGTAAACATAACCCAGTTGGAATGGTGTGATTAACAAAGGACGATGTACATTGGAGCCACGAGTGCATTAACCTTCAGGTAACTTATGCTTTGTTGTTCGATTTTTGATGTTTTGGTGTGTGTTGAATAACTTTATAATTTGTTTGATAAAAAATGGACAATAGTGAATTTGTACAAACAAATTTTTAATTTTAAGGTGAAATTTTCTTGTTTAAGTAGAAAGGAGTATTTAGCAGTTTATGTTCTTGATTATGATGAAAATTTGGGTCTGTCTTTGAGCTCAATTAGACTAACCTGTTTAATTAACGTAAAGGGGTGAGAGATGCTCCCTTTTATTCAGACTCAGGTCTGCAAATATCGTTAAATTAATTAGTAGGCATCCTACAAGGACTTTAATTCTGGATGCAAATTAAAATGATGACAAATTTAATCTTGAAATTTTATGATACTGAAATTTATGCTACAATTTAATTTTGAAATTTTAATGTATTATGAATATTGATGTAAATAGAGTTAACGTTGATGTTTGTGGTAGGAATGTGTTTGTTTTTTTTTTATGAATGACGATGAAAGTTTTAACTAGGTGAGCAGCCGAGGCGGAAAGAGTAAAGAGGCGATTATTAGAAGAGATTCAACAGGGCGAGAATCACAGCAAATCTTAGTGCCAAATTCGAGAGGCTCGAATATCTTTTTTTACTCTGGTGATGCTTTTTGTACGTTTCACAGCATTATCTTGACGGCCCAACGCTGGGGCTCGATTCGAAAACCTTAGTTCCCGAATTTTGGAGGTTTTACAGCAATATATATATATATATATATATATATATATATATATATATATGATATGAAGCTTTATTTTACTATCGGATCATGTAACAACAGTTAATTTACAATCGGAAGTTAATTATCTTGCTGTACCAAACTAACAAGCTTTTATTCAATGCTGCTAAATGTTATGTCATTACAAACACAAGGAAACTGTAACCCATTTTTTTCCTACCATATTGGACAGCAAATTCTAAACAAGCTCCTCATTATTAGGGATTTGTGCATCATTTTCGGCTCTGTTCCCACTTTTACTATATATATTGATAAACTTGTAAGTGCTGCTTGTAGAATCTTTGGCTTTTTAATACACACACTTTGAAAATACTTTATCAAGCTCTTGTACTCGTGAAGTGAGAATTGTTACATTGCTTGTTTCTAATTTATGACCTTAAGTTATTACTTGAGGGAGATATGAGTAAATTTCGTAAATTCTTTATGCCTGAAAATTGAACATTAGTATCTTGACAAAGGTTATTGTCACAACTACTTAAACATATTTCTTTTACTTCCATTGGAAATTCACAGGATTATGGTTGGTTTAAGTTTCTTATACAGAATATTGCATCAATCTTCTTATACCCAGAGCCGCTTGTAGACAATAATTTGTTTTCAGTCTTGGTTACTAGAACAAATACGATATTGAAATCATTGATATATGTTATATGCGCTCATTATAATATTAGTAGTTGTCATGATACATATTTTAATTCTATGAATTTTATTGTAAATGTGGCCCTTAATTAATATTGTAAAAAGCTAGAATATATGTTGATAGAATTATCTGGATAAACCACATATACTATATGTACTCAGTATAGTCTTATTAGTAGTAGCTGTGATATATTTTACCATTGTAATTTTTAATCTAGGTGTTTGCTTTTTCAACTTTGTAATAAATATTGTTGGTACAGTTTTCCAAAAACGGATTGACTACCCATTGGAAAATTAATTTAAATAAATGAACAAATAATTAAATAAATAAAATAAATTATATTGGGAACATTTTTTATGATATTTGAGTTTGTGTTCTTGCTGGTGATTTCATTTGGAAGAAATATTGACCTACACAAAAATCACCAAAAACTCATGTGCAGAATTTTAAATCATAACTATTTTTTCTACATGTTTATGTATTTTACTAAATAAGGATAATATAATATTTGAGTTGCTGTGCATTGTGTTTGTGTTGAAGAAATTTCTTAGAAATATAAACGTTACATGCTATCTAAGTTAATACATTATAATTTAAGATCACTACAATGAATACCAAGCTTCTACATAATACAGTGATAAAAATTCATTTACGGTTAGTTTTTTATCTATCTTATTATAGGTAAAAATTTCTTTTATTATATTATAATACTTGCAATAATATTTTTCTTCCTTTATTAACAATGTCCAGAGCGAAAGCGTTGTTATATAATCATTTTTTACCATTCCAGATGTAAAGGTATGTCTATGAAAAATTCTTTACAACATTGTCACATTTTGGACTGGTCGACAACACAGAACAATACTGAACATGCCAATTTTTGCTTCAAGCAAGACACTTCTTCATTCTACATTCAACTATCAAAATTATTATAGATTTTAGAATGAATTAAACAAATAATTAGTGTAGATAATTTACTTAATGAAAAAAATTTAATAATTTCCAGACTTGCTTTTGCATGAAAAAGGATTTCCAAAATTACAGTAATAATTTCAATTTAGTACTTTAATAATTTAAGATTCTATTTAAAACCAATTAAAAATGCTTTACTTTGTTGAAGAACATGATCAAATCATTTCAATAGTATTTTAAAATGGAGAATGTACCAGAGCTATTGGAAAGCTGTTTAATCAAACGTGAAGCAAAACAAGTTTTTAATATGTTTATATTCAATTGAATCTATAATAAATAAAGAATTTTGCTGCCTCAATTAAGGTAGTAATTTTAATTTTCACCTTGGATTCTGTATTAACTACTCGAAAATAATGAAATAAATTTGTTTTTATACAAAATGGCATTCACAGAATATTAAAGTGAGACAAATTTCATACTTTTAAAATTTATTCACCCTCAAGGATTGAACGAAAAAGAACTGGATCATCGGTGGCCACAATACTTATGAGACGAAGACCTGGAAGATATATATGTTAATGTAGACTATTTGTGTATCATTAATTTTTTTTATTTGAATATACATTTTTTATAATAATGTAGTGAACTTTCACAATTGTTTTTATCGGTCTGATTTGAATCCTAAACTAAACTAAAAGTGTGGGCAATAATTTATGGTGACTATCATTAGATCTTTTATTTTTATCAGATAATTTACATGGTGAGTCGTATTGGAATATTACAGGACGCCGCTGATCCTGCTTTAATAGATATTATTGGAGTAGCAATTGTGGTAGATTCGACTGATGTATTCACAATTTTTCTATTGGTTTTATACGTGTCATAAAATAAAATTAATAACCAGTGTGACATTATGAGAATACTATATTCTTTAGTAACCTAATATTCTGTAATTACAATTTAAAACAAAGAGGTTACAAAAACTCCATATGTTACTGTGCTAATACAGCTTTAAAATTTGGTTTAGATACTCCTCTATAAAATAAAGCATTTCATCAATTAATAGGTCTTCTGTTTTACACTAATTTTTTTTTAGATAAATACAGTTTTTAAACGAAGTTGAAACACATTAAGAAATTTTGTAATAAAGCTAATTTAAAAGATAGCTACAATTTTTTAGCCTTTGTTTATTTAGATATGCACTCAACCTATGTGTAGTGGTATACGAAGGAAGGTTTTATAAATGTTGTAAGGAAGACATTTTATGAATTTATAAAAGTCTGATAAATATAAATGCTTGGAAAGTTAATAATTTTAAAATTAATCAAATAGTCCTTCTAACTAGTTGTACAAGGTTTACTAGTTATGGATCTATTGCCTGTCTTTGCAAAGCAAATCCTGTTCTTTAAAAATCAAATGTCTATAAACAAGAACACTTGATTGACTCCAGCAAAGTGAGTCATAAGTTTTTGCTCTTGCTATTAGTAACAGATTGGTCTCAATAGAATAAATGTTTATTAAATAATAAATCATAAATCCTGTACATACAAATCAGACATATAATCATTGATATTATAAATGGAACAATTAATATATCAGACATTTAGCCATATGTAATTATTATTTAATTGTCATTCTAATAATACTGGCATCTATTATACTTTTGTTATGTTTGGAAGGGGGTAGCAAAATCTAAGTAAGAGATCATTACAAACTGTAACAAGTTTATTTATTTTAAGACTTTTACATATGTACAAAGTACAAAGACCATAACTTGAAGTTGCTTTTTAATAAACTGAAGTCGAACATGCGGTTGCCAGATATTTACTAATATCTAACAACTACTTTCCTTTTTTTTCTAACTTAATTTACAGATCTAAACGCATAACTGCATTCCTCTTGATAAACAGATTGCCCTGACATATAACTATTTAAGATATTCTAACACATTTGTGCTCTGAAACAACTTCAGGAAGTTTTAACCTGCGTCAGTATTGTTGTATTTTGTGATTTAGTATCAGTGTAATCAGTCTCTGCACTATCTACCTTCTTTAAAGGCAGCAAGGTCTCAACTGCCACAGATTGATTTATAACTCATTTTTTAAGTTGGTGTACATGACACAATAGCATAATGCCCACTTAACACTATTATTTACCGTGAGCTTAATATATACATTGTCTGCAGTCTAGTATCTTTTAATTTGTTTTATAGGTATATATTTCATAATTTCATATGCAGGTTTATTTAAATCTAATCTTGTCCCGGGTATATATTTAAAAATCATTTCAGCCAGCGCCATTTCAATTATTGTGGAACGAGTGATACAGTGTGATAGTAATTATTTGATAATTTGGAATTGAACGTAGTCACCCAGTAAAATTTACGTCTGAACATACAAAATTTCTGCTGCCCCATTGGATTGGTGAAGAAACGAATGCATTAACATTAAACCATTTATATTATAAAACCATTTAAGTTGAAACCTATTGAACGGAGGACCATTGCCACAAACCAAAGTGACGAGTAACCCAAGAATAGAAAATACCTGCTCTAACTTATCTTCTGTGATAACATCACTAGTACTCATCATTATATGAATAATAGAGTATGTATCAATAATCGACCTGTGCCATCAGACTGCAGCTTCATAACAATTTATGGGCTGTAGTACTGCCATATATAACCATAGAATAGACTTTGATGGAAGCTTTCAAAGTTTGCCTATGGCATGCTTGCATTGCCGGAACACTGCTAGATTTTTGTAGCCTTTGATTGTGTTTAGCCCAATTCAGTTTTTTGGCAAGTATGATACCCAAGTTACTACGGTTTCCCGCGTTTCATATTATTGTGCATTCGTTTAATATAACGTATAATTATGCGGCAAATTACGCGCCATTCGTATCAAATACCAAACACCTTTAAAAGTGATACAATAGTCGAAGTTTAAGCACAATAGGAATAAAACGGATACTCACATGTATTTCTTAACATCTCAGGATCCTCGTTTTTGGTATGGATAGGCTACGCCATCGTTGTTTCAGATTCCAAATCCATCCATCCTCATTTCCCCTCGTAGCGGAATGATAGGAACAACCAGGTATCAGGAACGATAAGGCAAAATAAGGTAGGAGGGAACCTACATCCTAAAAAAAGAAAAGACACGCAACACCGGTAGATGTTCTGGGCTTCAGGTCTCGTAGTTTTATGACGTTTCGTCACACCGCGCGCACTTGCGCCATTCACTCCGCGCAGGCATGACTCGGAGACTACGGAAGTTGACAAATTTATTTAAAAATATTCGCGGGAATTTATTTACATATTTACCAATGTACATTGCCAAATTTTGGCATGTAACAATCGCGACAAAGCCATAAAAGAAAAAATCTTAAAAAAGAAAAAGACTTTTAGCTCGGTAAAAACTTAAGATCTAAAGCCTGACTAACTTACATATAACCTAACTTACATTCTAGTAAATGTTTATTTTAGGCGCCACCAACCACCAACCAATGTGGTCAGTAGCCCGGAGTGAGGGAAAAAATCACTTATGTGGTAGACGGGTGTTCCGGGAAAAGAACAGGTCTACCGAATGAAAAATAAGGTGGAAACGGAGACAGCGGGATAAGAAAAAGTAGAGTTTTCGACAAGCGTCCCAGAGAAGGTAGAGAGTTGTCCCTGTTAAGCACAGATCGGTCTGAAGGACCATCTGCTATGTTAATCAGAAAAGTTAAGACACATAATAAGTTAAAAAATTACTAGACTCTTGATGAGAACTAGTACGATCATCTTCCTAACGAGTGCATCCACTATGATAAGAAGATCAGACAAAAAGTTGAAACAACAAGCTTAAAAGTATCACTGCAGATACCTTCACACAAAAAATCAACTGTTCCAAAGGTAATTTTTAGAAACGGTAACGCCATAAACACACAAGATTGCCTAACTATAAGCAGTTAAATACAACCATACTGTCCCAAAATGCTAAAAACAACCGAGAATTCGGTAAGATATCAATAAAAAGCGATAGCACCTCACCACGAAATTCAATAAAAAAAACAAAAAAAATGTTTGTGTTCTGATGACTTAGTAGCAGAAAAAACAAGTAATGATATAGGATAAAGTGAGCGACTGTAATAATTCAGAAGAAAAACGCATGGAATAGAAACTCCTAGTTTTTTGCAACTGCGAATATGGACTATTTCTTACAAAGGCATAGGTTGCGTCTCTTATGTGAGGCCCAAAGAAAAAAGCATCCACTCAACATCAGCTAAAACCAATCATAAAAATTCAATGAGTTATTGCAACCAAAGTTACGACAATCACCTTTCATGTGATTTTCCAATGCTCCACCCGCAGGTACTACATTGGCCAGGAAGCCAATTTTTTTTTACCTGGAAAATTTTGAATTTTGCCGAACCCTTGCTGTTCCAAACAAGGTAGGGATCTTTAACGTGCGTGACAACACTCACACACGGGACCTCCATTTTACCTCTCATCCGAACGAGGGTGTATTTTTGTGAAAAATGCTCGCCTAACATTTTTCAAGCGGACCGTGTCGGGATTCGAACCCGGAACCTTGAGCGTAGTAGTAACACATATACCACTACGCCACGGAGCCGCCTAAGTTGTAAGGCAGTTCATTTACATTTCCAATGCTCCACCTGTAGGTACTACATTGGCCAGGAGGCGAGTTTTTTGTTGCCTGGAAATTTAGAATTTTGCCGAACCCTTGCCGTTCCAGGCAAGGTAGGGATCTTTAACGTGCGTGACAACACTCACACACGGGACCTCCATTTAACCTCTCATCCGAACGAGGGCGTAATTTTTGTGAAAAATGCTCACCTGCCATTTTTCAAGCAGTCGGCCGTGTCGGGATTTGAACCCGGGACCTTGGGATCCGTAGTCTTACGCTTACTACATTGATCCACGGCGACGCCAAGTTGTAAGGCAGCAGAATTTTTATAATAAAAGGAATTAACTGTTTTCAGCCAATTTGACCATTCGGCCAGGGTAGAACAACATATTTCAGATAAGGGAGGTAAGTTCTTCTGTGAGTTTAAGGTAGTGGTACTATTATTATTAGATACATTAGGTAAAGGTTCAATATTGAAAGTAATTTTTATGCTTTAAATATATTGACGTCTGGCTGCGTTGAATAGTTGGTGTTGAGGAAGATTTTGGTTCCTTGAGATATTCACGTCCCGAGTAGGAATATCTCTGCGGAAATTTTCCGATAAGTCAGGGTTACAATTTGTACATCTAGATTTTTAGGTATTGTTACGACCACAGCGATAACAAAAAGATTTTTAGGATATGTGTAGACATTATAAGTATTCCCACTTTTTTTTTTTACAATTCCAGCAGGTAAGTGAGTTAGTTGAAGGGGAAGCAGGAAGATTAATACTAAATAATTTACGAGAGGGTTCAGACTGGCATTCTAGGTCTGGTTCTAATAGACCAGATTGTTTTTCTGGGGGAGGACGGTATTTATCTACACGTAACTTCACTTCTTGAAGTGAGCGACATAAATCTTTAAACTGAGGTAAAGAAGAGATGTGTTGTAAAGCTAAACATTAGGAAAAATATGGGTTTAAATTTCTAAGAAGTTGGTGAATAATTTTGGGTTCGGGAGGTTTTTTATCTAATCTGCTATATAAAGCTTCCATCGAGGTAATAAAAAAGATTACGTTTTCGTTAGGTCCCTGGGTACGATTTTTTATTTCATTCCAAAGATCAGTTATATAACCATGAGGTAAGAATTCGCGTTTTAAACACGTAACTAGTTCTTCCTAGGTAGAAATCTGGTTTCGTAAATTTCTATACCAAATCAAAGCAGAACCGGAAAATAATTCGCCTGTTGAGACAAATAAATCTTCGTTTGTACGGTTACGAGAAATTTTAAAATCATTTACTCTATCTAAGAATGACATTAAAGAAATTTGAGGTCAAAGCCCTGAAAAGATATACCCCATTTGTATACTGGTATCGATTTTGCAGACGGTATAGAAGGTTGGGAAATTGATAAATTGGAAAGAGCGGTAGGCAAATTTGCATCTAAATTTGAGTTAAGTTTTTCGAGGACGATTTCTTCAAGTAAGAGAACGTTAGATAGGAAAGTTTGCTTGGTTTCGTTAGCTTGTTCATCTTTAAGTAACGCTAATAAATCTATACGCTGTTTTAAATGCGTTATACGCGATTTAATGCGTTTAAGCTCTATATCTGTGGGTCCTGGATCGGTTTTATGAAGTATATTGTTAATATCATCTAGAGATAGTTTAATTTCAAAGGAATTTTGTGATATATTGGACACTATTATACGAGGAATTGATTGTCCATTAGTTTCTTGCGCTAATATGGCTTTTAACTGCAATCGCCTATCATGTTGGTTTGTTGCCGGTTGAATACTACGCGATTCCAGCTCAAAGATCGTTTCAAATGATTTAATGTGTACTGGATTCATTGTACTATTGTGTTTGAGAAAGTAGATATACCAAGATAAATTTTCAGGGGATTTACGATAGTTGTGTTTAAGGAACAAAATTTTCTCTAAGAAAGAATCTGTAAACTATAGTTAATTATATAGATTATAAGAAAACGGTTTAAATCATGGCAACCAAAGATAATATAGAAGTTATCTAAAACAAGCTTTTAATAATCTAAAGGAATTTCACGTTCAAAATAATTATTTAACTAGATTTGATGTGATTTTAAGGAATTGTTTAATCATAATGAATGGTAAATAAAGCTTTTTATCTATGACTAAGAATACTTATAGGAGGAATTATTTAAATCTAAAGAAACACATTTCAGTTTGCCCACAAGTGAGGTTAAGATAGTTATTAAACACATCAAAGGCATATATATATATATATATATATATATATATATATATATTGCTGTGAAATGTACAAAAAGCCTCTCCATTAATCTTAAACTAAGGTTTTCAAATCGAGCCCCACAGATTGGGCGTCACGAATGCTGTGAAACCTACAAAGATTAACTGGTCCGTTGACTTTCTTCTGTTAATCGCCTCTTTACTCTTTTCCGCCTCGGCTGCTCACCTAGTTAAAACTTTCATCCTCATTCAAAAAGAAACAAATACATTTCTACCACAAACATCAACGTTAACTCTATTTACATCAATATTCATAATACATTAAAATTTCAAAATTAAATTTCAGCATAAATTTCAGTATCAGAAAACTTCAAGATTAAATTTATTATCATTTTAATTTGCATCCAGAATTAAAGTCCTTGTAGGATGCCTACTAATTAATATAACAATATATGCAGACCTGAGTCTGAGTACAAAGGGAGCATCACCCACCCCTTTACGTTAATTAACCAGGTTCGTCTAATTGAGCTCAAAGACATACCCAAATTTTCATCATAATCCAGAACATCAATACTAAATACTCCTTTCTACTTAAACAAGAAGATTTCACCTTAAAATTAAAAATTTGTTGTTAGTACCAATTCACTACTGTCCATTTTAAGTAAATAAATTATAAAGTTATTCAACACACACAAAACATCAAAAATCGAACAACAAAGCATAAGTTACCTGAAGGTTAATGCACTCGTGGCTCCAATGTACATTGTCCTCTGTTAATCACACCATTCCAACTGGGTTATGTTTAGGTCCTCGGATTACTGGTCGCCTTTAAAAATTTTCTACACCACCATTCATCTAAAGTTGTTTCAGTGCTTTTCCGGAACTCATCTGTGTATATCTGTATCTTGTTTTGTGGATCTAGTCACGTTTACGAATCATTTACTTATTAACACCCCCGAAAATAGCAAAGAAATTCATACTTCTTTCACGCTATACGCCAAAACTGCCTACTTTTGTTTATTCATTTGTCGTTGCAAATTTGAATAATTGGTACAGTACTGCAATTATAACTAGACTTTATTACCTTGCATCTTCTTTTCTAAGTGCACTAAATTACTTTCATTGTAGCACGTAAAGAGCAAACTGTTTTAAAGTATTAAATAATCACCAAAATATACGAGCAAACTGTTTAAATTATTGAATCAAAATCGAAAAATTAAGAGAGCACTTTTTAAAGCATCGAATAATCAAAATCTAAGAGAGAGAAACTCATATTAACACGGGTATATATAATAGCTAGCCTGTGCGTCGGTATTGTCCCGCAAACGGACAATTTCCAGAATTTCGTCATTCTATGTTCCCTTTTCGATCGCTCGGCACAGCTTCCACAAAATTTGCACACGTCCAAGTTTAAAATCTATGAAATTTCGACACGGCTCGCAACGTCTGAGAATAACTAATTAATTTTTATACAGAAATGTTATTTTTACCTCTCATGTTTGCCTCTTATTTTCAACCAATCGCAACCCAGTGACGTTGCTCAAATCACGCTTTTTACTATATGTGTCTCTGTCTTGCGCATATTATCTGTCTCTATCTACCCTGTTCTGAGTGGTACTAATCGATATTCTTTAGTATCGGTTATTTTCAATCCACGTGGACTGTGAAATAACCCACCTTATTAGCATTTCTCCTGAATATTAAGCGACGGTTTCTCCAACATTCTCTGTAACCATTTGTTATCTGCAAAATTTACGCAGAACGAGACTTTTAAAAATACGCAGGTGTTCAATCGTCCTACTTCTAACTAACACTTCTACGATTTGAATATTATTGGGTTTTTACAAGCTTTTATGCATATTATATGTTACTAATGGTTCAATTAACTCCAATTAAAATAATACCCTTTAATTTTTAGTGAATCCTAATTAAATATTCAATTATTATTTGTACATTTTGTTTAATACTCGTTACTTAAACTTGAATTAATTAATATAAATTTTGCACGTAATTTCCATGTGTTTCTTTACTTGGAATAATTAAACTACACGTTGAGCATTTTAATACTTTTTATATAAAGCGTCTTGAAAATAATTTAAATCCCTTATTTTTAATGAAACGAATGAATTTTTATTCTCCACGGTTTTTTAATAAAGCGTATTATCTAATAAAATTCCTTATACACGGTGATTAAAATTATTTGATGTAATTAATTAATTTTCTACCCTGGTCTAAATATGAGTAATATATATATATATATATATATATATATATATATATATTATAAGTAGTTTTTTACACAAGGTAAGTTGATAAATACTAACGTATTGCAATTAATAAGATGAAATAATAACCTAGACTTTTTTAAGTAAAGCCCAAATGATCATTTCAAATCGAGCTAGTAATTGAAAGAAGGAGAATATAAGGCCTTGGACAGGATTTGAACCTGCATCTCAGTTTTGCCGGAACTGTGCGTTAACCAGTTACGCTACCGAGGCCGATGGCTATACTTGGAAAATTTACAAATCTAAATCGTGTACAGTACCATATATAAACCTAACTTTTAATTACGTTTAGCATTTTTGTCAATCATATCTGAAATTGTCAGGTGTTTGACTTATGTCAGATATAGACAGGAAGCAACACTCAAAATCACGGCTATAAGCCAAGTATTAATATATAAATATTATAAGTAGTTTTTTACACAAGGTAACTTGATAAATACTAACGTATTGCAATTAATAAGATGAAATAATAACCTTCCTGTCTATATCTGACATAAGTCAAAAACTTGACAATTTCAGATATGATTGACAAAAATGCTAAACGTAATTGAAAGTTAGGTTTATATATGGTACTGTACACGATTTAGATTTGTAAATTTCCAATTATAGCCAATTCAATCGCTGTCCAAGGCCTTATATTTTCCTTCTTTCAATTACTAGCTCGATTTGAAATGATCATTTGGGCTTTACTTAAAAAGTCTAGGTTATTATTTCATCTTATTATATATATATATATATATATATATATATATATATATATATTTTGATATGATAACGCCGTACTCGGTGTAATGACGTTTTTACTTAACTCCGCCGCTCTGTGTTCTCAAACCAAATTTAATCTTACTAATTTTATTATTATGCCACGGCTAGCCCTTTTTAATCTACACAGAGTGCACAACGTTACGATGATCAATTTTTTCCTTCTCCGCCCCTTTATGATTACCTATTTGTTTGAATTGATAAAGCGAAGTCAATTAATTCCATATAATGAAAAGAAATATCATTTACAATTTTTGAAAAATATTTAAATACACCCTTCAATCAATCAATATCATATGTATCATTTATCCCAAAATTTATATACTTTGAATTCAATCTAAAGTCACCAAAAACTACTTCTTTTTACCAAAGAAAACTGGAACGTTCTAGACCTCTCTATAATATCTTACGTAAGTTTAACGTATGCAATGTTTGTTGTTGACTTCATTACACTTTTTATATAAATTGAGTAAATTCAGTATTGAAATTTAAATAGAAAAATATCTTAAAATTAAATAGATCTGACCTGCTACAGGTTGTTCGGGTTGTGGATCAATACCCCTTTGTTGTCCTCATTCGTCTATCACTGTTCTGCTTAGTTGAACCAGTATTTGAGTACAGTTACCCCTTGTTTTCCATAAATTCCCTCGTGCTTCTTTATTTTATATGCCTTGAATCTCGCAACTCAAAATTGTACCAGAATTTTACCAAAATATAATTGTCGACGTTGATTTGAAATATTATATTGACCCAGATTTGAATTATCATCAACGCATACGAAATGTTATATCGACTCAAATTTGAATTATTATCATCAACACATTCGAAATATTCAGAAATGTACCATAGATTCGAAGTGTTATATCACAGATTCGAAGCCCTATTATTATAAATATTCAGTTTAAATAAATTACCCCAAATTCTACTTACGGTAAACGGCAGAAGAAGTCTTCGTAATCGTTGCACTATTATCACTGTAACATACACTGAATATTCTATTATATTTAAATTACGCGTGATTTTCTGGTTAACGTGATGCAGCTTCGCCCTGCACGAGTTGTGAACTAACTCGTCTTATCATTGCTCTCTGTGTTATATAGGCTCTTCCCACTTACATGTGGGCTGGGTTTTCAAGCAGTCTTGCAGATATCTCAACCGACCAGGTCTTTAATATTCCCTGCATTTCGAAGTTGTTTCTGGTGTAATTTCTTTGGTTTCCCGTGTAAGGTTTATTTGCTATTGATACATTGTTATCTTTGCCAGACGTTGTTTTGTATAGATATCGCCTTTTGGATAATTGAACAAAATAAATGATGTAACTTTAATTCTGTTTTCGTTTATGTATTTTTATGCGTGTTTGAAACTGCGTTTTCTTATCAAAAATGTTTATTATTTCAGCGTAATTGCATAAAGCTTTGTTAGGTTTTATCTCTTATCTTCGTATTTGTTTTATAACTAATTAGACACTTCTCAATGCGTGTTTAATTACATGTACTATCATTTCTTCTGAATACGCGTGCTTTTGTTGAAAGATATTTTTACTGGCCTTACTTAAAATTAGTAACGGTCTATATACAGAGTGTTAAATGCTTGCTATTTACGTAATGTATGAATTACCTATTTTTCGGCTAAATACGCGTTCTATTGTTGTAAGATATGCTTACTTGCATCGCTTAAAGCTAATTATGGTCTATATACAGGGTGTTAAATGCTTGCTATTTACATAATCTATGAATTACTTAATTTTCTTCTAAATAAATGCAGTTTTCTGATTTCTATTGCAATTTATGGTTACTACACGACTCTTGCTACTCAATACGCCCCTAAACAACCCCTTATTACAGCATTATTCCCCTAAATTAAAATATAAAATTTTAGAACAATGACATTTTTGGCGCCCAACGTGAAGTTAAACTCACATTGGTCTATAAATACTTATATTTTTATTTTATTTTAGAAATCTAACTCTCCCTTTATTAATCTCTTATTTACATTTATTTAATTTTATACCTATGTCCTATTTTACTACCCTATTCATACCTATTCTTATTCTTATACCCGTATTCTGTTTTACTACTCTATGTATGCCTATACCTAAATTTATTTTACATTTTATTTACTCATTTATTTGTGTCCCTTTGTGTGGGTAGATTAAGTTTATGTGGAACTTCCCCCTTATTGCTCTTGAATCATATTTGTTCGTTCCTTGCTTTATAATTATACCCTTGTTATCTATTCTATATCCTAAAAATTTAACCTTATCTTGAAAAAATTCGCACATCTTTAAATTCAAACTTAAACCTGCTATATTCAACTCTAATAAAATTCTTTCTAAATGAACAAAGTGATGCTCTACACTATCGCTAAACATCAACACATCATCCACATAGTGAATAAAAAAATTACTCACACGGTCCCAAAATATTCGCCATAGCCTTCACTAATGCAGCCGTACTCGAGGACAAACCAAACGGGACCACCTTAAATTGATATATTCTTCCTTCTACTGAAAAACCTGTATATTTCCTTGATTCTCGTGCTAATGGAATCAACCAAAATGAATTCTTTACGTCTAATTTGCTATAGATTTTCTTATTACCTATTCTTGCTAATATGCTATCCATCGTTGGTGGACAATTGTATTACGGCTTCGTTCGCTTATTAATCTTTCTTGCATCTAAACATAACCTGATGCTATCATCACTTATCTTCACGACGACTAATGGATTCACAAAATGTGTACTGGAGCTTTCTATGATACCTTCACGTAACATTTCTTCTATTTCTTTCTTTACTCTATTCCTGTATGCTACTGGAATAGGATATATTTTAGTGTTAAACGGTTCTGTATTTACTACTTCCAACTTGTGCACATAACCTGTGGCAATTCTTGATTTCAACCCTATTAATTCTGAATGCTTTCTTAATAATATCTTCACCCTATTTCTTAAATCTTCTGGACATTTAATCTCTTCATTTTTATACCCATCATTATCTATTTCATCTTCAAACTGATTAATATTCAAGCAGTCACCCGATATTCCAATATTACCCTCTTCATACCATTTAATCTATTTCCCATTACACTCTATCTCTTTGCATTCTGCATTTATCTTCAACCCCAACTTATCTATAATATCCATCCCAAACATAATATCTATCTTTAGTCCAGGTACTACCATAAAATCATTTTCCCATTTCACATCTCCCATTTCACATTTCAGAATTACAATTTCATTTATTATACAAGATCTCTTATTATTTGGTGCCACCAAATTACACCTCATTATAGGTATCACTTCATCCCTCAATTTCTATCGTTTAACATATTTTTCTGCAACAAGTGATGCTTCTGCCCTAGTATCAATCAATACTCTAACTATTTTATCTTCCACCCTTAAATTAACTATTGGTAATAAGTTCCTTTCAAATCTTTCTAATTCATTTTCTGTTTCATGTTTAATAGATTCTCGCTGGTGTTCATATCCGTTTATCCGTAGAAGTTTACTTGGTTCGTCCGTACCTAAAAATTTTGGTTTCGCGTGGAAGGTTCTGCCTGACTCGTTATTTCTGCATATGTGCGATTCGTATTCCTTGTTTGCGTGCGTTCAATATTCCTCGCTTGCGTCCGTTGATCCTCATTTTCCTGTCTATTTGTTCCTCTATTATTATTTCCCTCATGATTCGTCCGTTCTATTTGTTGCCTTCATATTTGACCCGTATTTCTACTTCGTCTGAAATCATTATTAAAATTGTTGTTATTCCCCCTATTAAAATTTCTTCCATGAAACTGTTTCTTTGATAATTTGTACTTCGAGTCTCAGTATTTCTCTGCATCCTTATAAAATTCGTGCGTTGATCCCTAACATTATTTTCTGTTTTATAATTCGTTTCCAACTCATCATACCTTTGCAAATATTCTATAAATGTGTCCCGGTCCAATATATTCTGTGTCGTGGTATATCTTTACTTCTGCGTTAAAATGCCCTGCCAAATATTCTATGATTTGTTTATCGTGTAAAGCAGGATCTAATTGTTTCGCTACGGTAAACTTTTTAATAGCATATAATTCCCTCGTCATTCCTTTATCTGAATTGTATTTTCCCATGCTCAGGTCATTCCTAATTCTATCCTGTTGATTATCCCCCAAAAGTGTCGTAGAAATTTTTGTTCAAACTATTGAAATGTTTCGATCTCGCTCTCAACTAAGTTCCGCATCCCCTTTCAGCATCGATTTTATTAAGTTTAATTTATATAATTCGTCAGTTGGGCCCTGTACTAACATATTAATATTTTTTAAAAATATTTTCGGATTTAATTTTCCATCCCCGTAAAATTTAGTTTATTGGTCAATTGAAAGATTTGGTTGAATTAGCCTAATTTGGTTCCCTACTGTTAAAATTTCTTGAATTAGTTTTTAAATTACTTATCTCCCTATTTATCGTCCTGAACTCGGTTTCACAGTTTTCTTCAACGCTCCATAATTTAATATTTAAATTCGTGATTTTATCGTTCGTCTCACTTTCATATTTCTCCTGTTTTGATTTCACCATTCCAATATGATCCCATACACAGTCTGTTTCCTCCGTAACCCTCACTATTTTAGCATTTGCGCCCTCATTTCAGCAATTGCTTGGTTGGTTTCTCTTAATCCATCACTTAGAATTTTAATTTCTTTACCTAACGTTTCGCTATTCTCGTCCATTTTCGTAGTCATGTTTTTCATGGCCTCTTCACTTCTGTCCATTTTACTATTCAGTGCCATTAAAATTTCCATCATTTTAGTTTCCTGTGAGGTTCGTTGTTCTTCGTTCGAACTCCTTTCAAACGTTGTACTTTCTTGGGATCCTCTGTACATTTTTGAAATTATTATATTTACACTAAACTTTTAAATACTAAATAAATCTGTACAAATTTAATTAATGTTCAAATTTTTCTGAATTTTCGGTTTCGTAATTTTTCGGAAATTAAAATTTTTAATTATAGTCCTGGTTTCATTTTATTTTAAATCCCACGGTCGTATTTTCAAATTTATTTTGATTTAATTCGTGCCCCAGGCTTAGGCAGTCATATAAAATTTATGTGATAATGCCGTACTCGGTGTTATGACGTTTTTACTTAACTCCACCGCTCTGTGTTCTCAAACCAAATTTAATCTTACTAATTTTATTATTATGCCACGGCTAGCCCTTTTTAATCTACACAGAGTGCACAACGTTACGATGATCAATTTTTCTCTTCTCCACCCCTTTATGATTACCTATTTGTTTGAATTGATAAAACGAAGTCAATTAATTCCATATAATGAAAAGAAATATTATTTACAATTTTTGAAAAATATTTAAATACACCCTTCAATCAATCAATATCATATGCATCATTTATCCCAAAATTTATATACTTTGAATTCAATATAAAGTCGCCAAAAACTACGATAATAGCAGAGCACAGTTCTAAGGGCGGACGTGGAAACCCAAAGATAAAATGATCGCCTTCGTTAACAAAAACCTGTCTTATCAAAATAAGACGCAGCTCCTGTAAGAAATTGCAAAGATTAAATAAATAAAAAAGTAGAACACCATTTGTGTCCTATAAAAGTATAAAAAAAAATAAAAAAGGTATATCCAATATGATATTGGCACCAAATTATTACTCAAAAATTTTACCTTTGTGTAATTAGATTCGATCGCATTTGACCAAAATAAAAGCCTCAAAGTTGAACTAATTGTTTACTAAAAAAAACTATCTTTTAAAATTTCGGAACTTTTTAACAAGTAACAAATATTTATCTTTAACATCTATATCAAAGTCAAGGTTTTGACTTTTTAAAACAACCAACTACACTTTAAATATGAATCTGCTATAAATATTTGAGGGAAAATAATTTGTAAGCATAATACACTGAATTACGTTCTAACCTGGGCAGATCTTTTCAGGTAGATTACAATTTCTAGAATCTTATTGTGAGTGTCTTTAAATTTTCAGATTTAAATTTTATGATTTACATGTAAATAAATGCTAATCACAAAAATAGGAATGTTTGGTTTAAACTCAATGACAGCTGCACGAAGCATTTGTTTTCATGACAACATCTGTCAATTGTGCAACACAAAAAAAATGACGTCGAAAACATACGTTGAAATTATCTAAGGTTCAGATGGAACAAAGCTTGTAATTATAAAAACCTAATCTGACAAAATTTTGTTCTACGGCTTATAAAACCAGTTCAACAATAATTGAGAATTACACAGATTACATGTTGAAAACATAATATCAACTTTACGTGCTTTATATGATAGTCTGTTTATCAAATTTTTATGACATTCAAAACACATGCATGAAATATCTTATATCTAATAACGAACCAAACTGCTTTTGTTGCTCCACGATAAATCGAGATGGAAATTTATATTCTTCAAACAAAGTTACCAGCCATTTCTAACTAGAGACGACTGTAATCCAAACTAACATCCATAATTCCTATTTAACAAATTTCTTAGTAGACAAATTTCATATCGATAAATCCTAAGTGACGAATTTTAAATGATGAATCCTACATGACGCGCTAAATAAATTAAACCAAATCAAATTAGTTCGCAAAATATATACTTTACCAACCGTTAGTAGAAGGTATCTTAACAGTTTCAGGTCGAGCACGACCTGAGCTGCTTACTTTAGTAATTGATGCGAAGGTCGCCTGCCTCTAGCCGAGAATAGTTATTGATAAGGCAGTTGCTAGCGGGCGACTAACTTAACGAAACAAGAACCGAATCGTCGCGACGTTAGAGGCGTGGAATACGAAAGAAACAACTAGAGATGCGCGTGCAAATAACATGTGACACAGATATTTTAATATAAGAAGATTAATAAGGAATAATGCACGCTTAGCGCAATATCCTCGTAATCCAATGCGAATAATTATTACTGAAATTAAACATGTTACAACCTCTCTATAATATCTTACGTAAGTTTAACGTATGCAATGTTTGTTGTTGACTTCATTACACTTTTTATATAAATTGAGTAAATTCAGTATTGAAATTTAAATAGAAAAATATTTTAAAATTAAATAGATCTGACCTGCTACAGGTTGTTCGGGTTGTGGATTTACACCCCTTTGTTGTCCTCCTTCGTCTATCACTGTTCTGCTCAGTTGAACCAGTATTTGAGTACAGTTACCCCTCGTTTTCCATAAATTCCTTCGTGCTTCTTTATTTTATATGCTTTGAATCTCGCAACTCAAAATTGTACCAGAATTGTACCAAAATATAATTGTCGACGCTGATTTGAAATATTATATTGATCCAGATTTGAATTATTCTTATCGACGCATACTTGAAATATCCAGATTTGAAGTATTCAGAAATACATCACACATTCGAAATGTTATATCACAGATTCGAATTATTATATCACAGATTCGGAGTATTCAGAAATGTACCAATTCGAAGCCGTTAAACGGCAAAAGAAGTCTTCGTAATCGTTGCACCATTGTCACTGTAACATACACTTGATATTCTATTATATTTAAATTACGCGTGACTTTCTGGTTCACAGTGACGCAGCTTCACCCTGCATGAGTTGTAAACTGACCCGTCTTATCCTTGCTCTGTGTTAATATAGGCTCTTCCCATTTACATGTGGGCTGGGTTTTCAAACAGTTTTGTAGATATCTCAACCAACCAGGTCTTTAATATTCCCTGCATTTTGAATTTGTTTCTGATGTAATTTTTTCGGTTTTCCGTGTAAGGTTTATTTGCTATGGATACATTGTTATTTTTGCCAGACGTTAAGTCTGTTGTTTTGTATAGATATCGCCTTTTGGATAATTGAACAAAATAAATGATGTAACTTTAATTCTGTTTTCATTTATGTATTTTTACGCGTGTTTGAAACTGCGTTTTCTTATCAAAATGTTTATTATTTCAGCGAAATTGCATAAAGCTTTGTTAGGTTTTATCTCTTATCTTCGTATTTGTTCTATAACTAATTAGACACTTCTCAATGCGTGTTTAATTACATGTACTATCATTTCTTCTGAATACGCGTTTTATTGTTGAAAGATATCCTTACTGGCCTTACTTAAAATTAATAACGGTTTATATACAGAGTGTTAAATACTTGCTATTTACATAATATATGAATTACCTATTTTTCTGCTAAATACGCGTTCTGTTGTTGTGAGATATGCTTACTTGCATCGTTTAAAGCTAACTACGGTCTATATACAGGGTGTTAAATGCTTGCTATTTACATAATGTATGAATTACTTAATTTTCTGCTAAATAAATGCAGTTTTTGATTCCTATTGCAATTTATGGTTACTACACGACCCTTGCTGCTCAATACACCCCTAAACAACCCCTTATCACAGCTATATATATATATATTGCTGTAATACCCCTTTTTGGGGGTCGACCTATTAATTCTGTAATATCACATGTCCTTACGTTGAGCGACCTATTTATTTTAATTGCTATAATACTAAATTAAATTATTGAACCACCATTTTAATCTTTCCTACAGCTTGTGATTATTTCCTCCTCCAGCTGTTTCTTAACGTTGCTATCAACTGGAGTTTATCATAAACAACTTTATCGACCAATGACAAAATTCAACAAGTTACCGCCTTTGCGGGTTATCTCTGCCCTACTTAATTTGTGGCTCCTCCTCTGTCTTATGACCTCGGCTAGCATATATTTGTAATTATAAAAATTCAGTAAGTTTGGATCCCATTTAATGAAACTAATGCTTTATGTACAGCTTTGACGTTATTTACAATACATTTTCAAATTAATTCACCTTTATAAATTTCATTTATCAACAACCATTTAATTTGTACTAAAACCCAAAGTCACCAAAGAAAACTCATTACCTTTACCAACAAATGTAGAATATTCTAAATCCGTTTTCTTATTATTATTTCAATACGTATTCAACCCTTTGTTGACTTGTTTACAAGCATATAATATTTAGCCAATTTGATATTAAAAATAAAATAAAATTCTTGTAGAAAAACAGATGCCTTATAACTAACAATCTGACCTGGTTTTATCTTTTGCGACGACGCTTCCATTGAGATTAATCTTCCCCAATTTTTGATTCCATTCAACTTATCACCATTATGGACCAACACCATTAAATTATAATTTTATACTTTAATCATTCTTGCCATAGACTTCAAATTTGTAATTCGTTCACCCTATACTTCAAGATTATGTTCTTCCTTTCGCCTCGACATTTAAATTGTTTTATTGTAATCTTTCTTAACATCAAGCATTCTGGCCTATTTTCCTCAGACCTCGAAGCCCTATTATTTTATGTCTTAGTTTACGATTAATTCATAAAATAATCCTACTTACGTTTTAAACGGTAATTTTCATATATACACTCATTTATTTCACTTTGTACCACTTGTTACGTATTATTCAGTATTACTGACAATGCACTTGGGCCTTCATTGAGTTCAAAACTGACTTTCTTATCGCGGTGCTTGCTAATATAATTTCGAATCCCACTGCATCCGTGGTGTGGTCTAGAACCTGTCGTTTGCTTCGTACCAATCAAATAATTCCATTTCGAATATTTTCTGATGTAATGCTCTGCGTTCGTTCATAATGCCCACCTGCCTGCAGGTGTCTTCACTTATCAACATGCTGTATTTTGATAGAATAGTCGCCTTTCCATAAACAACTGATGCAATTTTACTTTAAACTTTCATTGTTTACATGCGATTCACGCAATTTTTAATCATTTCTCTTATCAAAATGGTTAGATCTTCATACGCATTATATTAGCTACATGAAACTCTATTTTCACCTCCGTATTACTTAATCGTCTGAGACTCTTTTCTTAATGCGTGTCTAATTATACTTTATCATTTCTACGCGTGCTTCCACTGAAAAATACTCTCATTCGCTTTACTTATATAACTGAACACTATCTACAGGGTATTTAATCTTTACCATCCGTTTAATACTCGTATTTCTCATTCCTACGCCAACTATGCGTCTTCCTATGTCTTTCCTGCGTCGCCCAAAACTATTTCTACTTTGTACACAGGGTGTTGCCTACTTACTATCTACTTCTATTTCTTACTTATTTCCTAAAATAACTACAATTTTCTGCTGCCTATTCTAATTACTCATTCTCTAGTGACCTTCACTATGTCGTGCACCCTTAAACAACCCTTATCACAGCAATATATATATATATATATATATATCCATCTGTCTATCATTATTGCATCCATATACCGGACGCAATAATGAAATCCTATGTTATTTTGAAGTTCTGTCAATTTTCGTAAATGGTAAAAATTCTATAGCTGAGGGTGAACGAATTTTATTATTTGGTGGTCATATTTTTTCATAACGCTTCTTATAGGAGTAGGAACCGCTATTTTCTCAGGATGTAACATTGGTAGCTCCATGGAAAATAGAAGTTCAAGTTAATGAGATACTGAAAAAGTTTACATTGCTGGGTTTTTACACATTTGCAAATGACTTTATTGACATAAACAATTATTGTATTATTAATAATAGAAAATTAGAAACCAAGTCGCATTTATTTTACCTGACTTAACCAATGCTGTAATATACTAACGGGTTACTAAAGAAAAAGTAGACACTATATAGATAGTATCGTTTGATTGATTTATTAATGTATTACATTGTAGTACCCATTAGATACTGATATGTGGATATAAGGGTGATTTTTGAATTAAAAATAACTTATGTAAATAATAACTCACAAGGTCTGTAACCATCATTACTTAGTTTACATCGAACGGTTTAGTCCACCTACACCTCTTTAATTCACTTAGACGCTTGATATAAACACGGATTTACTTCCTGTATATTTGTTGCGGTTGATTGTTGTTTCTTCTTTCTCTTTGTTGGGAATACAACCACATAAAGTTTTTGTTTGTATTTTTATTGACGTTTCGATCCATGACCTAGGATTGTTGTCAAAATTATAACAGATTTGGTTTTTGACATTTGTCATATAAATTGAAGGCAACTTTGATTTACTAACAGTTGATGTATTTGATGTGAATAATTAAATAATAGATAGAAACGTTATAAATTGAACTGGCGTAAGTGCTTTCGATTCATGTTGCACACCTGGAAGCGACTTCCAGATAATCAATCCGCCTAAGGTGAAATCAGCTGACTAACTTAAGATATTTTATATGCAATTTTGCACCCACACACACATACACGCATCCACCAACGCACGCACGTGTGCACCCACTTGCGAACACACGCCCACATACGCGCGCGCACACGCCCACATCCCTACGCGCGCACGAACGCACACCCGGCCGCGCCTACACACACGCCCAAACGTGCACACACGTATGCACATACGCATCCACCAACGCACACAAATGCGCGCACGCACATACCCACGCACGCACGTATGCACCCACACACGCACGCATGGGCGCACGCATACACATACGCACCCGCCCACACGCACCCAAACGCACGCACGCACATACGCACAAACACGCACCCAGCACCCTCCCACGAACCCACACACGCACATATGCACGCACGCTCACAAGCACGCACCCACGCAGGCACGTATGCGCACACCCACGCACGCACACACTCACACGCCCACACACGCACGCACCCACACACATACATCTATACATGCACGTAAGTGCACACACACAATTTGGAAATTTCTGCACACAAATATTTTAAACAGACCCTCTTACCTTGTACACAATATCAAATACTTCATATATCATAAATTATTCTTAAATTTATACATAAATTCACACATAAAATTCTCTTTCTTTTTGTCCTTCTAGTTAACATAAAATCATCATACTTCCCCTCCACAAAGTTATCAATTACCTATTTACATCGTACAACAATCAGGTACAGTTACCTGAGAATCATATACACGCGGAACCTGCTACCATTCTTCCCGGGACTGCTGCATGCAAGAACAACCCCAAATCTGGGTTGCTTTCTCAAATTGCAAGCTGTGACCAAAAATTACCAAGGAGTTCTCTATCTTCTACCATTCGAGAGTACACCCAAACTTCTGCTGTGCATCAAATTTCTTCTACGAGAACCATAATTTGTGATAGTAAACTAAAACTGGTAAAACGCCAACATTTAATGGTTTCAAAACTAATTACATATTTTACACAGTATGTGCAAATAAAATCAAACTGTTTCCACTTTAAACATTTATCGTTAGTTCAAAATTCAAGATTATGAAATCATTTAAGTATCGAAGAGAATCTAAGAGGTTCGTAAACTTCGTCGTAAGAAATTCATCAGAGACGTAAGAGAATCGTAAGAGAGCTTAAAAGAGAGCTGTTAAAATTCTCTGAAGACCGTCTTGCTATATTATTTCAATTCTTAAAATTCCGACATCAACTAGGCCAAGCTCTTCCTTTACCAAAGACCCTTCACAAACACACAACACACGTACACAAATTCTCCGTATTTATCTTTAACCGAAACTCATTAGTTAAACTTACACTCGAATCGTTATATAATTTTAAAACTTCTTCGTAAAACCACTTCGAAGCGAACAACATAAACATGTGCACTACTGCTTCCTAGTATTTGAAAAATTAATACTCCAACAACCTTGGTATACACCCCAAGTCTACGAAAACCAACGTCTAAGATATACGTCTATCCAACACGGGTTGTCTCCATCTCATTCCTAGATATGCGCTCGAATCAACTCTCTCTGTTACCTTGTTTTCAATGTTGGTTGTTTAACCGACAACTGCTGACCATTCGTATTCTTATTATAAAGTTTTACGTTCATTCCAGAAGTCGTAAATCTTTCTCTTCGCCGCTAATTGACGTCGGGAACTAAAGGTACGTGGAATCGTTGTTGTTTGTTCATTTCTTATGAATCTGAGAAGTTTCAGAACGCATTTTTAGTTGGTTTTCCAACTTAATCACAATTACTCTGCTGAAATGAACAAGCTAAAGTAATTTGATAAAGGCGAGTTACGGTTCTACCTATACCGATTGTAGGAAACATCGGACTGCCGTATTATACACGGGATGTTTCTTATATGACATGAGCCATATTTCCTGAGTACTTATCTGAAGGATTATGAAAATAAATTTCAATTTCAATTCCTTTAAATTTCTGAAAAAAATTAAATTTTCAACTATCTACTTTAAAAGTTTCTAAAGTTGTTTGATGTATTTTTATATTCTGAATCCAAAAATCACGTTCAAAATGAAAAATAACACCCTTTTGGCGCACCAAATATCACAATGATTTATATATATATATATATATATATATATATATATATATAAAATTTGGTAACGATCTTGCTTTCTTAATGGTATATTATTCTTTTTGGGTTTTAGGCCAGCAGAATTGAAGAATTCTTTTTTTATTTTTTATAAACTCAAGCTTTCGGAAATTTATTTTTTCATTATCAAGAGTACTAAAAGTAAATACAAATGAATTAGTTATGAGAACTGGGTTGAATTAATAGCTAAAAATTATATATAACTGATACTTACTATAGTGAGATTAGATACAATTGTACGATTAATAATAGTGTATGGTGTATAAGGGTATGGTATAATTAAACTTAAAAATAAAAATAATAATTATATCATCAAAAGGAGTAAAAATATTTTTGATTATGATGTGTACTCTCTCTATATTTAATTTTTGTAAAGAGTTGTTTATATGAGAATTTTTTGTTTGGGAAAGGTATCTTTATATGTATTCCTTTCTAATTTTGCCTGGCTAGCTCAACGGAATTGAGGGAGTTTTTAAAATGAAATCAAACACAGTAATATCTCAAAACATTTATTCAGTATGAAATATTTTCTCTCATACAAAAGCATATAGAATATTTACAATATCGTTTCTTTCAAACATAAAATAATTTCAAAAAAATATGTTCCTTACTTTATTTTAAATTTACAGAATTAAATTTCTTCTTTTATGGGTGGTTTACCTGGTGATGATTATTTCCACGTTTGTAAGATTTATTTTGCCCAAAAAAGCCTTGATAGATAATCTATTAAAAGACCGAGTGTTTCAAACTCAACACAAACTTTTCTGGCAAGAAATTCTCACAAAAAATATTATATGATTAACACTTATTATTCTACCTTAAATTAATTACAAATACTCCAATGTCAGTTAAAAATAAATTTAAAAATAATACTTGCAGAATCCACAAAAACGCTTCTCATAATTGAATCGACGTCAAATCAGCGTACAAGATTTTCCATATTTAAAATCCTCATTTCAAACAACAGTTACCAAAGTACATTATGCTTAAATTTTCCTTTCAATTATTTAATAAAATTTTTAAAATAGCGTTATATTGAAGAATTTTCCCTATCTTCATTGTAATTAATAAATTCCATTTTTTATGTAATTTGCATTTAAAACATCACTTCTATATTCATTGTACCGTCGTAATTATTAAATTACAGGATGCTTACTGCATACTTAAAATATCATCTTCGCAAAGCAAAAGCTCGCGACTTAAATCAAAATAATATTTCGCGATCGAATTTAAGAATCGAATGAATCCCTTAATTAATAAACGCTTCCTTATATATACAAATTATCTATTTTCTAGAACCTAGTACAATGTGTATGAAACATTATCATGCGAGGTTCGTAGAAAAGCTCATTAGCGTCTAAATTCGCGGCATTTCTTACCAGATAATCTCGTTCCACTTATTCCACTTGTTTGTCCTTGTTTAACACCTATACGATTATTGTGGCGTATGGCTTCTTTTCAACAGTGAATGGGAAGTTTATAAATATTTCTTATCAATTTCTATTACATTTTCTGAGTTTTTAATGTTCCGGCCTTTTCTTGGAAAAAATGTTTCATTTATTAATCAGTTTATTTAGGTAGTTCTAAATACGTATGACTAATATTCTAGAGAATTCTTTATTTAAAATAAATTTCTGTAATCTACAGGTAAATTAATTTAAACTTTAATTTCTTTTTAATGCAAAGGGGGTTGCATTTTATAGAAAATATTTGCTTTTAACATTAGAACGTGTTCTTAATAACCCTATTAAGGTTAGAATCGGGGTTTCAGATACGCGAAATTACTAATTTTTATCCAAATGCGTAAAGCTAGTATTATTCTATACTATTTACAGCAAATAAAAGCGTTTCTATCAAAAATGTATTTATAATTAATAAGTGAAAACAAATGGCTTTATCTTAAAATGATCGATTTGCGTTCGCATTTAAATGCGTCGTTCGGTATTTTACAATTAATTATTTTTACATATACAACTTAACGTTATTTGCTATGTATTTACAATATGCTTATATCATACAGGCTAATTATACACGGAGAATTTGATTTTTCGGTTATACCTCAATGAATAACACTACACTTGTATTATACAGGGCGCAACCGTAAATTTACGGAAATTTCCGTTTTTTCAGGATTCTTTTATATTTTGGTGGGATTTATTTGTAGAATTTAGGTTTCAATGACCTCTCCCTTATCACGTCAATATATATATATATATATATATATATATATATATATATATATGTATATATGACATCGCTTATTTGCACATGTACGTTTTTTTTTTCATTCTAATTCTTTAACAAAACCAACCTTTCCAACTATTCATTAGCATTCTTTCAAAAATTTTATTTATGTCAAGCCAATATTTTATTTATACTTAAAAATGTTTTATTCGATTCAATTTTATAACATTATATAAAGGAACTTAGTTTAAATTTTATTTATGCAAGCTAATTTTTATTAATCTCAATGTAAGTAACACTTTTACTAACACCAGTGTCTTTATTATAGTTGTATTACTTTTCTAGTTATTGCCTTTGAAAAAGCATTAAATAAATGCGAAAATTTAGGTAATATAAAAGAGTTTTCTTTTACCCCAGCAGACCTAATACCCGCAAACATAATGTAATCAATTATCAAAAAGGAGGTTGTTAATACAAAAAAGATTGAGATATATATATATATATATATATACATATATATATATATACAAAATACAAATTATCTTAGAAGCCTATGTAATAAAAAGGTAATCACGTATGACTAAGCTATATTTTTGAAATTCCATTTTTTAAACATTTTGATACAATTAGTTGACCTTCAACATTAGTCTTGAGCCTTGCCTTATTGTTGCATGTTTTTGTCCAGCACCAAAGACATGTTTCTTGACTCAGCAGATGAAGATGGAATTACCAAAATTTTCGCAATTTTGCTTAGAAGTGGATATTTCTCTTTATTAACACCCCACCATTTTAATTTATCAAATCTTGCGTCGTTGTTATCCTTATTACCTTCAAAGAAACCAATCAAACTTTTATAACTACGTATTAAAGTCTACAGTTTTGAATTCAACAAAAAACAAGTTCTTTCAGCAGAATCGATTTTATGAAAACTTGCGGCTTCCAGACAAAAATTTTTGGAGGGTCTCGAGCAAAAAATTATCCTTCATTGTTGATATAAATATAATACATAGATGTAATACAAAAATTAAATATTTCTCACATGTTAAGATGATAAACAATTTGCATAAAAATATTAACACAAATACAATATTAACTGTAAAGGACTAATTAACAGTATATTGCACATATACATTAGGTTATAATAATTATGATAATGTCTAATGCGTTTATAGCAAAATGAAATGGCAAAGAGTGGACCGCGTAACCAAACTGCTGAGCTTTGTCAAGAAGCGGATCCTAAACATTTGTCTAGTTGATATAGGCATAAAATCGGTTCTGCATTTCAGTATTATTGCATTAAACTTCGAAAAGCAGTTAAATAATAGTACTGCGTTCTTTAAAACTTGTACAATTTATCCTTAACATTTTAAATAAATCAACTGAAATTTATATTTTAAATAAATTAACTCAAGATTACTAAACTATAATACATTGGAATATTACCTGGAATGGTTTGTTTGCTATATCTTGCAACTGGGCTTTCTCATCTGCTGATGAACTAATGTTGCAAAGACTTATTTCCTTAGCTATTGAAATTCCATACTCTATCAAGTCTTCGTAGATTTGCTGGTAGAAACTATTTTTGTCTTCACTCTTTCTGACAAATAAAAATTCCTTTAATGATGGATCCAAAAATGTTGCCATTAAATGAAGGGCTGTTATTGAAGGCCGACACTTTTCGTTCGATGCTTTAACAAATTTTTGCTTTAATAATCTAATTTCGATGGGATCTTGTGAACTTCGAATGTCCCACACATTTTGCAAACTGTAAAATGAAGGAACGTTTTGGAAAGTGCATTGGAGATACTGTTCAAGAACATCAAACATTTATCCCTTACATTTGATTTTCCAATGCTCCACCCGAAGATACTACATTGGCCAGGAAGCGAGTTTTTTTACCTGGAAATTTTGAATTTTGCTGAACCCTTGCTGTTGTGTGACAACACTCACACACCGGACCTTCATTTTACCTCTCATCCGAACGAGGGTTTATTTTTGTGAAAAATTCTTGCCTAACATTTTTCAAGCGGACCGTGTCGGGATTTTAACATATCATTAAGTAGTTGACGATCAATGCATTCAATCAAACCGATGCGTCCCCGTGCAGTTAAGAGAGAAAGTAATACGGAAACTTCCCGTTCATAGGTTACATTTAAATTTTCAATAATCGAACTAAACATGTTGAGTAACGACCGCCACGGCCTTGTTCCTTCATCATGTATTAGGTATCGAGGCAATTCCGATTGGATGTCTTGATATACGTTACAAGCGTATTCGAACTTTCATCAACAAGATTAATATTTTCATTTAACTTACACTGTGCCCAAGCAGTTAGTATTTAGTCTATTACATGCACAGTTTATTGTACTTTTTGATTGGTTGCATCTATAATATTACTACCACAATCTGTGGCTATTGGAGTGTCGAAAATATCACAATTGCATTCTAATAAATACAGTATTTTCTGCAGTTTTCTTTGGCTGGTAAGATTTAACAAGCACACATACACCTGCATAAACTCCAAAAACCACCTTTTGATTCGTCAATCCACAAAAATGTCAGCTCTAAATAGCTATGATGTATCACATTATCTGACCACAAATCAGTTGTGATGACTACACACTTTTCTACTAGATTTATGCAAAACAGCTTTTATGCCGACCTTCGAACAGTTATTCGGCTACTTAAAGTGGCCGATGTCTGTGTGTTTCGATATTTTGCGCCTATGGAATAATTTTTGTGCAAAGTTTAAAAAATGCCGATTTTCATTGACAGTAAATGATATATACACAGTTAAAAATAGTTGACGTTTTCTGACATTTATAAAATTTGAATCAGTTATCTTTGGATTGCTTTTCAAATATTGACGTTATTTTGTTAGCTTTTGCGCTTACATCCTGCAGTGGCGAATAACACTTCTGCTGATCATTTAAATTTTTGGTACCGAATTCAATAATTATATATTCTACTTTTTTCCTAAATATGTAGCATCGGTAGCATTTTGCACAACAAGCTTTTGTTTTCTTAATTTTAATCGTTTTAAAAGTTTTCCAGCAGTCACCTCTTTCACTTGTGTAATTACAGGGTTCATAAACAATTTTGTCCTTTCTCTTTATTTCTTCAGAAAGTTGTAAAAGATCTATTTTGTTTATTCTAATTTATTATAATATTATGTAATGCACTGTATTAAAATGACTTAGGTACTTTGCAGTTCATAGGGCAACACTAGAACATCAGCATAACCACCACCACCACTGCCAGCCACGTTGGAAATAAGACACCGTTTTGCTTAAAATCAGGAATTCTTATTCATTTGGTACAGAGTGGGAGTAAGACAAAATTTATTCTTATACCTAAGTTGCTTGTTTGTGTATAGTAGGTATTGGTTACTGTTTAACCAAACTTATCTAATATTCAATCATACCCCTTTCTTAAAAGCCCTTAACCTAAACTTCAAACAAACAACAGATAGTGTAGCTAAGGATCTAATGTTTGCTAATAACCGGCACTATCATCGTTTTTAAATGTAGATTCGTCAGAAAATAAAATATTTTGGTGGAAAATACGTGGATATTCTGTTATCCAATTACAAAATGTAAGCAGACTTTGGAAGTCGACATAAGTTGAAGCTTGACAAAGGTACTTTCGGTAAAGGTGAATCAGGTGCTGACTGAATATTTGCTGGATACTAATATCACTGACGCCAGAATCTAGTTCTCGACGCCTCAAGGAATCAAGTACGCTCAATTTTGCCGATGCAAGAATGTCAGCTTCTTTTTCATTTCTAACGGTACACCTAATCTGTCGACCTTTATTATGACAAGGCTGCATGACTCATTCGATTCTGATTCGATTAGCCAATCGTAAAAAAACGTTGTATGAATGAGAAGTGCGATTAGGAAAACACTCTTGCCACAAGTTTGGTGCTGCAGCTAATACACCTTGACACTCTCCCAAAATTAGCGGCATATCATATCCTTCTTCATTTGAATAATACATAGCTATTAGATGTGCTAGATATAAAGTCTCACGAAATATCTATGGGTGTATCATCACATAGACTGGCTGGTGACTTTCTTTTTGTATTCCCTGTCGTTTTATTCCGAAATGCACTATAATCTTGCGTTATTCTTCAATTGAGGATTATTGTGCGACCAGTAATTTTGAATTTGTGTGAAAAAGTAATTTTACCTTAAAATAATACCTAAGGATTTACTTGTCACCATGTCATAACAAAATACAATGTATTTTGTACTTTATGTCAAAGTACTGCTTTGGAGCCTCATAACTTGAAGAGTACTCAATGAAGAAATATTTTGTTATAGTGTTTGGAAAGCCCTCGAGATAAGCAATATGAGCATATAATGAAAATGGTAGGTTCAATATAAGAAATTGAACATGACCTTAATGTGACGATCAAATAATTTTTTAATAGTAATAGTTTACTCACCACACAAAATGAAAAGTTATACACATAAGCAACTTGACAATTATTTTTTAAAAATCATTTAAACTCGTCTGTTTTTTTTTCACTGAAGACATCAATAACGTCATTCTCAAAGAGCGGGGAGGACCTTAAGTTATTTAAAAAGGCACTTTCAATGTTTATTAACACCAATGCTGAAAGCCTATCTTGGTGTTGAGTATTTCTCGGATAATTTTTTATTCGTTTTAAACTAGAGAAAGATCTTTCAGCAGAAGAACTTGTAGCTGGGAAGGTTAAAACAACTCAACAAGCTTTGACACTTCTGGAAAAATTGAACACAATTTCAATGAGTGTATATATTCATTTAGCTCTATTACGCTACTTTTTCTCATTTTGGCATTTTTTTATACGACGATTAGTTCTCTTCGTAAACGGGAAATGTAAAAAAATTCACTATATATTTTTGTATCAACAAAAAGGCTTTTTCAAGAAACTGATTGCTAAAGATGTCATACTGACCCTGATCATAGACATACAAATTTTAAATTTGACGTTTCATTAAAATGCTGCTCTGCATTTAAAATAATGACGTTCAGAATTTCATAAAACAATTGTCTATAAGACGCTTCTTTCTCCTCTCCAGAAATTCCGTCCACGCGTAACCGCTTAGTTGTATGTGATATATTATCATCAACTGTAAATTCTGTCTTTCGATTCCAAAAAGTTTGAAAATCATTTCTTAGATTTTGGACGTACTGTTTAAAGTTTTGATTTTCTGTGCTACAGTACTCAACATCTACTATCTTTTTTTGTAATGTTTGAAATTATATATCGGTTTGGGGAAAAATTGTAAAAAAAATCTGTAGAATGAAGTTGAAGTCAAATTCCTTTAAGGTACTATAAAGTCCACGCGCATACATAACGGATTCATGATCCCATTCAGAAATTTCGTTTTGAATTATAGATTTAAACAAGAACTCTAAGTCTGTTTTATGATCGAAAACAGTTTGAAGTAAGCGACAATGAAAATTCCAGTGTGTTTGTGATACAAACGGTAGTCTTTTTTACAATTAGGTCTAGTTCATGGGTTTGCTTGGTTGATTTAGTAAATAAGCTTGAAAATCCCACAAGATTTGTAAATAATATTCTTACATACTTTATAAAACTAGCAGATTGAAACAAAACTAAATTTAACTTATGAGCATGCAATGAAAAAAAATGCAGATTTACAATGTTCTTGTAGTCTTGTTTGTAGTGCAGCATGTTCTCCAACCATAACCACCGCACCATCATATGTCTGTGCAACTAACTTCTTATGACAACGAAACTCACTTAAAGTTTTTAACACATGTTCTAGAAGACTATTTGCTGTCCTATTCGCACTGACATCAGTGAAATGCAAAAATCTTTCTTCAACTCTTCCATCTGGAGTCACATAACATAGTAGTGTTGCTAACTGTGACTTTATACTTATGTCAGAAGATTCATTCAAAATTAATGAACAAAATTAGCACTTGAAATTTCTTTTTTTATTGTTCGCAACATAACAACTACAACTGAAGAAATTCATTTGTTTTGAATGAATGAAGGAATACCATGAAATGCAATTGAATTCTCCAAGTGCGATTTTAGCATGTCGTTTTGTTTTGCAATTTCATATTCTATAAAATTATTATATGACGAATTGCTTTCGTTGTAATCTCTAAATGCCAGACCTAATTTTCCTAAAAGACAAGTAACTCTAATTAAATTACTAATTATTTCCTTGTTTTACCTAACCAGTTCATTGTGTTTTCCACTTCCACTTTGTATTGATTACTCAACGAAAATTCTATTTTTTGATTTTTTTTCAAATAAATGCAGCTCTTTTTGAGGAGCTATATGAATTGTGGAGTCTATATGTCTCTTCCAAGACCTATAAATATTAGTTAGTTCATCATATCCTACTATATTCTACACGGACCTTTCATGAGAAAACAGTAGACACTGGCCAGCAAAAAAGTTTATTCAAAAACTTGGAACCACAAAGCCATGTTTCCGATTCATAAACCTTATCACTATAATGTCTAACACATGATTTTAATTTTGTTTCAATTGTTAGATTTCATTTAGGCTAGCCACTTTCTATTATTTTAATTTTATCAGCAAATGAATATGTATTGAAAGCTTTAGCATTCAGTTGTTCAATAATGCAACCACAGACAAGTATCAACAGTTGAAATATCTTTTTCAACATGCACATTGCTGGTAGTAGCCATGAAAGCGATTGCAAATTCACATCATCCAGCAGCCTCAATCTCCCGTCTTTAAAAAGGGACAATTGTATTGTATATTCACAAAATGTTTATTGCTGTCAACCAAATTATGCAACTTAGAATTTTTGCTTACACTAATAATTTAAATACCACTAAATAAGAAAATTTTTTAACTAAACTAACATTAACACTAATATTAAAGCGTTTTGTTTACAGGTAGGTAGTAAGTAATACGAACAAACACATTGAATTGCATGCATTTTACAAATCGCATTACCACATCCAAATTCCGAAGGGTTTTCTAGTAAGGGTGGGGCTATTTAAAAGCCGTTGCTTATACTGTAAGTGGTGTGATGCAATGCATCAATCACATCCATTTACAATTTGCCACTGGTAAACACTGTACTTTGTTTGCCGCTATCTTAACGTTTATATAGCATGTATGTTATTTAAAATGTTGCCATTGATAACAGCATCAGACAAGAGATCGTTTTCTAAACTCAAGCTAAATAAAAACTATGTATCTTAGTTCTACGTCACGGGATTGGCTTTCCGGACTTTCCATTTCAAGCATAGAAAATGATACTGCTTGAAACATAAATTTTGATGCCATAATCGATACATTTGCTCGAAGAAAAAATTCATATAATTTTTGTTCAAATAAATTTTTAACAAATCCGATGTATAGCACAGCCTCAAGTACAAAATAGCCAGACTATGCTAAAATAGACGTACATAAGTATATTTTACGCAAACTTTGAAATTGCCGTATGAGTTATTTCATTACTCATTCAACTTCTACAACTGTAACTTTTTGCTTTGCTTAAAGTGTATGTAACAGGGTGCAATGTTTTGTGTTGGCGGAAGGTATCACCACTAACGAAATGCTATGTCGATTACTCTACTAGGAATCTATTTCGATTAATCAAATTTTTTATGTTCTTTCGCCTTTTAAAGTTTAATAAGTGTTTGTTTGTGTTTTATGTACAGAATAAGACTACAAGTGCAAGAATGAGGTTTTGTGTAATTTAATGTTTTTTGACATCCTACCAATTGTTTATGTTGTTCACCCAATTGTCAATATAAAACGGATTAGTTCTATCTGCAAACAGCCAGTATGTTTTGCAATACATTTTCTTTAATTTTACGGAAAAACATTGCCATTGCCTCTTCACAGTTTTTCTTTTTTATCTTGTTATGGTATTCCGTGCGGACAAGAAAGAGAGCAACGTAAGTAGTCCTCACAGATTACCACAACAAAAAGAAACGGAAGAATGCCGTGCTAACTAAAAAGTCTTAGAGGGAGGAGATGGGGCATAGAAAGAGAAAGAAAAAAGAAGAAAGACCGATTTGTTTCGGAAAATTATACATAGTAGTTCAGGTTAAAGTTTGGCATATTCTTCATTTTCAAATAATCACCATAATGCTCAAAACCTTTTCAATTGTAGTATTTTTAACTAGGAAATGAAAAAAAGTATAATTTGCAACACTTTCTTCATGGTTATAAAATAAATATCGTGTATCTAAACGCAAACAAAGCAATCATTTTCATATCTTAGCAGTCCATTTTTAAATGTTGTCCTACACAAACACATTTACGAAACCCTATACCGAGTGGGGCCATAATAGCACAGTCCATAAATTGCACCGTATCACATCCAATTCGTTCAAGTATTATGGTTTAAAATTGTTTTAAAACAGTCTAACAAAATTCTTACGGGTATTATTTGTCTTAGTCCGATTAAAAAAATAAAGTAGAAATCCAATACCAACTCTACTGGAAGTTTACGGCAGATTTCCAATAGATGGAGCCACATTGTAACACCAACATTGATGCAATGATAAAATTGAATACCATGCTCTGAGAATAAGTAAGACTTCCTAATGATAACTACTTCAATCGTTATAAACATCCCTATTTCTTTGACCGACAGTAAATGGTTTCACTAGCTACTCACATATTTATAGAAAACTTTTCGATTTCTTGCTTTAATAACTATAAACCTAGCACCTGTGTATGGATTTTAGAGCACATCAATTTTTTTCAAGGTGATAACCGGCATTTTCACTTGATTGTTAATGGTTTTTAATCATCACTAGCACATGTACGTTTAACCTTAATTAAAATCTCGAAGAATGCGCAAACAAGTTATTGTTAATAAGTCATCTTGAAATGCAGATATCTCCTACGCTTGTCTGTAGTATAATTATTTCTCAAATAATTTTGTAATTTAACAATTTCTTTATACATATTTTATTTTTAATTATTTACAAAATTAGCCATGTATTGGACATTTTAAATTACATCCAAAAACCGAATCTATACAATGCCATGAACTGTTTGTCAAATTTTTAACACTATATCAACAAGGGAAAACCCATTTCATTCATCAACAAACCTCATTCGTTAAGTTTTCTTGTAAGATAAGGGACTAGAGTATCAACAGATGGACTTTATATGAGATGAGAATATAGACAACTCGTTCTTGTGGATTTAATGAAAGGCACATATAGTTGATTGCCTATCTATGCACTTTGCATTTATAGAAATGTAAGTTAAATGAACGGGAATGGAAAGCTTTTTCAAATTAAATTAATAAAGCAGGAAATATTTTTTTAAATATGATATAGAACGTAACAATTTTTCTTAAAATAAAATTTACTCGAATAGCACGTTTTTAGAATCCCGTGGTTGGTGTGCACGAACCAGGATTGAGAATCATAAGGTTTAAATTGTTATCACTTATATGCAATTTATAATTACTCTGTCTGAATTATTTATCTGTGTAAAAGTTAAAGTTCACAGTTTCGTCACCTACTTTGAGAGTCACTCATATTAATTGTTCTTTGGTAAAATACAAGAAAGTTGAAGTTCTGCCAAGTTACCAGGAGTCAGTGGTTGTAGTGATTTATATGTTAATTGTATCTTTTCCTATGTTATCTTTTGTTTCTGCAACACTATTTTTTCCAAAATTCTTTTTTGATAAAGGTAGCTAACTATAACAGACAACAATCTGATTATTACAGTGTGGTTAAAATAACTATTAATTGTAAGTAACAATGTGTAATCTTTCAGCATTGGTACCGTCCAATGCTATAACGAAATTCTTCTAAACTGGTATACTAAAATACAAATGTGTATTTGTTCATATAGTCAATAAACTGTCAGTTTGAAGTTCTGCAGTAGGCAAGTGATAAGATTGTTTGCAAAACATCTATTTTCTTCTCAGAACTACCTTAAAATAACAATAGCAATAATGAAAAGAAAATACTTCTACTAACATAATATGTTCCTATGTATTATCTGAGAAATAAACAAATGCAGGTAATACACAGTGTGTACTGGGATCGCTGCTCTTAAAGCAATTACAATAATAACACAACAGGACAGAAATTATGTGTCGCTTTTAACTACATATCTTCTTAGTGATAGGGGATAGGAACAAAGTTTGGATGGTTTTCATTAATTTAATTTATATTGCAAGTTCGAACTTTAATTTATCATATTTTAGATATAAAAGCATATTGTAGTTATGCTGTTGGTGGGTGGTAAGTCCTTTGTGGGCTTTTCTGCACAGCGGAACTGTTCAGCATGCCAGTAAGTTCAATGATAAAATCTATTCTATGCAATTGTTGCAGTGGGTGGCAATCAACCCTGCAATCGGCGCTGCTGATAGTTATAGATCTACAGTTTTATTAACAAAATTAGGAACAAAGAAATTAGGAAAAGAAGCCTTTGCAAGCATTCACAACTTAGCACACCCAGAAATAATGGCAACCACAAAACTGGTGTAATCCAAAAATTCGTTTGGCCTGACATCAAACCAAGATTGCTACACCTGGACACGAAGTTGTATCCATTGCCAAAGAGCCAAAGTCACAAGACACGTAATCACAGAAACACAAAATTTCAAACTACCACCTTCAAGATAGCATGTCCACATAGACATTGTTAGACCACTACCCGTGTCAAAGGGATACCGATACCGCTTTACAAGATGGCCAGAGGTAATACCTCTGCAAAACATTGAAGCTGAAACGGTAACCAGAGCATTTATAGAGCAATGGATTGCACGCTTTGGCAAACCACTCAGAGTCACATACAACACAAGATCCAAATCTTTGTCGTGAAGCCTCAACATTCAATTCTTTAAAATAGAATCTCATTCAGCAACTTTACAAATTAAAGTGCTTTCAGTGATTAAAGACATTTGCAATAATTACGCACACTAAAACTTTTGTAAATATTTTGTTGTGCATCATGCCCTTAATGTATAATTAGGTCATATTTTAAACTTGTACATAAATGTTATCTCTTTTATTACGAAGCATTAACAAGGTAACCCCCAGACAATCCAGAATTCCACACTTTGAATATATTGAATTTACTTCAAGGGATGCCCCAATGTGCTATATTGCGGTATCATTAGTTTCAAAATCACTAACAGATAAACAGCAGGCTATGCAGTTGGATTGGCCTACGTTTCTATAGCTAAAAAAATTCTTTTATTTTACTTCGAAAATACCCATGGGTTGACCGAAACATATATTTCTTGCAAAGAAATATAAATTGGAATTATTGTGCTAATCAGAATAGTAATATAATGTCAGTAGGGACCTATTAATACAATAACGCAAATAATATGCTCTCTTTGATAAGAGTCAATAGCTTCATATATCGGTAGCGTTTATGTTAAAAAGCCCGCTCTGTTCCAGGAAAAGAAACGCTGGTTTAATCCTTAAGACTTCGGTTATTATAATCGCGTTGTTGTGACATCAGTTGTCCACTGTGGAAAACACAACATTACAAACGACTATGTAGTTCATCTCATATCAAAGATACCAGAAATAAAATTTCCGTACAACTTTAGAAACTCTAGTGAGAATAAACGAAAAGGGAACTAAAGTAAAGCAGAGGCGGTGTCTTAGTCATCCTGGGATTCCACTGTCAGGATCATTAGGAATGTGACATGCATTAGAGTGGTTGGTTGCTTATTAAATCTGCTACAATGCCATATAAAAGTTCAAAAGCTTAGTGGTAGGGTTAGAGTAACAAAAGGTAGGATTGAGCAGGCTAATAAAGATTCAACCAAAAAAACTACACACATCAGAAATAAACAAAGATCAGAAGAATGCTTCAGGAATTCTAGCAAGGATCGCCGCTTATTACTTTTGATAACTTTTATTTTATAAATTTTATAGTTTAAACCACAAAGGTTATAAAAACTAACTAATCAGCAGCAAATAATCTTTACTTTAATGACACTAATTATTTTGGATAAGAAATGCCAAATGATTTACAATAATGACAGAACAATTTGTATTCATGCCACTTTGTGCAGTTGAAATACCGAAATAATATACATTAACTTTAAGCCTTATTTTATGAAGTATTTACTGTCATACTCATGATAATATTTCTTATAGCAGTTTCTTTTTGTGAAACAGGTTTTAGTATCAAGAAGAAAATTCCCCGAGAGAAGACAAAGCAACCACACTCTAAGAAAGTAGAGAAAAAGGACTGCAACGTAGTGTTCAAAGTTCCCCGCGGAACTGGCGTTAAAGCTGTTAAGAAACGTCCTGTTGAGCAAAAGCCAAATAGTAAGTTCTTATCTTAATTAATGTTTGCGTTTTTTGTTTACAGGGCAGTAATATATAACATTGTATTCTATAATACCCAGTGATGGATGGATTGTCTACATGGAGTAAAATACATGATCGTCTACACGTAGGCAATTGATGTAGACAGTCAATTCATTTTCTACATGTATACAACATAGACAATGCAAATTTAACTACATTATAGGTTTCGTTATCAATTATATGCAGTATTACTTTAAAAAAGATTAGATGATATTTTTTTATTCAAAAAACCTAAAAATAATTTCTGTAAAACGTTTCAAATGAATAATCTTCATCGGTTACAAACATCTCACAATCCAATTCAAAGTCAGCTTCAGCTATACATAGTGAATAATATAGATGTATAATTTTTTTGACCTCTCGAATGTCAGCCCATTTCTAAGCTGAGTGTGTATATTAGCTCAATTGGAAAAATGCGCTCCAACGGTATTAGCATAACTTTAAAGCAAGAATAGCTAAATTTGGATGGTGCATTTCCACTGCATTCCAAACACCAGAGGCTTGTTCAATTTTTTTGGTATAAAATTTGGAAAATTTCACTCTTTGTTTTATAATTATCAAAGTCGTCAATTCTTTCCGCTATAAGATTTTGGAGTAGAAATAAGTTTACTTTATTTTTGCTTTTTATTTAATTTATTATTATCATAAAATAGATGTAAATAATAGGCTGATAAAGCATATTTATTTGATGCCATCTCTTTTCGCAAAGCAACTTCTTCTTTAAATTTATTATTTTGTAGTTCTAAATTTAACCAGTAGTTAGCTGAATCTGCTATGAGCATGTTGCTGATTTACACGCATTGATCAATTGACAAATTAGATTAAATGGTTGAACATTGTATTTAACAGTTTTTATAAAATTGTAATCAAAAATAAGATGCGTTTTAACTTGAGAAAATTTTTTGTCTTCTCCTTCAACAGCAATAGTTTCACACACTGCAAATTATCTAGTAAGCTGATGTACGAATCACGGTAGGAACATCATCTTGTAGTAGTCGAAAGTTTCAATCTGTGCCTGCCCATTTTTATAGCTTTTGCTTCAAGATCTACTTGTTTTATTCTTTCAAAATGATTATAACCTGATCATATAATGTTCTAACCAAAACATTTTTAGCAAGCAAATTTCCTATGTGACTACTGCATGAGAATGCCAAGTAGTATGTTTTAGTAATTTTCCCATTTTAATCATAACACTGGCATTATTGGACACAACTGCATAAATATTTGTGCTGTATTTTTCGTTTGATAGTTAAAGTGATAACTCCACTAATTCAGACAATTTTTCGACATTCTCAATTTCTCCATATAAATTCCGTGCATTCAAATCTGCTTGTTTGCCATTTGAATTGTGTAGTATACTAACTACAATTTTAGTATTACATGACAAATTCTTCAAACCTATGATTAAAGCCGATTTAGAATTGACTTCACGTGTATGAGTCACTGAGTTGTCATATAAATCATCTAACATTTTTGCTGATAGATATTTTCTACTAGGTAATTGATCTACATAAGCAAAGCGTAAGTTTTTTATAAAGTTCTTATACTGAATTGATTCTGCAGAAAACGAATATTGCAGCGAAAAACAAACTTTGCTAATAAACAATTTAGTTCAGTATGTTCATTCGCAGATAAATGATCAACAAATTTAGCAATGCATCGGTCTTTGTTATTAACTTTATTTCTGCGGACTTTGTTTATTGCTGAAGCAGATTGGTTTGAAACATTCTGTTCTTTTAAAATCTCATTTGTTAAGAAAGATTTTGCAAGAAACAAACGAGTAGCTTCAACATTTGGTGTAGTAGTTGGACATGATGCTGAATACGAAAATAAAATCCAGATGCCTATGAACAAGGATTTATGGAATTTATATTGTTTACACTTAAAGACCCATCAGTGTTAACTTCTAGTTCCATACTTCTCCAGTTGCCTGACATAGAAATCTCTTCACTCTCAGAATTACTGTCATTTGTACTGTGTACAGGAACTTCAGAAGCGTTACTATTACTGGAGCTTGCACTTCTACAATGGCTACATCAACTCCTTCTCATAAGACGTTGGTAAATATTTCTGTAAAAATAATAATATACCATTGCAATTATCGAACAAATTATTATTTATTTAAATAAACCTGTGTGATTCTAGTAAAATCAAGGCAATAGGTATTATGTAATTCTTCCTTACAAACAGTACAAATTGCAGCATATTTTCCTTAGGTGTTTTTAATTAAAATAAAACAAATTATTGAACCTATTATTTTTATATCTTCCAACCATTTTTATATTTTTTTTAATAAACATATAAACATTAAACAAACTTAAATGCCTGTGACCTGACTAAATACTGTTATGTCCATTGTTTTAAAAAGGTTATGTTGGACCGAATTTTGTTGTTATTTGTTTTTATTTTTCTAGTATAACTGATTTTGTTTTTATATATATGTTGTGGCGTCAGTGTAACTTATTTGTCTTAATGGGCGCCAGTGAACAAAAATCTTCAGACATAGCTAGGGGTCTATTCCTGGGTAGAGCAATAAGAAGTGGGGGGTAAGTCGCATTTTGTTTGCAAACCACAGCTAAACTAAATTAAATAGGCGCCACCAAGTCCTGAGATAATCACGATAATAGCAGAGCACGGTTCTAAGGGCGGACGTGGAAACCCAAAGATAAAACGATCGCCTTCGTTAACAAAAACTTGTCTTACAAAAATAAGACGCAGCTCCTGTAAGAAATTGCAAAGATTAAATAAATAAAAATGTAGAACACCATTTGTGTCCTATAAAAGTATCAAAATTAAAAAAATGTATATCCAATATGATATTGGCACAAAATTATTACTCAAAAATTTTACCTTTGTGTAATCAGATTTGATCGCATTTGACCAAAATAAAAGCCTCAAAGTTTAACTAATTGTTTACTAAAAAAAACTCTTTTTAAAATTTCGGAACTTTTTAACAAGTAAAAAAAAATTCATCATTAACATCTATATCAAAGTCAAGGTTTTGACTTTTTAAAACAACTAACTACTCTTCAAACATGAACCTGCTTTAAACATTTGAGTGAAAATAATTTGTAAGCATAATACACTGAATTAACGTTCTAACCTGGGCAGAACTTTTCAGGTAGATTACAATTTCTAGATTCTTACACAGCATGTCTTTAAATTTTCAGATTTAGACTTTATAATTTACATGTAGATAAATGCTAATCACAAAAATAGGAATGTTTAGTTTAAATTCAATGACAGCTGCACGAAGCATCTGCTTTCATGACAACATCTGTCAACTGTGCAACACAAAAAGTATGACGTCGAAAACATACGTTGAAATTATCTAAGGTTCAGATGGAATAAAGCTTGTAATTATATAAACGTAACTTGACAAAATTTCGTTCTACGGCTTATAAAACCAGTTCAACAATAATTGAGAACTACACAGATTACATGTTGAAAACATAATAGCAACTTTACGTGCTTTATATGATAGTCTGTTTATCAAATTTTTATGACATTTAAAACACATGCATGAAATATCTTGTATCTAATAACGAACCAAACTGCCTCTGTTGCTCCACGACAAATCGAGATGGAAATTCATATTCTTCAAGCAAGGTTACTAGCCATTTCTAATTTGGGACAACTGCAATCAAAACCAACATCCATAATTCTTAGTTGACGAATTCTTAGTTAACAAATTCTTAGTAGACAAATTCTAAATTGACAAATCTTAAGTGACGAATCCTAAATGATGAATCCTACATGACGAATTCTACATGACGAATCCTACATGACGCGCTAAATAAATGAAACCAAATTAAATTAGTTCGTAAAATATATACTTTACCAACCGTTAGTAGAAGGTATCAAAATAGTTTCAGGTCTAGCACGACCTGACCTGCTTACATTAGTAATTTATTCGAAGGTCGACTGCCTCTAGCCGGGAATACATCTTGATAAGGCGGTTGCTAGCGGACGACTAACTCGACGAAGCAAGAACCGAACGATAGCGACGTTAGAGGTGGGGAATATGAAAGAAACAGCTAGAGATGCTTGACGAAGTAACTTTATGTCACAGATATTTTAATATAAGAAGATTAATAAGGAATAAGGCACGCTTAGCGCATTATCCTCGTAATTCAATGCGAATAATTATTGCTGAAATTAAACATGTTACACTGTGTCAGTGTCATACATGCCATCTCATCATTCAAGTGTTAAACGAGTGTCTAGTTTACCAATGAATTAAGCTTTTGCTCTATTGATGCTGGTTGTAGTACGGAATTACTATTGTATACACAATGTCTATGTATTGTTTACTTTGTCTACATCAAAATCAATTTTTTATGTATTGTCTACATGTAAATGTAGACAGTAATAGATTACGTATATTTGCCCATCATAGATAATACGTAAGGCTATAAAAATTCTTAAAATCTAATCCTTATCAGTAAAACTAGATTAAAGTGATCAAGTTTATTACATTTTTGGACATAATAATATATAAAAATGTACTAATTTTGGAAGCAGTTCATATTCTGTGGCCACCAATATATCGAAAAATTAGCTAAATTAAAATGATTAACAATCAGAGTTTTAGCAATATATAGTTAGTGATTACATAATTAATGCAATTGTCAATAAAATAAAAAAATATATATCCTTATATGTTTAAAGAATCAATATTATCACAGCAATTGTTGTTTTAGTGCATCACCTCAATTTCCAAGCGATGGAAAGAATAGATGTTACCCAAAACAAAAATTGATCAAACTAAACGTTCAAACAAGCTTTTTATCTTGTGATTTAATTAAAGCTGTTGTCTATACAGGACATGTTAGACCGAAGTAGGATGACTGTTGCAGAGCGGTTAATAAATATTTTCCTCACAATTCACATTTCGCTCGTATTAATAAGCAAGTGAATTTAATTTAGAAATAAAACAACTCTAAAACAGAACGTACCGTCCACCTAACTGTATGGAATTTTTCACACAAAACTACATGAACGACAATGGACAGAGCTTTGCGACAGGATGTTTCAGATTGCCATTAGGGGTTTTGAGTGTTACAACCCAAATGCCGTCACTCCCTGGATGCACAGTTACAACACGTCCAAGCGACCATTAAAGGGGTGGACATTCTCGGATTTAATTAAGACTAAAGTACCGAGGTTAATTGGAGACGAAGTTTTATGCCACTTGGAACGTTGCTGCAGTGTGTGCTGGGACCAACGGGTTCAAAAATCTTTATGAATATGTTGGAGTAGTTGCCAACCCAGTAGACGGTCTAGAAATACTGGCTAAAGGAGATAGTGTTAAGACCTGACCTGGCGTGAGAGGTACAAATCGTTGGGGTTGTTACTAGCAGCAGTTAGAAGGTGCGAGTTTAGAATGGATTTGTTTTGAATAAAAACGGTAGATAACTCTTCGTATGTTTGGACTTGTTTATTCATGGTACAGAAGAACAAAGTTTTTGCAGACTTTACACCCGCCTCCCATAGTCCACAGATGGAAGGGGCAGAAGGTAAAGTAAAATGACCATAAATATGATTTTTGTATGCAGCGGATTTTGCGAGAGAGACTGTTTAATTGTGTGGACCAATAAAACTTGTTCCGCAATCACTGTGAAGATGGTCACAGAGGTCGGGTTCGGCAAAAAACTGACATAGCAGCTAGGAAAGCGTTGGTAGATAGATTCGACACCAACTTAAGATGCAGAGCTTTAACACACATACAAATAAAGAGGTATATGTATTCATACTCATTTTGTGTGGTTCAAATTCCAAAATTATATATGCCAACCTTTAACTTCTTCTTATGGCGTCTTTACTCTGATATTTACAATAAAATTTATATAGCAGTTTTATTTTGTGTAGCAGGTTTTTCCATCAGAATCCTGTATCCTTCAGGGGAAACAATGGCGAAAATGTTGGAATACATATGCTGAACATGCATCAAATCGTATGTGGTTTTAAGTTATATAAAAATGTGCTAATGATGTTTTGACGTATTTACTGTGATATTCGCAAAAAAAATTACCTATAGCAGTTTTATTTTGTGGAACAAGTTTTTTCATCAGAATTTTGTATCCTCCAGAAGAAACAAAGGCGAACATGTGGGAATACATATTGATGAACATACATCAAATCGTATATGGTTTTCAGTTATATAAAAATGTGCTACTGATGTTTTGATGTATTTACTGTGACATTCACACTAAAATTACCTATTCGGTTTTATTTGGTGTAACAGGTTTTTTCATCAGAATGCTGTATCCTCCAGAGAAGATGATAATGTTACGCTTTAAGGTACCACAGCAAATACATCTTAAGGAGAAGCACCCATCTTAATTAGGAAACAATGGCGAACATGTTGGAATAAATATTGATAAACATTCATCAAATCCTGTGGTTTTAGGTTATATAAAAATGTGCTAAATATTTTGATGTATTTACTGTGATATTCACAGTAAAATTACCTATAGCAGTTTTATTTTGTGGAACAAGTTTTTTCATCTGAATGCCGTATCCTCCAGAGGAAACAATGGCGAACATGTTGGAATACATATTGATGAACATACATCAAATCGTAAAAGATTTTAAGTTATATAAAAATGTGCCAATGATGTTTTGATGTATTTACTGTGATATTCACAATAAAATTACCTATATCAGTTTTATTTAGTGGAACAGGTTTTTTCATCAGAATGCTATACCCTCCAGAGGAAACAATTGCGAACATGTTGGAATACATATTGATGCACATACATCAAATCGTATTTGATTTTAAGTTATATAAAAATTGTGATATTTATAATAAAATTACCTATAGCAGTTTTATTTTGTGTAACAGGTTTTTTCATCAGAATGCTGGATCCTCCAGAGAAGATGACAATGTCGCGCTTTAAGGTACCACAGCAAGTACAGCCTAAGGAAAAGCGCCCATCTTCAATAGCAGACAATGGTGAACATGTTGGAAAACATATTGATGAACATACATCAAATCGTATGTGGTTTTAGGTTATATAAAAATGTACTAACGATGTTTGTTTTAGTTAAATATTGGGCTGTTCCTGATATGGACAAATTGGAGGAGTGGCGTACTACCAAAGATTAGTAATTGATGTCCATTTATTGGAAAGGGAAGGATGGAATATATTCTAAGCATAATGTAGGGTTTATAATTTTTTTTCTGTAGCATGTTTAAAGCAGTTCAATACACAAGTTTATAATATTTTTAATACAATGCATTCCTGGTTTGAACCATGTCGTCGTAGAGATGTTTTAATCGCTGAATGGAATATACAAGGTGTCTAAGATGAAGGCGCACAGCATGGGGATTTTGATAACAGTAAGATATACAAATTTGGTTAAATGGAGAAAAAGTTGGAGAAATACAGTGATAATCATTTAGTCTTTACAGATCTAAAAGAAATTTCATTATGAAGTTATTTAAAAAAAAGAAATTTTGAGATTTTAAAATATTTAATTTCTCGTGTAATAAATGCAAACAGAATAAAACAAATTGTACTTTCTTATAGTACTTTCTGATGGACTATCACCAGGCACTGTTAGTTTTCATCCTAAGACGTTTTGCTTTTATTGGGCCATCATCAACTCTTTTTTTTTAAATACGTTCCTAAAATTTTTTTATGGAATTCTAAAGCTTATTGTATCCCAATGATTTTGCAACTTTTTCTCTATTTAATCAAATTTGTATGTCTTACCGTTACCAAGATCTCCATGCTGTGTGTCCTTATCTTGGACACCTTGTGTGTGTGTGTGTGTCTATATATATATATATATATATATATATATATATAAGGTCACAAGGGAGGTATACTTCATGTAAACAACCCAAAAATCAAGAAAACTAAACATTTGAATCATAAAAAGTACACAATTCATTAATTATGCAAAACGCAAATACCAAACACCCTGTACAAAATCAACAGCTAACTACAGTCAATGAAAGGAAGTTCCTTCTTTAATAATTTAACCCCATTTAGTAAAATTAATAACTCTGTGCACAATCCAATTCACTTTAAAAACAGTAATACATTTTAAATAAATACAAATTTGGTGTATCTAAAGTAAAACAAACGTGAAACGAATTTTTTTAAACTCAACGCATTAGTGTAAGAAAATAATCAATATGCATGCTCATAATAAACTGGCATTCAAAACAAGCATATTTCATAATGCACGAAGTCAATAAACGCATCTAATCCCTTTATAAAATTTAGAGTACGTGATGTTTTAAGTGTGAAATCGCCAAATTTGAATAAAATCCAGCATATGAGGAAAACAAAATACGGAACTATACGTTTTGGCGTACATGCAAGATTAAATATAATAGTTCAAAAATCCTTGTACAAAATTACAATTACGTGATGCTAAAAGGTACAAAGTATCAATTGCCAACGAAATTCATAATATAAAGCTTATTGACTACGTGATTTTTGAAGTGTATGAACGATGCATACAACACATAACTCCGAGTAAAATCCAACCGGCTGCATGATACGAGCAGTGCAACGCCTCTTCCATGGTAAAATAACAATATAGAGAACGGTCAACTAATAACAGCACATGGGATGTCTTGCTTATACAATACACATCAAGCTGATAACATTCATTGATTCCTTAAACCTAAGCACAAGCTGTACTGATCGAAATAAGAGTATTATGCAAAGTTCAATTGTGAAGTGAAACAAAAATTTATAAGTGAAAGTAACAAGAATTAAAACTTCGAGTAAATAATACAGTCAAGTGCGCGTTCAAACATACAAGTTGGATTGTTGGGGGGTGAGTGAGGTGATAAGATATGCTAATTATAAGGAAGGACCAATTGCTTTTTGTAGCAATACCAAGGGCGGTGGAGCGGTTATGTAATAACTAAAAACAACTACACCAAACTACTTAATGAAGGGTATAAATACCTTAAAGCCTGTGCCGCTGTGGGCAATAAAAGTTCACACACAAAAGCTTGCGGACAACCAATAACACGCACGTTTGGGTGTCGCTGTCGCTTTCAAAAGCTCTCACACAACCGTCTTCTGCAAGGGTTCGAATGCAACTGTGTTCACGCACTTCCACTGTCGGTATATAATGTTTCACTGAAAACTGTAGGATACCCGCACTACTGGTGTTTATTGTCAACCACTACCAAATTGTTCAATGACGACGTAACATACCGCCCACCAAATTCATAGAATTTTGAAAAGGAGAGAAGTAGGTTGGGTGAAGGAAATCACATGGGATTTGACCTTGCTAGGAAAACAGGTAACGAAAGATAGGGTAGTACACTACAGCGAGCGATATTACCAACTATGCAAAATATAAAAATATATATATATATATATATATATATATATATGAAAATAATCAAATATGTAAAAATAATATACTACTATACATGTAAAAAATGTGTATATACATCTAAACATACAATAAAATTAAAATACCGGTAGCGGCGCTAGTTTGACCAAAGGTCGTTTTAATGTGCCATGTGCAGTTTTGACTTCAGCGACACGTATAATACCGTCCGCACCGGGAAAAGTATTAATAATACGACCAAACCTCCATTGAAGTGGAGAAAGCTGGTCGTCCTTGATGAGGACAATAGTGTCCTTTTCAACTTGTCGGACACCTACCTTAGAGTGCCATTTAACCTTTTGATTCAGAGTATGTAGTACTCATGGCTCCAGCGAGCCCAAAAATCTTGATGGAGTTTTTGCAGGAGTTTCCACCTGCTCTTTAATGGTAAAACGTTGGTTGAATGGTCCTCATCTGGTGGTGCAGAAAGAGGTTCCATAGTTAGGAAATGACCTGGTGTTAAGCAACGCAAGTCATTTGGATCCGAACTCAAAGCGCAGAGTGGCCTTGAATTTAGAACAGATTCAATTTGTGTAAGAACTGTGTAAAGTTCATCAAAGGTAAGTTTTTGTTCGCCGATTACGCGAGCTAGGTGTGTCTTTACCGACTTAACACCGCTTTCCCACAAGCCACCGAAGTGAGGGGCACTAGGTGGATTAAACGACCACTTTATCTTTTCTGAGGTTACTGCACTATGCAGATAACTCATAAGCTGACGATAGGCACCTACAAAATTAGTACCGCAATCACTAAATATTTGAGAACAGCGTCCTCGACGTGCTATAAATCGTCGCAAAGCGGCAAGAAACGCCTCTGCCGACAAATCCGAAACAAGTTCAATATGTGCGGCCTTAGTGGCAAAACAAACAAAAATACAAATATAGGCCTTAAGAGTTTTAGAACCTCGTAGGCGGTTAGCCTTTATTAAAGAGGGCCAGCAAAATCAACACCAACAATACTGAACGGTTTGATTTGGGTAATACGTGCTGCCGGTAGGTCTCCCATAGGAGGAGTTACCAGGACCGGTTTGGTACGAAAACATCTATGACAGGATGATAAATAATTTTTGATTGAATTTTTAATAGAAAGGATCCAGAAATTCTGTTGGATAAGATACGCTGTGGTATTAACACCGGGATGGCAATACCTTTCATGAGTTGACCGAATGATAAGTTCGGTTAATCGGTGCCGCTGAGGCAATAATGCAGGAAACTTTTCGAAATAGGAAAGCGAAGAATGTGTCAAGCGCCCACCTACTCTTAAGATATTTTGTGGATCAACAAATGGAGAAAGTTTTCAAGCTTTTAGGTAATTTACGGTTTGCCTTGATCGAAGCTATTTCCTTTGAAAATGTAACATTTTGTACATGCCGAACGATAATCATGAGAGCATTGTGTAATTCAATGTCTGTTAAGGGACCCGTATGACGTTGAGCCATGGGTTTAGAAAATCTATAAATGTAAGCCACGATGCCTTGGATTTTATATAACGATGAAAAGCGACTTAGTAAAATGTCAATGACGTTTGGATCTGTTTGAGCGACAAGTGTTAGGATCTTCTTTTCCGTAGTTACCTCAGCAATTGAGGTTGACAATGTTGGTTGAGGCGGCCACGAGTCACTAGGGTAGTGAAGCCATTCAGGCCCCGCCCACCATAGCGAACATGAAATAACCGCGCTTGGCATTAATCCCCGAGATGCAGGATCAGCCGGATTATGCGAAGATTTAATATAAAACCATCGGCTAGGTGCAATGATTTCTTGAATATGGCTAACACGGTGTTACGTGCCATTGCACTTTAACATTGTTATAGGTTAGTTTTTGGTGTACGGAAGTTTCCCGCCATATTTTTAAATACGCGGTACGCGGGAACTTTTAAATGGACTAGGCGGTACTTCCGGCACGTCATGGTAGTGAGTTTGCATAGTGTGCTTATCCCTAGAGGGTTAGGGCAATACTAGACAATGGGGTGGGAGAGTTCTCGGCTTCTCTCGCGATAACGTGGCTTTTGACCTGGTATCGTCATGTCAAGTGCACGTTTCTATCTTTGGTAACGTATCGTTAGGGTTTACCTATGTAGTTCCTTTCCTAATTATCGTTTGTTTGTCTACCTTATACCTCTTCCTGTCCAAACCTTACATAGGCAAGAATTTGCTGCCACCGAGGACTACCGATCTTCACGCCTGAGGGTGACCTCATGTTTATCTAGCTAGCCGGAGCCGTACCGTACGCTTTTGCTAGCGTCGACGTTCATCTCTAATTCCTTCGGGAGGAGCCCCGACTGAAGTGGTTAGAGGCCTACCGAGTGAAGTTGCAGGCGGAAGCAGAATACCTGATGTGAGTAATCTTTTACGTATTTTTATTTTGTGCATGCCTTATTTTTGGTGTTAAAAAATGTAGTAAATTTGCGTAGGATTGCGTAATATTGATGACATCATTGATAGTTGACGCGCCCTAAATCTGTATAAGAATAAGTGCAGCCAACTGTTGATAGTGTCTCTTAACCCACGCTACCGGTGTTGCATTTATAGAACTTTTTGGTATATGTAACCGTGTTAAACGTAAGAATATGGCGCTCCAACGTTTTTTTTAGGTGGTATGCCTATGGAAGGTATTAATTAAGGATTAAACAGGCTTTTTCATCTAAATAAAATCAATAATTTTTATTTATCTATGTTACCTAAGATATCTGTAGCTTTTTGATTTCAGTTGGTACCTTGGAAAAATTCACTAGAATATTTTCAGTAATTGACAGATTAGCGTTTGCAATGTAAACTTTGTTATTGTAACATGTACCTTTTATCAAAATTGCTAATCTATTTAACTTATTGTAGTTTTATAATGAAATTCAAACTGCACTTATATGCAAAAATGTGTCAGTTATATGAAAAAATGCGTAGTGTCTAAATAAACTCCAAGGATTTATGGATAACCTCACTTTTTCAAGTAAGTACAATAAATATTTTAATTGCATTTTTACCTTATATCAGCTAAAATATAACCCTTGCCGTATATAATAAAAAAACTGTACCTAAGATTCTCTAGTTTGTTTATAAAAAAACTGTTTCAATCAATTACCTATTAAAATATAACTTTTGTTTGTTTTCCTTAACTCTAAAAAGCCCGTTTTTGAAACTTAAATGCACTGTCTTGTATGTTACGTTTTAAAAATGCTTAAGTGATTACCTATTTAACAACAAAATTGTTTGCCTAAATATAGATCTCTTGTTTACCTAAGTTTTTAGTGTCTTTTAAAGCGTTTTAATCAATCACTTGTTTAACTAATATTTAAACTCCCTTTTTAAAGAAACCTTATGTTTAAAAAAATTTAGCGTAACGATTTGACCTCTGGAATATATTTTGAAGGTGCTGCATTATAGAGCCTCGTTCTATCTGTAAAAAATTTGCCTTACCGATGCGTTTCTCTATTTTAGAGGGCTTTTTTTTGTAGCATATGAAGGATATATCTCCTTATTAAGCATTTATCTTGTTTAGATACCTTTAAATACAGTTATTACAAGATTATCTATTAAAATATAACGTTTGTTGCTTTCTTAACTTTAGAAGATAGGTTTTTGAAACTTTTATGTTACATTCTAAAAACTGCATTATGGATTTACCTATTGAACTAATATCTTAATTACCTTTACAAGAAAACCTTGTGGTTAAACTTCCTGATTCCCGTTAATATCGTATATCTCATATATCGTGTCTCGAATATTCTATTCACCATGAACGTGTCACATTTAAAATCCCTCGAATTGATCTACGAGCTTGAGTGTAGGAATATTATCGCTGCTAGTAATCAGAATGATAGGAGATCTCAGCTCAGGGCCATTTTGGCACAGGAAACGAAAGGCATTGCTATCTTAAAGAAACCCGTTGGCGACTGGCCCCTTAACGTATCGGAAATTAAATTATCTTTGGATGACATATCGGGTATAATAAATAGAACAGATCCTGGTGCTAGTAATATCGAGCTAGGGAGATTGACTTCGAGAATAACTCACGTCAAACAGCGTGTTGAATTATTATCTTTATATGACGATGCCCAAGCGACTCAATCTAAACAAAGTTTGTTGTCCGAGGTGTTATTGCTTGAAGGGATTGTTCTGGAAAGACTTAATCCTAATGCAGACGTAGATATATCGTCACCCTTTTCAAATCTCGCTCTCGTTTCACCTAAACCTGTAGGAAAACCTATACCTGTATACAAATGGGGTCTCACTTTCGAAGGGTTTGATTCGAAGGTGTCTTTATCATCCTTTCTTGATCGTATTAATGATTTCAAAATCTCTCGCGGGTGTACCGACCAGGACCTATTTGTCTCAGCTGAAGATTTGTTCTCAAACTCAGCATTAATATGGTACAGAAACATACGAGACCAAATTTCTACCTGGGAGGAGTTAGTTGCGTGTTTAAAACGAGACTTCCTACCTTATGGCTATATTAACGACCTTTGGAACGAAATACGTAACCGAACCCAAGGTCCTGACGAAAATGTTGTTTCTTTTATTACCTTATTAGAAGCTTTATATAGCAGACTCGACAAAAAACCTTCCGAATCCGAAATTATCGATCAATTACTTAGAAATTTAAACCCCTATTTCTCAGAACGTTTGGCATTACAGCCCATATCTTCGCTAGCCCACTTTAAAGACCTGTGTCGTTCTCTTCAGGAAGTGAGGTCAAGAATTAACAAATATCGTCCACCCCCCGAGAAACTATCTGGTCTTTTAGAACCTGATTTAGCTTGCCAAGTTCGAGCTTCCCGTAAAGTATCTACACTTAACGTTCCTTCTACCGTTACTAACAACTCACTTACCTGTTGGAACTGCAAGCGAAGTGGACATAACTATACTGTCTGCACATACCCTAGAAATATTTTTTGTTATGGTTGTGGTCGCTCAAATATCTACAAATCTAACTGCACCAACTGTAATCCTAACGTATCGGGAAACTCCCGTCGAGATATTTCAAATCAGGGTGTGAATATCTCAAGAAACCAAAATCGCCCTCATCACCAATCATTCAACGGACCCAGACGCCAATAAATTCAAATCATAAAACTACCTCTAACGTTGTACCGTCATTAAATTTATCTAACAATAATACCGCTACTATTAATGTACAAAATGCCTTACCTTTATTAGAGGAATTATGCTACACTACTCCAGCTTAGTGGTCTAAGTGGTTACAAACCGTCAATTCCTTTTACCATAAAAAGACTGCTGCCGTTTCACAACTTGTTAAAAAACCCTTCGATAACCGTCCACACTTATCTATTTCAATAGGTTCCTTAAATGTAATTGCTTTACTGGATACAGGTTCTTCATGTTCTCTTATAAATAACGAAGGTTTATATCAATTATCTCAACAAAATATCAAAATTCAAATTATTCCCGAAAAAACTTCTATAAATTTAGCTGACGATAATCAAATACATGTAACCGGTTCCCTTAAGTTAAAAATTCGAGTAAAATCTCTTGAACGTGAGGTTTTATTTTTAATTGTCCCTGCATTAGCGTATCCTTTTCTACTAGGCGTTGATTTCTGTAAACTTTTTAATCTGTCACTTTATTTTCAGGATTTTTCATGGCAAACCTCTCTTAAAACGAACTCTTGTGCATCTACAGGAATATCTAACAAAATTTCTCTTACTGACTCCCAAAATGTAACCCTTAACGCTACAATCGACAAATTTCGCAAACTTAATACCTCTGAACTTGGTTGTGTTACGACGGCGACACACGTTATCTCTACAGGTGATGCCCTTCCCTTTAAGCAACGTCAATATCCCTTATCGCCTGCCTTACAAAAGCATTTACATGCTGAAATAGACAAAATGTTAGAATCTGGTGTATCTCTCCTTCAAATTCACCATGGACCTCTCCTGTATTACTAGTTCGGAAGAAGAATGACGAATGGCGTGTCTGTTTTGACGGCAGGAAGTTGAATTCCGTGACTGTTTCTGACGCTTACCCTCTACCTAGAACTGACTCGATTTTAAGCAGGCTTCGTAACGCAAAATTTATCTCATCTATCGACCTTAGACAAGCTTTTTATCAGATACCTCTCGACTTATCTTCTCGTCAAAAAACTGCTTTTTGTGTCCCAGGCCGAGGTCTTTTCGAATATAATTTTTTGCCATTTGGTCTCTGTAACGCTCCACAAACTTTACAACGTACTATGGATCAAACGTTGGGTCCTATCTTACACCAGGAACGTGCCTTTGTATTTTTAGATGATATCTTAGTTATCTCAAGTTCTTTCGATGAACATATCGCCACATTAAATGAAGTTGCAGAACGTTTAAGCGCAGCAGGTTTTAAGATAAACTGGGAAAAGTCTCAATTTTGTCGTTCATCCCTCACATTTCTCGGTTTTATTATCGATGGGACTGGCTTACGAGCAGATCCTGCTAAAGTCGATGCTATTACTAAATTTAAAACACCTAAAACTATTACCGAAATCAAACGTTTAATTGGAATGATTAGCTATTATCGCATCTTTCTACCCAATCTTTCAACTATATCCGCACCCATTACTGCTTTAATTAAAAATAAAAAGAAATCCCAAACTATCGAGTGGAATTTAGAATCCCAACAGGCTTTCGAACAAATTAAAACATTAATCACTTCAGCACCTATCTTAATTTCACCAAATTTCAATGATAAGTTTTTTATACAAACCGATGCCTCACTTACTGGTTTAGGTGCAATGTTATTCCAGGTAAACAATGGTTTAGAACATCCAATCGCTTATGCGAGTCGTGCCTTAACTTCTGTCGAACAAAAATACTCTGCTACCGAACGAGAATTATTGGGCGTTATCTTTGGCATCGAGAAATTTAGAAGATATGTTGAAGGTACACACTTTACCGTAATCACTGATTGTGCAGCCCTCACTTGGCTTAATAACTTGAAACAACCCGCAGGTCGTTTGGCAAGATGGAACTTGCGTATATCTCAATTTACTTTCGATGTTAGGCATAGGCCTGGCAAATTAAATATCGTACCTGATGCCTTATCTCGTGATGTCGTTTCTCTTAACCTTCCAAATTTAATTCTGGATATCTGGTACCTCAATATGATTAAAAAAGTTTCCGATAATCCCGACAAATTTCCTACCTTTCGTGTAACTAATAATAGACTATATAAATTTGCATCTTCGTCCCCACATAAAATATCGAATATACCTGAATGGAAACTGGTCGTGCCCACTGCAAACCGCAGTGAGGTGCTCAAATTATGTCACGACGATCCCTTAGCTGCACACCTTGGTGTTACAAAAACTCTCGCTAAAATATCTGAATTATATTACTGGCCCACACTTAAGCAATCTGTTTGTTGCTACATAAAGAGCTGTAAAATTTGTGGTTCCCATAAGAGTTCACAAGATGCTCGTCCTGGTTTAATGGGTAACTTTAAGCGTGTATCTTATCCATTTCAATTAATTTCGCTTGACTTATTAGGACCTCTCCCTCGATCGAAAAGAGGTAATCAATATCTTTTAGTGGTTACCGATTGGTTTTCTAAATTTGTTATGGTACAACCCTTACGTAAAGCTACCTCCGCAGCAATAATTAAATTCCTAGAACAAAATGTCTTTCTTATCTTTGGTGTCCCACAGATTATTCTTTGTGACAATGGTGCACAATTTATCTCTAAAGATTTTCAGAATTTCGTTAAAAGTTACAAAGTACAAAAAATTTGGTTTAACGCAAAATATCACCCCCAAGTAAACCCTACCGAAAGAGTAAATAGAGTTTTAATTACCGCTATTTCGTCTTATATTGATTCAGACCATACTACATGGGATGAACATATCTTTAAAATTGCCCAAGCTTTGCGTACATCTAAACACGAAGCAACCCAATTCACTCCGTCATTTCTTGTTTTTGGAAGATATACCCCAATCGATGGGAGTTACTATGGTTTAGTGCCTGACGATACTAACGTAATTGAATTTGACGATAAAGTACGTTGGGACAAAGACCAACAGTCATTACCTTCTATCTTTAGAAAAATCTGTTAAAAGCATACGAAAAGAGCAAGGACCATTATAACTTACGTAAACGAAATATTTCCTTCGCGTTGGGCGAACAAGTTTGGAAAAAGAACTATGTCTTATCGGATGCATCTAAGAAATTCTCTTCAAAATTAGCCCCTAAATTCATTCTTTGTAAGGTCACTCGTGTTATTAGTCCTCTTATCTACGAACTTCAGGATGCTGAAGGAAAACGCCAAGGCAGGTGGCATATTAAAGACCTTAAGCCATTCTCTACCGACCCAAATGCTAATTAAGTTTTTCACGTTCCATTCTCCTCACGATTTACCTAATATTTTTTTGTTCTCACCATCAATTAGTTAACTTTAATTACTTATTCCTTCTCTCATATAGTATATAATTTCTTATACGTTTAACTTTACTTACCTTAATTTAGCTATCTTTTTCTTTTGGTTGACTTTTCCTTCACCATACCGTTAGATATATATCACTTCATCCTCTACACCCCCCAATATAACTCTGTCGTTTCATTTAATTAACCCTTGAACTTTTCCTACTACATATTATTTGGTTTTTAGTATTTCTCTTACATGGTTTAATTGTGTGGTAATTGTCGTAACTTTGGTTGAAATAACTCATTGAATTTTTATGATTGGTTTTAGCTGATGTTGAGTGAATGCTTTCTTCTTTGGACTCACATAGGAGACGCGGCCTATGCCATTGTAAGAAATAGTTCGTATTCGCAGTTGCAAAAAACTAGGATTGCCTATTCCATGTGTTTTTCTTCTGAATTATTGCAGTCGCCCACATTATACTACACTATTATTTGCTTCTTTTTCTACTAAATCTACATAACCTATAAACATTTTTTTCATTGTTTTTTATTGAACTTTGTGGTGAGGTGCTATTGCTTCTTATTGTTATCTTATTAAATTCTCGGTTGTTTTAGCATATTGGGACAGTGTATCTGTATTTAACTGCTTATAATTGGGCATTGTGTGTGTTTAGGGTGCTACCGTTTTAAAAAACTACCTTAAAACAGTTTCTTTTTGTGTGTTTGTATCTGTAATGATACTTGTAAGTTGTTGTGTCAACTTTTGTCTGATTTTCTTATCGTAGTCAATGTACTCGTAGGAAAATGATCGCACTAGTTCTCTTAGGAGCCTAGTGAATGTTAACATATGTTATACCTTATCTTGTCGGATTAATATCGCAGGTGGTCCTTCAGACTGCGCTGTGTTTAACAGGGACAACTCTCTACCTTCTCTCGGACGCTTGTCCAAAAACTATACTTTTTTCTTAACCCGCTATCTCCGCTATGCCTTATTCTTCTCTTGGTGGACCTGTTCTTGTCCCGGAACACCCGTCTGCCACATAAGAATGATGTTCCCTCATTCCGAGCCACTGACCACACTGGTTGGTTGAGTAGCGCTTTGCTATCCACCTTTCCCTCTGTCGCTTTTGCTCAATGCGAGCCCTTCCTCTACTTTCTTCTACCTGGAGGTGCCTCTTATGCACTCCAAAAAACCAACCTCCTTCTTTTTACCTTTCCTATTTCTACTGCCTTTTCATTTCTGTTAGTCACCGTGTGGTTGTGCGGGAGGTTTTCACAGACACCTGGACCATGTCTCTGCGAATCTTTCGTGGGGTCATGCGGTGCCGCTGTCAGTGCATGGGCTCTGGCAGTGAAGGTATGTATGAGTGTGTGAATGTGTGAGTGAATGAGTATATCTTATATACCGAGTGGATATCGGGTGATACTTTCACCGATATCGATCAACGCTGGGTGCAGGAATGCACCCAAATGTCTTTGCCGGTCCCCTGTGCTGTTCGTGTGAACGGACCTGCTTCACGGGTCTCTCTTTTTAGAGGGCACGGGTTAATCCCATTTAAACGGCTCTACTGGAGCCACTCTTTTGTTGTTATTCATTGTCTTGGGTAATAACTAGGCCAATATCTTTGTCTTCTTTATTATCCTTGATAATACCTTTAGTTTTAATATCGTTATCTTACTGATTACCTTTAGTAATAACCTTAGTTAGTATCGTTATCTTACCGATTACCGTTAGTAATAATTTTGGTTTAATTTCTCGTTATCTTACCGACTACCGTTAGGAATAACTTCGAGTTATTTCGCGTTATCTTACCGGTTATCTTGAGTAATAACTTCTGTTTAAATTCATGTTACCTACTATCTCTTATAATCACTTTTACTTAATATCGCGTTATCTTATCTTGTATCTCAAATAACAACTAAAGCTTAATACCGTTATCTTATTCATTACCTTTGAGGATAACAACTTAAGCTTAATAACATTATCTTATCTACTATCTTTAACAACAATTTGAGATCTTATCTTATCTTTTTATCGTCCTAACGTGTGGTATATATGACCAGACGTGGGAATTATCTTTCTGAAATTTAAGTGAAAAAGCTAACCCAATTTAGAAATGTAATTTGTCAGGTTAGCATATAAGGATTTAGTAGGTGGTACTTTTGGTAAATTTGTTGATTCACAACTATGTCATGGACAAGTTTTAAACGTGCATCATTAGGAAACCAAAGTACCAGTAACAAAATTTGCTGGAGTGCAAGGTGACGCACTCTCATGAACATTTTTAAATTTGGGCACTTCTTGCCAAAGGAAGAATAGTTTCAATGCAACACTTATGTGTGTTTGCACATAACAACTTTTGTGTTAGCTTTAGTTAGATAAGTTTAGATAGGTTTAGATAGTTTAGGCGACTTGTCGCACCCGTGTTAGTTTAAGTAGTGTTTCATGCTCCCCGACAAATTTGTGCTGTCGGTAATTAGTGTAGTCGCAGACTACCGGGCTACCTATTCCGTTTCCTGGTACTTCGGTAGACGTGTTATCGGTCGAAAAAACCAGGTGGCGCCTTATATAAACATTTTGTAGGTTTTAAGTTAGGGTTTATCTAGGGTAATTAGGATTTAGATTTTAAGCTGTTACTGTCCTAACAGACTTTTTCTTTTTTTAAGTTTTTTCTTTTGTGGCTTTGTCGCGATTGTTACGTGCCATTGCACTTTAACATTGTTATAGGTTAGTTTTTGGTGTACGGAAGTTTCCCGCCATATTTTTAAATACGCGGTACGCGGGAACTTTTAAATGGACTAGGCGGTACTTCCGGCACGTCATGGTAGTGAGTTTGCGTAGTGTGCTTATCCCTAGAGGGTTAGGGCAATACTAGACAATGGGGTGGGAGAGTTCTCGGCTTCTCTCGCGATAACGTGGCTTTTGACCTGGTATCGTCGTGTCAAGTGCACGTTTCTATCTTTGGTAACGTATCGTTAGGGTTTACCTATGTAGTTCCTTTCCTAATTATCGTTTGTTTGTCTACCTTATACCTCTTCCTGTCCAAACCTTACATAGGTAAGAATTTGCTGCCACCGAGGACTACCGATCTTCACGCCTGAGGGTGACCTCATGTTTATCTAGCTAGCCGGAGCCGTTCCGTACGCTTTTGCTAGCGTCGACGTTCATCTCTAATTCCTTCGGGAGGAGCCCCGACTGGAGTGGTTAGAGGCCTACCGAGTGAAGTTGCAGGCGGAAGCAGAATACCTGATGTGAGTAATCTTTTACGTATTTTTATTTTGTGCATGCCTTATTTTTGGTGTTAAAAAATGTAGTAAATTTGCGTAGGATTGCGTAATATTGATGACATCATTGATAGTTGACGCGCCCTAAATCTGTATAAGAATAAGTGCAGCCAACTGTTGATAGTGTCTCTTAACCCACGCTACCGGTGTTGCATTTATAGAACTTTTTGGTATATGTAACCGTGTTAAACGTAAGAACGGTTCGCCACAAAAGTTTTCCAACGAAAAGGTGGAGAACGTATCCAAGTGAGAGCGACCGTAGAATCACTCCACGCTGAAACATCGGAGATTTCAATCAAGCCTTGATAAGACCGAATGGTAAAAGAAAGTAAATCGGTTAATAAAACGGCGGCACATAATTCCAAACGTGGAATTGAAATGCGCTTAATTGGAGCTACTTTTGTTTTAGCGGTTACAAATTGTACAGTTATTTCTCCAGTAGTTTGATTTATGAACTGGAAATATACTACCGCTGCATACCCTACCTCGCTAGCATCGCAAAACCCATGCAAATGACAAGTAAAAGGATCTGAAGGGGGTAAACAACGTGGTAACTTTAATGACGATAATAACGGCAATTCTTCTTGATACTGCTGCCATTGAGACGAAATGTCTGCTGGTGGGATGTCATTCCAATTTAAACCTAACATCCACAGATGCTGGATTAGGCGTTTTGCAAAAAGTGTTAGTGGGGCTAAAAACCCTAATGGATCATATATTCTGGCAACTTGCGAAAGTATGTTGCGCTTTGTACATATTGGGTTTAATGGTTTAACCCGAAATGAGAAAATATCTTCTGTAGGTGACCATTGAAGACCTAATATTTTTATTGATTTGTCAGAATCGAAATCGAAAGAAGTATATTGGCAAAAATCTGACGGAATGCCTTCCAAAATAGAAACTGAATTAGAACTCCATTTTCGAAGTTCAAAACCAGCCAAATGTAAAAGTCGGATAAGTTGATCTTTGATTTCTCGGGCCGATTGTATAGAATCTCCACCGGCGACGAAATCGTCAATATATAGATTTGACCGTATAGTCTCAGCGGCTAACGGAAACGTTTTGCCTTCGTCAATGGCTAATTGCTGAAGAGTTTTTAATGCTAGATAAGGCGATGACTTAATACCATAGGTCACTGTATTAAGCTGATAAGTCTGAATGGGTTCTTCTGCGGAGAACCGCCAAACAATTAATTGAAACCTTCGATGTTCTTCGGTAACTAAAATTTGTCGATACATTTGGCGAACATCACAAGTAAAAACGAAACGATGAGAGCGAAATTTAAGTAAGATTGACGAAATGTCATTTTGGAGACTAGGTCCAGCCAATTGAGTGTCATTAAGTGACACGTTATTTTTAGCCTTTGCAGAGGCGTCAAAACCACACGAATTTTAGAAGTATGACCTTCCTCTTTAAACACAGGGTGATGGGGTAAAAAATAATTTTCGTTCCCAACGGGCGGAGAATCGAGTAATGCCATATGACCCGCATCAAGATAGTCCTGCATGAAATTGTTGTATTGGGCGCGTAGCTCCGGTTGAGCATGCAATTTGCGCTCCAACGAAAATAGTCTTTTTAGCCATCTCAAAGGAATTATCAAAACGGGCAAAGTATCGTTGAACGGTAACGCAACAATAAAACGACCGCTAGGGTCACGAGAAAACGTGTTTTCAAAATCAAATCTGCCTTTTCTTCTTCTGGAGAAGTATAAGGCTTGATGGCAACTCTTCTATCTCCCAAAACCGCCTTAGGGTCTGGTCGATAGGATCTTCTACAGAAGTAAAATAGCTTGGACAGTATCAGACTGCAAGCTTTTTGTGGGACCAATAATAGTCCAACCAAAAATTGTATTTATGGCGGCAGGCTGAAGAAACTTACCATGTATAACACCGCCATTGATGATGAACGGATAAACATCTGCTCCAAGGAGCATGTCAATAGTTCCTGGAGAGTTCCAGGTCGGGTCTGCAAAGTGCAGGCCGCATAAGTGTTCCCAATTATTAGGAACTTCAACGCTAGGTAATTTGCCAGATATTGACGAAAGCACAAAGGTTGTGACTTCTAGAGATTTTTCAGAGTCTAAAATAGAGCGAATTGTGCAGCTGACGGCACCCCTATTGACTGCTGAAGTTGTCTGCCCAAGTCCATAAATCGGAACTTGAGAACGTATGCGTGGAAGCCAAAGTTTGCTCACGCAATCGTCTCGAATAAAGCTAGCTTGAGAGCCAGGGTCTAAGAGTACCCTGATCGGTTTGTATCTACCAGACCGGTCTTGAACTTCCACAACAGCAGTGGAGAGTAAGACAGTAACCCCAGGATTTAAATTCGTCTGTGAAGCCAAACATTTGCCGGAATAGAAGAGGCTGACTGCGTCCTATTGGCATTTTTATGCATAGGTGTAGCGATCGGTTCAGCTGAACGGCTAGAAGCAGGTTGCGCTTCAAAATGTAGCAAGGTATGATGCGGCTTGGCGCAAGTTCGACAAGAGTTATAGAATTTGCATTGCATGGACGCATGGTCTGTTCGTAAGCAATTTAAACAAAGGCGTAAGCGTTTGACAATGTCGAAACGTTCCGTCGGAGTTTTCTTTAGAAACGATTGACATCTGTAAATTAAGTGATTGCCTTTGCAAGAAGGACAATGGTGCGAAAATGAATTCTTTGAGTCACTGGAGCTACTTGGTGTGTCCAGTGAAACTACGTTAGAAGAAACTTTTGGTTTAAATTGAAACGCTGAGGATTTCTTAGGCACTGATGTGTGAGATGTATGGACAGTCGTCGAATAAGAAACAGGTGCGGTTGAAGAAAAGGTTTCCAACGCTGCACATTGTTGAGTTAAAAAATATCTCAAATCATCGAAATTGGGTATTTGCTTCGGATCCGATTGGAGTTCGAAGCGTTTTCTAGTGAACGGATCGAGTTTTTCTAAAAGACAATCGACCAGAATAAAGTTCCAATGTTCAGTGGGAAACTTTAAGTTAGTTAGAACAGCAAGGTTCTCTGAAAAACAATCAATAAGTGCCCTAAGTTTCTTAGGGTCTTCTGATTTTAAAGGTGGAAAGTCTTTCATAGCTTTCCAATGCAAAGTTGCCAATAAACGCGGATTGCTAAATCGCTCACGCAAGGCGTTATATGAAATGATAAAATTATCTCCCGAAATGGGTACCGATTTAATGATTTTCAAAGACTTTCCGCTACAGCAACTGATAAGATAATTTAATTTTTCGATATTGGACAGCGACGCATTATTATAGACCAGACTGTCAAATAAATCGATGAAAGATGAAAATTCAGTTACCTCATTATTAAAATGTGGGAGCTTTAACGGTAACAATTTTGATCCCGTGCTGCTTGGAGCATTTTCAATGATTTGTGGTGCTTTCATCGTTTCAAGATGCAGCAGTATGCAATAATAAGCGGAATCTACTTCCTTCCGTAAAGCGTTGTAACTCAATAATTCTACCTCGTCACAGGACGCTAAGACATCAACTAAAACCTTATTGAAATTGGTGTAAAGGTCATTTACTCCCCTTGTTTGAATATGGAACAACGTTTTTAAAGTTGGGTCACTTTGTATAGCGTTATTAAGTTCCCACATCTCCATAATGCGTATTTTAAGCAATCCGAGCTCAGCTACATGTGTTTTCTTCGGAGCCATTCTGAAAGGCCTACAATAAATGCTGTAAAACCGTAACCGCTCAGATGTGCGCTGAGAAATATTAAAATATTATGAGTTGTTGTTCAAGGCACGAAAAATGTAAGATAGCGTATAAACCAATAAATCACGTTTTATGACTATTGGCCTGCAATGTGGTCTTAAGCGATACGTCGAAAACCTACCGGTTTGTCAAACAAAGCCTAAAGATAAGATTTACAGTTTAAACCCGGGCGGCTTTTACCATCAAAAGATCACAGGAACGTTTAAACATGTGGCTTAACATATTGCAAGAAAAATGCAGCTTTTACATTCTATTACTCCTGCAAATGTGTTCAATAGTTTACGTTGTAAACCGACTGAATGGTTGTATGTGCTACTAAATACGCGCAACGGCTTTTACACAAAGAAAATCCCTTTACCTTTCTTATTTGAGAAGTATAAAGCGAATTATAATTTTCAGGTGGCTGTGTGTTTTATGCCGCTAAAATGAATTTAAGACTGAAAACTAACAAATTTGATGCTAAAGTATTTGTTTGTAACTAAACGGCGAAATCGCTTATTTAATTTAACGAAAGTATGTAGCTAATATTGTACATATTTTAACCCGCTAAATATGGGGTTTGAACACAAATTTAAAAGCTAAATCATTAATTAAAAACGCTCGCTGAAATGCAAAATAATATTTAATTTAGGACATGCGTATTAACATAGGACTAGTTAATTCGGATCGAATTAGGACCAATGGATTGTTGGGGGTGAGTGAGGTGATAAGATATGCTAATTATAGGGAAGGACCAATTGCTTTTTGTAGCAATACCAATGGCGGTGGAGCGGTTATGTAATAACTAAAAACAACTACACCAAACTACTTAATGAAGGGTATAAATACCTTAAAGCCTGTGCCGCTGTGGGCAATAAAAGTTCACACACAAAAGCTTGCGGACAACCAATAACACGCACGTTTGGGTGTCGGTGTCGCTTTCAAAAGCTCTCACACAACCGTCTTCTGCAAGGGTTCGAATGCAACTGTGTTCACGCACTTCCACTGTCGGTATATAATGTTTCACTGAAAGCTGTAGGATACCCGCACTACTGGTGTTTATTGTCAACCACTACCAAATTGTTCAATGACGACGTAACACAAGTGTATAAAAAATCTGCCGTTGGCATAAAACGTAAGTTTAGGTTTAATTTAGTAATAAACAAATCTTTACAATTTATTAATTAGGGCACTAAGCAATTCAATAAGAAATCGAACTAAATAAATCAATAAGAAATCTAGCTAAGAAAACTCTAAATCAGGATGTTAAGCTCAAAGCAACACAGTCACTGGTTAACAACATGCTGTGGCAGTTCAAAGTACTGGGGTACACGCAGAGCTATGCGTTCACTACTTGGAATCCACTAATCTAGCAACTGCTTCAAACCAGGAGGCTCCCGTAGGAAGTCCATTGGAAAAACACCAGGTTGGCAATGAAGATATTGATTTTCAAGGTGCAGAGAAAGGTAGGGAGAAACAACTCTGAACGATGTGGTGATAGAAGGACTATGCAAAGGATAGAAAACACAGGGTAGACAAGGATACCAGAAATGCAGAAATGACAGACAAGTTAGGAAGGGTATGAAAACAAGTCCAGAGGATATTATGATGAGAGCAGGAGGGAGATAATAGTATGTACATGCATATGGGAGGCGTGATTTTAGTTGTTTGGGGGTGATAGGAAAATTGGGGATTCAGAAAAAATTAAGACGGTTGGTAAATTTAACAACTTTTTCGTAGTAAAGCTGTGTTTGTGCTTCAAAATTATCGGTTTTCGACGACGGTTGTATTATTGTGCACGTAAATTTTAGGAATTGAGCAGCCGTTGTATAAAGTTTCCGAGGAATGATTGTGAAGGATACGGGCAACTTGAGAGGGGTTTTGGTTATATAAACGCGCTGGAGGAGGAAAGTGCTCTCTTAGTTTTCGACTCTGCTGAATATTTCATCCTAGCTTCAAACTACGCGACTAGTGAAGTCCGAGATAATTACAAGTGTTTAATTGAACAAGTTGGTGCGATTTTAAAACAGAGTGAACCATATAAACTTATTTTGATTTAACTGAAGCAGGATGAATTGTAAGTAGCAACTTATTTGTAAATTGGATGAGGGTGCTTGTTGCACTTGCTTGAAAAAAGCGATTGTTGATGGATCTATAGCGGCAGTCCTGAGAGTTTTTGGAATATGGTAATTTGAATGCCGAGCGAGTTTGAGAGATAATTATTGTTACTATTGGAAGGCAACAATGTGAAGTGATCCAGGTACGAGCAGTCAGTAGAGGAGTGCATCTTTAGAGCTGGTGATCTGGATAAAAATACTCTCCAAGTAATAAATTTTTTTAAACTGTTGCTGTAATGCTTATTTGTTGTTTTAAACTATTAGTGATTTTGAATTTATTTGGCAATGAATTTATGAACAGAAAATTAATTGATTTACTTTTGTAAAGGAAATATTTAAAATCGGAAGATGTAAATAGATGTATATGATATAATTATGAATATTTCACATTTGTAAGAGGTAAACGGGTCTTTTATTTAAAACTTTCAGTGCCAAAAATTTTGCACGTAAATACAAAATAGGTTTATACTGAGCTCACTATAGACCAGGGGAAAATAAAGTAAGGTTCTAGGATAGGCCCATCTACTTTAGAGTAAGCATATGAGTATAAACAAGCAGGTAATCCTTGTTGGATTAATTTGACATGATTTAATATTGAGGAGGCGCATGAAAAATTTAATATGGATCAGTTTTGTAAATATAGAGATTGTTGAAGAGCATTTCCAGAGGATTCACAACTAGAACATATCATGATCCAAAGATTAGAAACAAAATTTAATTAGGTGATGATCAGCAGAGTTCTCTACAGGTAACTTTGCAGCATTAATTTATGTCAGCCCAGTTAGGGGCTGGGAAATAGGGCAACTTCAGAGCAATATATATATATATATATATATATATATATATATATATATATATTGTATGGGAAAGCATAAACATGTGTAAATAGGACCCGGTATGTAAAAATCAATAATTTATTTATTAAGCTTCACTATAGTTAGATTGGAATAAAATTACATGTTATTAATGTAGATTTAATTTGTATACGTTAATTTAAGCAACGTACATTTATATAATATCATAAATTAAAGCATTCGTAGAAAGCTACAAGGTTTAAGATGGCAAACAAATGTTTAAACGTTCAAGGATTTCAAGGAACACAAGCTTGGGGTAGATAAATAATTCTTGCTAAGGCTAGAAAACGTTTAGAAAACAATTTGAAGTATTGAGGTAACGGAAAGGCACAAGGTTAACAACAACAGACGACTATTTCAACAACAGATCGATAAAATTAGGCAACAGAGAATCTTTACTATATAATAGAGTAAGATGAAAAATTAACAGATGGGTAAATGACAAACATTTTAAGCGTGTGTCAGACGAGTATATTTTAAAAACCAATAAGCAGAGCAAAGAGCAACATGTTTGTGAACAATATCGATTTTTTGAGGCGCACGTATATGAAAGGAGAATTGACAGCAAACAACATAGTAATAGTGGGACAATAAGAAAGACAAAAGACGTATGGCAAACAAAGATATCAAAAGAATAGAAATAATGTTGACAATTTGGGTAGAAAGTTAAGACAAAGATAGGAAAGGTTGTTATGAAAGCGTGACTGCGATAACAGTATTGACGCGCACATCAGAGGCGTTATTGGATTTGTTTTGGGGAATAGCAGACTACAGATTTCAAGAAAGACTTAAAACGGTTGAGGTTTTACAGAGCTTTTCGGGATAAAACAATATTGCAGTGGATGAATTCCAGGTTTTGAAAGTTCGTTGCATTTTTGTACGGATGGAATTTATGGCGACCCGAACATGAGGAGCACGATTTTCCAAATAAAATTAAAATTTTATTCCAGAAAACTGGCGAGCTGAGACAGAGTTGAGTGAGTGTAAAATTTTGTAAATATTTTTGAGTGTGTGTAGGTGTGATTGAAACGTATGCAGAGAAAAGAGTGGTTAAGGAGTCAATGGGTTGAAATATGAAGCCGTGACAGTGCCTTACTTGAGAAAACAACACGATAAATGGAGGAAGCAGGAGGTAGTAGGGATCAGTCGAGGACGCAATCAGGTGAACAAGGTAATGAATTAATTATGAGAATGCTAGAGGAGATGTGTCTAAGTAGGGAGGAATCCAATAAAAAAAGTTGAGAAAATGAACGAAACATTGAGTGGAGTCAAGGAAGACGCGAAACGAAATTTACAAGTGACGGAAACTTTAAGTAATAAGATTGATAAGTCAACTCAAAAATTCAATGAGTTTAAGAACAGCTTGGCAATTAAAATGGGGCAAGTAGAAACAAAGGTGGATAAAAACGAAAGAGATATATGAGGGTTGAGTCATGAAATGGGACAATTAAAGACTGAGGTAAGAATCTTCTGTGAAGAAGAAATAAATGTAAAAATGACCGAGGTAACAGATTCATGTAGAGATCAATTAGGAAGTGAAAATTGGTGGAGTTTTTTTTATTTCATTTTCAGCTAGAGTATTGCGACTTAAAGATAGGCACAACTTCCTAATTTAGTAACACGATTTAATAGGTGAGTACGTAGCATTTTTATGATCAACCCAAAGTAAGGAGAATAATATTTGAGGAGAAATTCGCAGAAATATATATATATATATATATATATATATATATATATATATATATATATTATAGTTAGAATTAACGACCTCTGGTTTAATACTATTCAGTTTTTTCTTTTATGGGTTATAGGTCCTGTTTAAAAAAATAATAAAAGGCGTACTCTTTTTATTCCATCTGAATTTTCGAGTATATTTGTACTCTTGGTCACAGATTACTAAAAATTACACGTTGTATAAACACAGTTATTGCAAATGAATTTATACTTACAATAGTTGAGATTGTGTAATTACTGGCATGTGTAACAGGAAACATTTTTAAAAAACTATTTCGAACAATTACAAAATTGACAGTTTCTGACATATAAATTAAAACATTTGTATATAAACATGCAAACTAAACTAGAGTAGAACTAAAAATAAATTATGAATATGCTTTATGGTAAATGATTATGAGCGGGGTGTACTAGTAAATGATATCTGGTTTGCAGTTTTTTGCTTTTATGGGTTATAGGTCCTGTTTAAAAAAATAATAAAAGGCGTACTCTTTTTATTCCATCTGAATTTTCGAGTATATTTGTCACCTGCAAACCAGATATCATTTACTAGTACACCCCACTCATAATCATTTACCATAAAGCATATTCATAATTTATTTTTAGTTCCACTCTAGTTTAGTTTGCATGTTTATATACAAATGTTTTAATTTATATGTCAGAAACTGTCAATTTTGTAATTGTTCGAAATAGTTTTTTAAAAATGTTTCCTGTTACACATGCCAGTAATTACACAATCTCAACTATTGTAAGTATAAATTCATTTGCAATAACTGCGTTTATACAACGTGTAATTTTTAGTAATCTGTGACCAAGAGTACAAATATACTCGAAAATTCAGATGGAATAAAAAGAGTACGCCTTTTATTATTTTTTTAAACAGGACCTATAACCCATAAAAGAAAAAACTGAATAGTATATATATATATATATATATATATATATATATATACCGTGTAATTTATAAGAAATCGAGCCTCACGAATTGGGCGTCATAATTTGCCGTGTTTCTCTGGTAAAAGCCTCACCAGAGTAAAAAAAAAACATTCGAGCCCCAACTTTGGGCCGTCATAATTTGCCGTGTAACCTCTCTAAATCGAGCCTCAGTAACAAAAATACATTCGAAAATTTATTAATTTTCTAAAAATCGAAAATTGCACACAATAGAAAAATTTAAAAAAAAAATAGTTTCTTACCCGGATTCCTCTCTTCATCACCTTAATTCTTCAACCGCTTCCCTGGCTAGCTCAGTTGGACCTCCTCTTGGATACCTAGATTCACTATCATACTCTTTATCGTTCACGCACACTCCCAATAAAACCACAAAATAATACAACAATCATACAATATTTATTTACCTCTATTTACAAATAAAACTTCAAGATTATTTACATTTCGGTGCTCAAGTTACACCTCAATAAATTCTATTTTTGTAAAGTCCAGTATTTTAGCTAGAAATATTAAACACATTGAATGTAACCGAAGTAAATGGGCCCTGAATAATACCTTATTTTTCATTCTTTATTTATAATTAATTTTAATTAGGACACTCTGGAGTATGGTGAGCTCATGATAACCCAGTTTTTTTTGTATGATTAATGTATGCTTTTTACTTAGCATATGCTTACTGCAAACAAAAAAACCCATGTACTTGTAACAATAAAAATTTAAATTCCTGATGGAACGTTAATAAGCTTTATATACACCTTGAGATTTATATTTTTAATACGCAAAATAATGCAAAATACCTTCATAGTTCATTCTCACACATCACAACAATTTTCCTAGTTTATAAAAACAACAAATTATAAAGCATTACCTGGAATTTCTTGAAGATCTCTACTCCGTTGATGAAGCCGTTAAGTTGTTTTTCGCTCTCGGTTTCATGATTCTGCTCTGCTGGCCGCTTCTAGCTATTTGTAGATGAACACCATCTAAGTTGTGCTGCATGCTGTGCCTTCACGATGCATCCAAATCCAAAATTATTACACTTCTTTCATAATTGCGTACTTTAGTTTAATTTAATTTACATTACTTCACGAGCTTGTTAAGATATATTATGTTGCACCTTAATAAAATTCTAGACTCGACACAATCCGCGTATCAAATTATGAGGTCGACACAGTACTATTTAAATTAAAAATTTTTATATACTTACAAGCTCGTGGTAAATTTCTGTTCGTAGTCTAAAGCGATGAAAGTACTAAGAGAACGAAGTTAAACTTCGAATGTAACCTCTCCAGACCCTCCTAACGCGAAATCCTTCATTTAAAATAATACTTCTTAAAATTTTGGTTCAACCGTTTTCGAAATCTTTGAAATTTAGGGCGTTGTTATTATATTTTCCGAAAAGCCCGCATTCAAATTTTCCCGTGTTTGTTATACTACTAACTATATAGACCAATAAGATATTCAATGACGTCTTAAAACCCCGCCTGTATTAACGCTATCCTTCTCTTATGCATATTCTGTTTCCTTCTAACCTTGTTTGAGTGGTAGAAATCGATATTACTGTCCGCGTTTCAAACTAACGCATGTGGACTGAATACGTGCGTTTTGAAGTGAACTGTTATTATGCCTGTCTCATTCCGAAGCATATCCTTGATTGTCCATCCCTTCTGCACTCTAGGGAAACTTTTAGTTAGCATTTATACGAAACATTCTACCGTTTACCCGATATACCTCGAATACTGTCTTTTATCTATACAAATTAGGGGAACATGACCTTTCCAAAACCTGCAGGTGTTAAATTAACAAACGTTTTAACACAACATTTCTAGGAGTTGGCTTTTCAAGGTATTTTATATTCAACGGCTGTTTGTTAGTTAGCAACGCGTTTCACCTTGGTATTATCGATTTTTCAAGCTCTTATGCGTATTAAACTTAATAACCCTTTCAACTAAACTCAATTAAATTAATTAATAATTTGCATTGGCTTCTACAATTTATTTTCCTAACTAAATTTTAATCACTACTTGTAAAATTATGGTAATACTTGTTACTTTAAAATGAACTAAATCAAATAAATTTCGCACGTAAACTCTGGTTGTTTCCTCTATACAGGGTGTTTGAAATTGCCTTGTTTATACTTAAATTTAGCCCTTTAAAACCACTACAATATATATATATATATATATATATATATATATATATATATATATATATATATATATAACCTGTGAGTATGGTATATCAATCAGAAATAATGATGAGCAACTTATGCAAAATATAAAACAATATATGGAATACTTTTACAGGGGTTTGTTTAATTGTTTACCTTATTATCTTTTGTACTAGAATGTACATGAGTTGGTTGTACTAAATGGAGATTCCAAATTTCTAACCAATTGCTTGCTTAGCCGAAATCCTTTAATAAATATTCTTTGGTTCGGCTGCTCAAAGGGATCTGTTTTAGGATAACGTTGTCGATTAACATGATCCACAACTAATAATTCTGCCTGTATTACGTTTTGCAAAGCGTTTACTTGAACCAATTCATCAAAATTTGCCATTGTAGAAGAAAAGTCAAATTTATTTCAGATTTCAAACGATGATTAAAGTCACATGAATGAAAGCTTTGTTATGTATTACTACATAAACAAAGATGTAAGCAAAGGATAAATCATAGAATATGTGTAACCCTGTATAAATGAACATAACACATGGAACGAATACCCCTAGCCACTCGTTCATGCGATTGTTCAAGAAGCGTATAGGTACACGTTGGTTAAACGAACGCTCAAGAATACGGTATTGGGTTCGTAATAGTTTTTGACATCACCAACGTATACGTTCCTATGCAACGAGCACGTGAGAATCGACCCCCCAAGTATGGTTAGGGAATGATTAAACTGGAACGCCTATAAATTGACCAATGACAATTGATATAAGTAAAACTCCCATAGAATAATGACAGCAAGAAATTACACTCAGAGTTTTTAGAAAGACCAAATTTCTTTGCGGATGTCTAAAATCCGCAATTATTTTGTTGGTATATCCATAAAATAATAATACACTCACGCTAGCATAGTGTATTATTATTCTATGGTATATTCTTCAACCTCCCTTTAGTTTATTGCATTGTTCTTGTTCTGTAATACGTTGTAATTTCACTTCAATAAGTTCCTTTAATACGTTAGAGCTTAAATTATGCAATTTTGCATAAATAATAAATTTAAATATTTAAAACAATTTTTAACCCAATGCTTTTAAATTTCCCACTGCCTCTGTGTAAGAATAGCCTGTACGTCATCATGCGCACATGGCCAAAACGGTGTCAGATTAGTCCATTGTTTATAAATAGGTATGTTCGTTCAGCATTTCAGTGGCGCAGATAATTTGTTATTTTTAGTTATTGAATGTTAAACCTATTTTGTTTAATGTATAATTTTGATATTATGTTTATTAATTAAACCTGATTACTAAATGTACATATTACTATGTGTAGATTTACAAAACAGGAACACATTTAATATATGCACTTTTAACCATGGAATGCTCTATTCTGTAAATAGTAGGTGCATTCGTTTGTTAGTCGGTGTAGTGTAGTGGTAGAAGTCAGTGCAGCACTAAAATGAAAGTGAAATCTAGTGTACACCAGAATACAATGAATGCTGTAGTGTAACCACCTCTTGTACTTAACCTTAAAGTTTATAATTATTTTACTAAAACTGTTTGTTACAATGCAAAGTATAATTAGTATGATACCAGAATATGTTATGTCCGATAGTGAAGATTCGAATGATATTTTCATATTAAAAAGATTAGACTTTTCGTCAAGTGATGAGTCCGAGTTTGATCAGAAAGAATTGGGTTGCATTGAGCATGAACTGAAAAGAGTACCAAGAAATTCAATAAAAAAAATTATGTGTCTGATGTAGTCCCAAAATATTCAAATAAAGAATTTATTAAGCATTTTAGATTAAACAGAAGCAAATTTAAACTTATTGCAGGTTTATTTAAAAGAAGCGGAACTTATAAGAATCTACAAACAAATAAATGCATATAGGCTGCACAATTTCATATTTTAGTGTTTCTTTGGTACGCTGGCCGTAAAAGGTCGAGCTTCAGTGATATCAGCAACCGTTTTGATATTTCTACATCAACAGTTCACGCTATCCTTAAAAGAGTTACTGTCTTTATAAGTGCTTTATCTAAGGAATATATTATTTAGCCTAATAAAGAGAAACAGGAAGAGATTGAAACATTTTTCAGATTGGAAAAGGGTTTTCCTGGCATAATAGATGATTACTTATTTAAGCAGTTTATATATCTTACCTTAAATTTTAGGTTGTATCAACGGTACACATATAATCATTGATCCTTATGCCAATGGAAAAGATGAATACATAAATTGGAAAGGAGACCTTTCTTTACACATGCAAGCTGTGTGTGACCGCCAAAAACACTTCATAGATGTGTTTATTGGATATCCTGGATCTGTTCACGATGCAAGGGTTTTAGAAAACTCAGAACTTCCTAATACATTTTCTTATTTTCCCGAAAGTATGTTATATTATTGCATAATGTGTTTTTAAATGTTTCACTGGTTTTAGATTGTTATTTATTAGGAGATTCAGCATACCCTTGCACACAGTGTATAATGGTTCCTTATCGTGAAAATGGACATCTGATGAAAATGCAAAAAAAGTTCAATACAAAACACAGCTCATGTCGTATAAACATTGAACATGCATTTGGTATACTAACACAACGGTTTTGACAATTGTATTTTTGCAAGTCGCAAGGTATAGAATATCTATGCCATTTAATAAGAGCATGCTGTGTGTTACACAATATGGCTGATGAGGAAGACTTGGAACATTTTACAGAAGTAAACTCCAGTGATGAACAATATAATGCAGAGACTGAATATATAAAAGATAACATGCTAGGAATTTGTAATCAAGTTAAATACAGAAATACAGTAAAACGTGTATTTGTATTATACAATGCTAAGCAAATAGAAACTAATAATATAAATAACCTATAATAGTGTTTTAATTATTAAATTTTTTTATGTTAATATCTGTTAATTCCCCATAAGCAATATTAAAGTTCATTCCGATTATTGTAAAGAAAATGTATGTACTTATCAAATAAACAACTGGCTCGGTTTCTTCCAGTCTTTTTATTATTCATTGTCTTGTCCTTATAGCCCCTGTCTAAAGTTTTATATCTGTTTTCAATCTGAAGATCTGTGAAAGTATACCCATTTTTCACAATTTCCTTCGAAATAGATTTCCACATTGCCTTCTTGTTTTTAAAATGGATAGTTTTTCCAACTTTTGGAAATACATCTTTATACAAAAAATAATAATAGCTTTGTTGCTTCGGGTGTCCACACACTACCTCCTCCCAAAGTTTCTAAATCTGTAACACATTAAAATACAATTCTTATTGTGGTCACCAGAAAATTTTTAATTACCCAAATTTACAGGTGCATTTTCATCTTAATTCCTCTAGTGTATTGCTTTGATAGCAATTATCATAGGTTTGGCTTTGATTATAATCATATATTGAATTTTCACTTTGGGTTTCGTGTCTTGTTATATCTACACATCTGTAATACTTGTTGCTGCCAAGCCAAATTTCAGTAATTTTTTTCGTTGATGGCTTTTGTAAAATATTCATAAGTAAAACCATCATCTAAAAATATAGGTTGTACAAATTTATTTCAGTGAATTTCGGTTTAACCATGTAAAAGTAAATTAGCAATTTCTTTTGTTTCCTCAAGTTCAACATCATGAAATCCCACAGTAAACTTCACTTTGTTAACACTCATAATAAAATTTTGAATTTCTTCAGTTTATTTTTACAGGAGCAAATCTCAAAACCTACTTAACCTTACTTCCAAACCAATGTAATTTAGCACTTTCTATGAACCTGGTGCAGATAATCCAACTCAGTGTACACAATAGTCAAAACCAGTTAAGCTGACCAATGACTCATCTTATTAAAGCATATGCATCAATGCAATCAGAACGTATTTCTAGCATTCTCGATTAGTTAAGTTGTTTATACAAAATGTCCTAGGGTTTTTATAAATGAGCTTTTAATTTCTACGAATTATAAGAAATGTTTGTTGGATATGCAGTTGACAATGGCGTTAACATAAGTATCAAATACATTTTTTTTTATAAAAATTAAACAAAAAATTTAAAGTAAATTGGAAGTTTGGAGGGGAAATAGACCATTTTATTTAGATGAATTGTGTTTAAATGAAGATATTAATAATATGTAATATGGAAATGCACAAGCTATTTTCAGGAATGTAGATAAAATCTTAGTTTAGAAATGTACTACAGATACTGGATATTTAGCATGGTGTCGCAGATATTGTTGGGATTTGAAAACAAAATGAATTTTCAAGATATTATATTGTTATTAAGTATAAAGACGCGTGTGTTCTAATTGATTCGATAATATCTGAAGACTAATGATTACTGTTGGAATTGAGACTTATTCGCACGATTATCAGGAAAATTGTAGTTTCGGGATTTTATATTATTCCTGTTTTAAATGGTTAACAAGCATGGTTGTACATATAAAAGTGTATTTGTAAATATTTAATTTTTATTTAATCATATTTAGTATTAAACAAACAAAACGATATTGTATTATTTTATTGTACTATTGCTCTACTACATTAAGGTAGGTAAAAGTCTTCTTAAGCTAGTTAATTTGAAATTATGTATGCCGGTAGTAACAAGCTCTTTTTGGAGTGTTTTGCAGTTACATGAAGTCCTAAAAATATAAAAATTGGTTACTAATTACAATTAATTTTCATGTTACTTTTCGAGTGCATCTCATAAATTTTACGTTTGACTGCATCTGTATTTACCTTTTATTATGTGAAAGAAATCCTTTTAGTTTTGAAAAAAGCTTTTAAATTTGCGTATGAGCTAAATGTAAAAACGTAAATACAACAAAAAAGCAAGAACTATGTGAAAAGACAACAAAAAGTGACAGTAAACTAAAATTATTTATAGATTATAATAATACATAAATATTAGTTATAACAGACATACGTTTTGATGCTGCCATACTAATCTTTAAAAGACGTACTTTTTTCTATCCATCCTGTTTTAGCGCAGAGTAGTTACATATACTGACAAAGACAATGCAGTTTTCATTATCATTTCTAATAATGTACCGCAGTGAGTCATAGGTCAGCTTAAATGGTTTTGACACTACCAGTTCACAAACGAACTAAAAAGTGTAGTGCGTATCAGAATTACACTATAGATGCAAACAAACAAATCTAATACGAAAAACCTAGTATTGTACAAATAAATGATTTTTAGTATTGAAAATCGTCACAGTTTCTAGTTTGAATAAAGCATAATGTAAGTGGTATAATCCATAAAAGCTAATTTCAATTTACACGCATATTCGCCACGTGAATTTAAACCAACAACAAAATAAATTTGATTTTAGAATATTTACTCTATGGGAGCGTTTTCAAAACCCTAAAAATCATTAATAGAATTTAACAGAATAGAAGTACTGTAATGTTTGTATATATTGTTACATGTAACATAATAATTTGCACGGTGTATTTAATTAATATGGCCGAACTTAGGTTGCTTAAACTTTCTTTATATTTACATATTCTATTCAGTTAATAGGGTTATTTATATTGCTGCTAATCATCATCAGGTCATCAGTCCTAGAACTGGTTAGACACATACCCTCATTCTTTCCTATTCTGTGCTAACCTACACACTTCCCTGAAATTTGCACAGTCTGCATCTTTCACTATCTGTGTGCAATACTCTGATATACGTCTACCTCTACCTCTTTTTTTTCTTGTCTGTTTGTAAAATATCCCGCACTATTTGCCAAAAATGCATTAGAACGTATCCTGCTCTTCTATTTCTCCTATTTTTTTTTGTTTTCCACAGATATCTTTATTCTCCTACTATTTCTATAACCGCTTTGTCTGTCCATGCTACCATCCTCATACATCTGAAACACAACACTCCAAAAGGCTTCTACCGTTTTCTGTCTGCTTCTCCAACTGCCCCTATTTCATAGACGTACTGTGCTGTGTTCCACACATATGCTTTCAACAATTTTCTCCTTGTTTCTATTTGTTGTTTTTGACATGACATAGCGGTTGCTCTTTCTTGTTAGATGCAATTCGGTTCCCCTTCTAATGTTTATAAATATATACCCTATTTCCCCGATATTCAGTAGTATATGAAGGGGGTTAAGCAGCCCGTGTCTACCAAGATCCTTCAACACTTGAACATTTGCCGAATTAATAGTTTTCCAATTTATCCTTTGGCACAATCAACATTAGTTGAAAATATTTCAAAACCAACATCTGTAGTCGTTTATAATAATCATCAGATTTAAGTGGAATTATTTCTTTCGTCATTAAGTTTTCTATATTGCTGCTAAAGATTACTTTTAAAAACGTTAGTGCTAATGTTGTAAGTAGATTTGCAACAAGTTTCTTGAAGTGTTGTAGATTATTAGTAAGTTATAGTTTATTATCAATTATCTAAACGTTATAGGTTAATTACTCTATAATGAATCATCAAAGTTGTAAGAACAAGTCGACTCCGGTTAAGTTTTTGTTTATGATAATATTATATATGTAAATATATGTTCTATTTGTACACCTTACTGCTGTAGTTTCTTTAAATATTGATGCGTGAGGGGTGGTTGCCCTCGAGTCGCATCTGATTAGCCTCCACCAAATGTTGCAACAGCGTATGTAACGTAATGTTACAACATCATTTGTAACGCCTCCACCAAAATGTTGCAAAGGGGGTTTTGCTTCAGAGAGGGTTTGAGGATCGTAACTAGGGGTTTTCATTACCACAATACACACATGGTAGAATGAGTTAGACACGGCGTTCAATATTACTTATTTCTATTAACAAAGCAAAATATAGTTCTTCTTACAATAAGGCCTTAAATCTAAACATGAAAATATAAAATAAAACTTACATTGTTTGGTTGACTGACTGATTAACTGTTAACTAACCATTCACTATTGAAAGAATAACTAACGATTAACAAACGATTTACTATTTACAATTAACTATTAACAATTCACGATTAACAATTAAAGATTAACCCTTGACTAACAGTGTCTTGAGTTATATATCGTTTCTTATCACAACTAGGGAATTATTTATTACTATTATTCATCTTAAGAATGACAGTCGAGCTTTCTGGACATCTCATGCTTGTGGTCGGTTCTTTTTGTTAATCTACGCAAAGAAGAAGCTTACTAATTCAATTTCGTATAATGTAAATTCCTGTAATTTACCATGATCTAACTACTACATGACTAATTAAACTTTGTTGGATATTTTAGATTGAAAGAATTATGAAAATGGTTGCTTAAGCCCTATTTGTATCGTAACAATATGTAGATATAAAGTTAATTGTTGTCATAAGTAATTGGTACAGATTATGGAAGGTAACAGCTTGTTGAACCACGAGTGCACAAGTTTATATAATACAGTAATAATGTGAATGTTATAATCAACAAGCACTCATTTGGTTTAGTGACTAGGTGTGTTTTTTGTGATAAAAGCACAAAATTATGTATCACTATTTAATTTTACAGCTTACTTTGTGCTCGTATCATCTAGTGCTTTAACTAACAGACGGATCTGCCATTTTAGATCCAAAAACAAGCAGAAAATTTAATAGAGGTACATAATTATTGTGTTTATGACAAAAACATACTAGTAACTAAAAATTAAAAGAATGCTTGTTGATTATAATAATCATATTATTACTGTACTATATAAACTTTGTTGAACAAGCTGTTATATACCATCCATATTCAGTACTAATTACTTATGGCAATTAACTTCAATGTTCACATTTAAAGAAACTACAGCAGTAAACTGTATAAATAGAACATATAAATACAACTTTGAAGGTTCATTATAGTGCAATTAACCTGTAATGTTTAGACACTTGATCAATAAACTGTAACTTACTAATAATCCACAACACTTAAGAAACTTCTAGCAAATCTACTTACAGCATTAGCACTAATGTATTTAAAAGTTACCTTTTGCAGCAGTATAAATGATCCTTTTTAACTGGGTAGAATATGTAAATATAAAGAAAGTTTAAGCCACCCAAGTTGGACTATTTTGTTAAATATGCATATGATTCTATAACACTACCACCACTATATTAAAGCTGTAAGCTGCTATAGGGGACGTTCCACTGTATAAATTTTACAGCAAACGAATTATTACGTTACATGTAACAATGGATACTAACGTTATGGTACTTCTATTTTGCATAAGTTTTAGTCTGTTTGTTTGCGTTAAAACTAATATTTCTGAAATGTCTTAAGGTTCTTTTAGATTGTATGTTCACGTTACACAATTTTTTACAAACTAACGATTTTGTGAAGATATTTGCCAGCTGTTAATTAGTACAAACATAGCTCACTTCAACGATAGCTACCCTTATTTAATCTAAAATAAAATGCAATTTTACATCCATATGCTCAAACCTTTTTTTATTCTCAAAATTGGTTTGCTTTTTAGAACACCAATATACTAAATCATTGTAGATATGCATTCCGTTTGAGTTTAACCGACCATCAGCTCCATGTTGTTCAAACCGTAAAGCTTCGAAATGTTCCTCTTCAAAAATCCAAATTATAGTATACAACTAAATTCAATTGTCTCAAATCGTAGATTACACGATGCCTTTGTTGGTTTGGGAATCCAATTGTTTCTTTTAGAATTAATTAACCGCCTTTTCCGGCATTCTAAGTCAGTAGGGAATTTATAAAACTTATGCATTCCCATGTCTCGAATTATTAGAATAATTTACAGCTGCATAACATACTATTTTTCACAAGAATATGTTTTCAAACTATAACAGATCAACAAAACACATAGAGTTTAACAGTAAATGAAAACTAAAATGGCGGATCGGTCAGCTTGTATCGTCTAGTGCTCTATGTTAATCTTGAGATTGGTTGTGCACGGCCCCGTATGTATAACTAAACCTAACTGATTCTTATGCCCTAATTCACGATATGCTAATAACAGCAAACTTTTCACTCAGCTGTTGACATCGACAGTTACCATAACCTTACTTTATGTTCGGCAAAGACAGAACAAATCTGTGATTTATCAAACTGTACAAATAATCGAAAGCAGATTACCATATCTCAATGCTCTTGTAAATTAAATTCTTCCTGTATATCGCAGATGAGGGCAACAACAAAAGAAAACAATACCGTATTTGTTCATCGTTGGCAAACTCAATATCTTCATGACAATGAATTGCAACATTTACGTATTTGTAATAGGAATCAACAGGAAATAGCTTCCAAGTTAATAAGTGGAGTGACGAAAAGAGTCCTAATACAAACAATATTATTATTACCTATCATTACTTGTTTACTATAAATACGCTAGAACAACAAAGCTCTTGTAGATATAAAAATTACAAATATTTGTAACAATCAATGTATTTGTAATTTTAAAGTGTAATTATGCAAGGCTTCCATATTAAAAGAATTTGTAATTTTTCATATCTTCAAGTGCGTTATTATCCTTGGGTATTTAGAGTAAACAAGCAATAATAAATAATAATAATATTGTTTGTATTAGGACGTTTTTCGTATTTGGAATTAATCACAATGCTGTTCTAATTTAAGCTTTTGCGTCTATGGACAAGTTGTTTTAATGTTAATAATTAATTTTCAGCTATAAAACTAAGTATTTAAATCCTGTAATATAACTGGCATTATAATATATACATTATTGATAAACAGTTTAAATAACCCTTCAAAATAAAGTAGGACACTTGGCACAGTGTTATTCATGATGGTTGGAATTAGCCACATTCTTAGACAATATTGGAAGCGCCCTCTTACTTACAAGACACTTGGCCTCCACTTTCAGAATTCACAGAGATTAGGCCACAGACCATATGAGCTATTGATGAGAATTTGGCATATCCCAGGTAGAACAGGGCCGGCATAATGACATCATTTACCTGTCATTTTTGATGACTTAAGACGTCATTTTGATAGTCAGAATAACAACAAAATGACCCGAAATAGACGTAAATGTCACATCTAAAACGACATCATTATGACCATTAGAAATGGCGTATAAACTTCATTTTAACAAACCAAAATAACGTCAAAATAACCTACAATTTAATGCAACTCTACGTAAAAATTGGCGTTTAGATCCAAAAGGAGATACTTTATATTTATGCTTCTAAAGTGGCATAATGATCCTTGTCTGGGACCCATTTCCTTAAACGTTCTGGAGCATGTTTCAACCATACTTTTAAAACATCCTCCACGTCTTTGTTTGTAGCATCAACAATAGTTTTTTTTTTAACAGAATCTGGAACAAAACAAATTTAATCTATAATTGTAACGTACGTCCTAGTTCCAACCCTGGTGATGTAACGTTTCAACACTTACTATTTTTGTATTGTTGAGTGCATCTTTAATAAACGCTCTGTATATAAATTTTCCTCTTGTACAAATCTATATTAGTTTAAGTTGTCAAGCATTTGTCTATTATTTATTAAATTATTTAAATTGATTGGTTACTAATTAAAGAGTGGTACCGGTTGTAGTCCCTACTCTTTACATTATCGGCAACACGACAGAACTTTGTCTTGAATCGTGAACAATGTAAGTTGAAAGTACATACGCTATTTTTGCAAGGTGCTACGTAATAATAGATTTGGCATAGCGGCCGTACAATTTATAATTCTACACTTTTGGTGGATCTCCGTACACTTTATTTACGGTGAAAATATTTATATAGAATTTTGGCTGGTGCATGGGTTTTCACTGTTAAACAGATATCTGGTCTGGATTGATAAAAATAGGCATATGCTCGTTTAGCAAATTGGTTTTGCTGTAATTTTTAAAGGAAGCTGATAGTCGTGTTGTTAAGTAAACACGAATCGTAAGTTAACATATTAAATACATTTAACTAATTTTTATTCCTTTAGGGCTTCTTATTTTCGTTCTTATCTTTGCTTTTATTCTCGTTATTAGTTTTGTCGTATCTTTATGGATAAATTTAGTTCATGCTGGACAGATGTTTAGGATTTCCGGCTGTTGTGTTTGAAGAGTACAGTATCACACGTTGGTTATCGTATGAGCGATTAACCTGGAGAATGCAACTTTTAATTTAAATGGATAAATAATATTCAGTTATGAACATTATGGAATTTGATGGTTATTTGGCGTTATCCGTGCATGCATTTTAATTTGGAAGGATTTCGTATTTTTATATCCTTTATAAATAGTAATCTGGTGGTAGTAAGTTATGCAAATACTTAATTTTGCAGTTTTATAAAGTCCGTTAATTTTATTTATGAAATTGAAAATAACATCAAATTTATAGCTAAGATTTTGCACTATAACATTTATTTAAAGCGTCAAAGCTTTCCCTTTTGTAAAAGGTTTATATTGGAGAGTTGTTCCAAGATCGGGTTTGCTCCTAATATAATTTACTGGTTTCTGTGTACACATAAAACAGATCCGTCATGAATAGCATTTTTTTGTAAAGACTATTACCTACAAAAGCAAAGGAAAAGGTAAATTTCTAATAAAAGTTCTCCAAGATTTTACCTTGCGTGAATTGATATTATTGATTGGTATAAATGGGTTATTGATCCAAAATATATATATATATATATATATATATATATATATATATATATATATAGGGATTGATAGGACGGTTGGTAAGTTCTGAAACTGTTACAAATTAAGAGGTTAATATACATAGTGTTATTTTGAGCTTTAATAATTATTGCTCCCTGAATACCTATCAGTCGTCGTTGCTAGGCATTTTTTTGTATGAGGGTGATTGAAGACGTCACTTTCAGTATTTTGAGCTTTAGGATTTCCAGGCATTCTTCTGGCGCCCTAAATTATCTTAACACCAGTTATTGGCTTCAAGTTTGGTCTCCATGACCCACGACCCAGCCAAATCGAGTTAGCAGAGAAACCTTATTCTATTCCACCGTGTCTGGCGACTGCCTTTTCTCTTGGAGATCGGAAAAGGGGTGGCAGTGTACGCTCCACAGGTAGCGAAAACCTGTCGGAACCACTACACAACAACTTCGCAGGAAGGGTAGTATGTCAACGGTTGAGTCGCGATGCACTTCGATATTACCTCCCTTATAATTTAAGAAAGAGTGCAAAATTAACGTTGAACTTTAGTTTCAGGTTATATTCGAAGTAGTTTCAGTTTGTAATTTGTTTGAAATTAAAGTTATAAAAATGCGGATGTCTCTTATCTTTAATCATATTCAGGCACAATGCAATACCAACACCCCTTAACATACCGACTGAGCAAGCAGGTGTTATAAAGATGACTGCCCACGTGGTGCCGATGTGATTTTACGTGCATAAACGTTCTCTTTTTTTGTAACAAAACCTGAAATGTGTTTGTGTTACGTATTTTATGCTCCCGGTGAAATTCCGATTTCGGACAGAAAATACACACGTGTAAATGGTAAAAATAATTCATTTGTTGTATTGATAAATATTTATTTATTTATGGTTTGTGAATCTTGCTCTAACATAACGGAAGGTCAAGCGAGATATTGTTTACGTTGAACGTCACTGCGAACTTTTCGTGCGCACGTGCTTGCAACGGAAATTGTTTCTGATATTTTAAACGATATTATTGATAAAACTGTTGGTGAACATTGTTCTGAAAATTATTTGACAATGGCACAAAATGTGGTTTTTGGTGACAAACAATTTCAACAACTGTTGTCGCGATTAACGGTAACTCAACAAACAGGTCCGGCATTAGCTGATACTGGTAACTTAGCAAATTGTGCTTCGCAATTTGATGCATCAAAAAGATCAAATGTTAATGGCTTTATAGATGCAGTCACGATTTATAAAGACTGTATGAGGGTATCAGATGCAAATGCAGTTAAAGGTTTGCCAATGTTGTTAGACGGATTTGCGTTAAAGTGGTATCAAGGAGCCAAAGCTACCGTAAATTCATAGGAAGACACGTTAAATTACTGAGAACAACTTTTGGACCACAAAAACCTCCATACAGAGTGTAACGAGAATTATTCGCATATGAACAAGATATTGTTACTCTCACTGATGTATTCATTTGTAAAGGGCGTTTGATTATTTCACAATTACCACCAGGAATGTTAAGTGAAGAGATTCAGTTAGATATGATTTACAGAATCTTAAATGGTAAAATTCAAGAGAAAGTTCCGCGTGATAAAGTAGGTGATTTCAATGAACTTTTGTTTCAAGCTAGTAGAGGAAACTTTTGAACGGCATATCGCGGTGTCTTCGAAAGAAAATAACAATAAGCGGGTACAATGTCATTATTGTAAGAATTCAGGTCACATTAAAGGTGAATGTCAGAAACTTCTGTCCAAACAATCTTAAAGTGGACGATTCACAAAAAAACAGTAGTTTCTCGTGCCAAGAAAATTGTGAAAATAAAGAAAGGTCTTTGGCAAAACTTATAGCTTGTTATGGGTGTGGAAAGCAAGGTTTCATTCGTGCAAATTGTCCTTTTTGCAAATCTGTAGATACTGCTGCTTTGGAATTTCTCAATGCTGACACCTTGATTTCACCTCAGCCAAGACCCGTTCTGAAAGTAAATATTTTAAACCATTGGGATTTGGGCATGGTAGATACAGCACCAAAACAAAGCATGGCTGGTACTAAATTGTATCGAATGTTAGAGAACAAGGGCATTCATTTTGATAAAGAAAATGTCACAATCAAGCTTGCTGGTTCTTTCAAATTAAAGAATGTATTAACAACCTCTGTTAATGTAAAATTAGAAAATAGGAATGTACCAACAAAATTTATAATTCTGCCTGATGCAAAAATAATACTTTGTTTGGAATCAAATTTGTTAGCGTGCGAAATTAGTTTTAGACGTTTCTACTGAAGTATGGAATTTTTCGGATTCACCTGGTCAGAAATTTCCTTTGCTCTTTGAGAATACTTATGATATGCAAATCATTGAAAGTAGCATCTTGCCAGTCGAGTTAAGCAGTTTTGATTTTTTGAGGTCATATGAGGGAACGATGTTGACTTCTGAGGAACGTCGCCGTTTCAATGCATTTCTAGATGAAAGAAAGGATACCTTTAGTCTGGGGGGAGACCCTGCGCCATTCGCAACGCATTATATAAATACAGAAGATCACGCACCCATCTCCTCGCCTCCTTACAGGTTATCACCAGCGAAAAAGGAATTGTTGATGTCAAAGTTGGATCGTTTATTGAATGAAGGAATGATTGAGGAATGTGAAAGTGCTTGGGCTGCGCCCGTTGTACTTGTACCAAAAGGTGATGGTGGCATACGGTTGTGTGTGGATTATAGAAAGTTAAATGCGATCACCGAAAGTAATGCGTATCCATTACCGCGTATAGACGATCTGTTGCACGCTGCCAAGCAAACCTTTTATATGTCCATCATAGACTTAAGGCCGAGTTATCATCAAATTAATGTTTGTGAACGCTATCGTGATAAGACTGCTTTCGTAACACCTTTCGGAACGTATCGTTATTTAAGATTACCATTCGACTTAAAAACAGCTCCAAGAATGTTTCAAAGACTTATGGACCAGTTCCGTCGTGGAATAAGTGGTGTATTGGTACACACATATTTGGGCGATTATATAATTTTATCAAGGACATTGGATGACCATATACAAGATTTAAAGTTAGTGTTTGATCGATTAGACCAATTTAAACTACATGCTAATTGGGGAAAATGTGTTTTCGCAAGCGCACAAGTTAAGTACCAAGGACATATTATTACGTCTAGTGGAATTTTGGTTGACCCGGAAAAGACGACTGCAATTGCAGATAGATCTGCTCCGCGTAATGTGAAAGAGGTTCAGTCATTTCTACAGAGTGCTAGTTGGTATCGGCGTTTTGTAAATGAATTTGCCGGGATATCCCATCCGTTAAGTGAACTTACTAAGAAAAATGCTGTCTGGCACTGGGGTGATGCACAACAAAAATTTTTGATACATTGAAGCGCTTACTAGTGACTGCTCCGATTTTAAAACAAAGTGATGAGACGAAACCTTTTATTATACGTACCGATGCTAGTGGATACGCGTTGGGTGCTGTGTTGATTCAAGGGGAAGGAGAAGAAGAACATCCTATTGAGTATGCCAGTAGACTTTTAACCAGTGCAGAAAGAAATTATGCAACTACGAAACGAGAAGCTCTTAGTGTTGTATGGGCATTAAATAAATTTAGGGGTTATATTGAAGGCTCACCGGTTACAGTGCAAACTGATCATCAACCTTTGAGATGGCTTTTGAGTCTGAAATCAAGTGGGAGATTAGCTTGATGGTCTTTGCAGGTGCAAAGTTATGATATTAAAATCGAATATTTGCCTGGTAAAAGAAATGTGGTCGCTGACACTTTGCGAGCAGCAAGAAAATCAAATTTGCGATGTTTGTTTAATTGCAGTAGAGTTGCCACATCGCTCAGCTAATGAAATCCGGCAGGAACAGTTAAAGAATTCAGAGTTAGAAAACATAATTCGCAGTTTTGAGAACCCTAATGATGAAGAATTCGCTAAATGGACAGATCGTGGATATCTGCTGTCGCAGGGAGTTCTTTATCGATATACTGATGATGACGAGGAAGAAGTTCAGCTTGTAGTACCTGTTCAAGAAAGAGATTATACTTAAGGAACTTCATGATGCGCCAACCGCTGCACATTACAGTGTAGAAAGAACTTTGCAGCGGATTGCAAAAAAATATTATTTCATCGGTATGAGAAAGTATATTACCGAGTATGTTAATCAGTGTCCGGATTGTCAAAGATTTAAGGACTTTGGACGATGTCAGGAATGACGTTAAAGTGGTATTGGAGAGTGATACTTTTGTACCTCAAATTACGCCCTACTTAAAGAAAATTGCTAATGTTTGGGACGAAGAAAAAGGACGAGTCGAGATGAAACAAGACCAAATTCTAAGAGAAGAGACGTGTCACCTTATAAAATTGGAGATTTAGTTTGGGTCAAAACCCATAGTTTAAGTAATGCTGCTAAAGGGAGGACATCAAAATTCTATCCAAAACGAGATGGTCCGTATAAAATACGAAGAATAGTATCTCGTACCAGCTATGAAATTACAGGAACGGATTCGGTCGATGAACCCTTAGGTGTTTTCCATGTGTCGTTTTTAGCGGCGGTTAATATTGCTTCAGATGTGCAACCGGTAATACCAAAAAGAAAGAGAGGCCAACCTCCAAAGAAACGTGCAGTTGTTAATGTGCTGGTCACTACTCGGAACGAGAACGCGGTCAGGGGGGAGAGTGTAACATACGTCCTAGTTCCGACCCTGGTGTACGCTCCAGAGGTGGCAAAAACTGTCGGAACCACTACAAAACGACTTCGCAGGAAGGGTAGTATGTTAACAGTCGAGTCGTGATGCACTTCGATATTACCTCCCTTATAATTTAAGAAAGAGTGCAAAATGAAAGTTGAACTTTCGTTTGAGGTTATATTCGAAGTAGTTTCAGTTTGTAATTTGTTTGAAATTAAAGTTATAAAAATGCAAACGTCTCTTGTCTTTAATCATATTCAGGCACAACGCAATAACAACATCCCTTAACATACCGACTGAGCAAGCAGGTGTTATATAATGTGAATTTGTAACTTATTTTTAATTACTTAAAAGAGAAGATATTTATAACTACTCCATTCCTAGTATATTAGAGTGATAATCTCTACATTCCGCAGACTTATTAAATGCCATAATGCTTACCTATAATTAAGTTTTTAGCATCAACCCCAAGAAGGCCGTTTTTTGAGATGTTTGACCGTAGTATCTGAATTGAACAGTAACCGTATCATCTATAATGTGCTTTAAAATTCTATTCACCTTATTGGTTATGGTATGCCTAAAGATCCCAAATACATCTAAAATTATAACTTTTTATTATCAACTGCTACAACTAAATATTATCCATACCAAGTCAATAAATTTATTTGTATGATTAGTTATGTAATTGTTAAATTCGTCCAAATTCTCAATGCATTTTAACGGAAACTCAAAAGGAATTAAGGACATGCCATGAACTATGTTTTCATGGTAGAGATTCTCTTGTTTAGCAATCCACGATAAAATTTGCTCGTTTTGTTGTTTAATGTGTGAAACTAAGTTCACGAGGGTTTCTACAACAAACACTTCAAACAAAATATATGCCATATTAACACTCTAACCTAAGACAGAGTGTTGTTCAACACCAGGTGTAGTAGGCATTAAATTTAATGCAGGGTAATTTTGAATGGAAAATGTAGCAGTTTTCTGTGCGATATATGCATAATCACATCTTGAAGTGGTTGGAGGATTGAGTTAACTATCTTGAGAGCTACTAAGACGTTGAAAATATGGGACAGAATCTACAATAAACAAATTAATCAGATTATTATTGAGTAACATTTACGTTCAAACCTAACACAGGCTGTTGCTGAAAAGCAGGTGTTAAATTCAATGACTTATTCTTTTGCGTCGGTAGTGGAGCAGTTTTCTATGCTAAAGGTGTGCAACTGCAACTTGCAGTGTTTGGAGAAGAAAAGAAACTATTTTGAGAGCTACTACAAATTTGAGCACTTATGACTGGCTTTTCCGCAAACAAAAATATAATTTAATTACCAAATTTGATATATAAATATAACTGACCCGCTTCAAATCGTGAGTTATTTGAATCTGGAACTCGTATTTTCTTTACAGATGGTGGACTCAGTAACTCATTTTTAGAATCTTAGTCCGACGATGTATTGCAGTTTTCAAATCACTTTCAATTTCTTTCTTTTTTTTGCGACCATCAACTTCCACCTTACTATCCAAGTTAGAGGTTACTTCAGCATCTTTCAACTTCTGTCGAACTTTAAGGAAGTCATCTTTAACAGTACAAAATTTAGTTTTACACCTATTAACATTCCTTACACAAGAAGCTTACCACAGGCGTAAAATATTCTAGAAACCGAATGAATTTCCCAATTATTATCTGCAGCTTCAGCACAACGCAAAGCCTTATTAAATCGCTGCAGATCCTTGTATGGCGGCCAGAATACTTCCTTCTTTTAACGGTGTTAACCATGTACTATAAACGGCCGCCAAGACCCCACTATCGTCAAAGTCCACTATGACGTATACCATTTTTTATATGTTATCAATAACCAAACGAGAAAATATTTGAACTACGATTATAAATAGAATTATAAATGCGGCGTGTGCATACATATCTAATACTTAGGTTAGAACACTGCATTTTGTCACATGGCTGCTGTGTCACAAACTACGTTAACGCGGTAGAAGCTGTAGTGGTGCATATGTAATCATAACTTCAATGATTAAAAAATTAAATTACAGCAATAGGTACAGAATATCGATTGACTATAAGATATTAAAATTTCTATTAAACCTTTAGTTTAATTCTAATTTAATTTTTATATATCTAAAAGCAAAAAACATTATTTACTGAATCACTAATCGGTCACTTTGGTCCTCAATAATTATTAAATTGCGTGTAGGATGAAAATTGGCTCACTTATTGGCTAATAACAATAATAATAACAATACGTAGTAAAAATGACTTAAAATTGACTAAAAAAAGACGTACGTAAATTAGTGTAGAAATAACCTACTAAAGACGTCACCAACGGCAATGACGAGTGTGACTAGTTTTTTGCCTGAAAATGACGTCATTATGACGACCTTGTTCTACCTGGGATACAGGGTGGCATCAGTTATATGTCATTAATTTAATTGGGCTGTAGAGACCGATAAGACAAACAAAAATTGTTAATAAATCTGGGGTCTAAAGTAAACAGTTTAGCTTCAAATAGACACACAGGAAAAGTATTAAAATTGTTTTAAAACTACTACAATGTTGACCCAGATCACAAATAAAATACACAATTGCATCATGCTTTAAAGTCGACCAATTAAGTTGTGACCTTCAGCAAACTTAAATTAGTGAAATAGAGTGCATTTTTGCTGTCAAACGAAATAACTTAATCTTCTTTAGCTGCTACTAAAAAAAGTTTAATTTTTTTTTTTAATTTCCATGTTTAGATAATAATCACAACAAAAAATAGGATAGCACTTGTATACGTAAGTATTTTTTAAACAACATATGATAAAACAGCAGTCCTAAATCTTTTACTTAAGTTGACCTACGCCGGACATTTAAAAGGCGGTCCAAGTGTAAAATGCGTTATAGGTTTTTGTTAAGCTGATCAATCTGTATCAACTCCTAAATTTAATTACATAAAACTAATGCCACCCTGTATACAATCAAAACATTGTTTTTAGCTCCATCAGGGGACAGGTATCGTAACATTAGCTCGGGCCTTAACCAAACTAACTTGACAACTTTTTTGGGGCGCCATGTAGTAATACATAACGGGATTCAGAGATTAGTTAAGGTTTAACTCTTAGATAGGATTTTAAATATTTTATTTGCGTAGTAACTAAAATAAGCCAATTTGCAACACAATGCCCTTTCTTTTATCTACTTTCATTTACAGAGTTAATATGTACAGATGTTTCAACTTTTGAGACGGAACCGCGTCTTTCTCAATAGCTTATTAGATGCATTATTTTCTGTTATAAAATGAATATGATATACTCGATAAGCTGTAACAATTTCGATTTTTTGTTATTCAAATACTCAAGTTTTGTTCAATACACCTAATCAATAAATGTTAAATTTCTATGGGAACCTTTTATTATAAAATCATACATAGTACGCCCTCTACATTAGAATAGCAAAAGTACACATCAAGTGACTTCTAGTTGTTTGTATCTTGTGTCAATATCACCCTTCCCCGCACATACGAGTAGAAAGAAAGCTACTTCGTGGAATAAGCCATTTTTAATATCAGATGTTGTCCGTAGACACGTATTTTTCGGAGCTTGCACGTTTTTAATCAAACATGCCGCCCGACCAACTATTTAAGTGGAGTCAACATGCTCCATAAGTTAGTCTTAGTTTTGGTAATAGCATCGACCTAAAATGGTGATGGAAATATTTTTACGCGCAAATTTTTGAAGTTCTTGAGATCTTCAAGTTTTTATTCATTTTTTAGTTTAGCGTTTTAAGGATTAAACTAACTATCATTAAATATGGAGATAATTATAATTCCGAATTTCTAAAAATATTAAATTCAAGTTACAAGTAAAGAAGTTATGGAAATTTAAAAGCAGTTTCAATTGTTACTAGGCAAGAATGTAGAAACCCGCTCATGTTATTGGTTAATACGAAGGTTAAACCCGGAACCCTGTGTCAGCTACGCTCAACTATAAGAGTTATGACGCAGATATAGCAGATGGTTAGCGGCGAGTCACCCTCCATTTTTAATACTTATATTTTGTTCAAGAAACTTTCAATTAAATGCTCAGATAAATTTTCGAAGAAGCTATACCTAAGTTTGTTTAAAATTAATTCTCCAAATTTTTGCTAAAGTTTATAGTTCAATTAATTTGTTTCATTTAAAATTTAATTTAAAAATTTAGTATTTGAATAAGGCATAATTGACCTTAACATTTTTAAGATCTTTGTGCAATGTTATGTTTGAAGTTACATAGTTGTATTAAAGGATTTGCTTTATCAAACATGCGATAGGATAAGAATTGTTTGCCGAATTATAATGTATAACACATGGTAATAATACACCTGAAGTATAATTCAATGTCGACAATAAGTATTTTCTTTGACCTTTGATTTTATTAAAAATGGTTATTAAGAATGTATAACCATAACCTGAGAAATTACCTTTGAATATGTAAATTTTGTTTGTGAACTGGAAAAGATCCTATCCAAGTAAAATGAAGTCATTGTAACGTAAATTAAAAGTAACATATATCTTACTGAAAACTAAAATAATTTATGCATTTAATAAAACACTATTCCACGGAACTGTTTCGAAAGTCTCCGTATAAAGAAGTTGTATAAACAATGTATATATAAATATTTTTTTGAAAACAAAATTAATAAAAAAAATTTTAAGTTGTCTCAAAATTTTCTTTCTTTGAAGCTTGTCCTACAGAAACAAACTGTTTATAATTTAGAAGCTTCAGTACTGAAGGAAGGTATTATTAGTGTTAATGTTAAAAGTTTTTCTTGAAGGTGTAATTTTGATTAGGAATTTACATATAATTATTTTTGTGATAAAGTGACTAGGCTTTCATGAAGCCCTAGTTAGAAAATGTCTAGGTGTGATTAAATTTTCAGATAGCACGAGATCGCCGTTCCTATTCCAGGTTGCAGAAGCCACAGTAAGTATTGTTGTATATGTTGTTTGTCGTAATTTTTTCTTCTTTCGAAGATTTTCGTATCTGATCTTCGAATAATTACTTATAAAACACTCATTAAGATACGGTGGCGTCCAATAAAACTCCTTTTGTTTTTTTTTCGTATACCATCCTACGACCCTAGCTCATAGCTCTGCCCTAAGTTAAAGAAACTTAGCTGGCTGGAAGAACTCTTTAGAGGGATCCTTTTCTCTCAAAGCCATTCAACATCCTTTTACCCTGGGCTTGACCATCAAACAGGAACCCCTCGTAATCTATTGAGGCTCTGCCGCTTGTATGGTAGAGCAGACATATTTAATAGAAGACTCGAATGTTACAAAGCATTATAGATATACATCGGATCCGGTTTTTTCAATGAGTCATTTCTAACAACGTCTATCCAACACTTGTGAACATACAAAAATATTTTGGGATTTGGAAGCTTATGTGGTCTGTGGGTTTGTAAACCTATGTCCAATAGAAACTCCGTGTTCACAGTTTAAAGCTACACATCTCCTATACATTGGCATGATTTAATATAACGGCTAAAATTTTAAAAAGATTTTAACAAATTTATTGATTATGATAGAACCTCACTTGTTGTTCTTAGAACAATGACTCAAACTAGCATTTGCTAATGTTATAGTTTTTTCACGAAAACTAATTAATAATATAAAACAGGCACAGACAGTGCTAAGAATAATCCGTAAAGAATATTCGTAAGACAAACCTAATAAACGCAAATTTAAATACCGACGTCACAAACTATTTAAAGTGAACATCTTAGCCTCATTACTAAACTCCCGCAGCGCACCTAACGAGCAGTAATTCAACCACAGCAATAATGAAAATAGATACCTAATCCATAATTTTAAATTAAGCCTGTACCAGGCCGCTATATATTCTGTTTGAGTAGAAAATATTTAAGAAGAGCCTGTATGTCATTCGACATATGAGCGAAACTTGTAAGTCAGTGGCGTAGCGGATTTAATGATTTTTATGGTTTTGAAAACATTCCCATAGAGTAAATATTCTAAAATCAAGTTTTATTTTATTAGTGGTTTAAATTCACTTGGCGAATACGCGTGTAAATTGAAATTAGTTTTTGTGAATTATATTACCTGTTACTTTATGCTTTTTTCAAAGTAGAAACTGTGACGATTTTTGATACTAAAAATTATTTATTTATACAATACTAGCCTTTTCATATTATTTACAGAATAGAGCATTCCAGAATGCTATCAAAATGGCAATTCAATATTGCCGCCTGGGGACACCCAAACATTTCTTAGTTACAGTAATTACTTACATTCTGTTCAGTACCAGCATTGAATTCTAACATTCCTCATTACATATTTCGCGTTAGTAGATTTAGAAAAAGCATTTGATAGTGTTAATTGGATTGTTATGTTCAGGGTTTTGTGTAAAATAGGAATCTCTCATAGAGATCAAAAAATTATTTAAAGTCTATATATAAACCAAAGCATAGTAATTAGATTTGATGAAATAGAAAAGGAAGCTAAGATTAGAAATGGTATTAGATAGGACTGTATATTATCTTCCATGAATTTTAATGTTTACATTGAAGAAGCTTTAAACTTAGCTAGAGAGAAAAAAGAGATAGGTATTAGTGTACAGGGACAGAAAATAGACACGTTACGTTTTGCAGATGATATAAGCCGCGTTCCTTTTACCATATTTCTCAGATGATCTCACCTCACTTTAGTAATTACCATTTTATAGCACGTTCCTTTTATGTTAGCATAGAATAACCTTCAGAGAGTCAACTTAATGCTAATTTTTTATCCGCTGCGAGAGAGACAGAGATAGCAATTTTTATATACTTTCATCTTTCTTACACAGTTTCAAAGTGTACTGAGGGGGCGCCACAAATGTCGGTGGGAGGAAAAGGCAGGAAACGCTTTAATTCAAATTACTAGGTGCGGAATTTGGCGGGAATTTCAAATAAGCCGTAGAAAAAAATTTATTTGAAACTTCAAATACAACTCAAGATTAAATCACCATGCAATGTAAAATTTTAATTTCCCTTTTATATTAATTATTAAAATTTTACATATGATGATTTGGCTTCGAGTTTATCTAACGTTTCAACAATTTGTCGTTTTCAACTTTACTCAGTCAATTTTAACACTACAAATGATAAACCCTTAGCGTTGAACAAACTTAATAAAAAATAATTCTACATGGTCTTCATTGTATATTTTAATGCAAAACTATTTTTTAAAAGACACAATTTGCAAAACAGCGAATGATATAATATAATTCTACATTTTATAATATAGATTACATGCTTAGAAACAGTTAGCCACTCTCTTACGTTTCTTAATGTATTTTAACTTTAGCGTCATAGATAACCAATAAAAGAGCACAGTTTCGACACAGAAATGAATCAATGTTTAAATAACAAATTCTGGAATTTTTTTAATTTACGTGCTAGCGCAGTGGAATTTTTCTTTGCATGTTGATTTGAACTATTGCGTCGAGTACAGAACCAAGGGATACCAATACGACAGACAGATTTTGTTATTGCAGATATAATAAAGGATTTATGAAGTGTTGGCTTAAAATAAAAGAGGTGTATAATGAGTCCTCATTATAGTGTATGCCTACTGCTTCCAGCCACAATTTCAATCTACAAAAGAATTCAACTACTTATATATAGCGATTTAAATACAAAAATACTCACTTTTCGAGATTTGGAGGAAATTATGCATGCACTCGACTTCTGTGTCAGCATTTCCACACACCAAACAGAAAACCATTATATAAAATTAATCTGTAGAGACATATACATATTTTAAAAATTATAGCATATTTGACAAATTTATATCTAAAAACAAGCAATAGTTAGAATGAATAACATTATATGGTTTAGGTGTCTAACTGTTCACCAAAAATTCCAAATTTAGTAAAGGGTTACAAACTTTTTAATAGTGATTTAAATCAATGATAATATATACTTACCAATTGAACTATAATGATAATACGTTGTTAGTTCATATAAAATTCCTAATGGTCAAAAATATAACAACTTGCAGTTAAATTTAAACGCACTTTTCTAGGGAAAATATTAGGGCGCTGTTATTTAGTTCAATACAACAAACTACACTAAAGAATAACATATACATAAACGAAACAATAACATAAACATAAACAAAAAAATTAACATAAACGTTAAATATAAACACAAAAACGTAATAAACAGCAGGAACCATTTTGTTTATAAGCTGGTTTAACTTTTTAAACACTAATAGCTGTCAACCTGACGGTTGCGCGCCGGAAATCATGTAGAAATCTGTAAAATTTATTATTGCGTTTTGCGCCCTCTCAGTACACTTTACATATTGATGGATAAAGATAGTATCACCCCTCAATCTATATAATGAAGTGAGATAGATTTTTATGGCGTCTGGACAAATTTTCCTATTAAGTTAACACTCTGAAGGTTACTCTATGTATGTTAGTGATGTGAGATACTCACTTCCCTCCTTTCCCCTTAAGCACAATCTCTTTAGTATAGGCAAATCACTTTAAGAAGAACCCAACGTCATAATGCGCACAAAGCAAAAATTGGTTAGGAACAGTTCATTATATGTAATTAGGGATGGCAGTATTCAGGTTTTAGTGGCGTAGAGTTTTATGATCAACCAATCGGAAATTACCTTGTAAAAGTTTTAGATTTCATTACTATTTATTTTTACTTGATACACAGACGGACAGTTTTAAACCGCCATCTAACTAATATAAAATATCTTGTATATAACAATTAACATTAATAAAACAATAAGTTACTCAACAGATGTGTTTGCAGAACACTAGAATGAGATAGAAACCACTTAAGTAGGCAATGGTATTCAATCATATGCTTTATCGGATTTTACAAAATAACCTTGCTATAGCAGTATTTTTTAGGGATATTGATGCACACAACTCATATGGTGATATTATATTAAAAATTTTAAATTATAATTTAATTGGTTGTTTATTTTTTTACTATTTAACGCCATATCTTCCGTTTATACTGTAACAACTCAACTACGCCACTGTTATTATATTTCTGCGCAATCTGGCATATGACGTTGGGTTCTTCTTAAAGTGATTTGCCTATACATGCTTTGATGAGATTTCCTGCTCAATTAAATAGTGTGGTTAGGTTGCTCTCCTGCTTGTTTGTTTAATAAATACAATACTATTTGAAATAAATGGTAGTTATTCGTTATTTTTGTTGCAAACATGTTCAATTGCAAATATAAATTATTGATATCGCAAGAGAATGAATGTATTTTAAATGGACTAGGCTGCTTTCTTCTTAGAGATAGTGGTAAGAATAATTTTAATATTGTAGTATGTATGATTAGGGTAATTGTTAATTTTCAGAAAGCGGCACTGTCGTACCTATGAAACAATCAGAAATCGGTTTTGATGCTAGTGGGAGGCCAATACTCAATGCCACAAATATACCTCTTGCTTGTGAGATTGCAGACGAAATGGATATTTATGGTGAAATAGAAGCAAGCAGTGTTTCCAATATAAATACAGATTTCAGTTTAGAGGAGTCTCGAGAGACTCATTGGCAGCATGCTGATACATTGTATTTAATTACAGCCGTTGAAAGTCGGTATGAGAACATGTACCATCCTCAGCGGAAAAAGAAATTTTGGGAAATAGTGAGTGAAGACTTGGCTAGCAACAATCTTAACGTAAGTTACGATAATCAATTTTGTGTAAGATTGTAATGTTTACTTTGTAGTTCGATGCCAGAAAGTGCAAAAAAAAATGGGACAATTTACTCCGAACATATAAAAACACAAAAGACAAGACAAACAAAAGCGGCAGAGGGCCAACCCGGTTTTTATATTACGACAGGTTGAATGAACTGTTAGGGGACAATCCCAATAATTGAAGTCCTCATTCAGTCGATGTGGCTACTGTTGGTTCAAGAGTGTTACCGGGAACCAGTGCTACGTTGAGCATGATTCAGGTGCGCATGTATTTATTTGTCAAGATAATATAGACAATTCTTACAGGCAGTGAAAGTAAAGTTCCACAAGGGATTATAAAAGAAGTTCAACCATCCCGTAAAAGTAGTAATCCCACTCTTGAATATGAAAAAGTAAAAAAGGCATATTATGAGCAGAAAGGAGCTGCACACGGCAGTTACTTAGAGAAAAAATTGTATTGCAGAAACAAAAATTAGAACTGGACACTAACTAGAAAAGTTGCAGCTTTAGAGGCACGTGTAGCATTAAAACAAAACCAACAAAACTAATTTGTATATTATGTATATTATAATTTGTTAATCTTAGCAATAGTAAATTATGCATGCAGTTGTTCAAGATATTTTTTAATTCTTCATAAATACATCTCAGTACATTATTTGAGTTGTTATTTAAACATCTTAGTTTGGTTATATAACAAAGTATTTAATTAAACAACAAGAAGGTTAAAGATAATTTACAATTGAAACATTTCAGCAAATAATTGTTGTCTTCTATGATCATTAGGTGTTATACCACTAACATATGCAATTGCTGAGTCATCCATGTCTTGATTATCATTACCATCATCCTGTTCCTCATAAGCAGGTTTTGAGTCTTTAAATTGGATGCAAATATTTTGCAGAACTGCAGCTGCCACTACACAATGCACAATAAACACTATATTTTCATTTTCAAACATCTTTAATCTCCGAAACCTTCCTTTCAAAGCACCAAATGCATTTTCAATTTTAATTCTAGATGCAGCATGTCTATAATTGAATGTTCTATGGTTTTGTGTCAAACGACCATTGTCCCTAAATGGAGGAATCAGCCAATTCAAGCATGGGTAAGCAGAATCTTCCAACAAAAACTCGTTTTTTAAAAAACCATTTGAACATTTATCATAAAGGGATGAACGTTTCAGCATACGAGCATCATGAATTGACCCTGCCTCTCCTACTAATAGATCAGTGAACCTCTGTTCATGATCGCACACACCTTGTATTAAAATACTAAAATCTGATTTTCGATTACAATATACGTGAAAGTCCTTTGCAGGTTTCTTAATTTTAATATGTGAGCCATCAAGGGCACCTATTATGCCAACAATGCCTTTCAATTGCCGAAACCCTTCATTAACAATTATCTTTCTTGCTCCCTCTGGCCACTTAATATATTTGTTACTGTTAGTCGACAAATATTCTACAATTTTTGTAATAATTCGATGAGCAGAACTTTTGGTAACATTAAATATCTTTGATATTTCACGAAATGTTTCCATATTGCTCAAGTACCATATAGTCATTAACACTGCCTTGACTGTATTAATCTTTTCTCGACCAAAATTATGTTCTGGTAAAACACAATCCTGCACCACTTGGTCTAGAAAATATATCATGAATATTACATAGTGATAATACACTCCTAATTTACCAATTAAGAAGTTGCCGGTTCTTCTATCCAATCTGAAATCTTCTTTGAATTCGGCATCATCGTATGAAACTACAACTTCTTCCACAATGTTAGGATTCCTATGTAGTTTCTTTCGTTTTTTAAAAACGAAATTGCTTTTTCCAGATGTAGTGGAAGAACTATCACTACTATCATTCCTTGAAGTGCTCGAACTATCATATTCAGAATCACTTGTCTGAAGTAATAACAAATAATACCATAGCATACACATTCCCTTACTACCACGATTGCACAGATTCCATTTTTAGCTCAATTTATTTTTAGTACAATTTGTAAACTAAAACATCAAACTTAACCTAACTTTTTGATTGATGGATTGGTTTGTAGGTACCCCTTCCATGTAGTTAGTGATTCAAATATCTCATATACCGTTCCATTTATAAACTAAATGAAGTGAGTTTCTCACCTCGTTAAGTGCGGTGATATGCTTCACTCAGTTGTAAAAGGAACGCGCCTAAAGCCATTATAGCAGAGTCTAGAACAGAGTTAGGAGAGTTTTTTAAATATTTTAGATGAGATACTACAGAGTAACTATAATATGAGAATTAACTCAGGAAAGACAAAGATAATGACAAGTGAGTTACAGCTTAGTTCCAAACCAATATTAAAAATAGGTAATACCAAGTTAGAAGAGGTAGATGAATTTTGTTATTTAGGTAGTATAATTACAAAGGACGGACGTAGCAGAAGGGATATAGTACTTAAAATAATTCAAGCTAGAAAAATATTTTAAAAAAAAAAAACTTATTAATAGTTTAATAGTATTAGTTTAGATAATAGAAAAAGTTTCTTAAAATCGTACGTATAGAGCGTTATATATACGGTAGTGAGATTTGGACAATTAAAGAGATAGATAAGAAAAAGATAGAAGCTTTTGAAACTTGGTGTTATAGGAGAATGTTAAAGATTAGTTCGACAGATAGAGTAACAAATGAGGAAGTTTATAGAAGGATGGGTGAGGAACCCTGTATGTGGAAACAATTAAAGGTCAGGAAAGCTAGAATGATAGGGCACCAGTTAAGAGATGAGGGACTATTTAGCAAGTAGATTATAGACTACCAAATAAAAATAGAGTAGGAAAACCTAGACAATGCTATATTATTCAAATTATTAGAGATTTAGGTTGTGAAGGGTATGTAGACTAGCTCAGAATAGAAAAGAACCGACCTTCGAAAACAAACAAAAGAAAATAAATAAATAAAAATCAGTTAACTAAACGTCACCTTGACATAACTCACAATTAGTTAGCGATCTGGCATGTTGGTAGCGATTCGTTGCTTAAGTCTTACCATTACATATAATTTATTAAACGTCACCATTACATAACTTACAATTAGTTAGCGGTCTGGCATGTTGGCAGCGATTCGCTGCTTAAGCCTTACCATAACATATAACTTAATAAACATCTCCATGACATAACTCATAATTAGTTAGCGGTTTGGCATGTTGGCGGCGATTCGTTGCTTAAGCCTCATCGTTAACATATAATTTTATACTATTCCTTTTTTGGAGGGGATAAAAAGGTAATATTTCATTTCTTTATAAATGGGAATCATGCAAACATGTTGGAGCCAGGTAGATAAGATAAAGATAAAAGAGTATAGGAAAACCTACACAAAGCTATACTAGTCAAATTATTAGAAATTTAAATTGTGAAGGGTATGTAGATTAGTACAGAATACAAAAGAAGTTATAGCTGTGTCAAACCGACCTTAAGTAATGTCGAAAACAAAATTATGATGACATTACACACAATACACATAATAAAATCAACAGTGTGACTGTTGTGTACATAACTTTCATACATATATACAATTGGTCTGGCTTTCGATTTATAGTGAAGCAATTGGTTCCAATAAACAATTCTTTTACAACGAATGTCGTAAGATTTCATTAGGATTTTTCGTTTATCTCAAGTTTTTTGTCACCTGAAAAGCAAATGCATATAATTACTCACTATACGAGTATGGTTTAATAACATACCTAAAACTCACGCGCTTTATAACTCGGCAAAAAGTGAAAAGGCCACCTTTAAATTATATGCCCGATTCCAGTATTTTTGCATGTATAAGGTTTAAAGTAAGTCGTCTCTTCTCCGTTATATAAAGCTGATGTATTACACGACGAACTGGTTCTCATTTACTTTCCGATAAAGTGCTTTTTTGCGAAACTCTTTGCCGTTTGTTGCTCGAACCAGGATAAGATGAGCCTTAATTTTCTTTTGACTCCTTAACAATTTATTTATATGTGCTTTGGGAAATCTTTGTAGCAGCAAGTAAGCGTTCCTTAAAATTCGCTAACGGAATAAGATATGTCCCATTATAGTCTATCCGTCAAATCAAGGCTATGACGTCAAAAGTAGTAATCCAGGCAGACAAATTCTAAATGCCAATTCGTATGAAAAGATATAGTACGTTGACATTACATTTTAGGGCATTCTGGTTTTATGATTAGTATTACAATACACTGTTGCCAAGCCTGGTCTGATCATCTCATATACTTTCATTAGCTGCAGTAATATTTTTATTCGACCAACCACTGTAAAGATATATTGATGTTGCTGTATTGCTAAAAACAGAACCAGTTTTTTAATAGCTTTAGATAAATTCAGAACTGTTATAGTCAAAACCATGAAAGAAGTCGTCTGCGTCATCACTTGTATTCATATGAATTAAGTTGAAAATTTTAAGTCAATGTAGCATCTAGTTCATAAATACCCAATAAACATTCAATTCGGAAGTTTCAGTCAAGTTTTAAAACTTTAAAAAGTATATTCCATTTACAAAAAACCAAGAACGATATCTTGTTTTAAAGAAAAGGCATAATTGAGTCGTCATAACAATGATGTTGACAACGCGCTGTAATGGTTGCGGCATAACTCATTAGATACCTTTTTTCCGCCGCGTTCAGGCTTCAATAAATTCTGCATAAAAGTACATACAAAATAATTTTTATTGTTTGCATTTTTAAAATTTGGCGGCACACAAAAGTGCTGTGGTACAGTGATTGAGAATCACTGTCTAAATTATAGAATGTCAAGTTAGGAAACCACCTTATACAGCTCTATGTTGATAGTACAAATTCTGGTTTTGTTTATCTAAACGTAAGCTTTATATTCAAGTTGAAAAAGTGGTTATCGAAATAATTTAGATCATTCTTTGAACTGAATTACATTTTCTTTGTTCGTGAAAGCAAAGTTTTTACTAATAATTAAGCAAGCAATTACACGAATATTTATTGTACTACTGGCCTTGTCCGTGTATTTGGTAGGTACCCTTTTAGTAGGCGTCGCTGTGGATCAATGTAGTAAGCGTAAGACTACGGATCCCAAGGTCCTGGGTTCAAATCCCGACACGGCCGACTGCTTGAAAAATGGCAGTTGAGCATTTTTCACAAAAATTACGCCCTCGTTCGGATGAGAGGTTAAATGGAGGTCCCGTGTGTGAGTGTTGTCACGCACGTTAAAGATCCCTACCTTGCCTGGAACGGCAAGGGTTCGGCAAAATTCTAAATTTCCAGGCAACAAAAAACTCGCCTCCTGGCCAATGTAGTACCTTCGGGTGGAGCATTGGAAAATCACATGTAAGGTACCCTTTCAGTGAACTTTTTTATTTGTTTTAGTTTGCTCTGAGTTAGGGTTTACGTTCTTTCACACGGTTTCTGTGAATTCCACGTAATACACTGGATTTCTGAGAATTGATAATGGCCCCCAACATATGTGATTCATCATGAATTAGTAAACCCCAGATGAGTTTCTAAAGATCGCACGTTTACTAACACACGTGGATTTCTAAAGTCTTTCCGACTTCCACTTGTAAATTTTGTTACTAACCTATTTACGACAACCAGTTTTTATAGAAATACTTATTGTAATGATACGTATAGTCGGCCAAACATTATTTTCCATTTCTTTACACGATGCAACTTTGAATTAATTTTCTTCTGATGCGACCTTAATTACAGTTCTATTATTTAAAATTATGTAATTTACTATTTCTTTTTTTTTTAGATAAATATTGTATACTTGTTATATTGTACATATGTGATTATAGTTATTTGTGGATTGTTTTATGAGCATAATTTTAGAGTTTTTTGTTATTAGCTATTTTAAATTTTTGGTCTATTTATCAGATATATTATCGTGCTCTTCAAATATTCTCTCTTTTTTAAATAATGTCTAAAGCTGTAATTTTACTATTTCATTAATTTTAAGCGCGTTTAAGTTAAGGGCGCGATCGGATGTATGGTTGGCTGCCTAAAATCCATCAAAAAACAGGTTATCCTGTTTGGTAAATAACTTTTGTTGGATTGAAAATGTGCAAAATGTAACTTCACCATTAGACTCACAAAACTTTGTACTTTCTAACGAAGGTTTGCTTTTTTTTTCTAAAGTGGAGTAATAAGCAAGAAATACCTGTTAAAAGTAATGTTAAAATTCACTTACTTTATTTTAGTTACTACATCTAACATAATCAATTTGTATATAAAAAAAAGCATTCGTTGGATAGCAGAATACATATATAATTGTTCTGTTAAAAAAAATTCAAAAATATTGATCATGATAGTCGTAGTGTACTGAATGGATTTTATTGAATTATTACATTAATTGTACGCCATTTTAATAGAAATCGTTCACGACTTTCTCCGAAGATGGCACTGTTAATGATGTGTAAAGTAAGGTTTAAAACCAGAATATTTCAAATTGAATTATTTTGGACTCTTTCTTTGTCGCATTGAAATGAAGTAAACTAATAATATATGGTTAATTACCTTTTGAAAAGTGTAATATAATAATGATAGGATTAATTGAGAATATTTATGAAGCCAAAAATGACATATCCTCAACATCCATGGTTGTTTGTAAACTTCCATATTTATGTTTACAAGCGATAAGTAAATTATTACAGCAGTGTTACTTTGTGAAGCTTATACTAGGTTATAATAGTTTTAAAAAAAAAGGGTAGTGTGCCGTATCCCAAAACGTAACTAGATACTCTACAATATTCAATATAAGCAAAATATTGCATCATGTTAGCAAGAGTAATGTTTATTAAAATATCTTAGTGGAACCATCGCAGGGAAATAGGATACATTTTGTTACAAATTAGGTTGCGAGTTTGGTACTCGGCAAAATGATTTACAAATTTGAACGATCTGGGGGAGGACGTTCTCAAAAAGCGATAATTTTTCCTACATCATTTTACAATTCACTTTGGGGACGTTCATTGTCTTGTGTATGTTCACCAGGGGTCTGCAATGGTAATTATATTTTTAATTTGAAAAGTGTTAAAATCAGCTTTAAATATATAGGCAACTTATTAGTGTTCCCATTCTTTACCCCCACGTAGCAGACTTCCGTCATTTTTTGGTCATACAAAGTTCACATGTAACGTCAAATAGATGTGATAATGATATTTTCTCAAATTGTGCTGCCGGCAAAAAATGATTATAATAAACAATAAAATCAAAACTCCCACTAATTATGAAATATATTTTAGGCTAAATTTAAAATAAAAGTGTAAAAGTTTATTTAGGATTAAACAATTTACGAAACTATACCTAACTTTAGGCATTAGAAATAATATTACTTAATATTACTTAAATTGAAAATATTCACATTGACATCACCTAAACATATTATATTATCCATCATTGGTGCTAAATAAGATAATATATTATCTAGTTCATCAACACAACTAAGCAGAGTAGAGTTTGGGGATCTGTATACTGTGCCTACAGTAAAAGTTTTGCGATTTAATTTAAACATTATCCAAAATATGTTCAAGTATACGAGTCAATTGCAAACCAAACAAAATAACCTGACATTTAAGTTCCTTCCTTACGTACACACCAACCCCACCACCTGGACCCACTCTATCATTATGAAAAAAATTATACCCATTTATATTGACAGAGGTATTGGGGACGTATGAAGTAAGCCATGTTTCAGAGACACCAACCAAATCAAAACGGTTTTCATCTATTAAATTGATGAAATAATTGAAACTAAGCAACAAAGAATGCACATTTAAATGAGCAATTTTCATTTATAAATAACTATACTAGCCTAATAGAACTATTTAATTTACTTTAATTTAATTTAAACAAAACAAATACAAAAAATTAAAGCACTCGTAGCTAAATAAAAATGGAGCAAAAAAGAAAAAATGCAAAAGAGGCTAACTCCAACGTAACAAATTATCGTATTCTAACAATCAGCAACTTAAGTATAATGTGCTGCATGCTTAGTAAACTATAACTACTATATACCTGTTACATATTACCAACTATGCTACAGGAATTTAAATTACTAGAGGTTACAATGCTGTACAAATGTAAATTAAAATTTTTTTCAGCAAATAAAGACAGTGTGGCATTTACATTTGCACTAACTGTATGGTATCGTTGTTGATGGTGTTCTACAAGTTGTATTAATATTCAGCATCTGTCTCGTACATACATCGTTTTACTGGATGTAGTATCCAAGTGGATTCATTATATTCCTTATCGTCTTTCAACGTTTGATCATTTTTGGTTTGCTCCTTGTAAAGGGGCCAATATACCTTCTTTTTCATAAGCGTGATCCAATTTCAAAGTACAATAGACACCCCACCTGATCGCTACTCCACAAGTACCAATTTTCCCAATCTAGAAATATATCATGAAAAAATTATGTTTAGATAGAAAATTGTACCAAACCTACTTTGTGAATGAAGTTTCTCTGTATTTAGCACTAATAAGTAACCCAGCGACTTTCTCATCAACAAAAGTCGCCAACCGCAATGAATAATTAAAGTCATATGTCCGTTTAACATCCATCTATCTATCGCTAACAGGATTTGACAGGATTTCCATTTGCATCGACATCAAGGTTTTGTCTCAACTCTAACTCTACTTTTCCATTTTCTTCCAAATCTTTCATAAGATTGTCCTTCCATACCTAAACAAACTGTCAAGTAAGATATTAAAGAATTAGATTTTCTTACAGCGCCTAATTCAGCTTTAATTTTTTTAAATTGGTAGAGTGTCATGGGAGGTATATCCATAACTGAAAATAGTTCCTGAGAATGACCATGTGTACTGCCAGTTGCCAGAGTACCCCAAACATATCCATAATTAATTTTTGATTTTTACGAAATATCTTCAGTGTAATGCTTGTATATCTTGTCACACATTGTACATGCAAACATAAGGCAGCTTACTAGACCTAATCCTCTGTTACATTCCTCTTTCAAATATAGTTTTCCACCAGTACAAATTTGGGAATGTCGGTATTGCCGATCTATGGACCATCTTAATACATATTGCAAATTCACAATGCGGTTTCCACTAACCGTTGGTTCTTTATAAGAGTGATTTATCTCGAAATATAATTCACGAGCCTCTATTCTGAAAAACAAAACAAAATATTAGATTTTTTAGGAATTCAAAATTTAGCATATATACAGGACAACACATTAGTGTGACAAAGTTTAATATATCGATTATTTATTGTTTCCGACATGGATATGAAATACAAATAACAATGTATTACCTATTATAGTCTGCTTCTGGTATAAATGATCAATTATCTGGAAGTGTATGTGACCTTTCATCAGTTGATTTTTCACAGTTCTCTAAATATGAAATACAATGATATAATAATTTAGATTATTTATACAAATTAGCATACTTTGTCTCAGTCTGCGACTTCATTGTTTCTGGTTCGGAAGTCTCTTCAGATAAAGTACTTGGATTACTAACTACCTCAGGTAATCTTTGCAAACCTGATGGGCCAAGCTTGTCTAAATTATCTGATGTGGATTTCAAACTGAAAAAGTTAGGGTTTTATTATGACATCTAATTAATATGTGTATTTCTGAAATTATAATGTAACGGGCATAACCAGTGTAGTTAGAAGGCTTGAACCATTGTTTGCAGGTGAGGCAAAATTACTCATTTTTAGTGTCAGTACTTAATAATTATATAAAAATCATATGACACATCCGAGAGCTTACTTCGTTCAAAATAGCACAAAAATTCTTCGCATTGTTGTCAAAAACAATCTAAAGCTTATGAAATCCTATAGAATTTTAGAAAAAAATTAATAATATTTTGTAAAACACAGCTATCAAAATTCAACGTCGTAAAAACGTAAATGTTATTATTATGTATGTACCCTACAAATTTGATGAGTATTTCTAATACAGTACAGATGTGCTATTCTGACATACTTTTAAAATTATTCATTGAGAAAATACTAAGTAATTTTTTTCTATGTCATAATTTCAGGGTAATCACACTAACTTAGTTCTATGAAGAATGCAAAAACACTTATATTTTTAGTTTGCATTATCATATTTATAAATTTCAAATAGTCATAAGTGGAGAGTCGGGTAATTTGGGGTTTTCTATTCTCAAGGCATCTGAAGAATGTATAATTCTTGTGGGTTGATATGCAACATTTAAATAGTATACTTTCATTGTTTTTGGATTTTATATTCCAAAATAAACAGCCACATAAAGATATCCTAGCTACACTACTGAATGTATTATAACTTACAGCGGTAATTGTTGCATTTTCAGCCATCTTAAGCGGGCTGCTTTAAACTTGGACGATCATTTTCTGGTACCACCTGGATTTTGGTTATACACCTTCTTATATTTACCCATCTAAAAAATGTAAATACGTAAATAAAAGAAACTTTACACCAGGCGACAACAGGAAGTAAGTATACTGTAACTTTTTTCGTATTTCAGATAAATATTTGAAATTTGAAAGGCTTGTACAAGACAAAGCGGGAGTACAAATTTTTTGAAATAATTGTAAATTTCAAATTATTTACGGTCTGACTAGAAGTGAAAAGTACTGTATAAACTACACACCCTATAGTTTTGTACATTTTTAGAATCAGTTGATCATTTTTAGTCCTAGGACATTATTTCAAATTTTTTAGAAATAGGCGTTTTCTTATTTAAGTTTTGAAAAGAAAAGTAAGCGACTGTAATTTTCCTAAATTGGTGTATAATTGTGAGAAAAATTTGAAATCGAACGACTTTTCATGTTATTAGTAATAGTTATATTTTTGCCAGAAATTTGTTTTTTTCTTAAAAGTAAGATTTTGCAAAATCTATTAGGCTGGATCTCAATAAATTTTAAAAGGATTTTTAAAGTTTTGGTACCCTAAATAATCACAACATGATAGGACATTTTTAGGGGACTGCTTAAATTATAAATAAGCTTTATGTCGTTTTTAAACTGATTTATATAGTACAAAAAAAGTTAGTGTACACAGTTTCTGTCATTTTCACCATTTGGTGTCATAAATTAAATAACGAATATTTTTGATAAAATAGTGTATGCAAAACAAATAATTTATTTATTCAAGAAGACAGTAGTTGCTCGACTAAATCCAATCTACAAAAATTAATGTCAATATTTGAACACGCATTTTCAAAATCGAATGAAATATATAATTCATTTTGTCCATTACTTATCTGTCTATCCACAAAGTATAACAATTTTAGAATATACTTATCCCCAAGCGCAAATACACCCACACTAAATGAAGCATTAAATGTTTGTTTATAATAATAACGAAATGTCACTCTATGAACAATAAACTACACATTCAAAAATAAAAATTAGCGAATACCATATGCACTTAAATGAAATAATACAAATTTGTTTCGGCAAACGACCTTGGCTATTATTAGTATGCAGCATCGTACCGTATCCTAGCAACCGTTATTTGCCTAACTTGGAAACGAACCACTAAACTACTAAAGTTAAAATAAAGTAGTTCCCTCTATCATGCGAAAGTTATACCCCAAAGGCGGCTATTTTAAAATTAGTTCGTGTTATGAAAATAGAGGGATGCTATCGCGCCCTTAATTCTAGTGTTGGTTGTATCCGTGCTTCGTTTATGGTGCTTTGTAATAGTGCGCACACATATGTATTTTAAACTGCGCACTTATTGTAAGCATGCCCTGTACTACTGCCACTTCCAGATTTTAATATTGAAAAACTTAGTCAGAATTTCTTAAATTTTTTAATTTTAGAAATACGAATTGCTTTCTAGGGTTTTCTTTGGTTTCCTACTCCCAAAATGTGATGCTTGCCAGCTTCGGCATCTTAGTGTTGTGCCGCCGTGGTTTGCCGTGACAAGTCAAGTGCTCAAACGCTTTTAGCAGCTTACTGCTTTTAATAGGCTATCGGTATAAATACTGATTACTAATATAACTTTACTGTAAAAATAGGCTAAGTAGGTTAAATGTCTGTATATATAACAAAACACACGATCACTTTTAAATACCCTAATAGGTAAGGTCTTTTATTTCGATTTTTATGTATGAATATTTATGTAATGAACAATGTATTATCTATTTGGACGGGCGGATAATAATAGAAATGTAGCAACCAATCAGAAGTGCTAGCCTCTCTCACCGGTCTCATGAATTTAAAACTGTATAACTTACCCGAGGTTTTGGAAAATGTTAATGGCGTGCATTCCAATTATAATACTCTTTTTTACATACATCGCGTCGATAAACTTTAGCATTGTATAAATACTTGGATAATAAAATTGGAAAAAGCCTCAACTTTAATTTTAAAGGTTATGATAATCCAAATAAATCATGGTATAGTAGAATTTATTTAAGAAGAGTTTGTACGTCATTTAACCTATGCGCAAACCTTGAAAGTCAGTGGCAAAGCGGATTTAATAATTTTTAGGGTTCACATAAAGTAAATATTCTAAAATAAAGTTTTATTTTGTTGGTGGTTTAAATTAACATGGCAAATACGCGAATAAGCAAGGCATAAAACACAAAGAAACAGAAAGAAAACTACAAAAGTGCAAGAAATAAATATATAATGTCAAAATCACAAATGTCAATTGACATTTAACAGCAAATTAACTACGCCAGTGAAATGCTGAACGAACCCGCCTATTTATAAACAATGGACTAAACTGACATCGTTTTAGACGTGTGCGCATGATGACGTACAGGCTTTTCTTAAATAAATTCTACTCTAAGAGCCATTTTACACAATACTCAATTTCAATCTAAATTTAGTATTAAATTTGTTTCTAAATTTAGAGGTATTTTTAGAAAGGTGTAACACATAGAAATTTAGTTCATAATTTAGGATATAAATTATGTGCATAATTTATAGAACCCGTCCTATTTTTCTCAATAAATCGACTACCAAATCTGCGCAATAGTTCTATTTTAATTTCATAATAAATTATTATTATAGGTTATGTATGATTTTCGTATGTTATACCCTCTTGTTTGTTGTCGTTTAAATAAACAGATTTTTCCAACTTATATTTATAATTATGTGGTGGTCTAATGATCAAGTGCGCGCCTTAATTGATGCCTACTATAACAATTCTTGTTTATATAATGTAAAATCATGGTTGTATCATAATAAACATGCACGTAATGCAGCCTTAGAAAATATTAAAGATTTACTGTATCAATTACGTCCTAGTGTATCAATTTCAGAAATAAAAAATAAATGGAATGGACTCAAAACGAATTTTACCACAGAATATAAGAAGGTACAATAATCCAAAAGTAGTGGTGCAGGTGTTGACGATGTAAAAATAATATAACTAACCTCCAAGCGAATTCATAACAAATCTTAATTTCAGGTCTACATTTCAACAATTTGGTATTACTGTAAACTTCAATTTTTATTAGATCATAATAACCCAAAAAAATCTGTGAAGTCCATTATCTTACAATATTATGATTATGAATCTACCTAAATTGATTTAAATACTGTAAGTTCTCAAACAGCAAACAATTTCTCAGAAATAAGCTGCTTTTGGTTATCGTGTTTTAAAACCCAAGGATGCTCTGCACTAGGTAGCCAGCCAATAATTGAGCACGCTACGGTTACTGTAAGCAGGTATAATTCCAGTTGTCAGTACTTATATATAGTAAAATACTGGGAGAAATTTCTGCATTACATAACTGGAAGTTATTATTAACAATAGGGATCTCAAAAGTATTTTTTATATATATTTAATAATACAAACTCTACATTCCTAAGAGCACTTTTAAAATAAAATTTTCTATCCTTGTAATGGAAAATTTAAATTAATAAAAAACCTAACCTCAATATATAATTTTTTTAATAAGCACCATCAATAATTCACATCATTTCAGCAAAATTATACATCAACAGTGGAACCACTCCAGTCACGGAATATTTTAATTGAATACAGATCCCAGGACATTGTGGGGGATGATGATGTGCCTCAATATTATACAGAAGAGGTTATAACAAATGAAAATGTTTCGCTGATTCTACGATTCCTACCACTAGTTTTAATTCACCATCAACACATCAAACAAAACTAAACAAAGCAAAGAAGCGTGTCTTAGATTCTGCTGAAGTTGCAATTAAAGATATTGCAAGTATTTTAAAAAGTTGCAATGTATTAGAAAAAAAGACTGACAATCAAATATATGCAGATTATGTTGCTTCAAAACTTAATTTGATAACAGATCCAAACATTTTACTGGATACTGAACAAGAAATTAATAATATGTTATATAATGCAATTAAAAAAATGTAGATTTGAATAAAATACTGAGAATAATGTTTACTTTTTTATTATAAAAAAAAGATTTTACAATCTACGTCTGTTAATAAAGTCTTCTTGCCATGGCACTTGTCCAATTTCAGAATTAAAATAAGCTTTATATTCTTCTCTCATTAGCCTTGCCACACATGAAGATTTGTTTCCAAATTTATTTTGCGCCTTTTGTAAATTGCATGATATTTTGTCTAACTTTTCAAAGTAATATTTTTTTAACAGAACATAAGTAATTATGTAATATAACACAAGTCAATGTAATTTTTTCAACTTTGGCGCTAAATGTATGGGGTTCATTAACCCTCTAAATCGGTTTGCTAATATGCCAAAGCTGCTCTCAACTACTCTACGAGCTCTTGATAATCTGTAGTTGAATATTTTTTGGTTATGGTTAAAACCTCGTTGGGGAAAGGGTTTTAGTAAATTAGGCAACAAAGGAAAAGCATCATCTGCAATTACTGCATATGGTACGTTTTGTTGGCGGCCTGGTAAGCATTTTTCTTTGGGAAAATTTAAAGCATTTGTTTTTAAAAATTGCTGGCACTAAAACACCCCCGTCACTAATTCTTCTATTAACACCAAGATCAACGTATATAAATTTATAATTAGCATCTGCTAACACTAACAAAACAATACTGTGTGTGCCTTTATAGTTGTAAAGATATGAACCATTAGATATCGGTGGTCCATCTAAAGCACTCAAACATTGTGGAAATTGCCAAATGTCCTTATAATCATCTGCTACTTTTTCCCACTTTGCAACTGTAGTAAGTACCTATAACATTTTTGTAATGAACCTTCAATAGCCAAGCACATTATACCGCGCATTTTAATGAAAACCACCAATTTCCAAATAACTTTTGATACACTGACTTTTATATAATCTTGAGTCTTGGTGAGATGATCTTGGATTCAATATCAGTGTACAAAAAGAACGACATTTGAGTAATTTCATTCGTAAACATGAAATAACCCCACTTCCATAGATTTACTCTCTTCTTCAATATAAGTGAGTGGAATTTGCACAAATGAAATAGTAGGCTAGGTTGTGCTCTAGGGGCAAAACGAGAACTAATATTTTCATAAAATCTTAATTTTAAGATGACAAAAAAAACGAAATTTCTATATATCTACTGAGATCTCGGGTAAAAAGAACATCTATAAAGATTATACATTTGAATTCCATCATGGGCGTAACCAGAGTAATAATATTAGTCGGGTAAGATGCCGGGACCCAAAAAGTTGAGGTTGCGGTTTTATGAATACAGAGTTTGAAATTATACCAAACTTGTGTTTGGCAAAACTATAATATTTATTTTAACGCGTTTTTGCATATTTTATAAAAATCAATATATCAAAAGCAATTTATATATAGAGTGAGTAATTTTCGTCGAAACGCACTGCATAATTAGTAGTAATTATTACTTTAAGGTAATATGGTCCCAAAGCTTTTAATAAAGCATCACAAACCAACGGGACAAATAACGAAATTGTACTTTTGTGAATTTTACAACTATACATCAAGGATCGAAAGGACTCTCCTGTAGCCAAAAAGCAAAGTGTAACTTCTAATCTGCAATAAATTATCAATCTTATATTATATTTGCACATGTATTTTGAAACAAGCTATTACTTACTGCGTACAGAAATTGCATCTCTCATAAATGTATCATTCTTTTTAAGATGATTTTCAAGGAGTCTTAATAAATAATCTACTTCCTCTGCACATATTTGAAGAAAGTTCTTACAACTATCAGGATCTTCAACTTTTAACTCGACATTTAACATTGTTAAAATTTCTTTTCCTTCGCCACGTCTTATTAGCCAAGGACGGCACCACCATTTTCTTGTCTTTTTTGACTTTTCTTACGCCTTTCAGCAATTTTGTACAAACAAATTGCCGCATTCGCTAACAACAAATCTTTATCATCCATTTTCAAATACCATGATTCAGTACCCAATTTAGTTCTAAATTGTTGTGTTTACACATGACTAAATTTATTTGTAAATTTAGAAACAAATTTAGTACTAAATTTAGATAGAAATTGATTATTGTGTAAAATGGCTCAAACATCATGAATACATTGTCATTTCTGATTGCTTTGTTACATTCCTCTATTCATCCGCTCGTTCCAACTGGCAATTTTGAAATATCGATTACTAAAATTTTCGATATATATATAATTTAAAATTTTGTTTTATGCGATAACAATTTTATCATACAGCCCTCAAACTAATACACTAGACGTGTCAAAACCAATAGTAGTATGTAATCTTAACCTCACTTTCTTGATGTCAGAGTTATTTCCTAAACATAAATATTTATAAAATTGCGTTATAGTATTTATAAAAATAGTGTATTTATTTTACTCTAGAACAAGATGCCCGGAAAGGTTAAAGTAAAAGTAATTGCTGGAAGAAATTTGTCTGTTTTGGACAGATCCAATGACACTACCGATGCCTATGTAGAATTGAAATTAGGCACAATTTCCTACAAGAGTGATGTATGTAAAAAATCTTTAAACCCAGTTTGGAATACAGATTGGTATCGTTTTGAGGTAATTGTGGGAGTTGGTTGCATAACCTGGATATTCATTTTTATTCAAAATAGGTTGATGATACTGAACTACAAGATGAACCCCTACAAATAAGACTGATGGATTATGACACTTACTCTGCTAATGTTTCAATTGGAAAAGTTTATATAGATTTAAATCCTTTACTTTTACCAAGAGGAAGCTTTGTGCCCTCTTTCGGAATTTGTTCTGAAACCACGAATAATGAACATTTTACAAATACTGTAATGTCTGGATGGATACCAGTTTATGATACCATGCAGGGTATACGTGGTGAAATTAACATAATGGTAAGAGTGGAATTATTTACCGACTTTAATCGTTTTCGTCAATCTTCATGCGGTGTCCAATTTTTTCGCTGTAAGTACAATTGTCACATCTTCATCTTCATGTAATATCTTTTAGAAACTTAAAATACTAAATTAACAAAACAATATCCAGTTTTTATATATTTATCTTAATAGCTTAGTTTTACTTATTAATTAGATGGTTATACAAAACATTGATATTCACTTTTACGTATAGCAGATAAAACATTTTCAATAGCTGGTCATTTTTAAACTTTAACTAAGGCATTCGTAGTTAGCATAAAACAAGGTGTCTTACTCAAGAATTGGTGTTATCACAAACTTTAGCGAATAAGTATACTTCCAATGTTTGAATTTGATTGTATTTTATTTAGTTTTAGAATGCGTGTAAGCTCAAACACAATGAAAAAAAAATTAAAAATATAAATTTTGCATATTTCAAATTCTATTTTGTTATATTGAATTAATCTCAAAATTGTTTTCTTGATATCTGAATTTGAATTTACCATTTATCCCAGTTATCATTTAAATAAATAACTGCTTACATGAATTTTTGATATAATAATGTAGATTTAGTAGACGGCAATAATTAACGTTAAAACTTCATACTAGCTTTTACTGGATAGACCAGTATTGTATTTTTTTTATTAAAAAAAAAATGCAATATTTTGGAGATAATAGCCTGCATTGACTTCTTATATCTTGCACAAGACTGTTATATATTGTCACATTGCAAGTAGCAAGGTTACATCAATTTGACATTACTTTTTAGTTAGTATTTATGTCATATTACTTTATCATGAGCCTTAATATGAGGAATACTGTAATACCTTAATTTGGCATCAGCATTTACATAAAAAATATGTAATGGAAATACACAAATTTACATATAAATGAGTTCACTTAATTTGACATCAGCATTTGCATAAAAGTGTCATTAATATGCAGTGTGATCCACTTAAAAGTAGGACATCCTTATAAAATTTTTATTTTTGGTCTGATTTGGTAAACTTTTTTTTGGATTGCAAATCGACAAAACCTGTATTTTTAATCAAATTGCCACATTTTTGTTACGAAAACCAAGGCATATTGGGTAATTTATTAGGGAGTAAAATTAAAGAAAATGTATTAGTAATTTTTTTTTACAATAAATCTAAATATATTACTGGATTAAGCATTCTCTGAAATGGAGTTGTATGAAATTTCATTAAAAAGTATTTGCACATTAACAATTCTGTTATGAATTTCTGTTATGAATTTTGTTATGAATTCATTTCGTCTAATAAAGCAAGCCATGGAATAAAAGGCTCATTCCATGCTAAATCAATAAAAAAAATTCAATTTCAACCTGACCATTTCAGATTGCAATGAAACATTCATGAATTTTCCCCACTGATATAAATGAGAATATATTTTTAAAATTTTTTATCCCATTGGGTTTTTATGCGATTAATTTTTAATTTTTAAAAAAATTATGTTTGTTTTGGCTTGCATAAACATTTTCTATCTTAAATTTTTCAGGTTCTATAAGGGTTAGACAGCTGCTTGACTCCTCAGTTTAAAGAGAATTTAATAAGCTTTAATTTGATATGTAACTTATTATACGTGATAAAACAAAATTTTTATTTTAAATTTTGGAATAAAAAATTACATACATTTTAAAGTTGTGGTTTTTAAATTTTTTAAAAGGTATATTTTTTAGTAATATTATAAACCTTAAATCCTGAAAATTTTAGAGTTAGAGTGGGATCCCATTGGGATCAAGAGTTGTGGTCCAAATGGTGTAGTTGCAGATTGATAACAAATGTGTCCTGGAAACTATTACAAAACCCATAGAAGAATTTTTTGAGTATTTGTTTTAATGTTTGCGAAAACTTGTTGTCCATTTGTTTTAAAGTCTCATGATTGACTTTCTTAAACAGAATCTGCCTGACAAACCTGAAAAACCGATTTATTTTTCAGCTAGAGCATCACCGTGTAAAACAAAAACTTTCTCAATCTTTGTCATCATGAGAAAGATTTTGGCATTAAGACAAAATGGAACTTCTTTGCATTGTCACATGGAAAAAATACATGTGACAGTATAGGAGGAACTCTTAAATGACTAGCAGCATTGGCCAGTTTACGAATGGTTTATAGTTATCAAATTATGATCCCTCGCCAATTCTATAATTGGGCTAAGGTTAAATAGTCAACATCTGTTTTTTTTTATTCCACTACATATGAATATACAGCAGAGGAAAAGTACTTGAAGGGAAGCAACAACAATAAAAGGTTTTCAATATTTTATAGTTGCAGTCCTATGAATGAGACAAGAATTTCAGTGAAACGCTAGACATTTTCAGAGGAACCCAGTGCAGAAATAGTGTCAGCTGATGACACTGATGATGTTTTGAACATCAATAACATTGTTGGCTTTGTAACATGTCAATACTCAGACAAGTGGTAGTTAGGTTGTGTGTTAAGAATAGAAGGATATGAAGCAAAAATAAGTTCTTTTAGAACCACATGGCTTTTCTTCGTCTTTCAAATACTCAATAATATACTAGTTGTGAATAAAAGTGAAGTTTTAACAAAGTTACAGGAAGAGTCTATCGACTTGCAATCTTGGAGTCCAAAAGGCAAACAAAATTTTTTTGTTAATTAAAGAAAAACTAACCTGTGGCTATTTCAACGTAACTGATTCTCTAACTGCTAACTCTTAAAAACTCATTAATTTTTACCAGTTAAAACTTTTAGCTTTTTGGGACTGTTCTTCCTTGTTTTATGTTTAATATGTATTAGTATTTAGTATGATGGATAATATAATAAGATATAAAAGCTCGGTCTATTATCATGTAAACACACTAAAACAAGAATTTTTTCACAGTAGCTTTAAGTTTTTGGCCATAACTCCTTACTCCATTGAGTTCCCACTTTATAAATTTCAGGTTTTATAGTTTGTAACAAGACTAAACACATTTTATCAAAATTTTTAAAAACACTTCAAACATTTTTTTAAAAAGTTCTTTGATTTCTTTGATGTTTTTTATTTTTCATCCAATATAGTCAAGGGGTATATCAAATTAAACCTTATGGAATTCTCTTTAAAATTAGGAATCAAACAGCTCTCTACGACTATAGAATAGAAGTTAATCAAGATTGTTAAATGTCAGCACAAACGAAAAAACTTGTTTTAATGCAAATTTTAAGAGTGAATTACATCAAAACCTAATAAGATGTAATTTTTTTAAAAATATATTTTAATTTAGACATTTCAGGTCATTCGCTACTCTTAAGTTAATAAGTTTATTCCTCTAAAAATAAAAACGGCTGTAGTGCAATGCGTGTCATAGTAAATCATAAATGAAGAGTATATCCAACATCTAATTATCAACTGTTCATCCCAATATTTCAATGTGGGATTGCTTGATATAAGTTTTATGTAGTATATTATTTTTAGCAATATTTTAAAAACAGCTTAATAATAAAGTGTAATGCAATAAAATACCTGCCATATTAAAAAGTAGCTTACTATAAGACAATCGATAATGACTAAAAAATTGGGGCTATAATTACTACATCAGCTGCAAAGTGATTTTGATCCAATACAGGAAAAAGTAAATAAAAATGTAGAAATTCTTAAGAAAATAAATTTATATGAAATTCTAGAATGTCTACTCTTCTCGTCCTTAAATGCTAATCGTACATCTTCTGAGAAATTTTCTTTGACGACTGTAAGAGGTTAAAAACTCATATTAAATGAATGATAATTCATTTCAAGCTCTGTAAGAATTCACAGTTGTATTACTATTAAAATCAACTGTTGGTTTTTAGGTTGGTTAACTATTAGCTATAAGACTTCCCTTCACTAAGGCAATTATTTTCTTCAGAGTGATCAAATCCTTGGCAGATAGGATATCTTCGAAAAAATTAGGAAAAAATTAGAACTCTTAAATGGTCCAGAATCAAACTCTATATGTAAATGACGATCATTGCTGGTTTTGGAGTTTGGTTCTGTTTGAACTTTTATCAACAAACTTTTCTATACAAAATCTAAAATAAATTAATGTAATGTTGTACATATTAAACAGCCTCTATAGATATGCTTAGCCGGAACTTGGAAGCATATGTCACATCTGTTCCATTAAATTTATGTCATTCTTGACATATAAGAATCATTTACACCATTCTACTGTGAAAGGAAAAAGTAGTGACGATAATGGGCTATATACAATTAAATCATAAGAACATAATATAAGCATCTATTATGTCTGCAATCAAACAGTACATATTTTCTAACCTTAAACATGGAGATATGTTTTCATTTTAATCAAATAAATTATAATCCAAAAAATTATTTCCAGGATGCCCATTATCTTGCTAGCTCAGATGGAATGAAACAATAAAATTTCAATATCACAATTATAATTAATCCTTCAAATTATAAAAGTTACTACATTCACAAACATCTCTCTTTAACACACATTGTTCAAAAAAATTACTTACATATCAATCTTAAAGTCTACCAATGCAATTCTACTACTTAAGTCTGAAAAATAATAACATTTCACAACTACCAGCGATTAACATATAATTTCCCTCAAACTTTCTTATGCATGTCACACTATGTACAGACCATTACAATTAGTTATGAATAATTGCAAAAAGGAACTTTTACCTCTGAAGAAAACTTTACACCTTTTATCATGGTCAAACTTCATCAGAATTTGATCTTAAAACAACATTACTATATCCATTTACACAAAAATATCTATAGGTGAAAATATTATGCAAGCTTAGTCTACTTAAACTAATTATATCATGTCTTTCAAAAGATTTTAAATGAAGCCATACTTGCATTTCAAACATCAAATCTGGCAGGTATTCATGTCTTCATTAAAACAGGTTTTTGATTATAATCTCTATCCCCCAGATTACTTTAATTTAGAATAATTTTACCCATGACTACACCGGAAACTCATTGATCTATCTTATATTTTCATTTATTTTAAATAAATTTTTGTATGTTGAAGTTTGAGTTTTAGAAAGTATTTTATTTTTAATAAATATTAAAATATGGACGTGATGCTGCACCAAAATTTAAATGATAACTTTTATGAAGCAGACAATTAGTAACTTTATCTAGTAAGCAACTGTAAACGAAATTCGTTTATAAGCAGACAGTTCATAACGCTTCACCAACTATTGATGAATGAATAAATTCTCCTAATTATTTGCAGACATTTATATAATAGAATCTGCAATACGTCACAGGTTCTCGAATTTCTACACTTCTCTAGGTGATATGACTTATCAGAATAATGTAACTTACACGTTTACTAGATCATAAAATTTTTATTTGTTTTTGTGAATTGGTACTGTTATCAATCCCTATTATAATTTATGGCTTATTAAAAGTCTTATCGTGCTGTACTAATTGGGCCATTCATTTATATTGCTTGCTATCGTACAAAATAAGTATTTGCTATTTATGGTCTTTACGCATCTTTTCGTGTTTGACAAATATACTGACTGGGCTGCATTCATTCATGTTGTAAAGATAAGTAGCTGCTATTTAAGATTTATGGGTTCATTTGCAATCTGAGCTTTATGGTAACAAACTGATCTGGAAGCATCTAGAAAACTTGAATAGTTTGTTTAAATTTATGTTTCGCATCACATACTTTAAATGAAAAGAAATATGCGAGTACTTCCAAAAATGTTTTCAGTATAAATTTTAATGTTGTGTTAACGTACCACGTTTTATTTTACTACTTCTTTAAGAGGACGTATTTTAGAAAAATGCTTAAAAAGTTTGTTTTTGAATGATGCTTAGTGGTGGAAATGAAAGGTGTTTCACTCAAGAAATGAGTGTGTATTTTTATTGTTGCATAATTATTTAGAACGTTTTAATTAAAAACGCTTGTTTGATTTATGTACTAGATAATACTATTCTAATCTTATTGTACTACTAGAATATTACACAGTGTAGAAAATTAAGTATTTGAAAATTTAATTTTCTCGGCTTTGTGCTGGTTTAAGTTACAGGATAAGGTGCTTCATTGATCTCTATTCGACCTTGTCACATCAATATATATATATATATATATATATATATATATACACAGGGTGTCCCAAAAGTCATGGTCCAAATTGAAGGGTTTGATAGCTGAGATTTTAATAACTATTCAAATAACTATATATGTTGTTATCCAATTGTTGATGGTTTCAAAGTTATAACAATTTTTGCATTTTGTGTCAAAATCGTGCAGAATTTCGAATATTAATTTGCAATAAAAGAAATACTGACCTTTTGAAGGTAGTTCGTTTTCTGTTGTATGCGTGAATGTTGCGTGTTTAATAAATGAGAACTTCTTCAAACAATTAACTTATTATCACAAGAGAAAATCATAATTTTTCCATAATTTTGGTTTTATGAAAAATTGGGCGTGCTTTTCAAACTGAAATTACTCAACAAAAAAAATTACCATCGAAAAGTGCACACCTATCCAAAAAACTTCAGTAATCTATGCACTTTGTTTAAAGGTATAACTGGTAGGTCTAAGATTAAATGCATAGAAAATTTTTGGGTAATTTGTAGGTACAATCCCAAGAACAGCACTTTTATTAAGGAATTTGTAAGAAATAGCCAACTTATAATTTTTGCAAAATATGAACTCAAAATAATCAAATGTATTTAAAATTCGTTTACAACAAATGTTTGAATGTCCTGCCACTAGTTCTTATACATAAACGACACCATCTTAAAAAATTTCGTTTTAAAAGCCTGAAGGCGCGACCATCTTCTCTCAACCTTCCAACGGCTTCGCGTATTTTTGTACAAAGGTCCTGCTCGTTTGTCATATGTGTTTTATGCACATTTTCTTTCATATAACCCCACAAGAAGTAATCCAGGGGGTTGAGGTCGGGCGAACACGGTGGCCAATAGATAGTACCTCTTCGTCCTACCCAACGATTGGGATATGCATGATTTAAGTGTTCCCTAACATTACGAGCATTATGTGCTGGAGTGCCATTGTGTTGAAACCTCACATTTGATTTTCCAATGCTCCACCCAAAGGTACTACATTGGCCAGAAAGCGAGTTTCTTTTAACTGGAAAACTTTTGAGTTTTGCCAAACTCTTGCTGTTCCAAGCAAGGTAGGGATCTCTAGCATGCATGACAACACACACACACGCGGGACCTCCATTTTACCTCTCATCCGAACGAGGGTGTATTTTTGTGAAAAATGCTCGCCTAACATTTTTCAAGCGGACCGTGTCGGGATTTGAACTCGGGACTTTGGGCATAGTAGTCACACATGTACCAACTATGCCACTGAGCCGCCGCATTATGTTGAAACCACATTATACGCCTAGTTTCTAGAGGGATATCTTCTAGAAGATCGCTTAATTTGTGTCAAAGAAGTGAAGGTACCATTGTGCATTGAGCCTGGGTTGTAATTCAAATGGCCCAAGTTGCGACTATCCCAGCCCACAAATTAATGCTAAAACGTTGTTGAAATTGGCCGTGTTTTACAGTTCTCGGGTTTTCAATTGCCCAAAAGTGGAGATTGTGAATATTAAATATTCCAACCTTATGGAAAGAAGTATCATCACTCCATAAAATTTTTTCAAAGAATTGTTGATCGTGGCAGTGTCTGCGGAGCATTTCGTGGCAAAACGCTACTTTTTGTCGATAGTCCGTTGGTAATAGAGCTTGCACGCGTTGCACGTGGTATGGATGGAGATTGTTTCTGCGTAACATTCTATGTACCGTAGTTTGTGGAACTCCAGATTGCCTGGCAATGTCCCTAACACTCGTTGCAGGATTATCTAATGCCATGGCAACGACTTCGTCTTTACCTTCAATTCTAGGCCTTTCTTCCCATTGTTGTAAAGCACCAGGACTTTCACCTTGAACATAAACGTGATGCACTGTTTCAAATACCCAGCGGTCAGGAAAATTGGCTCGGTTACGAAAACAAATTCTGTATTCTCTAGCAGCTTGTCGTGTATTGCCATTACATGCTCCCTAAACAAAATGCATTTCAGCATTCTTACGAGTACTATAGTACATTTTCTAAATGTAGAATTTTGAAACTAAACAACAAAAGCAACAATAATCACAAAACACAAATCCACTATTTTAAGAATTGACCTAATCTAGTCGAACAATTGTACACGATTCAAAAACAATTTTTAATTGAAGGCAGGCCACTAGATACTAACATTAAAATGTAACTAATATGTATAACATTTGCCAAGAATGTTTATATTTGCCTGCCATTGTTTGTAGTTGATTTAATGAAATGATTCTTTACTTGCTTTATCTTAATCTTGAATAAAATGTTGCCAATCTATTATTTATTAAGAATGTGCTTCATATTAAATAGTTTGATTATCTACTAAAACTTTTGCAAAAATTATAAGTTGGCTATTACTTACGAATTCTTTAATAAAAGTGCTGTTCTTGGGATTATACCTACAAATTACCCAAAAATTTTCTATGCATTTAATCTTAGACCTACCAGTTATATCTTTAAACAAAGTGCATAGATTAATGAAGTTTTTTGGATAGGTGTGCAGTTTTCGATGGTAATACTTTTTTTGAGTGTAATTTCAGTTTGAAGAGCATGCCCAATTTTTCGTAGAACCAAAATTATGGAAAAATAATGATTTTCTCTTGCGACAATAAGTAAATATTTGAGGAAGTCCTCATTTATTAAAGACACAACATTCATGCATACAACAGAAAACGAACTACCTTCAAAAGGTCAGTATTTCTTTTATTGCAAATTAATATTCGAAGTTTTGCACGATTTTCACACAAAACGCAAAAGCTGTTATAACTTTGAAACCATCAATAACTGGATAACAACATATATAGTTATTTGAATAGGTATTAATCTCAGCTATCAAACCCTTCAATTTGGACCATTACTTTTGGGACACCTTATATATATAAAATATTTTATTTACTGTGATTTTACCCTATGAGTGATAGGCCTAGTATATCTATCTCTCACTCCTTGTCTTATTTTAGAGCCTTGTTGAGTTATGCCACAAAATTTATTTCTAAACATTTAACACGACTGTTTACTTATATATATTTATATATATTTCAAAATAATTTTAAAAGCCAAAAGTATCCCCAAACATTAGTTCCACTTTTATTAATTTGATTAAAGTACTGCGTAGATATTAAATAATACCTGGAATCCAGATACAGCTGCCGCCTTCCAGTCGTCCTGAAGCCAAGTGACCAACTGCAGACACCTCCTGAAAAAAATAAGTAACTCGAGCAACTGGTAATCTCCGGACTATTAAACTACTAATGTTTCTGCAAATTTTATGTTATACAAATACTCGGATAACTTCAATTCCACTATTCTTTCGTCTTTAAAATGATAATGGTATCGATGATTGCTCCCTCTTCCAATTACTTTTTCTTCGTCACAGAACTGCTACCTTAGGCTTTACTTTACTGCACTCCAATACCACTGAATCTACTTTTCTTCCCCACTATTTGCTACCTCCAGGTACAACTTGACTTTCAAAATTTACTCGTAACTTTTTAAATGAAATAAAACTCAGAACATTCCAAAATATCTACAATTATTTAGTAATACAAATTTTAAGTCGATTATTAATACAACTCGTCTTTCCTAGTTTCCGTTGCCTTAACACCTACATATACGCACACTATGCAATTCATAATTATTAATCATATATGTGTCTAGACCTCTTGCTAAACTGAATGGTTTGATAATCCAGTGATTTATCTATATTGAACTTTTTACAATATTGAAAATAACTAACAAACTTGGGTGGTTCAGCTTTTAAATTGTACGTAACAGGCATTAATCTTTTATTCAGTAAACGTCTTGCCATTACATAACAAATCTTTAATTGTTAAAACATATTCAAACTAAAATTGATTTACAAATTTTTCAGGAGTATCACTTAACTCCTCAAAATTTTTAAAATGCGTAATATACCACACAATTTTGATATTTGTTTATACATCCAAAAGGTTCTGAATATGCTAACTCCAAATTAAATTTTATATACATGCAACTTTAATAACAACTAGCCTAGCCTGGTATCTGGCTGGTATTCGTTGTGAAATGCAATGCAGTTTTAAAAGCTTTACAAATTTATAAACGTGGAATAGTTGTTAATTTTTAAACCAAAATATCTCAAACAAAATACCCTAACAAAACCGAATATACCCTTATTCTAGCAAGTTGTTTCAAAGCCCTATTTAAACATTTTATAAGCCCGCCCCCTTCTTGACAGTATAATATATATAATATATAATGTATAATATATAATATGTAATATATAATATATAATATATAATATATAATATATAATATATAATATATAATATATAATATATAATATATAATATATAATATATAATATATAATATATAATATATAATATATAATATATAATATATAATATATAATATATAATATATAATATATAATATATAATATATAATATATATATATAATATATAATATATAATATATAATATATAATATATAATATATAATATATAATATATAATAGATAATATATCATATATAATATATAATATATAATATATAAGATATAATATATAATATATAATATATAATATATAATATATAATATATAATATATAATATATAATATATAATATATAATATATAATATATAATATATAATATATAATATATAATATATAATATATAATATATAATATATAATATATAATATATAATATATAATATATACTACGTAATACGTAATACGTAATACGTAATACGTAATACGTAATACGTAATACGTAATACGTAATACGTAATACGTAATACGTAATACGTAATACGTAATACGTAATACGTAATACGTAATACGTAATACGTAATACGTAATACATAATACATAATACATAATATATAATACATAATATATAATATATAATATATATATATATATATATATATATATATACCACTTCCGGTTATACCGGAAGTTGGTATTACTATCGTTATTTTAAATAGAACACCCTGTATATTTATGTATTTTCGAGTTCTTTGTCGAATTTTATGTGAACTTTTATAATACAACCATACCTCTATCTAATGCCGTTTTTGAGATATTTTGGCTTTTAGTAGATTTCTGACATTTGCACGTAGTCACTTAAATTGGAATATCTGGAAATTCAACGAACATACAGAATGGATTTTTTTCAATCACATTAATAATACCTGATATTATTTCTACGTGCAAAGAAAATCTGATTGCAATGTACAGGGTGCTAGGAAATTCATTTTATAATTTGACTAATAAAATGTCTAATATTCCGTTTTTTTTTAAATGGAACCTACCATATTTTGTTATATTAATCGATTCTATGGAAAAAAATACTTTAGGTATGTAATTACAACAATCCATTTATTGTAAGCCGTTTTTGAGTTATTTTCATTAAAAGAGAAAATGCACTAGTTCAGTAACCTAATAACATTTGCTTGGATAACCCCCTAGTACAAATTTTCAGATTCCTCCTAACATTGGTCTTCCATATACAAGTGACCTCCCATATGATAAGGTCTCGCGTTGGAGCCTCGCTAAAAGAGTGTTGTGATAACGATACAGCAATTTGTAAAACTTGAAATTGTTCACTTACCTTCATTTCTAACTTTGCCTGGCTAGCTCAACGGAATTGACAGTTTTCAAAATGAAATCAATCAGCAATATCACAAAACAGTTATGATATTTTCTCGCAAATAAAAGCATATAGAACACTTACAACATCCTTTCTTTCAAACATAAAATAATTTCTAAAAAATGTTTCTTATCTTATTTTAAATTTACAGAATTAAATTTCTTCTTTTATGGATGGTTTACCTGGTTATGATTATTCCCACGCTTGTAAAATTTGTTTTGGCCAAAAAATCCTTGACAGATAATCTATTAAAAAGGTCAGAATATTTCGAACTCTAAACACAAACTTTCCTGGCAAAAATTCTCACAAAAAATATTATATGATTAACACTTATTATTCTACCTTAAATTAAATACAAATACTTCAATATCAGTTAGAAATAAATCTAAAAGTAATATTTGCAGAATCCACAAAAACGCTCCTCATAATTAAAAAAATCTAAGTTCTCATGTGCAGAACTTCTAACCAAACTTACAGATATGTTGTTATCAAAAATATATAAATATTACATATACATTAAAAACAAGATGTCGAATAACTCGAAAACCTTTCGACTTAGAGCATTGGTGCTTTGAGAAAATATGTTCAGGAGGTATGGAGCTATGAGAGCTATGAGAAAATATGCTCAAGAGGTCGATATTAACCTAAAACTTTATTTATTTTTTGCTGGAGTGAAGTTTATCATAGTCAAAATTTCGACTTTAAAGTCGAATAACTCGAAAACTAAATGAGATATCGAAAAATGGATAGCATATTCTTAATTAGCGTAAAAACTGAACAAGATCCATATATCAAATGTTTGTAAAACGAAAAAAACGTGCAACGGACGACGGCGGCGACGTAGCGATCCTATTAACCTAACTTACTTCGTAAGTTTGGTTGATATCTTCTGATTTTAAATTAACGTCAAATCAGCTTTCAAGATTTTCCATATTTAAAATCCTCGTTTCCAACAGCAATTTCCAAAGTACATTTTTGGTTAAATCTTCCTTTCGATTATTTAATAAATTTTTTTAAATAGCGTTATATTGAAGAATTTCCCCTATTTCGATTGTAATTAATAAATTCCATTTTTTATGTAGTTTGCGTTTAAAACATCACTTCTATATTCAGTGTAACAGCGTCATTATTAAAATACAGAATACTTACTGCATACTTCAAATATCATCTTTGCAAAGCAACAGCTTGCGACTTATATCAAATTAACATTTTGCGATCGAATTTAAGAATCGAATTAATCCTTCTTTTTAATAAACACTGTAATATAAAAATATAATTTTATATTTCTTTATCCTTGTGACTATCAGCTATAAATTAAACCTCCCAACTTTCCAAACCTTAATCTGATATCACAAGGTCGAGAATTTCTTCTTTTTCTTTTAAGCCCAAGGTAATGTCGGATGGAGAATGGCTTGAGACAAAGAAAAACTTTTAAGATATAAACGGCTAGTCGAGTGTTAGCTCTGGGTAGATCATGAGCTTGGGTCATGGGTGAATAAAAGACCAAAAATATATTTAATGAGCGCCACCGTATTTTTTAATACAATAACCAACAAAATTTAACTGTGCTAGTATAAGGGGAATGCGGAAACCTTATCTTAACACCACTAACATAGCCATAAAACCTGAATTTCACTCTTTAGGACACACTTACCAAGACCTCAACCACCAGATGTCATACAGATGTCTCAGCTTTACCTGTGAACAAACAAAAGCACAATATGGACACCATTTGTGTCCTCAAAAACATTTGCCAAAAATAGAATAATAGAATTTAGGCATTTAAAATATACTGAGGGAATTTATTTTCACTACACTCTTTCTATTCCGGGAGGACTTGCAAATTTTTAAATGTTAAATAATAAAACATCTTTCAAAAACAAAAAGGATTCTATTTGGATAAATTTCTGATTATGTACATATGACGGTAATATTAAAGTTTGTCTCTTTATCGAATTTTTTCATAATAACGCTAATGAAGTTTTACATTCAAAATTAAGATCTATGAGTATATCATTTCTATAAGATTTAATTAGATAGACATATAATTTATTAATTGTTCATAACACATAAGTTTATTTTAATCAGCGAAGTACTTCCTTGATTATTACAACAAAAATTAATTATCAAAGTGCAGACTTGGTAAAATGTTATTATTCTAATTTAATTGTAATCTATAATAAATACGCAAATTTCATATGTCAATGAAAGTGTCTTTACATGACCTGAAAGTCTTCAAGCATAATGTAAATTAAATCAAGACAGCATATGACGTCTAGATAGGAAAACGGAATCTACATATTTTTTTGTCTGACATAGGTTGTCATTCAGAACTTTATAAAATACTCAGTTTGCGTACATGTGCAATCATTCTGTCACGCAAGCAACATATTCGTTAATTTACTGATTTCTCAAAAAAACTACTTTCTATTTACGTTACTCAAGCAATTAATGTTGGATAATTCATAATAATTTACTATAATTTCAAAGTTATCAAAAGTTAAAAACACTCACGTGCATCAAGAATGTACTACAAGTGCTGGACCTTGACCTCAGCTGTCGGAGATTTCCATCATAATATCCTTGTGTGATATTAGTCATCGGTAAGGTTGAAATATCGGGAACACATGTGGAATCGGCGTTTACTTTACTGCATGTTATATTGAATAGAACGAAACCATAAATTCTTGCTTTAAATTACTGCCTTCAAAATTTGTTTTAATTTATTATCGGAAATGTTATTCAAGATATGTCCTCAAGATATTGCACTAAGATGAAAAATATTAGTATAATCTATTGTATTAATATATACCAACTGTCTAAAATGATGTCCAAAGGGGTTCCATATTCTCAGGCCTGTCGGGATCAACTAAACTGTTCGGAGCGAGGCCTATCGAGAATCATGCTCACGCAACCGCTGTTAGGCTCGACCTCCAGACACCAAGAATTTTCAATGCTCTACTTTTTCCTAACTTTGTTAGAAGCCATGTGTTTCGACAGGTCCATTTCGACTTCACCTCGTCTGCAAAAGCGGCTTGCACTTTCGAACGTTGAGAATGAAGTGCCGATTGACAACTTGACAGAGCTTGGTTACGAACTTTAGAGTATATACATACGAGAATCTATGCATTATTATGAATATTATATATTAATTTTTATTGGATGATAATTCTCAAATTAAATATTTTAAATTATAGCTGTTTTATTTTTATTTTATTGAACTAAATGTAACTAGAAAAAAAAATACGTTACAACACTTCCTTATATATCCAAATTATCTATTTTCTAGAACCTAGTAGAATGTGTATGAAACATTATGATGCAAGGTTTTGCAGAAAAACTCATTAACGTATAAAATCGCGGCGTTTATTACCTCGTAATCTCATTCCACTTATTCGTGATGCGCGCTGTTTGTCTTTGTTTAACACATATACGATTATTGTGGCATATTGCTTCTCTCCAACAGCGAATGCGAAGATCATAAATATTTCTTATCAATTTCTATTACATTTTCTGTTTTTTTAGTGTTCTGGCTGCTTCTTGGAATAAATATTTCATTTATATATAATATATAATGAATATATATATATATAAATTATATATATATATATATATATATATATATATATATATATAATAGAAAAGTAGGTATAATGAGTCTTAAACTAAACAAAGTAAAAGAATTATTGGCAAGTGACTCAAATTCAGCCACGAAGGCATCCTGTCGACGCGTTTCGCCCTAATTGGGGCTCATCAGGATAGGAACGACACGAAGACACAAATTGTGAGCTAGGTGATGCTGTACTTCCCATAAGGTGTCTGTGTTAAATTTTATAACTTTGCTACTCCTGTCCTGATGAGCCCCAATTAGGCGAAACGCGACAGGATGCCTTCGTGCTGAATTTGAGTCACTTGCCAATAATTTTTACTTATATATATATATATATATATATATATATATAAAATTTACATAGTTCTAAATACCTATGAATAATATTCTAGAGAATTTTTATTTAAAATAAATTTCTGTAATTCACATAAAGGGGTTGCATTTTATAGAAAATATTTTCTTTTAACATCAAAACATGTTTTTAATACACCTGGTATTATCGTGATTTATTGATGTTAAATGCAATACTGTTTCTGGTTTGAATACAGAACAAACCTAACCCCTTTCGGGGCATTTGCATACATGATAGCAGAATCAGTTGCTCATGTTTTCAGTGTTTTTAGAAAACAACAGTGAAATTAGTATAGAACATTTAATTACATAATTAGTAAATTTAGTACAAAATTGTACATCTTGACGTTAAGTGCGCGTATTAAGACAAGTTACATGCTCGAACTACCGATACGTACTACCCTTGTAGCAAGTCGCTTCAAGGATCTCAGATTAAGTGGGGCGAGAATATGCAACTCGTTTCTAATACTAGCTACAGTAGAACAAAATTTATAGTATTTAAGGAAAACCTTTAACAATACCTATTAGAATTGGGGTTTCAAATACACGAAATTACTCATTTTTATCTAAATGCGTAAAGCTAGTACTATTCTATGCTATTTCCAGCAAATGAAAACCATTCTTATCAAAAATGTATCGATAATTAATAAGTGAAAATAAATGGTTTTGTATTTATCTTAAAATGATCGATTTGTATTCGTGTTGAATGCGCTTGACAGTATCTTACAATTCATTATTTTTACATATACAACTTATGTTACTTGCTATTTATTTATTTACAATATGCTTATATCATACAGGGTGATTATTTATACATGTGCAATTGCATTTTTCGCTCTTACATTTTAATGAATAAAATTACGCTTGTGTTATACAGGGCGTAACCATAAATTTACAGAAATGTTTGTTTTTTCGGATTCTTTTATAAAGTGGTGGGATTTATTTGTAGAATTTGGGTTTCAATGACGAGTTGAGTTTACTGGGCAATTTTAAATCTTAGGTAAGAATAAGTACTTAGTGTAAGTAAATACAGGTTAAATGTGCATGTTATATATGAAACTGCTTTTAATAGCATTGAAATATGAATAGTTTTAAAATGTTTAATATAAAGATAATGTTATTGAAAATATGCTTGGGAACTAGTCATTGTAAGTAAACATATATTATACATATATATCGTATACTAAAGTATTAAGGTATAGGTATATATATATATATATATATATATATATATATATAAAAGGTGTGATTCTTTGGGGAATTTTGTAACTAAAAATTTATTTATACATAGTCCTGCAAACGCTTCGTTTCCAATGTACAGGGTGTTGAATTATTGCAATTTTTTTGGTTTTTTTCTTTATAGCTTCTGCAGTTTTTGAGATATTAAGATCAAGTTTGGAATATAGGATACTCTGTAGGGGCTTACATGATTTGGCATGTCGGATGGTTGTGAGAATCCACAGGGTGGTAATTTTTCGGGGGTCATGCCTTCTTTTCCCCCTCTAAATTCTTTGGGGTGCTCCGCTGGTATATTTCAAAACACAAAATGAATTTTCTGTTTTGTTTAGAAACATTTTGGTCTCCTGCAGTTTTTCGTTATCTGTGGCCATTATTTAGGAAAATAATAAAAAACTTTTCTGTAAATCAATAGATTAAATTAAAAATTTTTAAGTTGGTCTAGTAGGGTCTGGATTAATTATGGAAAATTTCTTGTTTTTATTAATTTCGACAGTACGCTTTGTATTTGAACTTGTACTTTGTATCTGCATACGTTTATTAAAGTAAAGGAAGTAGTAAACTATATGTTGTAAAAGTGTTTTAAATACTTATTATTATCTCATAAAAATGCCGAATTTAAGAATTCTGAAATGGCTGAGATGAATTTCATCTATGGCCTTGCAAATGTAAATGAGAAGCCAAACATCTGTACATGGAACACTATCTCAATAGAATAATACCTGATCAACGAGTATTTTTGAATATTCATAGGTGTCTTGTAGAAACTGGAACTCTTAGTAAAAATACCAATGATACAGGTAGACCATGTACTGTTAGAACACCACAGATCGAAAAAGCTATTCTAAATGAAATAGAAGAACATCCAGGCACTAGCACCAGAAAAATCGGCGAATATTTAAATGTTAGTCATTTAGTTATTTGGCATATCCTGCGTGATTCTCTACTATATCCTTACTGCATTCAAAGAGTGCAGGTGCTCCTTCTTTAAGATTTCCTTTTAAGGATTAATCTCTGCGTGCGTGCATGTGGGCGGGCGGGCGCGCGCGCGGGCGGGCGGACGCATGCGTGCGTGCGTACGTGTGTACGTATGTGCGTGTGAATATATATATATATATTGCTGTGATTCTCCTTAGTAGATTCTCGTCTGATAATCGCCTCTTTACTCTTTCCGCCTCGGCTGCTCACCTAGTTAAAACCTTCATCCTCATTCATAAAAAAAAACAAACACATTCCTACCACAAACATCAACGTTAACTCTATTTACATCAATATTCATAATACATTAAAATTTCAAAATTAAATTGTAGCATAAATTTCAGTATCATAAAATTTCAAGATTAAATTTGTCATCATTTTAATTTGCATCCAGAATTAAAGTCTTTGTAGGATGCCTACTAATTAATTTAACAATATTTGCAGACCTGAGTCTGAGTACAAAGGGAGCATCTCCCACCCCTTTACGTTAATCAAAGAGGTTAGTCTAATTGAGCTCAAAGACAGACCCAAATTTTCATCATAATCAAGAACATAAACTGCTAAATACTCCTTTCTACTTAAACAAGAAAATTTCACCTTAAAATTAAAAGTTTGTTGTTTGTACAAATTCACTACTGTCCATTTTTTAGCAAACAAATTATAAAGTTATTCAACACACACCAAAACATCAAAAATCGAACAACAAAGCATAAGTTACCTGAAGGTTAATGCACTCGTGGCTCCAATGTACATCGTCCTTTGTTAATCACACCATTCCAACTGGGTTATGTTTACGGCTTCTGATTCTGAACGCTTCTAAAATTTTCTACACCACCATTCATCTAAAGTTGTTTCAGAGGTTCTCAGGACTCTTCTAAGTATATCAAAATCTTGTTTTGTGGATCCAATCACGATTACGAATAACATTTAATTATTAACACCCCCGAAAAATAGCAAAGAAATTCATACTTCTTTCACGCTATACCCCAAAACTGCCTACTTTTGTTTATTCATTTATCGGTACTAATTTCGATAATTGGTACAGTAATACTGCAAATATAACTAGACTTTATTACCTTGTATCTTCTTTTCTAAGTGCACTAATGCATAATAACTTGTATCGTAGCACGTAAAGAGCAAACTATTTTAAAGTATTCAATAATCACAAAATATAAGAGCAAACTGTTTAAGGTATTGAATCAAAATCGAAAATCTAAGAGAGCGAAACTGTTTAAAGTCCGGGTTTATATAATAGCTCGCCTGTATGTCGGTTTTGTCCCGCGACGGCCAGTTTTCAGAATTTCGCATACTCTATTCCCTTTTCGACAGTCCGGCACGCGGTTTTACAAAATTTGCACACGTCCAAGTTGAAAATCCAAGAATGTTCACACGGCTCGCAAACACGTTCGAGAACAACCAAATAATTTTGTATAGAAATCGTTACGTTTACACCTCTCATATCTGCATCATATTTCCACCAATCGCAAACCCAGTGACGTTGCTCAAATCACGCCTTTTATTATCTGTGTCTCTGCCTTGCGCGTTTCATCCATCTCTTTCTACCCTTATCTGAGTGGTACAAATCGATATTCCTTATTATCGGTTATTTCAATCCACGTGGATTCGTAAGCAAAATAACCCCGTATCTAGCCTTCCCGTTAAAACATCCGACCGTTTCCAATATACCTAGAAGCTGCATGTTTATCCAAACAAATTAATTAGAACTTTGATATTTAAAAATACGCAGGTGTTCAATCGTAATACTTTAAATAACACTTCTACGATTTGAATATTATTGGGTTTTTAAAAGCTTTTGTGCATATTATACCTTAATAATCGTTCAATTAACTCCAATTAAAATAATAATGAATGGCATTGACTTCTACCCTTTAATTTTTAGTGAATACAAATTAAATATTAATTATTATTTGTACACTTTGTTTAATACCCGTTACTTAGAACTTGAATTAATTAATATAAATTTTGCACGTAATTTCTATTTGTTTTAATACTTGGAACAATTAAATTACATACAATTTGAGCATTTTAATTCTGATTCTTTTTATAGAAAACGTCTAGTGAATAATTTAAATCCTTTATTTTTAATGAAACGAATAAATTTTTAAGCTCCACGATTTTAAAAACGCGTATTATCTAATAAAATTCTATACAAGGTGATTAAAATTATTTGATGTCGTTAATTAATTTTCTACCCTGGTCTAAATTTGAGTATTTTCCCCCTATTTGAATACAAATAATCCCACTTATTCGAATTCAAATATAACACCTTTAGACTGCAAAAAAAAATTTACAAACAAAAAAAAATTGCCTATCTCACTCTACCCTTATCTTTCTAACTTACCTAACTTATATCCAATCCTAAAAATTTTTACACCTATCCTATATCCCTATCCTATTCCTAACTTTCACCTAATTTTATAAACTGAAATTATCCCTAACTTCATCCTACTTATCCATCTAAGCCTATATACATCCTATATACCTATCCTATTCCTAACTTTTAACTAATCTTCACTATACTCACTTCCCCCTAACTAATCCTATATACCTATCCTATTCTTATTCTATTCCTAACTCTCCACTAATCTTATAAGAAATATCTACACTTAACCTATCTTATTTTCTTCCTACATTTAATTTTTATTCTCATCCTATATACCTATTTCTAACTATCTCCCATATTTATCCTATACCTAGCTTTATTTTCTATAAACACTTACTTCTACTCTTCTATATACACCTATTTCTACTGTGGTGCTGGTTCTCTTGTATAAGGGAATAGTAGGTTGACGTGAAACCGTCCCCTCTCATTCCCCGTCCCTACTTCCCTTAACAAATACGTGCACTCCCGTACTACTTCACCTATCTCAAAAGGTCCCTCATAGGGTAAGTGTAGTTTAGCACATGTCATTTTATTTCTCTTCCCTACTCTCAAGCTTTTTACTACTACCTGGTCTCCCACTTTAAATTTTACCCTCTTTCTAATTCTCGCGTTCATCTTCCTTGTATATTTTTCAGCTCTCTTCCTTAACCTCTCCCTCACATCTACCAAAAGTTGTTGAAATTCATCGCCCTAGGCACAATTTGCCATGGTCTTTCGGGATACTGTTTCTTGATAAGCATAATGGGACTGGTTTCTGTCACGGTACTAGGGGTTTCATTGATAAAAGATTCAACCTTGGACAAATTGTCCTCCCATAAACGATGATTCCTATGTGAAGCCAAATGCAAGAATTTAACTGTCTCTTGAATATATTGCTCAGCTGGATTAGCGTGAGGATGCCTTATGCTGCAAAACACCACTTTGATGTTTTGCCTCTCCCAATAATCCCATAATCGTTGATTATTAAAATATGTAGCATTGTCTGCTAATACTCGTTTAAAAGTTCCTACTTCCCTACAAAATTGTTCCAATTTCTTGTTTGTTCCGACTGTGTTACAATCCCGAGTGGGATACAATTTTGTAAATTTTGAAAACACATCAGTCACAATCAGCACATGTTTGTGTCCCTTTGTACTTCGGACTAGATTACTTAAATAATCAATAGCAATTAAGTCCAGGTGATTTTGTACGTGTATACTTTGTACCACATCTTGACTCGTACTATTTTTGTACTTTCCTAAAGTACATAAGTGACAAGTGTTGATGACTGACTTTACCAACCCTAAGTCTTTAGTTGAAAAAAACGTTTCCCTAAAAATTAACCAAGTCTTTCGGATCCCTATGTGACCATATCTTAAATGCAGATCTTTGATAATTAATTTTGCTTGTACCCTATCCACTACATACACTTCCAAGTCTTGAATTTTTTTACACAAAAATCCATTTATCATATGGAAGTTATTTAAATCCCGGTTCGTTTCTAACTTCGTTCTAATAATCTGCAGCTCCTCACTCTGCCTCTGGTTCCTCAAGATCTCCTCTTCTCCATATACTGAATCATTTTGTAGTAGACTGTTCATGGCAATCATGATGTCACACGGTCTTTTGTTATTCTTGTCTCTGTTTCTACTAAACGCGTCTGCTATAAAATTGTTTTCTCCCTTAATATATTTAATCTCAAAGTCAAACTCCTGTAGTAACAGCCCCCATCGATATACTCGATTATTCGAAAATCTTGTATTCATCAACGCACACAACGCCGAATGATCCGTTTCGATTACAAAATGTCTTCCGATCAAGAAAAATTTTAACTTTGTAACCCCAAATACCACTGCAGCCATCTCCTTTTCACTAATTGTGTAATTTGCTTCATGCGGCTTCAGTGTGCGTGAAACAAAAGATATGAGCACCTCTTCCCCCTCTTGTACTTGGTACAACTCTGCTGCTAAAGCACTATCTGATGCATCCGTCCTCAGTACAAAACCTACATCAAATCTGGGATGCCTCAAAATTAGTTGGTCATGAAACTGTTCCAACAGTGTTAAATATGCTGCCTCTTGACTCTCCGTCCAACTCCATCTTACTCCCTTCTTCAGAAGTTTAAACAATGGACTCGCTTTTTTCAGCAAATCCCGGTACAAACTTCTTATAAAAGTTAAGGACCCCCAAAAAAGCTCTTAATTTCCTAATGTTATTAGGTCTCGGATATGTCAAAAGTTCGGACAGTCTTTCTTTATCGATACACATACCTTGAGTGTTTACCACATACCCCAGAAATTTAACAGTTTTTGAAAAAAATTCACATTTTTTCTATATTCAGCCTCAATCCTGCTAATTTAAGCTCTAATAATATTCGTTCTAAATGAGAGTAATGTTGTTCCTCAGTCTCACTAAAAATTAATATATCATCCACATAGTGTATGCAGAACTGCTCATATACTCCTAAAATTGCTTGCATTGCCTTAATTAATGCTGCACTTGACGTTGACAAACCATACGGTACTACCTTAAAATTATAGATTTTTCCCTCTACGGAAAATCCTGTGTACCTTCTAGAATCCTTGTGTAATGGAATCAGCCACAATGAATTCCTTAAATCTAATTTACTAAAAACAAACTTGCCACTTAACCTCGTCAAAAGTGTGTCCATGGATGGTGGACAATGGAATTGCGGTTTGGTCCGTTGATTAATTTTTTGTGCATCTAAACATAAACGAATGCTATCATCCTTTTTCTTAACTACCACCAACGGATTTATGAAATGAGTGTTTGAGACCTCTATTATGCCATCTTCCAACATTTTATTTAATTCTGCCTTCACCTGCTCCCGATATGCTGCTGGAATAGGATAAACCTTTGTGTTGAACGGTTCTGAATTATCCACTTCCAATACGTGCTCATAGCCTAACGCTGTGCTTGCTGCTACCCCCACTAATTCTGCATGTTTTTGTAATAAAGCTTGAACCTCCACTATCCTATCCTCTGGACATCTTATTGTGTTGATCTGTTTAACTCCATCATCCTCTACCTCTACTACATTAATACTCAACCCAGTGTCATCCTCTGTGACTTCATAACTGCCCTTCCATGGCACTACCCTATCTTTAATCCTTACTACCTTCCTTTCCATATCTATCAAAACTCTTAACTGCATCATACAGTCAACACCTAAAATGCTCTGAAACTTCAGTCCAGGTACAATTACAAACTCTTGTTCACAGCTTAAACCTCCTATATTTATCCTAAGCACCACAACACTATTCACTACAGCAAACTTCTTTTTATTTGGAGCTACTAAATGGCTACGCTTTATAGGCATAATTCTATCACAAACCTTATCCCTAATTTTGCTGACGAATTCCTCCGATATTAAACTCGCCTCTGCCCCTGTATCAAGTAATACTTCTACATTATTCTCAAAAACTCTTATATTAATAATTGGCAAACATAATTTTTCTACAGTTTCTGGCTCTACTTCCTCCTCAATTTTGAAAAATTCACGTGGATGTTCATATACATTTACACAGAAATCTAGCGGTCTGTCGTGTTCTAAAAATCCTGTCTCGTCCTGTTTTCCGTCCTGGCTGTGCTGCTACAACCTGTGCGTTCGTCCTCCTCGTATTAATATCCGTGTTCCTGTCTCTATTCGTCGTGCTCGTCACAGTCCTGTTCATTTCCGGTAAACTGTTCTGTCGCGTGTAACTAGGTCTTGGCGTCGGTCCCCTAGTCGCACTATTGCTTCTGTATTCCTGTCCTCGTCGTTCCCAATTCGGTCGAAAATTCCTATTGTAGTCAGGCCGTCTCGCAAAATTCTGTGTCCTGTTGTCAAACCTAACCGTGTTAATGTTTCGTTCCCGTATCTCTCTTGTCCGTCCTACACATACATCGTCATATCTCTGTAAGTACTCTAAAAATGTCTCCCGTTCTGTGATGTTTTGTAAGGCCATGTGTTGTCTGATTTCCAGGTCAAAATGTCGTGATAGGTATTTGATTATTTGTCTGTCCGTCAATGGTGGATTAAGTTGTTTGGCCACACTGTATTTTCGGATGGCATATTGTTCCCTAGAACCTGCAAATTCTCCCTTAAATTTTCCTGTAATCAAGTCGTCCTTAATCTGATCCTGTTTGTGATCACTCCAGTAATGTTGTAAAAATTTGTTTTCAAAGTCCTGATATGTCTCTATGTCCTGTCCTACTAAATTGTACCATGCTTCCGCATTGTCTTTCAATAAAGCCTTTATCGTATTGAGTTTAGTCTGTTCGTCAAATAAATTTCCCACTAGATTTCTTACACTATTAATAAAAATTTGTGGATTTACCCTGTTATCGCCATAAAATTTCATATGTTGGTCCAATGATACGCCACCTGTATAAAATCTGTGACCATCCCCCGTTAAATTTGACATGTTGTGTTTAATACTACTAACTTTGCGTTCTACCCTGCCTAACTGATCCCTACATGAGTCCGTTACTTCAGTCATTTTTATATTTATTTCTTCTTTACAAAAAATGCGTACTTCGGACGTTAAATGTCCCATTTCCTGTCGAAGACCTGTAATATCACGCTCATTTTTTTCAACCCTATTTTCAACTTCCCCCATCTTTACGGTAAGACTATTTTTAAATTCTGTAAATTCTCTCGTCGATTTTTCTATTTATCCCCTAATTCCTGATTTAATTGGTCAAATTTCTTATTCGATTCTTCGTTCATCCTCTCTAGCATTCTCATTATCATCTCGTTTCCTTGATCCCCTGATTCCGTCCTCGACTGATCTCTACTGCCTCCAGCTTCTTCCATTTTCGAATTTTTTTACACAATGCACTATCGTCACTTCCAATTTCCACTCCTTGACTCCTTAACCACTCCTTTCTCTGCATACGTTCTAATCACTCTCACACACACTCTAAAATACTCTTAAATTTATACACAAACAGAAACTCTCTCTCTCAGATCACCAGTTTCCTGGAATAAATCACAAAAATTTTATTTGGAACTCGAGCCTCACTTTTGGGTCGCCATAGATGCTGTGATTCTCCTTAGTAGATTCTCTTCTGAAAATCGCCTCTTTACTCTTTCCGCCTCGGCTGCTCACCTAGTTAAAACCTTCATCCTCATTCATAAAAAAAAACAAATACATTCCTACCACAAACATCAACGTTAACTCTATTTACATCAATATTCATAATACATTAAAATTTCAAAATTAAATTGTAGCATAAATTTCAGTATCATAAAATTTCAAGATTAAATTTGTCATCATTTTAATTTGCATCCAGAATTAAAGTCTTTGTAGGATGCCTACTAATTAATTTAACAATATTTGCAGACCTGAGTCTGAGTACAAAGGGAGCATCTCCCATTCCTTTACGTTAATCAAAGAGGTTAGTCTAATTGAGCTCAAAGACAGACCCAAATTTTCATCATAAACAAGAACATAAACTGCTAAATACTCCTTTCTACTTAAACAAGAAAATTTCACCTTAAAATTAAAAGTTTGTTGTTTGTACAAATTCACTACTGTCCATTTTTTAGCAAACAAATTATAAAGTTATTCAACACACACCAAAACATCAAAAATCGAACAACAAAGCATAAGTTACCTGAAGGTTAATGCACTCGTGGCTCCAATGTACATCGTCCTTTGTTAATCACACCATTCCAACTGGGTTATGTTTACGGCTTCTGATTCTGAACGCTTCTAAAATTTTCTACACCACCATTCATCTAAAGTTGTTTCAGAGCTTCTCAGGACTCTTCTAAGTATATCAAAATCTTGTTTTGTGGATCCAATCACGATTACGAATAATATTTAATTATTAACACCCCCGAAAAATAGCAAAGAAATTCATACTTCTTTCACGCTATACCCCAAAACTGCCTACTTTTGTTTATTCATTTATCGGTACTAATTTCGATAATTGGTACAGTAATACTCGCAAATATAACTAGACTTTATTACCTTGTATCTTCTTTTCTAAGTGCACTAATGCATAATAACTTGTATCGTAGCACGTAAAGAGCAAACTATTTTAAAGTATTCAATAATCACAAAATATAAGAGCAAACTGTTTAAGGTATTGAATCAAAATCGAAAATCTAAGAGAGCGAAACTGTTTAAAGTCCGGGTTTATATAATAGCTCGCCTGTATGTCGGTTTTGTCCCGCGACGGCCAGTTTTCAGAATTTCGCATACTCTATTCCCTTTTCGACAGTCCGGCACGCGGTTTTACAAAATTTGCACACGTCCAAGTTGAAAATCCAAGAATGTTCACACGGCTCGCAAACACGTTCGAGAACAACCAAATAATTTTGTATAGAAATCGTTACGTTTACACCTCTCATATCTGCATCATATTTCCACCAATCGCAAACCCAGTGACGTTGCTCAAATCACGCCTTTTATTATCTGTGTCTCTGCCTTGCGCGTTTCATCCATCTCTTTCTACCCTTATCTGAGTGGTACAAATCGATATTCCTTATTATCGGTTATTTCAATCCACGTGGATTCGTAAGCAAAATAACCCCGTATCTAGCCTTCCCGTTAAAACATCCGACCGTTTCCAATATACCTAGAAGCTGCATGTTTATCCAAACAAATTAATTAGAACTTTGATATTTAAAAATACGCAGGTGTTCAATCGTAATACTTTAAATAACACTTCTACGATTTGAATATTATTGGGTTTTTAAAAGCTTTTGTGCATATTATACCTTAATAATCGTTCAATTAACTCCAATTAAAATAATAATGAATGGCATTGACTTCTACCCTTTAATTTTTAGTGAATACAAATTAAATATTAATTATTATTTGTACACTTTGTTTAATACCGTTACTTAGAACTTGAATTAATTAATATAAATTTTGCACGTAATTTCTATTTGTTTTAATACTTGGAACAATTAAATTACATACAATTTGAGCATTTTAATTCTGATTCTTTTTATAGAAAACGTCTAGTGAATAATTTAAATCCTTTATTTTTAATGAAACGAATAAATTTTTAAGCTCCACGATTTTAAAAACGCGTATTATCTAATAAAATTCTATACAAGGTGATTAAAATTATTTGATGTCGTTAATTAATTTTCTACCCTGGTCTAAATTTGAGTATTTTCCCCCTATTTGAATACAAATAATCCCACTTATTCGAATTCAAATATAACACCTTTAGACTGCAAAAAAAAATTTACAAACAAAAAAAAATTGCCTATCTCACTCTACCCTTATCTTTCTAACTTACCTAACTTATATCCAATCCTAAAAATTTTTACACCTATCCTATATCCCTATCCTATTCCTAACTTTCACCTAATTTTATAAACTGAAATTATCCCTAACTTCATCCTACTTATCCATCTAAGCCTATATACATCCTATATACCTATCCTATTCCTAACTTTTAACTAATCTTCACTATACTCACTTCCCCCTAACTAATCCTATATACCTATCCTATTCTTATTCTATTCCTAACTCTCCACTAATCTTATAAGAAATATCTACACTTAACCTATCTTATTTTCTTCCTACATTTAATTTTTATTCTCATCCTATATACCTATTTCTAACTATCTCCCATATTTATCCTATACCTAGCTTTATTTTCTATAAACACTTACTTCTACTCTTCTATATACACCTATTTCTACTGTGGTGCTGGTTCTCTTGTATAAGGGAATAGTAGGTTGACGTGAAACCGTCCCCTCTCATTCCCCGTCCCTACTTCCCTTAACAAATACGTGCACTCCCGTACTACTTCACCTATCTCAAAAGGTCCCTCATAGGGTAAGTGTAGTTTAGCACATGTCATTTTATTTCTCTTCCCTACTCTCAAGCTTTTTACTACTACCTGGTCTCCCACTTTAAATTTTACCCTCTTTCTAATTCTCGCGTTCATCTTCCTTGTATATTTTTCAGCTCTCTTCCTTAACCTCTCCCTCACATCTACCAAAAGTTGTTGAAATTCATCGCCCTAGGCACAATTTGCCATGGTCTTTCGGGATACTGTTTCTTGATAAGCATAATGGGACTGGTTTCTGTCACGGTACTAGGGGTTTCATTGATAAAAGATTCAACCTTGGACAAATTGTCCTCCCATAAACGATGATTCCTATGTGAAGCCAAATGCAAGAATTTAACTGTCTCTTGAATATATCGCTCAGCTGGATTAGCGTGAGGATGCCTTATGCTGCAAAACACCACTTTGATGTTTTGCCTCTCCCAATAATCCCTAAATCGTTGATTATTAAAATATGTAGCATTGTCTGCTAATACTCGTTTAAAAGTTCCTACTTCCTTACAAAATTGTTCCAATTTCTTGTTTGTTCCGACTGTGTTACAATCCCGAGTGGGATACAATTTTGTAAATTTTGAAAACACACCAGTCACAATCAGCACATGTTTGTGTCTTTTTGTACTTCGGACTAGATTACTTAAATAATCAATAGCAATTAAGTCCAGGTGATTTTGTACGTGTATACTTTGTACCACATCTTGACTCGTACTATTTTTGTACTTTCCTAAAGTACATAAGTGACAAGTGTTGATGACTGACTTTACCAACCCTAAGTCTTTAGTTGAAAAAAACGTTTCCCTAAAAATTAACCAAGTCTTTCGGATCCCTATGTGACCATATCTTAAATGCAGATCTTTGATAATTAATTTTGCTTGTACCCTATCCACTACATACACTTCCAAGTCTTGAATTTTTTTACACAAAAATCCATTTATCATATGGAAGTTTTTAAATCCCGGTTCGTTTTCTAACTTCGTTCTAATAATCTGCAGCTCCTCACTCTGCCTCTGGTTCCTCAAGATCTCCTCTTCTCCATATACTGAATCGTTTTGTAGTAGACTGTTCATAGCAATCATGATGTCACACGGTCTTTTGTTATCCTTGTCTCTGTTTCTACTAAACGCATCTGCTATAAAATTGTTTTCTCCCTTAATATATTTAATCTCAAAGTCAAACTCCTGTAGTAACAACCCCCATCGATATACTCGATTATTCGAAAATCTTGTATTCACCAACGCACACAACGCCGAATGATCCGTTTCGATTACAAAATGTCTTCCGATCAAGAAAAATTTTAACTTTGTAACCCCAAATACCACTGCAGCCATCTCCTTTTCACTAATTGTGTAATTTGCTTCATGCGGCTTCAGTGTGCGTGAAACAAAAGATATGAGCACCTCTTCCCCCTCTTGTACTTGGTACAACTCTGCTGCTAAAGCACTATCTGATGCATCCGTCCTCAGTACAAAACCTACATCAAATCTGGGATGCCTCAAAATTAGTTGGTCATGAAACTGTTCCAACAGTGTTAAATATGCTGCCTCTTGACTCTCCGTCCAACTCCATCTTACTCCCTTCTTCAGAAGTTTAAACAATGGACTCGCTTTTTCAGCAAATCCCGGTACAAACTTTTTATAAAAGTTAAGGACCCCCAAAAAAGCTCTTAATTTCCTAATGTTATTAGGTCTCGGATATGTCAAAAGTTCGGACAGTCTTTCTTTATCGATACACATACCTCGAGTGTTTACCACATACCCCAGAAATTTAACAGTTTTTGAAAAAAATTCACACTTTCTATATTCAGCCTCAATCCTGCTAATTTAAGCTCTAATAATATTCGTTCTAAATGAGAGTAATGTTGTTCCTCAGTTTCGCTAAAAATTAATATATCATCCACATAGTGTATGCAGATCTGCTCATATGCTCCTAAAATTGCTTGCATTGCCTTAATTAATGCTGCACTTGACGTTGACAAACCATACGGTACTACCTTAAAATTATAGATTTTTCCCTCGGAAAAATCCTGTGTACCTTCTAGAATCCTTGTGTAATGGAATCAAGCCAGAATGAATTCCTTAAAATTCTAATTTTACTAAAACGAAACTTGCCACTTAACCTCGTCAAAGTGTGTCCATGGATGGTGGACAATGGAATTGCCGGTTTGAGTCCGTTGATTAATTATTTGCATCTAAACATAAACGAATGCTATCATCCTTTTCTTAACTACCACCAACGGATTTATGAAATGAGTGTTTGAGACCTCTATTATGCCATCTTCCAACATTTTATTTAATTCTGCCTTCACCTGCTCCCGATATGCTGCTGGAATAGGATAAACCTTTTGTTGAACGGTTCTGAATTATCCACTTCCAATACGATGCTCATAGCCTAACGCTGTGCTTGCTCTAACCCCACTAATTCTGCATGTTTTTGTAATAAAGCTTGAACCTCCACTATCCTATCCTCTGGACATCTTATTGTGTTGATCTGTTTAACTCCATCATCCTCTACCTCTACTACATTAATACTCGAACCCAGTGTCATCCTCTGTGACTTCATAACTGCCCTTCCATGGCACTACCCTATCTTTAATCCTTACCTAACCTTCCTTTCCATATCTATCAAAACCCCTAATCTGCATCATACAGTCAACACCTAAAATGCTCTGAACCACTTCCAGTCCCAGGTACAATTACAAACTCCTGTTCACAGCTTAAACCTCCTATATTTATCCTAAGCACCACAACACTATTCACTACAGCAAACTTCTTTATCTTGGAGCTACTAAATGGCTACGCTTTATAGGCATAATTCTATCACAAACCTTATCCTAATCTTTGCTGACAATTCCTCCGATATTAAACTCGCCTACTGCCCCTGTATCAAGTAATACTTCTACATTATTCTCAAAACTTCTATCATTAATAATTGGCAAACATAATTTTCTACAGTTTCTGGCTCTACTTCCTCCTCAATTTTGAAAAATTCACGTGGATGTTCATATACATTTACACAGAAATCTAGCGGTCTGTCGTGTTCTAAAATCCTGTCTCGTCCTGTTTTCCGTGCTTGTAATGGCTGTGCTGCTACAACCTGTGCGTACGTCCTCCTCATTAATATCCGTGTTCCTGTCTCTATTCGTCGTGCTGTCACAGTCCTGTTCATTTCCGGTAAACTGTTCTGTCGCGTGTAACTAGGTCTTGGCGTCGGTCCTAGTCGCACTATTGCTTCAATACTGTCCTCGTCGTTCCCAATTGGTCGAAAATTCCTATTGTAGTCAGGCCGTCTCAAAATTCTGTGTCCTGTTGTCAAACCTAACCGTGTTAATGTTTCGAAAATTCCGTGATCTCTCTTGTCCGTCCTACACATACATCGTCATATCTCTGTAAGTACTCTAAAACTGTCTCCCGTTCTGTGATGTTCTTGTAAGGCCATGTGTTGTCTGATTTCCAGTTCAAAATGTCGTGATAGGTACTTGATTATTTGTCTGTCCGTCAATGGTGGATTAAGTTCGTTTGGCCACACTGTATTTTCGGATGGCATATTGTTCCTAGAACCTGTCAAATTCTCCTTAAATTTTCCTGTAATCAAGTCGTCCTTAATCTGATCCTGTTTGTGATCACTCCAGTAATGTTGTAAATTTGTTTTCAAAGTCCTGATATGTTCTCTATGTCCTGTCCTACTAAATTGTACCATGCTTCCGCATTGTCTTTCAATAAAGCCTTTATCGTATTGAGTTTAGTCTGTTCGTCAAATAAATTTCCCACTAGATTTCTTACACTATTAATAAACAATTTGTGGATTTACCCTGTTATCGTCCATAAAATTTCATATGTTGGTCCAATGATACGCCACCTGTATAAAATCTGTGACCATCCCCGTTAAATTTGACATGTTGTGTTTAATACTACTAACTTTGCGTTCTACCCTGCCTAATTGATCCCTACATGAGTCCGTTACTTCAGTCATTTATATTTATTTCTTCTTCACAAAATGCGTACTTCGGACGTTAAATGTCCCATTTCCTGTCGAAGACCTGTAATATCACGCTCATTTTTTCAACCCTATTTTCAACTTCCCCATCTTTACGGTAAGACTATTTTCCTAAATTCTGTAAATTCTCCGTCGATTTTTCTATTTATCCCTAATTCCTGATTTAATTGGTCAAATTTCTTATTCGATTCTTCGTTCATCCTCTCTAGCATTCTCATTAATCATCTCGTTTCCTTGATCCCTGATTCCGTCCTCGACTGATCTCTACTGCCTCCAGCTTCTTCCATTTTCGAATTTTTACACAATGCACTATCCGTCACTTCCAATTTCCACTCCTTGACTCCTTAACCATCCTTTCTCTGCATTACGTTCTAATCACTCTCACACACTCTAAAATACTCTTAAATTTATACACATAACAGAAACTCTCTCTCAGATCGCCAGTTTCCCTGGAATAAATCACAAAAATTTTATTTGGCAACTCGAGCCTCACTTTTGGGTCGCCATAAGATGCTGTGACTTCTCCTTAGTAGATTCTCTTCTGAAAATCGCCTCTTATACTCTTTCCGCCTCGGCTGCTCACCTAGTTAAAACCTTCATCCTCATTCATAAAAAACAAATACATTCCTACCACAAACATCAACGTTAACTCTATTTACATCAATATTCATAATACATTAAAATTTCAAAATTAAATTGTAGCATAAATTTCAGTATCATAAAATTTCAAGATTAAATTTGTCATCATTTTAATTTGCATCCAGAATTAAAGTCTTTGTAGGATGCCTACTAATTAATTTAACAATATTTGCAGACCTGAGTCTGAGTACAAAGGGAGCATCTCCCATTCCTTTACGTTAATCAAAGAGGTTAGTCTAATTGAGCTCAAAGACAGACCCAAATTTTCATCATAAACAAGAACATAAACTGCTAAATACTCCTTTCTACTTAAACAAGAAAATTTCACCTTAAAATTAAAAGTTTGTTGTTTGTACAAATTCACTACTGTCCATTTTTTAGCAAACAAATTATAAAGTTATTCAACACACACCAAAACATCAAAAATCGAACAACAAAGCATAAGTTACCTGAAGGTTAATGCACTCGTGGCTCCAATGTACATCGTCCTTTGTTAATCACACCATTCCAACTGGGTTATGTTTACGGCTTCTGATTCTGAACGCTTCTAAAATTTTCTACACCACCATTCATCTAAAGTTGTTTCAGAGCTTCTCAGGACTCTTCTAAGTATATCAAAATCTTGTTTTGTGGATCCAATCACGATTACGAATAATATTTAATTATTAACACCCCCGAAAAATAGCAAAGAAATTCATACTTCTTTCACGCTATACCCCAAAACTGCCTACTTTTGTTTATTCATTTATCGGTACTAATTTCGATAATTGGTACAGTAATACTCGCAAATATAACTAGACTTTATTACCTTGTATCTTCTTTTCTAAGTGCACTAATGCATAATAACTTGTGTCGTAGCACGTAAAGAGCAAACTATTTTAAAGTATTCAATAATCACAAAATATAAGAGCAAACTGTTTAAAGTATTGAATCAAAATCGAAAATCTAAGAGAGCGAAACTGTTTAAAGTCCGGGTTTATATAATAGCTCGCCTGTATGTCGGTTTTGTCCCGCGACGGCCAGTTTTCAGAATTTCGCATACTCTATTCCCTTTTCGACAGTCCGGCACGCGGTTCTACAAAATTTGCACACGTCCAAGTTGAAAATCCAAGAATGTTCACACGGCTCGCAAACACGTCCGAGAACAACCAATTAATTTTGTATAGAAATCGTTACGTTTACACCTCTCATATCTGCATCTTATTTCCACCAATCGCAAACCCAGTGACGTTGCTCAAATCACGCCTTTTATTATCTGTGTCTCTGCCTTGCGCGTTTCATCCATCTCTTTCTACCCTTATCTGAGTGGTACAAATCGATATTCCTTATTATCGGTTATTTCAATCCACGTGGATTCGTAAGCAAAATAACCCCGTATCTAGCCTTCCCGTTAAAACATCCGACCGTTTCCAATATACCTAGAAGCTGCATGTTTATCCAAACAAATTAATTAGAACTTTGATATTTAAAAATACGCAGGTGTTCAATCGTAATACTTTAAATAACACTTCTACGATTTGAATATTATTGGGTTTTTTAAAAGCTTTTGTGCATATTATACCTTAATAATCGTTCAATTAACTCCAATTAAAATAATAATGAATGGCATTGACTTCTACCCTTTAATTTTTAGTGAATACAAATTAAATATTAATTATTATTTGTACACTTTGTTTAATACCCGTTACTTAGAACTTGAATTAATTAATATAAATTTTGCACGTAATTTCTATTTGTTTTAATACTTGGAACAATTAAATTACATACAATTTGAGCATTTTAATTCTGCTTCTTTTTATAGAAAACGTCTAATGAATAATTTAAATCCCTTATTTTTAATGAAACGAATAAATTTTTAAGCTCCACGATTTTAAAAACGCGTATTATCTAATAAAATTCTATACAAGGTGATTAAAATTATTTGATGTCGTTAATTAATTTTCTACCCTATATATATATATATATATATAATATATATATATATATATATAGCAGGTTGTAGGTCAGCTGGTTAGTCAAGCGTACTCTTTATTATGTATGTATGTATTGGGTGTCTGATTTTTCATTGCACAGCTAATATCTTTGTTAACATTAGAGATACAAAAATCGGTCTAAAGAAAAAGTACTTTAGTTGAATTGTTGTAAAATTAGGGAACATAATACTTGTCCATGGCCTACTTTTTTTGGGAAAAATACCCGACATTGTTTTAAAATTGAAAAGGTTATAAAATTTAGAATACATTAGTACTTTCACTTTTTTATTTATTTAATAAAATAAATCAGTAATATTAAAAAAATTATATCTTCAAGTTGGCTTTGAAAATATGATATTCATTAATATGAATATTATTAAGTAATTTACATTAGCAACGAAGAAAGCAAATTTCTTAATTAAAAGATCTAACATTGAAATATCAGGTGATCTCGGGGGCCATAAATAAGTTCCTTTATTCTCAATCCATTTATTTTCGAAGTTTTTGTTTAAGAAGTTTGTTGCAGTCTGACCATTATACGGTGGAGCTTTGTCATGTTGGAACCACATTTGTCTACAAAGAGGTAATGGTATATTGTACAAATAATCTTGTAGAATAGTTTGAAGAAATAATAGGTACTGTTCCTGTGTTAGTGTGACATCATAAAAATACGGCCTTAATAAATGATCCCCTATTACACCTATCCATACATTCATAGAAAGCCCAACCTGATGCCGCACTTCGTGTAATCCGTGGGAATTTACATCACCCCGAACTTGAGTATTGTGTTTATTAAAAACACCATTTCTATGAAAATTGGATTCATCTGTCCATAAGATAAATGGTATGTCTACCTCCATGTAGTAACCTAATGCACAATGGTAAACGTTTTTGGAAATTTAGGGGATGCAGATGTTTAAATGGCTTCATTTTTGCTTTTTAAGTATTTTTAATATCTTATGCTTTGTAATGCCTAGTAATTGAACAGCATTAGTAATAGAATTTGTTGGATATTCTTTAATGCAAGCCAAAGTATTTAATTCATCAGGTTCTTCAAATTCCATATTTCCATGATTGCCGTTTTATGGTTTTTAAAACTGCCATATTGTACCAATAAATTATGTAGATTGAGAAATGTTTGATAATGTGGCTGTCTTTCATTTGGATATTGACCACGATATAAATTTGCAGCTTCCCTACAGTTATTATTTGATAAATAATAACAGCATAACATGTTTACTTTTTGTCTATCTGTGAAATTCGCCTTACTTTTCTATTCACTGAATAACACAGCTTTTGCAAAACAATAGCTCAACTAATGCTAAAACTATACACTTATTGTTAAACGTCACATTTCGAAAGCCAACTTAAAACAATCATTTTTGTAGTATTACTGATATAATTAAAGTGATAAAACAGTTGTGTATACTTCCAACGGTGTATTAATTTAGAAATTTGTTTCCTTCCTTGCTAATGTGAATTACTGAATAATGTTCATATTAATAAATATCACATTTTCAATGCCAACTAGAAGAAATAATTTTTAATATTACTGATGTATTTATTAAGTAAATAAAAAAGTGAAAATAGTATTGTATTCTGAATTTTTAAGCGTTTCAATTTTAAAATAAAATACAGGGTGTTCCATTAAAACAACAATGTCAGGTATTTTTCTACAAAAACAGTAGACTATAGAAAAGTATTATGTTCCCTAATTTTAAGACGGAATTCAACTAATAAATCTTTTTCTTTGACATTTTTTGTATCTCTAATATTAACAAAGATACTAGCTGTGTAATAAAAAATAAGACACCTTGTATATACAGGGTGTTCCGAAACTTATGGATGAAATTGTAGGGGATGGTACGGAGGACAGTTTCCTACAAGAATAACCATATATGTTGTAATCCAATTGTTCACGGTTTCAAAGTTATTGTAATTTTTATATTTATTTAGAAATCGTGCAGAAATGGAGTCTAATAATTCTCAATAAAAAGATGCTGATTTTTTCAAAGTAATTCCTTTTTTGTCTTATAGGCGAAAGTGAAAGCAGTCATAAATGACAACTTTCTCGAAACATAATCCATCATCTCAAAAGGAAATCAAGATTTTTTGCAGCATGTATGTAGTATGAATAATTGTGCATGCTTTTCAAATGCAAATTACTCAAAAAATGTATTATCAATTAAAAATGCACATTTATCATAAAAACTTTCTTAGTTCATCCCCTTTTTTTAGAGGTATAACTAACTTATGGATGCCAGTTTCCTAGCATCATGCAACACCTTGTATACTTGAATACATCATTTACTAATCGTTAGGAACATCCTCTAGTTATAATAAAAATGTTGTTTGTATGATGTTCATTAAAGAAAATGCGGAAAACTAAAATTTATAGCATGGCACACCCTGTATACTTTAATGTACCATATATTAATCATTAAGAACACCCTCTAGTTACAATTGGAATTTTAATACTTAAAAATGTTTACATGATGTTCTTTAAAGAAAACAAGTAAAACTAAAATTTCTAGCATGACGGAACACGCTGTATAATTTAATACACCATTTAGTAATTATTATGGACATTGTTTATCTACAATAGAAATCTAACCTATCCTAAACTATTTGTATTATAAAAATGAATAATACCAGTAAATAGTGAAACAACACATTGCTAAATAGGTCTTGTAGGTTGAAGTTTCCGTACTTAACACATATAGTAATAGGACATTGATAAACTTTCCGTGCGATATGTCGCACGTGAGCAAAATGAGTGAAATATATCAATAAATACCTATATTTTGCATTAAAAATGCACTGTACTCTTTACGCTGAAATAAATGTTGACAATTTATTTATGTATTAAATGTAGTGTTGAGGTTAAACAGAAAAGTGATTTTGTTGAAAAAAATTTCGTTAAATTTTTGCCAGATTTTTAAATCTGTAAATTCGATTTTTCACGTTAGAATTGTGTGTTTACTAATTAATTATAGGGTAGTGGGAATAGGTACATTACAGAATGGTATGAATACAGTAAGGAAACAATTGAGGACCAGGAACAGAAATCTGGAAACATGATATTTAAAATTTTATTCTGAAATTAAGTTGGTTACTGGAAGGAGCAAGCAGCAGAAAACTTTGTTCTACATAGACAAGCATTCACTCTGAAGATACGATTATTGCTGGAGCGAGGCACTTTAGGAAACTAGGACAACCTTGGAGGATTTACGTGAACTTTCATGGTATGTCTAATAATACAATTATCATCTTTTTGTATGTGATAAGATTCTAAAAAAAACCTTTTTCTGTAATTGTCTTGTTTCTCTAAGATTTTAAATGTATTATAATTTGGAATGTGTTTAGTTTCAGAAACATAAATAGCTAACCCACAGTTCTTTTTTAACTTCGTATAGCTTTTATGTAGTGTAATTTGATTGCGAAGCCACTGGTTCATTTGGTCTATGTAATGGTGTAGACAACTGCACTGGATCTTTTAAACTATATTACTACACATAACGCTTGTTGTTTTATCTTTCAGTTTTGTAAATAAATTGTTGACCGACTTTTTGTAGTTATAGGTTATCATAAGATTGGGTTATTGTAACATTTTTTTGAGTAAGGAGTTAATTTTTGAACATAGGGCATCCTTTTGTAAGTAACTTGTATAGATTTGTCTCTTGGTTCAGGATGTAAGGTGTTAGTAAAAATCAGTTTTTTTAATAATTGTTTTGGATAGCCATTGTTGACTAGGGCAATTTAAAAATCTTTGAGGTTTTTTCTTAGAAAACATGGTTCGTTGATTGTCTCAATTCTGTATTTTAGTAATTAGCACTGTATTAATTTTATGACTGTAGGAATGATTTGAGTGAAAATTGATATATCTATCTGAATTGTTTGGTTTCTTATAATAATCTAAAAGTAAAATGTTGTTTTCAGATCGAATTACCAATGTGTCCAAAAAGAGTATCTTTTTGTCTATTTCACGTTGTACTGTAAAATATAGGCGTGAGTAAAACTTATTAAAACAGTCCTGTGTAAGATCTATGTTATTATGGGGAACAAAGCAGATTATATCATCCACATACTTGACAAGAAAAACCATACCAAAAGATAAGGTCGGTATAACATTCTCCAATAAGGAGCAGTGGTGATTCCATGGGTGTACCGAATTTTTGTAGATAGTAGCTGTCTTGGAATTGAAAATAGGAATTACTGAAAAATAATGAAACGTATTTTTTATGTTGTTGCACGCCAGTGAAACGTAATATCCTAGAGGATTTTCAGTACAAAAATTTTCAGTACAAAATCAATAAAAACATTCCTGAGTGTTTTTCTTTTTTTTTAAAATTATCCTGAAGGATTCTCACAGTATTAAGAAAACAAATTTGAAGCAAATAATAATTATTACCTTCCTAAATTTCCTGTAAAGTAATTTAAATGAAAAAGTCGATATGCACGTTAAATAAGAAAAATATGAACAAACTCTAGAAGGAACTGCTTTCAGTCCCGTTACAGTTACAATGATTAAATCTTTGTTATCAAGATAGTTTACTGGTTAATAAGTAAAAGAAAACAATGGGTTTACTTACATATTTATCGTAATTACAGGGATGTTGCTGTTAGAATGCATTTGTACAGCAGGGCTAGGTAACAACATGATACCTAAATCATATGCTATCTCTAAAACAAATTATATAAAAAAAAGAAAGTTTATCCCACTCGGTTAAAAGATCAACTACCTGCGAGCCCCTATCGTCTTCGATAGGGCTACCCCATAGTGGCGATTTAGCATTAAAATCTCCCCCGATGATTAAATTTTTATTCCTAGCGATTTTGCGCAAAATGTTTTCAACTTGGTTTACTAAGTCCTCGGTTTGAGGATTTTTCCGCCGGGAATTGACCGGCGGAAGATACGCACTGATTACGTAGAATGTATTTAGCCCTGATTTAATTTCGACCGTGGTTAAAAATTCGTTGGATAAATTATTTAGAACTATTCCGGCGCACGTCCCGTTATTTATTATTATTCCGCTATGCGGTCGTTCGCAATCCGTGTTTAATACGGTAACCCCCTTCCCAAAACCTGTTATTTTATGGCTATACAGGTGCGGTTCCTGTATAAGCCCGATGTCGATATTATTTTCGAAGAATAACTTTACGAAGTTATTTGTAGCCCCTTTTCCTTTCCCAAGATTTAATTGCGCGAATTTAATCTTCTTGCTTCTTTTAAATCTTTGTTTTTCTTCACGGTCCATAATCGATGTTCCGTGTGATTGCGTTCTTCAATCTCAGCATCCAAACCACACAGCAGGGGACTGCCCTCCGGCAATTCTTGAACTCGTGTCCGACTTCGGCACAGTTACCGCACCACTGTACCTTCTCCCTGCACTCCATCGATCTATGGCCGTACTCATAGCACCTGTAGCACTGGGTCATCGAGAAGTGGTCCCGGGCCCAGACTCTTCGCCACCTAAGGTTAATAGTCTCAGCTAATATACGTCTCCGAAGTGTGGGGGTCACTTCGAAGACTACGTTGACGAAGGGATCCCTAGGGCCCTTTCCGCCAAACCTAAACTTCTCTCTTAGGTGGTCTTCGATTTTCAAATCGCCGAAGCGGGGATTCTGGCACGCGATCAACCGCGCCAACTCTTCCGCCTTCATCCCCGCTTCGACCCCCAGAAGAACGACCCGTGGGCGCTTCTTCTCGATGGTCTTGCCACGAGCTCTTTGCAGTGACCGACAACCTTCGACTGCCATTTCTTCGCATCTTCTCGGTTAGCACCCTCGACTACTACACCGCCCTTTCGCCCTCGATTTCCCGCCTCAAGCGAACAGTCGAAGAGCACGTGCTCTGCGCTTTCCGAACCCTCACCGCATTCGCAGCGGTCGCTGTTGGTTAGACCGAACCTTTGTAAATACGCCTTCAGGACGCCGTGTCCTGTTATCAACTGCACCATTTTGTGATCGAGCTTAACCTCGATCCTACCTCTAGCTTCTATGCTCGGTATGAATTTGTGGGTCAACCTGCCCGTGGCAGCGTTGTTCCACCTCTCTTCCCATTGTCGAATTGAGTTTTCGCGCAGCTTTCTTTTGATTAAAGACCTCAGTATCGACGAATGTAATATCCGAAAGTCGCTCGTCGCGGCCTCTTTAGCTAATTCGTCAGCCCTATCATTTCCTGCGTTACCATCGTGCGACCTGACCCAACAGAACTTTAAACGTCGAAACTCGAGCGCTGTAAGCGCTATTCTCCAGACGTCCGCCTGAAGGTCTGTCGAGGTGTTCATGTTAGTTAATGCCGTCAGCGCTGATTTACTGTCGCTGATTATATAATAATCGTCTCTACCCGTGTGATTTATTACGTAATCGATAGCCTCTCGTATGGCTACCAATTCGCACTGGAAGATAGTGCTCCAGTTCGCGAGTTTGGTTTGAAACCGAAACACCTCCCTTTCCTGCTTAAACACGACAAACGCCGCGCCTGCTTGCCCGTCATCCATACGTGAACCGTCCGTGTAAATTCTAATACCCGTCGCGTCCCGATTTCCTTCGACAAACTCGATTCCTTTAATATCGGCCGGGTGCCCCAACTCTGATACCACGATCTTTCTTGCAACGTCTCTATTACCAAGATTAATATCTTCGATAATTTCGCGCCCTTTCCCTATATCTATAAGTCTCCTATCTCTAATCTCCCTAACGACATATTCGATAGGGAGAGTCCTATTGATCACCAGGACAGCCTCCGTGGAGGTGGTCCTGTATGCTCTCGCCGCTTTTACCGCGGTTATACGTTGCACGGTCGTTAATTGACGCATCTCCCGGACTTTACAACTTTCCGCCCATACGGATGCTGCGTACAGCATTGCCGGTTCAATTGCTCCGGCATAGACCGTTCTTAGCGATTCGCCCCTGAAACCCCACTTTATTTTAGCCGCCGCCATCATTCTATTTGATATTTCGCCGCCCTTACTTTTAACGTATTGTACGTGCGCTTTCCAATTTAATTTATCGTCGATCTTGACGCCGAGGTAGGTAATACAATCTTTAAACGGGATTTTCTCCCATCCTAGCTCTAGCCTAGGAGGTCTCTGTCCTGGTTTCGTGCCGAAATAAAGCGCCTCTGACTTTGCCGTGTTAAATTTTAATTTTACCGCCTGCGACCATTTGTGTAATTTCTTAAGCGCCTCGTTCGGTTTTGTGCGCATATCCATTAACAATCTCGATCTTACAATTAAAAGCGTGTCATCCGCAAACCCAACGATTGAGCATCCTGCGGGCAACTTGACCCTAAAGATGCTCTCATACAACAACTTCCAAAATGTGGGACCAGAACATGACCCCTGCGGGCATCCCCTTTCCACCTCACGCGACAGAACTTCACCCGGAATTTCAACTTGTGCCAATCGCCCCGAGAAATAACTCTTGACCAAAGACATCAAGTTTCGCGGACAACCCCTACGATCTAACTCGCAAACGATTAATGGCCACCAGGCAGCATCAAATGCTCCTGAAATGTCCAAAGCAATAACGACACAGTACTCTTTAGCATCTCTCGCCTGCTTAATTTCCCCGAAAACGAACTCTAACGCGTCGATAGTCGACTTGCCCTCCACGAAACCAAACTGTCGGTTATTAAAACCGCCGCTGTCTCGCACTGGGTGCTCAACACGCGTAGTCATAACGCGATCTAAAACTTTTCCCAGCACCGGTAGCAAGCTAATTGGACGATAACTGCCCGGATCTGACGCATCCGCCTTTTTAGGTTTAGGTATAAATTTCACGTTCTGGATTTTCCAGCAACGCGGAAAAACTCCCCTTTCTAAACAAAGATTAAACAACCCGACAAAGACACACGGGGCTAACAGGCACGCCTCCAGAGCTGCGTCTGAAGTGATTCCATCATGCCCCGGGGTGCCTTCTTAGGGTTCATCCTCCTAAGAGCCCTGACGACCTCGTGAACTAGGATTGCCTTATCGGCACCTGTTCCTTGCGCCTCTGCAGCTTCCCGACGTACTAAATCGTGCGACCCTTCATCCTCCTCGGGATTATCCGATGGGAAAAATTTCTCTAGTAAATATTCCGCTGTGGTTTTAAAACCTTCCGTGTATTCGCCATTTGTTTTCTTTATATTACTGAGCGCGATTTTTTGTTGTTTTCCTCTAATTACGCGGTATGCGGTTCTCCATGGTTCTTTCTCCGAGTTTTGCGTGCAGAATTCTTTAAATTTATTCGTTCGCGTTTCTTCTATTAATATTTTATATTCGCGGTAACTTTGATTATATTCTATTCTCCGCTGTTCTCTTATATCTCCCGAGGCGCGTTGATAGCGGCGCCTTAGGTTACGCGTTTCTGCCCGCTTGGTGGTTAGTTCTCGGGTCCACCAGGGTACGCTGTCTTTAAATGTCTTCTTTCGCGGCAAGGAGTACAACGACGCGTCTACCACCGCGTCGTTTAATTTTTTTGCGAGTGTTTCCACTTCGTCTGCCTCTCGGCAGTTAAATAGCTCATTTTCGAGCACAGGGATACTTTCGCCAAATTTTTGTTTAAATCGCTCCCAATTTGCTTTTTTATTACAGAACCGCGGAAATATAGTTAGCTGCTCGTTTGCGCTTGTTTTGATTTCAACGTCCCATGTTATTAATTTATGGTCAGAGAGCGTTTCCTCGTCCGACCTTAATTTCCAATTACAAATCGTTTCTAACATTTCGTGCGAGACTGCAGTAATATCTATAAAACTGCCGCCTCTATGCCCCTCAAACGTAGGTGAATCATTAGTGTTTATCACACTAAGGTCCCATTCCGTAAAAGATCAGTAACCTGCGAGCCTCTATCGTCTTCGATAGGGCTGCCCCATAGTGGCGACTTGGCATTAAAATCTCCCCCGATGATTAGATTTTTATTTCTGCCGATTTTACGAATAATATTATCTACTTGAATTATCAAGTCTTCGGTTTGGGGATTTTCCCGCCGGGAATCGACCGGCGGGAGGTACGCGCTTATTAGGTAGAACGCATTTCCTCCTGATTTGATTTCGGCCGTCGTTAAAAATTCGTTCGATAAATTATTTAATATAATTCCGGCGCACGTCCCATTATTTATTATTATCCCGCTACGCGGTCGTTCACCATTCGCATTTAATACGGTAACCCCCTTCCCAAAACCTGTTATTTTGTGGCTATACAGGTGCGGTTCCTGTATAAACCCGATGTCGATATTATTTTCGATGAATAACTTTACGAAGTTATTTGTTGCCCCTCTACCTTTCCCGAGATTTAGTTGCGCGAATTTAATCTTCTTGCTTCTTATGGACTTTGTTTTATCTTCACAGTCCATAATCGATGTTTCGTGTGATTGCGTTCTTCAGACGCTGCATCGTGGGGCATCTGCTCGACTTGACGTCGTGGCGCGTATCGACCTTCGCGCCACCGCCAGTTCTGTCCTTTGCCCTAGCGCAAACCACGCAGCAGGGGATAAATATAATTATATAAATATATAAATAAATGTCTAATAAGCGTTAAGCATATAGGAGTGCACAAAATAGCAAAAGCATCACCCTATTTATCAGGTGCACTCCCACAAGCATATGTCGGCTAGCGCCATTACACACAAAACGTGCTTGTTAAATTATTTCAAAAACTACTAATTAATGTAAATCAATGCTTGTGCGAGTACAGCCGCCACAATTTAAGTCTTACCTCGATGATAAAATTCTCCAGCATCCGAAGATCTGGTCGTCTGCTTACATCTAACTGTAACTTACTTCTAAGGGGAAGATGGGGTGCACTGCTAAAGCCCTGGTGGGTATGCACTAAATGTTTTTGGGGGAATCACAATCACTATCACTTCACTTTCAAGTCCTGGGGGGATGCGCGGTTTCACTCTATTTTATTATCTTTGTTTATTTTATTGATTTAATTTAATGAGGGTTTCTGATTTATTTGTTATTGTTTATTTGTTATTATTTATTGCCGATATCCCGATTTCCGCACATAATTATGAAGATAGGCAGTGATTGTATTAATGGTGTGGGGGTTTCTCGTGCATATTGGACATTTGGGTGTAATTATCATGTTATTTTATTATTATTATTATATATATATATATATATTTTTTTTTAATATCAGGTTTTGGTTATATCTATGCTCGTATCCTTACTCACGCCAAGTCAATCTAAAATTTTCCAATCCTCCCATCAACCCCACCGAATTTTACACGCGGTTATCATTGTCTAATCTCGCGACTCTTCCCGCGAATTCTTTTAAGGCTGTCCAGAACGCCTTCTGGTTAACCATTTCCCCGACTTCCTCTAGGCTCTTTGGCCATGCCAGACCTAGGATAGCTAGTTTGCTATCAGCCAACCCTCGATTTCCCGCCTCAAGCGGGCAGTCGAAGAGCACGTGCTCTGCGCTTTCCGCCCCCTCACCGCATTCGCAGCGGTCGCTGTTGGTTAGCCCGAACCTTTGTAAATACGCCTTCAGGGCGCCGTGTCATGTTATCAACTGCACCATTTTGTGATCGAGCTTAACCTCGATCCTACCTCTAGCTTCTATGCTCGGTATGAATTTGTGGGTCAATCTGCCCGTGACAGCGTTGTTCCACCTCTCTTCCCATTGTCGAATTGATTTTTCGCGCAGCTTTCTTTTAATCAAAGACTTCGGTATCGACGAATGTGATATTCGAAAGTCTCCCGTCGCGGCCTCTTTAGCTAATTCATCAGCCCTATCGTTTCCTGCGTTACCATTGTGCGACCTGACCCAACAGAACTTTAAACGTCGAAACTCGAGCGCCGTACGCGCTATCCTCCAGACGTCCGCTTGGAGGTCTGTCGAGGTGTTCATGTTTGTTAAAGCCGTCAGCGCCGATTACTATCACTGATTATATAATACTCGTCTCTGCCCGTATGGTTTGTTACATCGATCGATAGCCTCTCGTATGGCTACCAATTCGCACTGGAAGATAGGAAGTTGTAAGGCAGCAGAATTTTTATGGTAAAAGGAATGAACTGTTTTCAACCAATTAGACCATTCGGCAGGAGTCGACCGACATATTTTAGATAGGGGAGGTGAGTTATTCTTTGAATTTAAGGTAACGGTATTGTTATTATTACTAGATACATTAAATAAAGGTTTAACATTGGGGATAGTTTTATGCTTTAATTCTATTGTCGTCTGTGTGTGTGTGTTGAGTTGCTCTTGTTGAGGACGATTTTGGCCCCTTGAGATATTCACGTCCCGAGTAGGAATATCTCTGACAAAGTTTTCCGATAAGGTAGGGTTACATTTTATACATTTTGATTTATAGGTATTGTTTCGACCACAGCCATAGCAAAAAAAGAATTTTTGGATATGTGCAAACATTATAGGTATGTCCGCCTTTCTTACAATTCCAACAGGTAACTGAGTTTGTTGATGGAGAAACAGGAAGATTAATAGTAGATGCTTTACGAGAAGGTTCTGATTGACATGCTAAGTCAGGTTCTAATAAGCCAGATTGTTTTGTTGGTGGTGGACGATATTTATCTATACGTAACTTTACTTCTTGAAGAGAGCGACATAAATCTTTAAATTGAGGTAAGGAAGAGATATGTTGGAAAGCTAAGTGTCAGAAAAATATGGATTCAAATTTCTTAGAAGTTGGTCAATAATTTCGGTTTCGGGTGGTTTTTTTATCTAATCTGCTATATAAAGCTTCAATTGAGGTAATAAAAGAGATTACGTTTTCGTTAGGTCCCTGGGTACGATTTTTTATTTCATTCCAGAGATCAGCTATATAGCCATGAGGTGAGAAGTCGCGTTTTCAGTTAGTAACTAACTCTTCCCAGGTAGAAATGTGGTTTCGTATATTTCTATACCAAATCAAGGCTGAGCCAGAAAATAATTCTCCTGCTGAGACAAATAAATCTTGATCTGTACAGTTACGTGAGATCTTAAAATCATTTACGCGGTTCAGAAATGACATTAACGAAATTCGGGAATCGAAACCCGAGAAAGAAATACCCCATTTATAAACTGGTATAGATTTTGGAGACAAGGTAGCAGGTTGCGAAATTGTGATATTAGGGAAGGCAGAACGCATATTTTCATCTGAATCTAAGTTAAGTTTTTCCTGAATGATTCTTTCAATTAAGAGAACGTCAGATAAGAAAGTTTGCTTCGTTTCATTAGCCTGTTCATCCTTAAGCAATAATAACAAGTCTAAACGTTGCTTTGAATGTATTATACGAGATCTGATACATTTTAATTTTAAATCTGTAGGTCCTGGATTGGTTTTATGAACTATATTATTAATATCGTCTCGAGATTGTTTGATCTCAAAGGCATTTCGTGATAGATCTGAAGTTAATGTATGAGAAATTAATTGTCCGTCAGCTTTCTGTGCTAGTACGGCCTTTAATTGCAAACGTCTGTCGTTTTGGTTCGACGCTGGTTGGATACTCCGGGACTCAAGTTCAAAAATGGATTCAAGTGACTTAAGGTATAGGGAATTCATTATGCAAGCTATTATATTTATATAAATATACCGCGATAGGTTTAAAGCACATAGGGAATACCAGTTTCTAAGGAAATAATTTTTTTTTAAAAATGATCCATAAAAACTAGTTAATTGTTTAAGTTGAGTTTAATAAATATCAGTTACAGATGTAGTAGTTGTACTGAAATTTAGAACAGAAAAAGCAAGTTTTAGTAATCTAAAAAGCACGTCAAGACAAGTATTTAACAAAACTTATTGTGGTTTTTAAAAAAAATTTTAAGATAAGGGATAACAAATGAAGAAATTAGATTAGTAAATTATGTATAAATAACAATACTTACTGGATAAATTATTTATAGCCAACGGAACATATTTTAGTTTAATTCAAATTGAGGGTAGATGGTGACTATCAAACACATTTCGAATATAAATCTACTGTTTTTGTAAGGAAAATTTAAATAACACTGTTTTTGTAAAAGAAATCCAAATTACACTAGGTTTAAAATTGCATGGTCAAATAGAAAGTAAACAAACACTATTCAAAATGACAGTTTCAATAAGTTACATTGACATATAGCCTTCTTCCAATGTTACTACCACATAGGATAAAAAAACTAACTAAAGGTAACTAAATTTGGTGTTGCTAAATTGCATTTTTTTAAAAGTAACTAGAAATTAAACTTATTTAATTATCGGCTTTGAGTGAACAGACCACATTTCCTAAAAAAATATAAACATTTTCAAAGCTAATATCTTACAAGTTTCAACAAAAGTTACCAACGGATTTTAGTTTCAACATACACGTATATAGGCGCCATTGTTATACTATTGCGCGCATTGTTATAGTTTTACGCGGTATAATTCCCGCCATTTTATAACATACCGACCATGCTTTCGAGTGATGCAATCGCTATATAAGTCAAATTTGCAAGCACAATTTAAATAAAATCAAACTACTCACATGGTGGCATCTCGGAAATTCATCTTAGGGTCCCACGGTGATTTGCAGGTTGGATTCAGTTACGCCATGTTGAATTTAAATTTCCATCCGTCCAACATGTAACTCCTGCACTCGTAGGGGGTCGGAAGGAAGATAAGGTACCAGGTACACTAAAAGGTAATGTACAAGGAACCTACATACACCTATTGCTAAAAAGAAAAGACACACACCACACAGATAGACGTTGCTTCGTCGAGGGCTCGTGGCTTAGTCCCGCTTTTGACACTTGCGCACTCCTCCATCCACTCTGCGCAGGCGCGACGGTCAGCGACGTCGGAAGTTGGCGTTATTTATTTAAAAATACGCGGGACTTAATTTATAAATTATTACTAAATCTAAAAATGTACATTGCCAATTTTGGCATGTAACAATATACATACAGGATGAGTTTTTAGTGTGGCAACGGTCGATAACTCCGTTATTATAAAAGCTACGTAAACCCAATTTTGAGGCATATTAGGCATGCCTAAAGTGCACATTCTAAAAATATTTGGAAGCATACAAGGTGTTTCATCATTCCAGGGCATATTAAATCTATATTTTTTTAAATAGAACACCCTATATATTACTACATTTTTGGAAAGCCCATAAAAAGAGCTTTAATTTGATATCAAATTGTATTTGTCTATTGTTTTTAGTTTTTGAGATATTCAACTGTTTTTAGAAAAAATGACCCTGATTAGATACATTGCCACTGCACTAATACACAACTTATGTTAATTTTCAAGATGCAGAAAATTTTACTATATACCATAGTATATTTGTAAATATCACTCTTTTGAAATTTCTTCACAGTATACAGGGTGTGTCAGGTTTCGCGTAAAATGCAATTTTTAAAACTTTTTTTAAATGGTACCCTACCAATTTTATTGCTACAATGGATAGTTCATTAAGTGTCCTTTCATTTTTGTTAAGCATTCCCTATACCTAAATTCATTACTTTCTGAGATATTTTTGATTTTCTTCAAATTTTAAGAATGTTTTTAATTTACATAACTAAAAATAACTTACTATTGGAGAATATTACAAAACAATTAATACATTTTGATTAACAATTAACTACACTTATCCAATAACAATTTCACTAAAGATATAACAACCTACAGTAATACGCTATCAACAGAATTCTGCCAAATCAACAATAAGCATTTTATAGAAAATGTTCAAGCAGGAAGTCAGGCAGGCTTTGAAAATATAACAATTACAATTAAAATGTCATTTAAGTTTATTAATTGTAGTGTGTTGTCATTTTACACATTATCAGTTCTGTTTTAAATGTAATCTTTGAAGGAGTTTTCAAAATGAATTTTACCGTGGAAGAACAAATAGATATGATTTGGGTATTGGAAGAAAGTTTAAAAAATTGCCTACTTGCATCAAGCATATACCAAGAGAGATATCCTGTTAAATGACAACACACTACAATTAATAAACCTAAATGGCATTTTAATTGTAATTGTTATTTTTTCAAAGCCTGCCTGATTTCCTGCTTGAACATTTTCTATAAAATGCATATTGTTGATCTGGCACAATTCTGTTGATAGCGTATTATTGTACGTCGTTATATTTTTAGTGAAAATTGTTATTGGATAAGTGTAGTTAATTGTTAATCAAAATGTATTAATTGTTTTGTAATATTCTCCAATAGTAAGTTATTTTTAGTTATGTAAATTAAAAACATTCTTAAAATTTGAAGAAAATCAAAAATATCTCAGAAAGTAATGAATTTAGGTATAGGGAATGCTTAACAAAAATGAAAGGACACTTAATGAACTATCCATTGTAGCAATAAAATTGGTAGGGTACCATTTAAAAAAAGTTTTAAAAATTGCATTTTACGAAACCTGACACACCCTGTATACTGTGAAGAAATTTCAAAAGAGTGATATTTACAAATATACTATGGTATATAGTAAAATTTTCTGCATCTTGAAAATTAACATAAGTTGTGTATTAGTGCAGTGGCAATGTATCTAATCAGGGTCATTTTTTCTAAAAACAGTTGAATATCTCAAAAACTAAAAACAATAGACAAATACAATTTGATATCAAATTAAAGCTCTTTTTATGGGCTTTAAAAAAATGTAATAATATACAGGGTGTTCCATTTAAAAAAATACAGGTTTAATATGCCCTGGAATTATGAAACACCCTGTATGCTTCCAAATATTTTTAGAATGTGCACTTTAGGCATGCCTAATATGCCTCCAAATTTGGTTTACATAGCTTTTATAATAATGGAGTTATCGATCGTTGCCCCACTAAAAACTCACCCTGTATATATATATATATATATATATATATATAGTATATAACTTTATGGGTTTAGGTCAGCAGAATTGAAGAATTCTCTTTTTATAAACTCAAGCTTTGAAATTTATTTTTCCATTATCAAGAGTACTACAAATAAATACATTGAGTTAGTTATGTGAACAAGATTTGACTAATAGCTAAAAATTATATAAATAGTACTTAATACTTACTAAAGTGAGATAATAGTCAATTGGATGATTAATAATAGTAAATAGGATGGTTTTGGTGTAGTATAATTAAATATAAAGATAAAAAATTTACTATTATTAATCATCCAATTGACTATTATCTCACTTTAGTAAGTATTAAGTACTATTTATATAATTTTTAGCTATTAGTCAAATCTTGTTCACATAACTAACTCAATGTATTTATTTGTAGTACTCTTGATAATGGAAAATAAATTTCCAAAGCTTGAGTTTATAAAAGAGAATTCTTCAATTCTGCTGACCTAAAACCTATAAAGTTATATACTATTAAAGAAGCAAGGTCGTTACCAATTCTACTATATATATATATATATATATATATATATATATATATATTTAATTAAATTGTGGGTTGGTCGGATGGATTATTTAAGAAAACTCTTTTTATATAAACCTGAGCTTTAGGATTTATTTTAATCCTTTTCAAGGTATAAGGCGAGGTTATAATAAATTGGCGATTAACATAAAAAGTTATTTTGGTTATAAATCTTCTAAAATGTATATAACAACTTCAAAATACAACAAGAGGTGAAAGTATTATGTAAATAAAATATTGATAATAAATAAAAGTCAAAAGTTTTTTTTTTTTATTTATTATCAATATTTTATTTACATAATACTTTACCTCTTGTTGTATTTTGAAGTTGTTATATACATTTTAGAAGATTTATAACCAAAATAACTTTTATGTTAATCGCCAATTATTATAACTGCTATACCTTGAAAAGGATTAAAATAAATCCAAAGCTCAGGTTTATATAAAAAGAGTTTTCTTAAATAATCCAGCCGACCTAAACCAACATTTTTAGAAAATTACAATAAAGGAGGTCGTTATTAGTAATTATATATATATATATATATATATATATATATATATATATATATATACATATACCGGGTGTCCCAACGCATACGAAATGCTCGATTACTGCTTAATGGTAACGTTTAGCAAAAAAACTTTCAAATAAATCTTATGTATGTTCAAAATGGCTACAACGACGTAAAATTAATCAGTGTTATACAGGGTGTTCAATAAAAAAGTTATATACCAAAGTTATGTTTTTTTAAATGGAACACCCAGTATTTTATTACAAATTCTGATTGCTCGTATCAAACTAGGGTAATTTTTATCATGATTACCTATACCTAAATCTCATAGTTGTTGCGATATTCAACTTTTTTCAAAATCGCATGATTCATTAAAAAAATTTGTAACACCATGATTTAGATGATACTGAACATTTAACTTTTGTAGGGGAATAGTATAAACTTGTAGTTAATGGAAACATTACACTAGTTATCAGAATAATATACAGGGTGTCCATTGCATCGTTCTCCGTTTATTAAACAATTAATGCCATTAAGTCGCTTATTTCAAATGGAATACCCTGTATATTTTCAAGTAGTAAAATGCAGAATTAAATTCTCTATTCAACAATATAAGGTTACCTTATATTCATATTCAACCGTTTCCGAGTTATTAACGAATAAATAAAAATATTGGTACATAATTCTAAAGTTGGGTATAATTTACTTTGATCACAGGCGGCGGCGCGTTGCCTACCAAATAATATTAACTATTTGACTTCGTTGCAACAGCAACCATGTTTAAGTTTTGTTTTTGTTGTTTATCAGTTTTGTATCTGTGTTGTTGCGAGGTGAACATTTGTAAAATGAAAACCTATGGTCTTAACGAAAGGATTGATATGATGTTGGTAGTTGGCGAAGCTGAAGAAAATTGTCTACTAGCTACAAGAATTTACGCTCAGAAATTTCCTAATTGAATGCATCCTAATAGAGCTGCGTTTGAAAGATTATTCCAACGCTTTAGAAGTACTGGTAATGTTGAATATGAAAAAACTCAACAGCAAAGCATGTTACTAATAGTGAAGGAAATCAATTATTGGTATTGGAATTTGTAGTAGAAAATCGTAATACTAGTTTGCATAAAACCAGTCAAACAATCAGATTGAGTAAACCTAGTGTTTCAAAAATACTAAAAGCCGACAAATTTCACCCATATAAATTTCAGCTTCACCAAGAGCTTAAGGATGGGGATTTTCAAAGCAGAATTGATTTTGGATTATGGGTAATGGATCAAATCGGAGAAGATGATAATTTTTTGAATTTTGTTTTGTTCAGTGATGAAGCAACATTCCATAACAATGATTTTTTTGAGTTTTTCACATTCAACATTACCAGTACTTCTAAAGCGTTGCAATAATCTTTCAAACGCAGCTCTATTAGGATGCATTCGATTAGGAAATTTCTGAGCGTAAATTCTTGTAGCTAATAGACAATTTTCTTCAGCTTCTTTTGATAACTAGTGTTATGTTTCCATTAACTACAAATTTATACTATTCCCCTACAAAAGTTAAATGTTCAGTATCATCTAAATCATGGTGTTACAAAAATTTTTAATGAATCATGCGATTTTGAAAAAAGTTGAATATCGCAACAACTATGAGATTTAGGTATAGGTAATCCTGATAAAAGTTACCCTAGTTTGATACGAGCAATCAGAATTTGTAATAAAATACTGGGTGTTCCATTTAAAAAAACATACCTTTGGTATATAACTTTTTTATTGAACACCCTGTATAACACTAATTAATTTTACGTTGTAGCCATTTTGAATATACATAAGATTTATTTGAAAGTTTTTTCGCTAAACGTTACCATTAAGCAGTAATCGAGCGTTTCGTATGCGTTGGGACACCCGGTATATATATATATAGCTGTGATAAGGGGTTGTTTAGGGGTGAATTGAGTAGTAAGGGTCGTGTAGTAACAATAAATAGCAATAGGAATCAGAAAACTGCATTTATTTAGCAGAAAAATAGGTAATTCATACATTATGTAAATAGCAAGCATTTAACACCCTGTATATAGACTGTAATTAACTTTAAACGATGCAAGTAAGCATATCTGTCAACAATAGAATGCGTATTCAGCAGAAAATAGGTAATTCGTACATTATGTAAATAGCAAGCATTTAACACCCTGTATATAGACCGTTATTAATTTTAAGTAATGCCAGTGAGCATATCTTTCAACAATAAAACGTATATTCAGCAGAGAAATAATCGTATATGTAATTAAATATATGTTGAGAGGTGTCTAATTAGTTATAAAACAAATACGCAGTAGAGTAGATAAAACCTAACAAAGCTTTATGCAATTACGCTCGAACAATAAACGCTTTGATAAGAAAACGCAGTTTTAAAGATGCATAAATACATGAACGAAAACAGCATTAGAGTTACGTCATTTATTTTGTACAATTATCTAAAAGGCAATATCTACACAAAACAACGTATGGCAAAGATAACAAACAATAAAGTATCAATAGCAAATAAACACCATTACACGAAAATCCGAATTAATTACATCAGAAACAGCTTAAAAAAAAACAGGGAATATTAAAGACAAAACCTGGTTGGTTGAAATAATCTGCAGAACTGCTTGAAAACCCAACCCAGAGGTAGTGGGAAAAGGCTATTTAACACCCATTCGGTGATAAGACGGATCAGTCCACAACTGATGCACGTTGAAGCTACGACACTGTTAACCAGAAATGTACGTGTAAAATAAATAAAGTAAAATAGATCAAATTTAAGTTACTGTGAAAATAGTACAATTACGTTAAGCATATATGAAGGGTTTTTGTCATTTTTTATAGAAAACATGAGTAGAAATTGGGTAATTAATTTAAATTAAATATTTATAATGGTAGGGCTTCAATCTGGACAATTCAAGTCTGCGTCGACAATTCAAAGCTGCGTGGATTCTAAGGGGAAAATTCTAATTCTAATTGGATTCTAAGGGGGCAATTCTAATCGAATTTTGGTACATTTCTGGTACAGTTCTAAACTGCGTCGAAAGTATTTAAGGGAAGAGATTCGAGGCATATGCAGAGAAATATAAAATAAAGAAGCACAAAGTGATTTTTGAGAAACAAGGGGTAACTGTACTCAAATATTGGTTCAACTAAGCAGATCATTGGTAGACGATTGAAGACAACAAGGGGGTGTTATTCCACAACACGAACAACATATCACAGGTCAGATCTATTTAATTTTAAGATACTTTTCAATTTAAATTTTAATACTGAATCTAGTCAATTTATACAAAACTTGTAATGAAGTCAACAAGAAACATTGCAAACGTTAAACTTACGCAATAAATCATAAAAAGGTCTAGAACGTTTCAAATTCCTTTGTAAAGAGGTAGTTTTTGGTGACTTTATATTGAATTAAAAGTATATAAATTTTGGGATAAATGATACATATGATATTAATTGATTGAAGGGTGTATTTAAAGAATTTCAAAAATTGTAAAAAATATTTCTTTTCATTATATGAAATTAATTGACTTCGTTTTATCAATTCAAATAGGTAATCATAAAGGGGTGAAAAGAGAAATTTAATCATTGTAACGTTGTGCACTCTGTGTAGATTAAAAAGGGCTAGCCGTGGCATAATAATAAAATTAGTAAGATTGAAGTGAGAACACAGAGCGGTGGCGTTAAGTAAAAACGTTCATTACACCGAGTACGGCGTTATCATATCAATTTATATATATATATATATATATATATATATATATATATATATATAAAATCTCTTAGTATGTTTATTTCAAAGTATGTAACACATACATAATTTTCAAATTTAATCCTCATAACTTATGATAAAGAGATAAGTAAAATATACTGTGTCGTTTCTTTCAATTGTAATTCTATAATCTAGCTCTTTAATCCCATATACTTGGAGATATACAATCTATTATTGTGATAATATACATTTAAATTCGTTGGTTCTATCAGTGGTCGATCACCAAATTTTACTATTAGATTATGTTAAAATGATTACTTATTGTTTAATATGTTAATAAATATGTACCAGCATGATTAAAGGTTACAATTATTGTATACACTCCATTCTATTAAAGTCTAACATGTCAAATAGCTTGACAGTATACTGTTGCTCATTTTACATTTATGAACCTTGTATTGTTATATTACTTTAAAATTGAATCGTTGGTTTGAAACTTAATTTTGGTTTTTTATCAAATTATACAATAGTTCAAAACGCAATTTTAATGAAAAATTACTGTTTTTATAATTCATTTATAGTTTTATATTGTTTGTAAACTTGTTAGTTATTCTAGAAATCATATTTCATGCTGTGCTGTACTAGAAATTATACTATGTCTCAATCATATATTTAAACTAAGGTATTATTTAAATATGCTGTTAGCTCAAATTATATAAGCTACCTATTGTATCTTTTATTATTTTAGCTTGTATTATTCCACATGGATATTGTGCTAAAGCAGTTCATGGATTTGTTGAAGAATTAATTGTTAACGATGATCCCGAATATCAATGGATTGACAAGATTCGAACACCTCGAGCTTCAAATGAAGCTCGACAATTTTTACTGTATAAATTGTACGGCGAACTACAAAGAAAAGTTGGCGTTAAGGCTCTTGAACTTGGTGGAAATGCTGTAATTGGCTATATGCATTGCTTTGATCTAGAAGGCGATTTTGGAATTGTTGCAAGAGGAATTGGGACTGCAATTACTTTGATTAAAATCAAAGATTATATAACTAGCACAGAACCAACTAATGAGGAGTAAGTATATTGGTTTTTCTTAATTAGTAACTAAGTTTGCTGTGCATGTAATTAACGCTATTTAACAATAAAATAAATTTTACTATATGAAAAATTATTATTATTTAGATCTGCTATTCCTATTAAATTATTTTAAAATTAAAAAGTTACATGCAAAGAAAACATAAAAGTAGTTGTGTTTTGGATTGGGTAATATATTGCTGCTGGCTTGTGGTTATTAAAAAAAAGATTTATTTATTAATTTCATAATTACAATTACCGTTATGTAATATTTTATGGGATACACTTAATCAAAAATAAAAGGTTGTTCAAATGAGTTTATATATTTTTTGTAGTCTGTATATTTCACTGTGAACGATGCCTTTCTAAAAAGAAGTATATAAAAATTAATAAAATTAAATAATACTCAATAAAATATTTAACTAGATCTTTTCATATAGGAAATTTTTTTATATAAACCGGAACTAAATGTGTTTGTGCATAGGTATGGTATGTGAAAATGGTGTATTGGGTTTGTTTATATACAGGTTAAGTCAAATAAACTACATAAAAAGTTATTTGATGTCACAGCAGTGCTATTTGTAATACTTAACATATAAAACTGTATTTCTTCAAATAAAATAACTGAAAAATGATTTTTTGCAAATTCCACTTGGCCATTAGATAAAATTAATTTATTAAGTTAAGAATGTTAGTTAAACTTTACAAAACCTACTCATGTGCCAATAGAAAGATTTTTACGAGTGAAAAATTAACATTCAACAAAACTTTATTAAGTTTATTAAAATTTTAATAGTGAAAGAACACAATAATTACATGAAATGTGTATAATAAATCTATCGTAGTTATGCTAAAGTAAGTTGTGTCATATTAGAACGATAAGAACATTTTTTAAAGTTATTCTATAACATTTAATCGGATTTAACATGACCCTAATATAACAAATTAATAAACCTGTTATTGTAGTGTTGACAGTTAACAAATATTTTGTGACATTGTCGACTTTAGAAACACTTTAATGTTGTTAGGAGAAGTTTATTGCAGCAAACAGCAGACTATTAATTTTTATTTTTTTTTTGTTTTATATCCTTGAGAAATTTTCTTTTTGATTGGTGTTATACAACATATGTAGTATCATAGAAAGTTGATAGTTTTGCTTTTAATAACTATTTGTGTAATGTTGGGTAACAGTTGTTGATTGTTTGTTAATATTCTCTCTGCCCACTTTTTTTTAGCGTACACCTATTATTATCATTATAATATGCTTTAACAATTCATTATTTTATTTCTAAATAAATGGTATGTAAATAAAGTTCTTCTTTAAGGTTCGAGATTAAGAAAGAATTTTCGGGAGAATACGTCAATTTTATTTAAATTCAATAAATAAATATAGATTAATTCGAAGAAGCGGCCGGAACATTAAAAACCCCATAAAAATCAATAAGAATTATTTATTATCTTTCTCATTACTACATTATAGAATGCAGCGTCACAAGAACCTTATGTATTAGAGAAGGACAAACGTATGCGTAGATTTGAATGTTAACGAGGTAATCAATCACGCGATAGACGCTAATGAATTATTCTGAGAAACCTTGCATTATCACGGTGTAAAATGTTCTGTACATAGCTAATACATTCTAGAAATGGAAATAATTTTTATATATAAGCAGGGACTTTTATTAAAGAGATTCATTCATAAATTCGATCGCGAAAATGTTACTTTGAGCAGAGATTGTTTTAAAGTATGCAATACGCATACTGCAATTAATAATTACCATATAACGGTGAATAAAGAAGTAAATTTTAAATATAACCTGTGTAAATATGGTAATTGGTAAATGTGATTATTTGATTTTGTAATATACAATGAAGATGGGAAATGCTTCGATATAAAAAGTTATTTAAAATTTTATTGAATAATTAAACCGAGGATGCACCTTGGTTTCTAAATGGAGATTTAAATAATACGTATGATTTTGTAAACTGATTTTGTCGGCTTTTACACTTTAAATTGTGATTGAGATAAAACAGTTTAAAAATAAATCATATCAAAAATATTGAGATAAAACAGTTTTTAAAATGAGTCATATCAAAATCTCTAACTTGAATTCTTTTCATGGGTGCTCCTAAGAATTGAAGTCGATATCCAAATCGTTATTGGTACGTTTATTGCAATGAAAGGTTTTTCATTTTCTCCATAGAGTATTTACCATCGATTTGCTTGAACGGGCAGCATTCTCTAAAATTGTATTTTTGATCGTAATGTCTCGTAATTTATAGTTCTACAGGAATCGTAACATTATTTTACTTGTAATTTATGATTTTCATTTATATCGTAATTGAGATGATAAATTCAGATTGACATTCCGAGAGGAATTTAGATCAACCTTCAGATCGACATTCAGATCGACACTTAGATCGACATTCAGATCGACATTTAGAGGCCTGTTTTATTTATTATTAGAAATGTTATAATTTCCTAAATCTTATTTACTTACGTCTCAGAAATACGGCACAATTTTCACAATTCTACACTTTATAATTTCACTGTTAACAAATATTTATTATTCACGTAAATATTTGGCACTTTCAATTATAGTCACTGCCCAGTTTCAAAGTATACTAACTTGATATTCAATTCTCCAGATATTTATAAAATCGTCCCACTCTTGTTTGTGATTCGCTGGCTTCACGTACTATGCGAGGTCAAGTATATTACCACTTGTTATGTTTGGGAAAATTTACCAATTGTATGTATTTTAATTGCATGACGCGGTGCTTGAAGTCACGTAATTCAATTGTTATACCTTATATTTACTTCAGAAATCCCAGGAACTTCGTACATATCGAGCACGTAGTCTTGTTTGTTAGCTTTATTCTAATCTAAATTGAATAAATTTGGTATTTGTTTATTTCCCAATAAATTGGATTTTCGAACAACTGTGATTCTCTTCGATCACGTATGCTTTTAAATAAAGCATAATTTTGCGTGCGTTTACGATAATATCTTTACACACTTTATGAATGTTTATCTAGCCACTTCATGCAGGTTTTTCACTGATTTAATTTTAATGCGTTTTGTTACCTTTTTGAATTCTAATCTCTGCTAGTAGCTACACTTGGATATGTGTTTTAATTGTTTGCACTGCTATATACAGTGTGCTCGCAAATAATAATTTGTATAATAATTTTTTTACTCTCCTAATATCTATAATTTCGTGCTTCTGTTACTTGGGAGTTTCCCTTGCTTATTCTACGACCCCAATGACTTAACCTACCCCTAAATTAACCCTATAATTACAACAATATGTATATATATATATATATATATATATACATACATTAATAATTAATGGACTGGTCAGACTTATAGTATAATATACATGTAAATTTTTTTGTGGGATGTAGTCCAAATCAAACAACAGAATACAAATTTAGTATTTAATCAACACCTAACGTTTCGGTACATTTTTCGCACCTTTTTCAAAGGCTAAAATGGAAACAGAAAATTCGAAATTAGCGAGAAATACATAACCTGTCGCTAACAACTTACATTGATCCATTATATTAAAGGAAATTAAAAAATTAAAAATTTGCCTGAAGGGCACGTCATGCCACGATGGCGGTTAAAACATAAAGACAAAATTGAGAATGACAAACTCTATAGGAGTGACAGAGGACGTTCCAAAAATGGCATTGATTACATAACATGAAGGATAATATTTAACGTTGTTTAAAAATATCATTACTATATAAAGCAGAATAGACGTTATGTACTCTATCAACATCCATCTTATTATTGATCGGATTATTTTCACTATTTATGTAAAAAGACTCAATGAAAAGCCTAGTTTTGTAATTGGTTTCGTTCTCTCCAAAATGATGGTGTCGTCGAACAGTGGTGTATGACTGGTTGCAGCAACATGAGCAGACAATGCATATTTAGAGGAGTTTTTTCTGCAATCACTCCTGTGCTGGGTTAAACGACTCTTTAGCCACCGGCTGGTCTGACCAATGTAACCATTGTTACAACTACACGTGATCTTGTAAACAATGTTACTGTTTAACAATTTTGGAGTACGATCCTTTAATTTGGTAAACAAATTCTGGATGGAATAATTGTATTCGTAAACGATAGCAAGCTTAGGTTGTTTAAGCAATCGTACCAAAAGCGGAGATAGCTTCCGTATATAAGGAAGCTTCTTGTACTTAATATCAACTTCTGTAGCGTTTACTTTTAAGAAGTTGCTATAAATCAATCTATGCAACATTCCCTTTGGGTAACCGTTGTTAACTAAAGTGTCAATCAATAATTTCTTATTTTTTCCCCTAAACTGTGGGTATGATATATGCTCAATTCGATATTGTAGGGCCTTCACCGTGTTCACCTTATGTTGAAAGGAATGGTTAGAGTGGAAATTTAGATATCTGCCAGAGTTTGTTGGTTTAGTATACCAATCAAATAATAGATGATTAGACGTATCTCTGATGACCAAAACATCCAAAAAAGGTAATTTACCATCCACTTCAATTTCAAAAGTGAACTGAAGGTGATCATTAAAATCATTAAACGTTTTTAAAGTTTGGTCAACATATTGTACTGGCAATGAACAAATGATATCATCCACATATTTTACCAAGAAAGACATCTCATATGGTAATCTAGGTAGAACGCTCGACAGTAAATTGTCCATAATCATTTGTGCGATTATGGATGATAGAGGTGACCCCATTGGAGTTCCAAACAATTGTACGTAGAAAATATATATATATATATATATATATATATTTATTATATTTTGCCCATATGTAATAGATTAGATATAATATTGATGTTTCTTGGACCTTGGTCAGTGTATACCTATACAGGGTGGCATCAGTTTTATGTCATTAAATTTAGGAGGTGATAGAGATTGATTAGCTAAACAAAAAACCTATAAGGCATTTTACTCTTGGACCATTTTTAGGTCAACTTAAGTAAAAGTTTTAGGACTACTGTTTTATCATACATTTGTTAAGAAACAATTTATGTATACAAGTGCTATCCTGAATCACAACATGCACATGAAATGACTTCACAATAAGTGTTCAAAATTTCCACCGTATCTGCAAGTTCGTTGTTGATATAATTCTTGGGTTTTCGTATTTTCAAAAAACAATTCATTAAGGTACTACGCGACAAAAAACTCCAATTACCTAGATCCAATTACAATTAAATCTCAACACTGCGTTTAAATGTACTACCTAAGCATATAGTGGAACACAGCAAAATCAAACAGATGAAGCATACAACATCTAACCCCGGTTACGAGCTATGTAATGGAAAAGTACATTCAACTTAAAGTAGGATATCATATTTTGCATAAATGCTGAATTGTAACAAACGCAAAAATACGGCGTCAGGAACCCAATACAGTCGACCACATCAGCATTATAGAATATTATTTTTTGTCGTGATTATTATCTAAACTTGCAAATTTTAGAAAAATTTTTAAACTTTTTCAGTAGCAGCTAAAGTACATTGAGTTATTTTGTTTGGCAGCAAAAATGTACTCTATTTCACTAATTTAAGTTTGCTGAAGGTCACAACTTAATTGGTCGACTTTAAAGCATGATGTAATTGTGTATTTTATTTGTGATCTATTAACATTGCAGTGTTTTAAAACAATTTTAATACTTTTTGTGTGTCGATTTGTAGCTAAACTGTTTGCTTTAGACCCCAGGTTTATTAACAATTTTTGTTTGTCTTATCGATCTCTACACCTCCATTAAATTAATGACATAAAGCTAATGCCACCCTGTAGTTCTTTCTGAGAGTAGGTAGAATAACTATAACAATTTGTAATTGCGTTTAATATTATTTTTAAGACACGTTTAGGTCATCAAGACCATTATCAATTATGATCTACAAAATATTACCTATAAAATACAAAAATATTTTTAATAATTACATTCCTAAAACGTAGTTGTAGATTGTATATTTAAGCTAATGTAAAGCATTTGTCACAATGATAAACATTCTTTAAAAATTGTTATTCCATAAAAATAAAATGTTTTTTATTTAAAAACACAAGAACGAAGAACACTTTAAAATCGTTCACATACTTATCTACTAAAACCAGATAAAACTGTTTGAGAAGAAGAAAAATAATAATAGTAATAAAAAGCTTTGTTAATTAGTTAATTAAATTTTAAAAAATTGTAAATGTACATAATGTGTATAAATAAATAAACATTATGTATGTAAACCCTAAATAATGGATACCCCAGAAGTGTTGAAGTTTAGTTTAGAGTTACTTTTACACTTAACCTCCATAACGTTTAACAAAACAAAGTAGTTAATATAAACTCAATTTAAAACTATTAAAATACAAATGAAGTAAGCCATTATTAAATTTAATTCAGAATAACAAATTATACATATATATAATTATGATTATGGTCAGACCAACTTAACATGTAATCAATTTCAAAAGCATCATGCAGTATAAAACAATTTAAAACAAAATACACATATCAGTTACAAGTTCCTAAATACAAGATAAAATCTGACCTTACTATTGGATTAAAGAATAAATATGGATGCAAGTTAACAGTTTGTAGCTATTGAGAAAGATATCAGTTAGTTTATATTTTAGTTGTAAAAAGCTAGTAAAATCATAATTAAGAGTAATTGAATTAAATAATGTAACAGAATTATAGGTATAACGTCTCTGAAACAACGCAGCAGTGTGATGTGGGATGATAAATAATTGATTATGTATTACAGTAACAAAATGAACCAAACATCTTAAAATCGGTTTCTTTTTAGGATCGTAGAAGATGGCTCAGATAGCAACTTATAAGTAAAGCATCCTAGGTGTAGGATTTTTTATCCACTATTTTTAGCCACTTATGCTTCTTAATTTTATCTGAAATATGATCATACCTTTTGAGACAATATATAAAATGTGCATATGAATCTTGTGGGTTCTGGATCCTTCTCTTATCAAAATCGACAAGGCAGGGACCATAAATAAGCTCAGCATAATTAAAATGTGGCAGTATCAGGGACTCTGCAAGAGTTTTCGTAAGGCTGAAAGTTAAAATGGTGAACTGCATACAATATCTTAAGAGAAAAGTATGATTTTTGTAGAACTTTGCCAACATGAGGATCAAGTATTAGCTTATCTTCCAAGATCACTCTAGGATTCTAGTAGATTTAAAATAGGTAATTGTACATTATCAGTATGAATTTTCAATTTAGTAATAACATTATATTTTTGTTTATTACCGAAAATATATAATTTTGTTTTAGTAGAATTAAACCTTAGGTTAAGAGAAAGTGACATCTTGTTGATTAATTTGAGATCTTCATTTATTAAAGCCCTGATCATTTTAAATTTGGACTCATTAAATCAAGAGGTGTTCTAATCGTTTTTCCAATTTGATGGGGTCTGATTATTATCATTTCGGGTTACCCGATACTTCTGCAAAATTGACAACTTTCCTGATTGAGCCTGGTTCATTTGATACTTTTTAAGTTTGTTTTTAATAAGTTGTACAAACTGCTGTGCTTAGCCATTTGTAACTGAATGTGGTGCAATTAAACTTTGTTTGATATTGAATGATATAAATTGATAAAATTCGTGTGATTTAAATATACTGGCATTGTCACTAACCAATTATTGTGGTGGTATCCCAAATTTTGAAATAATTTTCTCAAAAAATAAACAGTCTTTCTGCTATTTGGTGCGTGCTTTGTCCTATATACATCAAGCCATTTTGATTTTCAATTGATTATAATCAAGAATAAATGTTTAAAAATGGTCATGGATAATTGATGTGCATGGGTTGAAAATTTTCTGTTGATGATTCTCATTTATGTGGTGGAACTTTATTTTGATCAGCACAATTTTTGAAATTTTTAACCAAAGACTATTTTGGTCAATGTTATACCAGTACACATAATTGCATATCAAAGCCTTCAGTTTAACTATGGCATATATGTGTATCTTGCAGTTCATTCAGTATCAGTTGTAATTTTATGGTTATTGGGATTCTGTATTCTTCAAAAATAATACCACTGTTTACAGAATAGCTTGGATTTTGATTTGTATCATCTAGCTGTTGTTAGAGGTTTGATAAATCAGGACTTTCCTGTATTGCATTTTTAATACGTTTATATGTTATTGTGAACTTGTTATTACGAATCTTTTAGTTTTGTAAATAAGTTCATATATCGATTGCGTTTATTCATTGAATTTGTATTGAATATTATGAGAGATAATCAACATTTCTGTGCTCAGGTGTTCAATTGTGTAATCAAACTGAGATGAAAAAAGAATTTTGTAACATTTTTGATGCTGTAAATGCTGACAGTTCTTTTGATGGGTTGAAAATTTTGTTATATGAACGTATTATCTACTAAGAATTTAAATGAAAAACAGTAACTATTTAGCTTCCCAATGTATTGCTGATGCTTTTCTATCAAGCTTTGAATATTTTGATTTGGCATTTGCTAATGATCTGAAAGTAAAAGCGATTAGTTGTTCTGTTCCATCTGGAAAATGATATGATAAGATAGTAGATAAGCCATAAGGAATTACATCAGTAGCTAACTTCAATGACATCTCTTTGATAAGGTGTTCATACTTGATGATCTGGTATAATTGATTTGACATTATTATACGCATTTTCACAATCAGCTGACCAGATATTCAATTCTGCAACAATTATGGATGGAAAAACTTCCTGGGGACGATTCTGTTCCTGAGACTTTTTGCAGAAATACTCTTTGCACATGCAGGATCTCTCAATGATTTTGTGATTCCTCGTCATGTAATATGCCCAAATGACATAGAAATTGAAATTTATGGGTTTTCAGATGCCTCTTGTCTCAGGCGGCTCCGTGGCGTAGTGGTATGTGTGTGACTATTACGCCCAAGGTCCCGGGTTCGAATCCCGACACGGTCCGCTTGAAAAATGTTAGGCGAGCATTTTTCACAAAAATACACCCTCGTTCGGATGAGAGGTAAAATGGAGGTCCCGTGTGTGAGTGTTGTCACGCATGTTAAAGATCCCTACCTTGCTTGGAACAGCAAGGGTTCGGCAAAATTCAAAATTTTCCAGGTAACAAAAACTCGCTTCCTGGCCAATGTAGTACCTTCGGGTGGAGCATTGGAAAATCACATGTAATGCCTCTTGTCTCGGTTATGGGCCATGTGTATATGTACTTTTTAAATACTCAAATGCTTGCATTCAAGTAGATCTTTTATGTGCTAAATCAAAGGTATCTCTATTGAAACCAATTATGATTCCAAAATTAGAGCTCTGTGTTGCTTTAGTATTTCAAAACTTGCGGGTCGAGCTTATGTCTTTAAATTTATAAATTTCAAGATGTTTTCTTTGGCATGACCCAACAGTTGTGTTAGGATGATTATAAACAAATCCTAATTTATTAAAAGCTTTTATCTGTAATTGTGTTGAAACATATATTGTTTAACTGAACATGCTATGTAGAGGCATGTACCTACTAAATATAATTCATCTTTATGAATTGATTTGATGAATGGATATGGGATGGCCGCCGACGAGTAAACGTGTGTTAAAGAGTGCTCCGCTTTTAATATAAGTTTAGTAAGGTTGTGTAATTCTGTTTGGGATAATAGTGCAAAAGTAAGTTGCATATGATACTAAGTTTTACTCCAGTTAAAATTTTTTGTATAAATATATCCAGTTCATTGCAAAATTTTAAATAACATTAAATAATATCAAATATTAATTACAAAATGGTATTTACCCAGTCGCAAATACAAGACATTCAAGATATCATGAGCAATTCGTTAAAAAGTCTGGTTTCTGATAAGAGTTTTCTAGTTGCCATATCTGAATCCGTTGCTAAAGTTGTAGAAAATAATTTAATTAAGACCTTCAATAATATTGAAAATAAAATTTTGGATCTAGAGAATAAAGTATCTATCTTTGAAGTACAAAATCAACAGCTGATACGTGACAATACATTGCTTGAAAATAAACTGGAGGACTTGCAAAAGTATTCAAGACGCAATAATATTCGTATTTTTGGTATCAAAGAGAACAAAGGTGAATCCACAGATGATTTAGTTGTTTCATTGATTAAACAAAAGTTGAAACTTGATTTGGATGCTAACGCTATTGATAGATGTCACAGAGTTGGAGGTAACACTAATAGTCGACATATTTTAGTAAAATTTGTTAGTTATCGTAATCGCCTTAAAGTAATGCAGAATAGGAGATTGTTGAAAAGGGAAGGGATACGTATTACAGAAGATTTAACTATGAAGCAACTAAATTTACTAAATTTAGCTCGAACTAAAATAGGATGGAAAAATGCATGGTCATTTGATGGTAAAGTGTGGATTATGTGCGAAAATAAAAAGCGTGTTCTTCTGAATGAATCGTTCTTAGATGGATTACAGCATTCTCGTTGATTTTAATTAAGCGAGTTACTCTCTAATACCAGTATTTATTTGAGTTTATTTATTTTTTTTTTTGTATAAGTTTACTATAACTACACTCTATATTTTGTTTGCTGAAATAGCATATAAGTTGAATTTTTCTTTTGTTCTCGAGTATAGTTTAATTAGCATAAACCTGTACTATATTTCTTGATTGTATATAAGAGTATACAGTGACTTGTTATCTCTGTTATGAAAGTTGCTCACCTAAATGTAAGGTCATTACTCTCCGATTTTGATAGCTTTAAACAGCTACTGTCTGTACACGACTATGATGTTTTATGTGTCACTGAAACGTGGCTTACTGCGAATATTAGTTCTGAAATTGTATCATTACCGGGATATCATATACTCAGACGATATGGACCATGTTCTGTCGTTCATCACTCCTATTGCTGATACAATAATTTGCTTGGATGATTTTAATATTAATGTGTTTAATCGAACTAATCCCTTGTCGAAGTGCTTTTTAGCTTATGGCTGTTTTCAACTGATTAACGAGCCTACGCGCATTACTAAAAACTCAAGCTCTCTGCTAGACCCTATATTTACCAATTATGCTACTGGACTAGTAACAGGTTCTGGTGTGGTGAATGCAGACTTAGTAAGTGATCATATGTTAACCTATTGCGATCTCAACATTAGAACTAATAAATTCTTGCCTAAGCGTGCTGTTTTCGTGATTATAGTCAATTTAATCATGATCATTTAATGCAAGATCTTAAATCCATGCCTTGGTTGAATCTTCTGTATGAACCGGATCTTAATCATAAAGTTGAATTGTTTAGTAAATTTATTCTGGACGTTTTGATGTGCATGTCCCGTTAAAACGGTTAGAGTTACAAAGCCTATGGCATGTTGGCTTACAGATAATATAAAACTATTAATGAAAAAAGAGATAGAGCTCTATGTAAATTTAAAATATCAAAATGCGCCAATGACTGGGATAATTATAAAAAACTACGGAATTGCACATTAAATGAAATACGAAAAGCAAAAAAGGAATTTTTGGTTAAAGCAACTACAATGAATGATCCGGTGAAGGTCTGGAAGGCTTTAAAACGCTTAAACATCTCTAATTCAAATAGAGTTACTCTGCCGCATTATCTTAGAAAGCCGGATGAAATTAATACTTACTTTGGATCTTTCTATGCCTCTAATGATTTGATTTGTCAGGACAAAATTAATTTCTATGAAAATAATAAATACAATAACAACCTACATTTTCAGTTTCAGTTTACTTCCATTGATGAAATTCACCATATTTTGCATAGTTTTAAGTCTAATGCTTATGGTTCAGTTGGTATCTCATTAATTATGTTGAAGTACTGCAGCCCATTTATAGATTCTTTTATTTTACATATTATTAACTGCTGTATTGAACTTGAATTTTACCCGGATGCTTGGAAAGAAGCAATTGGTTGTCCATTACCTAAAGTTAATAATCCGAAATCTTTTTTGAGTTACGTATCATTAGTATTTTGCCGGCCTTATCTAAAATTTTAGAAAAAGTGTTATTCAACCAAATTTTGGGGTTCATCGATCTTAACAATTTGTTGCCTGATTTTCAATCAGGATTTAGGAAAACATTTAACACTGCTACATCCCTTGTTAATGTTACTGATGATATCTTTAGATCGCGAGACATAGGGTTGGTTACAGCTTTAGTGTTGTTGGATTTCTCTAAAGCTTTTGATACGATTAATCACAAGCTGATGTGTGCTAAACTTGGATATTATGGGTTTTCTATGACTTCAGTTTCATCAATGCGCTCATATTTAAGTGATAGATATCAGAAAATCAAGATAGATAACGTTTTGTCTGATAGGATGCTTATAACATCAGGCGTGCCGCAAGGTTCAATTCTTGGGCCTCTATTATTTATTATTTATACTGCGGACGTATTAACTGCAGTAAGAAATTGTAAAATACAAGCTTATGCCGATGATACTCAGCTATATTTTACTTTTCCTAAAGAGCAAGTGTCTCATGCAGAATATATCATTAACTATGATTTAAAAATTATTGAAAATCTAGCAGTCCAACATAATCTGAAGCTTAATTCACTGAAATCTAAAGTTATGCTATTTTGTAATAAAACTACGTATGAAGACGTTGCTTCTATGTTATCCATTAAAATTAATAATGACTCGTTGCCTATTGTACAATCAGCAAAGAATTTAGGTGTTATATTGGATCGGGATCTTAAGTTTAATGAACATGTAAACAAGATGTTAAAAAAAGTATATGGTTCTTTGAGATTATTATACTCGTTTCGCCGCATTTTAACCTTTAAGTTAAAAAAGACCTTAGTAGAAACACTTGTTTTATCACATTTTAATTATTGCGATGTTATTTATGGACCTTGTCTTGACTTGCATAATAGAAATAGGATTCAATTGGTTCAGAACTATTGCTGTCGGTATGTGTTTGGCTTACGGAAATATGACCACATCTCTGAAAAATTGAAGGAATTATGTTGGTTAAATATGGAAGATCGCCGTACTCTTCATTTTGGCACTTTTATTTTTAATCTACTTACCTGTAATACCTCTAAAGTCTTAAAAAACAAATTTACTTCAAGATCGGAGGCCTATTCTGTTAATGTTAGAGGCAGTTTCAAGTATACCATGCCTATCCACCACACTGCACTTTTTCAAAAAAGTTTTTCTTACAATGCAATAAAATTATTAAATCAAATGAATTGTAGCTTTATTCATATGTCTCTGTGGCGGTTTAAACATATGTTAAAATTGCGACTTTTTAATGAATGAGCTATGTTATACTTACTCATTTAGGTGAATATTTGAATAATTGAATAATTGAATAATTGAACAATTGAATAATTTAATAATTTCATGGTTGCTGTGTGCTCAATTATATATACTATTGTTTATAATGCTATTTTTTATGTATAGTATGTGCCAGGGCTTGATTCATATAGTGGTTAAGTGTAAGAATAGCTTGTAGCTAAACTTTGCCACTTATGAATTCAGACCTATTGCATATGTATGCGGTTTTTATCTATCTATATTACTTATTTATACTTATATATTATATTATATCTTTTAGAATATGTATTCTTTTAGATTACATATACTACTTGGTAGTTCATTATATAATCTTATTCCTTCAAAATAATAAAGACATATTATTATTATTAACCCTAGTGTTTTATCACATCTCGTCAAGTTACAATTCTCTTCAATAATTTCTCTAATGCGACAGCCTGAATGAATTACTGCTTTTTGCTTTCAACTTTATTAATGACTGTTTGAAATGTAAGCCTAACTAGCATTCTTTCCTCAAATAGAAACATTTCAAGCAGAGATTAATCAGTTATCTACCTAAAAAAGCATAAGTTTTGTCTATATTTCCAACTGTAATCACCCGTCCGGTGGCGCAGTTGGTAAGCAGATTGACTGCGAAACCCGAAGATACAGGAATATGTCATAAACTACACAATTTTTTATTTGATGGGTTTCTCACATTGTATTCCAAATGTTTCGACCTGTTAGAAGTCCAGGTTTTTTTCAACGGCGTACTTTTAAACTAAAAGTAAGAAAATTTGTTTGGCAATCGATACAATAAGGTTTTTGTTCATTTACCATTTAAACGAACATTCAAATACATTAGCATAAGCATTTGTTTATGATATACAGACCTATTTTATAACAACAGATCCACATTAAGAATATTTTCCCACGTCAAAATTGAAACTTATATTACAAATTTACCAACTATTAAAATTTCTTATTTTTAAGTAATTTATTTCTATTACACCCATACATCGCTTTACGGCCTAGGTATGTTCCACGAAACTTGGCCGCAAAGCGAAAAGCCGTATAAGGAATCAATTATTCTAATGCAAATCCATACAAATTCAATGGGATCAGTTCCAAATTGTTAAATATGTAACATGGTTTATCAATCAAAATGCATTTTATCTTTTTATTTCATTTAAATCAAAAATACATATATAACAAGTAGTATGTATACATACATAATTGGTTTTAAAATGGTTTTAATCTGAAGACGATGAAGAAATGGTAACCTGCAGATCACTGTCGTCATCATTTTTCGCTGGTAAGGATGGGCCTGGCTTAAAAAAATTGTCTAACGCTATTTGTCTTGCCTTCTTGTCTATTTCGTTTTTCAGTGATTTATAACAGCTAATGGATGAGTTAATTCCTCGAGAAACTTTAGCGCTACGTTTGACGTCAGGATCGTTTTCAAGGAGGATGTTTATTCCTTATTCGAAATAGGAAAAAGCTTTCGACAAATTTTTTGATGTTAGCTGTTTGGATACAACAGGCTCTGTCTCTTCATCAAATGCCGGTTCTGCTTGCATTACATTTGATTTTCCAATGCTCCACCCGAAGGTACTACATTGGCCAGGAAGCAAGTTTTTTTTACCTGGAAAATTTGGAATTTTGCCGAACCCTTGCTGTTCCAAGCAAGGTAGGGATCTTTAACGTGCGTGACAACACTCACACACGGGACCTCCATTTTACCTCTCATCCGAACGAGGGTGTATTTTTGTGAAAAATGCTCGCTTAACATTTTTCAAGCGGACCGTGTCGGGATTCGAACCCGGGACCTTGGGCGTAGTAGTCACACACATACCACTACGCCACGGAGCCGCCGTAACTGCTTGCAACTGAATGAGCTCCTCATATGAAAGGGGTTCCCTATCAGCTTGAAGTGGATCAAGCACATCACGTTCGTTCAAACCTTCAAAGTTGAGATCATGTGCTAGATCCAAAATGTTTTGCCTAATTTCAGGAAGGAAATTAACTTCTGCATCAGTACGTTTTACACATTCTGGCCATATTTCTTTCCAAACATGGTTCATTGTTGTTATTTTTAATTCCTTCCATGATTCACTGTTGCTGTCAACAGCATCCTTGATGTTATAGTGTTTTAAAAATGTTTTAATTGAAGATTTACCATCGATTTCCCTTATAAGTTGTCGGAAAGTTCGGTGTAGGTAATATGTCTTAAAAGTGGCTATTGCACCCTGATCCATTGGTTGGATCAGAGCTGTTGTATTTTTCGGAAGGTACTCAATCATGACATTTTCAGATAGTTTGGATAAATTAGTAGGATGCCCTGGTGCATTATCCAAAATTAGCAAACCCTTGTTGCTTAAGTTATTGTCTCACAAATATTTTTTCACTTCTGTACAAAAGTGATTTTTGAACCAATCCTCAAAAGTAGCTTTAGTCATGCAAGCTTTCATGTTGGATCTCCATATGACGGGTGATTGATTTTTATTTAGTCCTAGAGGCCTTGGTTTTAGCTTAAAATCACCTGCGGCATTTGCACCAAGTAGCAAAGTTAATCGTTCTTTAGACACCTTATAACCAGGCTCAGATTTTTCGATTTTTGAAATCTACGTGCGATCAGGCATTCACTTCTACTAAAGCCCTGTTTCGTCTACGCTAAACACTTGTTCAGGTTTATAACCACCTCTTTCAATAATTCCCTTTAAAATGTTGGGATATTCCTTAGATGCAGCCTCATCGGCGCTAGCTTCTTCACCTTTTATTTTCAAATTATGCAAATTAAAGTTTTTCCTAGATAGTCATTTGACTCTTTGGCATTCTCCATTTGTTATTGTCCTCAATCCATATAATCAATAGTTTTTCCATTTTTTCCATAATCCAGTTTCTTTGGCGTGTTAATCTCAAGACATTTAAAGGTGCAGCGGATTGCAAATAATGTGTTAATATCTTTTTTTTTATTGCAAATAGTTTGAATGGTAGATTTTGCAAGTCCCATTGCCTTGCAAATTTCAACAATTTTCTCTCCAGCTTCTATACGACGTAATACTTCTAGTTTAGTTCCTAGCATGACTGATTATCGGCATCTTTTTTTATCAGTCTTTGAAGTCGATAATCGTTTCGGAGGCATTTTGTCTAAAAAATAATGAAATTATAAAATAAGTTTAATAAAAAAATACATATTAAAAATTTTTAATTTGTACATACATACATATGTACTTATGTACCAAAAATGTCCCTAATTATTTGCAATTTTTCCAGTTAATGTATAATAATCAGTAATAAATATGTACATAAAACACTCACAGACAAGTCTAAACCAGCCGCTTTATGAGCACACACTGAATAACGCTCGTAAACAAGAGGAAATATAAAAGAGTGTGCATCGACATTGCGCTTGCACAAGATTGGCAACATGTAGATATATCGACATCGAAAAAAAGTTTTTTTTGCCGTTATAGCGAAGCATTTTAGGCCGTAAATCGAAAAAGTGCCTTAATTGAAGAGGGCCGTTATAGTGAAATGCCATATGAAGAGCGGCCGTATAGCGAGGTATGGATGTACATACACATTAGGTGTTGGTCATCAATTAAATCATTTATTATTGTTAATATTGGTGTTTGTTGACCTTGTCCTTTTTTATTGTGCATATATTTGTTATTGATTTAAATCGAATTAACTTAATATACAGGGTGTTTCTGAGTTTATTATCAATCATTATTTATATCTTAGCCAGTTTTTGTTCGGAGGAACTTTATTTCTAATCTAATAGATAGTGTCACTCCATTATCCACTACCTATGGATGTGCCATGTTCCAGACTAGCTACAATTGGCAGCTGTGGAATTTTAATTACTCTAACTAACTAGATTAATAGTAGACAAGCCAGCCACAGTATTGCAGACTTCCCACCCATGGATAATTGATGTTATTTTGTTATGATACTGTACATGAATTTTTGTTTTATATATATATATATATATATATATATATATATATATCTATCTTAATTAATAGTTTCATTCAATCTTATATATTTACAAGTTTCGTTCTGCATACCTGTATTGGAATATCTGTACTTTAACCACTGACCAGTTTGACCAATGTAGAAGTGGTTGCAAATACATCGAATCTTATATACACCGTTACTGCACATTTTGGTGTTTGTTCTTTCTTTAAGGGGCGAAAAAAGATTTTTAATTGACTTCTACAACAAGCTTCCATATATTGAAAAACTGACTCCACAACTTACTAGAATTCTAAAAAACCAAATATAGGCATTGCATACTACTATGTGAAGTCAATTAAAAATCTTTTTTCGTCCCTTAAAGATAGAACAAACACCGAAATGTGCAGTAACGTTGTATATAAGATTCAATGTATTTGCAACCACTCCTACATTGGTTAAACTGGTCAGTGGTTAAAGTACAGATTAACTCAACACCGCAGTGATGCAAAATTAGGAAAAAACAACTGTGCCTTCTCAATACATTTACATTCTACCAAACACACACCTTCACTCAAAGACACCAAAATTTTAGAAATAGAACAAAATTACAAGAAACGCTTATTACTTGAATCATTTCCTATACAAAAAGAAAAAAAGTGCATCAACAACAAACAAGACCTAAATAACTTAAGAACAAAGGAAACCTGACTTTTTACATCCACAATATTTTCCACAGGTAGATTCCTATTGGTACGAACATGACACAACTAGTAAAATTTAACACAAGAAGTTCAAGGAAATAACTAGTTCAAGAACTTTCTTTGCTCCTCCATTTCCTTTGTAAACTCAGTCTTCCATTTCCACTGAATAGCATCTAAACTATTTCCTAACCATGCTTCAACTTGCAAGTCCTTAATATACGTTGCTGACATGGCCTCAATTGTTTGTGATAATTTTGCAAGATCGAAACTTAATCACAAACTTGATATTTTTGTCAAGCTCGTACATTTAAAATATCTGCCCATTTCGTACAACCTTAGTGCAAATCTTTCTTCCCAAACTAGTAATTTTTCTATAGATCTAGTTTTGTCCAAAAATTGTTGCTGAGCTTCCAATAAGGATTTCATAATTTCAACAATTTTAACCATCCTAAACCATAGAAGAATGATGTTGTATCGCACCCAATAATTGTGCACATGAACGGTATACTTTTTCTGATTGTCCTGTGTTTCTTAAGCATTTCAGTATCATAAAATAATTTAATTTGGTCCTTACCTCTTGGTTTACAAAAATAGATATTACTTCTCTCAGGAGCAAGAGCCAATAATAAAGCACACAAATCTGTATCCTATCTTACTACAACTTTAGAGCCATCTTTGATTTTTTTAGTACCAACGTTCATTATTAGAATATTACCATCTTCAGATGTTAGTGTTAATATTTCCTACATCCATTTCCAATGCCAGTTTTTGTAACAATGTTTTTTTATTATTCTTAATTCCCAAAAAGTGTTCCTCAAAGCGTATGTCGCATAATGTTTTATTTGAGTCTCTTCTTTTTCGTTAATCACCTTTAGTGGTTAAACGCTCAGTATGTCCGTAAAAATGACAGGATTGCGTCCATAATTAGATATAACATATTTACAATCATCATCATTAGGTCTTCAGTTATCAAACTGGTTAGACGTGTACCATCATTGTTTCCTATTTGGAGCTAACCTACACATTTTCCTGAAATTTCCAGTCTGCACCTTTTACTATCTGCATGCAATAATCTGATCTAGGTCTACCTCTACCTCTTCTTTTTCCTATCTCTACTTGTAATATATCCCACACTATTCCCCAAAAATGCCTTAGAACGTATACTACCCTTCTATTTCTCCAATTTATTTTTGTTTTCCACATATATCTTTATTCCCCTACTATTTCTATAACCTCTTTGTTATTAACTTTCTGTCCATGCTATCATCCTCATACATCTGAAGCACAACATTCCAAAAGGCCTCTACCGTTTTTCTGACTGCTTCTCCTACTGTCCCTATTTACAATAATTATAAATAATTTTTCCATACGTAAAACTCGTTGGTAGTTGGTATAATCCTCTGCCGAGTACAAACATTGCACCATCAACATCAACTTTGCTTTGTAAACCATGCTCTGATATTTTTATCAAGAAACACTTTGTTTCTTTGCAGAGTAGCATCATCAAACATAGATGGTGGCATACGTGCTATTTCATGTGATGTATACCCCTTTTAATTTTGTTGAACTATCACACACACAAAATTGTATTGAAAAGCTGTTAAAAATTGACTGCTACTTACTTTGATCGAATCTTAACCTACAATACATATTTCATAGGTCTGATCACAATTGACGGAATCATTGAATATATAAGCAGATAACAATGAAACTAGTTCCCTAGTTAAACGGATTATGTTCTTGAAGCCATGAAGTAAACTTAATCCAGCTGGTCTTTCTTTTATTGAATCCCTGATTTCAACATGTTGTTCATTGAAGGTTATGGAGCTTTTTAAGGAGTCTTCTGAAGCTTCATGTATCTTCAAAAAAATAGGGGTTCCATTTATCAATTTTGAAAGTGTACTTTCTGTGATGCCTCTTCCATATATTAAACCTCGAACAGACTTCATTGGGTGCTTGAGACATTGCTCAATACACATGTCCATTCATATGCCCAATCAAGGTTTCCTACTTGGCGTACTGTAGACATCCCACTCTTTCTTAAAAGTTCAAATTCTTTGTGTGTCAAACGAAGTAGAATTAATTTCCAACATTTGTTGTATGTATAGATGGACTGACTTTGTATATGGCAAATCCACTACAGTATGGAAGCATGTTGACTATTGTTGCTAAATGCAGGTTCAAATTTTCTGTTCGTTCTGCACAAATAAATTGCAAAATAAGGTCAAAGAATTTCAGCAAGGTTATCCACAGTTGTGAAGTAGTTCTGTTTGATGATTTTATTTTTCTTACAGAACTGTGTGTTATTGCAAACACCAATTATTTCCGGTTCTGTAATAATTTGTTCTTGATTAGTCTCTTCACACATAAGCTGTGAACGGCATTTCTACAAGATGACATACTCTTTTTCTAAACTTTATTGTGATCTTTTAACATGTTCACTAATGCAGAAGCAGTACATATGTATGCCCTAATAGATCTTGTATAAGAACAGCCGTTGAGCATGTGCTGTACTATATTCTGGCCATGAACTCATCATCATCATCAATAAGTCTTCAGTCCTAGAACTGGTTGGACGTGTACCTACATTGTTTTCTATTTTGAACTAACCTACACATTTCCCTGAAATTCTCACAGCCTACATTTTTCACTATCTGTGTGAAATAGTCTAATCTAGATCTACTTCTACCTCCCTTTTTCCTTTCTGTGCTTCTAATATATAATGCACTATTTCCTCATGTCATAGTATGTGTCCTTTCATCCTATCTCTCCTATTTTTTACTGTTTTCCACATATTTTTTTCTTCTCCTTTTTGTTCATAACTTTGTCTGTCCACGATACCTTCATCATACATCTGTAGCACCACATTTCAAAGGCTTCTACTTTTTTCTGGTCCGCTTCTGTTATTGGCAACGTTTCACAGTCATACAGTGCTGTGCTCCACACACATGTTTTCAGCAATTTTTTTCTTGTTTCTGTGTTTGTTGTCTTTTTAACATAGTGGTTACTGTTTATATCTTTTGTACTCTTCCCATCTTGTGATATTTGACTTCCTAGGTAGCGGAAATCTTTAACCTCTTGTAAGTTCTTGTTTCCTATTTGAATTCTGGTTTTTGACGTATTTTCCTTTCTTTTACATACTAGTACTTTAGTTTTATTTTTCTTTATTTTTATATATCTCTCTGTTAGAACTGTTTCCAATTCATTAAGAGCTGCTTGCTAGATGCTAATTCCACTATATCATCTGCAAATCTAAGGATATCAATCTGTCCCTGCATAATAATTCTAAAAGTCTTTCTGCACTTGACAGTATGCTTTGCCTCTTTGATATACAAGTTAAAATGAATGGGAATAAAGCGCATCCCTGTCTCAACCCTTTCATAATATTTATGTATCGACTTTCCTGCTCTAATTCTATTATTGCTGTTTGTTCTTTGTATAGGCTATGTACTATTTATCTATCCCTATAACTCATTCAATCTTTTTGAGTATTTTGAACATTTTCTCCCATTACATTGTCTAATGATTTTTCCAGATCTACAAACTCTATATACACACGTTGTTCTTTTTCTATTGTGTTGTCCATTAACTCCCTTAAAGCTAAATTGGCCTCTTGTATTCTTCTGTTTCGCCTAAACCCAAATTGATCTTCTTTTATTATTTATTCAGCCTGTTTTTCCATACATCTTTATACAATTGTAGTTAATATTTTTGACAGGTGTGCAGTCATACTTATCGTTCAAAAGTTTTCACATCTATCAGCATCTTTCATTTTTGATATAGTGAATATTGTGTTACATTTGAAACCTTTGGGTATATCGCCTGTCTCATACATATAACTTACAAATTGGAAGAGTCGTTCTGTTACTGCTTGTCCAGCGACTTTTAGAATTTATGCTTGCAACTCATCTATATCTGGTGCCTTATTATTTTTCAGACTCTTTAATGCTAATTCAAACTCATTGCTAAGTATAGGATATCCCAAGTCACCCTTTTCAATGTCTGATTCCTGTTCTAGTGTTTGTAGTTTCTGTCCTGCATATAAATTCCTTATAAATACCTCTTTGCACTTTTTATCAATCTATTGTTCTTTAGCTTTCCTACATTTATGAATAATTTTTCATTTTATGGCTTTGTATCTCTGTTTACCTGTTTCATCTAATCTGTTTTATATGTTCGCCTTTCTTCTATTAATTTCAGAATATCCTTTGTTACTCATGGCTCCTTTTTTTTTGTTTATACCCTAGAATAGCTCTGACCACTATATTTAGGTTGGATTTAATGTTATTCCATTCTGTTTCTACTTAATATCAGAAATTTTCCCAATGTCTTTCAGCAATTTGTTTGACTTTTTCTCACATCTTTTGCAGATATCTTTATCTCTTAATTTCTCAAAGTCACAGTGCCTTTTTCTGGTCCTTTTTTTAAATTTTTAAATTTAAATACGGCTTTCATAATTACGTTATTGTGGTCAGTGTCTATATCTGCTTCTGAGTAGCTTCTACAGTCTTTTACTTGATTTTTAAACTGCTGTCGAACAAGAATATAATATATTTTAATATCACTCTATGTCTCCTGGCATTTTCCACGTGTATCGTCTTCTAGCATGATGTTGAAATAATGTGTTTGTGATGGTTAAATTGTTTTTGTCTCAAAATTCTACTAACCCATTTCTCCTCTCGTTTCTCACACCTAAACCAAATAAACCTACAACCGCTCGTTCCCTACCCTCACCTACTACTGCATTAAAATCTTCCATAGTTATTAAATTTCCGTGTCCTTTTACAAATCTTAGTATGTCTTCAATATCTTTATATATATATATATATATATATATATATATATAATATATATATATATATATTATAAGTAGTTTTACACAAGGTAAGTTGATAAATACTAACGTATTACAATTAATAAGATGAAATAATAACCTAGACTTTTTAAGTAAAGCCCAAATGATCATTTCAAATCGAGCTAGTAATTGAAAGAAGGAAAATATAAGGCCTTGGACAGGATTTGAACCTGCATCTCAGTTTTGCCGGAACTGTGCGTTAACCAATTACGCTACCGAGGCCGATGGCTATAATTGGAAAATTTACAAATCTTACCAGCTTGTCTTACCTCTTAACATAGCCTTCTCTCATACCTTTACTTTAGCTGTCCATTTTTCTCTTTTCCATCTTGGAGATTCAAATAAGGTGTGTTCAGCATTATTTATCTTTTCACAATACCAACATTTATCCCGCAGTTCCTTTTTAATTCTTTTTAGGTAAGTTGAAAAACGTCCATGGTGAGAACGTACTTGGGCCAGGTCGTACCCAGGTTCTCCATGCTCTCTGTTATGCCATATTTCCAGGTTTTTTTATGGTATCTGCCAACCACCTCTCTTTTGTACTTTCCTGCCATGTATTTCCATTTGCCTGTAGTTCTTATAATTGCCTTGCCAAAAGCGTTGTGGCATTACTTATGGTAGAATGTCTCAGCTGCTACAAGGTCATTGACACTTAGGAGTCTTCTTACTCTTGCCCATCTCTCATTCATCACTCTGTTCATTACGTTTCTTAGGTAAATCTTTTCGTATTTCTGTGGTTGATACTAAGTGAATATCCTGTCTACAATGTAAAGAAGATTTTAAATCAATCGCAGCTCTTTTTCCACAAATAAAAGTTAGTTTTCAAATCAAATTTCTTGGCTATATTCCACAGAAACGGGGTTAATGTACTGGGAAGAATATTGTCAGGCCTTTGTGATAATGTAACTGCAGCCTTAATACTTGTCCATTTTGTATATTTTTGTCCATACACTTTGTGTAATTCAATGGAAGTTTTTTTTCGATTTTCTTGTGTAATCCATCTTCTCATGTAAAGCTAGCATCAATTGTTGTTTTCAATTTTTTAATAACCACCACTGTTTCTCCTTCCAGATTTTTATCGCATATTACATATATTAAATGAGGGTCTTCTCTATTGGGCATTATTATTAATTAGGATACATATCTTGGTATCTCTGGATTCTGAAACATAAAACGCTGGAATTACTCACCTGGTAGTTATAAATAAAAATACTATAATATAATTTGGAATAAAGAATATATTTTCGAACTACGGCAGCGTTCCAAATGGTGAAACAATCATTCTGCTTTAGAAGTTGATGTTAATATTGCTAAAGGAAGAAAATCTACCACATATGCAATGGAAATGTGGTGAATTATTTTCTTGCACCAAGGCAGTAATGAAATTAATCGTGTAGTGGACATTAAAACTAGCAAGGTCATAATTCAACGTTCTTTCTATAAATTTTATCCACTTTCAGTTAACTCAATTTAAGTTATTCAGTGTGCCACTTGCATTTACTTTTAAAAAATTGTATAATGTTATTTGTACTGCTATAAGTAATGAATAATTGTGTTCTCTATCTACTTGTAATATATCAATGTTTGTGTTTTCATTTTGAAAGCCACCTGCTTTCGGGGATGTCAAAGTGTTTTGTATATATTTAAATTTATTGATTACTTTTACATATTTGCATCCACCTATTATACTACTGAACCTTTTGTATACTGCTGGTAAAGGAAACTGCTCCACTCTAAAGATTTTATATTTGTAATCTTGGCATTTCTGTCTCTCTTAGTTTGAGATAGTTATCCCATAAAGATGCTCTTACTTTTAGTGTATAACTAAATTCATTTTACAATCAAAAGTGTATTTTTCGAGTATTTGTAAGAGCTGAAAACAAGTCAGAGGACTTGTTTTCAGCTCTTACAAATACTTGTAAAGTAATACTTGTAAAGTAATAGCTCATACCTCTGTATGAGCTATTACTTTACAAGTAAAACAATTTATCAGTCTAGTAGTGGCTGTACATATGCTTATTTACTTAAAAACAATCAACAATTAAATACTATACTATTTTCTACAATACATATACATATATTTTATAAATAATATTTTTTCAACACAAGATATCAAGATTTTATTTTAATAACAGGAGAGAAACTGCATATATCGAATAAATTAATGAAACTGAGCACTTTCAAATCCATTCTTTGTATACCGAAATTACATTATACATATATTAAAAAAGAAACCACTGGAATAACTTTTCAGTACACTAAATTATTTATCAAACTAAATGGCAAAATTCCAAAAATAATATTAATCAATACTGTTTATAATATTAAATGCTTGTATGGAGGCCCATACATGAAACAGTCCAAATAATACATCAATAGAAGATTAACCCAACTCAAAACTGATGGAATGGTAGGAAAATCAGCATTTAAACTATTCACTTACAGACATAACTGGTCATTAATCAAATTTTGAGGACTTTATTATTTTATAGATTGAACCTAATTATAAAAAGATATTGTATTGAGAATCCTATCAGATTAACAAAACTAAAAATAATTTAAATTAAAATACCACATAGATAACTTGCTGTATCGATATTAGTGCATTAATTTTTCCAAATTTTGACTAAGGCAGACTTTTATCAAATTTGTAATTTAAGAATTTTTACTTGTATGTTGGGTGACTTAGTAGAAGGAAATTACATTGTTTACAACTTCACTTATTAATACTATGCATTTTTAACCACATAATTTAACAAGAGACATTATAATAGCCAAGTTTCCTGTTAAATAGACCTACTTTGTATAATATTGGGTCAATGAGTTTTTCATAGTAGATAAAGAATATTATTAATTTTGTTTGCTATATACATGTGTGATTGTGGTTTTTGAACTGGTTCCTACATTTTATTATTGTCTGATATACAGATTTTTAGAGGATGAAAATATAAGTATGTAAGTGTTGTAGTGTTTAATCTTTAGTATGTTAATTTTAACTGTGACCTAGTTGTTTTTAAGCATTTTTGCACATTTACTTAAGTAAGTAACCATCAATGCAATTAATGTTTTTTTGCCATATTAACTTCTAATGAAGGAGATAAATTCCTCAAAACTAGCCAAGTTTTAAGTACATAAAGTAAAATTAACTTATACTTGTGGTATTTAAGAAATAATGACCCAAGATTTATAATATAAGATCTAAGTCATTGTTTACAAAATATGTTTAATATTGAAGAGTTGTATATAGATGGAGTTGAGGTTTTTAACCAGATCCACAGTTAAAGAAAGACAGCTAACAAGCAAGTATTATACAAAGCAATAATATTCATTTTAATATATAGTTTTTTAACGTTTAAAAATTTTTTGTTTAATGAGTGGATTTCGATATTAGTTTATGGTGAATATAGCAACTTATAGCAAAATTTGTTTCAAATATTAGATATAGCTTTTATGACACGTTAAGTTTACCCACATATATCTTTTGAGGACTGATATGTTCAAGCTTTTTTTATCTAATTTTGTTTTGGAAAACTTTTATTTAAATCAAATGTTATGGTTATTGTATCAGGCTTGCATTTTGTAAAATTATATTGCATTTTAAATCATTATTATTTTTAAATTTGAAGTTATGCCATTGAAGTTACTTTGTAAATTTTATTTAAATATTATACCGGTAAGTTGACATGTTGTAACAATATGGCATAATTCAATTAAACTCGGTTAATATTTATAATATCCACACAGTAGCAATAAGTTACCATTTCTAATAGTACAATGTTAGACTAATTTTTTTTTTACTTTGTGTGGTGCATGCAGACATACACTAAATTATATGCAATTCCTTCATTATGATAATGAATTTCATCTAAACCGCAATAATCCTATAAAAGCACATTCTACCTTAAACACACCTATACCTCATTACTTTCCCAACAAATTGACTTCTAAGCAAGAAACAACCTGTCCGAAACAAATTTGTGAAAGTTATATGTTATCTTCAAAATCTGCTCTATCAGTACATGATAATATACAAACATCTTCGTTACAAACATTAATGCAGCACGAAGATGAGAGTTCCACACCAGTTAGTAAGGTTATGCAACGTTTTAAAAATGTTAGATATTCTTCAAAAAATAAGATCTTTCAAAAAATAACAGCATTAAAAACACGACTGCCTGAGTTAAAACGTGATGAAGCTGCTAGTTGTCCTGCATTGGATATGAAGAAAAATAGACATATTGCAGAAATTCTTGTGCATTCAATAATGCACACAAAATTTGATATTAATAAACATACAAATAATATTCGTATGGCTGATATGACACAACATAGTATTGCAGGTAAAACTGGCATGTCAGTTTCTGAACCTTATTTAGATACGAGTACACCATTTTTTTCTGTTGTAAATTCTTCTAAGGACTCTTTAAGCTCTTGTGAAGATGTAGCTTTTGGTTTGCCAGAGGAGACTAGTGTGAATTGTGATACAGTAAGTAATATTGTCAAAAATCTTGAAACATTATCAACATCAGCAGGGGGAGATGAAGTATACTGTTACATCTTAGAGTCGCCGAACTTAACATTGGAACAATCGCAAACTGTTCTCTTTAACACTCATAAAGTTGATAAGGATGTGAAACAATTTCCTTTGGCACCACTTGCAAAGTTTGAGGATTTTGAAGATGAAAGTGATGTAATTGATTTGGTTAAACCAAATAAAATTTTACACTCTATAATACCACCAATTCCATTAAATATGTTAAATCTTACAGAGTCTACTTTGACAAAAACTGCTATGCATACAATGCTTCTTGAACGGGTAAATATAATGGGTACATACACGCCTCCTTCGTCCCCATCTAGTACAAATATCAAAGACACTATGTTTAAGTTGCCAAATTGTAAAATTTCACAATCCTTCCTTCATCCTGCTACCACTTTTGTAACTAACACTGACACAATTACTCCTATTTACTTGAACGCAGTAAATGAACCTGTTGAAACTCTTGCCCAAGGCAGTAATAATATGCATGCAAGCTTGATCCATTCTCTTAGGGATTTGAGATCAGCAGCAGCAGAGCCTACCAGAAGTCATGGGGATTATCAACGTTCTGAATCCGTTAGTGGAAAACTTTCACACTCACCACTGAAGAGTAATTCAATTGGCATCTTGCATCGTAGATCTTCTGATTCAGATCTGAGCATTACTCCCAAAGGTAAGCAGTATTTAAAAATATTTTTATTGACATAGTATTTAGTGAAAGGCTTACAGTCATTTAAGATAAATAGTAATATAATATTTTTTCTTGATGGTTAATTTCTTGCATAGGATTCTTTAGGAAACGTGAGTATATAAAAACCTGAATGTTGCATTTTTGTTTCGATGTATGCTGCTCCTGTTTACAAAGGAAATTTCTTACTAATACTTTATTACTAAGTCTTTCAATTTGTTGATTTGAATGTTATTCAACTTGCTTTGTTTAAGTGTTTTTATATTTATGTAAATAATTTAATAAACCATATGGTTTTAACACAGATCTGCCTAATGACTTAATTTTATTAAATGCATTGTTTATTCAATATAGTTGAATTAATGAACATTATTTCAAAAATATACTTGAAGTATATCTCATTAAAGTATGCTGTATTAAATATGTCCTTGTATAGAAATTTCTGCAGGAATATTATTACTCTCACATTGGAAAGATTCAAATAAAATAAAACATATTTAGTTGTTTATGTATCCCACTTGTAGAGGAATCTCTAGAATTGTATAAATTGGAGTGGCATGGATTTCCATGTAATAAATTTTGATGTTGTAGTTTATAATTAATTAATATTATGAATTTATTCAGTTCACCGTGTAACAGTAAAATGCACAGGTCAGACAGACACAGAAAGGAAAGCGGGTAAGGACAATAGCTGAAACAGCGGGCCTACGCAGAAGAGCAATTGGGCCTACATAAAAGAGCTAAAAAAAGAGAGCCCTACTGGTATTAATAAACACATAAGAAACATATTAATACACCGGGGATATTAGCTTCTTGTGAAAGACGCGCATCGCTCTTAGAGTAATAGAATTAGCCACGCAGAAAGTATATGCTAGGACGAAAGGCAGGATCGAAGTAAACTCAGTCTAGGAAACGATATGATAATCAATTGAGATATTAGGATACCACATGTCAAAAGAACACGTGTCAAGTCTTTTTAATGCATAAATAGATAAAGAAAACCGGTAAATGGGAATCCAATCGCTTTTGTTAATTAAATAAAGCGAACATATTCTTTCAGAAAGCAAAGATTGTAGATAACCAAGTTATATCAACTAATAAAGATAAATTGAGGTACTTTGACTTGAACTAAATACACTAATAGCATTTTACACGGTGCTAAACAAGCACTTATTTCAATTGTACTAGGATGCATTTTATAGGAACAAATCAGTTTTTTAAATTATAAAGCGTGATCAGGGGCGTTTCCTATAACAGGCAGTTACACGGAAGTTGAAGTGGAAGCATGAGAATATTTAACCAATCAGAAATCGAATGAAAATATTTAGCAGAGTACAATTGAACTTAACAACCATAATATTTTAAGTCTGTATTGAACGTATGCCTATTCATAATTTTTCTGAAATATATAAAAATGATCCAATAAGTGCACTTAAATCGATGATTATTAGAAATAACTACAGGTGTTGGTTGTGAAATATTTTCAACTAATGTTGATTGTGCGAAAGTATATATTGGAAAAACTATTAATTCGACAAAGGTTCAAGTGCAGGGGGAACTTGGCAGCCAAAGACTACTTACTCCCCTTCACATACCACTAAATATTGGGGAAATAGGGCATATAACTGTAAAACAATAGAAGGTGACCGTATTGCATCAAAAAAGAAAGAACAGCAGCTATGGTCTAAGACAACGAACATAGAAACAAGAAGAAAATTGTTCAAAGCATATGTGTGAAGCACAGCACAGTACGTCTATGAAATAGGGATAGCAGACAGAAAGACATAGAAGCCTTCTGGGATGTTGTACTTCAGATGTATGTGGATGGTGCATGGACAGAGAAAGTTAACAACAAATAGGTTATAATAGTAGAAGAATAAAGATGTCTGGGAAAACAAAAAAAATAGGAGAAATTGAAAGACAGGATACGTTCTAAGGCATTTCTGGAGAATAGTACAGGATATATTACAAGCAGAGATAGGAAAAAATAAGTAGAGGTAGACCGAGATCAGACTTTTGCATGCAGATAGTGATAGATGCAGACTGTGCAAATTTCAGGGAAATGTGAAGGTTAGTTCAGAATAGGAAACAATGAGGGTACGTGTCTATCCATTTCCAGGATTGAAAATCTAGTGATGATGATGATCCAAGTTATGGCATGTGGTTTGGTGATTGGAAGATATAAAAATAATATCATGGGAAAACAGATTTTTAAGGTTTAATTTTTTATTTGATATTGATGAATATTAAAATCCTTTCGAATTGATTGTTCTCTATAATTCGTATTTTTAGTAATTATATAACAGATGTCATTCTTGTATTTAGTGTTTTTAAAATCTAGGCGACTCAAACAAAGAAGATAAGGATGGTTGTTTAAATTTTATGCTACTTAAGAAATTAGCAGAATAAGAACGCGTATCAAAAAATTGCTTGGAATCATGTTTAAAGTTTTTAAGTTCTTACATGCTTTTAATGAATGTATTAATTTACACAGTAATTGTAGTTTTATATTGAGAGTTGGTTTTACTTTTATATAATGAATTACAATCAGTATGCATGTATTGTGCTTATTCTAGTTTCATACTTGTGATAGTGAAGCATTATTTTGTTGAAACATAGTATTATGAAATTATCAAATATAAACCTTCTACTTTCATAACTTAGTTGATGTACATTTGGTCATTTTAATTTGTCATAAGGAATTACTATTGAAATTTTACTTCCTATGTTAATTCTATCCATTATTTTCTACAAAGCGCTGTTACAATTCTCATTCCTCTTTTTCAGTGTTTAATTTTCTTTGAGAATTCAAAAGCAAAACTGATTTGTGTGAAAAGGTGATGGTGTTCTATTATAATCACAATTTTCCTAAAGATCACATCTTCCTAATTATGGGACACTGTAGATTAGGGGAGTATTAATTTTGAATAATTGGAAATATGCTGACTAAAATTAATACATTCGTATAAGAATCCCACCTCATGTAGCATGTCTCTGTCAAAAAATATTTTTGTCTGACTTTAAAACACTACCAATATTTAACTATAGGTAATCTAAGTCTTATATCTTTGCAATTTATTTTTGTTGTCTAGAGCCTTTGTACTAAGACACATGCCTACTATAGATCATTTTTTCTAACAATGAATAATTATTGCGATACTTTTTGCATTAATCGTTCTATTTTACAAAACACAGATTTAGAATAATGCAATCCAACTATAGAACCTCCTTCAAGGTCATGTTGTTAGCAATTTGCGTTATAATTGTTTACACGTTTGTGATATTTGTAGTTAATTTCTTTGGTTATATACTTTGTCTTAATTTAATTTAGTAATTTATAATTTTTGGGAATGATTTGTTTCATGTTTCCTGTTTGTGCATTGATCTTGCTTCCATACCTATGATATTTAGTAGTGAATTTTTTTATGGTGTGGATTGCTCTAAATTATGAATTTAAATTGGCTGCAGTTGTTATTTCAGATTGTTTTTCAGTGGATATCTTTAGTTACTAATTATTTGTGCATTTTAGCGAATCCTTGTATTGTTTAACTTTTGTAGTGTTACAGTTGTGCACCTTTGATTTTTTTTTTAATTTGAGTCTCTGCTTTGCTTTAGTGACATTTTAAAGTAATATTAGCAAGAAGTGTGAAGTTGGTTTTCTTATCGATGTTTTTGGATTTGTTTGGCTGATGTGCTTCTATGTTCTTAAAACTAAAAACTTTGAAATTTGACAAGTTTGCAATTTTAGGTTGTGTAAAGATACATTTCAGATTGTCAGGGTTTTTAAATTTTTTAATGATATACTTACACAATCGCATTTGCATTTGAGAAGATGAAAGTTGGTGATTAAGTATAGAGAGTTTATAAAATACTTCTGCTACGTGTGATAAGTTTACCTCTAAACTTGTACCAAAATTTGTGTTAAGTAAGTATAGTTAGAAATAAATTTTCAGATTTGGTGTATGATTTGAATAATTTAAATGGATTTAAAGCAGGTAGGTAGGTGGCATGTCAAGGAATTGAAACTTTTTCTTCTCGGGATTTGAATGACAATTTTACTGAAAATTAAGCTGTATGTTGATTAACTTACATGGAAAGAATAAGCTGTTTTTCTGCGTTTATTAATAATACATTTTTGAATAGCCAGTATCTTACAAAATGATTTGCTTGTGGAGTATGATCGCAGATATGGGGTTCACATTTCTGAGATTAATTATATGTGGTACATCCACTTTCTTTTAAGTCAAAGGATATAGACAAAAATTTATGATTTTTAATTTAAGTGTCGGTTGAAAACTATGGAACCTTTGATTTTAAGTTTGAATTTTTAATAATATACATAAATGAACAAATAAATAAATATGAGTTAATTCTGAACTGAAAATCAAATTTACAAGATTCGCAGAAAGTGAATAAATCTCATATAAACATTAAATAAAAAACAAATCGTAGGTAAAATAAATTTTAAAAAACATGAACAGATTACAGTGCAGACTGCTCTTCCACCATCACTTTGCAAATTACAAAATTGTTGGTTGCAGTAAAATGCCTCAAGTATTAGTAGATACATTATCAAGTAAAGTATATGTCTATATGCATATTAGTATTGAAGTGGGTGAAATAATATTGCTCTGGTTGCGTACAATGGGGCACTAAGAAGTAAATTCACTGAGATTCTATCAACAAAAGGTACATGTTTTTAGTACTGATAGATTGGGTAGTTTATAAATCCTAACCGAATATCATGTTATCTATAATATAAGCGGACCAGTAAGAAAGGAAAGAAATCACTAACAGAATACTCGCCCAATTTACTGGATAACAAAGGAAGTGAAGAAGGAGAAAGAAAACAAATGCCGCATTAAACACAATCAGAGATTTTCATAGCACCTCTATACTGAAATGATAATTAAACACAATATACAAGTAAATTATAACTATAATAAATAATTTCTAAGAATTTTAATAGCAAACAATATTAAACTGTTGGTTTAAGGACAAACATCTGTATCCGTTATTCCTCACATACTAACATCATCCATCATCATCATCATTAGGTCTTTAGTCCTAAAACTGGTTGGACGCAGACCCTCATTGTTTCCTAGTCTGAACCAACCTACACATTTTGCTGAAATTTGCTCATTCTGCATCTATCCCTATCTGTGTGCGAAAGTTTGATCTCGGTCTATCCCTACCTATTTTTTCCTATCTCTGCTTGTAATATATCCCATACTATTCCCCAGAAATGCCTTAGAACGTATCCTGTCCTTCTATTTCTCCAATTTTTTCGTTTTCCACATACTAACATTAAATATTAATTATATTTAGTAACAATTAATTATACAGCCTTTAAATATTGCCGCATAATTTAGGATTACAACGCTAAGTGGCATTTAACCACTTTAATTAATAACAATCTCTATTGGCACAGCAACCAACCAACTACTTAATCATATTTACATAGCGGCATTTAACTACTTACTATATTGAAGCAGACTGAATTTGTTCTGAACAGAAGCTACTGAAACATAAAAGCACAAAAAAATATATTTTTACAATAGTTCATTTAAGAAGAAATTGCCAAATATTGGACAAATTTTATAGCTTAAAGTATTCCTATTAATATTAGAATGTAAGCAATCTACATACCATCAAGGAGCTGTTGGTCATTATAATATAATATTCCTTCATGCAGGCTGTGAAGGATGGGCAACTGCTATGTGTACCAATTTCATCAAAACTTGATCTCCATACAGAACGGCAGCCAGACAAAATGTGCTGTATCAACAAAGGAAGACTTTCTGTGTCTCGGCTAAGCAATCATGAGTTCAAGGAGGAACCTAAGGAATGGAGCATAAAATACCAAGAATACTGGTTACAAAGTGAGCTGAAATATTAAAATTTCTATTTAAGGAACATCAGATTTCATTTACCTACCAGTCATCTAAAAAGAGAAAACAAGTTTTTCGTCATAAGAATTTTGCATCTGCCCGATTGGGTTTATTTATTATTTATCATAAAAGCAGCAATGCGAACTAGCGCTAGTAATATAACAAACGTATTCCATTAATGTATTTGTAAAATTGTATTCTGAAAAGTGAGCACGGAAATTCCATATCGAATAGAAATAAGTTTGAGCATATGTTTGTATTTCAAAGATAACACAGCCGCTTTACCTAATTACATTTAAACTAGCAACATTCGAGAAATTTTTAATTATCAAAAACATGCATAGAGAAGGAACCAGAAAATGCAATATGAACATGTGGACTTTGAATTAAATAAAGGATGAGTAGTATTGGTTGCTTAACTGAGTTGACTTGAAATGATAAAAGTAAATAAAAGACAAGCACAGTTTGTTACCTAATTGAGCTGCCTGAAATAATAAAGTGTAACTAACCTGTATACTCAAATAAGTACAAATTGAAATGGTTTTTTAATTAACCAGGCATTAAGTTACAGATACAAAATAGAACATAACAAACATGGTACGCTTTAGCGACGTTATATTTAAAGGATCGCTTGAACAAAGTAGTGGCGTGTTTTGACATTGAAATGAGATCCCTATGACGAAGGTGTTAATGATGTATGACCATTCTAAAGCTAATTTTATTATTTAAGTATGACTGTTTTCAGTGAGGAGTTTGTAATCAGATTGTAGGAATCGTTTATTTTTCATACTTAACCAACTTGTATCCTATAGTTTATGTGGGATATGTGGTACTCTAAAGATGTTGTATATGAACTATAAGAAGATATTTTGTACTTGCTGTGTCCTTGGAACAGTACTAATGCATTGCATAATCAGATTCTAGTTTTATGTTTAAGTATGATCTGTGCATATACAGTAACTTTAGATTACAAAAAGCCCTTTGAATATTTTTAGATATATGTCTAGTAAATCTGAAAGAATTATCCATAATTAGCCCAAGATGCTTAACTTGTTTAACAAGCAGAATTGCTTCATTGTTTATGTAAGTAAGTAAGTAAGTAGATTTATTGCATAACTCAATATAGGTTATTAAAGTATAAAACAAAATATTATACTATAAAGCAAATTATTAGAATACAGTTAATAATATAATTAGTTTTCATTTCTACAACTTAAAATATATTTTTTAAATTACTCTTGAATTTTCTTTGAGAAGGCTGATTTGTAATTGATTTTGGTAATGTATTATATATCTTAACGCCATAATGAAATACATTTTTTGTGGTTATTGTTTTATTCTTCTTGTATATATAGTAATTGTCTGCTTGTCTTGTGCTGTAGTGATGTATATCTGACACTTTAATTAAGTTACTAACCAAGTACGAAGGCAGCAAACCATTTATAATTTTATATATAAAAACCATACTATTATATTTCATTTGTTCCTGAACATTTAAAAAATTATGGCATTCTAACATTTTACGGACTTTGGCAAATCTGCTACATTTTAATAAACATCTCATTGCACGATTTTGTATCTTTTGCAATCTTTCCAAATCACTTTGGTTTGAGACAAATAAAATGGTGCTGCAATATGTTAGGTGTGGATAAACTATTGCTCTATATAAAGTTATTTGAGCAAAACTTGATAGCTTTGCACTAATTCTTTTCAGAAATCCAACCTTTTTGCTTACTTTATTTATAACCATCTGTAGATGCATTTTAAAAGTTAATTTTCAGTCGATTATTATGCCAAGGTATTTAATGTTCTCTACCAGTTCAATATCAGACCCATCTATTTGTACATTCCTATTTTCTGTTTTTATCATTTGATAACTTCTATCATTCGTTAACAACATCCATTTTGCTTTATCAACATTTATCTTCAGCTTATTTCCAACTAAATATTTGCTAATTCTTATTAAGTCACTATTTACAGATTGAATCAGGTTTATTACATTTGCACCTTCAGCATATATTAAAGTGTCATCAGCAAACACATGCATCTTTGTTACCTTCACTACATTCACTATATCGTTTATGTAAATTATAAAAAGCAATGGTCCCAAAATACTTCCTTGTGGAACACCCCACTCAATTTCTGATTTATTAGTTGTTTCCCGTTGCCATCTCGTTTCTTGCTCCCTGTTTTGTAGGTAGTCTTTAAACCACTCTAACGCATTGTCCTTAACTCCATATTTTTCTAATTTTTGAATGAGAATATTTCTACTTATAGTCTCAAATGCTCTTTTGTAATCTATAAAGACTGCACACACCACCTTCCCTTTATCTATTGATTCTTTCCAGTCATTTATAATTAGCTAAATCGCTGTTTCACACGAGTGTTTTGTTCGAAAACCAGACTGATAGGTGGTTAATATATTAGTCTCATTCAAGAATTGCTTCAGTTGTTTATATATTACTGTTTCTAATACCTTTTCAATTGTGGCCAACATATTTATAGGCCTGTACTCTTCGCATTTCTTTGTTGATTCTACTTTTTGAATTGGTGTAATTGTTGATATCTTTAAGTCCTTGGGCACAATACCATGCATAAGAGACATATTTATTATGTTTAGTAGCGGATAACCAATAATATCAAAAAGTTCTTTAAGAACTCTACTGTTTACACCATCCGGTCTGCTTTTATTTGCTTGCTTATATACCAATTCTTTTAGTTCATGTATTTTTAATAATTTAAAAGTACTTAATTCCTTCAGGCTTGTACGTATTTGGTCGTGAAACTCAAACTTTTCAATACCAATTGATGATGTAATTTCTGTTATACTATTTCTGAAGAAAGTATTGAAGTTTTCAGCAATAGTATTGTCATTAGTTTCTAGTGTATTCTCAAATATAATGTGCTTACTATTTTGAATACGTTCGGTTTTTAATACAAGTTTTAAAGTCTTCCACATTTTTACTGGGCTACCTTTATTTTCATCTATTTTCTTTTCATAATATTTAATCTTAGCTCTACGGATCATGAATATCACATTATTTCTGCATTCTTTGTATGCTTTCCAATCTTCCATACTTCTTGTGAATGTAAATTTTTTATAAAATTTATTTCATATATTAATTACTCTTTGTATTTCTCCATTAAACTATAATTTTGAACTATTTTGTGACACCTCCTTGTCATATGAATTATGGTCAATTGCATTTTTAATGTTTGTGTAAAATGTTTTATAAAGTTTATCGATGTTGGTTATTTCATACTTCCAATCTGCCAATATTAACTCGTTCTTTATGGCCTCATAGTTAAGAATTTTCTTTATTTTGCTTTCTGCATCAACTTGGAGTTTTTGTGTGATGTGACTAATGTCTGCAACAACAATACTATGATCTGTAACTTTTGGAGTGTGCCATACTGTACTTTTTAATCCATTATTATTAGTTATCACTAAATCTATTAATGTTTCAGATTCCTTAGTAATTCTTGTACTCTCAGAAATTAGTTGTACAAATCCACAGTCCTTTACAATATTTTTTAACTTAATTGTATAGAAATCATTTATTTTATTTCAATCAATATTATAATCCCCAATCAGAATGACATCTTCACTACCACGTGATTCTACTAGTTCTTCTAACAAATTTTCCAACAGGTTTAGAAAATTTGCACAACTTCCACTTGGTGAACGGTAAAACGCAGCTATATTTATAGTTCTACTATTCAACTTAATATTACCAACAATATCCCAATATTCTAAATGGAGGCTATACTCTTTTAATATTTTAAACTGTAGAAATGCCTGATAGTAAATTATGACACCTCCTGTGTGTCGTGAACTAGAATCAACCCTACCTAAACTGTATCCTTTAATGCCTATTTCATTACTTTCAATACAATTTGTCAGATGTGTTTCTGTTAAACATACCAATATTGGTTTTTCTCGATTGATTAGCTGTTGTATCTCGTCAAAATGTGTAATTAAGCCTTGTGTATTTAAGCATAAAAATTATTGACTTATAGTCTGCTGTTATATTTAAACATCTAGAAGGCAATTGCTATAAGTAGTTTATTTTACGCTTTTGTAATTCAATAATCCTTTTAAAATATGTACAATTATAGTGCCATACTGTATTCTGCTCATCTAATTCTATATTTAAACGACTTTTTGCTCCCATACAGTTAAGACACTTAAATTGACTTTCTTGACAATCTGCTTCATTATGAGATTGTGCACACCATGGGCACACTACACTCCCTTTGCATTCTTTGGCAATATGCCCAAACTTACAACACTTATAACATCTTTTTATTGCCACATGCTCTAATACCTTACATCTCCTCCATCCTATTCTCAATAGTTCTTCTCTCATAATGTATTTAAATGTATCTGTATCCACTTCTACAATAATGTTGAATAACCCTTTAACAATTTCGGTTTCATACTTAATATTCATTTGAAAATTTTGTTTATGCTCATCTAACTTATTTTGATTTATTATTTTTTTGTAAATGCCTTCTTTGTCACTTTCATCTACTCCTATAATTTTTATCATTGGAAGTCTTTTTAATGGAATCTTTACTGTATATTCTTCTCCCATTTTTTGTGATATAGTTTTCTTCATCACCTCTACTGCCCTATTATTTTCACATTCAATAACAATACCACCATTTTTGGTAGTTTTCCCTACACTTACTCCAATTTCTAAACTAACAGGGTCAATATTATCTTTCAATTTTTTAAGGATTTCCTTAGAGTCTGTTTTTCCACCAATTTTATCTATTATTACTATAGGAGGTTGAGATACATTCCGTTTAGTGACTGCACTGTACAATTTATTAACATTGAGTTCTGCCTCTGGACACTTTTGTTCGAATAATTTATTTTTTATTTCTACCAAGTCTTTACTCTGTTCATCAAACTTTTTTAAAAGTTCCTCATGAGTTCTTTCCAGGGATTGTAATTTTTGCATAACTTCCCCAAGTACATATTTCGTCTCGTCACTTGTTTTTCACACTTTAAACAATAAAATTTTAAAACTCTTCCTTTTTTTAACTGCATACATCTTATTTCAGAATTTGATAAGTCTGTACAGTCAAAATGTACTATTTTTGTACATCCATCACACTCACAACATTTGTCATCTTCTATATTTAGATTACATTCCCAACAAACATGCATATTATACCCTTATTATTAATACTTTTACCAAAAATATGTTTGCATATTTTTCAAAATAACTTTCTTTCAATTTGCTAGGTTCAGTCCTTTACAATAATAAAACAATGTGGCAATTGTAATTGCAGAGATAAGAGCTAGTTATTGTAAAGATAACTGTTGATAATAACCAAAAGTTTGTATATTACCAATTTAAAATGTTAGTTATCTGTTGATATCATAGTTGTGATGCACTTTTTATAAAAAAAAAGTTTAGTAGTTTGAAAGCCTGTCTAGTTAGCTCTAAAATGATACCAAATTTGATATATAAGTAGCACTTTTTATCAGTTAATTTTAATATACTTTGAGGAGCACATTAACACTTTGTTAACAAAACCAATTACTTAAAATAACAAGGAGTGGAATGACCTACATAACTTTATTTAGATTCTTTCCTAGCAGTACAGTATTAGTTATAGTAGGATTTAGAATTAGAGCATGTTTCTAAATATACTGAGCGAGTTTAAGTGAAGCATCCTGTGTGTGTATATATGTGTGTATGTGTGTGTGTATGTATATATGTGTGTGTTGTGTGTATGTGTGTGTGTATGTGTGTGTATGTGTCTGTGTATGTGTGTGTGTGTGTGGGTGTGGGTGTGGAAGGCTGCATGCGGGCGCACGCGGGCAGGCAGGCGTGCATGCGTGCAGGCAGGCGGATGGGTGTGCAGGCATGCACGGGCGGGCAGGCATGCACATGCGTGCATGCATGTGCATGTGTCTGTGTGTGTGTCTATGCGTGTCTGTGTGTGTGTGTCTGTGTTGTGTCTGTGTCTGTATGTGTGTGTGGGTGGATGCGGCGGGCGCACGCGGGCAGGCGGGCAGGCACATGAGGATGGGCGGGCAGGTGCGCATTAAATATTGTCTAAAAAAACATTAATTAAAAAAATTATATATTGCAAAATAATATGTAATGTTTTTGCATCGTCCTGGTGTATTGTTATATGCATACCATAAAATGGAATTGTCCATAAGAATCTGAAAACAGAAAACAAACATATAGTGATATATTTATATGCTTTTCCCCGTCACCCATAAAGTAATGTACTAGACACGTTTTATTTTAATGTGGTATCCACTTGAGTTATGTATCAGTGATGTTGCATGGGATTTGATTTTAGCTCTATTTTCATTGTTTCTGATAGCAACTATTTTATTTTTACAATCTTCAAAGGATCGTGCATAACTCTTTTCAATCATGCTAAAAATATTTAATTAATAGCTATGCAGACTTTTATCGGCATAGGACAATTTGGAATCATAAATAGAAAAATCAAAAGAGTATTAAATATAAGATCTACATAGCTTATTTAAAAAAAAAGGGTTGGAAAGGATGAAAAATCAGTTTTGTCAAACTCAAAATGAAGTAAATGTCCCATAACATTTCACGCAGTATTTTTATTCACACACTCGAGGATGAAATCATTGAAAATTCTTAACTTCGGACGAGGATTTTACTTTCCTGTATATCTTCAAGCAATGAACTGGTAAAGTGAAAGATGTTTTATTGTTAGATTATAATTAAAAATTTTGTGGTCACCCCATTTCTATATTATCGTAAGACTTGGAATTCAATAATTTATACAGATAATTTCATATTGGATAAATCAAAATACTATGTAATAATATTATTTTTTAAATTTCACACTTACGAAAAATAAACATTGAACATTAGCAAAATACGGACAGACATATATCAATGTATCATATCATTCACATTACAACTTCTAAAAGGTCTTTCATCCAAGTTTATTCTAATTTGTATTTAAGGAAATATAAAGTCTAGTTATAAAGTAATTTTATTTTTATGGGGCCGTAACTTAGTAGAAACAAATCCGATTTATCCTTCTGAAAAGTCCCAAATCAAATATATGGCTTAAGTGTATAGAAAACATCTCTGAAATCCAAATAATCTACATGTGCAAAATCTCTCTGGTTGTCTTAAAGAAGCTGTAGTTTGGTAAAAGTTAATCCAATTTATGAGTTAGTATGAACCTGTTACTAGTCTAATAGCAGCTTAATAAGTATTTATTAATATTAACATTATTGCCAAAATAAGCAGAATTATAGAAAGTTCTTGCCAAAAACCATTAAGTGTAATTAAAAGGGCGGCGTTTATTAATATCCTTATTAAATGAAATGGTTAAGTGTGTGATGAAATATATGCATTTGTGTATTATATGGGTACTTCACATGTCATCATCATTAGATCTTCAGTCCTAGAACTGGTTGGATGCATACCTCCATTGGTTTGAATTCTACTAACTTACACATTTCCCTTAAATTCCCACGGCTCACATCTTTCACTATCTGTGTGTAATAGTTTAATCTAGGTCTACCTCTCTTTTTCTTTTCTCTGCTTGTAACATATGCCACACTATTGTCTCATGCCTTAAATATGTGTTCTATCTTCCTATCTACCATTTTTGTTACTGTTTTCCACCTAGTAACTCTTTTTACTTACCTTTGTCTGTCCATGATATATTTATCATACTTCTGTAGCACCCCATTTCAAAGGCTACTATCTTTTCCTGTTTGTCTTTCGTACTGTTCATGTTTCACTGCCCTACAGTGCTATACTCAACACATGCTTTCAGCAATTTTTTCCTTGCTTCTATGCTTGTTGTCTTCAAACATAGCTGCTTTTTCTTGTTAAATACAGCACGGCTTCTGCTATTTTTTTTTCTATATCTTTTGCACTTTTCTCCTTCTATTGTTTTCTTAAACTATAGGGTACTGATATTCAAAGGTACATGAAAGGGGTTAAACAACCTGGCGGCTACCAAGATTCCTCATCACTTAGGCATTTGCGAATCTATAGTTTTCTAATTAGTCTTTTCGTAGAATCAACATTTGTTGAGAATATTGCAAAACCAACACCTGTGTTTACAATAATCATCAGATTTAAATACAATTACTTTTTCATCATTAGATTTTCCATACTAGAACATGTTGGACGTGTGTCTCCAATGATTTCTATTCTGAGTTAACTTACACATTTCCCTCACATTCCCACAGCCTATATCTTTCATTATCTGGGTGCAACAGTCTAATCTAGATCTATTTGTACCTTTCTTTTTACCTTTTTTGCTTTTAATGTATTTTGGGCTATTCCCTCATGTCTTAGTTGGTATCCTATGATTCCATCTTTTTTATTTTTTACTATTTTCCACATATTTCTTTTTTTCCTTACCATTTGTAGAATCTCTAAACTTTGTCTGTCTGTGATATCTTCATTATACGTCTGTAGCACCACATTTCAAAAACTTCTATCTTTTTACTGTATGTTTCTCTTATTGTTCGCGTTTCACATTCATACAATGCTGTGCTCCACACGGCAATCTTTTTTTGTTTCTATGCTTGTCTTTGAATATAGCAACTGCTTTTTCGTATTAAATACAGGCCAGCTTGTTCAATTTTTTTTTTAATTTTATATCTTTTGCACTTATCTCCTTCTATTGTTTTCTAAAAATATATCCCATTTCAGATATTCAGTGGCGCATGAAGGGGAAGCAACCTGACGGCTACCAAGATCTTTAAGTAGTCCTTTTGCACAATCAACATTTGTTGAGAATATTGCAAAATCAACACCTGTAGTTGTTTTCAATAATCATCAAGATTAAATACAATTACTTTTTTTCACTATTAGATTTTTGTACTAGAACTGGTTGGCTGTGTACCTCCATTGATTTCTATTCTGAGTTAACCTACATATTTCCATAAAATTCCCACAGCTCACATCTTTCATTACTTGTGTGCTATGGTCTAATCTAGGTTTACCTCTACTTCTCTTTTTTCCTTTCACTGCCTCTAGTATATTCCGCATTATTCTCTCATGCCTTAATATGTGTCTTATTAGCCTATATCTCCTATTCTTTACTATTTTCACATATTTCTTTCTTTCCTTACCATTTCTAAAACTTTTTGATTCCTAACTTTGTCTGTCCATGATATCTTCATTATACATTTGTAGCATCACTTTTTAAATACATGTCTTTTTACTGTCTGTTTCTTCTATTGTCCGCATTTTACAGACATACAATGCTGTGCTTCACACATGGTTTTAGCAATTTTTTTTTGTTTCTATGCTTGTTGTCTTCGAATAAAGCAACTGCCTTTTCTTGTTAAATACAGCCCAGCATGTTCAAATCTTTTTTTTAATTTTATATCTTTTGCACTTATCTTCTTTTATTGTTTTCCAAAAGTATACCCTATTTCACCGATATTCAGTGTCACATGAAGAGGGTTAAGCAACCTGACGGCTACCAAGTTCTTTAATTACTCTTTTCGCTCAATCAATATTTGTTGAGAATATTGCAGAATCAACACTTGTAGTTGTTTTCAATAATCATCAGGATTAAATACAATTACTTTTTCACCATTAGATTTACATACCAGAACTGGTTGGATGTGTACCTCCATTGATTTTTATTTGGAGCTAACCTATATATTTCCTTGAAATTCCCACACCCTACATCTTTCATTACCTGTGTGGAATAGTCTAATCTAGGTTTACCTCTACCTCTCTTTTTTCCTTTATCTGCTTCTAATATATTCTGCACTATTTTCTTATATCTTAATATGTGTCCTATCATCTTATCTCTCCCATCCTTTACTGTTTTCCACGTATTTCTTTCTTTCCTTACCATTTCTAGAACTTCTTGGTTCCTAACTTTGTCTGTCCATGGTATCTTTATCATACGTCTGTAACATCACATTTCAAAGACTTTTATCTTTTTACTGTCTGCTTATTCTACTGTCCGCTTTTCACAGCCATACAATACTATGCTTCACACATATGGTTTCAGTAACTTTTTTTGTTTCTATGCTTGTCTTCAAATAAAGCAACTGCAGTTTTTTGTTAAATATAGCCCAGCTTGTTTAAATCTTTTTTTTATTTTATATCTTTTGCACTTACCTCCTATTGTTTTCTAAAAATATACCCTATTTCACTGATATTTAGTGGCACATGAAGGGTTTAAGCAACCTGATGGCTACCAAGATCTTTAATACTTCTTTGGCATAATCAACATTTGTTGAGAATATTGCAAAATCAACACTTGTAGTTGTTTTCAATAATCATCAGAATTAAATACAATTACTTGTTTGACCATTAGATTTTCATACTAGAACTGGTTGGATGTGTACTTCCATTGATTTCTATTCTGAGCTAACCTATATATTTCCCAGAACTTCCCACAGCCTATATCTTTCATTACTTGTATGCAATAGTCTAATCTAGGTTACCTCTACCTCTTTTTTTCCTTTCTCTGCTTCTAATATATTTTGCATTATTCTCTCATGCCTTAATATGTGACCTATCATCTTATCTCTCTTATCCTTTACTGTTATCCACGTATTTCTTTCTTTTCTTACCATTTCTAGAACTTCTTGTGCTAATCTTTCTCTTTCTTGCGTTATTTGACTTCCTAGATGGTTGAAATATTTAACCTTTTGTAAGTTTTCGTTTCCTATTTGTATTCTAGTTTTTGACTTATTTACCCCTCCTTTACATACTAGTATTTTAGTTTTATTTTTGTTAATTTTCATACCGTACTTCTCTGTTATTATTCTTTCTATTTTATTAAGAGCTACCTATAACTCTTCCTTGCTAGATGCTAACACTGCTATATCATCTCCAAATCTAAGCATATCAATCTTGTGTCCCTGTATAGTAATTCTAAATGTCTCTGCATTTTACAATATTCATTGCTTCTTTGATACATAAGTTAAAAATTAATGAGGATATTGCACATCCTTGCTTCACCCCTTTCTTAATGTTTACTTCTCTACATCCCTGCTCTAATTCTATTACAGCTGTTTGCTCTTTGTATAAGCTATGTATTATCTGATAACTCATCCAATCTTTTTCAGTATTTTGAACATTTTTTCCCCCATTTTACACATTATTTAATGGTTTTTTCAGATCTCAAACCCTATATACAAGCTTTCTTCTTTTTATATTGTTTTCTCTATTATTACTTTTAAAGATAAAATGGCCTCCCACGTTCTCCTGTGTTGCCTACATCCAAATTGATCTTCTCATATCTTCAAATATCTTAACTTATACAAAATCTTTGCAAACGATGATGTAATATCAAATTTAATATAAAGAGTTGTTTAAATAAAACATCCATGGTAAAAACGCGGAAAATGTCTATAGTACATAAATTAATAAGAATTAGTTTGACCTCAAGTTTCCAGCAATGGTTCTGCGACTGTTTGCCAAGTATAATATTGCAAAAGGCGGTATTGTAATATGAATTTTATATCACACCAATAGGAGTTAAAAGTTCATTCTTCATTAGATGAACTAAATACCAGGGTAGTAAATGTAGTAAATGCATATATAATAAATTTAGAACAGGTAGTTCAGCAAGTACATGCCATTAACTAAGAAATAACCCATAGGAACAAATCATTATACTCGTTGATTGGGCTTTAATAAAAAAACAAGCTATTGATTCAGATACTCATCGAGCTAATTATTACATACTTTGAGAATATACTATGAGCAAATAAAATTAAATAGTGAATACTAACCACTGATTTGTTTTATCTACTTAGTGCCAATAAAACTGAACGCAAAAAGGCTTGTTATCAGAAAGTATATTGCTTAATACTAATTATTTGACAGTAATTGAAAATTTGAATATTTATATATATATATATATTGCTGTGTTAATAATGTTATTTAGGGGTAGTTAGGACCAATAGTATAGCGCACTTCATATAAAATACATGAGGGCTCAGAAAACGAGACAGTTTTCTGATGAAAACAAGAAATACGATGATTAGACTGGATAGTAAATGACAACGCCATGTATATAAACCATAATCATAATTAATTTAGTTAATGAAAAATATTTTGAAGATTTATTTGAGTAAACAAATTTGCAAGTTGTAAAACAACATAAACGCAAAATGAAACGCGACACGCATGATAACGCATCATTATTACACCAAGAATCCCAATTAAAACAAGCAGGTTTAATAATGCGTAAGATAGCAAACACATATAATTTAATACATAAATTATATAAAGTTTACGTGACTAGAAAGCTAAAATCGACACCTGATATATTGGAAACAAACAAGGTATGGTGGATAAAATCAAAGTTCACCAAATTTATTTGAACAAACAATGGTCTACTTATCTAGAAGTATGAAAATCCAAGGGAATCAATGCTATTAACTTGAAATGGTATGTGACAAAAGCAACGCGTTGATTTTAATATACAATAAAATACGATGGAATACCCAAAAACCTGGTATGAAAGAATCATGTATAATAACGAACTCTGCGCTTGTCAATAGATAGACGATGAATTTAAATACAAATCAGTTCAACATGAAGTAAGGTTTAGTTCACATCGCTTAAAAGGAAAATATTTACGTGAAGTGATTTATTGTGAAGTATGAAATAATACAATGGTAATTATGGAAAATTAAGAGGTTTGTCGTTTAACCCTTCAAAAACGTAAGTAACTAAAATTTGTTTTAATTTAAATTCTAATATTAACATTAATAAAAAGGACTCTAAATAATTACTGGATAACGACTCTGAATGATTACTGGATAAGCGATTCTAAATAATTACTGGATCAAATGAAGAAATGCAACAATCATTTACTTCAACTATTAATTGCCAAGAAGTTTAACAAAGGGCGCTAGAATAATTCAAAGCTATGCTAAGAAAAATGCAGACCATGTCCAAAGCAGATTTAACGTTGGGAGTATAAAATTACTAAGCTGAATACGGAAGCAGTTGGTACAGGGACTGATTCGAGCTGGAAACAACAGGTTAGCCAATCTGAATGTTTTATTATTTTTATTTTGTTGTACATTTTTAATCTGAATAATTAAAAATTAACATTTTATTGAATATTTCTAATTTAAATACTTTAAAAATTGCTTTCATGATAATTTATGTGAGGAGTCGGCAAGAATCGTTTTTTTGAGTACACGTAAATTACGTAAATATTTAAAGAAGTTGAATGAACGTTCATGGGGCTTCAGTTAATAATAATAAGGGCGATTTTTGCTGGCTTTTTGATCAGCTTTGGGAATAATAATTTTTTTTTTTATTCAATTATTAAAAGAAAGTTTTATTTAGAGAATTTTAAACTTTTCGTACGTTGTAAATATTTTTGAGAACATTATAATAATTTGTGCCTAATGGTGTTTTGGTTTAAAGATTAGAATAGGAAGTAGAGGTAGAAGGTAAATTTAAGGTCTTTGTCGTATTGTCACAAGTTCTGTGCGTAATTAAAAACTGAGCTAGTCGGCGCAATTAAAATTATATATTAAAAATCAAAAATTGACAGAATAAAAATTTTAACCTTATTAATTCACAAAAAGGGACGTACGGGTCATTGCTACAGTATCACAATATATATATATATATATATATATATATATATATATAATTAGTAAAATTGATTATTCTTATGAGTTCATTTAATATCTTTGCTACATTAACTTTAACTTTAATTTTGCAATTGTTTATAAGAAACTTTTAAATGTACATTCGTTCATTTAATATCTTTGCTACATTAACTTTAATTTTGCAATTGTTTATAAGAAACTTTTAAATGTGCACGTATGAACAAAAACCTGCCCATGTCATATAGATGTCATTTTATGTTTGTATAATTGTAAACTTTATAATCTATCCTGATGAAGAAAATAAACTATTTTCGAAAGCTTGAAATCGTTAAAAGAAGTTTATTGTAAATATGATAACGCTGCACGTCGATGTAGTTAGTCTTGTTCTGATCACTACCTCTCTGTGTATTTTAATCTCCTGTAATTTTAAATCTGCCGCAGCTAGCCCAGTGTAATTCAAACAGAGTGCACAACGTTACGATAATCAAATAGTTTATTTCTTTTCTTTAAAACTTTATCTGATTTGAATGATAAAACAAAGTCGATTAATATTTGTATAATGAGAAAAGAAAATTGATTTACACTTCACAGCTTTATCTGTTTGACTGTATGATAAAATTAACCCCAGAATCAAATAACAATAAAATTTAAACTATTTTTCTTTTAATTATTGATCGAATGGCATAAATTTCCTTTTTATATCGCTCTAAAAAATTTGTTACCTAAGCAAGCGATTTTTTAGCTTTGTCATCAGTAGCAGATGTTTTGACTAAAAGTTATATCTGCTTGCCTTAGTATTTATAACATCTGCTATTTAGGCAAATAGAAATACATGGTGTTTATTTGTTTATACAGTAGTTTTAATGCAACGTTTCAAAGAATGAATTTATAAGTTTTTGGCGTGTCATTAAATCCTTAAGCTATTGAATTCAAATGACAAACATTTTCCTTTTATAGTGCTCAAAAAATTTTAATGTCCTCATATTTTGCATACATAAGGAAGAAATTTCTTTAACTTTGTCATCAGTACAAACTGTTTTCACTAAAATAATTTCCGTTGACTAACCCTTTATGATTACAGTAAAGGTATTCCTTATGATGCTTTTTACATTCCTCTTAATAACGCTATTTCAGGGGTATTGTTTCTCAGTGTCAATGTGTTCAGATTGCAAACGTGAGTCCCGGGTTCGAGGCGGGTTCAGGCTTTCTTTTTTCAATGGACAACTAACATTATGTAGGGTATGGGTGTCGTCACAGATGAGAGTGTGTTGCAATTTTGTACTTTCCTTTGTGTTTTTGCAAGTTACTCCATTTTTTTTGTTTGAATTCGTAAACGTGCATGCAGTAATTTACCATTTTAAAAATTATTTGATGCAGCTTGATGTCTTGGTGGCAATGCTTCTTAATCGCAAACGTGGGATCCCGGGTTTGAGGACAGAGTTGAGCTCTTTTTTTTACTTTTCAATGGACAACTAACGCTATCATAGATATGTTAAACACTTGGATCATTTTGTTTAAACAAAATCAATAAATTGACATTTTCGCACAATAAATGTTTTGGTATGCGACATAATATTAACAGAGTTTGTGAAAGTGTAAAAGTTTAATGACTAATAAATATATTACACAAACACAATTAGTTTAAAACTCACTGTGGTTTACGAAAACATATACAGATATTTTCAATGCGTTCCTTATATAATGACTGCATCACCTAAGTAAGACATTTCTTAACTTGTCATCAGGGCAAGTTTTTACGGAAAATTCTGCTGCACGCATCGTTATTTATAATACCTGCTGTTTAAGCAAAAGGATCAAGAAATACAAAGTTTTTTTATTGCTTATACAGTGGTCTTAGTGCAACATTTAAAGAAAAGGATTTATAAGTTTTGACTTCTTATCTAAATAAGGGATTTGTCATCAGTACAAATTGTTTTCACTGAAAATTATATCTGCTTGTGTCATTATTTATAACCCTGCTATTTAGGCAAATTAATCTAGAAATACATGGTGTTTATTTGTTTATACAGTAGTTTTAATGCAACGCTAGTTAAGGTTTGTGGCTTGGGAGCGGCCTTTTTAAAAAGACATTTCCAAACTTCTTAATACATTTATTTATTTACACAGAAATTAATATTGAATTTTGACAATCTTGAAAATGAAGTATTCTAAGTCGAAAATATATTAAATAATTGTACAAAGTGAGTTATCTAACGAACTGCAATGTTGAAGCTGAATGATGGATTAACTGCCTTCGAGTGGGGCTCCCTGGCCTTTTATAATATCCCTACCCCCTCACATGGCTGTGGGAACTTGCAGACCTAATGTCTGCTTACACTTGACTCTATTCATAATACAATGTTGCTATCTTAAATCTATTCATATGTTGCGAGCTTCCTTTACAGGTAATCTCGGTACGTGACTGTCTGTGACCGCCTGTGACCTGACATATGCAGTGTCACTTATCTCTGTGCTACAAAGTAGCGTTTCCGTTCCCATGAACATTAATAAACTGAATGAATTGTCCTTCATTTACATTGTTGCACATCACTTAGCGCATTTTTTAATATTTCTAATAATTCCTAATTATTAGTTTCTTTATATGTATATAACAATTGGGGGATTACATAACTCCTCCCGACGTACATTAAAAATTAAGGGGTTTTTACCTTCCTTGATTTTTAATTAAAATTCATTTAATTTTATTTCTTAAAATTCATAGTTTCTAAGGGTGCATTTGTTTCTTTGGTTGCCTTAAATCTAAAACTGTTTCCTTTATTATTCTTATATCTAATATACATTTTGTAAATTATATAAATGATCAATAAAATCGTCAATATAATTAATATAATTGTCCATACACTAATATTATTGTAGTGCACTTTGGGCATTTTGATTTCGTTCAGGTGTTCTTTGTAGTCTTCCATGAGTTTCATGGCGTGATTGAGGTTGTCTAATTCCAGGTGTTCCAGTTGCATTGGTTTTTGAAGTATTTCTTCGTCTTTGTCTTGAGTAATCTTGATTTGTAATTCGGGTAGATTTGCTAATTTCTTGGTTTGTACGGGATCTTGGTAAACTCTAATTATTTCATTTTTCAATTTCAAATAACAATTTTCCTTAAGGGTGATTAATTTACTTCCGGTTAATGCTAAGTTACTTTCATCTTGATTGCAGTATGTTGTTGCGATTACTTCGGTGGGGAAAATGGCTATCCATTTATTTTCCGTTACTTTCTGGATTTTCGTATTGGTGATTTGTACAGGTTTAGCTTCACAATTTTCGTAATGATTGGTAAATTTTAGTAGTTGTACTTCGCAAGGGCTGTCTTCTTGAATTGTTGTTGTTGTCAATGATTGGCATAAGTATTGATTTGAGTGAATTCATCACATTTTTTGTTCGTATGACCATATCTTAGTTCATTTAAGGATAGTCATTTGGTTTTTAGAATAATAACTTGGTATGTGCTAGTCATTTTCATTGGAAAAGCAAATAAGTGATAATAGTTGTAATTGTTAATCTCTACTATTGGTATTTCTATTAGAAAGGTTATATCGTTATTTTTTACATAACCTTTAAATATAGCTATTTTTTCAAATATTAAAATGTTTGATTCTATTACATCGAAAGGTAACTTACTGTTGGTTATAAAAGATCTTATTCTCAATAATCCTTTTAATAAATCAATTGGTTCTATGATACTTGAATGTAGGGTATTTAATTTGGCAAAGGTTACTGCGTTTTCTAACGTTGCTAGAATTTGTTGAATTAAGGTAAGGGTTGATATTATCTGGTTGTGTATCGTGTTAAATCTGATTAAATCTCGCATGCCTAACATGGTAGTTTGCATGTTATTTTCTAGGGTTTGTATTCGATTGGCTATACTATCTTGGTTTCTAACTAATTTTCTTAAGGTTTCATTAAATTTGATGATCGTTGACTGAGTTAATGATATTTGGTTACTAATTATGGTTTTGATGTCGTTTTGGTTTTCTATTAATTGTTGTATCGCGTTGTCATAACGTTCTGCGTCTTGATTGTCTAAATTGCCGGTAATTGCTTTTATTATGTTTCCTAATCCGTAGATTAGTCCTATTTTCAACTTGTTGTTTGTTCTGTGGGTATTAGTCGATTAAATTTGTCTTTTATGTTTCTCAAAATACTTTTTGTTATACTGTCGTAGTTCATCATTTCTATTGCGTATTCTTTTCCGAATTTTGTTGTGTCCATTGATTGTTTTAGTCGGTAATAATTATTTTTGATTATTTGAAATTTTTGTTTCAGTTCAGTTAAATCGAATTTTTGTGCAAAGGTGCAATAGTCTATGGTGTTCTGCATACTGCCTAATTTTATTGGTAGTATACCGGGGTTATTCTTTATGTCTTCAATTATGATTTCAGTGTCTGTTCTACCTGGGTGGAGGTTGACGGTAAGGGTGATGATTGTCCATCTGAAAGTACAGGGTGTCTTAAATTTTTGAGGTGAATATATTTTGTTATCTTGCCGTTATCTACTACGGCTACGTTTTTGTCGGATATTCTTTTAATTTTAAAGGGGCCTAAATTTCTCGGTGCCGTTTTGTGTCTTTTCTTTGGTAATTTTTCTCGAATACGGTTTGTCCTATGGAAAATTTATTTATGTCAGTGTTTTTATTACGGGTCGCGGTAATGCGTTCTTTGTCGTTATCTAACTTATCCTTTACTTTGTCAATAGTTATTTTTAGTTTCTCTTTGTGATCCTTGGCGTATTGCTGATAGATTTCCTTGTTATAATGTATATCGTACGGGTTGCGTGAATCTGAGTGTCCTAGGGTTAATTCTAATGGTGTAAAATTTGTCGATGAGTGAATTGTGTTATTATAGGCGATTAATGCATATGACATTAAATTAGTTATGTGTTCTTTCTTGTAATTGATTCTTAATAATCTGATCTGTTCTAATAGGGTTGAATGTAGTCTTTCAATTAGTCCGTTGGATTCAGGGTGGTTTTCAGTTATAAAATGAATTTTTATTTTGTGTAATTCCAGAGTGTTTGTATTGTTTCGTTTTTGAATTCGCTTCCGTTATCTAACGTTATTGTTTCGGGCGTTCCATAAAATGTAAAATAATGTAAAAATCCTTGAGTTACGTCTATACTATTTTTAGAAGTGATTGGTATTGCTTGGCCTATTTTTGTAAATACGTCCACGATTGTTAAGTAACTTTGTGCTTCTACTACTAGAGTATCAGCATGTAATTTCTGAAAAGGTTTGTCTGGTGTTTTAGTCAACATTAAGGGTATCTTTGGGGGTTTTCTGTCATATTTTGCTTTATCACATAGTTCGTATTGGTTGATATAGTCTGTAGTTAATTCTTTCATGTCCTTGAAATAATAGCATCTCATGATTTGATATCCAAAAAACATTTATTTATTTATTTACGGGAAATCCCCATTATAAAACAATATTTTTTCCAAAATGTATAACAAATACTAAAAACTAAAATAGCTCTCAATTAATAGTATAACTAGTGACTATTGTTAAATTATACAAGTCCTACAGCATAACAAATACATTTATATTTCTACCGTGCGAATACATTTTTTAAATTTAATTAATGAATTACAGAAAGGGTCTACTTTTAACTTATTAAATAAATTTAAAGATCTGTCTAAAGGTATGTGCCGTCCATAATTTGTAGAATGAAAAGGAATACTAAATAAATTATAGTTACGCAAAAGTCTATTAGGAACATTAAAATGAATTCTCTCGATAAGTTGTAAACAGTCAATTTTCCCATTTAGAAGTTTATACACAAAAACCAAATCGTTACATTTTCGACGAGTTTCAAGCGTTTGTAAATTTAAGATATTAAGAATACTCGAATAATCGTGATTATCAATAAATATTTTTAGTTTATAAGCACAGTAACGTAAAAATTTATGGTGAATTCTTTCTAATGTGTACATGTGTATCTTATACATAGGAGACCAGAACAACGATGCATACTCTAAAGTTGAAACAATCAATGACATATACACGCATGTTAAAGCTTGTATAGATAGCTCGGCACCATATCTGAGAACAAAACCTAGTATTTTGGAGGCTTTAAGGGAAATATGGTTTATATGATCATTATAATCAAGTTTGTTATCTAGTATTATGCCTAAATCTTTTACAGAGTTTACAGAGCAGAGCAAATTTCCATTTATAAAGTAACGGCTATCAAATTTTTTGGATCTGTAGAAACTCATATGGTAGCATTTATTGATGTTGAGTGACATATTGTTAATATTGCACCAGTTTATCAAGCAATTTATATCTTCCTGTAAAAAGTCAGCATTCTGTTGTGAGTTTACAACTTTATAAAATTTAAGATCATCAGCGAATAATAGATACTTGCTATTTGCAAAGCATTTTCCTATATCGTTGATGAACAGATTAAATAATAGGGGCGAAATATGTGCTCTTTGAGGAACTCCAGATGGAATGGGAATACTTCTGGAACTGAAAGAGCCGATTTTGACCTTTTGTGATCTGCCTGTCAAAAAACTCTTTAACCATTCAATTATATTATCACCAAAACCCAGCCATTTTAACTTTATCAATAGAAATTTATGGTCAACACGATCAAAGGCTTTGGAGAAATCTGCGTAAATCACATCAACCTGACACCTCATCTCCAAGGCTTCCAAAATATCTTGATTGAAGACCATTAAGTTAGTTGTAGTAGATCTCCCACTATGAAACCCGTGTTGATTATCATTAATGATTGTTGAACAAGTGAAACTTAGTTGGTCACAGATAATACTGTCAAATAACTTAGACGTAGCTGATTGATTACATATGCTCCTATAGTTCTGTACATTACTTGCATCACCTGATTTGAACACAGGTACAATAAAGCTTTCTTTTCAAATATCAGGAAAGGTTCTACAATCCAGAGATAGTTTAAAGATTAGAAATAGTGGTTCGATAATAGTACATATACAGTTTTTAAGAAAAATGTTTGGGACATCATCAGGACCTGCTGTTAATTTATTTGGTAAAGTTGATATTTTGTTATATATAATAGTCTTAGTAATTTGAGGATAAGATATATTATATTGAGTTATGTTGTTTGGTGTGCTCGTATATAATGAATTTTCTTCTTGAGAGTACACAGTTGAGAAGTAATCACAGAACAAATTTGCAATATCTTCACCCTGAGTTTTTTGTTGGTCATCAAGAAACATACTATGCGGGAATCCATATAAAGAGTTTTTGTTTTTAAAAAATGCCCAAAAGGCTCTATGATCGGTAGTTAATTTGTCATTAATATCATTAATATAATTCGCATAACCAGTTTTTGCAAGTATTTTACATCGTGTTCTTAGAGAAGCAAATGTTTGATAAGTAGCAATATTTGGATATTGCTTATATGCCACATGTGCAGCTTTCTTTTGATAGACGAGATTTTTTAGTTCTACTGTAAACCACTTAGGAAAGCTTGATGTAGTATAACGTCTTCGAGGTACATAAAGTTTTATGCCGGTACGTAACACATTGTAAAATTTAGAAATGGCTTCATTTACATCTGGAATATTTAAGAGAGTCGGTCAATTTACTGAGGCAAGATAGAGATTCAAAGCTTTGTAATCAGCATTTTTAAAATCGTAAGAAGGTTCTGTATATTGTAGCTTAATATCATTAGTACGAAAACAAGATACTGCAAATGCGTATGCGTCATGATGTATAGATTTAGGAAGTAATGGATCTATTGCAGACTCAATAGCTAAATCATGTTTATATGAGAATACTACTAAATAAACATAATTGCTATTTGGGATGCAACAATTTTGGGTAAAATTTAGAAATGAGTATCCTTGAGTGAGAACTATGGCCTTAGGGTCTTGTGAACAACTAACTGCTACACCTGGTTCTGAATTAAACCATTTTACATTGGGCAAATTGAAGTCACCGAACACATAAAAGGTATGATTATTAAATCTCGAAACTAAGTCATCCATTATATCAATATGGCATACATACTTTTCAATAGGACTGGCTGGAGGAATATATACACCACCGACAATGAAATTCACATTATTGAATGAACATAATATATAAAGTTCTACTGATTGTTGTATAAGTTCAAGTTGTTTCACTTTTATGTGGTCTTTTATAGCAATTAGAACACCTCCACCCCGTGATTTGTCACTAGTCTTATCAGAACGGTCACATCTGTAGATCTTAAATGATTTGAATTGCACTTCTAACTCAAGGATGTCGCTTGAGAGCCAGCTCTCCACGAGAATAATTATATCATAGATTGATAAAGCAATTGCATTAGATAATTCAACACATTTTGTGCGCAATCCTCCTACATTATGACAATAAACTTGTAATTGGGATGAACATATACTCGATTGCTTACACTTATTTAGTTTTTTTTATCAGTGCGTTGAATAATAACTGGGATGCCCTGTTTGTAAATGATAGCTAAATTATTTTCCCCATTAGCTTCTCTTGTTTTTAATTGATCAAAAACTACCTTATATTGTTGTTGTTGCAGTTTAGTTCTATCCGGGCCAATCATTATGTTTTTGAGATAAGCTTACGTTTCAATTTCAGAGCATGTAACACAGTAGAATTATTTGAGAGTATTAGCTTAACTGGACGTGTCTTGTTATTAATCACACGACCAACTCTGATTACTTTTATTATATCGTTAGAGCTGCTACCCACTTCATTAAGCATCGAACTAAGAGCTTTTTTATCATCATCAATCTTTTGCTCCAAAATGTTTGACGTTGATTCCCGCAAATTATAAACCATCAGATTGCTTGCTCTAACTGTGCGCTCATGTATCTCAGCACATACATTGTCAATGGAAATTTTAGATTCATCAGACTTCAATTTCACTATTTCCCCTTTTAATTTAGTAATTTCACTCTGTAAAAAGTCAATTTTACGTAATAAATTTGATGTTTGTTTGAAGGCAGATTTACACTCATCACAGAAATATATTAAGGCCCTTTTTGATAAATAAATTACCCTTTTTTCAGTAGAGCTAAGATTGCTACAATTTTTATCAATGTGAAAACAGATTCCACAACTATCACATAAAATTGTTTTATTATCTTTTCTAATAATTGATTTACAATGTGAGCACTTATCCATACTGCTGAATCCAATCCTGCACAATAGTATATAAAACAAACCAATAATAAATGAATTGTTTTTGATGAGATAAGAGTTTGCTGTTGTAATTAATACTTGTTATAAAAGCCAGATGTTTATAATTATTATCAATTTCTGTATAAAATTATTGTTAGATATTCGATGATTTTATAGTTGTGATGCACCTTTTCATGAAAAAGTTATTTCATTAGAATGCCTGTGTATATAGCTTTAAGATGATACCAGACAATATTTAAATAGCACAAATTATCAATCAAATAAGTAATACTGTAAGGAGCACAAAATGATAACTTCATTCAATGTCACTGGCACATAATTGTTTGAGGGTTTCATTTATTCCACGATGGTTGGTCTTTCCTTCGTGTTGGTTCCTGATCACATCGTTTATTTCGTCAGGGTCGTCTAATGTTATTAATTTTCTTGTGCATCTTATAAGTTCAGGGCCAGAATTGTTGAATAATTTAACATATATTTCTGAAAAGCGTTTATACAAGTTTTCCGTGTTAAAGTAAAAGAAAAATCGTTTTTTCTCGGGGGTGTATTTCTTTAGAATTCTAATTATTTGTGATTCGTTGTCGTCTTTGGTTATCTGAATTTGGTATATCTTTTTGTTATCTACTTTCGTATATTTTACAGGGTTAGTGTTGTTTAAAACTTCTGTGATTATAAATTGATTGGGCTTCATGTCTATGGCTTCATTTAAAATTTTAATTGCGGTTTTCGGTTTGTCATTTTGTGTCGAATGTATGGTTTCCATTTCGTCTGGGTCTTCTCTGATTTCTGTCTCGTCTACGTTTCCTATCACTGATTCTGTCTCTAGTGCATTAAGTTGGATTCTACTTAAAGCGTCTGCGTTATTGTTGAAAATTCCCTTTTTGTATATGATCTCGTAGTCATATTCTTCTAATCGGATTCTCCATCGTTGTAGTTTTGAATTGGGTTCCTTGAGTTTGCATAGCCATACTAATGGTCTATGATCGGTGTATATATAAAATTTCCGTCCGTATAGGTATGGTCTAAAATACTTTGTTGCCCAAATTATGACTAACAATTCTTTCTCTATTGTACTGTATCGTTGCTCTGTTTTGTTGAGGGTTCTGGATGCGTAGCTGATGGGTTTATCATTGCTTACTGTTCCTTGGCTTAATACTGCGCCTAAGACTACATTTGATATGTCTGTTGTTAATATGAATGGTTTCGAAAAGTCGAGGTATTCTAATACGGGGTGATTTGTTAATATGCTTTTGATTTTATCTACAGCTTTAATAAATTCTGGGGTATGTACAATTTTGTTTCCCTTCTTTAAACAATTAGTTAGGGGCTTGGTTATTTGAGCATAACCTTTAATAAATTTACGGTAATAACCACTAAGGCCTAAAAATCCTTTTATCTCTTTATTTGTTCTGGGTATGGGGTAATTTAATTCAGCGTTTGTTTTGTCGGGGTTCAGCATCACTCCTTGGGGTGTTATTATGTGTCCCAAAAATGCTACTTCTTTCTGTAGAAATTCGCTCTTATCTAACTGTACTTTAAATTGTGCTGTTCATAATCTTTCGAACACTTCTCGTAATCTTCCTATATGCTCCAGTAATGATGTTGAATAAATATTATTATATCATCTAGGTACACAAGGCATTTTTCGTTGTGTATCCCTCGTAGTATGTTATCCATTACTCGTTGAAAAGTTGCGGGTGCGTTTTTTAGTCCAAATGGCATCCGTTTATATTCGTAGTGTCCTCTAGGTGTGCTAAAGGCTGTTTTTTGTGTATCTCTTTCTTCCATTTCTACTTGATGGTATCCTGATGCTAAATCTAGCGTCGAAAAATATTGGCACTTGCCTAACTTGTCTAAAATTTCGGTTATATTTGGTAACGGGTATTTATCGTCTACCGTTTTTTCATTTAATTTTCTGTAATCTATTACCATTCTGTATTTTCGTTTTCCTGATGCGTCCATTTTCGTTGGTACTATTAATACGGGGCTGCTCCATGGTGAATTGGAGTGTTGTATGATATCTTGATCTAATAGATCGGCTACTTGTCTGTCAGCTTCTTTTTGACTTGCCTGGGGTAATCTGTATGCTTTTGTGAATATCGGTTTGTTGTCTGTTAGCTCAATGTTGTGCTTAACTGTATTTGTAAAGGTTAGGAGTATTCCTTCGCAATGGAATATGTTGCGGTATTCGAAACATAATTTTTGTATTGCTCTTTGTTCCTCTTGATTTATGTTGCCGTTAAATCGGATATTACTTAAATTTTCTCTCAACATTTCGTCGTTTTCTACGGGGTTATAATTTTCGTTTAAGTTCTCGTCTATTCCATCTCGTTAAGATTTAATTCTTCTACGTTAATCGGGTTTGTTAAAGATAGTTCTACGGTGTAGTTGTTTGAATTTAATATTGTCGTTGTGGCATAATTATCTTTAATTTGTACTAATGCGGTTGGGGTCTCTACTCCTTGTTGAAAAGTTATGTGATTTATTATTCCTAATTTATTATTTGAATTTACGGGTATTTTTATCTTTTTTCTGTTTGGGGTTCTATTGTGTATTTTTCGTCAATTTGGGTGTTTTGAAATTTAATGGGGATTTGTCCATATTTGGTTCTTAGTAAACGGTTTTTTATGTCGATGTTGGCTCCTAATTTTCTTAGAAGGTCCATTCCTAATAGTCCGTCATATTTGTCATTAAATTCGAATATGCAAAATTTATGATTCATTTTTACGTTAAATGTTTTTGGTAAAGGTATGTTTGCTACGAATTGGTGTAAGGTTGTTTGATGGGCGGTTTTAATTTTAAACGGTTCTCTTTCTACGTAGTTTAAGTAATGTTTCTTTACTGTTTGCGGGCTAATTAATGTTTTCGAGGATCTGGTATCGATTAGTAGTTTAAATTTAGCGTGGGCTATTTCGACATAGGGTAGTACAAGGTGATTCATATTATTTAGGTTTATTACGTTTGGCCGTTTATAAATTAGTCCATTTGAAAATTTGAGCACGCGTTTTCTTCGTCGTCCTTTTTGTAAGTTTCGTATGATTTTTCGCGTTCGTAATGGTTTGATTGGTTTTGTTCGTTGTTTGTACACGGTCGATTGCAATTATTCTAGTCATTTTCATACTTTTCTACTTCTTGATGAAATAGCTCTTCTGAGGTGAAAATGCGTTTTTGATTGGGGTTTGGTCTAATGTGGGTTATTTTTGTGTTGGGTCTGGTGTTACCAGATGAGGTATCCATTGGCGTGGGTTTATAATAGTTATTGGGATTATTATTGTTTGTCATTGGTGAGTTTCTAATAGGATTCGCGTTGAATACTGGTCTTTGCTGATTTACATTTTGGTTGAATCTCGGTTGAGATGCGGGTTTTGAAAAGTTAGAGTTGAATGTTGGTTGAAATGCGGGTTTTGAAAAGTTTGGGTAAAATGTTGGTATGGAAATTGTTTATATTGATTGTTAAAGTTTGAATTATTAAAATGTGGATTATTGATTCACATTTGGTTTGTTTGTGCATTGAACGGGGTGAATTTTTGGTGTGGATTTGTTTGTCTCGCGGGTTGTATGGTTTTTATTGGCGTGTAGCTTTTATTCGCGTTGGGGTTATATAGTCGGTTTCTGTAATACATTACATTTTCTTTTTCGATTATCATGTTCATTGCTTCTTCTAAGTCTTGGGGATGTTGAAATCTAATTTGATCTGAAAGTCGTTCGGGTAATGCATTTTGATAGTTGTCTAATGCCATCTCGTCGTACATTTTCGTTTTTAAAAGTCTGACATTTGGGTCGGTTTCTTCAATTTTGAGTTTTGTCAAGATTAAGCTTCTTACATCTTGGTATTTTATTTCAAATTGATATGGGGATTGGTTGTGTTCCATTCTAAGGTTTATCAAATCTCTCACTAAACATTTCAGGTTTTTCTGATTGCCGACATATGCTATTAATACGCGTTTGAATTTGTCCCATTGGTCAAAGTCATCTTGGCTGGCGACTAATGTTAGTACCCTTCTGGTTAGTTTACTTATTATAAGGCGGATAAGCAAAATGTTCCTTTCGTTATCACCGGGCTTATAGAATGTTTTTAGGAATATTTCAGAAGCTGAAATGAAGTTCCTTAATAAACATTGATCTCCATTAAATTGGGGAATTATCTCCATATAGAGTTTCATTTCAGTACTCATTTTGGCTGGGGGAGTGTTCTGGTAATTAAAAAAAAAATTATTTTTTTTACAACTATTTTCCGATTTTTGGAAAAATTTGTATTTATTTCGTAGTTTGTGGTGTTATTTCTTGCTTGGATTTATTACTTTTTCGTTTAGGTTGCGTCGGGTTACTTGCTGTTTTTAGCTTGGGTCGTTTCGGATTATTTAAAGAATTGATTTGCTTAATTTGTATTTACTTGCACGGTTGTGTAGTTACTTAATAAGTTTTACGCTTGGTATTGGTTTGGTTACGTTTATTTTTTAATTTGCCGATGTTAGTTTTAATTTCTGAAGTTTTGATTTTTATGGTAATTTATCTTACTTGAATGCTTTGCGTCAGTTAAAGCTTTTCTATTTTTAATCGCGCTGATTTTAATTATGTCTGTAATAATTATCTCTTCTCGTGGGTTTATGCGATTGTAAGGTGTCTGAGATGCTTTCCGTTTTATTATTTCAATGTTGTCAGTTACTTAGTTGCGTCGGTGTCTCTGTTGCAAGGTTATTTTTAATATACTGTGCGTGTTGTTCAGTAATCGTGGTGATTTAATACAATTTGATCTTTCTTGAAAGTTTTTGTTTGAATAGGTTGCGTCTTTTTATAATTAACTACTTCATCAATGAAATACTCAATTATATAATGTGTTTGGGAATAATACAATTTGTGCGTTGAAATATTTAATTAAAATTGTCAAGTCTGAATAAGGTTGTAATATGCGTTTTTAGTACCGTAATTATTAATAGGTTTCCTGAGTTGGTTTTATAGTTGAACGTAATTTAAATTGATATTTTATAAAAGTTTCCGGTCGTAATTTATGGTGCTTTAATTCACAATGCTTAAAGGTTTTTCTGAAGATTTCCCGATGGTTTAAATAGCTTTTGTTCCGTAATTATAATTAGATATATGCGTGGTTATTCAAGGTAATGATTTTATTCACTTTTTAAGATGAGACAATGAATGTTGGTTTTGCGTTTGAATAATTCTCGTACTAAAGATGTGGTTTTAATAATAGATTGCCAGTTATCTATTTATGGAATACGATGAGTTTACGTCTGGATAATTTATTTTGGTTATTTTGTTGCGTTATTATAAGATTTTGGTTTTAAATTCGTGATTTAATTTTCGGAGTATTGTGCCAGTTAAATGCCGGGTTGTTGAATTAGAAATTTGATTTTGTTGCTAAAAAATTTCTTGCGCCAGTTAATACGTAATATATTCTCAAGTGTGCTTAAAATTTGCGACTTTTTAATTGTCTCTGGTTTTTGTGTCTTAGAAATAAATTTTTCTCAGTTCTTATATTTCTCTTTCATATACAAAGAATAAAATAGTGATAGCATTTCAAAAACAGCTTGAAGATAATTTCTAGCAATTGCTAAGCAGATTATTTTCAAAAAATTGCACAAAAAATGGTAACAATAGTCAATATACATATATAAATCATAAACTTGCAAATATCAAATATGTTTGTTAAAAATAAAAATAAAATTCAATTGGTTTAAAGGAAAATGAACTTACACTAGTTACTTCGTTGATTTCATAGATTATTTTCTTTGGTTTTTGGATTTGATCTATTCTTGTATCGCCTCAAATTTTTCTTTTGTTGAATTGAACGATTTTTGTTTCGCCTTCAACTTCTTTGTTTGCTGGGATTGAACGATTCTTGTTTCGCCTTCAACTTCTGTTTTGTTCTGCCAAATTCGGAATTGAAATTCTAGACCACCAGTTCCTCGATTTTGGATTCGCTAGTGCCCTTTTGACATCCTTTACGCTGCGCCAGTTAAGGTTCGTGGCTTGCGAGCGGCCTTTTTATAAAGACATTTCCAAACTTCTTACCACATTTATTTATTTACACAGAAATTAATATTGAATTTTGACAATCTTGAAAATGAATTATTTTAAGTCGAAAATATATTAATTAATTGTACAAAGTGAGTTATCTAACGAACTGCAATGTTAAAGCGGAACGATGGATTAACTGCCTTCGAGTGGGGCTCCCGGGCCTTTTACAATATCCCTATCCCCTCACATGGCTGTGGGAACTTGCAGACCTAATGTTTGCTTACACTTGACTCGATTCATAATACAATGTTGCTATCTTAAATCTATTCATAATTACTTTGTTGCGAGCTTCCTTTCCAGCTAATCTCGGTACGTGACTGTCTGTGACCGCCTGTGACCTGACATCTGCAGTGTCACTTATCTCTGTGCTACAAAATAGCGTTTCCGTTCCCATAAACGTTAATAAACTGAATGAATTGTCCTTCGTTTACATTGTTGCACATCACTTAGCGCATTTTCTAATACTTCTAATAATTCCTAATTATTAGTTTCTTTATATGTATATAACAATTGGGGGATTACATAACTCGCTTCAAAGAAGAAATTTTAAGTTTTGGCGCGTCATCAAAATTCTTAAACTATTTAAATTAAATAACAGACTTTTTTTGTATCACTTAAAAAATTTAGATGCCCTCATATTTTGCACTTTTAAATAAATTTAGTTTTAACTTTGTCATTAGTACAAATTGTTGTCACTAAACAAATTTCCGTTAATTTATGTGATAATAGTATGTTTATGTTTATTGGTGTTGGTGACACCACAGTTTTTGGTCAATGCATGCCATGCAGGTTACACCATTGACGACATATTTTTTATGTTTAGAAAATCAATAATTGGTACAAAAATACCACTGTATGTGCTAGATGTTTAAAACAATAAATTAAAGACTCTCGGTAGCCATATTGTAATAATTTCAACATAACATGGTGTCAGATCTGTGAACCCTCGAAACAAAATGACCGACTACTAAGTGAGGTTAAGGTTAATTAGCACATGGCTGAACAATTTATTCATATCTAAATTAAATAAAACAGTTTTTGTAACTGCTGTTGATGTTGCCATATATATATATATATATATATATATATATATATATATATTGCTGTGCCTTTGGGATTTTATGTCCCTATGATGGGCTGTCATAAATTGCTGTGATATGCCCCTCAATTGGGCGTTATTAATTGATATTTATTTTATATTTTTACCTCGACTAGCTCACTGAATAAATCTTATTTTAACCTTTAAATGGATTCAAATAAAACAGTTCTAGAACACCAAATATAATAATTGATAATATGTACAATGCTGTGTAAACTAAAAATTTTCCCTTGGATAAAATATTTACAATTACCAAATTTATGCTTTCCTGAAAGCCAGCAAAAATATCTTTTAATTACTCTCAAGTACCTTCGAACGTTCCAAGATGCTTTTCCCTGTTTTCATATTTTTCAAATGACTTTTTTGATTATTCTTACAAATACACAATGTATAGCAAATATTAAATTTGAAACCGTCTTTCAATAATAAAATGTTTAAAAATCGCTAACCTGGAATGGTTACTGGAGTTCCATCATAGTTTGTGGTCTGCATCCCTTGTTGTGTCCGCTTTACTTATTGGCCAAAATTATTCAGTTGTGATTTCTGGTATTTTTAGATTTGCGTTAAGGCTTAGATCTTGACATGAACATTGAGTCGTATTAACAAAATTGTCTCCACAAAATGGTATCAACAAAATGCCGTCCCAATAAAAGAATCGCCTCCAAAAAACCGTCCCAATATAAGAAGGCTCAACAAAAACCGTTCCAATAAAGGAATGGCATACAAAAAGCCTTCCCAATATAAGAATCGCGTCCAATAAAATCCGTCTCAATAAAAGAAGCCCTGTTTTGTTAAATATTAGAAATAAATTTAATTAATTGTTCAACTTACATCTATTTCTAGATCGGCCTATTTTTCGTCGCACAAATTTTTGAACTTTCTAATTTCATTTATATTGAATTTTATTTCACCAATTAATTACGTAAGTTTTTTACGGCATCCGAGCATAGTTGGTACTCGGTTGAATATGTACTAAATGTTATTCATTTTCTATTGTATTTATAAGCCCTTCCCACCAACAGTTGTCATTGCCGTGTTTATAATCAAGGCTTGTACTTTGCCTTATCTGGCAGAACTCGGAATTTTCACAAATTCCCTAGTTTAATTCTTTGACGAAATGCTTCATCAATCACTTCAGCGATCAGAATATTACAGTATTATAATAGGATTACCAATTTTTGGCTTTTATCAAGTCACGTATTCAATGTTTGTCAATTGAAAGTCCACGATTTATCATATAATTGAACCGCTTGGTGTTTATTTGTTTGTTACAGAATGTTGGTTTTGTGAACAAATGTATTCTTTCTAGTCACGTAACGTTTTTCTAATAATGGCGTATTAAGATGCGTTTGCATGATAATTACGTTGATATTGTCCACGTAATTATTAAATATTTGGAGTGTCAATTTATCTATGTTTCCCGGTAATTTGTTTTGATGCAATTAGTTGCTTGTAAAATCTTATCTTTACTTGTAAACTATAGTTAAACATTTATACGACGCACACATTACTATTCTAATCAAATGATATCGGATTATTACTAAAGGAGCTTCTTTCTCATGCATTTAATCACATATCTTTTATATATAGTGTCCTCGCAATTGACTTTTTGTAGAATAGTCGATTAACTTCTATAATTGATGGAATTATTTGATTTGCTTAAAGTTATAGTTATTTATATCTATCCTACTACCCCTATGACTTAGTCTACCCTTAAATTACTCTATTATCATACCATTATTCCCCCAAATTAAAATAGTAAATTTTTAATCAGTGCCCTTTTTGGCGCCCAACGTGAAATTAAATCCCCATTGATTAAAATTCTTATATTTTTATTTTATTTGCCGATTCCTTTGTTTTCAATTGTTCCCCCAATATTATTTGCAAAATCTAATTAATCCTATCTCTAAATTTCTATCCTAAATTCTATCTACACCTATCTTAACTTATGATTATGTCCCAATTCTAATCCTTTATCTATACCTATCCTAATTTATAACTATATCCCTATTTAACTCCCCTATTTACACTATTTATTTTTACAATTTGTACATTTCTCCATTATTAAAAGTTTTTTATATGCAATTATTCTATTCTTCTTATTTCCAATATTTACTATCTTTTCAAACTTATTTTCTGAAGTTAAATTATTATTTGCATTATTTTTCCCCCTAATATATCCTATTTCATATCCCAAAAATTTTGTTTCCCCCTGAAAGAATTCACATTTCTTCTTGTTTACTTTTTCCCTACTAAATTTAATTCTACCAAAATTCGTTCAAAGTCTTTGCTAAAATTTCCAAATTCTTCATATGGTCCCCATATCACATCCTTATTTACAAACAAACTAAAAGGAACTACTTTAAACTTATAAATTTGCCCTTTTATATAAAAACCTGTATACCTTTTTGATTCGCTTTCTAGTGGAATTACTTTAAACGGCTTCGTGTCTACAACTTCTGATTTATTCACACCCTCTGCTGCTATTCTGGATTCTGATTCGTAATTCTTCATTAATGACGCCTTCACCCTTTCTTTCATTTCTTCTGGACATCTTATTTCATCATCTACATCCCCCTCTACATCAATTTCACCCTCAAATTGATTAATGTTTAAATTAAATTTCCTAATAGACATCATTCTCCCCATTAACCTTTCCCGTTTAACAAAACCTTCAGACACTAACGATGCTTCTGCTCCCGTATCAATGAGTATTCCACCTCTACTATTTCCAACTTTCAATTTAATTATTGGTAATAAGCTTTTATTCAAATCATTTTCCATTTCACATTTTATATATTCGCGCTGGTGTTCATATCCATTAATTCTTAAGGGCTTACTTGGTTTGTCCTCATTCAAAAATCCCGTTTCGACGTAGATGGTCTTGCCTGACCCGTAATTTCTGCATAGGTGCGGTTTGTTCTTATTGGTTGTGCTGATTGTTGTGTATACTGATTTATGTTCCTGTCGTGGTTTGTTTGCTCTGCTTCTCTTCTTGGCAGGTTTCTTGTATTCCAATTCCGTCTAAAATTATTATCGTTGCAGTTATTATAATTATTTCTATAAAAATTTCCCCTATAATTTCCCTATAATTTGGTGTATGATTTTCAGTGCTCCTTTGCATTCTAACTACGTTTTCTTGTTGCCTTTGTATCCTACTTTTCGCCACACTACTTTGTCCCAACTCATCACAACGTTGTAAATATTCCAGGAAGATCTCCCTATTCACTATAGTTTGAATCATAACATAGTGTCTTACCTCTTCTCCAAAATGTCCTGCTAAGTACTTTATCAAAGCTTGTACTTTGCCTTATCTGGCAGAACTCGGAATTTTTACAAATTCCCTAGTTTAATTCTTCGACGAAATGCTCCATCAATCACGTAAGCGTTCAGTATATTACAGTATTATAATAGGATTTCCAATTTGTGGCTTTTATCAAGTCACGTATTCAATGGTTGTGAATTGAGAGTCCACGATTTATCATGTAATTGAACTGTTTGGTGTTTAGTTGTTTGTTACAGAATGTTTGTTTTTTGAACAAATGTGTTCTTTCTAGTCACGTAACGATTTTCTAATAATGGCGTATTAAAATGCGTTTGCATGATAATTACGTTGATATTTCCGACGCAATTATTAAATATTTGGAGTGTCAATTTATCTATGTTTCCCGGTAATTTATTTTGATGCAATTAGTTGCTTGTAAAATCTTATCTTGTAAACTATACTTAAACATATTTATACGACGCACACATTACTATTTTAATCAAATGATATCGGATTATTACTAAAGGAGCTCCTTCTTTCTCAATGCATTTAATCACATATCTTTTATATACAGTGTCCTCGCAATTGACTTTTTGTAGAATAGTCGACTATCAATTAGATGGAATTATTTGATTTTCTTAAAGTTAAAGTTATTTATATCTATCCTACGACCCCTATGACTTAATTTACCCTTAAACTACCCTATTATTATAGCATTATATATATATATATATATATATTGCTATGATAATAGGTTCATTTAGGGGTATATAGGGTCACTAGGATAGTGCGTTTTATATAGACATCGTGAGAGTCCAGAAAACTAGACATTTTACCAAGAAAAATGCGAAATTTGACGATTAGGCAAAAAGGCAAATACCAACGCCCTGTATATAAACTATAATTATAATTATATTCAAAGAAAGGAAGAGTATTTGTAAAGATTCAACTAAATAAATAACCTTGCAAGTCATAAAACCACATGGAGAGAAGCCATAAAACAATACGCGTGAAGAATTGCTAAAAATGTATAATATATCATGTACATTGCAGGCAACCGACTTGTATTATTAGGTTAAATTTCATTACTTGTCTTTCTTGCCATAATTTTATGTTGGTAACTACAATTAGTAATTTATGGTTTGTTAACTGTCCTGCAGAAATTAATTGTTAGCAAATATACCATGTAAATATGGAGAATGTGTACATATATAGGCAACAAGCCGAACGTATGTGGTGTACGTTTATATATATTGCTACGATATCGCCGAACACTCGGTGTATTTAACGCTCAGTTGCTTGCTGCTCGCCACCTCTCTGTGCCTGTAAAATAATCTAAAATAATTTTAAAATCAACCTCAGTTATACCCTGCACAGAGTAAACGACAATATGATAACAGAGAATATTTACCCACACCTCTAACACTTCATATACCTGAATAAGACAGACGAAATTTACCAGATTTTGTATAATAGGCTAAGAAAATGTACAATTTATAACTCTAAGTCCTTGTAATATTATTAGCTATAAAAACTTTTGAATCATAAGAAAATAAATACTCTTATTAAATTTCACTACCAAAATTTTAAGCAATTAAAGTCAGCACAAATAGTTATGTTTTATATTGTAAGCTTCATTGAACGTTCAAAAAAACTATTCCCTTTTTAACGTAAATTTTACGTACTAACTAAGATTTTTTTGTTGACCTTTTACACAAAAATTACCTGTATTACATGTGAGTTTTATGCTTATGAAATATTTAAAATAGGAAATGCAACATTCTAGAAATTATAAATTTAAATTCTGACCTTGTATCTTTTTATTGACTCCTACGGAAACTTCGTGACCCACATCGATTATTGGTTCCAGTCGTTGATCCGTAGTTTGGCTGTTAACCCAGTAATCCACAGTTTTCCAATAACTTGTAGACGTTCTTTAATGAATCCTTTAGTTGCTTATGTAGTTTAACAGCATCATTAGATCTTTATTTATATTATTGCTTAGATTACTTGGAGAATTTTTTAGATCCTTACTCAGATAGCTTCTTAGAATATTACTTGGATTCTTACTGAGATTTCTTAGAATATTACTTAGAACATTACTTAGAGCCCTAAATTAATAAATAGTAAAGATTATGTTTACTTTAATTAAATTTAGACTTACGTTTTTAATACTAACGGCAAATTTTCACTAACTCGTAATTCACGCTCACTTCTACTATTTTTCACTTGAATTTTATTTTATGTCACTTTCGACTTAACTTAATTTCAGATTCACGTAATAAATTCGTCTAGATTGGTACAGCCGTGCGTCATTAATGGAATGAATGACTCTTATCAGTTTTGGTTCTTTGTATAGACCAAGTTCATTCCCTCCTATCTCTTAACCTATTGAGTTTTATTCAAAATATCTTACTCTGTGCATTTAATTGCACGTATTTCAACGTTTTGAATTGGGATTTGCTAACAAGTGTTGTTATTTATGCTTGAAACATCACGTAGACAAATTTTATAAAGGAATTTATTTAGTTTTCCATTTAATTCTGCACGTATCCCGAAACTTATGATTTCATATTTTGTTTACCCGTGCCGGACTTTACAAAAGTGCGGCAAATTTCTACATTTATAATGTCACGTACGCTTTTCGCTCCCTATACCTTATGGCGTTATGAAATATGCTCGTTTTTCTAAATTTTGTTTTATGCGTTTTATTGCCTTCTATTGCTTACGCAATGCGTCAAGTTTGAAAGAGATTTGTTTCACGTTTAAATATGCCTGATTTGTATCTATTTGGAGTTTGTGAATGCTTTAAATGTTTCTAAAATGAATTGAGTTGCGCCCAGGGTTATTTATTCTACTAAATGTGGTTCAGTTATTACAGAATGAGCTTCCTTTTATTTTATACAAGGTGATTTGAATTTGCTTTGGCGTCTGAGAATGTTTTAAATGTTTCGAAATGTATTGAATGACTTCCAAAATTATTTACTTTGATTAGTGTTTTTAATTGTGGTTAGTTGTTGATTTTATACAAGGTGATTGGAATTTACCTTTTAGCATAATGGACGAATTATGTACTTTTTATGATTTAAATGTTTGGTTTTTTATTTTTATGATGTTCACATGAAGTATACCTCCCCTGTGACCTTATATACTCCTAAATGACCCTATCATCATAGCATTTTTCTTCCAAATTAAAATATAAAATTTTAGGTCAATGTCATTTTGGCGTCCAACGTGTACACAAAATTCACATTGCTCCCAAAATTTTTGTATTTTTATTTTTAAACTTACTCTTATTTCCTTGATCATTTGTGCACTAAACTGACTAAATTTTATCCTATTATTCCTCCTTTTAATTCCCCTAGCTATTTACGTTTACCCTACAATGCCTAACTAAATTTTTATATATATTCCCCTATCTTAATCCTCTTTTTTAAATTGATCTGAAACTTACCCCAGATTGCCTCCGAGTCTACATCCTTAAGTTCATAAGTGTTTCCCCTTATTTGAATTACCTATGTACCTATATCTATCCTAGCTAACTTATTTACATAACCTCTAACTAATTTTGTACAATTATTTCCTATTAGATCCCTTAGCTATTTACATTTACCCTATCTAAAATATTTATACAATTATTTTCCCTATTAGAATTCCCTCTTTACATATATCTTAAAATTTTTACAATTATTTCCACATCTTAATCCCCCCCTTATACGGATATATTAAATTGATATGAAACTTACCCCGAATCGCCTTCGAGCCTAGGTCCCTAAGTTCATATGTGGTTCCCTCTATGATATTGTTCTCTACAAAGGGACCTACATATGGCAAATGTAATTTGGCACATGTGTGCAGGTGCCTTTTTACCTCTCTTAAGTTCTTTATGACTACCTTGTCCCCTATTTGATAGATGGTTCGCTTTTTCATCTTTTTGTTCATTCTTTTCATATACTTTCGAGCCCTTTCTTGTAGCCTTCTCCGGGCCATCTGCATTTTTGTTTCAACCTTATCCTCCCTTGGCACAATTTCCCACGGTTGATCAGGATGCACTCCCATAAGTGTGATACTTATGGGAGATTCCTCATTGACTGTTTGGGGAGCATGATTTATAAACAGCTCGACTTTAGGTAGATTGATCTCCCAACTTTGGTGGTCTTAATAAGATGTCATGTGCATGAATTTGTATGTTTTCTGTATGTACCTTTCCACGGGATTTCCCTGGAGATGACGAATACTGCGGAAAACGACCCCTATTTGTTGATTTTTCCAATGCAAGACAAACCGAGCATTATTAAAATAGGTGGCATTCTGTGCTAAAAATTTTTTGAATTTTCCCTCTTCTAAGATGAACTGTTCCAACTTATTGATAGTTCCCATCGTATTACAGTCCCTGGTGGGAAACAACCGTGTATATTTCGAAAAGACATCCACTACCACTAAGACATGTTTATTTCTTTTCCTACTGGGTACTAAATTGCTTAAGTAGTCTATCACAATCAAGTCTAGGAAATTATCTACTTGAATACTTTTAATAATATTCTGGTTGACATGATTTTTATTATACTTGCCCAAGATGCAGAGATGACATGTGCTTAATACATCCTTGATGATCCCTAAATCCCTCTGAGCATAGAAGTTTTCTCTAAATAGCAACCATAGCGTCCTGACCCCCCAAGTGACCTTATTTAATATGCAAATCTTTAATAATTAATTTTGCAAACTCCTTGTTCAACACATATAAATCTTCCCCATTTAAGTATTTTATAAGAAAGCCATCCACAATTTCAAACTGTTTATGATTAGGGATTTCCCTCAATTTGTCTTTTATGATGTAGAGACATTCACTATCATCCTGCATTGTCAAAATCCTCTTGTATGAAAATATTGTACCATCCCTCACTTAGTTATGCATCGCTACAAAAATGCCATTTGATTTTAAGTTAGCATTGATCTTATTCTTACTGAGAGCATCAGCCACTATATTGTTTTTCCTTTTATGTACCTGATCTCAAAATCAAAATCCTGTAACAAAAGACCCCACCTGTATACTTGATTGTTGGCGAATCTTGTGTTAAATAGCGAACACAAGGTGGAATGATCCGTTTCTATGATAAAGTGTCGCCCCATCAGGTAGAATTTTAACTTTGTGACTGCAAAGACCACTGCTGCCATTTTTTTTCACTGATTGTATAGTTGAGTTCATGAGTTTAGAATTCTGGAAATGAATGAGATAGGTCCCTCTACAGCATCCTGAATTAAGTTGATTAATGGCTTTGTCATTTTTGTCCATTTTATCATTTAACTGTTCCTCTCTATAACTTCTTTCTAATATTCTCCCTGCAGTTTCAGATTGTGTCTCTTCCAGGATCACACTTTCCTGAGATCTTATCTCTACCTTCATTCCTCAATGTCTCTCTAGCATCCCGCATTCTTTTGTCCATTTTGATCTAATTATTTTTACAATAAACCCTAAGTTCTAACTTCCTAAATTTATTTCTTGTCTGCCTGTAGTTCCTAATTTTAATTAATATACAGTTTTCGAGTTTCTTCGAGCCCTACTATTATCGTGACATATTTCTTTATGTTCCAGTCCCACAATTTGATTGCCAAATTTTTTTATTTGAGCCCTTCCGTTAATGCATCAGATTTCGTTTGTTCTAGCCACACGCTTCATTTGTCAGTTTTCTTTACGCTTGGTTCGTCCGTTTTTTATGTTCTAGCCCCACACTTGATTCGTCGAGTTTCTTTATGCTTGGGGTATCAGTTTTCTTTATGTTCTAGACCCACGCTTGGTTCGTCAGTTTTCTTTATGTTCTAGCCCCTCGCTTAGGCCGCCAATAATCTTTGCTATGATATCGCCGTACTCCGATGTATTTAACGTTCAGTTGCTTGCTGCTTGCCACCGCTGTGTCTCTAAATAACCTAGGATAAATTTTAGATTTCACAAAATTCGTTTTATATGCCTCGACTAGCTCAGTTCAATCCCACACAGAATGCATGACAATATGATAACAGAGAAGTTTTTGCCCCCCTTTTTATTTAACACTTCCCATCTAAATGAGGTAAACAAAATTAACCAAAATTTATATAATAACCAAATATGTACAATTTGTAGTTCCACAACCTTAATAATATTATTTGCTATTTAAGAAAATCCCCGAATCAAAGTAATAGTAAAAATCAGTTTGTCACCAAATTATGACTCCGTTAAATCAGTTTATAGCTAGCAAAAATAACTCTGTATACTACTGAAGTACGTTGAACATTCAATGACCTTTTTTCTTCACGTAATTTCTACGTATCAACCAAAAAAATTTTTGATGACCCTTTACATAAATATCTCAGTACATACAAAAATTAAAATGTTCAAAGAAATTAATACCTTATGCTATTAATGAATTTTATCTCTGACCTGTTGTTTTTCCTTGTTGAACTCCTGGTTGTGAATACGCGTCTCTGCAAGCACCCCAATTCTTAGAACTGCCGCTGTGTGCTGTTGACCAGTATCCTTCAATTGTTTTCAGTTACATTTTCTTATTGATTTTGTTTGATAGTTATTTATTGGTAGTACAGCTTGGTTAAATGCCCAGTTTAGCACTTAATTGTTTACTTAGTTGAATTTAGTTCAACCCTTAGTTCAATCCTCAGTTCAATAATTAGTTCAATAATTGGTTTAATAATTGGTGTAGTACGTGGTTCAATACTTGGTGTAATACCTGGTGCCCTAAGTCAATAAAATATTAAAGATTATGTTTAATTAGAATTTTGAACTTACGTTTTAAATGTCAAACGGCGAATTTCTGTTGTATATTTGCACCTGTACTAGTATTTGAAATTTTTCAATCACCAACTTTCACTTATATTATTATTTAATTTGATATTTTAACTTCGCGTGTTATCTTGTTTCAGACAAGTACAGAGCGTGCCTTGGTCGCACAAAGACCTATCCTTTATCAGCTCGTGCGGTATTTAAAGGTACGCCTATCACCTGTTACAATGGGTTTCCCAGCTTAGCTTGTTGAATGAGGCGTTGCACTTGTCTTATTGGGCAAGCCTTCAGATTTACATGGAGTTACCATCTGAAATTTCGTCGCAATGCTTTAGCACATCACGTAGACATAAAATTTTGTATTGTGGATTCCGTTGACCATGAAACCTTCTCAAGTCACAGGAATTTAATAAAACTTTCCGTTTAATTCTGCACATAGTCAAATGTATGTTTCCTTATTTTTGTTTACCAATGTGCTGGATTTTATTCGAATTTTATCAAGATCACGTAGTCAAATTTTATAATGGGATTCATTAACAGATGACGTAAATTAGATGCGTTTTTATTGACTCTTTACGTTGTGTAATTTGCTTGTTTTGCAAGATCCGTTTATGGGCACGCATGATTATTAATGCGTCGAGTTTAAAAAAAATCGTTTCATGTTTGTTTGAATTTCAATGTTCTTGATGCATATTTATTTAAAGTATATGAATGCATTGCAATCCTTAAAAATGAATTGGATTGCGTACAAAGCTATTTATCTTACTAAATGTAATTGAATTCTTGAAGAATGAGCTTCCTTTCATTGATTAAAGTTGATTGTGAATCTTATACAGTGTGTTTGATATTGCTTTTTGTATAATTGGCGAATTGCTTATTCTTTATGATAAAAATGTTTAATTTTCTAGACTTTGGTGTCGTTTACATGGAGTGTACAATCCTTGTGACCCTATACACCCCTAAATAACCCTATTATCATAGCTATATATATATATATATATATATATATATATATATATTGCTATGGTACAGGGATTATGCTCTCAAATCGAGCCCCAGCGTTGGGCCAACATAAAATTTCCTGAAAAAATAATAATAATAAAAAAATTTCTTACACTACCTTTTGAACGCCTCCGTAGTTCTGCACACCCTGGCTAGCTCAGCAATCGGCTTCTTTGTGAATACCTACCATCCTAAGTACCTTCCTTTCTCACAAACACAGTCAAATGAAATTACCACTCAAATAATGCAACAAAACATACAACCTTTTTATTTACACATATTAACAAGTTTCCATTACTAAGACAATATTTACTCATTGGTACATCCAGTTTTATAAAAAAACTGTTACCATCTCAATCTTTAAATATTTTAAAATTTTATGATTTTAATTATTTCAACAAATTTCTTTAAGACGAGTAGATGGGTCTGTCATGCAACCCTAGATTGATTTTATTCTGGTTTATTTTGAGCTCATTATAACCCAGTTCTTCTAAATGCTTTTAAAACCTCGCATTTTCATTAAAAATAAATCTAAAGACCCGTTTACCCTTTACAACAATATTTTATATCATCAATAAACATTTTTATACCATCAATAAACATTTTTAAATAATCAATATTAATTGTCTTGTACATATACCCCTATAAATGAGTTTTTATGGTAATAAATACACCCCCAACAAGTCAAAACACTCAAACACAACAATAGCAGCACAAATGTTTAAGCAACAAGCAGGAAATTAATTTTCTTTACATGGAGTAGGCTTCGTCCATCGTTACCTCAGGAGATGTGTACCACAAACCCTCGTTGTTGTGTTCATATACTTAACGATTATGTCTGGATCCAACTGATCCCCACTATCCAACTCTCTGCAACCACCTTTAATATTCTACCCGAATACTTGTCTTTAACATTCCATATCAAGTACCATCCTATCATTCAATTGTATCTTGTAGTAACGGCACCTTTTATAACTTTAGCAATCACTCGTACAAATCACTTTTAATACTTTTATGATCCGTTACAAATTGCTTTACATATTTTAAATTAGGTTGTTGTACCGAATAAACAATAATTAATACAACTTAAGATCTCGTACAAGCAATTACTTTAGAGATCTAAGCGCGATATCAGATAAAGATATAAGAGATATAAGAGAGCTTTAATATTTTCCTCAGAGTATTTATATGCGTTTCAATACCCCCCACGGAACCTATTTCCATTGAAAAGCTTATCTTCTAAACCGATTCTCAAAAATTTTATCGTAACGAACTCCAACGGCTGCAAATTCCCCGTTCATCGTGCTGTTACATAGAAATTCGTTCGATACCCTCCACGTACGCGAGCTTCTCGAAAACTGCCATCCTTCGATCAATGATATTGCTTTGCCTCGTTATAACGTTCTACCTCCCAGCTACCTTCTCCGTTCCACGCATATTTACCGTCTCATTCCGAATCCCACTCAAGCTACAGAAAATCGATATTGTTGTTGGTCTTCACATTTCCTCTTGTATTTTCGACGTGACTTGTAACCAACGCTTTCTTATACGCTTCTGTCTGTTCTACATTATAGATCTTTTCTTTCACTCCGTCTTCAAAGCACTTGTTATTTTAGCAGCTTATACATTGACCGTTACAAACAAAATTCTACAGAATTTTGTGCTAACGTTCGTTTAAGTTTCCTGAACTCAACGTTTTACCTAACAGGGGTTTCTTCGAAACAACCGTCCGTTGAAAATAACAATTCCGAGTTTAACCATTCTTAGGATTTGTAAAACGAACGTTTTCGTTTCTTTAAATGAAATTCTGCGTTTAAATTATTGATTTTCTATACTTGATTTAAAATTATTCCAATTAATTGCGTATCCTTGAGTTTTTATGTACTCTAAAGCTTCTACCCTTTATGCAATTTTAACATTTTAATAACTGTTCGTCTTCACTATCTAATTTTTTATATACACAGTTGATAAAATTTTATTGTCTAGACCTATTTAACCTATAATTCCATGCCTTGCAATACTTAAAAATGAATTGGATTGCATACAAAGCTATTTATCTTACTAAATGTAATTGAATTCTTGAAGAATGAGTTTCCTTTCATTGATTAAAGTTGATTGTGAATCTTATACAGTGTGTATGATATTGCTTTTTGTATAATTGGCGAATTGCTTATTTTTTATGATAAAAATTTTTAATTTTCTAGACTTTGGTGTCGTTTACATGGAGTGTACAATCCTTGTGACCTTATATACCCTTAAATAACACTATTAACATAGCAATATATATATATATATATATATATATATATATATAATTTAAAAGAAAAGTAGGTTTAATGAGTCTTAAATTAATACAAAGTAAAAAGAAATTATTGGCAAGTGACTCAAATTCAGCCACGTGGGCATCCTGTGATGCGTTACGCCCTCATCAAGACAGGTGTAGCAAAGTTGTAATATTTAATACAGACACCTTATGGGAAGTATAGCATCACCTAGCTCACAATTTGTGCCTTCATGTAGTTTTAACTGACATTGCAGGTTTTACCAACAGTTTGCGCTTTTCTTTTAGATTATAACTTTTGGCTATATATATATATATATATATATATATATATATATATATATATATACATCTGGTGTGAATTGTTGAAAAAAGATTCTGTATTATCTTGCTATAGTTCAAGCAATCTAAAACCCGATTTACGTCATAGATGTAATTAATAGGCATAGCAACATAAACCAATATTTTTGTCCTTTTCTATCTTTAACAAATTTTACGCATTAAGTTGGTCAAAAATCCAACGTTGCCGACTACTCTAACAAATTAGTGTTCAATTAAAATAGGGATATTTAAATCTTGATAGCTGCCTTTCGTGCTAAATTCCCATCCATCTCAGTGGCACATCGTTAAGGGACCCACTTTCCATGGTCTAGGTCCGAAGTTCGTTGCTTAACTAGGTCTGCTTTTTTATTTATATTGCTTTTTTTTTATTTTTCATCTTCTACTATACATAGGAGGAGCAAAACGAACTTTTTTATATGCGGTCTAGAATATGTAAATTATCACTTACATTTGATAAAATGTATGTTGCATTTACTGAAAAAAGGTTTTGCAACGCCTAAGTTAGTGTCTCTCTCTTTTAATTTTATCATTATACAATTGTTAACATAGTTTCTGTGTTTACTTTAATAACTGTCAAACAACGGACATTTACAATCTTGTTTGTCTATGTGGCACCAAGCGTTATCGATGGTAACACCACAAATTTGGAATAATTCAGTAGTCCATTGTCACTAATTAGTTACTGAATGTTGGGGTAGAGAAGTAAAATATGATACTGGAGATGTTGCACCTCTTGTTATTAACGTTGATGTTGTTGACAGTTGAGACCAAAGCAGCAGTTGGGACTCTGAAGGTATTGCTTAAATGTTTCATGCATTCCATGTTGTGTTATATGTCCTTTACTGTAAATGTCTGGCTAATAAAATATACATTTTGTTTTGACAAGTGCATTTCTAATAATGTATGTAATTGATGGTGTAATTGAATGTAATTGAAAGGCACCATAATAGGGGAAGAAAAGTTATTCTAAAATCAGGAATATCAAACTCTTGATTTAAGAACAAGTTTATTGTTCTTATTGCTAAATCGATAACATTTGTGTGGGGTTTTTTATGTAAAATTTTTTTAACATTTAGATTAAGTAATCCTAAACATTTTTTTTTAAATTTTGCTCTGTGTAAGTTTTTCGATATAGTCTTGAAAATTTTCACTCATACATATTTGTAAGTGGTAATGATAATATTACTTCTTTAATAAATAACTTGTCATTTCTACTTTCTTGTGATATAATGACAGTTTGAAACATGATAATTTTTTATTAACCAATCATACCACTCTGAATAATTCCAATAAAAATCGATAATATTATGTAACCACTAATCGTGCTTGTAGTCACAACATTTTAATATTTTTATATCGGCAACGGTGCTTTTACATGACATCATAAATATTGATGACGCACATAGGATTTTAAATTGCTTGAACTATAGCTTAGATTAAATGAAACAATGGTACTCCAACATCAAAAATTTAATATCGAACATTCGTAAATATACAATAATAATTGCAACACACATTATTCAAAAGATTACTTACACACAAGCATTAAACCTATAAATGTAATTTACAACTTAAGTTTATAAGAAATTTTTCACAAGCACTAAATATTTGTATCGATAATTAATAAGTGAAAATAAATGGCATTGTATTTATCTTAAAATGATCGATTTGCGTTGCATTGAATGCGTTTTACGGTATCTTACAATTAATTATTTTTACATATACAACTAAACGTTACTTGCTATGTATCTACAATATGCTTATATCATACAGGGTGATTATTTATATACGCGCAATTGCATATTTTGCTTGTACATCAAATAATAAAAGTACACTTGTATTATACAGGGTGTAACCATGAATTTACGGAAATCTCGACTTTTTCGAATTCTTTTATATATTGGTGAGATTTATTTGTGGAATTTGGGTTTCAATGAGGTCATTGAAACCTAAATTCTACAAATAAATCCCACTAAAATATAATAGAATCCTGAAAAATAAAAATTTCCGTAAATTTATGGATACACCTTGTACAATACAAACGTACTTTTATTGATTGAGGTGCAAGCGAAAAATTCAAGTGCGCGTGTATAAATAATCACTCTGTATGATATAAGCGTATTGTAGATAAATACCAAGTAACATAAGTTGTATATGTAAAAATAATTAATTGTAAGATACCGTAAAACGCATTATTTTAAGATAAATACAAAGCCATTTATTTTCACTTATTAATTATCAATACATTTTTATAAAAAATACTTTTCATTGCTATAAATAGCATAGAATAGTACTAGCTTTACGCATTTAGCTTAAGAAACTGCAATCAATATGTATTTTAAACCCCAATTTAAATAAATTTTGTGTACGGAAACACGAAAGCAAATATATTTATAAAATGCAATCCCTTTCGCATTAAAAAGCAATTAAAGTTTAAAATAATTACCTCGTGGATTACAAAAATTTATTTCTAGAATATTAGGAATATAAAAGGATGAGTCATCGGTATTTAGAACTATGTAAATATCTAATTAATAAAAGAAACATTTTATTCCAAGAAGCGGCCTGATCATTGAAAAACCCACAAAATCCAAGAAATATCCGATAAAATTGATTACCTTTCGCATTAGTATGCGACGCCACAACATGAGGCAGCGCGCGTCACGAAAAACTGACACCAGATAACAAGGTAATAAAGCTCGACAAATTTGAACGCTAAGGAGGATTTCCAAGAAAATTATGTAAGGTAGGCGTAACCTTTAATTTATATTTCTTAGAAATTATTTTATTTTTGAAAGAAATGATGTTGTAAATGCTTTTGTATGAGAGAAAATATTTTATACTGTATAAATGCTTTGTAATATTGCTGTGTTTTATTTCATTTGGAAACTTTGTCAATTCCGTTGAGCTAGCCAGGCAAAGTTATAAAGGAAGGTAAGTGAACAATTTGAAGTTTTACAAATTGCTGTATCTGTATCACAGCACTCCTTAAGTGAGAGGTCATTGAATCTCAAATTCTACAAATAAATCCCACCAAAATATAAACGAAACTATAAAAACGGAAAACTCCGTAAATTCATGGTTACACCCTGTAAATACAAGCGTACTTTTATTCATTAAAGTACCATGCAAAAACGCAAATTGCGCGTGTATAAATAATCACCCTGTATGATATAAGCATATTGTAAATACATAGCAAGTAATGTAAGTTGTATATGTAAAAATAATTAATTGTAAGATACCGTAAAACGCATTTCAATGCGAACGTAAATCGATGCATATAAAAATATTTTTGTATTCGCTGTAAATAGCATAGAATAATACTAGCTTTACGCATTTAGCATAAAAATAAATAATTTCGTGTATTTAAAAAACCAATTCTAGTCTTAATTTTGTCTACTGAAACATGAAAGCAAATATTTTCAATGAAATGCACCCCTTTTTGCATTAAAAAGCAATTAAAGTTTAAATTAATTACTCCGTGGATTACAGCAATTTGTTTTAAATAAAGAATTTTGTAGAATATTAAAGGATGAGTCATAGGTATTTAGAACTACATAAACAAACTAATTAATAAATAATCGTATATACTAAAAAACGACCGGAATACCGAAAACCTACAAAAATCCAAGAAATATCAGATACAATTGATTATCTTTAACATTAGAATGCAACGCCACAATAATAGCATATGTGTAAAACAAGGACAAACAGCGGCCGTCACGAATAACTGGAACAATATTACGTGGAATAAACGTCGTGATTTTCGACGCTAATTAGTTTTTCTGAGAATCCTTGCATCATAATGTACCACACTATTCTACAATCTTCTGGATATAGATAATTTAGAGTATATAAAGAAGCGTTTGATGAGGGAGGGGATTCATTCGACTTTTCCATTTCATTCATTCGTTAGATTGAGTCGATTCTTAAATTTGATCGCGAAATGTTATTTTAAGTCGCGAGCGGTTGCTATGCGAAGATAGTATTTAAGTTTGCAGTTAGCATACTGTAATTTAATAGTTGCGAGGTTGCAGTGAATAAAGACACCATGTTTTAAACGTAGCTTACAAGGAAGAATCAAAATTATTAATTACAAGAGGGAAAATTCGTTAAGATAACACTATTTTAAAAATTTGAAGGAAGATTTAAGCATAATGTACTTATGTAATTGCTGTTTGAAACGAGTATTTTAAATATGGAAAATCTTGTAAGCTGATTTGGACATCAATTTAAAATAAGAAGATATTTTATTACGAGGAGCGCTTTGGTGGATTCTGCAAGTATTACTTTTAGATTTATTTTTAACTGATATTGGAGTATTTGTATCTAACTTAAGATAGAATAATAAGTGTCAATTATGTAATAATTTTTTTGTAAAGGATTTTTACCAGGAGAATTTGTGTTGAGTGCGAAATACTCTGAATTTTTAATCGATTATCTCTCAAGGATTTTTTGGCCAAACAAACCTTACAAGCGTGACTATAAACATAACCAGGTAAACCATCCATACGAATAAATTTAGTTCTGTAAATTTATAATAAGGTAAGGAACCTTTAATTTATACTTCTTACAAATTATTTTGTTTGAAAGAAACGATGTTGTAAATGCCATTGTATGAGAGAAAATATTTTATATTGTATAAATGCCTTGTGCTATTGCTGTTTTTTATTTTATTTTGAAAACTCAGTCAATTTTGTTGAGCTAGCCAGGCAAAGTTAAACAGGAAGGTAAGTGAATAATTTCAAGATTTACAAATTGCTGTATCTGTATCACAGCACTCATCTAATTAGTAATGCTCAACGCGGCCTTGTCACATCATCCTTTTAGCAGCATTCCAACGCGAGACCATTTTCATATCACTCTTTTAGCGACGCCCTCAACGCGGGCGTTATCATAGCACTCTTTTAGTGGCACCCAACGTGGAGCCCTTATCACACCACTTTTGGCGGCATCCCAACGCGGGCTTTGTCACAGCAATATATATAGTTGTGAATCAGATGTCCTTTCATTGGGAGCCACAAAAGTTGTTCTGAATGTTCGGGTACAGCCGCGCTGACCAATATTCGGATGCAGTGGATGCTTCCTTAATAGAAAATGTGAATTTGTGCCCTTTTTTCTCTTAGCTGAGCGACAAATAGGTGTGAGTTTTGCTAAAATGTAATGAAACAAAGAAATCTCAAGAAACATTTATGAACAATCCTTTATACACTCAAAACATCTTTCTTTTACACACATTATCTAAATAATCTTTTCCCACACAGAGATAAATAAAGTTTATAACTGTCATTTACAGCTTCAGTTTAGAAAGAAAAATTATTTCATTACTACTCATGCATTAAAACATCTTCACCTAATTCTTGTTAATAATTAGAGAACTCTATAATATTTAATGTGTAAGTCACAAAATTCTTTTTAAGATTCTCTTGATAATTTACATATCCTTGTATTACCCTATTTGTCAGTGTAGTTGATCAACGAACCTGGTTAGAAAATTTTGTAATGGTCAAATCGCTCTAAACTCTGACCTCAAAATTGCTGAAATAAATTATCCATTGACAAATAATTTTTATACGCAAAATAAGAACTTATTCTAGCACATTATAATACTTAAATATCCTTCTAGGTTGGAAGACAAGGTTATACTTGCAGATTGAACTGTTAAATTTTTTTTATGACTATCTGTTTTCGTTTATAAAACATTGTTTTGAAAAATTCTTGGTTCCAAATTTTTAGAACTCCATTAATTAATTCTTCATCTGTCGAAGTATACATCTTTGAAAATACATTTATTTTTATTAGCTTATAATTAGCTTGTGACCTTGCACTAATATTATGTATATCGAAGCGATAAATTGTCATTGTTCTCTCTAAAATAATTATGCTTCATAACTTATGTTCAAATTTCTATGTTACAAATCTTGAAATTACATGTTGGATATCGAAGGAATGTATGACCTGCTCCTTATTAAATTCTGTCTGTATAAAAAATTCTAAATACGTCATATTTGTCTTTTACATTATACATTAAGTTCTCGAAGTATTATTCACGCATTATGCAATAATTACCCACAATTTTGCTTCCTTATCTGTTTAATGAGCTGTCAGTATAAAGTTTAGCTGTCGTAAAAAGCCTCTCATCTTTTCTTAATTCATAAAATCCAGTCATGGCTATTTCTCTCTTATGAACTGCTGTAATAAGTAGAGCTACTAAAACGTGTTATCTTGTCAGTTTTATAGCCTTTTTCAGTAGTAGCACGTTCTTTGGATTGACCTATATTCATTGATAGAAAATAATTAGCTTGTTGACAAAGATTCTCGAAATCGTAGTTTGTTTAAGCAAATAAATATGGTATATTTGTTTTGGATTAAATGACGTTTACTGAGGTATTCCTAATAAAATTGAGTTTACATTTTATACTAGTTTTGCGCTCTTTTCAGTCTGCATCTATGAAATATAAAACTTTTATCTTTCAGGAGAGTAAATGTTTATACACGTATTTTTATATTAATACAATGAATGAATGTAATATGGAACCTTGGTTTTAAGATAATGAAGTCATTTAGTATTTTAAAGCAAGTTCTATGGTAAGTGCAATGAAAATTTGTTTTAATGTATTTTCTAGAGAATATCTACACACGGATTTTTAATTTCGCAATTAATAAATACTCTTGTATTTTCACTAATTTTAAAATTAGACTTTGTTTTTAAACGGTATCTGTCCTTTAAGCATTTTATTTTATATGGGAATACACTTATTTTATGTGCTAAGGGAATATGTTTCTATGTTTATACAGGGTAAAAATTAAATATTGGAAAATTTGCTTCTTTTTCAATTTGGATAGGTTTTCTCACAAAATTCGGTGCTCAACGACTTCTTGTAACCTCATTATCCCATCATTTTCTCCCAAAGTAAAATATAAAATTCAAAATCAATCCCGCTGAGTTTACGTTGAGCATTATATTTTTGCATTGATGAGTAGTTTCTTTTTTTATTTTTAACCACATACTATATACAACTATTTCTATTAGGCTTATAATACACACGCATAATCCTTTTTCTATAGCGACCTTTCTCTTCAATCACATGTTTCATAATATCTCGACATCAACTTAGCATCCTCCAACTCTCATTTCATCACCCGAATTCTTTCATTGTCGTACTTTACTTATTCAATTCTATTTACACATGATCTCATCAAGTTAAAAAAAATATTTCTCCCTCATACATAAAATACTATGAAAAACTATCCTATAAAATATCACTGTCATAAAAAATGTGGCCTATAATATTCTGAAAATGGCCTAGAATCTTTTTACTGTAACTTTCTGAAATAGAGCGATTCTGCATTAAATTACAACGACCTTGATCGAAAACGTTAATCTAAACCTCTTATGTTATTCTCCCAACTAATCCAAACTTAACAAATATCTTATTATAAGCGGATTGTAACTCCAGTTTGGTCAATTTTTCACCATCGTTGAATTTAGGGGACACCTGATCTATCGTTGGGAGAGGATATTGATTGTCTTTAATGTAAAGGTTTAACATTTTAAAATTTCCACAAATTCTAATTGTATTACCCGTTTTTAAGACAGGAACTATAGGAATAGCCCATGAACTAGTAGTTACTGGAGTTAAGATATTTTCTTTGACTAAACGATGAAGTTCTTTTCAGTTCTTTCTGTGAGTGAAAACGGTAGAGTGTATAATTTACAAAACTTAAGGTCGACATACTTATTAAGTTTAATTTTTAAAGGATTACCACTAAACATATGTACTTTTCTGTGAGAACTGTGCTATATCTTTTAAGTAAATTGTTTAATTCAACCATAGAAAAATTTAAAGAAACTTTAGTATTATGCAAACTAGTAAAATTATTGCAAAAATATAATTCCATGTAGCTTCTGGGAATAATGTCCAGAACCCAAACTCAATTTCTACCAACAATAGCAGGTTTGTCCTTACAATTTTTTGGCAAATCAATAACATAAATGTAACGTTTCAGAAGTATTTTTAATTTTACATTGACTATAATTTTTCATTTAGGAGTAAATTCATACTAAAATGGGATGAAAAAATAACAAAGATAGATTCGAGTTCTTTAAGATTAGAGAACAAGATACCAAATTTTTGAAAGGATATAACTCATTTACCAGCACCACTATCGATCTCCATGACTAATGGGATGTTGTTGATCTCTCGCCGGACAATCATTGGTGGTACCTTTGAAGTTGACAATAGACTGGGACTTGGATTTTCAATAATCATGTTGACAGAGTTTTCGTGAAAATACAAATCTTAAATTCAAAACATCATTTAAAGAATGACAATCGTGTTCTTCAGATTTAAAGGAATCCAAATGGCAGAGTCTAGTTTTGTTATACCTTCAACATGCAGCCTTTATGTGACCGAGTTTGTTGCAGAACGAACAAGTGTAACTTTTGAATTTGCAGTTTTTAAAATCATGATTATAGCTCCCACTGCAGGCATAACAAAGTAGTTTTGATTTTGAATTAACGTTATTGTGCATAGAAAATCTTTTGTTATTCATATCGCTCCATTCGTTGAGGTTTGGAGAGGTTGTAACATGTCGAGGTAATTTTGACATGGCTGTAGAATGTAAAATATGAACAAGATTTAAGTATTGACGAATGTAATTTAACTGCAATATTTACGCTACTGAGTTCAGAGTTTCCTTAAATGTTAACCTTTTGCTCTGACTAAGTAATTTTGTAGCACATTTATTATTTGCAATGAAAAATTGATCAATGCGATAGTTAAATATAGCGAAGTCTTTAGACGAAAACGCCGGCAACATATAAAACAGTGGTGCAATAAAGGTACGTCCTGATGCAGAAATAAGTTCCGAAGTTGTAGTATTACTTAAATTAGTAGTAACGGCCATTGTAAAACACATGGTGAATGTACTAGTTCTATTGTAGAGACATAAATGTTGAATATAAATTTGATTTTCTTGTTGCTTGCCAGTGTAATGTTCTCGACAAGTTGGATTACTAAATAATAAACACTAGTTTACTATTCAATTTATTATATGAGGAGAGGCATTTAAATATTCATGTTTCATTTAGTTGTTACCATATGTACGAAGAAAGTCACTCACCCACTGCACCCCAGTTGACCAACATACATAACTTGACATCCAAAATTACTAAGATAGCTACAATGTGCTTATATCAAAAGTTCATTTTAAGATTAATACATAACGAATTTTTTTTTACTTTGTTTTTTTATTGAATGGAATGATACTGCCTAGTAATTTTGAATACAATTAACCACTTAAGAATTTATAATTTGTATTTTGAAATGCTAATGGAATTATTTCTTGCAAATGTTAATATTACGAATAATAGGTCGGTATGCAATTGTCTATTCTGAAAGGATCTGCACCTTGACGACGTTCTAAAATACTAGAACAGGTAGAATGGCGTGCGCGTTTCAATGAGCTAAAGAGCCGAAATATAGGTTTAACCAAATTAGTGGAGACTTTAGTGAGGAACCAGACTAAGACAGGCCCCCGAAAGAGGGCATCAACTTTTTCGATATTTAGAGTGGCAGAGACCATAGCGGTCGGTATGACATTCTAAGACACACTACTGCGATGTGGAAGGCATTATAATTTGAATAAGGGCCGCTATACTTGCGGCCACGTCCCCAATGCTTCACCCGAAGGTACTACATTGGGTTTAAACGCGAAAATAAACATGCTTCTAATTTATTCTAACTTCATAATCAATCCACCGTATATAAAAATGTAACAGACTGAAACGAAAACTAAAAACAGGGTTTAAACAATGGTATCCCTAGCGATGACTTTGGTGCTCAACACGCGTAGTCATAACGCGATCTAAAACTTTCCCCAGCACCGGTAGCAAGCTAATTGGACGATAGCTGTCCGGATCTAACGCATCCGCCTTTTTAGGTTTGGGTATAAATCTCACATTCTGGATTTTCCAGCACCGCGGAAAAACGCCCCTTTCTAAACAAAGATTAAACAACCCGACAAAGACACACGGGGCTAACAGGCACGCCTCCAGAGGTGCGTCTGAAGTGATTCCATCATGCCCCGGTGCCTTTTTAGGGTTCATCCTCCTAAGAGCCCTGACGACCTCGTGAATTAGGATTGCCTTATCGGCACCTGTTTCTTGCGCCTCTGCAGCTTTCCGACGTACTAAATCGTGCGACCCTTCATCCTCCTCGGGATTATCCGATGGGAAAAATTTCTCTAGTAAATATTCCGCTGTGGTTTTAAAACCTTCCGTGTATTCGCCATTTGTTTTCTTTATATTACTGAGTGCGACTTTTTGTTGTTTTCCTCTAATTACGCGGTATGCGGTTCCCCAGTGTTCTTTCTCTGAGTTTCGCGTGCAGAATTCTTTAAATTTATTCGTTCGAGTTTCTTCTATTAATATTTTATATTTGCGGTAACTTTGATTATATTCTATTCTCCGTTGTTCTCTTATATCTCCCGAGGCGCGTTGATAGCGGCGCCTTAGGCTACGCGTTTCTGCCCGCTTGGTGGTTAGTTCCCGGGTCCACCAAGGTACGCTGTCTTTAAATGTTTTCTTTTGCTGCATGGAATACGACGACGCGTCTACCACCGCGTCGTTTAATTTTTTGCGAGTGTTTCTATTTCGTCTGCCTCTCGGCAGTTAAATAGCTCATTTTCGAGCGCAGGGATACTTTCGCCAAATTTTTCTTTAAACCGCTCCCAATTTGCTTTTTTATTACAGAACCGCGGAAATATAGTTAGCTGCTCGTTTGCGCTTGTTTTGGTTTCAACGTCCCATGTTATTAATTTATGGTCAGAGAGGGTTTCCTCGTCCGACCTTAATTTCCAATTACAAATCGTTTCTAACATTTCGTGCGAGACTGCAATAATATCTATAAAACTGCTGCCTCTATGCCCCTCAAACGTAGGTAAATCATTAGTGTTTATCACACTAAGGTCCCATTCCGTAAAAAGAAAAGCAACCTGCGAGCCTCTATCGTCTTCGATAGGGCTGCCCCATAATGGCGACTTAGCATTAAAGTCTCCCGCGATAATTAGATTTCTATTTCTACCGATTTTACGAAGGATTCCTTCAATTTGATTTATTAAGTCCTCTGTTTGAGGATTCTCCCGCCGGGAATCGACCGGCGGAAGGTAAGTGCTTATCACGTAAAACGTATGCAATCCCGTTTTTATTTCTGCGGTGGTTATGAACTCATTCGACAGATTGTTTAGGATTATTCCGGCGCACGTCCCATTATTTATTATTATTCCGCTACGCGGTCGTTCGCTATTCGTATTTAAAACGGTAACCCCCCTCCCAAAACCTGTTATTTTGTTTCCATACAGGTGCGGTTCCTGGATGAGCTCGATGTCGATTTTATTTTCGTTCATTATTTTAACGAAATTATTTTGTAGCCCCTTTGCCTCTACCTAAATTAATTTGCGCACATTTAATTAACGACCTCCTCTGAACATCATCTAATGGCCTAGGATCCATAGTCGATGTTCCTGGTGATGACTGCCTTCAAACGCTGCACCGTAGGGCACTGGCTGGCTTTGGCGTCGTGACGAGTATCGACCCTGACACTACCAACCCTGTCGTTCGACCTCGCACAGACCACACAACAAGAAACTACCCGCCTACAGTTCTTGAACTCATGCCCAATCTCGGCGCAGTTACCGCAAAACTGTATGCGCTCCTTACACTCCGCTGACCTGTGGCCGAACTCGTAGCAACGGAAACACTGGATCATTGAGAAATGAGATGTGGAAGGCAACGGGAAATCACCACATTACCTCCCAAGTACACTGCACACAGAAATTGTTAAACATGATGGCATCCTCTGGGGTAAAAAGTTCCGGAGGTAAAATAGTCTCCAATTCGGATCTCCGGGAGGAGACTACTTCGGGGGATGTGATCCGAAAGTATAGAAAAAGATCCGTGAACATTCTGCGAGTCGGAGCGTCTAATGTCAGAAGTATGAAACAAGTAGGTAAGCTAGAGAACCTAAAACTCCAAATGAATAGGTTAGCACTAGACATAGTAAGAATTAGCGAAGTCCGCTACCCAAAGGAGAGGAATTTTTGGAGTGGAGCCTTCAGGGTAATTCATACAGGATCAGAGGAAGGACATTCGGGTGTGGGGATAGTTATGCGAAAAAAGATAGGATCACGTGTAGAAAACTACTCACAAAAGAACGAAAGAGTATTAATGGTTAGCTTTGAATCTAAACCAGTAAATACAGTAATAATACAAGTATACATGCCTACCTCTAGCTACAGTGAGGAAGAGGTAGAGGCGATCTACAAAGATATTTAAGACATACTAAGATACGTAAAAGGACATGAAAATTTAATAATTACGAGGGATTTTAATGCAGTGATAGGTGAAGGTAGGGAAGGAGCGATAGTAGGTTTATTTGGTTTAGGCACGGGAAATGACAAGGGAAATAGGCTGGTAGAATTTTGCGACAAGAACAACTTAACCATCACAAATACATTATTTCAACATCATGCTAGAAGACGATACATGTGGAAGATGCCAGGAGTTATAGGAAGATATCAAATAGATTACCTTATTGTTAGACAGCGGTTTAGAAATCAAGTAAAAGACTGTAGAAGCTACCCAGAAGCAGATATAGACACTGACCACAACATTGTAATTATGAAGGCCACACTTAAATTTAAAAATCTGAAAAAGAGGAATGGAAAAAGGCACTTTGACTTTGAGAAGCTAAACGATAAAGATATCCACGAAAGGTTTGAAAAAACGTCAAATGAATTGCTGAAAGACATCGGGAAAATATCTGATACTAAGGAAGTAGAAACAGAATGGAATAACATTAAATCCAGCTTAGACATGGCGGTCAGAGATATTCTGGGGTATACACAAAAAGAAAATAATAAACCATGGATAACAGAGGATATCCTGAATTTAATAGAAGAAAAACGAAAATACACAAATAGATCAGACGAAACAGGAAAACAGAGATACAAAGCCATAAAATGGGAAATTATTTGCAAATGCAGGAAAGTTAAAGAACCATGGATTGATGAAAAGTGCAAAGAGGTACAGACTAAGATTGAAATAGGAAAGAAAGATGAAGCATACAGACTAATTAGAATCAATTTTAGGGATATAAAACTGTATAGCAAAAATATAAGGGACGCGGGAGGAAACATCATTATAGAAAATGTTGAGAAAGTGAGTAGATAGCAAGAATATATAGGGAATTTATATTCAGGAGAGGAACTAGCTGCATTAGAAAAGGAGTCAGACATTAAAAATGATGACCTGGGATATCCTATACTTGGAGATGAGTTTGAATTAGCATTAAAGAGTCTGAAAAATGGTAAGGCGCCGGGTACAGATAAGGTGCAAGCAGACACTTTAAAACCCGCTGGACAAGCAATAACAGAACGTCTCTTTCGACTTGTAAGCTATATGTATGAGACAGGCGAGATACCCAAAGATTTCAAATGTAACATCATAGTAACTGTACCAAAAAAAAGAGGCGCCGATAAATATGAAAATTTTCGAACAATAAGCTTGACAGCCACACGCTTCAAAAATATTAACCAGAATTGTACTAAGACGAATGGAAAAACGAGCTGAAGAAATACTGGGAGAAGATCAATTTGGGTTTAGGCGAAACAGGGGAACACGGGAGGCTATTTTAGCTCTGAAGGTGATAATGGAGAAAACAATAGAGAAGGGGGAAAGCGTATATATAGGGTTTGTAAATTTAGAAAACGCATTTGACAATGTAAAATGGAAAAAAATGTTTGAAATACTCAAAAAGATTGGAATGAGTTTTAGGGAAAGACGGATAGCACATTGCTTATACAAAGAGCAAACAGCGGTAATATAATTAGAGCAAGAAAGTAGTGAAGTAAATAAGGGGAAAGGGGTGAGACAGGGATGTGATTATCCCTATTAATTTTTAACTTGTACATAGAAGACGCAATGAATACTGTCAAATGCAGGAAGACATTTGGAATTAATATGCAGGGACAAAAGATTGATATGCTTAGGTTTGCAGATGATATAGCGGTATTAACATCTAGCAAAGAAGAGTTAGAAGCTGCTGTTAATGAAATGGAAATAGTTCTAACAGAGAGATATGCTATGAAAATTAACAAAAATAAAACTAAAGTTCTAGTATACAAAAGAGGGGAAAATAAATTAAAAAAAGAAATACAAATAGGTAACAAGAACTTACAAGAGGTTAAGGATTTCTGCTACCTAGGAAGCCAAATAACGCAAGATGGGAAAAGCACAGAAGATATAAAACAAAGATTAGCACAAGGTCGTGTTACATTTAACAAGAGAAAACAACTACTGTTCAAAGACAACAAACATAGAAACAAGGAAAGGATTGCTTAAAACATATATGTGGAGCACAGCACTGTATGGTTGTGAAGCCTGAACAGTAGGAGAAGCAGACCAGAAAAAGAGAGAAGCCATTGAAATGTGAAGCTACAGACGTATGATGAAGATACCATGGACAGACAAAGTTAAGAACAAAGAAGTACTAGAAATGGTAGCGGAAGAAGAACTATGTGGAAAACAGTAAAAAATAGGAGAGATAAGAGGATAGGCCACATACTAAGACATGAGGGAACAGTGCGGTTTATATTAGAAGAAGAGATAGGAAAAAAGAGAGGTAGAGGTAGACCTAGGTTAGACTACTGCACACAGATAGTGAAAGATGTAAGCTGTGAGAATTTCAGGGAAATGTGTAGGTTAGCTCAGAATAGAAATCAATGGAGGTACGCTTCCAACCAGTCGCAAGATGGAAAAAGTAATGACAAAAATAATAACTGTACTTAAACATGGTGATTATTATAAACAACTACAGATATTGGTTTTGCAATACTCTCAACTAATGTTAATTGTGCGAAAGGATTTACTTGAAAACTATTAATTCGACAAATGTCTAAGTGTTGGGGGATCCTTGATAGCTACAGGCTGCTTAACCCTCTTTACATGCCACTGAATCTCGGTGAAATAGGGCATATAATTAGAAAACAATAGAAGGGAATCGAGTTGTATATAGGCTGTTGTGAGAATTGCAGGGTGTAGGCTAGCACAGAACATAAATAAGCTGAGGTACAAGTCCGACCAGTTTTAAGATGTAAAGCCCAATGACGAAAAAATAAGTGCTCTTAAATCTGAAGATTATTATAAACAACTACAGATGTTGGTTGTGAAATATTTTCAACTATTGTTGATTGTGCAAAAGGATAAATTGGAAAAACTATTAATTTGACAAAGGTTCAGGTGCTGGGGGAACTTGGCAGCCAAAGGCTGCTTACCCCCCTTCACATACCACTGAATATCGGGGAAATAGGGTATATAACTGTAAAACAAAAGAAGGTGACCGAACTGCATCAAACAAGAAAGAACAGCAGCTATGTTCAAAGACAACGAACATAGATACAAGAAGAAAACTGTTCATAGCATAGTGTGGAGCACAGCACAATACATCTATGAAATAGGGACAGTAAGAAAAGCAGACAGAAAGAAATAGAAGCCTTCTGGAATGTTGTGCTTCAGATGTATGAAGATGGTAGTATGGACAGACAAAGTTAATAACAAATAGGTTGTAGCAATAGTAGAAGAAAAAAGATATCTGTGGAAAATGAAAAAATAGGAGAAAGAGAAGGACAAGATACGTTCTAAGGTATTTCTGGGAAATAGTACGGGATATACTACAAGCAGAGATAGGAAAAAAGAGGTAGGTAGACCGAGATCAGACTTTCGCACACAGATAGATAGATGCAGACTGTGCAAATTTCAGGGAAATGTGTAGGTTGGTTCAGACTAGGAAACAATGAGGGTATGCATCCAACCAGTTCTAGGACTGAAGACCTAATGATGACGATACAATTGTGTTGTAGTATAGTAGTAATCATTTATTAAACAAATTTTATTAAATAATTTAATTAGATGCAGCATTATCTAAATTTTCTTATTTAACTAGTTTGTTTAATGTATTCAACATATGCTCTTCTTATACTAAAGCTTATTTCAGTATAGTTCATACCAAGATCTAAGGAAAGAACTCAATAAAATCAAGTATTATCATGCCACGGACATCTCAGCTCCAAAATTATATCAAGATGAATCTGAATATACTGCTAGATTTTATAAGTGTGAATGACAAACCTGATTGTGTTTATTTTCTATTTTTCCAATTAAGAATTTTTTAAGTTTGAAACATAGAAATCCAGAATAACTCTTTTAAAAGATTATTTGTTATTTTTGTTATACATTTTTGTGCCAGTAAATGTGTTTCATGTAGCTGCATAATAATTGTATATCATAACAGCAATATCGTTTTATATTTTGTAATAATCAGAAAATTTAACAAGCAGTTTAGAGGTCAAACATGGTACAAGTTATTTATTTTAAGCGAAGGTATGCAGAGTTTCAATTGTAATAATATTAAATGTAATAATAATAAGACATTAGGCATATCTGAAGTATTTTAATTATTACTGACTTTTTTTTTTATTTTAAACATTTTTACTAAGTTTGTACTTTATATTAATATGTTGTTATTAAAGGAAGTAGCCTTACTGGAAGTGATAAATCATATGGACATATCAGTAGTGTATTTACTTCATGGATAGGAGCATTGACAAAAACAGGTATGCGTCAAGACAATTTTGATATGTTGGATTACCCTTTTATCACTATGACTAAATTTCCTGTAGGATTTGTTATCAATTTTGGTATAACTGTATAACCTATTTTAATATTTTTACTTAATGTTAAAAACCATAGGTGGAGCTGTAAGTGCACGTTCTGTGAAGCGTTTAGATAGACTTGCAAGTTCTGATGAACCTGAATCTAGAGATTTATGGTGGAATGAATTAAGAATGGAAATTCGTGCTCATGCACGGTCTTTAAACTGTAATGCTGTTTTAGCATATGTAGAACATGCAACACTCTGGTAAGGTCATGATCTTAAAATATTGTTTTATTTATGCACGTATAATTTTAGTGAAGGTATATGTGTATTAAGTGCATCTGGTACTGCTGCAGTTGTTGGTGATATTAGTGAATGTAGTTGCAATTCACCTGAGCTATTGAAAAATCCACCTGAAGAACTTCAAAAGGATAAGGTTTGCATATTTTTTCTCACATATTTTGTAAATTAGAGTTTTTAGTTCAGCAACACTAATCCTCTTTTGGAGAGTCCTTTAAGCAGTCCTTCTATACATAGCCCATCATCTTGTTCAGTATGTCATTTACCATATGCTGGAACATCCTCGGCATTTCAGTCTACAACAATAAACAAATGTACTATGTGCAGGTAATTCTATAATTTTACTCATGAAATGGCGTTATGCGATTTTTGATATTTCCTAAACACTTGTAAATATTATTTTTTGCCATGTATTTATTATGCTTTTTATAAAAAGGTTTCTTTTGTATGCTCCCAATTTATATATTAGAAACATCTTTTCATGTCAATTAACCTCAGTTTACAGGAATGTTTTATTAAAATAAATGATATGCACTTTATTCTAAAGATAAAATTGTATTATGAAAAAAGTTGAAATAATTAACTAACATTTGAATATTTTTCTATTAATATCATCATCATCATTAGGTCTTCAGTCCTGGAACTGGTTAGACGCGTACCTTCATTGTTTCCTATTCTGAACTAACCTACAGATTTTCCTCAAATTTGCACAGTCTGCATCTATCACTATCTGATCTAGGTCTACGTCTACCTCTTTTTTCCTATCTCTGCTTGTAATACATCCCATACTATTCCCCAAAAATGCTTTAGAACGTATTTTGCCCTTCTATTTCTCCTATTTTTCCACAGATATCCTTGTTCCCCTACTACTTCTATACCCTATTTGTTATTAACTTTGTCTGTCCATGCTATCATCCTCATACATCTGAAGCACAGCATTTCAAAAGACTGCTATCGTTTTTCTGTCTGCTTTTCAATATGTCAGTATTTCATTGACATACTGTGCTGTGCTCCAAACATATGCTTTCAACAATTTTCTTCTTGTTCTATGTTTCTTATCTTTCATAATAGGCGCTGTTCTTTCTTGTTAAATGCAGTTCGGTCCCCTTTTATTGTTTTACAATTATATACCTTATATCTCCGACATTCAGTGGTTGTGAAGGGGGGGTAAGCAGCCTGTGGCTGCCAAGTTCCCCCAGCACCTAACCATTTACCGATTAATATATTTTCCAATATACTTTTTTGCACAGTCAATATTAGTTGCAGATATTTCACAACCTACACCTCTAGTTGTTTATAATAATCATCAAATTTATGTGCGCTTATTTTTTTGTCATTCCATCTCAAAACAGGTTGAACACGTGTACCTGCACTTATTTATATTCTGAGCTAGCGTACACAGTTCCTTGAAATTCTCACACATCATGTATACAGCTCAGTTCCCTTATATTGTTTTCTAATTTTTTGCCCTATTTCACCGAGATTCAGTAAAGGGGGTTAAGCAACCTGTGGCTGCCAAGATCCCCCAACACTTAGACATTTGCCAAAATAATAGTTTTCTAGTAAATCCTTTCACACAATTAACTTTATTCGAGAATATTGCCCAATCAATACTTGTAGTTGCTTATAATAATCATCATATTTAAGTACAGTTAATTTCTTTGTCATTAATTTATTCATCTTGGGACTGCTTGGCTGCGTACCTCTATTGATTTCTATTCTGAGCCAGCCTACACATCTCCTTGAAACTCCTACAGCTTACATTTTTTATTATCTGTGTACATTAGTCTAACCTAGGTCTACCTCTTCTTCTCTTTTTTCCTATCTCTACTTCTAATATATTCCGCACTATTCTCTCATGCCGTAGTATGTGGCCTATCATCCTATCTCTCCTATTTTTTACTGTTTTCCACATATTTCATTCTTCCCCTACCATTTTTAGTACCTCTTCGTTCTTAACTTTGTCTGTCCATGATATCTTCATCATGCGTCTGTAGCACCACATTTCAAAGGCGTCTACCTTTTTCTTGTCCGCTTCGCCTACTGTCCAAACTTCACAGCCGTACAATGCTGTGCTCCATACATATGTTTTAAGCAATCCTTTCCTTGTTTCTATGTTTGTTGTCTTTGAACAGTAGTTGTTTTCTCTTGTTAAATGTAGCACGACCTTGCGCTAATCTTTGTTTTATATCTTCTGTGCTTTTCCCATCTTGCGTTATTTAGCTTCTTAGGCAGCAGAAATCCTTAACCTCTTGTAAGTTCGTGTTATATATTTGTATTCTTGTTTTTTATTTATTTTCCCCTCTTTGCATACTAGTTATATAGTTTTGTTAATTTTCATACCGTATCTCTCTCTCTCTTAGAACCGTTTCCATTTCATTAAGAGCAGCTTCTAACTCTTCCTTGCTAGATGCTAATACCGCTATATCATCTGCAAATCTAAGCATATCAATGTTTTGTCCCTGCATAGTAATTTCAAATGTCTTCCTGCATTTGACAGTATTATTGCCTCTTCAATGTACAAGTTAAAAATTAATGGGGATAGGGCACATCCCTGTCTTACCCCTTTCCTAATGTTTGCTTCTCTACGTTCCTGCTCTAATTCTATTACTGCTGTTTGCTCTTTGTATAAGCAATGTACAATTTGTCTATCTCTATAACTCATTCCAATCTTTTTGAGTATTTCGAACATTTTTTTCCATTTTACATTGTCGAATGCTTTTTCCAGATCTACAAACCCTATATACACGCTTTCCCCTTTTTATATTGTTTTCTCCATTATCACTCTCATAGCTAAAATAGCCTCCTGTGTTCCCCTGTTTCGCCTAAACCCAAATTGGTCTTCTCCTAGTATTTCTTCAGAGCCCGTTTTTCCATTCGTCTTAGTACAATTCTGGTTAATATTTTTGACACGTGTGCTGTCAAACTTATTGTTCAAAAATTTTCACATCTATCCGCACCTTTCTTTTTTGGTATAGTTACTATCACGTTACGATTGAAATCTTTGGGTATCTTGCCTGTCTCATACATATAGCTTACAAGTTGGAAGAGACATTCTGTTACTGCTTGTCCAGCGGCTTTTAGAGTTTGTACTTGCACCTTATCTGTACCCGGCGCCTTACCATTTTTCAGATCCTTTAGTGCTAATTCAAACTTATCTCTAAGTATAGGATATCCCAAGTCATCATTTTCAATGTCTGACTCCTGTTCTAATGCAGCTAGTTCCTCTCCTGCATATAAATTCCCTATATATTCTTGCCATCTACTCACTTTCTACGCATTTTCTATAATGATGTTTCCTCCCGCGTCCCTTATATTTTTGCTATACGGTTTTATATCCCTAAAATTGATTCTAATTAGTTTGTATGCTTCGTCTGTCTTTCCTATTTCCATCTTAGTTTGTACCTCTTTGCACTTTTATCAATCCATCGTTCTTTAGCTTTCCTGTATTTGCGAATAATTTCCCATTTTAGGGCTTTGTATCTCTGTTTTTTTGTTTCGTTTGATTGATTTTGTATTTTTGCCTTTCTTCTGTTAAATTCAGGATATCCTTTGTTATCCATGGTTTCTTATTTTCTTTTTGTGTATACCCCAGAATATCTCTGGCCGCCATGTCTAGGCTGGATTTAATGTTATTCCATTCTGTTTCTACTTCCTTAGTATCAGATATTTTCCCGATATCTTTGAGCAATTCATTTGACTTTTTTTTTTAATCTTTCTTGAATATCTTTATCTTTTAGTTTCTCTAAGTCAAAGTGCATTTTTTCGTTTCTTTTTTCAAATTTTTAAATTTAAGTGCGGTCTTTATAATTACGATGTTATGGATCTGCTTCTGGGTAGCTGCTACAGTCTCTTACTTGATTCCTAAACTGTTGTCTAACAAGAATGTAATCTATTTGATATCTTCCTATATCTCCTGGCATCTTCCACGTATATCGTCCTCTAGCATGAATTTGAAATAATGTGTTTGTGATGATTAAATTGTTCTTGTCGCAAAATTCTACCAGCCTATTTCCCCTGTCATTTCTCGTGCCTAAACCAAATAAACCTACTACCGATCCTTCCCTACCCTCACCTACCACTGCATTAAAATCCCTCGTAATTATTAAATTTTCATGTCCTTTTGCGTATTTTAATATGTCTTCGATATCTTTGTAGATCGCTTCTACCTCTTTGTCACTGTAGTTGGAGGTGGACATGCATACTTGTATTATTACTGTGTTTACCGGTTTAGATTCTAATCTAACCATGAGTACTCTTTCGTTCCCTTGTAAGTAATTTTCTACACAGTATCCTATCTTTTTCCGCATAACTAGCCCCACACTCAAATTTCCTTCCTCTGCTCCTGTATGAATTACCCTGAAGTCTTCAGTCCAAAAGTCCCCCGCCTCTGGCCACCGAACTTCGCTGATCCCGACTATGTCTAGTGATAACCTATTCATTTCGATTTTTAGGTTCTCTTGCTTACCTACTTGCTTCATACTTCTAACATTCCACGCTCCGGCTTGCAAAATGTTCTCGACTTTTATTCTTAACTTTCCGATCGCATCCTCCGAAGTAGTCCCCTTCCGGAGATCCAAATGGGGACTATTTTACTCCGGAATCTTTTACCCCAAAGAATGCCATCATTTTATTATAATTTATGTACGCTGTGTACTTGGGAGATAATGTGGTGGTTTCCCGTTGCCTTCCATGTCGCGGTAGTGTGTCTTACACTGCCATACCGACCCCTATAGTCTCTGCCAATCTAAGTACCGAAAGAGCCACTGCCTTCTTTCGGGGATCTGTCTTAGTCTGGCTTCTCACTAACGACCCTACTACTTTGGTTGGACCTGTAGTTTGGCTCTTTAGCTCATTAGAACACGCAAGCCATTTCACCTGTTCTAGTAATGTAGAACTTCGGCAAGGTGCAGGTCCATTCGAAATGGTTCTATTAATATACTCTTTCTTATATATGTAGATATTCTATGGACCTTTAGGCCATTTTAGAAGGTAAATTTATATTGTATAAAGTTGGTAGGTCACACACTGTGTCACAGAACATTCCTTTCAGATCATTTGTGGTAAAGAATTTAAAAGAGTAAGTCTTTTAAATGGTTTGGAACTTTGAGATCAAAGTAAATATGGTTTTGTGAGAAATTAAAACAAAATAAGCCGCAAGCTAATCAAAAACTTAGAAGTGTTTAATATTGGTTGACAAGCATTGCTATGTGGGCATTATCTAAAACTTCGTATGCCATTAGATTGATTATGATGCAAAAATTTGCAACGTTTTTATATTTCAATAGGAAGCTACTATTATTAGCGTACAATGTACTAATATAATAAAAACTTTTTATTTGTGCCCTATTTTAAACTAAATACGTTTTCAGTCATTAAATGGCTATCATCAGTATCAACATTTTAAAAAACAGTTTAAGTTGTTTGGTAACTGAGAATATTCACCTCACCATGTGAACTAAAGTAAATCTTTCCAACATACCATTAACTGATGTTGCTTTGAACACCTGAGGTTATTAACCTTACTGCACAGACTGACGAACTTTACAATACAATACACAGTGAATTCACTTTGTGTTTCTCAATCACCAGCCTGCACATTTAGGAAAATATCTCCAGGTGTTCAAAGAAACATAAGTTAATTGTATGTTGGAAATGTTTACTTTAGCTTACTTGGTGAGGAAAATACACTCGAAAGTATTCCTAGACAACCTTAAGCGTTTTACAGAATGAATTTGTTGTGTAAGCATGCATAAAAATAAACGCCAAAAAATTAAATGTCTAGTATTACAAACATTATTTAATGTATATTTCAGAGACGAGAAAAATAAACTGTATGCTAAAGAGAATCTTGGAAATACACAATAATGATCACTGACTGGCCTTACCAGCCATTAATCTACTTTCATTTGTCTGGTTATAGTTAAGTCTCATAATCTACTTTCCTCGTTGCTAACATGTACAATGAGATAATTCCTATAATTACTGTTGGTATCATAGTGAAACTTACCCTTCTAAGTGCACGAAAAAATTAAAAAAAAAGCAAAAGTAATTAGCAACCTAGAAATGTATAATATGGAATGTCAACAGTCATCTATAAAAAATTAACTAAAATATTGGTGCACAATATTACTGTGCGCATGAACAAAATTCATGGCAATTCTAAAATAACTAACGTTATAAGAATACTTAAGCTAGCTAGTAGAGCTTTATTTAAGATGAGCTTTAGGCGGGCAATTATTGATTTTATACCATTAATAATGTCAGTTACTTAATTCCTAATGGTCTCCAACTTTTTGTCAAAATGAAATGAATAATTTATTGATGTTGCTCTTATTCAGTGGTTCTTTATAACAAAGAGTGCTTAATTTATGCATATTATGAAAAACTAAGGTACTTAATTAGCAGACTAGACTATGATAACCTTCAAACAGCCAATTCTGTTATGAAAATAAAATTTTAAGAAATGCTAGCTGTTTAACTAGTTGCACTGGCATTGCAAATCATAATGTTTCTAGTGGCGTTACACACTATAACCTAACCTTGTGTTTGAAGTTCTTTTTATTATGTTGGTGATAGTATTTACTAAAGCATGGATCCCATATTGGTAAAAATTATCCTTTGTTAGGTGGGGTATAAATGAAAGAATTAACATTTACAGTGTGCAGCAGCCGGCAAGGTGACATGCCATGCATATAATGGAGTTTCAGAGCAGAGCATCTATAATATTACTTCTTTATGCGATATTTCAACTTTTATAGTATATAAAAATAAATTGATAGTATTATCACTGTAAACTATAGCTCTTCTAGTGCTCTCGGTTAGTACAGTTTTTAAAATACTTATACTTGAAATGTGTTTTATTATGCTGCAGCTGGTATTTATTATACCATACAAACAATATTTTACTTAAACAGGACCTTACAGAACCTACCTTAGTCAAGGTTTTACCACTAAAGCACTCATTAAAACAGACTATATTTCCTTAGAGACAACATTTTAGATACAAAACTATCTTACCAGATAGATTAGTTGAAAATCAGAAAAGCTGGCCATATAAATAAAAATATTGAAAACAACAGGTTAGTAATATTCTTAAAGATATAACATGCATAAGTAGTAGTGGTCTAAGGAAGGGATCTTGAGAAACACCAGTCGACAGCAGCATGGACTCTGATATTTGCTCGGGTGATTACTCAAATAAGTATTTACAAAGGTCAAAGCATCGTCAAATAAACCATTGTTATGAAGTATAGCCAACAGGATTTTGTATCAAATGCTTTGCTAAAATCTTTCAAAAGCAATAATATTACTTCCGCAATCTCTTGTTTTTACTATAGTATGAGTTACATTTTGCAGGGTTAATACACAGCTATGATTAGGTCTAAATCCCAATTGATATTTGGGTAATATTCTATTTGAAATGAAAAAGTCACGTAATTGGCTGATAATAATTTTTTTGAGTATTTTAAAAAGGGTCTAAGATCTTTGTAATTTTTTGGGGTTGATTGCATATAAGGACAAGAACAACTAAGGCTTCCTTCCATATATTCTGAACATAACTTTTGGTTATACAGCTATTTATTATATGAGTAATAAAATTTAACAAAAAGAGTAAACACGAATTAATTACAAACATTTTCAAGCCATCCAAACCCAAAGAATTTGATTTAATGTTAAGGAAAATTTTCCTTGCAGTTTCAGGATCCACTGTACTACGCTTTAATTGACATCTGATGTTATTCACTGTATTTGAGTTATAATCCTTATTTAAATCAGGATCAAATTTTTCCTTAGGTATACTTGCTTTATCGTAATCATTAATTTTGTTAGCGTCTGATAGACGAGCAGGGATAACAGAAACAGTGGAAGGTGTAATTTGTGAAGTTTTGTCTTTCCAAATGTATGTTGGAGATCTGTACTGTTACTGAGTTGTTTAAAATATTTCTTCTTTATTCACTTGTACATGGCATTAGTAAAATTATGAACCATTCTGTAATATTCTCAGTGATCCAAACGTTTAGTTTTCATAAATCTAGATTTAGTTTCGTCCCTCAATTCCATTAATAATTTAAGATTAGCAGTAATCCAAGGGTGGTTAAGTTTAGAAATTCTTGACATCACTTATCGAGTGTGAACATCAAACAGGCGTATTGAAATCGTTCATGATATTGAGCTTTGGTTGTTTTTTTTTTAATAATGTGATAGTGATACATCTGTTATTATATGTTTTCCATTCCATAGTGGGAATATAAGTAAATATTGTGAAAAGATTTCAGGTAGGAATAGTTTCAGCTGTTTTATTAGGTTTTTATATGTATGGCTGTTGGAATACTGGTATCTAATTTTGTATTATATTGTGTAATTTTGAAGATGTTATGATTTGCTTCTATTTTCCGATTTGATGCCAATTTTGCCATATATTTTAGGTTCAATTAATTTCTTCTTATATCTAGGGGTGGTATATTTGCTATGCATTGTATACTAGTAGCTGGGCTTGTTCTATAGGCACTTGTTGCTAATCTAAGAACTGTATTTTGAATTATGTCTAACTGATTTATATAATAAGGTTTGGTGGTGCTGTATGTGATATATCTGTAGTCAAATTTTTATTTGATGGTACTTTGTTTATCTTTAATGGCTGTTTTGTGAGTGTTTTCCGGTTGGTGTTTGAGAGAATTTTTAAAATATTGTTTTGTTGCAACTCTTTTTTGAATCTGTTATGTGCTTTCTCCATGTTAATTTTTATCAAAGTAGATGTCTAAAATTTGATGTTTGCATATTCTATTTGGGATTTGTTTATTAGAAGTTTTGGATCCATATGTTGTTTTCTTTGTCTGCAAAAGAGTCCTGCATTTGTTTTTGTGGATGAAAATGTGAAACCTATTTGTTTTGCCCATTTTTATATTTCTGTTATGTTTTGTTGTAGATTTGCATGTATTATATTGATGTTTTTGCCTTTGTGGTATAATACAATGCCATCAGCAAAATTAGTAGTTGTGTTGATTGCTTCCCCATTGTTGTTATTTTGTTTATTATTAGAAAAAATAATATGGGACTAAGTAGTTTCCCTTGCAAACTCCATTTTCTCGCTTTCTTGGTTCTGATATACATACATTTGTTTTAACACAGAAAAAAATGGTTTTCCAGAAAGTTTTTATGTAGTGTAGTATTTTTCCTTGTATGCTGTGTTCGATTAGTGTTTGTATTATCACATATTTCCACGTGGTGTTGTATGTCTTATATAGTTCCAAGAATATTGCCACTAGATAGGTCGAACGTTTTTTCTATTTCTATTTTTAGTTCAAGTTGTAACAATTTTATTTTCGCAGTAAGAAAATCTATTCAGGAAAGGTACAACGAATGTTAAAACACCTTTATTAACTAAAGTAATAATACGTGTAACAATCAAATTCTTACATTAATACAGTATCTAGAGTTGTTAGTCTATTTGTTTCGGAGTTCGGTGTATTTTACAGCCACTGGCGCGCGCGTGAGAGGTTTTGACAACCCCACTCCGACGAGATAAGAACGCGGCAAAGGCACTCGTCGATAGGTAAGAGCAGCGACAGCATGCATTTGAAAAGAATGGCGAGTGACCTCCGGGTCGCATTATTTATGTGACACACTTCCTGAGTAACGGTTGGTATTGTATATTCGTTATCATAGTACCTAATTTAACAATTTGTTTAGCGCAATTACAACTTACAAACTACGACTTAGAAACAACGCAATGGAAAATTATATTTATAACGAAGATTAGACAATGGAAGCTTACGCTACAAAAGTCTATGCACTTTGAATCAAAGTAAGAAACACACTTCGCTGCAACACCTGTATTCGAAGTATGGAAGGCAGGAATAATTAGTAGCAGATTCCGCACGGCGATGTGGTTTCCATTCCAGCCAAGGACAACAGCCCGGGGTTTGGTTCGTAATAGCTTTAAGATTTCCTCAGTGCTTCCTTCTAAAAGCACGTTATTTCGTTTTGTTTTATAGAAGCACAAATTTGTTATTCAGTTTATCTGTAGCTACGCTGGTTTTCTCCAGTAACAAATTTAATTTCACTTAGTTTCGTAAATATGTGACTACACGTGGCTTCAACATAAATTAACAGCTGCGGTTACGTCACCTGTTTGTTTGAAATATGCCGTCAACAATTGCACAAGTGCTAACAGATGTTTAGTATTACATTAGTACCACCTTCGATAAAATTAGAGAATATCTTTGTGAATATTTTGATTTCAAATTGATTTTAATATCGTTAACTTAAAGAGAAAATTTTGTATATTAATTTGTAAATGACCTACACAGATCTGATTGGGTTATGAAACCTTAGTATAACCAGTCACATAAATTGTAATATATTTGAGTAAGGATCAGGTTGATAAACCTTACATTAACTTTGCAAGAATTTCAAGTATTCATTTTATTTTATAGCATTGAATTTTATTTACAGAAACGAAAAAAATTCTTTCTAGTAAATTGATAATCCACGCTTAAAGTCTTTTTATTCTGATCTAGTTTGATCAGACCTGATACACAAAAAGCAATAAGAGTTAAATTTTTATGATACCCTTATGTAGAAAATATTCTCTATGCATTTTTAAGTATATTTGAGGAACACAAATAGTGTTCCCATTTTCTATGTGACTTAATTATTATTCTTCCTTACAGGAACAGCGTCTTATTCTATTAAGACATATTTTTGTTAGAGAAGGCAACCTTTTTTTGGTTGGGTTACCACGCCCATACAAAAAACCAACGTGGGGCAATAGTTACACTAGCGCCCAACGTGTGAGGCGTCGAGATTTGTTTGTTCAACGTTTGGGGCCTCGAAATTTGTTTGTTCATAATTTGATTAACTTCGAAATTTGTTTGTTCATAATTTGATTAGCTCGAAATTTGTTTGTTCATAATTTGATTTACCTCGAAATTTGTTATTCAAAATGTAATTTGCTTCGAAATTTGTTAGCTCAAAATTTAATTTGCTTTGAAATCTATTTGTCCAAAAATTATTTTGCGTCGAAATTTGTTTGCTTAAAGTCGATTTGACATTTAGATTTGTTTGTTTGCTTTTGATAAAAGATTGGTTGTAACATTAACCCTCATACAGTCAATTGATTAACTTGGTCAAATTTATTTTTGACTTTCGTTCTATTTTGACCCCATATAATTTTTTTGATATTGTTTTGGCAAAAATTATTTTACCAAAAACACCATTTGATTTTTACCTCTAGTAGTACGAATTTGTTGTGATAATTTTTGTAAGGTTCAAATCATTTAGATTTACCAGTTTGATTTCATTGAAAAATTAGGCTTTTGTAATCATGTCGGATATTCCGAATTGTTTGTCTGCTTAAAGAAGAACGGGAGTAGTGAGTGAGAAACCAGTTTTGGAGAAAAGGAAAATTTTTAGGAAGACTGTCAGCTAAAGAAGCTGATAAGCCTGTTGTTTGATTTGTTTGAGTCAATAAAGAACATCTTTGTCGAAATTTGATGATAAGGCTAGAGATTCTATTTTGAAGGTACATTGGAGTGAGCTGTCGTTGTGTCGTTTGAGAATTGCTCTTTGTGCATAAGCACGTTTTTGATTTTGTTAGCAGATTTTGTTTAGATCGGCATTGCAACGCAATTTAGTCTAGGCGGAACTTGTCGTCGTGGTTGGTCGCTCAGCAGTATGTCAGTCCAGACGAGACTCCGGAAGAGTTGGTCGCTCGGCATTATATAAGTCTAGACGAGACTCGAGGTGAGTTAGGCGCTCTAGAATTTTTTTTGCATCTTTTTTTTGATTTGATGTAAATTTTGGTATTGTTAGTCTAGGTGAGACTCGTAGAGGGTTTGTCACTCTAGCATATTTAGGCGTTGTGAAGCATTGTAGTTGTTTCGACAGTTCGATTGGTAGTAGGATGAGAGTGTACCCGAACACTGATCTTTTTGTTAGCTATTGTCATGATTAGTTTTTTTATTGATGACTCATAAGCAGGTAAATGACTTTTAGTTGTTGGTGATTGGTTTTCGAAATATTCGATTTTGCAACCTTTGCGAAGTGCCACGGCACATTTGATTGAGAAGTTTTTGGAGGAAAAAGTATTTCTTGTCTACGGTGTACCACAGTTTGTTATTTGTGATAATGGTCCACAATTAATTGGACGTATTTTTAAAGCTTTGTGTGCAAGGTACGAAATTCAAAAGATTTGGTATAATGCTGTTTATGCTCCCCAATGCAATTTTGTGGAAAGAATCAATAAGACAGTTGGTACAGCAATCCGTTCATACGTAGAAGAACATGATACAGGGATATTGAAATATCAAAGATCCAATACGCAATCAACTCAGCAAAACATGAGTCCACCAACTATTCGCCAAATTTTTTAGTCTTTGGTCGTCAGGTACCTTTAAGTGGAAAAGCTTATAATGATAATTTTATACCTGGTGAGGATGTTGATGTCGTCTCCAGTAGTAGACCTTCTTATGTTTTGGATCGTCAACTTTTATTTGATATTTTTGGGAATGTCCGTGAAAATTTGCATGTAGCTTATCAACGTTCGAGTAAACGCTACAATCTTAGGAGAAGAGACATTTCATTCCGAGTCGGAGAGTGTGTTTGGAGAGCTAATAAGGTCCTCTCGAGTGCTAGTGATAAGTTTTCCGCTAAGTTAGCTCCAAAGTTCGTTATGAGTAAAGTTCGAAAAAAACATTCCAATTTAGTGTATGAGTTAGAGAACGAAGATGGGACAAGAGCAGGGAAATGGCACGTAAAGGACTTGAAACCAGTTGAAGCGTCGTATCCAAAGGAAAATGATGATCCTGACGATTAGTTCCGGTCCGGTCATCTCTTTGATGTTAAGTAATGCAGTAATGGTTTGCTTTGTTTTGTCCAGATTTTTGATTTAGTGTCGTTTCACTAATTTTGAGTATTTTGTTTGAGAAGTGAAATAAGTGGTTAGAGATTTTGTAGGTTTTGTAAGTTTGAGGTGTGCCTTGGTGTGCACGCTGGTCATTTTGCTCGCGCGTTACTCAGAGATGTGTTTAGAAGATGTCTTTAACAGATATCTTTACAATGTAGAAGTAAGTGGGCTATTTGATTGTTGGTCCTGATTTCTACATATCTAGGTAGAGAGAATATTAGATTATTCTTTCCCTTGTTTTTTTTGACCGTTCGAAATTCTTTGGTTTGATAAGGTCAAGGTTGGCTTGGTGAGTCTCACCATTTGGTCCATCACTAATGAGATCTGTTGTTTGTTGGAACTTAGTGATAGGATAATACTTTGTATTTGAATTTGTTAAGTAACCTTATGGTTAGGTTACCTTCGTTTTGATTATCTCTTTGTAATAAAGTGATAATAATTTGTATTTGAATTTGTTAAGTAACCTTATGGTTAGGTTACCTTCGTTTTGATTATCTCTTTGTAATAAAGTGATAATACTTTGTATTTGAATTTGTTAAGTAACCTTATGGTTAGGTTACCTTCGTTTTGATTATCTCTTTGTAATAAAGTGATAATATTTTGTATTTGAATTTGTTAAGTAACCTTATAGTTAGGTTACCTTCGTTTTGATTATCTCTTTGTAATAAAGTGATAATATTTTGTATTTGAATTTGTTAAGTAACCTTATGGTTAGGTTACCTTTGTTTTGATTATCTCTTTGTAATAAAGTGATAATACTTTGTATTTGGATTTGATAAGTAACCTTTTGGTTAGGTCACTTTTGTTTTGATTATCACTTGGTGATAATAGTGTTTTAAATTTGGACCTATTAGTAAGGTCTTCCTTTTGATTGTCACCTTATAGTGATGATACTTTGGATAGTTATGCTGTTTTGATGAGGAAGCATTCCTTTTTTTTTGTAGATAGAGCTAATTGAGCTCCTGGAAGTGAAGTTTTTTTTGGAATTAGAAATAAATTATAAATGTTTGGTTATAGGTAATAAATATTAGCCTTGTTAGGAATAAGGACCCCCAGGTTAAAAAAAAAAAAAATCATTGTGAATTTAATCTTTTTGTCCCGTGGAGTGTTTGACTTTCTATTTTGACCCCTCCCAATTTTGATTAATACCGATTGTGACTCCCCGATTTTGTCTCCCAATGGACGTCAGGTACACGTAGTTACCAACACACTCGAATTGTAAATATATGTCTCCCTCGTTTGAATAAATTCGTAAAAATTGTTTTGATTATTAGGAAGGTAGGCTAGTATTATTATGATAAAAAATTTTTTTTGTATTTGTTATATTTGAAGTTTATTCCTTAAAAAAAAAATTTTTTTTTTTAGGAAAGGGGTAGTGTAACAATTTTATTTTCGCAGTAAGAAAATCTATTCAGGAAAGGTACAACGAATGTTAAAACACCTTTATTAACTAAAGTAATAATACGTGTAACAATCAAATTCTTACATTAATACAGTATCTAGAGTCGTTAGTCTATTTGTTTCGGAGTTCGGTGTATTTTACAGCCACTGGCGCGCGCGTGAGAGGTTTTGACAACCCCACTCGGGACCCTCCGACGAGATAAGAACGCGGCAAAGGCACTCGTCGATAGGTAAGAGCAGCGACAGCATGCATTTGAAAAGAATGGCGAGTGACCTCCGGGTCGCATTATTTATGTAACACACTTCCTGAGTAACGGTTGGTATTGTATATTCGTTATCATAGTACCTAATTTAACAATTTGTTTAGCGCAATTACAACTTACAAACTACGACTTAGAAACAACGCAATGGAAAATTATATTTATAACGAAGATTAGACAATGGAAGCTTACGCTACAAAAGTCTATGCACTTTGAATCAAAGTAAGAAACACACTTCGCTGCAACACCTGTATTCGAAGTATGGAAGGCAGGAATAATTAGTAGCAGATTCCGCACGGCGATGTGGTTTCCATTCCAGCCAAGGACAACAGCCCGGGTTTGGTTCGTAATAGCTTTAAGATTTCCTCAGTGCTTCCTTCTAAAAGCACGTTATTTCGTTTTGTTTTATAGAAGCACAAATTTGTTATTCAGTTTATCTGTAGCTACGCTGGTTTTCTCCAGTAACAAATTTAATTTCACTTAGTTTCGTAAATATGTGACTACACGTGGCTTCAACATAAATTAACAGCTGCGGTTACGTCACCTGTTTGTTTGAAATATGCCGTCAACAATTGCACAAGTGCTAACAGATGTTTAGTATTACATTAGTACCACCTTCGATAAAATTAGAGAATATCTTTGTGAATATTTTGATTTCAAATTGATTTTAATATCGTTAACTTAAAGAGAAAATTTTGTATATTAATTTGTAAATGACCTACACAGATCTGATTGGGTTATGAAACCTTAGTATAACCAGTCACATAAATTGTAATATATTTGAGTAAGGATCAGGTTGATAAACCTTACATTAACTTTGCAAGAATTTCAAGTATTCATTTTATTTTATAGCATTGAATTTTATTTACAGAAACGAAAAAAATTCTTTCTAGTAAATTGATAATCCACGCTTAAAGTCTTTTTATTCTGATCTAGTTTGATCAGACCTGATACACAAAAAGCAATAAGAGTTAAATTTTTATGATACCCTTATGTAGAAAATATTCTCTATGCATTTTTAAGTATATTTGAGGAACACAAATAGTGTTCCCATTTTCTATGTGACTTAATTATTATTCTTCCTTACAGGAACAGCGTCTTATTCTGTTAAGACAAGTTGTGTGTCAGCGAAGGCGATCTTTTTTTCTTTGGGTTTCCACGTCCGCCCTTAGAAATTTGCCATGCCTTTAACATAAATTAATCTGGACTTGGTGGCGCCTGTTTGTTTTAGTTTAAGTGTGACCCCTACAGATTTCGACTTACCCCCATTGCTCATAGCTCTACCCAAGGAATAGACCCCTAGTTACGTCGGAAGACTTTGTTTTGCACACACCTAACTTGGAGCATGGTGATAATAAAGTAGTGTCGGCCAGAAATATAAAAATAAGTAACACTGACACCCAATGCGGGGCTGGTGTTTTAGTAAGCCAAGGAAAAATGTTTCACTGGCGCCGGCAACGTAAGGCCTTTGAATAATTCGTTTCACTAGCGCCCATGCGTGAGGCTAGCGGAGCCAATTAGAGAGAAAAAAAATCGTTACAAAGTGTTTGATCTGTTGTGGTTCTGCCTGTTCTAAAACCTATTTGGGTATTACTTAATATGTCCTCATTTTCTATATACCTCATTAGTCTTGTTTTTACCATTTTATGCATTATTTTTGATAATACGTTTGACAGTGCTGTAGGACGATAGTTTACTGGATTTGTTTTATCTTTAGAAAGTTTTAATAGTGGTATGGTAATGATTTTGTTTCATTTTTATAGTGTATATCTTGTTCCATATGAAGTTATATATGTCTAACAGGTGTTTCTTATTTTTGTCTGGTGGATGTTTGATCATTTCTTGAATTATTTGGTCTGGCTCTTATCTTTTTTGTTTGTTGTGAATTAATGTCTTTTAGTTCGTCCATTATAAAGGATTTGATTAATGGGTTGTTATGTCGTTCAATTATGATAAATTGGTCATATTCTGTATTTGCTTTTATTGATATTTTGGCAAATTTGTCTGCTATGTTTGCTGCTATTTGTAGAGAGTGTAAATTATTTTGGTGGGTTCTGTTATTATAATACATGTTTCACATTGGGTATTATTTATCCATTTGATCATGTTTATTTTGTTCCATATTTGATTATCGGTGAATGGAGGTGTTATGGAGGAAACATTTTTCCCATGCTTTTTTCTTGCTATGCTTTATTGTGCGTCTGCTAATAGCTTTTGCTCTTTTAAGTCATGTTTGGTTCTCTATGTTTTTGTTTTTCCGATATTTGTACAGTACGCTTTTATTGTCTCTGTTTGCTTTTTTGTATTTCTTATTCCACTAGGGTTCTGTTTTTATTGTTTCTATTGGATAACCATTCTGAACGGACCTGCGCCTTGACGATGTTTTAAAATACTAGAACAGGGAGAATGGCTTGCGCGTTTCAATGAGCTAAAGAGCCGAACTATAGGTTTAACCAAATTAGTTGGGTCTTTAGTGAGGAACCAGACTAAGACAGGTCCCCGAAAGAGGGCAGCCACTTTTTCGGTACTTAGAGTGGCAGAGACCATAGGGGTCAGTATGACATTCTAAGACACATTACTGCGATGTGGAAGGCAACAGGAAACCACCACATTATCTCCCAAGTACACAGCGTACTCAAATTGTTATTAATGATGATGGCATCCTCTGGGGTAAAAAATTCCGGAGGTAAAGTAGTTCCACATTCGGATCTCCGGGAGGGGACTACTTCGGGGGATGTGATCCGAAAGTATAGAAAAAGATCCGTGAACATTCTGCGAGTCAGAGCATGGAATGTCAGAAATGTGAAACAAGTAGGTAAGCTAGAGAACCTGAAACTCGAAATGGATAGGTTAGCACTAGACATAGTAGAAATTAGCGAAATCCGCTGACCAGAGGCGGGGGATTTTTGGAGTGGAGACTTCAAGGTAATTCATTCAGGATCAGAGGAAGGAAATTCGGGTGTGGGGATAGTTATGCGAAAAAAGATAGGACGACGTGTAGAAAACTACTTACAAAAGAACGAAAGAATACTCATGGTTAGATTTGAATCTAAACCAGTAAATACAGTAATAATACAAGTATACATGCCCACCTCTAGTTACAGTGAGGAAGAGGTAGAGGCGATCTACAAAGATATCGAAGACATACTAAGATACGTAAAAGGACATGAAATTTAATAATTACGAGGGATTTTAATGCAGTGGTAGGTGAGGGTAGGGAAGGAGCGATAGTAGGTTTATTTGGTTTAGGCAGGAAAAATGACAGGGGAAATAGGCTAGAAGTTTGCGACAAGAACAACTTAATTATCACAAATACATTATTTCAACATCATGCTAGAAGACGATACATGTGGAAGATGCCAGGAGATTAGGAAGATATCAAATGGATTACATTATTGTTAGACAACGGTTTAGAAATCAAGTAAAAGACTGTAGAAGCTACCCAGAAGCAGAGATAGACACTGACCACAACATCGTAATTATGAAGGCCGCACTTAAATTTAAAAATTTGAAAAAAAGAAACGAAAAAAGGCACTTTGACTTAGAGAAACTAAAAGATAAAGTTATTCAAGAAAAATTCGAAAAAAAGTCAAATGAATTGCACAAAGATATCGGGAAAATATCTGATACTAAGGAAGTAGAAACAGAATGGAATAACATTAAATCCAGCCTAGACATGGCGACCAGAGATATTCTGGGGTATACACAAAAAGAAAACAATAAACCATGGATAACAAAGGATATCCTGAATTTAATAGAAGAAAGACGAAAATACAAAAGTAGTTTAGACAAAACAGGAAAACAGATACAAAGCCATAAAATGGGAAATTATTTGCAAATGCAGGAAAGCTAAAGAACAACGGATTCATGAAAAGTGCAAAGAGGTACAAACTAAGATGGAAATAGGAAAGACAGACGAAGCATACAAACTAATTAGAATCAATTTTAGAGATATAAAACCGTATAGCAAAAATATAAGGGATGCGGAAGGAAACGTCATTATAGAAAATGTAGAGAAAGTAGCTAGATGGCAGGATATATATGGAATTAATATTCAGGAGAGGAACTAACAGCATTAGAACAGGAATCAGACATTGAAAATGATGACCTGGGATATCCTATGCTTAGAGATGAGTTTGAATTAGCATTAAAGAGTCTGAAAAATGGTAAGGCGCCGGGTATAGATAAGGTGCAAGCAGAAACTCTAAAAGCCGCTGGACCAGCAGCAACAGAACGTCTCTTCCGACTTGTAAGCTATATGTATGAGACAGGCGAGATACCCAAAGATTTCAAACGTAACGTGATAGTAACTATACAAAAAAAGAAAAGTGTGGATAGATGTGAACATTTTCGAACAATAAGTTTGACCGCACACATTTCAAAAATATTAACTAGGATTGTACAAAGACGAATGGAAAAACGAGCTGAAGAAATACTGGGAGAAGATCAATATGGGTTTAGGCAAAACAGGGGAACACGGGAGGCTATTATAGCTCTGAAGGAGATAATGCAGAAAACAATAGAGAAGGGGAAATGTGTATACATAGGGTTTGTAGATTTGAATAAAGCATTCGACAATGTGAAATGGAAAAACATGTTTGACATACTCAAAAAGATTGGAATGAGTTTAGGGGATAGATGGATAGTACATTGCTTATACAAAGAGCAAACAGCGGTAATAGAATTAGAGCAAGAAAGTAGATAAGTAAATATTAGAAAAGGGGTGAGACAGGGATGTGCCTTATTCCCATTAATTTTTAACTTGTACATAAAAGAGGCAATGAATACTGTCAAATGCAGGAAGACATTTGGAATTAATATGCAGGGACAAAAGATTGATATGCTTAGATTTGCAGATGATATAGGGGTATTAGCATCTAGCAAAGAAGAGTTAGAAGCTGCTGTTAATGAAATGGAAACAGTTCTAACGGAGAGATATGGTATGAAAATTAACAAAAATAAAACTAAAGTTCTAGTATGCAAAAGAGGGGAAATTAAATCAAAAACAAGAATAGGTAACGAGAACTTACAAGAGGTTAAGGATTTCTGCTATCTAGGAAGTCAAATAATGCAAGATGGGAAAAGCACAAAAGATATAAAACAAAGATTAGCACAAGGTTGTGCTACATTTAACAAGAAAAAGCAACTACTGTGCTCAAAGACCACAAACATAGAAACATATGTGTAGAGCACAGCACTGTATGACTGTGATGCGTATACACTAGGAGAAGCAGACAAGAAATAGGTAGAAGCCTTTGAAATGTGGTGCTACAGATGTATGATGAAGATATCGTGAACAGACAAAGTTAAGAACAAAGGGGTACTAGAAATTGTAGGGCAAGAAAGAAAATCTGGAAAACAGTAGAGTAAAAAATAGGAGAGATGGGATGATAGGCCACATACTAAGACATGAGGGAATAGTGCGGTTTATATTAGAAGCGGAGATAGGAAAAAAGAGAAGTAGATGTAGACCTAGGTTAGACTACTGCACACAGATAGTGAAAGATATAGGCTGTGAAAATTTCAGGGAAATGTGTAGGCTCGCTGAGAATAGAAAGCAATGGAGGTACGCTTCCAACCAGTCGCAAGATGGAAAAAGTAATGACAAAAATAATAACTGTACTGAAACATGGTGATTATTATAAACAACTTCAGATATTGGTTTTGCAATACTCTCAACTAATGTTAATTGTTCGAAAGGATTTACTTGAAAACTATTAATACGGCAAATGTTTAAGTTGGGGGAACCTTGGCAGCCACAGGCTGCTTAACCCCCTTCACATACCTGACATGTGATATTCCAATGCTCCACCCGAAGGTACTACATTGGCCAGGAAGCGATTTTTTTACCTGGAAAATTTAGAATTTTGCCGAACCCTTGCTATTCTAAGCAAGGTAGGTGCATGACAACACTCACACACGGGGCCTCCATTTTACCTCTCATCCGAACGAGAGTGTATTTTTGTGAAAAATGCTTGCCTAATATTTTTCAAGCGGACCGTCCCTTCACATACCACTGAATCTTGGTGAAATAGGGCGTATAATTAGAAAACAATATAAGGGAATTGAGTTATATATAGGCTGTTGGGAGGATTGCAGGGAACTGTGTAGGCTAGCTCAGAACATAAATAAGCTTAGGTACAAGTCCAACTAGTTTCAAGACATAAAACCCAATGACGAAAAAATAAGTGCTCTTAAACCTGATGATTATTATAAACAACTAGTTGTTGATTGTGAAATATTTTCAACTAATGTTGATTGTGCGAAAGGATAAATGGAAAAACTATTAATTCGACAAAGGTTCAAGTGCTGAGGGAACTTAGCACCCAAAGTAGGATAAATAACTGTAAAACAATAGAAGGTGACCGAACTGCATCAAATAAGAAAGAACAGCAGCTATGTTCAAAGACAACAAACATAGATACAAGAAGAAAACCATTCAAAACATAGTGTGGAGTACAGCACAGTACATCTATGAAATAGGGGCAGTAGGAAAAGCAGACAGAAAGAGATAGAAGCCTTCTGGAATGTTGTACTTCAGATGTATGTGGATGGTAGCATGGACAGACAAAGTTAATAATAAATAGGTTGTTGAAATAGTAGAGGAATAAAGATATCTGTGGAAAATGAAAAATAGGAGAAATAGAAGGACAGGATACGTTCTAAGGCTTTTCTGGGGAATAGTACTGAATATATTACAAGCAGAGATAGGAAAAAATAAGTAGAGGTAGACCGAGATCAGACTTTCGCATGCAGATAGTGATAGATGCAGACTGTGCAAATTTCAGGGAAATGTGAAGGTTAGTTCAGAATAGGAAACAATGAGGGTACGTGTCTAACCATTTCCAGGACTGAAAACCTAGTGATGATGATGATCCAGGTTATGGCATGTGGTTTGGTGATTGGAAGATATAAAAATAATATCATGGGAAAACAGATTTTTAAGGTTTAGCTTTTTATTTGATATTGATGAATATTAAAATCCTTTCGAATTGATTGTTCTCTATAATTTGTATTTTTAGTAATTATATAACAGATGTCATTCTTGTATTTAGTGTTTTTAAAATCTAGGCGACTCAAACAAAGAAGATAAGGAAGGTTGTTTAAATTTTATGCTACTTAAGAAATTAGCAGAATAAGAACGCGTATCAAAAAATTGCTTGGAATAAGTTTTTAAGTTCTTACATGCTTTTAATGAATGTATTAATATACACAAGTAATTGTAGTTTTATATTGATAGTTGGTTTTACTTTTATATAATGAATTACAATCAGTATGTATTGTGCTTATTCTAGTTTCATACTTGTGATAGTGAAGCATTATTTTGTTGAAACATAGTATTATGAAATTATCAAATATAAACCTTCTACTTTCATAACTTAGTTTATGTACATTTGGTCATTTTAATTTGTCATAAGGAATTACTATTGAAATTTTACTTCCTATGTTAATTCTATCCATTATTTTCTACAAATAGGAAAATATACGTAGAGATAGACCGAGATCAGACTTTCGCACACAAATAGTGATAGATGCAGACTGTGCAAATTTCAGGGAAATGTGTAGGTTGGTTCAGACTAGGAAACAATGAGGGTACGTGTCCAACCAGTTCAAGGACTGAAGACTTAATGATGATGATGGATAACTTGAATGTTTATTTGGCTGTTTTTATTATGTCTTGGCTAAAGGATTCTGCGATTGCATTTATGTTGTGGTTTTTGTTGAAATATTGCCTGTTTTTGATGTTGTTGGTTAGCAGTGCTTGGAATCAGGGCTATTTATTCTCTTTTATTCTTCATTATGAGTATGATGCATGTGTTTTGAGTTTTGTATGATTTTCTTGTGCACTAATAGTATAGGAAAATGATCACTGCCATATATATTTTGAATTACCTATTCTAAATGTGGTGTAATTCTTGGGTCACAAATCCTTAGGTCTATCTTTGAAAATATACGTCCTTTTGAACAAAAATGTGTTGCTGAGTTGTCATTTAGTATGACAAGATTCTTTTCGTTTATTATTTTTTTTATCATTCTTTTTCATTTGTAGGTTTGTTGGGAACCCCATATTATATTCCCGTTTATGTCACCGAGTATATAATGATTGGAGAGGGTAACTGTTTTAATAGATGTTGTGTACTCTATTAAAACACTGAATAATTAAAATACTAATAATAATAAGCAGACAACTTTATTAATAAGTACCAGAAAATACATGTGCCACGAATCTTGTTAACTATGCCGGTAATGTCATCATTGAATCGCCAGGCCGCACTGTCTCTCAACCCGGACCACTATAAATGTACACTACTAAACTTACTCATTTATAACATCTCCCTCTTTTACAAATCTACAACCAAATACAAAAGGTACCCTAGTTACACAATTAAATTATCACATATCACCTTACAAACTAAATCAAAATTTCATTACAAAGTCTCTATGCTGTTTTGGTAAGTATACATCTCTCTTAGGTCAAGCATTTACAATATCACCATCAGTCATATTTACACTTGTCTCAGTTACCGCATTATCTCTACTTTTATCTGAATTACTGTTGGAAGATAATATATCGAAACCCTCAACACTATTGGAACCCTCAACACTGTTATCATTGGACCTGCCATTGGTATCATGTAAATCAACATCTATGCCTATTTTAAAATCCGTATGTGTGGGCCTTAAATGAATTGTATTTCACCCCTAGTTTATTTCCTAGCTGATTTTCAACAATACAAGACCTCGGACTTTCATGTTTACTAGCTATTTTAGCAGGTTCCTACACATTAGTATTCTGGATTAATGCATTATCTTCCGTATTAAAATGCTCACGAATTTTGACATGTTCATCATATGCTTTTTTTATAGTTATTTTGATTTTCAACTAATTTTGTATGAATACTATTTTCAGGTTTGAGTAGATCTGTATGAACCGGAATCTTTGTTCTCAATCTTCTGTTAAATAAAATTTGAGCAGGTGATAGGTTAAGCCCAGGTATTGTAGTATTTCGATATTGAAGTAAATATAGTTCAAAATCTTGACCAAGTAACGAACATTTTTTAACATATTTTTACATGTTTGAACTGCTTGTTCGGCAAGTCCATTGCTCCTGTGATAATTTGGAGATGATGTAGTAAAATTGAAGTTCCAATTGCTGGCAAAATTTTTACATTCTAATAAATTGAACGGCATATTATCAGCAACAACAAATTTGGGTATGCCATGAACTGAGAATATCTTTTTTAAAATACATATAACTTCATGAGATGTTTTGTTTTGGGCAGGAACTAGTTCTAACCAGTTTGAATCATAGTCTTGAAGTGCTAAATAAGTTTTCCCACCAAAATCTAAGAAATCACAAGCAACTTTGTTAAAAGGTATGTCAGGAATTTCATGTGCAATCAGTGGTTCTTTCCAATTTGAGTTAAGAAACTTTTCACAAATAGTACATTTACCAATTAAATTTTCAATATTAGTCATTAACCCAGGCCAATAAACTGTTTCTTAGGCCAATGATTTTGTACGCACAATGCCACAATATGATTCATGAAGTAAACATAGGATGTAAGACCTTAGTCTTGAAGGTACTACAACTTTGCGACCAAAAAATACTAAATTTTCTTCCACTGAAATTTGGTCTTGGTACTTATAATAAAATTTAACATCTTCTGGAACTTTATTTTTATTTTTTGGCCAACCATTATAAAAATAGTGTTTTAATTTTAAAAGAACTACATCATTTTTTGTTTCTATTTCAAATTTTTTTCTTTTGTTATCTGTAATGTTCAACTTTTGCTTAATGAGTGTACCACTTCTGTGATCCAATCTGTATTGGCATCTGTATTGTCGTTCAAGAATGATCTAGATAATAAATCTGCGACATATAGATATTTACCAGACAAGTACCTAACATCGAATTCATATTTTAGTAGTTTAATTTTCATTCGTTGCAAGCGTGTAGAATGTATGTCAGATATACTTTTATTTATTATACTAACAAGTGGTTTGTGATCAGTAATGACATTACACTTTCGACCATATATATATATATATATATATATATATATATATATATATATATATATATATATAGTGAAACTTATTTGTGGCATAAATAATTGATAACAATTCTTTTTCTATCTGAGCAAAATTAATTTCATTACTATTTAGGCTTCGCGAACAATAAAAAATCGGTATGCCTTCCTGCATTAGACAACATCCTAGACCCGATTTGGAAGCATCTGCTTGTATTGTTATCTCTTTAGATGCATCAAAATTTGCCAACACAGGGGATTTTGAAATTTTATCCTTTATGGACGATAATGCTTCAGTATGAACAGGAAGCCATTGGAATTCATTTCCATTCTTTAACAACTCACGTAGAGGAGAAGTTAATTCGGACATGTTTTTTACACAATTTCTTAAAAAATTTATCATCCCTAATATTGATTGCAACTCTTTTTTATTGTGAAGGTTATTTATAGCTTGAATGGCTTTTACCCTAGCCGGATCGATTTTAATTTCTTTATCTGAAAATATGTACTCTAGGTACTTAACTGAATTTATTTTAAATTGAATTTTGTTTATATTGAATTTAACCCCTACCATCTTTGCTCGTTTAACCACTTTTTCTAATATTTTATCATGTTCCTCTTCAGTATTGCTTGCTATAAGTAAATCGTCAAAATAGACTTGCGCACCCGGGATGTCACCAAAATTTTTTGTGTTAATATACTGAAAATATTCAGAAGCCATATTCAAACCATACGGTAACCTTAAAATGTTCCAACATCCGAACGGAGTTGAAAATGTGCACAAGTCACTAGACTCCTTGTCTAATTCAATATGCCAGAAACCATCCTTTAAATCTAGGACAGTGAATACTTGTTTGTTACAAAGATTAGCAGTTATATCATCTAAAGTGGTTATTAATACATTTTTAGGTCTTTTAATAGCTAGATTAAGAATTTTTGGATCTAAACATATTCTTAACAAACCATCTCTTTTTTCAATAATAACCAAATTACTGGCCCAGTTTTCTGGACTATCAACTTTTGCAATAATGTTTCTACTTTCAAGTTCTTCAAGAGCTAATTTTAATTTGTGACATATTACAAGTGGAACTCTTCTGGGTGGATTAGCAATAGGGTTGTGATCTTTCTTAATTTCGATTTTGCTTTTTTCTATTAACACTCCTACACCCTCAAAAATTTCTCGATTACTTTTAACAAAGTGTTCTTTATCTTTATAATTAGAAACATAATAAAATACGCTTTGTACTATATGAACTAGACTAAGTCTTTTGCACATTTCAAGACCTAATTATGTTGTGTTAATATTTGTTACAATCAAAAATTTTTTGAAACTTTGAACATCATTAACCGAACAATTTAAGTTAACAGTTCCTAATGGTGTTAAAATATTTCCTCCAAATGCTTGTAGCTTAATATTTGTTGGACAGAGTCTGTTACTTAAATTAAGATTTTGAAAAGTTTTATATGGTAGAATATTAACTTCTGCACCAGTATCTAATTTAAAATTAATGGTAACAGTTTCAACATTTTGATTTCCCATTTCAACTTGTCTAACATTTTTTACCTTACAAGCTATTTTAAAATGATTCAATTTACCACACCGCATACATTTCTTGTTAAATGCAGGATACTCCCTTGGGGCATGACGGCTATAGCATCTTCCACAATTAAATTTATTATCATTTTTCCTTTCATAACCTTGATCGAGATTATTATTATTGCTGGTCCCTTTACTAACAACATCAATTACTTTTTCTTGCACGGATCTTACTTGTTGTTTATAAATCTTCAGTCCTATAATATTCAATAGCCTTATCAAGAGTTAAATTACTATCCCTTAGTAATTTTTCTTGTATGGATTCACTATTGATACCTATTACTATTCGATCACGTATTATTTCAGCATGCAGCAAACCAAATTCACAATTTTGAATTAATTTCGGTGAGAAAATGCTCAAACAATTCACTTTCCAGTTGATTACGTATGTGAAACTTGAATCTTTCATAAATAACATTTTTTTAGGATTGCAGTGCACTTCAAAAGCTTCTAAAACTTTTACCTCATTCTGTTTGTCAGCTTCACTTAAACCAAAAGTATTATATAGTTCTATCTTCTTCACCTGCTAAGCTGAGCAATATATTTTCCTTAATAGAAGATGGTTTACTCATTTTTTCAGATGCAACCATTAAAAAACTCATAATTTTGTCTGAACTTTCTCCAGTTTTCACACAGATTACCATTCAAGTTCAAAGCCGACGGTTTCGTAGCAAAATCACTCATTTTATAATTTATAATTCTAACTTTCAATATAAGTAAGGTTAACTTTATTTTTTTTAATTGTAGGTTTATTTAAATTACATATTTAATATGTAAAATGACTTGGCCATGTTGAGTACTCTATTAAAACACTGCCGCTATAAATATGCACTACTAAACTTACTCATTTATAACAATAGATGTTCAATGGACTTCTGATTGCAGTTTGGTTGTGGTGATAAATATATATATTAAGATTACTTTAGTTTTATTAGGTGTTCAGATTCTTCTAGCTATTGCTTCTAAGTTTGTCGTTAGGGTTATTTCATCTACATATTTTTTGTTATTTACTAGAATTACCACTCCCCTACCAACTATCTATGTGTTTGGTCTGTCCTTGTGGTATTGTATAAAATTGTACGTGTTTATGTTTTCATGTTCTTTAAAGCGTATTTATTGTAAGCATATATAATGCGGTTGTGTTTCTTCAATTAATTTTTGGTATTCGGCTTAATAGGTTGAAGTTCATTGCAATTCCAATGGATAATGTTTATGTTATTGATTTTCCACTAAGGAGTCAGACATTTCTGACTTGGTTGTTGCTGCTCATTGTTTTCGTTATTTTTGTTATTGTCGTTTTATTTTTTGGTCGTCGGTATACTTTGGATTTTATACATCATTTGTATAAGTAGTTTATACTTTTGGTAAAGTTTTTACTTAATTGTAGTATTTTTTGTGTTCCAATAGTGTTTTCTAGAAAGTTCTGAAATTTGTCAAATGAGATAGTTTTTGTGTTTCTTCTCTTATTTGATGTAAGTTTCATTTATTTCTTCTGTTGGTGTGCTTTCACGTGACTGATTAGGTGTTTTTTTCTTATTGACTCATTTGGGTTATTTTGTTTCACCCTCTATATTGTGTTCTTTGTAATTTGAGATTGAACGATTTGTTTGTTTATATGTGTAGCAGTATGTTTCTGTAGATAAAAATAGTGTGTGTGTATGGGGGGGTCTTCAAATAATATTATTGATTCTGGGATGTTTAAATTTGTTGTTTGTTTAATATAGATTTGTGTATGAAAGCTTAGGATATGCCTTAATTTTGTTTTTGATAATGCAGCTTTTATGAATGACATATTTTGTTGTTAGGTTATATATAGCTTTATAAGTGTGTCTTCTATTATATTGTGTGGTAGGGATGGACTAACATTTGAGATAACCATTCTTATTGTTGGCATTAGTAATTTACATATTTTGACTTCTGTATTATTTACTGTTATTGTAGGGTGACTATTTACAAGCTGGTCAGTGTTTTTGTTGTGGTCTAGTAAATGCAGATCTGTTATTTGCTATTCTTGATGCAAAAGTTATGTTTTTGTGGTTTATTATTTCTCTGATTGCAGTTAGATAATCTTCAAGCTTTGTGTTTGATAATATAATAGCATTTTCTTTTAATGAAAAACCACTTGCACATGTTTGTTTGTTTGTTTGGTGTATTATATTTTAGGATATTTGCATATGTCACCTCTTTTGTTGTCTGATGAATGAATTGGTTTTTTTTGTTTCGTTGATTGGATTATTTATGGTTGAGGGTTTTGTTGTTGGTAAAGGATCATTTTAGGTAGTTGGGTTAGGTTTATTTGTTGTAATTTTATTGAAGGGATCAGGAATGTTAAGAAAACACTACCTGTTTTGAAGTTAACACTTGTTGATAATATTGTTTCCGAGGTAGTATTTTATATCAATCAATTCACTGCACCATTGAACACACAGTCGCGAAATCCGCTTATTAGCTTTAAGTCTAACACTTAAATGCAGATGCAAAGACAATACTTTGTTACCATAGATTCAGTAAAAACAAATAAACATAATTTTATAATAAATAACAGAAGAAAAAAAAAACAAGTCGTAGAAAAAATATACAATATTCGTTATTACCACATCAGCTTTGCAATATATGTTTTAAGTCATTAGTATTGCTGTGAATGCGATTGATTGGATCATAAGATATGTCAATGTTTATGTGACTTCGAAAATTCAAATAATATCTTGTTCAAGTATCTCATTCTGTTTCCACTAAACCAAAAATTTGTATGTTATTTCGTTTATAATACTGCTCCAATGATTTCACTTTATCATGTAGCGCAATATTGTCTTTTTTCAGCTCGGCAATAAACGCCTTGACTTTTTCAAGTTTTGTCTTTCCTGTATAATATTTAATTTAAATGCTTTATAGTATTTATTTAATCACTAGCCATATGAAATCTAAGGCATATTTCTTTGTAATTCTGAGTAAAAATTTATTTTGTGTCAGTTTTTATCTATTTCAAATATTACTTCTCTGTTGGTTGAAACGTAATGCTCCGTGTATATACGCAGAGCTAGATAATGCTTGCACTTGACAGATGAAGTGACTTTAGGATGAACAGTAAAAAGCTGTGGCTATTTCTTGATCTCCTGTCAATATTTTATATTTTGACATTTACAAAAAAACCTACTGACTTTGATAGATATTTGAATTATCACTCTAATCATGCTTTTAATCATAAACTTAATACTACATTAGCTTTAAAATAACATGATGATTATTATAAGTAACTACAAGAATTGGTAGGACAATATTCTCGAATAATGCTAAGTGTGTGAAAGGATTTACTGATTATTTCGACAAATGTCTAAGTGTTGGGGGATCTTGGCAGCCACAGGTTGCTTAACCCCCTTCACTGAATCTCGGTGAAATAGGGCATAAAATTAGAAAACAATAGAAGGGAAACGAGCTGTATACACATGCTGTGTGAGAATTTCAGGGAACTATGTAGGCTAGCTCAGAATATAAATAAGTGCAGGTACATGTCCAACCGGTTTTGAGACGGAAAACCTAATTACAAAAAAATAAGCGCAGATAAATCTGATGATTAGTATAAACAACTAGTTGTTGGTTGCGAAATATCTGCAACTAATGTTGACTGTGCAAAAAGATATATTGGAAAATATATTAAATCGGTAAATGGTTAAGTGTTGGGGGAACTTGGCAGCCACAGGCTGCTTACCTGCCTTCACAACCACTGAAGGTTGGAGAAATAGGGTATATAACTGTAAAACAATAGAAGGTGACCGAACTGCATCTAACAAGAAAGAACAGCGCCTATGAGGAAAGACAACAAACATAGAACAAGAAGAAAATTGTTGAAAGCATATGTGTGGAGCACAGCACAGTATGCCTATGAAATACGGGCAGTCTTAAACGCAGACAGAAAAACGGTAGCAGCCTTTTGAAATGCTGTGCTTCAGATGTATGAGGACGATAGCATGGACAGACAAAGATAATAACAAATAGGTTATAGAAATAGTAGGGGAACAAGGATATCTGGGGAAAAGAGAAATAGAAGGGCGGAATACGTTCTAAGGCATTTTTGGGGAATAGTATGGAATATATTACAAGCAGAGATAGGAAAAAAGAGGTAGATGTATACCTAGATCAGATAGTGATAGATGCAGACTATGCAAATTTCAGGGAAATGTGTAGGTTAGTTCAGAATAGGAAACAATGATGGTACGCGTCTAACCAGTTCCAGGACTGAAGACCTAATGATGATGAGCTTTAAAATACCTTATTCAAAAAATTAGCAATTCCAATTTGCTTACCAACAACTTAAAAGAATTAGAAAATATTTTACTAAACAGTCCATACCCAATACCTCTGTTAAAAAGGTTTTTGTACTCCAATCGCCTACAAAGTTCATCAATAGACCGAACACTAGTTACAAAATTCAGAAAATTACCTTTTATTCAAAATTTAACCCCTCAACTAACTAAGACATTGAAACAACATAACATTCTAATAGCTTGTACCTCTGAAGAATCAATAGACAGGTTATTCATTAAATTAAAAGATAGCACCTAGAAATCATTATGCAGTAACATCATTTATAAGATAGAATGTAATTGTAATATAACTTATGTAGGTAGTCTAAACAATGGCAAAAAATTGTATAATTCAACATAAAAGTGATGCCAGACTTGGCAAATTAAGTTGTGCTTTGTCATCACATATACATGCCACAAAACACTGCAAAATTTGAAGACACCAAAATTTTAGTCATTGAAAGCAACTACTACAAAGACTATTCCTGAAATCTTTTCACATTCAACAACAACCTAACTCCACTCAACAATAAACAATATACAAACAACTTAAATTTAGGTTCCATTAACAAACAAACATTTCATTCTCACAATCTTACTTTTTTACGTTTATTTCATATTTTTCTCATTTTAAGTCAATTTCCAATCATTATACTTGTCACTAACTAAAAATCTAATAAAATTGACATCCTCATATTAGTTATTTAAGTTCTTTCCACATTTTCCTTTTGTAATTTCTAATTTTACTAAAATTAATATTGTACATATAGTTAGCTTTTGTAAATATTTATTATTGTTTTCATATTTGTCAAAAAGTTACATCTGTATGTAATTCGTGTATTAGTTTTTGTATGTAGAACTTTTTTATGCCATAGTAATTATGTAAGTAGATTAGCTATGCTGTTTTTAAAACTTATATTACTAAATTTATCAAATTTTAGTGTATGATTAAGGCATAAATATTCATGTCGAAACGTCAATATAAAAATTACAATTTGACACTATAGTTCTTATTTTATAAACAAGTGCATCCTAAGAAACCATCACATTTATAGATATTACTATCGTTCGAAAAACTACCCATATTATAATATATATATATATATATATATATATATATATATATATGCATATTGTTGAGATACTGTAGCAATACCCCTATGCGCCCTTTTTATGAATTAAAAGGTAAAAATTTTTAATCTCTCAATTTTGATTTTTAATATATAATTTTGATTGCGTCGGCTAGCTCAGTTTTTGAATTACGCACGGAGCTTGCGACAATACGATAGACAAAGCTTTTAAACCTACCATCTACCTCTTCTTCCTGTTTTAATCTTTAAACCAAAACACCATTAAGCACAAATTATTATAATGTTCTCAAAAATATTTACAACGTATGAAAGGTTAAAATTCTTTAACTGGAATTTTTTTCCAATAATCGAATCAATAAATTTAATAATTATTATTACCAAAGATGATCAAAAAGTCAGCAAAATCACTAGTATTATTAGTTATTAACTGAAGCTTGATGAACGTTCATTTAACCTCGTTTATTATTTACGTAATTTACAACGTATACCCAAAAATTAAATCTTGCCGACCCCTCACATAAATTATCATGAAAGCAATTTTTAAAGTATTTAAATTAGTAATATTTAATTAAATGTTAATCTTAAGTTATTCAGTTTAGCAAAGTGCAATGAAATATCCACAAATAAAATAAAATAATAATAAACATTCAGATTGGCTAACCTGTTGTTTTTCAGCTTAAATCAGTCTCTGGTCCAACCGTTGTGTGCATCCCTCATAGCATCGCCTTAAATACAATAGCGTACTCCATTCAACTCCTTCACCATTAATCATTGAAGTAAATGCATGTTGCATTTCCTCTTTTGTTTCAGTAATAATTGCTTCAGCATTTATTTAAACTTGTTCCCGTGTTTATGTCGACTGGACTTCAGTAATTATTTAAAGCCGTCTCCGGTAATCATTTAGATTTGTGTCCAGTGATTCTTTAGAGTCTTTTTTATTAAGGTTAATATTAGAATTTACATTAAAACAACTTTTAGTTACTTACGTTTTTCTATCTAAGGAGAAAACGACAAACCCATCAATTTTTCATATTCAGCGGTATTATTTTACACTTCACAATTACTCACTTAATGTGGATATTTTCGTTTTCAGAGACGTGAACTATACTTTACTTCATGACGAACTGATTTGTTTACAAATCTGGTGATATTTAAATGCACCGTCTATCTATTGACAAGCGCAAAGTTCGTTGTTTGTATAAACTTTGATACCAGGTTTTCGGATATCCCGTTGTATATTAACATCAACGCGTTCCTCTTGTCATGTACGATTTTGAGTTAATAGCATTGATTCGCTTGGATTTTCATACTTCTAGATAAGTAAACCATTGTTTGTTCAAATAAATTTGGTGAACTTTGATTTTTAATTACCACGTTTTGTTTGTTTCCAATAAATCAGGTGTCGATTTTAATTCTATAGTCACGTAGACGAATACAGTGTATGCATTAAATTATATGCGTTTGATATCCTACGCATTATTAAACCTGCTTGTTTTAATTAAGATTCTTGATGTAATAATGTTGAGTTATCCACGCGTGTCGTGTTTCAGCTTGCAATTATGTTATTTAACGACTTGCGGATTTGTTTTATTCAAATAAAACTTCAAAATATTTTTCATTAACTGAATTAATTATGATTATTATTTATATACAGGGCATTGTCATTTACTTTCCAGTCTAATCATCGTATTTCTTGTTTTCTTCAGAAAACTGTGTCGTTTTCTGAGCCCTTATGTATTTTATGTGGAGTGCGTTATACTCTTGGTCTTAACTACCCCTAAATGACCCTATTAACACAGCAATATATATATATATATATATATATATATATATATATATACACAGGGTAGACCGAGAGGAAAGGAAAACATTTTAACAGGTGATCGTAGACCTGAAAACAAGGCAAAAAGTTCATATAAACATATGTCTGGAAATGCTTCATTAGCGAGATAGGGCTAGCGAAAGATTTCGCGCGGATTCTCACTCAGGGGATTAAATGAAACGGGACTGAAATCATTAGAACGGTAATTAAGACAAACGTTTGATCGTTTCATATGAATTTTGACCTGAAAAATTGAATAAATTAGATCCCAGAACTGTAAGTCCCCTAATTTGTAAAATAACTTGCTTAAAACGCAAAAATTTACTGTCAAAAAACACGTTTTTTACGTTTGAGGTGCTATAATTTCATTAAATGACTAACAAATGCATAAAATCTAAGAACAAAAATTGTAGAGAATTTAATTCTGAGAAAATGTATGTAAATAAAGTCAATAGCAAACAAATTCTAAATTAATCAATTCAAATTTAATTGTATGAAAACAAACACTGAAGCAAATGCACTTTGAACAGTTTGGATGCAATAACAACAGCTCTTACTGTAGCATGTCAGCTGATCAGTTTATTTATTTACTATGGACTTTATTTACATACATTTTCTCAGAATTAAATTCTCTACATTTTTTGTTCTTGGATTTTATGCATTTGTTAGTCATTTAATGAAATTTTAGCGCCTCAAACGTAAGAAACGTGCTTTTTGACAGTAAATTTTTGTGTTTTACTCAAGTTATTTTACAAACTAGGGGGACTTACAGTTTTGGAACCTAGTTTATTCAATTTTTCAGGTCAAAATTCATATGAAACGATCAAATGTTTGTCTTAATTACTGTTCTAATGGTTTCAGTCCGGTTTCATTTAATCTCCGGAGCAGGAATCTAGACGAAATCTTTCGCAAGCCTTATCTTGCTAACGAAGCATTTCCAGACATGTTTATATGAACTTTTTGCCTTGTTTTCAGGTCTACAATCACCTGTTAAAATGTTTTCTTTTCCTCCCGGTCCACCCTGTATTATATATATATATATATATATAATACGTAGATTTTCTGGGTATTGGTCATAAATAATATTCAAATATTTTTGTATATCTATTGACGCGTTTCAGTTTATTGCAACCATTAATATCTAAAATACATAAAATTAATTACAATATATAAAATGTTATTTGGTATAAATACAGTTTAAAATAATAACATTATAGATTATACCTGTTCAAATATATATATATTTATATATATATATAATAGAGAAGAATAATCCACATTTGGAATGCAAATGAATGCTTAATATATATTAATAGTTATTAAGATGAAATGAAAACCCAACTTTGTATTTAAAGTTGAATTACCATTTCAAATCGAACTAGTAATTGAAAACCACTAAAAGAACGGCTACAGCAGGACTTGAACCTGCAACCTCTGATTTTCCAGATCAGCGCTCTAACCAATTGAGCTATCTAGCCTAATTGTTTAGATGATGTTATACTTAATACTACTGAAGCAGTATACATCTTATATACATCTTACTATCATTTTTGCATCCGATAGACCGGAATTTGCATATTGGACGCAAGATACAACTTTTCACTTGTACAAATTTTTATTTTAAATATTTAAGAAACACAAAATGGATTTAAAATTGATAGGAAAATATACAGAAATCGTATAGTTTTAGTCTAGCGATTTTTCGTTGAGAGCGCCACAGAATATATTTTAATATACGGAATATTCTATTGTGTTATCATCTTTACAACCACTAAATGGCAACACAGCGTGGCGCCAGTTAGTTTGCTTGGATGATAACTGTGACGAGCAGTTTCGTAGAAGCCGCGTCCTTTTAGAGGTTGCTACAAACTTTTATTCACTAATATATATTCAGTGTTTGAGGATTTCATAATTTTTTTGCTTACCTCTTAGGTTTTATTCACTAATATATATTCAGTGTTTGAGGATTTCGTAATTTTTTTGCTTACCTCTTAGGTTGTAGACGTGTTTAAATAGTGCATATCACATTACTACATTTGTATGAAGTTATTCACTGTTTTTCAGAGAATATTTTGTAATGTTTAGAAAATATAATTTATGTATTGATAACAAATATTACCAATTTTTCAAATTGCTTCAGAATACGCACGCACTAATAATTCTGTAAATAATTTTCTCTTACCGTACTACTTAAGTAGTAGCTACAACCCCCACACTAAATAAATTGTAACTCTTAAATGACTCAATAGAAAATATTCAAAATGTTTGCATGCAAACCTCTTATTGTCTATAATAGAAACGTTCATCAGCAAAGGTACACAAAAGATAGTGTTGAGGGAGGCAGCGACCCTTATTCAACAAAAATTGTAGCTCGTAATCGGCTGAATAGAAAATTTTTTAATTTGCACGTGTAATCCTGTAATCGCACATTATAAAATATTTGCAAGCAACGGAACACAAAAGTCTATCTTGAGAGCGGCAACACCCCCATACTAAATAAATTTTTAGCTTCTAAACAACTCGATAGAAAAATTAAAAATTTTAACATGTAGTGCTTAATAGTCTGTAACAAAAACATCCACCAGCAATGATGTGCCCAAGCCATTTTGGAGGTGGCAGCAACCCCTAAGCTAAATAAAGTGTACCTCCTAAAGTGCTGGATAAAAAAAAATTAAAATTTTCACTTGCAATTGTTTAATACTCTATTATAATAATAAACACCAGCAACGTGGCGTGAAAGCCAGTTTTAGGGGTGGAATCAACCCCTATGTTAAAAAAAATTGTAATTCGTAAATGGTGCTATGTAGAATTTTCAAAATTTTCACATGCAAATTTCTAATAGCCTCCTCCAAAACTATCATCTAGCACTGCTCTATCAGTCAGTTTTGGGGGGTAATGGTAACACTTATTCTGTAAAAACTGTAACTCGTGAACGATGTGATACAAAATTTTTATACTATTCACATGCAATCCGTTTATAGTATATTGCGCAAACATCCACTAGCATCAAATCCAATTGTGGGGATGGCGGCAACCCCTATACTAAAAGGAATTTTAGCTGGTAAAAAATTCGTTAGAAAATTTTTACATGCAATGTAGATCAGATAGTGACAGATGCAGACTGTGCAAATTTCGGGGAAATCTGTAGGTTAGTTCAGAATAGGAAACAATGATGGTACGCGTCTAACCAGTTTCAGGACTGAAGACCCAATGATGATGATGATGATGCAATGTTTAACAGTCTATAACAAAAATATCCATTAGCACTGATGTGCCAAGCTAGTCATGGAGGTGGCAACAACCCCTAAACTAAATACATTGTAGCTCGTAAAGGCCTGGATAAAAGTTTAAAAATTTTAACATGCAATTTTCTAATACCCCATTAGAAGAACAAGCAGAAATAACGGGGCGCGAAAACTAGTCTTGGGGAGTGAAAGCAACCTCTGTATTAGAAAACATTGTAGAGAGAAAATTTTTCAAATATTCACATGCAACCTCCTTCAAAACTGCTCGCAGCAACGTTGGGTCCACGTCAGTCTTGGGGATACTAGTAACCTAAGTCAAAAAAAATAACTATATCTTCTTTAAGACAAGTAAAGAACAATATAAATCATAAATGTACTTAATAAAATTTAAATTCTTATGAATGTAATTTTCTGGAATCAGATATTTAACTATGGACATTATTTTTCATAATAAATATTCAAGGTAGCGCTACTACGACCTTACAATGTTTTAGAAAATTTACTTAACTTTTGGCAAATATTATTAGTTGATTAAATACTCTAAGTTCAAATTTCATCATACAGGACTTAGGTCCTATAAATTAACATGTTGGTATTTCAATTTATGGTAAACAAGATAACTATGACGATGGTATGTCTACATCTGTACAACCGGTGAGGTATAATTTCTTAGGTTGAACACATTATTAATTACAAAAAATTGTTGTACTCATTGTACTTTACACTTTAACAGAATGAGCTTTTGGTAAATTAATTAACAAAATTATTCATACGAGTCGTAATGAATTGCATACAGCAACCTGAAGTAGTTACAAGCTTCTAAAAGGAATTCATTACATGCAAAAATTTACGTAATAAACTTTACTACGGCAGCTTTATCTTAAAAACTAATACATTCTTACCGATAGCAGCAATGACCTATAACCTTCAAATGACACGTACATCAGCTGAACACGCCAGCTGCATAGCGAAGTTGGCCATGTGTCGAACAAAATTGTTTACTCATTTATATTTTAAACGAGTTTCATAAAATTTAATTGAACCAAACCAAATAAAATATTTTCCAGATGATCTAAGCTTGCATCGAAATTACGTGGAATTACATCAAAATCATTACGGAATTATCTACATTTCCAGAGTTGCACGTTCGCCAAAAAGATTTCGTACACTACACTTTACACAAGTTGTCTGGGACAACTTTTAGAATACTATGTCATTTATTACGGCGCCTTTGTCAGGAAAACTTGATTTCCCTGAGCATCTTGAGTGTTTTTTAAACATCAAGCGACCTTTCAGTTCAACGAAGAAACGAAAAGTGACAATCGGTCGCTAATCGTCGGAACAACTTGAAAATCTTAGATACTACAAGACGTAGGAGCACGCTAATAGGTTTGTATAAATTTTATCACAAAGGACGATGTGGTATGTAGTAGATTGTAATTGTAATTAAAATTGAAGTGTGCCTTGAAGTTTATCGGTTATTAAATATGCAATAACGAATGAATCAATTATATAAATGTTGTTAAATAAAAACTAAAATAATAGATGCACCGCGGTAAAGTCAATGAATAAATTTACAGGAAATTTATATGTTACAATATTACACAAATATCCACCAGCAACAGTTCACCAAACTCAGTCTTGAGGGTGGTAGCAACTGCTCTACTATAATAATTTTTAGTTTGTATAAACAACTCGTTTTGAAACTTTTCACATGCAATCCTCTAATACCTTATTATAAAAATAAACTCCAGCAACGTGGCGCGAAAGCCATTCTTGAGGGTGGAACCAACCCCTGTATTTAAAAAATGTGGCTTGTAAGTGGTGCCATGTAGAGTTTACAAAATTATTACAAGCAATTTTCTAATAGTCTCATTCAAAACTATCTTCAAGCAACGCCGTGCGAAAGTCAGTCTTTGTGGTAGCAGTAACCCCCTATACTGTAAAAATTGTAACTCGTGAACGATGCGATACAAAATTTATATACTATTCACATGCAATCCGTTAATAGTATATTGCGCAAACATCCACTAGCAACAGTGCATCAAATCCAATTGTGGGGATGGTGGCAACCCCTATACTAAAAGGAATTTTAGCTGGTAAAAAATTCGTTAGAAAATTTTCTAAATTTTTACATGCAATGTTTTAATAGTCTATAACAAAAATATCCACTAGCACTGATGTGCCAAGCCAGTCATGGAGGTGGCAGCAACCACTAAACTAAATACATTGTAGCTCGTAAAGGGCTGGATAAAAATTAAAAAATTTTAACATGCAATTTTCTAATACCCCATTAGAAGAACAAACAAAGGCAACGGGGCGCGAAAACTAGTCTTTGGGGGGGGGGGAGCAACTACTGTATTAGAAAACATTATAGGGAGAAATTTTTTCAAATATTCACATGCAACCTCTTTCAAAACTGATTGCAGCAATGTTGGGTCAACGTCAGTCTTGGGGGTACTAGTAACCCCTACACTGAAAAACTTGTAGCTTGTGAACGATGCGATACAAAATTTTCAAAATATACACATGGAATCCTATAATAGCATATTACACAAATATCCACCAGCAACAGTTCACCAAACTCAGTCTTGAGGGTGGTAGCAACCGCTAATACTAAAAGAAATTTTAGTTTGTATAAACAACTCATTTTGAAACTTTTCACATGCAATCCTCTAATACTTTATTACAAAAATAAACTCCAGCAACGTGGCACGAAAGCCATTCTTGAGGGTGGAATCAACCCATGTATTTAACAAAATGTGGCTCGTAAGTGGTGCCATGTAGAGTTTTCAAAATTATTACAAGCAATCTTCTAATAGTCTCTTTCAAAACTATCTTCAAGCAACGCCGTGCGAAAGACAGTCTTTGTGGTAGCAGTAACCCCTATACTGTAAAAATTGTAGCTCGTGAACGATGCAATATAAATTTTTATAATATTCACATGTATTTCTCTGATAGTATATTACACAAATATCCACCAAGAACAGTGCACTAAACCCAGTCTTGGGGGGTAGCAGCTACCGCTATGCTAAGCAGCTCGTCAGAAAATTTTTAAAAACATCTTGCATCTTTGAAGTTAAACGCTTTTACCATTATTAGAATTCGTATGATTTCTATCGAAATTTTATGAACCAGCACAAATATTTAAAGAATTTAGCAACAGGAACAATTCTATTACTAATTTCATGAACTGAAACAATGTTCCTGTTTGTTATTTTGAACCTTTATAAATGTAGATAGCAGCTGTTTCTAAAGTTGCCGGCCGTTAAACGTTTTAAGTTGCACAGTTGAACCGTTGAGTTGAATAATATTCGCCTCCCGAAACATTCAACTCCAATTGAATAACTGCATAAGCATCACAATACTAAAATCAAACAGTGTATGCAAAAACATAATTTATAGAATAATACTGTTCTTAAGGGTTAAATTTGACGCTTGCAGTATATTTAGCAAGCACTTATTTTGTAACGCCCACGTCTACAATAAATACCAAGTTTTAAATAAACGTACATCTGAAATTTAAACCACTTCTTGGCGATAAACAAGGCAATGATAAAGATTTAACATGACATAAATACTCATTTCTTACGTACTGCTATTTATAGAACATAAGAATGCATACATTGTTTTAATTTAGCGGCGCGAGTTAAGGTTCGGGCCTTTGGAGCTGTGTTTTTAAAAAACAATTTCGACACTTAACAAAAATTTAATAGCTTAAACAGAAATTACAATGAAATTTAGAATAGCTGGTTCATAATAACTTTAATAAAAAATAATTAATTGTACTGGGCGAGTAGTCTAGGTAGACAACAATGCAAAAGCTGTAAACTCAGACTGACTGCCGTGCATTGAGCTCCCGGGCTTTTTATAATAACCTGCCCCTCACACGGCTTGTGGGAACTTGCAGATCTCATGTCTGCTTTACACTTTGTTACAATGTATCAATCTTAATTCTAAGTAATTGCGGTCTGTTGACCGCCTGTGACCTGCCACCTGCAGTATCACTGCCCTCACGGATGCAAAGTTGCATGTCCGTTCTCATGAACTGTCGATAACCTCTCTGGGTTATCCTTGTGTTACAATGTTGCATTGAACTTATACTTTACTTAACAATTTCTAATAATTCCTATTAGATTCAATATATCAATATATATAGGTAATTGGGGGATACATAACTCGCGTCGGATACACAAAGTACAGCAATATAAAAATAGTATTAAACGTACACAGCACATTGACAATGATTCGTGTTCGAAGTCGCCAGCCTGTAAAAACCAAACGATTAAATGTAGATCGTCAATTACTCATATCTCACTCTCTCTTAAAATGTTATTTCTAAGTTCTATCTTTGTTACTTTAAATAGTTAGCAACAACATTACAGGAAGCAAAAGTGGTAGCAGTCTTCATGTAAAATGATAGGAGGATATACGTCGGACGCGACATTAAATGGCTTTGGAAGAGTTCTAGAATGATAGGAAAATATAAAATAGTGTATATCAATATATTTCACTATTTTAAAATTCTCTATATATGTAATTAACTATTTCCACTATTTCTGGGGGATGCTAAAATGTATCAATTTTGTAAGGATGCAGAATGCAGAATTGTTAGCAGGATGTATATATATATATATATATATATATATATATTGCTGTGATATCCTCCCTCTGAATGCGGGAACTGGGTCCTTTCAACAAAAAAATTCTAGTCCCACAGATTGGGCGTCATAAACGGCTGTGATCCTCTTTTCGCCTCGGCTGCTCACCTAATGTTATAAACCTCCTCATTCATAAAAACAACACATTCCTACCAAAACATCAACGTTAACTCTATTTACATCAATATTCAGAATACATTAAAATTTCAAAATTTAAACTCAGCATAAATTTCAGTTTTAAAAAGAATTTCAAGATTAATTTTATTATCATTTTAATGTGCATCCAAAATTAAAGTCCTTGTTGGATGCCTACTAATTAATATAACAATATAAGCAGACCGGAGTCTGAGTATAAAGGAGCATCTACCACCCTTTACGTTAATTAACCAGGTTCGTCTAATTGAGCTCAAAGACATACCCAAATTTTCATCATATTACCGAACATCAAAACTAAATACTCCTTTCTACTTCAACAAGCAAATTTCATCTTAAAATTAAAATTTTATGGTTAGTACAATTTCACTAATGTCCATTTAAAGTAAATCAATTATAAAGTTATTCAACACACACAAAATGTCAAACAAAATAGTATAATTTACCTGAAGGTTACTGTCCTCGTAGCTTCAAAGTACATCGTCCCTTTAGTTAATCACACCATTCCAACAGGATTATATTTACGGCTTCTAATTCTCAACGCTTTTAAAATTTTCTCCATCACCAGTTGTTTCTGGGCTTTTCCGGAACTCATCTATGTATATCTGACCCTTGTTTCGTGGATCCAGACACGTATTTGAACCATTTAATTATTAACACCCCGAAAAATAGCAAATAACTTCATACTTCTTTCACCAATATACGCCAAAACTGCCTACTTTTGTGTATACATTTGTCGTTGTAAATTTTGCTAATTGGTACAGTGAAACTAAATTTTATTACCTTGTATCTAAGTGCACTGAAGTACATTCATGTTAGCACGTAAATAACCAACTATTTTGAATCACTAAAATATACGAGCAAAATTTTAATTTATTTTATCAAACTAAAATGCACTGTTTAACATCTTCAATCAAGTCGCGGATGTAAGAGCTTTTAACGCATCGAATCGTCAAAAGTCTAAGAGGGCTTGTTTATATTCATCTCGGTATATATAGCAAAAGCCGGCACGTCGCTTTTGTCCTCAAAACGGTAATTCTAAAGAATTCCTCATTCTATGTTCCCAGTCTGTCGCTCGCGCGTCGATTTTACGAATTTTCACTCGTCCCATTTAAATCTCAGAAATTTCAACACACGGCACGCAAGCATGTCCGAGAAAAACTAATTAATTTTGTACAGAAATTGTTGTTTCTACCTCTGATATTTGCATCCTATTTTCAACCAATTGTGACCCTCGTGACGTTGCTTAAATCCCGCCTTTTACTATATGTGTCTTTGCTTGACGCATTTCTCTTTCCTTTTCTAACCTGTTCGTATTGGTGCAAATTGATATTCTTTATTATCGATTATATTTTAGTCCATGTGGACTGTTATCTGGGTTTAATAACCCCGTATCGCACATTCTCGTGAATATTAAGCCCCGGTTTCTCCAAGATTCTTTGAAACTATTAATTATCTACAAAATTTACGCCGTATGTGATATTTAAACTACGCAGGTGTTCAAAATAATATTAATTCTCAGAGCTTTATTTTCTGATATTATAATCTTGGGTTTTTACAAGTTTCTATAGATATTATCTGTACGTTTTGTTCAATACCGGTTATTTGAAATAGAGTTAATTAAGATAAATTTTGCACGTAATTTCCATTTGTTTAGGAATAATTACATTACACGCAGAGCTTTTTAATACTGCTTCTTTTGATATAAAGCGTCTTGTACATGATTTAAATCTCTTATGTTTAATGAAACTAATAAATTTTTATGCTTCACGGTTTTAATAAAGCGTATTATTTAATGAAATTCCTTATACACGGTGTTTAAAATTATTTGATGTGATTATTTAATTTTCTACCCTGGTCTAAATATGAGTAATATATATATATATATATATATATATATATATATATATATATTAAGATATAAATTTTCTTGACCATATATAAATAGTAATGAATGTTCCTGGAAAATGGTCAGGTATAAGTTAAAACAACTCAATTTGTTTTCATTGGTTTTCATATATTTTCATGCTTTACGCGTTTCGGTTCCAAATAACCATTTTCAAAATAGCAGCTAAAAATTACATTGTTATAAATACTATAAAATTATACACTATTAACATATACTTGCACTAAAACATTTTTAAATAAATAACAGCTACATTATAATTATTGTACGTCGTAAAGGTTTAGAAATGTTATACTGAATGACTGGATTAGGTTAATTGGTTAGAACAAGTAATCTGTTATTGTTGATAATTTAAAATATGTATACTATTGGAGTAAATTGTAGTATGAGAAATGTGAATTACTTAAAAGCGTATTCTTATTGAGGTGCCACAGGTTACTATTTATTTTGTATTAGTCTGTAGTAAATGTTAGTGAATTGTTCATGGTCCGACTTGGAATTTACGGAGTGTCTGTCGCGTTGTATGTGAATGGCTTCGCACATTATTTGTTTTCCAAAACTACGATTTATAACGTTTTATCTTCCAGACAAACACTTGAAATAAACATGTCAACTGGTTGCCATAATACCACAAGGAATTCATCCATCTTTAGACAATACTGTAATTTAAATGGAAAACTAGCTAAAGAGAAAAACAAAAGAGTATTTTTATTGAGATGCAAAGCCTTAAATATTACGCCAAAGTTCTTAAGAATTAAACCAAAAACAATAGTATTCAATAAACATTATAAAGGTCAGTACCTAAAATACTTAAACATGTTTTATCTACAATGCCTTAACACATGTATTGCACAATGCTATTCAGACCTACATGAAATAAATAAAAATCTAACACATACTAAAAACACAATAGTAACCAACTACAGCCAGGAAGTATGTAAAAATTTTTTTACAGCGCAAGATATAAAATTCAATAACACCTTCCAAAAAATTAAACACAGACATATTAAGAAAATCGAATATATCCTAAATAAATGCCTATATACAAAAACGATTCTAACCTAAAACAAATACAAATTGGTTGATAAATCTAACAAAATGTACAATACCCCAACATGTCCAATATATACTAAGCTTAGGATACAACTTTTCAGTCCCTACAAACAACGTAAATTATGATCACATTATTGCAAGCATTGAATCGGTGATTAAAGATAAAAAAACAGAGGAGAAGGTAATAATTAGAAATAAAGTCTGTAACATTTTAACCAACCATCGAAACAATACAAATAACAAAATGACTAAAAATCGTTTCAATTATTACATAAAACTAACTAAAAACTTTTTGAAAACCAATTCGGAAATATTTATACTGCAAGCAGATAAATGCAAATCCACGGTGATAATGTATAAAGAAAGCTATATGAACAAAATGAACGCTTTAGTAAATGATACCGCTACGTATGCACTACAAAAACTGGATCCTACCCTAAAAATACAAACTAACCTTAATTTGATTGTAAACAACTGGTTTAAAAAGAATTATATAACATTGCATGTAAAAAACAAACTCATTTGCCACAATGGGCAAGCGCCATACATATATGGCTTACCCAAAATCCACAAGATAAATATCCCCTTGAGACCAATCGTAAATAGCATGAAAACACCCACATACCAACTAGCCAAATTTCTTGTACAAACACTTAGAAACGTCGTAGGTCAAACTGAGTATTACGTCAAGGACAGTTGGGACTTTCAAAAGTTCATTATAAAACAAGTCGCACCTAGTAAACACATGATAATTTCACTTGACGTCGAATCCTTATTCACTAACGTTCCCACAGAGTTAGCGTTAAACATAGTGCGAAAAAAGTGGCAGACAATCAAACCTTTTACAACTTTACCGGTCGAGGAATTCATTCGTGCAACCAAGTTATGCTTAGAAGCTACGTACTTTAAATTTGATAACAAAATTTTCTCCCAAATATATGGAACAGCGATGGGGTCACCAATTTCTTCAACCATAGCGAACTTGGTTTTAGAGGAGTTGGAAAATACCGTCATTAAACAACTAAGTTATCAACCGACGTTTTTTAAAAGGTATGTCGACGATTGTATCATGTGCTTACCAATTGATAAAATTAATGAAACCCTAAATAAATTCAACTCCTTCCACCCTAAACTACAATTCACCGTAGAAAAGAAAGCAATAGAACAATATCATTCTTGGACCTTCAAATTAAATATAATGCTGCAGGTACTATTTCAACTAATTGGTACAATAAAAAAACTTGGAGTGGAAGATATTTAAATTATAATTCTAGTGTCCCTAAACAATACAAAAAAAACGTTGTAAACAACCTTGTCGATCACGCCATCCAATTATCACACGGTAAATATAGATCAAAAATTTGAAAAAGTAAAACCGTATTAAAAATAACGCCTACCCAAAACAATTCTTTGAGCCATTAATTAAAAATAAAATCCACAACATATACAATAATACAGATAATACGAACAAACTCAGTCAATGTGAATCAATAGTTGGATTAGAATACATACCTGGTTTGTCCGAAAGAATTAAAAAATGTTTAAGAAGTCATAATATCCATATTGCCCACAAACCAAATAATTTTACTAAAACATTTTTTACCAACCTAAAACCACAAATAGAAAATAAGAACAAAACACATACGATCTATAAAATCAACTGTCTTGGCTGTAGGGGATGTTATATAGGAAATTCAAAACAATATCTTCATAAAAGAATATACGAACACAAATACTCAATCCAAACAAATAATAAAAAATGCACAGCACTTGCTAACCATGCAATAGAAACATCACACAATTTCGATTTTAAGAATGTTAAGGTTTTAGGTACTGAAACAAACGACAATAAAAGAAATATTTTAGAAACCATTCACATACAACGCGACAGACACTCCGTAAATTCTAAGTCGGACCATGAACAATTCACTAACATTTACTACAGACTAATACAAAATAAATAGTAACCTGTGGCACCTCAATAAGAATACGCTTTTAAGTAATTCACATTTCTCATACTACAATTTACTCCAATAGTATACATATTTTAAATTATCAACAATAACAGATTATTTGTTCTAACCAGTTAACCTAATCTAGTCATTCAGTATAACATTTCTAAACCTTTACGACGTACAATAATTATAATGTAGCTGTTATTTATTTAAAAATGTTTTAGTGCAAGTATATGTTAATAGTGTATAATTTTATAGTATTTATAACAATGTAATTTTTAGCTGCTATTTTGAAAATGGTTATTTGGAACCGAAACGCGTAAAGCATGAAAATATATGAAAACCAATGAAAACAAATTGAGTTGTTTTACTTATACCTGACCATTTTCCAGGAACATTCATTACTATATATATATATATATATATATATATATATATATATATATATATATATTGTAGTGGTTTTAAAGGGTTAAATTTAAGTATAAACAAGGCAATTTCAAACACCCTGTATAGAGAAAACAACCAGAATTTACGTGCGAAATTTATTTTATTTAGTTAATTTAAAGTAACAAGTATTAACAAAATTTTACAAGTAGTGATTAAAATTGAGTTAGGTTCGTAAAGAAAATAAATTGTAGAAGCCAATGCAAATTATTAATTAATTTAATTGAGTTTAGTTGAAAGGGTTATTACGTCTAATACGCATAAGAGCTTGAAAAATCGATAATACCAAGGTGAAACGCCTTGCTAACAAACGAACAGCCGTTGAAAATAAAATACCTTGAAGCGTAAACTCCTAGAAAGGTTGTTTTAAAAACGATCGTTAAATTGAACACCTACAGGTTTTGGAAATGTCAAGTTCTCCTTATTTGTGTAGATTAAAGACAGTATTTGCGGTATATCGAGTAAACGGTCGGACGGTTTACATGAATGCTAACTAAAAGTTTCCTTAGAGCTCAGAAGGGATGGAGAATCAAGGTTATGCTTCGGAATGAGACAGGCATAATAACAGGTCACTTGGAAACGCACGTATTCAGTCCACATGGGTTAGTTTAAAACGCGGACAGCAATATTGATTTTCTACCACTCAAACAAGGTTAGAAGGAAACATAGAATATGCATAAGAGAGGAATAGCGTTAATACAGGCGGGGTTTCAAGACGTCACTGAATATCTCATTGGTCTATATAGTTAGTTGTACAACAGACAAACACGGGAAAATTTGAATGCAGGTTTTGGAAAAGATAATAACGAGGAGTTAAACTTCGAAGATTTCGAAAACAGTTGAACCAAAATTTTAAGAAGTATTATTTTAAATGAAGGATTTTGCGTGAAGGGCGGCCGAGAGGTGGCATAGTAAATTGTATAAATACTTTAAGAAAATTAATAGAGGTCTCTTAGTATTTTCATCGCTTCAGACTACGTACAGAAATTTACCACGAGCTTGTAAGTATATAAAATATTTTAAATTAAATAGTACAGTGTTGGCCTCATAATTTGATATGCGGAGAGTGTGGCGTTTAATTTTATTGAGATGCAACATATTTTTTTAACAAGCTCGTGTGATGACGTAAAGTAACGTAAATTAAATTAAGCAATTATAAAAGAAGTGTAATATATTTGGATTTGGATTTGGATGTATCGTGTATGAACAGCATAGCAGCACAACTTAGAGGGTGTTCATCTACAAATAGCTGGAGGCGGCGAGCAGAGCAGAACCACGAAACCGAGAGCTAAACAACTTAACGGCATCATCAACGGAGTAGGGATCTTCAAGAAATTCCAGGTAACGCTTTAGAATTTGTTGTTTTTAATAAACTATCAAGGTTATTGTGATGTGTGAGAGTGCACTATGATGGTATTTTGCATTATTTTGCGTATTGAAGATAATACATATAACTAACTTCTATTATGGTATTTAAATATAAATCTAAAGGTGTATATAAAGCTGATTAACGTTCCTCAGGAATTTAAATATTTTTTTGTTATGAGTACATGGGTTTTTGTTGTGTTTGTAATAAGAATATGCAAAGTAAAAAGCATACATTAATCATAATTAACTGGGTTATCATGAGCTCACCATACTCCAGAGTTTCCTAATTAAAATTAATTATAAATAAAGAAAGAAAGATAAGGTATTATTCAGGGCCCATTTACTCAGGTTACATTCAATGTGTTTGATATTTCTAGTTAAAATTCTGAACTTTACTTGAATCGAATTTATTGAGGTGTAACTTGACCACTGAAATGTAAATAATCTTGAAGTTTTATTTGTAAATAGTGGTAAATAAATATTGTATGATTGTTGTATTATTTTGTGGTTTTATTGAGAGTGTGCGTGAACGATAAAGAGTATGATAGTGAATCTAGGTATCCAAGAGGAGGCCCAACTGAGCTAGCCAGGGAAGCGGTTGAAGAATTAAGGTGATGAAGAGAGGAATCTGGGTAAGAAATTAATTTTTTTAAAAAGTTTTATATTGTGTGCAATTTGCGATTTTGGTAAATTAATAAAATTTTCGAATATATTTTTGTTACTGAGGCTCGATTATTTTAGAGAGGTAACACAGCAATATATATATATATATATATATATATATATATATATATAGGTGTATATATAATTGTAATATTTGGTGCGCTGAAAGGGTGTTATTTTTCATTTTGAACATGATTTTTGGATTCAGCATATGAAAATACATTAAACAACTTTAGAAACTTTTTCAAAGTAAATAGTTGAAAATTTAATTTTTTCAGAAATTTTCAGGAAGTTAAAATTTATTTTTCATAATCCTTCACATAAGTACTTAGGAAATATGGCTCATGGCATATAAGAAACATCCCGTGTAGTATAATACGGCATTTCAAATTTCATATTTTAAAACACAAAGTTAACCCTTTTATTTAATAAAAGTTGGTATTTATATTTTTTAAAAGCTTTTTGAACGAGTTTCGAACAGTTTACTTTTCCTTGTATCAAAGTAAAGGGGAAATAAAAAAATGAACAAACAACAACGATTCCAGGTAGTTTTAGTTACCGGCGTCAATTAGTGGTGTAAGAGAAAGATTTACAACTTCTGAAATAAACCTAAAATTTGATAATAAGAATAGCAATGGGCAGCAGTTGTTGGTTAAACAACCAACATTGAAAACAAGGTAACAGAGAGAGTTGATTCGAGCACATATGTAGAAATGAGATGGAGACAAGACGTGTTGGATAGAGGAGTATTTTAGACATTGGTTTTGGTTGACTTGGGGTTATACCGAGGTTGTTGGGGTATTGATTTTTCAAATACTAGGAAGCAATAGTGTAGTGTTTATGTTGTTTGCTTCGAAGTGGTTTTACGGAGAAGTTTTTAAAAATATATAACGATCCGAGTTTAAGTCTAACATGAGTTTTGGTTAAAGATAAATATGGAGAATTTGTGTACATGTGGAGAGTAGTGTGTTTGTGAGGGGTTTTTGAAAACGGAAGAACTTGGCCTTGTTGATATTGGAATTTTAAGAATTGAAATAATATAGCAAAACGGTCTTCAGAGAATTTTAACAAGTTTCAGAGGTGGGGAACATGTATAAAATCAAGGGGAGTTGATTTTAAGCTCTCTTACGGCTCTTAGACTCTCTTCTTTACGACTCTTTTACGATTTTTTTACAATTCTTACAAATCGCTTAGAGTCTTTTCGATACTCAGATGATTTTATAATCTTTTGAATTTTAAACTAATGATAAATGTTTAAAAGTAGATACAGTTTCATTTATTTGCACACACTGTGTAAACTATGTAATTAGTTTTGAAACGATTAAATGTTGGCATTTAACCTGTTTTGGTTTACTACCACACATTATGGTTCTCGTAGAAGAAATTTGATACACAGCAGAAGTTTGGGTGTACTGTCGAATGGTAGAATATAGAGAACTTTTTAGAAGTTTTTGGTTACAGCTTGCAATTTGCAGAAAGCAATCCAGATTTGGGGTTGTTCTTGCATGCAGCAGTCCTAGAAAGAATGATAGCAGGTTCCGCATGTATATATGATTCTCAGGTAACTGTACCTTACTGTACGATGTAAATATGTAATTGATAACTTGGGGGGGGGAGGAGGAGACGGACAAAAGGGGGAGAGGTTCTTTACTGAATATTTTAATTTGAGTTATTTTATGTGTGAATTTATGTATAGGTTTAAGAATAATTTATGGTATATGAAGTATTTGATATTATGTATAAGGTAAGAGGGTCTGTTTAAAATATTTGTGTGCAGAAATTTGCACTAAAGGTCCAGGTTTTACTATGAGCTCGTATTGAAATAGAAATAGAGTAAGATGTATGTGTTGTAGCCTTATTACTTTCTTTCAATTAATACAATATATTATCATGTGTAAATATTGATCTTGGAATGTTACTGTTAAGGGAGTATTTAAAAGAGAAGATTAATTTTGATTTTGGCTTGTATATTAATTTCAGTTGGAATGTAAATAATGTCTATTTACCATAGCAGGATTTTACGTGTTGATAGTTTATTTTCAGGAACGTGAACAGAGCAGCCATGGCAAATTTTTAAGCATTAGTGATATTATAGAAAGAGGTCGTAGCATTTAAATGGGCAACACAACAAAGGAGTGTGAGGTTGTAGCAGTTAAATGACACCCAGAACGTGGGGCACCAGAGAGTGGAGGTAGTAGCAATATATATATATATATATATATATATATATATATATATATATGTATCTATATAGTGTGAGTTTTAGGTCTGCTGGAAGATCGATTAGACTATTTTTATTACTTAAATTTTCGATGTATTTGAATTCATTAATATTTATTAACTGATATATGTATGTTTGTGTATTTATACGTATTGATGAAGGTTGTATGTTTATCAATACATGCAGGGTTATGTACATGTATACAACTATGATGTAAAAAAATAACGAAAGATATAAAACATAACTGACAAAATTTAAATGATATATACAAAAGATATAATAACTGACAAAATTTAAATGATGTAATTCAAAAAACACAACGTCCAAACCTATACAAAATAGTTTTATTATACGTTTCAACAACCTTTTACATATAAAATAGAAATAAAAAACTTATTCTGGGCGCTTCATAGACGTCTGTGGAAAACATTTGCAGCTCCGACAGACTTCTAACAGGTAAATATCTGGCCTTTTAACATAACCCTACTTCCTAATACTCAAATCTTCCTATTTGAATGCAGGTTTGTGTTGATGCTACTACAGCACCTTGTGACTGATAAAGATCCGGATCTCCAAATTAAACCTTGTTCACCTTCAACTTTATACCATTGACATGAATATATATTTCATACTCCCCTTTTTAGATCCCTAATACATCAAACTTGAATAACTAACTGTACATCCACAGTTTCCACTTACTACCATATAGCTTAATTGCAATGTCTTTTATTTATTTTAAATAAGCAACACTGCTAAAATATTATTTTAGTAACTTGACAATTGGCCTACTAAAGTTCAACAAGTACATCCAATCTGATGGTGGAATCAAATTAATGCAATATTTTTCGATTAATACTGGTCAAGTACCTTTTGAGCATCTATCTTTTTCTAGTATCAGCTAAGAGAGCCCAGAACAACGAACCTTCTACAACCCAAGCCTTTTTGACATTTTCTTTGAAGCGGATGCACACCCGGCAATCTAATACAACACAATTTACAATAACCTTAGACTATTCACTGCGATGCGATACATGATTGACATACAAACACCTTAAACAAAAAATACGTACTTCCACTTATCTCCACCAATATAATTTCTCCGCAATTATTTCCCAAATTAAAATAAACATTTCTGAAGGTTCAACCAAAAAAAAAAGAAAAGAAAGAAGATTTATTTTAATTTCCCATAAACAGAAAAACAATTCCCCGACATTCGTTAGTCATTCTTATGGTATGGGTACATCAAACTTATATGGAAGCGGCTCCGAATATGGTTACTATTAGGATATCTCAAAACATAGGTGCTATCTCGAAGCACCTCCTGAACTACATATGGGCCTGTAAATGGCAATTGGAGTTTGGCACACACTACCTTTGACTTATCACTCACACGCAGATTCCATATAATGACGTTGTCCCCTAGTTCGAATTTAAGCGGACGTTTTATTTTAGAGTTCATCTTGTCCCTGTATTTATTTGCCTTTTGATTTAACCTAGCTCTAGCTACATTCACATATAAGTCAAATTCTCTATTTTCTGTATCTACCCATGGTCTATTGGGTTTCTCCCTTTCCAAAAACATAATGGGATCAAATCCTGTTACTGTACTGGGAATATGATTTATAAACATCTCTATCTGTTCGAGCTTTGTGGAACACTGTCTTTGATTATCAAAAGTCATTAACTTTAGAAATTTGTTTCTTGAATGAACTTTTCCGCTGGGTTCCTTTGGGGGTGTCGTATGCTACAAAATTAAACAGCAATATTTCTGTTATTCCAATGCATTTTAAATCGCATATTATTAAAGTAAGTAGCATTTTCAGCTAAAAAATTTTATATTGCCATATTATTCCACAAAATTTTCAATACACCTTATGGATGTATCAGTGTCACAGCGTTTTGTAGAGTACAATTTAGAGTACTTAGAGAATATATCCACAATCACTAAGATGTAAGCATATCCCTCTTCACTTGCGATTAAATTTGTTAGAAAATCAATTGCGATCATATCCAAAGGTGCAGTGACTATTATCAATTTTACAACATCCTCATTTGTATGGTTTTTATATTTTCCTAATATACACAGGCGAAAATTGCTTATTACCCCCTTTATGAGGGTAATAGTTTTTTTTAACTTAAAAACACTCTCCTTTTGCCAATGCCATTTTGTATTTTTCTTTAAAAGGTTATATAATACCGAAGCTCTTTCTGAAAAAGTGGGTATAAATCTTTTTTAAAAATGCAGGAATTCAAGGAAACCTTTCAATATTTTAGCATTTCTTGGTATAGGAAAATTCATTATTTCTTTAGTCCGTAGTTCATCGATAGAGATACCCTTGTTATTAATCAGGTAACCCAAGAATTTTACTTCAGGTTGCACAAAAACGCATTTATTTAAATTAAGTTTTAACCCGGCTTCGTCTAACTCACAGAATAATCTTTTCTACATGCAATACATGTTCTTTTGCAGTATAACTATGTATTAGGGTATCATCCACATAACACATGCAAAAGTTCTCATATGCTCCTAGGATGTGGTGCATTGCACGGACCAATGCTGCAACTGAAGAAGATAGCCCATAATGTACTACACAAAATTGGTATGTCCTACCATCTACACAAAACCCTGTGTATTTTCGACCTTCTTTATGAAGCGGAATAAGCCAAAATGAGTTTTTCAAGTTTAATTTTGAGTAAACAGAGTTACTACCTATCTGGACAAAAATACTTACTATATGAGGAGGTGCCTGAAATTGCGACTTAGGGATAGCGTTCAGTTTACGAGCATCTAAGCATAACCTAAGCTCACCATTTCCTTTTTTGACCACTACCATTGGATTTATAAAATTTGTGGAAGATCTTTCAATCATTTCATCGCACAACATTTTCTTCAATTCTTCATTTACTTGATTACGATACGCATATGGTATGGGGTATGTTATAGCATGGAACGGTTTGGATTTATCCACTTCTAATTTGTGGATATATCCATAAGCCACTCTATGCTCAGGGGTTACTAGGTTATAATATTTATTAGTTATATTTAGAATTGCATTTTTACAATCGGTAAGATAGTTTATATCTTTTGTATCCTTGTAAGCTAAGTTACTCTGCATATTGTTTATATTTGAACATTCCTCTTTAAACAATTTGGTCTTTTTGCCAAGGGATGCTCTTCCCCTTAACCTGTATTGTTCACTCTTCACTATTTATCATCATCTTAAGTGTTTGGATCAAGTCCATGCCAATTATACATTGAAATTTGAGTTCGGGAATTGGTAGAAAACTCCCTTCACATAGTTCTTCTCACAGAAAACTTAGTTATCATCATTTTATTGAGGATGGCAAATTTCTTATTGTTTGCAGCTACGAGATGTATATTTTTTATAGGAACTACATTTGAAACAAATTCATTGGGGTTCTCTTTTATTAAATCTTCTGACAGTAGGCTCAACTCAACCCCTGTGTCAATTAGTGCACTCACACAAACTTTATTGAATTTGATGTATCGATTAGTACCCTACCTTGGACACCTTCATTTCTACCAGTATCCCTAACATAATTGCTATTTCTAGAGCTGTGCCCATTATCATCGTAATGGTGTAACCTAGGTACTTGTGAGCTTCTACGATTTGCATTGTTATTAACTTGATTATTTCTGTTATAGGCCCTATCAGGCAACATCCTACGTGTATTATCGTGGTAATTGTTAAATGCAGGTCTTGTATTGTGATTTTTAACAACACACGGTGATGGAGTATTCCTCATTGTACGTTGATTGAAATGCTGTAGATATTCAATGAAATTGTGTTTGTCTGCAATTTTCTGTATCATTATAGCAGTTTGAATCTCAGGTTCAAAGTGCATTGCCAACAATCTGACTAACTCCACATCTTGAATTTTTGACTCCAAGTGCTTAAGGATACTAAGTTTATTTATAGCGTATGGACACATGTAATTCCAAAATCAGGGTTGTATCTTCCCATAAGCAAATTTTCCTTAACTTTTACCTGCTCATTAAAACCCTAATACTGCTTCAAAAACAATACCTCGAATTGTTCAAACTTATCGATATCTTGATCAATAATGTTGAACCAATTCCCAGCATTGCCCTTCATGAATGCTCGCACCAAACTTAATCTCTCCACCTCACTATGGATATTATTCACTGCAGCTTTCAACCCTATCAAAAAGTTTTTGGGATTTATTTTGCCATCTCCATAAAACTTTCCAATAGTTTCAATATACCAATATTTAAACCATTTTGATTAATATAACTCCCCAACTTCTCCTTAAGGCTATTTAACTCTATTATTAAAATACTGTTTTCCACTTTCAAAGTTTGTACTTCATTTGAAACTATTCCTATTTCTATTCCTGTTCTTTGTATATTCAAGTCTAAATCTATTTTATCTAAATGTAACCTTTTCTCTACTTTTTTGAGCTTTTGTTTTAACAGACTTATTTGTTGAGTGCTTTTTTCTATACTTAGCATTCTACCTGTCAAAGCGTTCATGCTACCACTAATTTCCTCTTTATATTGTGCCATAACCTTTTTATAGACTTCATTCACTTTAGTTTTAAAATGTACCTTGAACATATTCATTTCCTCTACATATTTGCTTATTTTGGCATTGACATCCTTGTCTACTGCCTGTATTGCATATAAAATATCTTTGAGCTGTAAATTTTCATTGGTTTTGTCCACTACCTCAACACTATCAGTCATAGGATTCTCATTATCACTATTATTAAAAAAACTATCATCCGATCCTATCACAACTCCCTCATCTTTCAAGTGTGATTTTACTTGTTCCTTGTTCATTTTTTTTTTAAAGTCTAAATTTATAAGTAATTTCTTTCTGTTTTCTACCTGACCTATAATCAATAAACAGGTACAACCCAATTCTTTGACTTACAATTTTGAGCTCACGTTGGGCGCCATTATATTATACTGTGACATTTTTTTGTTGTTGATTTTGTATTCTTTCCACTCGAAATATATTATTTTGACCTCAAAACTAGCTCAGGGTAAAGTGAATCTTATTAACAAAAATGTTTGTCGACAAAAGTTCTATTTACACATTACTAATTACTCTGTTTGACCAGTACAATCATAATTATTTCAAGATTACATAATTCCTGTTTTAACTAATCTAGTCACAAACTGTAACACTGCCCACATATGATCTTATAATCTATAGGATTTATGACAATACAATAATTGCAATCATAAATTTCCCCTGCTTTACTTATAACTATTAATGGAACTCCTATAATGAAAAATGTATTCCTCTACTAAAGATAATCCTAAAGAACAAGCAAACCCAGTTATTTCTGTTCTTACGAATTTCAACTTATAATTATTTTTTTACCTGCACCCACTGTTCGTATGCCAAAACCCAATTGTTTTATGTTTTGCCTTCTTTACAAAGTACATTATTATTTAATCCTTTGACACCGTAGGTGTAGAATTGTTTTTCCTTTTACTCACTGGACCCCCATCTAAAATTATCCCTAAAATAGAAACAAAAAGCTCATTCTGAAGACTTTATAGACATCTGTGGAAAACACTTGCAGCTCCAACAGACTTTTAACAGGCAGATATCTGGCCTTTTAACTAACCCTACTTCCTAATACTCAAATCTTCTTATTTGAATGCGTGTTTGTGTTAATGCTACTACAGCACCTCGTGACTGATAAAGATCCGGGTCTTCAAATTAAACCTTGTACACATTTAACTTTATACGATTGACAGACGAATATGTATTTCAAGGTCTCCTTCCTAAATCCCTAATACATTAAACTTGAATAATTAATTGTACATTCACAGTTTCCACTTACCAAGTGGGTTAATTGCAATGTCTTTTATTTATTTTAAATAAGCAATACTGCTAAAATATTATTTTAGCAACTTGGTGGAATCAAATTAATGCAATATTTATTGATTAATACTGGTCAAGTACTTTTTGAGGGTCCCTCTTATCTTTTTCCAATATTAGTTAAGAGAGCCCAGTACAACGAACCTTCTAAAACTCAAGCCTTTTTGACATCCACTTCGAAGCGGATGCACACCCGGAAATCTAATACAACACAATTTACAATGACCTTAGACTATATTACTTTAATGAGACACATGATTGACATACAAATACCCTAAACAAAAATATATATATATATATATATATATATATATATATATATATATGTTTAATTTCTCTACACTATATAAATATAAGCATATTTCAATAGCACATAAAAGGAAAGAAGCCTCTATTAATTATGTAATTAAATCCAGTGTATTGCATTAATTGCAGAGTGTGAAAAGATCAAGAAACAAATATAAACTTAGATTCCCAATTTTTAAATTACTTCATTTTGGCCGTGTGTATAAATAATTACTCTTAAGAGATACCTAAAATGATTTTTATTTTAAGATATAAATACAACAGCCATTTATTTACATTGCCTAAAATAATATCAGCTTAATGCATCCACATTCAAACAAAGTATATTTTTGTATGTAGACATTTCAGCAGACTGAAAATGAGTTGCATACCACCTTTAAAAATACTAGATAAATTCCGTGTGTAGATATATCATTTAAATTCATTTTAAGAGTTTTAAATAGAACATCTTAATTCTAGAATTTTATGTTATTTTAACAAGAGAATACATCATTTTGTTAGAAATGTTTTAAAAGCCAATTATTTTCAATCAATGAACAAACTCTCAGATTCAAAGAAACGTGCGGCTATCTAAAAATCATGAAATAGATAAAATAAGCAAGTTCGATAGCTTTACGTATTACAGAGAAAAGGAGATAGCAAACATTGACTTCGTTTATTATTAAAGAATAAGAGACGTTTACGAGTAGGTAAGTAAGGCCGGTCTGACTTCAAAACGGTGCACGCGTATGTTTTTCAATGTAACATACGCGTGCACCGTTTTGAAGCCAGACCGGCCTTATATTACTTTCAATGTAACAAACGTGTGTACACGTTTTGAAGTCAGACCGGCCTTATATTACTTTCAATGGAACATACGTGTGTGACTTCAAAACGTGTCCACACGTATGCTACGTTGAAAAAATGTATGTGCATGCAGAAAAAATGTGGAGCTGTTTAGAATTTGGTTCTCTAGCAAAAAGTTATAAAGTAGGTCAGATGCAAAATATCACATCTAAGTCAATTGTATAAAGAATGCTGTGTTTAATTAAAGTGGATTCTGATTTATGTTTTTACTTTTGTTTAGAGGCTGCAAATACATATAGGCCGGTTTGACTTCAAAACGTGTCCACACGTATGCTATGTTGAAAAAATGTAAGTGCGTGCAGAAAAAATATGGAGCTGTTTTGAATTCGGTTCTCTAGCAAGAAGTTATAAAGTAGGTCAGATGCAAAATATCGCATCTAAGTCAATTGTATTTAATTAAACTGGATTCTGATTTATGGTTTTTACTTTTGTTTAGAGGCTGCAAATACACATAGGTCGGTTTGACTTCAAAACGTGTCCACACGTATGCTACGTTGAAAAAATGTAAGTGCGTGCAGAAAGAATGTGGAGCAGTTTTGAATTCGGTTCTCTAGCGAGAAGTTATAAAATAGGTCAGATTCAAAATATTGCATCTGAGTCAATTGTATAAAGAATGCTGTATTTAATTAAAGTGGATTCTGATTTGTTTTTACTAATTTTTAGAAGCTGCAAATACACATAGGCCGGTTTGACTTCAAAACGTGTTCACGCGTATGCTACATTGAAAAAATGTAGGTGCACGTAAAAAAATGTGGAGCTGTTTTGAATTCGTATTATATGTTCTCTAGCGAGAAGTTATAAAGTAGGTCAAATTCAAAATATTGCATCTAAGTCAATTGTATAAAGAATGCTGTATTTAATTAAAGTGGATTCTGATTTATGCTTTTACTTTTGTTTAGAGACTGCTAATACACATAGGCCGGTTTGACTTCAAAACGTGTCCACACGTATACTACATTGAAAAAATGTAGATGCATGCAGAAAAAATGTGGAGCTGTTTTGAATTCTAGCGAGAAGTTATAAAGTAGGTTAGATGGGTCACTCTGCAAATACACATAGGCCGGTTTGACTTCAAAACGTGTCCACACGTATGCTACGTTGAAAAAATGTAAGTGCATGCAGAAAAAATGTGGAGCTGTTTTGAATTCTAGCGAGAAGTTATAAAGTAGGTCAGATTCAAAATATCGCATCTAAGTCAATTGTATAAAGAATGCTGTATTTAATTAAAGTGGATTCTGATTTGTTTTTACTTTTATTTAGAGGCTGCAAATACACATAGGCCGGTTTAACTTCAAAACGTGTCCACACGTATGCTACATTGAAAAAATGTAGATGCGTGCAGAAAAAAATGTTGAGTTGTTTTGAATTTCAGTGAGAAGTTATAAAGCAGGTCAGATGGGTCACTCTGCAAATACACATAGGCCGGTCTGACTTCAAAACGTGTCCACACGTATGCTATGTTGAAAAAATGTTAGTGCGTACAGAAAAAATGTGGAGCTGTTTTGAATTCGGTGCTCCAGCGATAAGTTATAAAGTAGGTCAGATTCAAAATATCGCATCTAAGTCAATTGTATAAAGAATGCTGTATTTAATTAAAGTGGATTCTGATTTATGTTTTTACTTTTGTTTAGAGGCTGCAAATATACATAGGCCGGTTTGACTTCAAAACGTGTCCACGCGTATGCTACATTGGAAAAATGTAGATGCGTGCATAAAAAAAGTGTGAAGCTGTTTTGAATTCTAGCGAGAAGTTATAAAGTCCAAAACCGCAATTTCTTTGCACACAAACTCGTTTTTCTTGTATTTAAATCCCTGAATATCAATTATATACATGTTTGTATATGTAGGTATGTAAATATACAGTAAACTTCGTCTCATTAAATTAATATTAGGAGCAATCTCTTTATATAGCAGATTACTACCATCTGCATACTTTGCTTACCTACTTTTCAACCTATCACATTTTGAATTGAAACCGGCCTATGTGTATTTGCAGAGTGGTCGCACTTTGAATTCAAACTGGCTTTAGCATATTTTGCATCTGACCTACTTTATAACTTCTCACTAGAAAACCAAATTTAAAACAGCTCCACATTTTTCTGCACGCATCTATATTTTTTCTACGTAGCATACGTGTGGACACGTTTTAAAGTCAAACCGGCCTATGTGTATTTGCAGAGTGACCCATCTGACCTACTTTATAACTTCTCGCTAGAATTCAAAACAGCTCCACATTTCTTACGTGCACCTACATTTTTTCAACGTAGCATACGCGTGGACACGTTTTGAAGTCAAACCAGCCTATGTGTATTTGCAGCCTCTAAACAAAAGTAAAAACATAAATCAGAATCCACTTTAATTAAATACAGCATTCTTTATACAATTGACTTAGATGTGATATTTTGCATCTGACCTACTTTATAACGTTTTGCTAGAGAACCAAATTCTAAACAGCTCCACATTTTTTCTGGACGCACATACATTTCTTCAATGTAGCATACGTCTGGACACTTTTTGAAGTCACACACGTATGTTCCATTGAAGGTAATATAAGGCCGGTCTGACTTCAAAATGTGTACACACGTATGTTACATTGAAAGTAATATAAGGCCGGTCTGGCTTCAAAACGGTGCACGCGTATGTTACATTGAAAAACATACGCGTGCACCGTTTTGAAGTCAGACCGGCCTTACTTACATACTTTTATGATAGACTAAATTATAATAACGCGATAACTTTGCACTTAATCGGCTCATTAAACGCGACATTCGCATAAATATTACATCATTCAGGATGACGAATACTCTGAAATAAATCTGGAATCGAATTGAAAAATGACGTAGTTAGAATGTTCGTATATAAACAGAAGTAGTTAAGATTTGCGATTTATTTATTTTACGACATCGAACATGAAAATTTTTGAGTAAAGATTAATACATTGAACATGTGAGTTCCAGCAATTAATAATTCATTTTACGACATGCAATAAGTAACATAGAACTTTGCATAATTATGAAGCATAATTATTTTGTAAAATAGTACGGGAGCTGAACGATCTTTGACATAAATAATCCTTAGCCAAGAGCTACGGGCGAGTTTGGTCCATTAGAAATAGGATACACTTTGCAAACAGATATTCTAACGTCAAAAGGAGATTTGAAATGGAACCAGGGGATGTTTGATACCATTAATGATAATGGAAATGAGGTTTTGATAAGCGCTATTTGACAACAGCAATTGCAAGTATAAATTTGGTTTTTTGTATGTAACTTATAAGAATATTTAAATATTTGTAACATAAGCTATAATGACTTCTTAATCTAATCAAAATTATTTGTTAAGACGATAATTTCCACAAAATTTTGAGGTCAGAGCTTGAACCATTTTGATTTTACTAAATTATCTGTGCAGCGTCGTTGGCCAATTACGCTCACAAATGGAGTAATAAATTAAAGTAAATTTTTGTATCTTACAGAGAAGAGTTTTGAGGTCTGTAATTGTTAACAATGATTAGGTAAGGATTATTTTAATCAATAGGTAATCTCTAGGAATAATTTTCCGTATGAGTTTAAGCTGTAAACTGTTTTATAAATGTAAGAGATTCTTTTGTATGAAATAAAAATGTTTTTGAATACATATATGTTTCTTGGTATTTCTGTGTTTTCTTTCATTTTTGTAAATTCCACAGCATAATTTCTGTTGAACTAGCCAGGCAAAGGAAAAGGAAATGACACAGTAAGATAATAATTTCATAGTTTCTATTGCATCCTCATCAATACAATTCGCTGTACCAAAATCACAGCATGAATTTGGGCTTCCTCAAGTATCAAGCTGGTCACAGCAAAATTAGCGACAACCTATGTGAGGCGGACTAATCACGGCAAATTACCGGCGTTCTAACACGGGGCTAGCCACAACAAATTAGTGGTGCCCGATGTGGGGCGATGTATCACAGCAATACATATATATATATATATATATATATATATAATGCTATGATAATAGAATAGGCTAGTTTAGGAGTAGATTAAGTCATGGGGGTTGTAGAATAAATGTAAACAACTACCACTTTAAGAAAAGCACAAAATTCCAGAAATCATAAGAGTAAAACGGTCACTCTACATATTGTTAATTGAGAGGACACTGTATATAAAATACACGGGATTAAATGCATGAGAACATAAAGATGTCTAAGTGTAGTTTACAAGTAAATATAAGATTTTGAAACGCAACAAATTGCATCAAAATTAAATCACCGAGAAGCATAGATAAATTGGCATTACATATATTTAACAATTGGGTCGAAAATATCATCATACATGCACTCTAAATAATTCATTATTAGAAAATCGTTACGTGACAGGAGGAAAACACATTTGTTCAAAAAACCAATATTCTGTAGAAATAAACAAGCACCAGGCGATTCAATTTAGACGATAGAATTTAACAAACATCCGAATACGTGAGTTAATAAAAGGCAAAAGTTGGAAATTTTCGAATAATACCACGATATGCGGGATGCGTACGTGACAGACAAGGCATGCATTGAAAGATTTAAACTAAATAATTGGTGAAAATTCCGAGGTATGCGAGATAAGGCAGAAGTATCGTCCTAGAACGTCAACAAGCCAATAAATCAATTGGAGGTAGGGCTTATATATACGATAGTGACGAAGCGACAGGTTAGTCTATATTCAAACTGAGCAACGACTATGTTCAAAGGTGTTAAAAGCTTATGTAGCCAGTGAAGTATAAACCAAAATAAATCAGAATTAAAAGTGCGAGAATTTGTGCAACGAAAATAAGCCGATCTATAAATAGACGTAAGTAAAACTACTTAATTAAATTTATTTCTAATATTGATAAAACAGGGCTTTTAATTCCGACAAGTAATTTGGATTTTAATTCCAACTTTAATTTGGCTTTAATTTGAGACATATTTGATTGAGATGGCTTTAATGTGGTATATTTAAGACGACTTTAATTTAGGATTTCTAACTTTGAACATACTCTAATTTTGAAGATAATTTAAAAATGAAAGTATTCTAATTTGGACATATTCCGACTTGGTATGATTTCAATTGAAATCGATTTATGGGAGGCGATTCTTATATGGGGCCGGCATATCAATAAGCAAACCGAACACAGAAAGGGGATGCATATCATAGACTAGGATGGAACTACAGAACTCATTCCAGATTAGCAATCTTAATACACTTTATTATTGAAAACAGTTTTGATTTAATATTTGTCACATTGTATATTTTTAAGGGTCATCAAATAGGGTCACTTAAAAATTTATGACACTGGAATAGGTATCTTGGAACGTTTGAAGGTCCCCGAATAAGTAAAAGATATTTTTGCTGGCTTTCAGAAAAACATAAATCTGGTATATGCAGATATTCTGTACAAAAAGGAAAATTTTGAGTGTTGTAAAAATTATCAATTATTATATTGTGTATTATAGAATTACTTTATTTGATTCAATAAGATCCATTCAGTAAGCTAGTCGGGGTAAAAAATCCTAATCTAACATTTTATAACGTGGGGCTAAATATTAATAAATTAGGACAACATCACAGCATTTAAGTTTGCCCAATCGTCGGGCCGATATCACAGCAATTAAAATTACACCCAATCATGTGGCGAAAATCATAGCAAATTAAGGACGCCCATCGTAGGGGTTCGATTGTTCAAGGCCGATATCACAGCAATTTTTATGACGGTCCAACGCTGAGGCTTGATTGTTCAGACGATATCACAGCAATATATACACACACACATATATATATATATATATATATATATATAAATATATATTGCCGTGTAACCTTTCTAAATCGAGCCTCAGTAATAAAAATATTCGAATTTTTTTTTAATTTACCCAAAAATCGACATAAATTTCACACAATGGAAAATTTAATCAAAAATATAATTTCTTACCCAGATTCCTCTCTTCATCACCTTAATTCTTCAACCGCTTCCCTGGCTAGCTCAGTTGGGCCTCCTCTTGGATACCTAGATTCACTATCATACTCGTTATCGTTCACGCACACTCTCAATAAAACCACAAAATAATATAACAATCATACAATATTTATTTACTACTATTTACAAATAAAACTTCAAGATTATTTACATTTCAGTGGTCAAGTTACACCTCAATAAATTCGATTTAAGGAAAGTCCAGAATTTTAACTAGTAATGTCAAACACATTGAATGTAAGCTGAATAAATGGGCCCTGAATAATACCTTATCTTTCTTTCTTTATTTATAATTAATTTTAATTAGGAAACTCTGGAGTATGGTGAGCTCATGATAACCCAGTTAATTATGATTAATGTATGCTTTTTACTTTGCATATTCTTATTACAAACACAACAAAAACTCATGTACTCATAACAAAAAAATATTTAAATTCCTGTGGAACGTTAATCAGCTTTATATACACCTTTAGATTTATATTTAAATACCATAATAAAACTTAGTTATACGTATTATTTTCAATACCCAAAATAATGCAAAATACCATCATAGTTCACTCTCACACATCACAATAACCTTCATAGTTTATCAAAAACAACAAATTATAAAGCGTTACCTGGAATTTCTTGAAGATCCCTACTCCGTTGATGATGCCGTTCAGTTGTTTTGCCCTCGGTTTAGTGGTTCTGCTCTGCTTGCTGCCTCCAGCTATTTGTAGATGAACACCCTCTAAGTTGTGCTGCAATGCTGTTCATACACGATACATCCAAATCCAAATATTACTCTTCTTTTATAATTGCTTAATTTAATTTACGTTACATTACGTCACTCTACGAGCTTGTTAAAATTATATGTTGCACCTCAATAAAATTTAGACTCGTCACTATCCGCGTTCAATTTTGAGGCCAACACTGTACTATTTAATAAAAATTTTTTATATACTTACAAGCTCGTGGTAAATTTCTGTACGTAGTCTGAAGCGATGAAATTACTAAGAGACCTCTATTAATTTTCTTAAAGTATTTATACAATTTACTATGCCCCCTCTCGGCCGCTCTTCACGCGAAATCCTTCATTTAAAATAATACTTCTTAAAATTTTGGTTCAACCGTTTTCGACATCTTCGAAATTTAACTCGTCGTTATTATCTTTTCCGAAAAACCTGCATTCAATATTCCCGTGTTTGTCTGTTTTACAACTAACTATATAGACCAATGAGATATTTCGTGACGTCCTAAAAACCCCGCCTGTATTAACGCTATTCCTCTCTATGCATATTCTATGTTTCCTTCTAACCTTGTTTGAGTGGTAGAAAATCGATATTGCTGTCCGCGTTTTAAACTAACCCATGTGGACTGAATACGTGCGTTTTGAAATGAACTGCTATTATGCCTGTCTCATTCCGAAGCATGTCCTTGATTGTCCATCCCTTCTGCACTCTAAGGAAACTTTTAATTAGCATTTATGCCAACCGTCCGACTGTTTACCCGATATACGTCGAATCCTGTCTCTTATCTTCACAAATAAGGGGAACATGACATTTCGAATACATGCAGGTGTTCAATTAACAAACGTTTTTAAACCAATCTTTCTAGGAGTTTACGTTTCAAGGTATTTTATATCCAACGGCTGTTCGCTTGTTAGCAACGCGTTTCACCTGGGTATTATCGATTTTTCAAGCTCTTATGCGTATTAAACTTAATAACCCTTTCAACTAAACTCAATTAATTAATTAATAATTTGCATTGGCTTCTACAATTTATTTTCTTTACGAACCTAACTAAATTTTAATCACTACTTGTAAAATTTTGTTATTACTTGTTCCTTTACATTAACTAAATAATATAAATTTCGCACGTAAATTTTGGTTGTTTCCTCTATACAGGGTGTTTGAAATTGCCTTGTTTATACTTAAATTTAACCCTTTAAAACCACTACAATATATATATATATATATATATATATATTGGCAATACAAAACAATAAATCCACAATCGAATTTATGAACATAAATACACAATAAAAAGGAACAATACGAAAAGCACTGTGCTTGCAACACACGCAATAGAAAAACTCCACCAATTTGATTTTAATAATGTTAGTATTTTAGGAACAGCGCAGAATGATAATAAAAGAAACATAATAGAGACTTTACACATACACAAACACACAAATGCTACTAATTCAATAACCGACCAAAACGATTTATTAATATTTATCACAATCTTATTGCTTGAATATTCAATATTCACAGTTAATGCTAGAGTGATTATAAATATGCATGTTATATGTATGATTAGTTTTCTAATCTTCATGGTCACTCCCACTTTACACTGTGATCACACTTACTATACTAGTTTCATGCAATTTATTTATTATGTTGTTAGCAAACATTTCACTGTTCCAGTTCATACAGAAAATAATTAAAATTCTTACCTAATCTTTGTTAACTGATACACAATCCTTTTTAATTAGTAGGTGGGTAATTTGCTGATTCTTTAATACCACGTTCGTAAATGTAATTGACCAAAAACTGTCAAGGATAATTTATTAAAGGTCAAGATGCTGCGAACTCTGACCTCAAAATTTGATTCAAATTATCCCCTTTACAAATAATAAAAATGGGATCTTATTCTAAATTTTAAATTTCAAAATATTCAATTATTTTTATCAATCAACAAACAAAGAAGCAAAGTTTTACACTTGCGAAAAATAGTGCTTATCAAAATTTTATTTCCAGGGTAATTAATAGTATTAAATATTTTGATTCCATTTTTAAATTGACATTAAAATCCCAGTGTACAAGATTATTCATATTAGCTTAAATCTTCATTTAGAATATTAATTTTGTAAGTGCATTTTCTATTTTTAATTAATTAACTTTAGAGTAGCTCTTGTATTGAAGATTGTTCAATATTCATTGTAGTTTACAAAATCATCATGTTTCATATATAATTACATTTAATAACTTTTATGTTTGCAACGTCTCAAACGTATAAATTTCAAATCGTAACTAATTTAAATCTTGCATGACGAATGACGAATCGCAAACTAATGAATGAATCTTACATGTTATTTGGCTTTAAAAAGAATCTAACGCGAATGAATCGTTCTAATCAAGTTCCGGTCTTATATACAAATTATCTCTACATCACATTTTCGAGATTCTTCCGTATCCACCTAGATAATTAGTCACCTCTGCGATGTAATATTAACAAGAATTTACACTGCTTTCTCGCTTTAATGATCCAATTAATATCAACTTTATGATTTATGTATTATTGTAAAACGCGCCGTTTATCTTTATCTAATGCATGCGTTCAGCGGTCGTATCTCATTCTATCTTATAGTAGCCAGGAAAGCTTTAAATTAGTCCTTATTTATCTCGGTTTTATTTTATTGGTTTTTTAATCACCACGCGAGTTTCTTGAATATTTTGTTTATTCATAATTGGCTCTTTAATGACTTTTAAAACATTTCCTAGTATTTGACATATTTTTTTCAATATTAAAGAAGATTCTAGAATAACATTGTGTTTTAAACTCTTAAAACGAAGTTAAACGACCAACACCAGGGAGTCATTTTAGTATTTTAAAAGTGCATGACTATTTTATGGTTTGCGAATGCAATAAGATTTGAAATTACTGTATTTTACACAGAAAATTTATTACATAAATAATTCTAGCTAGCGATTGCTTTCTTGATGGTTTTACGAGGATGTATTAAATGGCTTTGTATCTTATCTTAATTATTGAAACTCGTTTTTATTAAGTATAGAAGAATTAGTTACACACACAGGAATATGCCTTAAAAGTACATGCACTTCTTTTCAGTCTACATGGAAATATATCTCGCATTGATTTTATATCTACACATGGGAAATTTAATCACATAATTAGTAAGGGCTTTGTCTTTTAATGGCAAAGAAGTATGCTTGTATTATACAGGGCGGAACAATTAAATTTTCGGAAATTTCAATTTTTGTTTTCCTTCTATTTGGTGGGTTTTATTTATAGAATTTGGGCATTCATGACCTCTCGTGACCTCTTTATCACGACACTATATATATATATATATATATATATATATATCAATATTTGTTTAGATTATTAGAATTTTTATTGATTTCTATGGATTCTCTAATTTTTCTATTGTAGAAAAATAGAATTCTGGCAATTAGTTCCGTCTTGTTAAAGTATGGTATGACCTGTTTCATGTTGGTGTTCGGCCACCGCTGAGCGATTGTACTGGCTTGTTCTTAAGACTAAACGAGCATAAGCGATGCTTAAGAACGAACCAGTACAATCACTCAGCTCAATAAAAATTCTAATAATCTAAACAAAGATGATGGCTACTACCTTTCCCCATTTGGAAAACAAGTCTATGTTCACAATAGCGGAACCGTCGTCACGTTCACTGATCCGCTACGACACTCCTCTCTATTCATTATCACTCATGCATCAAGTTCTCGCCCTATATAAACTAGAACTTTCGCTATTTTCACCAGTTACTTTGCCACAAGACACTTTTTGGCTTTAAATGGGCTAATGAGTCTGCTAGTTCAGGAGTAACTCTACACTTTAACTTGTCTACTTAATATTATCATTCTTATTTTTATTATTATTTTTTATTTTATTACTCATTTTCTTTTTCTTGTCCTGATGCAGCCCCTTAAAAGAGGGGGCGAAACGTTGACCTTAGTTTATAAAATGACACAGTCCCAACCTGGAACCATAAATATTTATAAAGGATGTGCAGCTTGCTGAGTGTGTTACAATATAATATTTTGGAATGGATTTTTAATCTAAATATGGATTCGGCTTATACAAAGGTATTAAAAAATACAGGATTGTACTTAAGCTAATTAACTTGGAGCAACTTGAACTTTGTAAAAGATTAAATTAGATTTCTGAACACTGTGTATAAGATATCTAAGTTTTTATAATGGGAGTATAAAATATGATCAATTCTCACTTTACTGGAAACTTCGTTTAGATGAGTATAATATTTATTTTGTATTTAATCTTTTAAAATTAGGTTGTTTTTTTAAAAAAAAATTAAATTACTTCAAAAACCTTGTTATGGTATTCTATGCAGACAAGAAAGATTGCAGCGCAGTAAGTAGTAGAGAGAATCGCCTACACCGAATACCGCAACAAAACACAAGAGCAGAATCTAACTCTAAAAGAAATATAGTTTGGGCTAGCTTAAAGACGTCGGAGAGTGGGATAGGTGACCTAGAAAGAAAAGAATTGGAAACCTCAATAACAACGAAATTTAGATTACGAACTTGTTGAAAAGCATACCGTCCCAAAAGAATATTTACAAACGTTAAAAACACATTTACGTAATTGTTTGTTACAATGTGATGTACATAAAGCGTCAATTTACATATAGCACAGTATAAGCCTATACATTTAAAACTATCACGAATAAAATCTATGGCTGGGAGATGGAACAACTTAACTATATTGTACTAGCACAAACGCATTTTAAAAGCGCGACTTTACTACGCTCACAGAATGTTGTATAACAGAAATATTGCGGAAGTAGGGCGAAGAAGTAAGAACGAAGTCGAATAATTAAGAGAGAAGTTGAATAAGTAAGAGCTTTTAAAAAGTGAACTTGTATTTATACAGCTTTGAAACCATGGAAAGAAAACATAAAGCCACCGGTATTGGTGTAGAATATTCTGAGAAGGTAAGCGAAAATATATTTTATAGACGACAATGGCGAAAAGCCCTTCGTAGAATACAAGCAATAAAGAAGTAAAATACGATAATTAATTCCATTGAATTTTGCTGCCCGAATGGGAAAACAAAATACATTTTAAAGCATCCCTGCACCAATAACACCATTTAATCTTTTGACGAATAACTACTGAAAATAACAAGCACGTATTTCCAAGGAAGAGACATTATTTAAAGTCGTTTGAGAGAGCAAACATTTCAACGAATTATAAGTGTTTAGTAGACACTAATGCTTGTTTGTTTTTAACGAATTAATAAATTGTTATACGATATATTCCATATATTGAGGAACGTTTTTATGCAGGATGGTTTTAATATTTGAATATTTGTTAAGTTTGGATTATTTGGGAGAATAACATAAAAAGGGGTTTAGATTAGCGTTTTCAATTAAGGTCATTGCAATTTAATGCAGAATCTCATTTCAAAAAGTTACCGTAACAACCTTAAGGTTTAGATATAACAAACCTCAATAAAAAGGACTTTTATTTGGACCAGGGAATCCAAAAATGTAATGGTGTACATGGACCTTCATTTAAAAAAAACATAACTTTGTTATTTATTTAGTGTTTAGAACACCCTGTATAATTTCAAAATAATTTTAAAATGTACCTCTAATGCGCCTCTATCCATGTGTGAAAGAAAAATTAAAAAATATTTATTAGTTTACCTTCAATATTCCGAGGCATACACCGTGAATAACCCTGCATGTGTGTGTATGTGTGTGTGTGTGTCTATATATATATATATATATATATATATATATATATATATAAATAATAACATTTATACAACCACTTTACTTATTCATATGTTTGCTCTCTAGGTCAGGGAAAGTATCCGATGTTATAATTTCAAATACAGAAATACCTGATGGTATTCCCACCACTGGATGCGGGTGTCTTATCCAAGCCTTTATTTCTCGTCCTATGAAAGATTCTAGAAATGAACCAAGTGCTAAAGAAGTATCTGATTGTTTGCCTTTTTTGGAGTATGATCTACATAGGATCTTAATGAACAAAATAAAAATTAAAGGAATGAATGCATTATTTGGATTGAAAGTTAAAATATCGATTGGGGCTAAAATGTTAGTTGGAATTGCAACTGGTACTGGAGTTTTTTTGTTGCCGTTACATCCTCTTTCACCTCCATTATTGGTTGCTAACCAACCTGATAGTGATAATAGCATAGCTGATATGCAAAAGTTGTTGTCTGACACTATTAAATCAAATAGAGAGATATACCAATTGAATCCAGTTGTAAGTTATTTAACAATTTTGAAATTTTGATAAGAAAGCATGTTTTAGGATGATACTTATTTTCAACAGCTGTCACCTGATCAAGAGGTTTTTGAAGACGATATGTATACTATAGATCCAACATTTGAAAATCGTGATTGTTCTGCATTAGAGGTTTGTATGTCATATGTTACATAATTTTATGAATTATTTTTAATATCTTATGCTGAAACAACATCTAATAAAAATTTATTTTATTTTTGTTTTCACAACGCTTTATTGCAAGTTAACATTAACCAAAGCTTAATGATATTTAAAGTGCAATAATTGGTTGTGCAGTAAAACCAAGAGCTACCAATAAACTTTTTAATGAAAGGTACCAACATCAAGTTTGGATGCATGTTGATAGACCTTCCTATATTACGGTTTAAAGTCATATATTTCCAAACTTTGAAAAATCCCAGGTTCCTTTTGGGTAGTAATGAAATTGCTTTTAATTGTCTAGTCTTTTTTCATAAATTAATTATTGGGTTTTCTCTACCTTCAGTTATTCAATGTTTTATGTATAGCTGAGGTTTTTAAAAGTTTGTGAAAATTATAATCTTTTTGTTATTTCATAGTAGTACCTAAATCATTTATTTAAAATTCTATATGGATTTGCTTTGTGATAGTGAAATAGTAACATAAACGCCTTTTCTGCTAATTTATTGTTTAACACCAAAAACTATGTTCTCAATGTTTTATGTTTGTATAAATTTTTTAAAAATATTTTTCATATTGTGTAAATGTAATGAGGTTTAAATAAAATTTGGTTCACAATAATATTTTTTCATTCAATTTCTGTTGTTGCGATTCAAAATAAATTGTAATGCATTTGTCTTTGGAGTCTGTATATTCGAAATACAGTGCATCTACTCACCTGCATGTTGACATATTGTTAATCTAGGTCCTTCCAATACATTAGTGTGCCGTTGTCATTTTGTTACAAAAAAACTTTATAATGAAGCAAAATATCTCAATGTACAAAGTGAAGTTTGGTACGTTCATCGACGTAGTCTAACACAAAAACAAAGAATGAATGACCGGACTCAATCGGTGAGTAGACGGGGTATTACACATACAAAAAAAAATATCTAAAGGAAAGCCTGAAATAAAGAAAAGAAATTAACACGATTTAGTACTAATTATAATTATTCTAAATAACATTCTGGCTAGACATAACAGTGTAGTATACCAAAAAAACAAGAAACAAAATCAATAACCACAATACTATATATCACGAGCAACAAAAAAAATTACTTCTTAAAATGGCGAGCTGTATTTTTTAGGTCCCTCTCCATATGAATTACCCAAAGAAAAATTACCCCATTACAACTCTAAAAACCACAGCCCTACGTCATCATTGTAAATATCAAATTCATTACATAAAACTGTCGCAATAAAAACAATATTTTTAACAAACACCATCTCCCATAAAGGTAATTATTTTAAACCATTTACACATTAATAAGTAGCATATTTTTTTTAGTTATTTAAAACAAATAGTACTGCATTCATAGCAGGGCAAAAAATACCAAAATAGTTCCATGATTTTCTTGTATGCGAATTAATTTTGTGAATGCCTGAGCTTAAAATATAAAATTCAAATAGATATGGTCTCAACGTAAACAAGGAAGAAACACTCACCAGCATGTCCAAGGTGTAGGCTAGTCACATCGTCTCCAAGGACAGCGCGAAACATGTGCTCACGATCACACCGTGTGCGTGTCCTCCCATACCAACAGGAGCGGCGGTTCGAAGGGATCTCTCCAGTCCACCGGATGAGGCTATAGCAATTACTACAAACGATTAAACCCTCATAAAAAAAAACGACATTTTTTTTAAATAAAATACTCACCACACAATGTGTGCACGAAATGTTGAAGATAACACAAAAGGTAACGAAAAATAAAATTAACGATGAGTAATTATTATCGTATTCATACAGAAAGAATTGAGTAAAAATGAACTCGTTTAAATAACAAGAATTCAATGCAATTCTCCCGTTATCATACCATACCAACAGGTGATTAGACAACTCGAAACACGGTTTATCAGATAGTTCAATGCGTTATTTCATCGAGTTTTAAATTGAAACAATAGGGAAAGTAATTACACGCTATCGCAATGTATAGCAAGTTTGCAGATACCTAAAATAGGGTATGGACTATTTAATTTATAGAATAAACTTTTCGTTTTAAAGCAAATAGATTTGAAATTGAAAATTATTAGAAATCATATTTATTGTAGGAAGGTCTAATATACCGGGTGTTGTTGCAGGATGGAAACAGAATCTACGTGCATGAATAATGTAAGAAAAGGGTAGGTTTTAATTTAGTCGTAAAATGAACGTAACAAGTTATGTCAGTGTGTGTGTGTGTGTGGGTGTGTATGTGTGTGTGGGTGTGTATGTGTGTGTGTGTGTATGTGTATGTATGTGTGTGCATGAATATGTGCATGCAGGCATGCATCCAGGCATGTGGGTGTGTGTGCATGCATGCATGCAGCTGTGTATATGATATTACAATTGTTATTAGCCTATAATTTTTAAAATTTCACTGGTGGATGTCTATATGAATGTGCATAATCACCACTTATAGTCTACAACACCATTTATTTACTAATAGCTATGGCTAATGCTTAAAGTAAACAGTGTTTTTATTACTAGTATTAATAAACATCTGGCATTTCTTTGTGTATTGCTTAATATAGGAATTGTGTTTGTTTTTTCTCTTTAGGCATCTACATTGATGTCTCGCTTAGACAAAAAGTGTGTGCTGAAAACTGTAAAGTTGGTATAATAAATGTTGCATATCTTATCCCAGACTCATTCTATGTTAGTTTGTAAACAAAATGAAAGAGTATTTACTCATACTCCATGCTGTAAGTTCTATCAGCAGAAATTTAGATTCAACCAGATTTCTTATAGGATGATTATTTGTGACTTTTGGTATTACTTATTGAAGGTCTCTTTTACCCATCCATCCTTTTAAATGTATATATCACTAGATTAAATCAATGAATTTCCTTGACATAATCTTTGCTCATGACGAGCTTTTGCATCATATTGATATTGACCTTATCTCTAAACGATTGATCACAACCATGTCCTACATTGATTAGACAACTTTGTAACATCTGCATTTTACTGTGTACCGATAAATTAATTTACTAAGTGCTGCTAATAGTATGACTTCTGTATATTGTTCTACAAATTACACAGAACTTGTGTGGGAATGTTTAGAAGGTCAACAACATTACATTAAAACTTAAATATGTAATATTGTTAATGTTGATAAATGAGCTCTATGTTAAAAGCCTTATTTGTGAACAAAATTTAAAACTAGTATATGTATGTGTATGAAAAGCAAAAAATACTAAAACTTTGTTACATGCAGTTTTGGTTTAATAAAGTAGGTAGATGTTTCACAGAGGCGCTCAGTGAGGTATCTTATCAAAAATTCTGAAATCTGAAAAATTACCATTAACATCGACTGTAAACAAAAATATAATGATTGCCAACCATTTTAAAGGAAGTTGAAAATAAATGCTTACATAGGGCTGAGGGACTACTGTTGGGGAAAATTGTCTAAATAGATAATTATGTTGAGCATCAACTAATTTTACTAGTTTTGGAGCTTTTTCTATAGTAGCCCCAACTAGCAAATCTACAGAATTTAATAATTGAAAGTGAAGTTTGATTCTAACATTTACATTACATAGGATAATTAGTTTGTTTGCCTCTCTCTCTCTCTTTCTCTCTCTCTTTCTCTCTCTCTCTCTCTCTCTCTGTGGCATATTTCAATCTTTGCATAATAAAATTGATATCAACCCTGTACATTTCATTGACTACTTTCATTACTTTATAATTATGTTATTACTCGCAACAGCTGTTATTACATTTTATCGTTACATTTCAACATAATGCATATTATTACATATGTAACACTAGCTTATGGTGATAGTGTTGATAGAAAAATATATGAGATTGTTGAATAGCAAACTAGGTGCAATTAGTTCGAGGATTTGTATCATCTTTAAACCTAATTTTCACACTCGTACTTAACAAACAATACATTAATATATCATAGCAGGAGTGGAGGGGGGAGGAAGGGATAAGCAAAAGACTATAAAACCTTTACAATAGGGTTTCCACATGATACAGAGTTAAGACTTGTTCCTGCGAGTGGGTCGTGGTTTCTGCTTGTGTCAACATCAAAAGATCAAATGGCAGGTTTTCAACTAAATTTCGACATATTAAGCAAAATTAGTAGTTTAGAATCAATAGTTTTCATAACTTAGAACGTTCTTATTTAAGAGGAGATTTTTAACAATCTTTATCTATTTTTTTGTAACCATTATTTAGGTATGCTAATATTAAATATATCAAATGCAATTAGTAGAATTTTGCAATTTGTCTATGGATTTGTTACCTTTCAGTACATTGACTACATGATTCTATGGTCAACTTTCTATTTATTTTTATATTTTTCTATGTATTTTCTCTGAAACATGATATCTTAATATTATTCAAAGGCGGTTCAGTAACATGAAATTAGAAAAAGCCTTAATTTGATTAAATCTAACTGGTTTTGAAGTAGTTACTTTTCTACAATAAAAAAACTAGAATGCAGTAATTGTGCTGTGTTAAAAATATTGAAGGGGCAGGGTCTTTACTTTTAAGCATGCCATAATTTATTAGCACATAGCAAAGCATGGGGCATGCTTGATATATTAAAGGGGAGGGTGGCTTGTTTTCAATAGTGATGCATTGATAGCTGGCAATGGTGTTGATATTTTAGTCAAATATTTGATTGCAGTTCTGTCTACTCCTTGTTACACCTATCTGTAAGGGAGTAAAATTATACCAGTTACCTCGGGACTGCTGCACTGGCTGCAAACTCCGTCTCCCCAAGTATGGCAGAATCTAAACAAAACACTAAATTTTGCTTACTAAAAACGCATAGCCTAAGCTATAATAACTTAAGAGCATGAGACATCTATGGCTTCCTCAGGGGTGGGCTGACCTGTATAGCTTAACACAGTAGTGTACCATTTAATGCACTAAGTCACATCACACCAGTTCAATAAATAAAATAATTGAAGGGCAAAAATATTTCTAATGTTGCAGTAATATATGTACAATAAAACGGTATGTAAAAAAACAATGATTTGCCTTGATTCATTAAGTAAAACTTCAGACTGCAAAACTATATACAACCTGACATAAACTTTCATATGTCAATAATTATTATGTACAATTAATGGAAAATTAATTCATATTAAATCTTTACAATCAAATTTAAAGCGCCGATAATGGTCTGAGCTCACACCCTCATCAGTGTTAGACTGTATGTTAATGTATAATATGTGTACCAAGCCTTTATGCAAATTTGCTATATGTTCAAAGTGAAATGAAAATTAGGTAACGTCATTCTAGTTCAAATTTAATGTGTAGTAATTGCGGACTGATACCGTAATTAAATTATCGAGCAGGTATTAATAACTTACTAACAATTTTAAAATAGCAATGAATTTAAACCGCCGAAATGTTTACACTTGGAGTAATTAAATTTTGTTTCAAACCTCGATCCGATTAGAAGCAATAATTACCTAGTTACAGGATTTGTAGTACAACAACAACCATCTGTCTGCCAACAGCCCAAACCTAGCCTCCAGCTGCGACCTTGACTTGGCTTGACCTTTGTGATGAACATGAAATTGTACAATATCAGCCACCTTTGCGCTCCAACTTGCACGTGTGGATTCGTCACCTGTTATTTGCATTAAATTCTCATGGTACAGCCTCCTAGTAAATTCCGTTTTAATCAAGTCCAATTTTTAAGCAACGTCATTAGATTACTGGAAACCACCTTCGTTCAAGAAGTTGCCGTAGTAATCTAATTTAAATTAACTATAATAGTTTGATTCCGCCGTAACTTGACAGCTAAAATTTGTAATACTTCATTAACAAATTTTATTTAAAAGAAATCTTACATACCACTATCCTGCTGTAAGTTTCGTTAAACAAAACTGTTTAAATCGGACTCGCTTCTTTGCGAGAATTTTCAATATCAAATAATTTTCTCCAAACCTCTTCTTGCTTGCAAGATCAACTCAACAAGAAGGAGGAAACCCAAGCGACCCCGAGTCAAGCCGTTAGATCTCGAATCCCTACTCTGTTCTATCTGGTTTTATTTGCAATAGAAATTTATACTACCATAGATGTATACACACGTAATTAGGGTTGCCTACCTATAGTGATACTAGCAGGATTTTATACTGCTACAGTTCTCATCATATAAAAGTATGGGACATTTTACATGATTTTTTCAATGTGATGAAATTCTACTTATGTGCATTTTTTATATTACAGTTGTTCCAATGAAGGTCCCATGTATTACTTTCTAACTGAAGTTTTTTTAATTTGTTTTTATAAATAACCTTTGTTCATCATTTTGATATGGTTAATTATTGATTACTACTGTTGATGTGTAATCATTTTTACTTTTTTGAACTTCATATTAGTATTACAGTATTGTTGAATTTTAGTATATTCTTCAAATACTTTATAAATATTTATGTATGAGTTTATGCAGTTTATAAGGTTGCCCTGAAAGTTATGTCTTTGTATAACTTTGATTTTTCATTGTATGGTTTGACTTCTTTGCATAGTGAAATTTTATGTCAATATTTGGAAATATTGTTTGTGGTTATTCTTTTGGCATTTTGGGCGGATGGTTTGCTTTTTAGAAATTTGTAACATGCAGATTAATGGTTTTTGGTGTAAATGTGGATTTTAACTAAATGCTTTTTAATATTTTATTATGCAAAACAGTTAATGGATTTCTTTAGCAAAAATTAAAAACTGTTAAAATTGTTAACTCCAATAATTTGAATTTCTTATTTAATGTTTTTGAAGAATACAAGCGGTATAGAGATATTAGACTTACTTATTATTCATTAATTTTTTAATAAGAGCTTGTGCTGACATTTGTTATTTAGTTTTGGTTATGCAATACAGTTTCAGCAGCAATAATATTTTCTATGCAAATATGATTGCTTATTAACGTGGATGTCTTAAGTTCTGTTTTGTGTATCTCTGAAATTGTGGTTTACATTTTGCGCATTGTAGGTTACCATAATTAACATACTATAAGTATGTTTGCAAATATTGTAGCATTTAAAGCATTATTGTAGAGATAGAAGACTGATTGGTACTCTGAAAATTAAAGTTTTCCAAGTGCCATAAGGATTTTATCAGTTGCTTTAAATTTGTATACCTGCATGTAGTTTTTATTCTGAATACACCAATTCATCGAGGTTATGTTTATTATTTCTAGGTAATTTATTTTGAGTCTTGATTCTCTTTAGATGTATTATTTGGGCTTTTCAAATTTTTGTATTGTTGGTTGTGTTATTTTGTTCTCAGTATTATAGCTTCATTTTATTTTTGCTAATTATTACTTATACTAAGCTTTTGAGAAGCTTTGTTGTTTGACATTTATTGCCATTTTAAAAATTCTTTGTTTTGCTACTTTGTGTTTTATTTTATTCTTTGTGGTTTATGTGTTTGTAATTTTTTTAATTCGAGTTTTCAAAATAGTGTTCATAAACATTTTATTAAATCACATTGTTAGAAAGTAATTATTTAGTAGTTGCCTCAGATTGCATCTACATTTTAATGGTAACATCTTAAATTGTAGCATAAAGTTTTGTTTTAAGTAAACCAGTTTCACATATTATTTGTTTGTGTAATTATTCAACAAATTTGTAAAACTCAAAATAATTGCCGCAACTTTTGAGTTATAGTTTGTAGTTACTGAAACCAAGCCATTGTGTTTGCGTATTTGAATATTTATATTGATGATATAATAATATAAGTCGATTATTATTTATTTTTATTACCTTTAAGATATTTATATGTATGTATGCTTATATGTATGTCCTAGATAGGAGCAGTATTTAACTTAAAGGACAGCAAGCCTAGCGACCAATTAAAGGAAAGACTGAATACTTCCATTTCTGCTCAACGGGATGCATGTAATGAGTGCATTCACCCTGATACTGCAATTGGTCGCTTTGGCATTGTTCAGGATGGCCATCTTCAGGAGTATAAATCAGACAATCTACAGTTCTGGGAGGTCAGTTTAGCTCTTGATGTTGACTTAAATGCATCCGCCTTGTTCTTATTGTTCCTCAAATCAATTTGTGTTATATAATTTATAATTATCATAGCCCTGTACACTTTTATACAAGTTTAAACCATATTGTTTGTTTGCAATTCTGTTGAATTTTCTATTGTTTCTGCATAAAACAAAATAGCCAAAGACGTGTTTCAAGCAACAGTAGAAATCCAAGGTAGAAATAAGAAACCAAATCTGAAATGCAAATCAATTATTTTGACTAAATTTCTTTTTATTTTGAGTAGCTCTAAAACTTGCCCAATGGGGAGTGTTTCAAGTGGTATTGTCTGAAGAAAATTACAGATCAGAAGCCTTTTTAATGGTCTAGTTTTTTTTTGTTGGTTTTTGTTGTTGAGTGACTCAATATTCTTTTACAATCACCACATATTTTGTATCATTGAAGAGTTTATGATTTGTATATAAATAGGCTTTTTAATCTTTTTTCTTTAATAACAATTTTTAACTAAACCTATCATGGGGATTTTATTATAGTTTTTAAAAGTTATTCTTGTAAAAGTTTTGTAAGTTTAGTGTATCTTTACTTTGTCTATGTTAATTTTATTATTTTTGCTTTTTGCAAACTTAGTTTGAATGTTATTATCTATTGAAATTTTTTGTAGTGTGCTACTACCTGTTAGTAAATTTGTGTATTTTCAGTCATATATATTGGTTTAATCAAATTTGTTATTATTTTAAAAATTAACTTTTCATTAGGTTGACGATCCAGAGGACATGGAGATTATGAAATTATTAGTGGAACCTCATCCACCTGATGGGTTTTATGTAGTGAATATAGAATCAGTTCCTGGTTTAGAAGAAATAGATACAATAAAATTCTTACAAATGTTTACTCACATTTGTCGTGTTAAAGTACAGCATCCATACAACTTGAGTAAACTCATCAATAAATTATTCCAAGGTGTATATTTCAAGCTACGTAGAATGATTCCTTGTGCTTTAAACAACTTGCAATTTTATATTGAATTGCCTGAAACAGATGAAATACAAATTAGTGTAATAGGTAAGTTTTATTTTTAGAATTATGTATGTCTCATCATATAATTTCAGGAATGGTTTTGGGTTTTAGTACTACACCACAGATCATGAAGTCCAAAGATAAATCATATGAAAATGGTAAATTGTAGTTTTAGTCAGTTTTATTTCTTTGAGCTAGTGTAAGTATACATACTCTCATCAGGCCTATTAGGCAGTACTTTTCAATAAAGTCACTCAAAGCATTCGTTGTTGAAGTTGGTTAGATATCATTTTGAATTTTTTGCTCTTCATGTATATATCTGAGTCATGTTTATAATTCCAACAGTTCAATTTGATTTTTATTAAAACTAGTCATTGATTTTTCATTCTTTGCGTATTACCAACAAACACATTAACATTTTATGATCATTTTAGTTTAGGTTTGAAATCTCATCACGACTGTTAGGTGGTCTCTTTTAATGAAGTCATTGATTAATCGATATAATGGTTCACCAGTTTTCAATACAACGTCATAAACAAATGTTAAATACAAATACAAAACCAAATGGTTATATAGTACACCTTAGATCTAGTAGTAACAAACTATCAATTGCCAATAATTGCTTATTGTAGATATGGCTATGTGTACATTATTATTTAGTAGCCAATACATTCAACACCTGTGATTTAAATGAATGAGATCTATTTCCAAGTAATTCTATAGTATCACATAATTTGTTTACATTTCACGGTATTCTACATAATGGAGAATAAAGCAAATAATTAAATTCTTTAAATTTAACAGCAAAGACCTGTCTTTTTTGTGTTTTAATTTTAGTATTTACAGATATTTGCTTTAATAGGTATGATGAACCAATGCCACCATTAAGAATTTTAAACAAAAAACAAATATCATAATACAATCTGTGCTTTTTAAGTCTCTGAATATTGATCAGTATTCCAATTTCACTATAATCATAGGGATAATTAACTTTAATGACTAAGCTTGACAGCACAACATCCCAATAATTTCTTATGAACCGACTCAATTAGGCTAATATTTTAACCATAACTTGGTGATCACACCACTGAACAATATTTCAAGTTTGGTCTTACCATTGTACAATATTAAAGATTCTGACTAAAAAATCTTCACTATTTCTAAATATAAAACCAAGGTTTCTTAATCCATTATTAACCAGTTTATTAAAGTCGTCTTTGAATGTTAATTTTGTATCAAAAATAATTCCAAGATAGCGTATTTTATCATCCTTACAAAGTTGCATCTAATAACTCATAATCAAATAATACAGAAACTTGAGATCTTGAAAGACTTTGCACAAAACATTTATTAAGGTTTAATGCCAAATTATTTTCCGTAACCCACTCATCAAAATAGTTTATATTATCTTGTAGTTTTATACAATCATGTGTGTTTTAAATAACTTAATATCATCAGCGAACAACAACAGTTCTGAATAGTTAATTTTTTTACAAATGTTACTAACAAATACATAAATCAATACAGGGCCACAGTGTGGCCCCTGAGGGAGGCCGAAGGTTACTGAAAATACTTCAGACACGTTTTGGTTAATTTGAACACTCTGGACTCTGAAGCTCAAAAGTTTTTAATCCATAATAAACGCTTTGAACCAAGCCGATAGTTTTTAACTTTGATAGCAATAAGAAATAACCGATATTGTCAAATGACTTTGAAAAATTAGTGTAAATTATTTACTCGTGCTTCATTTTCGAAGGTTTTCAGAAATTTGTGCTGGTACTTCAAACAATTGGTAACTTGTGTAAGTATGGCAGAATCCATATTGTTCCAGACCAATAAATTGCCTAACACTATAAAATATCTATGATGATACTGGTCCAGCAATTTTGGATCATTCCATACCAAACCAACCAGTCTGCCAACTTGACCATCTTTGATCCCTTTGAAACTTTCAGGAACCATTTCCCCAAAATGTTTAAATTTTTTTAGAAAAATGACATCTTATTAGGTTTTGATGTAACTCATTTTTAAATTTGCATAAAAACAAGTTTTTTCGTTTATACTGACATTTTCAATCTTGATTAACTTCTATTCTATAATTCGTAGAAAGCTGCTTGACCCTTCATTTAAAAGAGAATTCCATAATGTTTAATTTGATATATCCATTGATTATCTTGAGTAAAAAATAAAAATATTGCTGAAATCATAAAACCTTTTCAAAAAATTTTTGTGAAGTTTTTTAATGAAAAAAATATGTTTTCAGTCTTGTTACAAACTATAAAACCTAAAATTTATAGAGTGGAATCTCAATGAGATAAGGAGCTATGGCAAAAAAAAACTTAAAGCTACCGTGAAAAGATTCTCGTTTCGGTGGGTTTACATGATAATAGACCGAGTTTTAAAATCTTATTACATTATTCATCATACTAAATACTAATACATAGTCTCACTTTCATGTACAAATATTATATCATTAAATTGTGGGCATTTGAAAGATGGAGAAGGGCCATGCCGTTCTAAAAAACTTATTTTTACTTCATCTACTTCTATTTCTAACACAACCTAACCACTACTTGTCTGAGTATTGACATGTTACAAAGCTAACAATGTCATTAATTTCCAGATCATCATGTGTCATCAACTGACGCTATTTTGTACACTGGATTCCTCTGAAAATGAACAGTGTTTCACTAAAATTCTTGTTTCATTCATAGGACTGTAATTATGAAATTGTTGAGTACCTTTTATTGTTGTTGCTGCTGCAAACCTTCTCTTCAAATGTTTTTCCTCAGCTTCATATTCATAGTAATAGAATACAAAATACAGATGTTGACAATATTGTCGTTAGCCCAATTATAAAGTTGTCGAGTGGTCATAATTTGATCATTGTAAACCATACATAAACTGGCCAATGTTGCTAGTCGTTTAACAGTTCCTCCAATACCACCACATACATTTTTTTCTACAAAATTCTACAAATTAGTTTTTCTGCCTTAATGCCAAAATCTTTCTCATGGTGACAGAGATTGAGAAAGTTTGATTTGTTTTTATACTGTGATGCGACTGTGTCTGAAAAATAAATAAGCTTTTCAAGTTTGTAGGGCAGATTCTATTTAAAAAAGTCAATCGTGACGCATTGAAACAATTGAAAATCATGCACCATTCAATCAGAAATAATAACTAAGCTCAGATGAACTAACTTTCTGGTGTCCTCATCATTGTAGTACCTATATAAAAAAAATAGATGTATTATTGCTTGAGCCATTGTTCCAATGAAAGCTTTGCGCATAATCTTGAAGCACAAATGCATAATTTTCACCAAAATCACAAAGTACAATGCATTGATTTAAAGGTAAAGTTTTTTTAAGTGTTGCAAATAGGAAGATTGTTGAGTAGCGATGAAAGAATGCCTTAAAAGTTTTGGCAAATACAAACAAATAATCTAAATACTCTTCTGTTAGTTTTGTAATAATTTCCAGGACACACTTGTTATCAATCTGCATCAACTGTTTGAAATTCACATTTTCAATGCTATTACATTCAAAAGTGTTTTCAAACTGAGCTTTCAAATCATCACTTACTCGGCAATTAACACAATTTCCAAAGCAAGATTTAGATGTCATTGTTTTGCAAATTATATTGCTTGTTACATTTTGAATGTTTTAATCGGTTCAACATTTGGGCGGCTCCATGGCATAGTGGTATGTGTGTGACTATTACGCCCAAGGTCCCGGGTTTGAATCCCGACATGGTCCGCTTCAAAAATGTTAGGCGAGCATTTTTCACAAAAATACACTCTTGTTTGGATGAGAGGTAAAATGGAGGTCCCGTGTGTGAATGTTGTCACGCACGTTAAAGATTCCTACCTTGCTTGGAATAGCAAGGGTTCGGCAAAATTCCAAATTTTCCAGTAAAAAAAAACTCGCTTCCTGGCCAATGTCGTACCTTCGGGTGGAGCATTGGAAAATCACATTTAAGAAAGAACACAGTGCTTGATAAGAAACTCACAAAATTTAGAAAATCCAATTCTCTGATCAGGAACATTAATCAAACAAATCTGAACCGACTTGTGGCAGAAAATACTCATGTTTAACAGACCATTTATCCACATGCTATTTGTAAATTTATTTGTAAGTTTAGTAAACTATTATCTGTAATAAATAAGAATGTAAATTATGTACCTTAGAGATCCCTAATGTATTTTATTCTTTTTCCTTACATTTAAGTTAAATGTAGCTTTAACCAGTACTAAAAACTATACCATTTGGACCACAACTCCTGATTCTATTTAGATCCTACTCTAAAATTTTATCTTAGTTCCGTTCCTGGTTACAGTCAGTTATAATTTTTATTTTATAACAAGCTTGTTTCATGTTTCCATTCAAAAAGTAATCATGACACTACTGGCTTGTGAATAAATTAATTCATAAATATACGTTTGTACATCAAATTACAATTGAACTTTGCTAAAGGTCATTTAAGTATAAACTTGTGAAGTTTAATATATATTTGGTATATCAGTTTATGAAGTATATTTTTTGAATTTGTAACGGATCTATGGGTAGAACTGGATTTGAAGCAAATATTTGGTAGCATTTTTCACTTTTTAGTTCTTCAAACACATTAGAAACAAGATCTTATTATCATATTTGATATATAACTTTTTACAACCAGAAGTAAAAATATAGGTTGATAACATATTTATTTATGGAACTATAGTTTAATATCATTGTACACATTTGCAACAATATGTATTAAATTTTGTAACATGCAACCTTCAATAGCATTCTAAAAACTCCTACAAAATAAACAAAAATATAGAACAGTAGCATCTTTTATGCTTGTTTTGATTTGTTTAAGAAATATGTTACTTAAATATTTTATTTAATTGGCTTCATTTATAGTTTGGAGAATAAGTTTAAATAGGAGGATTGAATTCAGAATATGCTTTCATAATGAACTGTTAATATTAATTTTTGTTTTAGAAGAGGAAGCTATATTTATACTAGAAGATGATGTTTATGAAAGTGTTTCTAATGCAGCATTACATATCCCACAATTAAACTCAAGGGCAAAATCTCCTAGCAAAACCAGAACAAGTTTAAAATATAATGTAAGTTGCATTTTCTATTCTTGATGTATGCCAATGTATGCACATTTTTTAGATTGAAGGTTATTCGTGGCGTGGGGTTGACATTACATCTATGTCTTATGTTCCAGCTGGGCGAGTGGACCGCTATTTAGGAAATTTGAACTTATTTTTTATAAGGGAATCAACATCTATTAGAGAAGTATGATAAAAGTATTTGTTTTATAGTATTGTAAAATATATTTTAGGAAGGTGGACTAAATGGATTTATGCATAGATTTCTCATTGAAGTGCTGGCAATTCTTCGCTCTCACATTATCGCTTTAGGAGGAAATGCTATGGTTGCTTACTACATGACTCAATGCGTGATATCTCACAGCATACATAAAAACCAGGTAAATTTTTAGGTATTACTTCAATGTTTATGTAATAATGTGTTAAACAGCATTTATGAATTGATATAGTATTTACTTAATTTTTTAAGTCTAGAAAAGGTATTAAGTAAAAAATGACACTTATACTCTAACTCCTCTATTATGTACACAAACATATGCCTTAATGTGTGATTCATGTTCGATATTGTCACCTTTTGCAATACAACACCGTTGATTTAATGTCTGCTACTTTCTTGAGACCTATTGGAAGATATTATTTGAAAGTTACTGTAAAACGATCTCTAAAAATTTTACAGCTATATCTTGAGGTAATATACTTCAGAGGGTAAAGGAATAAGTCATTATGTGTCATAATATAGATGCAATATGAGCACTTTCAATGTCTTAATTTAAGTTTTATCTCGATGGCATTTTGTGTGTTTAGGGATGCGATCTATTATCAGCTGTTTGGATGCAAATGTAATAGGCCATAGTATGTAATCAAATCACTATTGCCATGAAGTGGATTTTGTGTAGTGAATTTTTGGAGAAAGTAAAATAACCTTGCACAGGGTTCCTCTTAACCTGAAAAATCGGGAAAATCTGTAAAAGTCAGGGAATTAAAAAAAGGATGCATAATGTCAGGGAAAGTCAGGATTTTTGAACAATTTTGAAGAAGTCGGGGATTTTTGTAATAACCCTGGAAAAATTATGTTCTGTTTTAAGATTTATTTTTACCAAGCCATATTAATTAATAATAATTTAATCAAAGTAACACTTTATTTTAATTAAGTAAAATAATTTGAAAAGTTCTGTCATATTTGAATTTTGTACAGAGATTAGTATCTGTATCCTATAAATGGCGACATTATCCAAATACCATTAAAGAATCCAAATGGATTCGATATTAACGCTTATTGGTAAGGACATAACAATTTCTTTCCTGTACCACCTGTCAATCCCACTGTCAAGCATGTCAGTTCGCATTGAATTTTACTCTGTGTGTATTCTGTGTTATTATGCCTTGAATTGTGGTTAATCCAAACAAGTTTATGCAGTGACATTTTTTTTAAGGAATTTGTTATTGTCATTGGAATTTTTTTTAAACGCTTTCAGACTGCAACTCTTATGGCTCCATTTTTATATGAAGAACTGGTTATGATCATTAAATCCTTTCTAGCAAGATTTATAAAAGGGGAAGTTTAAAAACAATCAATATCTAGTTTATTAAAGTTAGATTTTAAAGGGGCAGATATTTATTTAGAATTTACTAAAATAGATGTGGGTTTCTCAGCTAGGAGGTATATGAATATATGTAAAGCTACAGAAAAACAGAAACTGTTATTATTTAAAGATTGTTGGCTATTTTTAACTGCTATGACTAAAAGATTTTTGAACGTTGTGCTATAAAATACAGTTTAACAAAATCTATTCCATGTTTGGACCCTCGACTGGTTATTAAAGATGAATCTAGTGCACGTAACCGAATGAAAGATTTGTTGCAGATTTTTTATAACAAAGATTTTATAAGGCAGATAATTGTATGATACAATATAACAAAATAACTGCAGATGCAATATTAATTGAACACTTTAAAAATTACACATCCAGTAAAAGGATCGACATCTTCTATCAATGTAATATTGACAACTATAAAGACTTACAAAATTGTGAAGATAGTTTTAATTCTTTCACATGGAAATGCATCTGTAGAGAGTGGATTTCTATAAATAAACACATGTTAGTAGAAAATTTACATGAATTATCTTTGATTTCAAGGTATCAAGTTTGGGATACTGTCGTAAGCGCAGGAGGAGCAATTAATATTGAAATATCAAAAAGGATGAAAATATGCTGTAAAGATGCACACATGAAATATACTAGTGCTCTAGAAACAAAGCGAAAAATTGAAAATGTGGAGGTAGTAAAGAAGGAACAACGGAAACGCGCAATTGCTGAAATTGCTTCTTTAGAAAGGAAAAAAAATTAAAATTAGTGAAATTGCAAAATATGATAATGATGATATTCAGCGTCATTTATCTGAATTAAGAAAACAACTGTAGTAAACATAAACATTATTGATAATAAATTTACAAAAGTTTTATAATTTTTTTAATTAGTTTCTGTATTATGTAAAATACATGTATCAGTGAACTGATAATCTGGTTCTTTCTGTAATAATAGTGCCATAAAGTAAAGAAGCCGTGCCTGGAAATCAATGTATTTAAGACAGGGAAATCTTGGTAATCAGGAAATTGTAGTGTTGTTTCAAAGGGGGAACCCTGTTGCATGTTAATAAGATATAAATCAAAACAAATATTCATTTGCAATTGTAAATTTAATAATAAAAACATATTAGCATTATGCAGCTGTCTGAACAGTTATATTGAAAATGAGTAGTTCGCCTGACAATAATTCAGTGCATGCCCACTCAGTAATAGTAGCATTAGCTATGGTGTGTTGTTATATATAGTAGATAAATTACCTTGTACATATCCCCCCCTCCCTCCATGATTAGAGGAACTAAGTCCTTTCAGATAAAATATAATGCTGCAACTGAATAATATAACAAACATAAAAAAGAAAAAAATTCTTTACATAAAACGAAAGAAACATTGTAATTTAATGATCGCTTAAAGGCAAGGGACAGATCTTGGATGTAGATCATGTAGTCTCACTAGTTTCAGTATGTAAGCGTAGGCATGCACAATACCGTCACAACCACTAATTGCATGCAGCACATGCACTTGCATCTATTTGGCTGGTGGCAAGTTGATTTATTTTAAATTCACACTGATGTTTTCTTCTATGTTGGGTTGTTTGGTGTGACATCTAGTTCGCACCTGTAGTTCTGAGCTGTATTTCTATGACCACCTAGTCCAAAAATTTTAAACAAGTTTCTGGATTTTTTGGAAAGTGGATAATCTATTTTTGTGAATGTGCATTACATTAGGATCGGCAAACATAGTGATAGATTCACCAATTAGAAAATAGTTAGGTTTGAAGAAGGTCGTCAGGGTGTGCTCAGAGGGGGTATAAACAGAGAAAATTAAGAATGTCTTTAATTTGTGTTTGTGACATTACCAATTACTCTACTAATGTGGTATTTAAATTGACTTATTGCCAGCTTCTCAAAATCTTCTCGAACTAGGAGAATAAGATAGGAAAAAGTCTAATTGAAATTTTCATGGGTAGAAAAACTTGATATTTCTTGCTCTTTTTCATCTAAAAATTTACCTAGATCATTTAACATTAATTTAACTCTGTTATAACGGGACGTGACGCTCGCAATACAATGACAACGAGCAAGGGGGGATTTCAAATTGAATTCTAATTTACACTAAAATCGCTAATGAGGTAAGCAAGGTAAATGCTTATCGGGGCAGTCGGAGCAATCAGCTTCAATGTACCCTGAGCTAACCCAGTACCGAGGCAGGGAGTGGGGTAAACCATCAACTAAACCTCTTGCCAAAAATGAGCGCCACCTAACTCTAACAGCTGTGCTCCGACGGAACTGAGATAGGAAATTCCTCACGGTCACAAATAATACCCACACAGCATACAATTCAGGCAACATATGTTGACCCACAGTAATGTAAACCTCATAGCTATTCGATACGTTTACTATACAAGAATATATCAAATTAATAACAATAAACACATATACTATAATTTAATTAATAACTGGACTTACCCACTTGTTATGGTGCAACTCTAATGATACATATACCAATACATCGATTGACTAATTCCAATTTTACTTTAAAATCAAGTATTAACACAGCCAACAAGGCAACATAAATTTGCGACCATACGGCCGATTTAAAAAAGACTATTATGCAAATAAAGGGTTGCACTAGGATCCTAGCAGGATAACCCTTAAGTACTGAGGGTATCTGCAATAATACCTGTAATAATAGTAGGCGGGTCGTTGGCTTAGTTTTACATACTCTATTAAGTATTGTGAATATGCAATGTTCAACACCCTAAATTAGAACCCAACTCTATTATAGTAAACCCAATAATGTTACAATGTAATTCACCAGCATGCAAAGTCAACCAAACGGTTGCGATGATAAAAATAAGATATGGAACGGACTCACCAACTGCTGATGTGGATGACGATGTTCCAGCTCAAATGGCGCGTGCAGGTAGAATATCGCTACCAATTATCTCGCATGGGTCCACTGGATTCTTACTTGTAAACATCTTCTCCTTTTAATTACAGATGCCACATCTAGAACTCGAAATTCAACATACAGGTTACAACGGTACTAGAACATAGAATAGCAGAACGTACAACGTGGAATGTAGCACGTGGAACAAAACGTGGAACATAAATCTTGAATGGAACTAGACTGGACTTGAAGTAGAACTTGAAGTAAAACCTGAACTATAATTAGAACCCTAAAATATAATCCCCTAATTACAGTCAGTAAAATCGCGGTTTACTTACCGATCCACAATCGGGTTCAATGTGCAAACAAACAAAATGTGTAACAGGTGGTTACCAGATAGCAGTCGAGGACTCAACTTTAGTTAAATCGCCGTGATCTCAATTAGGCAATAAGGAAAATTATATTAAATTACCTCAAAATAATTTCCTTTCAAATTAATTCGCTAAAATCCTTTCAACGAAGGCGGGCATATATACGAACCCAAAGCGTAAATTAAAGGTGTACAATTCAAATGAAGAATTATATTAAGATGATACCACTAAAGCTGGTCTGCAAACTCGTACCTGATAACGCGCTATCAATATTAAAGTATGTACAATCTAATACGGAAAGAATTAACTATTTAATACACTGCTAAAAATCAAAAGTCGTAGTGAAAATTTCAACCGTAACACTGTAATAGTTGCAACTACTGTTGAATTATACTTTATGGGGTGTGCCTTGACGTGAAGCGAAATGTTGAAGACATAAAAATAAAGCCTTGCTGGAGAGATTTGTTACAGCTTCCAGGTGGATTGCCTTGTTTTAAAACATACGAACAGACATGTAACATTTTGTAGGTTCCGACTACAACCTACCTTGTCCTTGATGGTGGAGGGGCCATATAAGTAAGGAAGTGATACATCAAATTGCAGTTTGCATGTGTAGGCTACCACCATTGAAAGTGCAAAATTGCTCTCCAATTGAGCTAATCAGTTAAGGGTCTGGCATGTTAGCGCTTGGATTTAAACAGTAATTTAGCAAAATTGTGTTTTGCTAAGATCAATGGATGTTTCTTGTCATATGAAAACTCTAAATTACTCTAGTTTTCATACTCTAAGCACATTGTTAACAGTGTCATAAAAGGGTTTCAACTTTAATAAGTGGCTTTTCTTATTAAAGGTTTATTTTCAGACAAGACCTTTTTTATTTGGGATTGACTCTAAATGTGAAAAGTGGGCGCATTGATAAGGGTTTTTTTTCTTGTTGAAACTTAAATGCTTCAACATTCTATGGTTTGCTGAGGATTTGTAGTTGATATAAATCTCATAGTTGGTTCAGATTTGAGTGGTTGTCGAAATTTATAAACATTTTTTAAGGAGAAAGTGTAATCAAAATAAGCAAAGTTTTACTAAGAGGAGTGCAAGAAGAGAGAATTATACACTCTTTGATTTATCTCACTTCTCCAAAGTTCCTTACAGATTTCTACTTAACTTAAGAAACTATAGCTTGCTGTGTGCAATCAAAGGTAAACTGTAATTAATAATATCGTTCTGTTTTGGGTTTGTAGGGCAGTCACACCATTTTGCAAAATAAATGCTTTTGCTATTTTTTGTGGTGTAATAAAAATACTTTCTGTTTACTAAGAGAAGCCAGTGGCATAGATCATATTTACACTTGATTATTATATGTCAGTCTTGCATTGTTGCAGATATTACTATCTGTAATAGGAATATTTGTTTTTATATTGGGTACTATATATTCTGAAAATCTGCACTCAAAATTTATATTATTTTTAAAATGTCATTATGAATATTCGTATTATAAATGCTGTTTAGAAATATATTGTTTAAACTTCGTATTACTTGCTTTATTTAAAGTACTATTTATTTATTATAGAGGTTTTGCATTTATAACTAATTTTGTTTCTTGTTAGTAAGTAAGTGAAAATATAATAATTAACAATGTAATGTTTGATGGTCTGTGCTTTTTAGGGACAATGCCTTATCAACGTAGGAGGAGATGTAGTTGCTGTCTCATACTTTAATGAAGAATAGAGTTTGCTATTTTTGTTTGATTTGTATTAGATAAATGCTCAAACAGGAATATATATATATATATATATATATATATATGTATATATATAATATATATATATATATATATATATATATATATACATATATATATACAGTTTGAATATGCTTTAGTTTTATCTGAATTTAGTAAACGTTGTATTTTGTTCTATTCTTGGAGGAATCGTTTGACTGCTAAGTTTTTAATTAACATTTTTTTGTTTAGCTATTAATTAGTTACTAATTTGTTTTTATTTATTTACTGGTAAGATGTGATTTTATAGCAATTTTCTAGAAATATGAAATCAAGGCATTTTGTTTTGAGAAATAACTCTAACCTACTGAAGTATTGTTTAGCAGGTCCGTATCTGGAGAGGGGTGGATGTGAAGGTTAAACTTGCCCTAAAACGGGCAGTTATATAATTCTATTAATCATAATGATATTTTGCATTTTGATTGATTTGTTTGGTATAGTAATATTTACCTATAAATAATACATAAACATTATATATCATATTAAGCATCATTGCTTACTACTTGCATATGTGTAGTCAGCACATATTTGGAAATTAGTGAAATACTAATGTTATTGGAACAATATTTTATCGATCCTTAAGATCAATAATTCAAAAATAAAAGAAATTTTTTGTATATTATTAAAACTCACATGTATTCTTTGAAACCAATTTTGTACATAAACTGTGGGATGAGCTTGAAATTGAGCAAAGCTCATAATTACCTGAATATAGTCAGCACTACCCAACATTATTAAACATTTGTCACAACACAAAAGTATAATATGTAGTAGAAATTGCAAGTAGAGTATTTTACTATTATATTCTTGTTTTATAAAACGAGCAACAACACAAAATAAAATAAAATGTATATAGTGTACATTCCTCTATACAATACAAAAACAAGGTGCTACACACAATAACTCAATTGATTTTTGAAACAGTAAAGGATGTGATAAAAATATTTCCTACAAAATTATTTGTTTGCTTAAGAACCAATGAAATGTGCTATTCGTAATTTTTTTTTACTTAACTATACGTGTGTGACGATAAAATATTGTACTTGCTTTTAATTTTTAGTTTTATTTTGTTGAATTATTTTAATGTAGCACATATTCCAAAAGAGAATAAAAATAGTATCTAACTGTATATGAAAAATAGTATGTAACAGCATTGCTCCATATGGCAGTGCAATGAAAATTTACTAATATCACGTCACACTATGTAATAAAGTTTTGTAAATTTTTTTTTAGAATCAGTTGCAATTAAAACTGTTTTGTAAAAAATCCACACTGTTTAAAATGTTTATTTGTTTTAACGTGGTAATGCACTATGGCATTTCTGTAGTCTGCTCAAATTTGGCTTTAGTATAAATACACCTATAAACTGTTTTATACTATAACTTATTAACATTTTTAATACAATATTATTAACGGCATTTTTGGTATATATGAATAAAGACACTTATTTTAAAGTTACTTGAATCTTCTACTGTATTCAGGATTCTATTGTAGTTTGCAAGGCTAAGTAAAATACCATTCCCATCTAGTCATAGTTGAAGTTTATTTTCTAAATTACTATTGTTAAATTAGTAACTTCATTTGTACAAAAAGTGACTTACTTGCCTCAATATTTTTTGTTTTTTATTTGTTCAATTGTATAAACCTAGTTTCCCAAAATTTTTATGTTAAGAATTTTAGGTATATTTGCTAAGATGTTTTTCTTATTTAAATTATCCTGGTAAAACTATAAAAGTGCGATGTACAAAAACATGCAACTTAGCATGTGAATTTAGTAGAAAAACTGCTTATCAAAAGCATAATTCATTAATTGAAATTTTTTGTTCCTAATGGAAATATGATAGTGCAGATTTATTCAACAAATTGCAAAAACTCACTTTTTGACATTGGATTCAGTGAAATTATACAATTTAGTTTTAGACAATATAATCTGCTGATAATAGAAAAATTTAAACTATTATCCCATTCAGGGCACTTGTGGTTCAGATCTACTAATGTTGGATTAGCACAAAAATTCAATAGACTAGATTTAAACTTACATTAAACATCGTGTATTTTTAAAAACAAAAAAGAGCATACTCAAATTTAGGTTGTATAGTTGTCAGTTTAAATGGCAAAACAATATATTTGTCTTGCTTTGAATAGATCCCTATGTGTAAGATGAGTATAAAGTAAGAAATCAAACTCAACCTTTTTGTGTCGCAGAAATTTTTTTTTAATATTTATGGCCATATCCAACATAAATGGAAAAAATGTATACAATAAATTGTTGGAAACAGGATAGATTGTATGCACTTGGTTGGACAAGTATGCCCTGGAGCAGCAGCAATGAACAGTGGTTTTAAAGACACTGAGGCATTGAGATGAGAGAAATATACAGCACTGTTATATATACACAACAGCATCTTTCTGTAACCATAGTATTCTTCATTTTTGTATTATTCAGATTATTAAAAATTGATGTATATATATATATAATATATATATATATATATATATATATATATATATTGCTATGCTATTGGAATTCTCGAGCCCCTTCGTTGGGCGACCTTATTAATTTTGCTATGTACTCTAAATTATTCGCGTTCCATCATTTGGACGATCATTTTAATATTTACTATGAATAAACAAGATTGTAATTATCTCCTCCTCCGGCTGTCTTATTAATATTGCTATCAACTTAACTGAATTTTATCTTGAAGCAACCTTGTCTGCCAATAGCAAAATTCGATACGTTACCGCCTTGCGTGTTATCAATTTCCTATTCAACTTGTAGCTCCTCCTTGAACTATTTAAATATGACCTCGGCTAGGATTTATTTGGAATTATAAAATTCAGTTAATTTCGATTTTATATAATGAAACCAATATATCATGTACAGCTTTTGCAAAGTATTTGAAATACACTTTTCAATTAGTTAATGTTGTAAATTTCATTTATTAAACATCATATACTATTTACTCAAAACCCAAAGTCACCAAAAAAACCTATTATCCTTATCAACAAAGTGTAGAGTATTCTAAACCTGTTATCATATTACTCATTTTATACGTATGCAACTTCTTTTGTTGACTTTTCACAAGCATATTATATTAAGCAAATTCAATATTTAAAATAAAAAAATATATAGAAAAACAAAATGTCTTATAACTAAAAGATCTGACCTGGTTTATTTCTTCACATCGACGCTTCCATTTGAATAAAATTTATCTTCTCCCAATTCAGGATTACGTTTAAATTATTGCCATTACCCTATGGACTACCATTATTAATTTATACACCCCAATTTATTGTCGTTTCATATCAGACTTCTTCTTATTATCATTCAATTTTCTCAAACTTCGAATTGTATTATTCTTCCCCCAGACTTAGAAATTGTATTACTCTATTTTTCCCCGTACTTCAAAATTGTATTACTGTATTTTCCCCTGGACTTCAAAATTGTATTACTGTTCCCCCAGACTTCAGAATTGTATTACTGGATTTTCCCCCGGACTTCAGAGCCCTTTTATTTTTATGTTTTAGTTTAAAATGAATTCACCAAAAATGTACTTACGTTTAATCGGCAATTATAGTTTTCATCTTGGCACTTATTTTCTCTTTCACTTTTAAAATTTACGTTTTGCTTTATTTCATAACGACGCACTTCGGCCTTTGTTGAGTTCAAAACTAACTTCGTTATCACGGTGCTTGCTAATATATTCTTGAATTCCTACTCCATCAGTGGGTATGGTCTAGAACTCGTCGCTTATTTGTGACCAATCAAATAATTACATTTAAAGCAGTTTCTGATGTAATTCACCACGATTCCCAATAATCATAACCTGCTTGCAGCTGTCTTTCGTTATCAACATGCTGTGCTTTGATAGATCTAATTGCTTTTCCATAAACAACTGATGCAACTCGACTTTTAATTTTCATATTTACATGTTGTTCACGCAATTTTTAATCTCCTTTCTTATCAAAAATGGTTAGATATTTGTACGCATTTGCCTATGCTACCTGAAGCTCTATTTCTATCTCCGTATTAATCTAATCATCTGGAACTCCTTTTGAATGCGTGTCTAATTACACTTTATCGTTTACTTATAAATATACGCGTGCCTCCACTGAAAAATATTATTCCTTGCTTTACCTAAATTAACTAAAACTTGATCTACAGGGTATTTAATATTTTCTATTTACCTAATGAATGTATTTCTCATTCCTACGCCAACTATGCGTCTTCCTATGTGTATCTGCGTCGCTTAAAACTATTTATACTTTATATACAGGGTGTTGACTGCTTACTATTTACAAACTATCTCTATTTCTCAATTCTTCACTAAATAAGTGCAGTTTTCTGCTGCTTATGCTAATTTCTCATTCTTAAACGACTTTTCCTATAAAGTACACCCTTAAAACAACCCCTTATCACAGCAATATATATATATATATATATATATATATATACTTCAAAATATATAAGGGGTTTCGACCTTATTAAAAACTATTACGTTTCTTTAAAAATGTTTTATTAAAACTTTCCAAGCTTTCGTTGTCTATTGGACAACTTCATCAGGGAATCTAAAAGTGCAAGTTGATACAATGAGAAATTATCAGTAGATTACTTATATCTTTGTATAAATCACAATTCTAAAAATCACAGTACATATTAAAAAACAATGGTTTATATCACCAATAATTTAAATGTAATTTACAAAACTTCTACATTACAAAAGTCTTTTTGATGATTACCTCGTGCTGGTCAAGATGGAAAAGGATATAGATTTAATCGTCACTTGTTATAACATTTGCTTGAACAAGCCGGCACTGACAGATTAAATAAAACAGATGGTTAACTGTCAATAAACACAGGTATGTTCCGCATTATAAGTATTAGATGTTATACGTTGATGCGTTCACAACGATGGTTTTGTAGATGTAGTAAGTACGCATAAATGTTACTTAGTTTTTGAGTATCTTGTTTTTTTATTAATTTCTGCTTGCTGTTTGTAAATGTGGTACATTTCTAATATAATTCTTTTGTTATAATGTTGAGATTTGGCAAGGATTTTAGGATTATTCCAATCTATGGAGTGATCTTCATTATTTATAATATGTTCAGAAAGCGCACAACGGTTTTTATTAGTCCGGATGTCGCTTTTGTGGACTGCCACCCGTTGTTTTAGTAGAGTACTTGTGTGTCCCACATTTTTGGCTGCAGCTACAATTCAGTTCGTAAACCAAGTTGGATTGGTATAACGGAGGTGTTTTACTTTTTAAATTACTGTATAGTATAGATCGAATTGTTTTATTAAATTTGTATGTTACGTGAAAACCTTCTTCTTGAAAAACTTTCCCAATTTTTTTAGATAGTCCTGTAAGATGTGGAAGGACTATGATCTTCTTATCAATTGGATTTTGTGATGGTTGATCCACCCTTTGTTGTATAGAATTATCTTGTAATAAATTGTGAATGACATTGCCTGGGTAACCATTCTTTATCATTATATCTTTAAGATGTTTCGTGTTTTTTCTGTGGTAATCCGGATGAGAAATTGTCAGCATCCTATTTTTCACATTTTTCAAAAACCAAATTTGGAGGTATATTAGGCATGCCTAAAGTGCTAAAAATATTTGGAAGCATACAGGGTGTTTCATAATTCCAGGGCATATTAAACTTATATTTTTTTAAATAGAACACCCTATATATTATTACGTTTTTGGAAAGCCCATAAAAAGAACTTTAATTTGATATCAAATTGTATCTGTCTATTCCTTTTAGTTTTTGAGATATTCAACTGTTTTTAGAAAAAATGACCCTGATTAGATACATTGCCACTGCACTAATACACAACTTATGTTAATTTTCAAGATGCAGAAAATTTTACTATATACCATAGTATATTTGTAAATATCACTCTTTTGAAATTTCTTCACAGTATACAGGGTGTGTCAGGTTTCGCAAAATGCAATTTTTAAAACTTTTTTTAAATGGTACCCTACCAATTTTATTGCTACAGTGGATAGTTCATTAAGTGTCCTTTCATTTTTCTTAAGCATTCCCTATACCTATATCCATTACTTTCTGAGATATTTTTGATTTGCTTCAAATTTTAAGCATGTTTTTAATTTACATAACTAAAAATAACTTACTATTGGAGAATATTATAAAACAATTAATACATTTTGATTAACAATTAACTACGCTATTCCAATAACAATTTTCACTAAAGATATAGCAACCTACAATAATACGCTATCAACAGAATTCTGCCAGATCAACAATATGCATTTTATAGAAAATGTTCAAGCAGGAAATCAGGCAGGCTTTGAAAAAATAACAATTACAATCAAAATGTCATTTAGGTTTATTAATTGTAGTGTGTCGTCATTTAACACATTATCAGTTCTGTTTTAAATGTAATCTTTGAAGGAGTTTTCAAAATGAATTTTACTGTGGAAGAATAAATAGATATGATTTGGGTATTGGGAGAAAGTTTAAGAAATTGCCTACTTGCTTCAAGAATATACCAAGAGAGTTATCCTGTTAAATGATAACACACTACAATTAATAAACCTAAATGACATTTTAATTGTAATTGTTATTTTTTCAAAGCCTGCCTAATTTCCTGCTTGAACATTTTCTATAAAATGCATATTGTTGATCTGGCAGAATTCTGTTGATAGCGTATTATTGTAGGTTGCTATATCTTTAGTAAAAATTGTTATTGGAATAGTGTAGTTAATTGTTAATCAAAATGTATTAATTGTTTTGTAATATTCTCCAATAGTAAGTTATTTTTAGTTATGTGAATTAAAAACATGCTTAAAATTTGAAGAAAATCAAAAATATCTCAGAAAGTAATGGATATAGGTATAGGGAATGCTTAAGAAAAATGAAAGGACACTTAATGAACTATCCATTGTAGCAATAAAATTGGTAGGGTACCATTTAAAAAAAGTTTTAAAAATTGCATTTTGCGAAACCTGACACACCCTGTATACTGTGAAGAAATTTCAAAAGAGTGATATTTACAAATATACTATGGTATATAGTAAAATTTTCTGCATCTTGAAAATCAACATAAGTTGTGTATTAGTGCAGTGGCAATGTATCTAATCAGGGTCATTTTTTCTAAAAACAGTTGAATATCTCAAAAACTAAAAGGAATAGACAGATACAATTTGATATCAAATTAAAGCTCTTTTTATGGGCTTTCCAAAAATGTAATAATATATAGGATATTCCATTTAAAAAAATATAAGTTTAATATGCCCAGGAATTATGAAACACTTTGTATGCTTCCAAATATTTTTAAAATGTGCACTTTAGGCATGCCTAATATACCTCCAAATTTGGTTTACGTCGCTTTTATAATAACGGAGTTATCGACCGTTGCCACACTAAAAACTCACCCTGTATATATATTGGGTTTCGGTTTTGGTGTTTGCCTATATTAAAAGAGCTACTTTGCTTTCATCAGCATTTTCTGATTAAACAACGTCTATAATCATAAGTAATTTACATTAAGTGTATTTTAGTGAAGCTAACCGCATTAGTCGATATGTATTGTTTACAACTGTTATTTGGTCTTTGATTTTAATCTGTTGCAATTAGTCGTTAAAAGTGTATAGTAATGCAGAATTCTGTGACATCGCATTGATTTATGGGGTGTGTAGGTACATTGTAGTTGCCATTCGGAGGTTATGGTCAGAACGCTTTCCTCCTCGATTATTACTCTCTAGAAATTGTATTTTACAGTGTGTACAAAGACTTTGGTATACGGGAACTGCGAGGCCATTGTATGAAGGTCGAGGAAGAAGCAATAGAACAAATTTTGTGACCTTTATACAATGATCCCAGTACCAGTATTCGTGAGATAAGCCAAACTGTTAATATTTCTCACTCTTCAGTGGACATGATTTTTTGTGATAACCTTTTGTACCCGTATCATGTGAAAAGAGTGCAGTGTCTCACAGACAACGATTTTGGGACAAAACGTGAATTTTGTGAATGGTTCAGGCAGGCAGGAAATTGCTCATTTCGGTTTTAGTGCTAGGGTGTTATTTACGTTATAGACGAAGTCTACAAAACCCCTGTAGATAACACAGATGAGTTAATTGAACGCATAATGACCACAGCAAACAACATACGACACAACAAAGAATGCTTTAGAAGAATGCATACTAACTTATTGCGAGGTGTCGAAGCTGGAATACTTCCAAACATTAGTCATAATGAACATTTATTATAGTGTTTTCTAATGCTTCATAAAAGTACATTCAGGGCCGTATTTAAATTTTTCTTGTACTAAAATTTTTAGACTTCTTTTTTGCATTTTAGTTATTTTCTTTAAATTATTAGAATATACACTTTCTACTGATGTGCCTCTTATGAAATCAACCCTTATTTAGAAAAAGACCCCCTAAATTTCAATCGCAAACATCTCTCAAACTGAACACTTTTGAAAAACTGCTAAGAACAAAAGTTACTTAATTTAACTTGAGGAATCGCATGTTAAGAGTTCAACCCTTATTTCAGATACACCCTGTGTGTAATTTATATTTATATATATATATATATATATATATATATATATATATTGCTCCGAAGTTTATCGTTACTGAAGTCCCCAAGGACGATTTGTGCCCCACGCTTGGGAACGCATAAATGCTCTGCAAAAGCTCCGCTTAGGGTTGACATAAATCTGCTGCTCACTTTTGATGAAGATCTTCCTTTTGGACGCCAAAAGCCTCCCAGCTTTTTTTTGCTATACTTATAATTGCTGCTTCATCAGGGAAGTTCACCACGGCTGCTCAGCTGAAATCTGAAATACTACCCTATTATTTTAAGAAAGAAAACTCGACTACCAAACATTCACCACAATTTATTCCAACAGAAAATTCTATACAAATATGTTTATCTTATTATTAGTTCACACATAGATTAAATTAAATTCATCCTCGTTTTACAATAATTCATTTTCACTCCAATATTTGTGATACAACTTTACTCATCAACAAACTCAGTAAAGTAACTGGGCTTAACCATACCCTTACTTTAACCCCAGGTTTATTATGAGCTCTTAATAGAAACCCTTTTTGGACACATGCTAATTTTTGCACTGAAAATCACCAACAGACTTTTTTACTTTGTACATAAACAGATACTGGAAAATTACTCTATAAATAAAAATCATTATATAAAAATATGGTCAAAAGTATTATATAAAAGTTCAAAGTAAACTCTTTTGTCCTTAATATTCCTAAAATTATGCCTATGCGGCACCAAAATGTCATAATACACCAAATACACACAAGAGAATAAAGTTTCACTAACAAATGTTACCTGGTAAGCACCACCTCACATGGACCTGCAACTAAACCATTGATGACGTTGCCCTCGACAATGACTGCATGTTCAGGAACCAACCTCCAAGTTGAATCATGCCTTTCTTGACGGCAATCTGCTACCCAATTCTCTCGTCCACCAATTTACGGTACTTCCAAACCTTTACAGTTGATCTACGGATCCATCTCACCTCAGTACACCACCACATTGATCCATTTAACACCCACTACTCCATATAAGTACTTATCTTGCACCAACAACCAAAAATATCAAGCAATCTCTACTTACAGTTTTATAGAACAATACACCAACTTGTGCATGTTTTAATTAACTTTAATTAAAATATTAAAATTACTTGTCACATAATTGGTTTACTAATACTACTCGATGCTTGGATGAGAAGTAAAAGAGGGCCTCTCACTGCCTCTCAGTGATTATATAGACCTACTGCCCCCCCCGTTCTAGTTGTAATTCTTGAAAACACACCACTACGAACAAATAAACCTTCTTGGTAAATTTATTAAACGGTCAACACAATTTGACAAAACCATATGCTCACAAACAACTTTCAACTGTCAAATTCTGAAAAATCCCTCCGATAACCTTCACTATTTCTACTCAAAACTGGCAGCTGTGCACCAATCGTCTTCAAATCTAAGAATTTTTCAAAACAAATAAACGATTTACTACGAAAATATATTATAGTTTCACAATGGATATTAAATTCGCCGAAACCTAGGCTCAACTGACACATGTTCTGCCATCTAAAACACACCTTCATAATATGCATGTTAAGGTTGTCTTGCTCTAACTCACATACGAAAATTTTCTATTTCTTTCTTTGTACCCTTTCTATATTTTATATTCCTACTACCAGTTTTCTGTATCCTAGTCTAACCTTATTCAATATCTCCTTTCCTTTTTACTCCTTGTTTACAATCATGATTATCTGTAACTAGCATTTTCCCTCTCTCGACTATCGTCTATCCCCTTTCTATATGAGTAGTCAAACAATCTATCTCTGTTTATTATATGCACGTTACGCCAGTCCTTGAAGTCAACTAATACTAAAACATTTCTCACTCCACCTTTGAAAATTGACGTCTTTCCAAACACGCTGCCTCGTCCTTGTATCTGCTAACTTTTGTCATTTTCTTTGTCCCCCATTTGTTTCAAAATCAACAAACATCTAACCATATGATAACTTTTATCTCATTCTAATACATGCTCAAATACCCTATCTTTATTTAATATCGATTCCTGCTTGTATTTAACCTTCAATGCCATTCGTCGAATATGTTGTTGTTTACGTTTGTTTATAACAATCTTGAACATTTAGCTAGAAATCCTTGACAAATATTTTCAAGCTTTGTAAATTAATGTCTAGAATGTTTTCAACGTTATAAAGTCTATTGGGAATGTTTTATTTGCTTGTTTCCTCTTAAAACCAATAACTGTTATAACTATAGCCCTTTTGCTATTATTAAACTTTTTAAATTTATACAAATGTTTAAGTTATACACTAAATTATGATAAATTATGCACGCAAAGAATATTTACGCTTAGAATATTTGTTACTTCATGAAAATCCTTTACCCTCCTTGATAACGGTTTTAAAATTATTGATTTCTACACTACAGAAAATCGAAAACTTTCGGACTCCTATACCTACACTCTAATCTAAATAAGATGCATGTGTTAACACTGCACGTTAAGGATCTACATTTCTTACACTTACTATTTGTAATTGGTATTGACAATTAGTCTAAAATGAAACAATATTAACCCAGAAATCTATTTTAAAAATGCAAATTCCGACACTATAATTATGCGGTACCCTTCCATAAATAATTAGCTGACTTATCAACTGTATTTCATCGTATAAATACACAGAAATGTATATATATATATATATATATATATATATATATATATAGTATATAAAATTAATAAGATGAAATAATAACTTAGACTTTTTAAGTAAAGCCCAAATGATCATTTTAAATCGAGCTAGTAATTGAAAGAAGGAAAATATAAGGCCTTGGACAGGATTTGAACCTGCATCTCAGTTTTGCCGGAACTGTGCGTTTACCAATTACGCTACCGAGGCTGATGGCTATAATTGGGAAATTTACAAATCTAAATCGTGTACAGTACCATATATAAACCTAACTTTCAATTACGTTTAGCATTTTTGTCAATCATATCTGAAATTATCAAGTTTTTTGACTTATGTCAGATATAGACAGGAAGCAACGCTCAAAATCACGGCTATAAGCAAGTATTAATATATAATATATTATAAGTAGTTTTACACAAGGTAAGTTGATAAATACTAACGTATTGAAATTAATAAGATGAAATAATAACTTAGACTTTTAGTAAAGCCCAAATGATCATTTCAAATCGAGCTAGTAATTGAAAGAAGGAAAATATAAGGCCTTGGACAGGATTTGAACCTGCATCTCAGTTTGCCAGAACTGTGCGTTTACCAATTACGCTACCGAGGCTGATGGCTATAATTGAAATTTACAAATCTAAATCGTGTACAGTACCATATAAACCTAACTTTCAATTACGTTTAGCATTTTGTCGATCTTATCTGAAATTATCAGTTTTTGACTTATGTCAGATATAGACAGAAGCAACGCCGTGATTTTGAGCGTTGCTTCCTGTCTATATCTGACATAAGTCAAAAACTTGATAATTTCAGATATGATTGACAAAATGCTAAACGTAATTGAAAGTTAGGTTTATATATGGTACTGTACACGATTTAGATTTGTAAATTTCAATTATAGCCATCAGCCTCGGTAGCGTAATTGGTAAACGCACAGTTCCGGCAAACTGAGATGCAGGTTCAAATCCTGTCCAAGGCCTTATATTTTCCTTCTTTCAATTACTAGCTCGATTTGAAATGATCATTTGGGCTTTAAAAAGTCTGTTATTTCATCTTATTAATTTCAATACGTTAGTATTTATCAACTTACCTTGTAAAAACTACTTATATATTATATTATATATATATGATATATATATATATATATATATATATATATATATATATTGACGTGACAAGGGATCACGAGAGGTCATTATAACCCAAATTCTACAAATAAAGTTCACTAAAATATAAAAGAACCCGGAAAAAAAAAATTCCTAAGATTTATGGAGCCACTTTGTATAAGTGTATTGTAAATAAATAGCAATTAATGTACAAGAGTGAAAAACCCACTTCGTATTTAAAACTCCCAATTTTATATCAATAATACAGTCGTGTAAGCTGTTAAATAAAAATAATTAGTCGTTAAGAAATAATGTAAAAAAGCATTAAATGCGAACTTTATACTTATGAAAATCAATCAATTTCAAGCGTAAATACAAATCCATTTATTTTCACTTATTTATTATCATAAAAATATATTTCCCGTTGCATGAAACATTTGCTTTATTTATCTTATGAGCCATATCAATCTTGTTAAAAACTAACACTCTAATTTAAAAAAATGTGTATTAAACACGTTTTAGTGTATCGCAAAAGCAAATATTTTCTTTTATAATCGTTAAGAATGCAACTTGTTTGCATGTAAAAGCAATTAAAACTTTAAATTAATTAGCCAAGTTGATTTTATATAACATAAATTCATTTTAAATAAAGAATTCTCTACAAGTTTTGAGATTAAGAGAGAAAATGCGTCATCTGTACTTAGAACTATGTAAATACCTAATTAATAAATAAAAGTTTATTCTAAGAATCCACAGGAACATTAAAAACCCATAAAATTGATAAGAATTAATTTTATTATCTTTCGAATTGCTACTGAATAGTATGCAACGCCACAATAATCCACAAACTTGCGTCAGTAGGTGTGTAGTCTTTGGAATGGAACCTCGTAAAAATTTGAAAATACAGAGGAAATTTTTAAATGTAACCTGTATAAGTATGGAAATTGTTAAATGCAGTTATTTGATTTTGTAATATACAATGAAGATGGAACATTCTTCAAGATAAAAAGCTACTTTAAAATTTAATTAAATAAGTAAACTGAGGACGCATATTGGTATGGTGGAGATTTAAATAATATGGAAATTTTTTAAGCTGATTTTGACGTCAATTTAAAAATAGAAGCAGAAGATATTTAATACTATTAATTACGAATTGGACAAGCACTTTGGGGATTTTGCAAGTACTACTTTTAGAATTTTTTGTTTGTAACTAATATTTGAGTATTTTTTGTCATTTAATTTAAGGTAGAATAAGTCTTAATCATTTAATGTTCTTTTTGTAAGTCTTTACCAGGAAAGTTTGTGGTCAGAGTTCGAATTACTTTGATTTTTGTTAATAGATTATCTGTTGAGGATTTTTTGGCCAAACAAACCTTATAAGCATGGGAATAAAAAGCCAGGTAAACTATCCACAAGAGAGGAGATGGGAGTTCTGTAAATTCTAAGCAACTTTATGTGAGAAACATTTTTGATAATTAAGTATTTGTTAGGAATAATATTATGTTTGAAAGAAACTATGCTGTAAATGTTCTATATTCTTTTATATGAGAGAAAATATTGTTGACCCTATAGCTGCTTTTTGATATTGCTGTTTGATTTTATACTTTGTAAATTCTATTAGTTCCGTTGAGCTAGCCAGGCAAAGGAAAGTTAGAAAGGAAGGTAAGTCAGAAATTTCAAATTTTACAATTTGCTGTATCTGTATCACAGCACTCTTTTAGCGACGCCCAAGACCAGCATTTGTCATAGCACTAATTAAGCGGCGCTTCAATGCGAGGCGTTATCACACACACACACACACACACACACACACACACACACACACACACACATATATATATATATATATATATATATATATAATAATAAAGGTTGTTAGTTATTTTTGATATATTATTTGTTAAAAACATACAAAGTTAATTGATCATATGCTTTAATAATTGACGTTTCGGTTGACCTTTGCAACCTTAATCATAATTCTGAAAAATTGCCACATGTAAACAGTCTTGTCTAGTATCATAAAATAGTCCAAACATGAAGCACATTTAAATATAACAAACACAAATTTACATATTAAAAATTTAAAATGACATGGTACGAGCAAATTGTAATGCAGTTGTTGTATTACTAATTAGGTCGTTATGATTAAAAATAAAAGAAGAAACTCAGCATGTAGTCAACATTAATAATTCTAGGTGAGTGTTTAAACCAATAGATTACAAATTAGTGATCTAATCGCATTAAGGCGGTGTTTAAATGTTGTTGAGGAATAATATTGAAATATGTAATATCCTTCACTTACTACTAAACTGTATTGTAGCTGTATAAGTAAGAATAAACTATGTTAAGGTTTTTAATATCCTGTTTGCTGTTAATGCAATTTTCTTCTTTTTGTATGTGATACGATTCTAGAAAAAGCCTTTTTTGGTAATTGTCTTCTTTTTCTAAGATTTTAAATGTATCATAATTTGGAATGTGTTTAGTTTCAGAAACATGAATAGCTAACGCACAGTTATTTTTTTTAACTTCACATCGCTTTTGTGCTGTGTAATCCGGTTGCGAAGCCACTGGTTCGTTTGGCCTATGTAATGGCGTAGACAACTGCACTGGATCTTGTAAACTATATTACTGCACATAAGGCTTGTTGTTTTGTCTTTTAGTTTTGTAAATAAATTACTAACAGACTTTTCATAGTTATAGGTTATCATAAGATTGGGTTGTTGTAACATTTTTTTCAGTAAAGGAGTTAATTTTTGAACATAGGGCATACTTTTGTAAGTAACCTGTACGGATTTGTCTCTTGGTTCAGGATGTAACACTACACATAAATTAGCAAACTTCAACAACAGAAAAGTATTGTGTTAAATAATAAGTGCATCCAAACATTCAAATCTATGTTGAGTAAAACAGTTCGCTCTTCTATTAGAACATCTGACAAACAGTTTACATAAACTTTATTCATATCTAACTAACTACACTAAAGGGATAAAAATTGATATCATAAGTGAGATATTCATTCACCTTTGGGTTAATGTAGGTCAAGATCTTTTAGTAGTTGCTACCTGACTACAGGTATATCCATTACAAATCCGTTTTCTGTGACGCAACTATATCTGGTCGCGTAGATAAACCAGCTCCAATATTTACAAATTTTTCTACAAATTGTATTTTGAACAATTCTTATTCTTTAATACTAGAAAAGTTACATAAAACCTTATTTATCAAATATACTAAATATACACAAAAACCCAAATAACCCAAAAAATATTCGATAATCTTACACAAACTGCAAAGCATTTCTATTTCTATTTCAAAACATAAGTATGAGATTTGAGTTAAATATGAAAAAAGACAAATGGTGATACCAAGCTGTTCATGTCTATAGGAAATTTTATGGCACATGAGCATCCTGTCAACGCGTTTTTCCCTTATTGGAGTAATAAACTGTATGCATTCACAAACGGAAACATCAAAAAGCAGCCACTATTTTAAAAATTTTATATTGTAAAACAATCAAGGTAAAGATTTTTATATTTTATAAAATATAATTTCTTAAAAGTTTGAAGTTGAAAACAATCGTCGTGAATATTGTATTTTTGTATTTAGAATACACTAGATTTGAGGTGATAGACAGTTTTCGATTCAAACTAGTATTGATTGTAAACATGACATCAATGTGTTCTAAAAATATAAAATAAGAAATTTTAGAGAAAATCGTTCTCTGCTGTCAGCTACTTTCAATATTATTGTTAATAATTCTACTAATTGTGTAGAGAAAATATAATTTTAAAGGGTAGAAAAGCTTTGAGGGATGTAAATTAAGATTAAAAACATAAACCTGGTTGAAGAAACGTCAACTTGTATTGGAAATAGTAACTCCAGAATATACCTGAACTGATTTTATAGGCAGACAAACCATTTGAATTTCGAAAAACATTTCAAGGATTAGTTATGGTGCGATTAAATATAATTTGTAGTCGGGGAACAAATTTATTACTTTAGAAAATTTTCTAAATATATTGGTGGGGACAATTTGATGCTTTTAAATTATAGTTTGATGTGATAAGGAATTAATGTATGAAAACTTTTCTAAATAATTTAGTAAAGAAAACTTAATGGTTTAAATCATTAATTGGTGTAATAATTTATTTACTTTGGAAATTATTCTTGAATAAGAAAAGAGACTAAACATTTATTGTAACAAGGACACATTAAATTTTGGAAATTATTATAATGAAGGTAATAGAAAATCTAAAATTTTATTATTTATTATGAAGGTCTATTCTAGAATTTGATCAACTCGGAAATAAAGTTTGGGGGTTTAAGAAAAAGACACCGTGAATAATTTCTCTAGATTTATTGTTATATCATAGTTATTGAAAGTCTATAACGGGATAGATTTTGATTTTTTTATTTGATTATGTATATGATAATTATAATTTTGTATAAGAGAAATATTTGTGATGTTGTACCTTTAATTTAGGAATTCATGGACATTTTGGATTCAGGGTTGAACATTATTTGTTTATAATTGTGAAACAAATTGCACATCAAGTGTACTCACATCACTTGAGATAGTTTTATTCAGGTCTTATACTTTTGGTTTTGAAGATGATAGAAGATTGTGTTTTTAAATTTTTTGTTTGTTTTTTGTTCAATGGCACAGAGTTAGTCCGGCATGCTGAATGAGGTAGGCTCCAAGTTGGTAGTTGAGGATATAGTTAACTATATATATATATATATATATATATATATATATATATATATATATATATAAATATATATAAACACACACTTCAGTAACAAGTAATAATATAATAAAGGTTGTTAGTTATTTTGGGATATTATTTGTTAAAACATACAAAGTTAATTGATCATCTGCTTTAATAATTGACGTTTCGTTGACCTTTGCAACCTTAATCATAATTCTGAAAATTGCCACATGTAAACAGTCAATTACATATAAATTGCATACATACTTAAAACTTGATCTTGTCTAGTATCATAAAATAGTCCAAACATGAAGCACATTTAAATATAACAAACACAAATTTACATATTAAAAATTTAAAATGACATGGTACGAGCACATTGTAATGCAGTTGTTGTATTACTAATTAGGTCGTTATGATTAAAAATAAAAGAACAAACTCAGCATGTAGTCAACATTAATAATTCTAGGTGAGTGTTTAAACCAATAGATTACAAATTAGTGATCTAATTGCATTAAGGCGGTGTTTAAATGTTGTTGAGGAATAATATTGAAATATGTAATATCCTTCACTTACTACTAAACTGTATTGTAGCTGTATAAGTAAAAATAAACTATGTTAAGGTTTTTAATATCCTGTTTGCTGTTAATGCAATTTTCTTCTTTTTGTATGTGATACGATTCTAGAAAAAGCCTTTTTTGGTAATTGTCTTCTTTTTCTAAGATTTTAAATGTATCATAATTTGGAATGTGTTTAGTTTCAGAAACATGAATAGCTAACGCACAGTTATTTTTTTTTTTTAACTTCGCATCGCTTTTGTGCTGTGTAATCCGGTTGCGAAGCCACTGGTTCGTTTGGCCTATGTAATGGCATAGACAACTGCACTGGATCTTGTAAACTATATTACTGCACATAAGGCTTGTTGTTTTGTCTTTTAGTTTTGTAAATAAATTATTAACAGACTTTTCATAGTTATAGGTTATCATAAGATTGGGTTGTTGTAACATTTTTTTTTCAGTAAAGGAGTTAATTTTTGAACATAGGGCATACTTTTGTAAGTAACCTGTACGGATTTGTCTCTTGGTTCAGGATGTAAGATGTTAGTATAAATCAGTTTTTTTAATAATTGTTTTGGATAGCCATTGTTGACTAAGGCAATTTCCAAATCTTTGAGGTTTTTTCTTAGAAAACATGGATCGCTAATTTTCTCAATTCTGTGTTTTAGTATTAGCACTGTATTTATTTTATGACTGTAGGAATGATTTGAGGTGTTGTTATCAGATCGAATTAACAATGTGTCCAAAAAGGGTATCTTTCTGTCTAATTCACGTTCTACTGTAAAATATAGGTGTGAGTTAAACTTATTAAACCAGTCCTGTGTAAGATCTATACTATTATGGGGAACAGAGCAGATTATATCATCCACATACTTGACAAGAAAAACCATACCAAAAGGTAAGGTTGGTAAAACATTCTCCAATAAGGTATCCATTACAATCTGAGCAACTACAGGATACAGTGGCGATCCCATGGGTGTACTGAATTTTTGTAGATAGTAGCTGTCTTGGAATTGAAAATAGGTATTACTGAAAATTAAGTTGACAGTAGCAATAAAGAAAGTTTTTGAAAAGTTACAGTGTGGTTCGATTTTTTCCCATTTTTCATCAATAATTTTAATTACTAGATCTGTGGATATATTAGTAAATAGGGAGGTCACATCAAGAGATATCAGAACGTGTCCAGGCGGTAATTGAAAACCTCTATATCTTTTAACAAAATTGAATGTATCAGGTGTGTTATAGTCTTTAAGCGGAAAGGATTTTTGTAATATGTCTGAACAAAATTTGACTATTTTATATGTTGGGGTATTTACAGATGAAATAATTGGTCTTAGGGAAAGATTTGGCTTATGAACTTTAGGTAGTCCATAATATTTACCAGGTACAGAGTTGGTAATTGTTAATTCCTTTTTCTGGATATCAGAAATAAAACCCTTTTTTTGGAGTAACTTTATGTGTTCATTTACTTTTTTCTGAATAGTAAATGTAGGGTCTCGAGGTAAGTTTTTATAAGTAGCAATATCTGTAAGTAACTCACAAGATTTTTGTATATACTCTTGCCTGTCCATGATAACCGTCACTGATCCTTTATCTGCTTTTAATACCATTATATTTGTATTATCTTTTAAGAATTTATTTACTCTACAAAAGACCTTATTGGGGTTTGTAAGACTGTTGTTGTTTCTTGAATCATGTAAAAAATTTGTCACTACGTTAGCTACACGAGCACGTATAATATTTGTTTGTTGCGTTGAGGATTCCGACTGTTCAAGAATTGATTTAACACTTGCCAAAAGTTTGCCTATATGTATGTCCTTACTATTAAGTTCTAGAATAAACTTCGGTGCTAGTGATAAAAAATTACTGATATCTTCTGGCAGTGTTGTACTACTTATGTTAACTAGCCATTTTTTATTATCATAAAATAGTATTTTGTTTTGTATCTGGTTGTTTTTTAGAGTTCCGAATTTCTTGAAATTAATTTTCTTGATTTGTAAAAAGCGCTTATTGTAAAAATGAGTTTGTCTAATTTCAAAATCATGTATTATATGTGGTGGTAAGAACTGACTGAGAGAAACCTTCTTGTAATTAATCTTGTTTTGCAAAAAATTTATCTTAGAATGTGTGATACGAATTTCAAAATTTAAAGTACTTTTTTTCAACCTGTAGCTGTATCTGATGATCTTGTTGTTGATCTTTTCACTGAGATTGCTTAATAATTGCATCATGGGGTTAGTAGCTGATATGATGTGCGTTGGTAGCACGTCCTCTCTTCTACATTTTTCAAAAAATACTTTTCTGTTGTTGAAGTTTGCTAATTTATGTGTAGTGTTACATCCTGAACCAAGAGACAAATCCGTACAGGTTACTTACAAAAGTATGCCCTATGTTCAAAAATTAACTCCTTTACTGAAAAAAATGTTACAACAACCCAATCTTATGATAACCTATAACTATGAAAAGTCTGTTAATAATTTATTTACAAAACTAAAAGACAAAACAACAAGCCTTATGTGCAGTAATATAGTTTACAAGATCCTGTGCAGTTGTCTACGCCATTACATAGGCCAAACGAACCAGTGGCTTCGCAACCGGATTACACAGCACATAAGCGATGCGAAGTTAAAAAAAAATAACTGTGCGTTAGCTATTCATGTTTCAGAAACTAAACACATTCCAAATTATGATACATTTAAAATCTTAGAAAAAGAAGACAATTACCGAAAAAGGCTTTTTCTAGAATCGTATCACATACAAAAAGAAGAAAATTGCATTAACAGCAAACAGGATATTAAAAACCTTAACATAGTTTATTCTTACTTATACAGCTACAATACAGTTTAGTAGTAAGTGAAGGATATTACATATTTCAATATTATTCATCAACAACATTTAAACACCGCCTTAATGCGATTAGATCACTAATTTGTAATCTATTGGTTTAAACACTCACCTAGAATTATTAATGTTGACTACATGCTGAGATTGTTCTTTTATTTTTAATCATAACGACCTAATTAGTAATACAACAACTGCATTACAATGTGCTCCTACCATGTCATTTTAAATTTTTAATATGTAAATTTGTGTTTGTTATATTTAAATGTGCTTCATGTTTGGACTATTTTATGATACTAGACAAGATCAAGTTTTAAGTATGTATGCAATTTATATGTAATTGACTGTTTACATGTGGCAATTTTTCAGAATTATGATTAAGGTTGCAAAGGTCAACCGAAACGTCAATTATTAAAGCAGATGATCAATTAACTTTGTTTGTTTTTAACAAATAATATCCCAAAAATAACTAACAACCTTTATTATATTATTACTTGTTACTGAAGTGTGTGTTTATATATATATATATATATATATATATTCTTATGCTGCCCCCCACACTCTTTCTTTGTCGTTGTGCGCCTTTTCTTATTAATTTAATGATTTTATATGATGTACAAATACTTATTTCACGCCACGTATTTTAGCAACGTTTGGTTGGTTACTTAAATCAAAATTGTTTTTAATATGCCTCGACTATATGAACTCTTTCTTCTCAGGGTATCCACCTACTTACCGTGGGTTCAGTGGTAAGTAGATGTGCAATGCCCTACCAAACTGCACTATCTTTTGTTTTAGTACCTTTTTTTTTAGAATTTACTTGTGTATATGCCAAATTTTATGTGATCCACGTAGCCTTGTGCCAAATTAATTAATACCACAAAATTTATTGACTTTGACGTTATAATACACCGTACTCACCTGGATTATACGTCGTTATACGCCTCTTAATGCTGGCTCAAAATCCTGTTCGCCGTATGCGCCTTCACAAGGTTTCACTATCACTTTGAACTGCCGTCTAGCCTCCAGGTATTTTCTTTAATTTTGTTGCGCCCAAATCTAAAATAAATATAACCCGAATTTAGAATTTTGAATACCCTTTTTATTTACTTCCCCTGCGCTAATTCTTCCGTAGTAATTTCTTCTTTGACTTTTACACTTCCACTCGCTACTCTTACGCTGCCTTCTAAATTTGCTCCTCTCATTCTAAATCAATCCAAATCTATCCTCGTTCCTGTTAACCATTCAATCCAAATCTATCTTCGTTCCTGTTTACCACTCAATCCAAATCTATCTTCGTTCCTATTTACCACTCAATGCCCCGCTACATATAAATCCATATCCAAATCAATCCTTATAATTTTCACTCTTATGTTCCTCACTCGATGCCTTCTACCTATAATCTCGTTCCAATCCAATTTTATCTTCCGCCGGTTCGCTGTCGCACTAACTCCAATATTCACTTTTATTCGTCGCCGCTATTAATTCTTTATACACTGATGCTTCTCTTTACTTCTTCTTTATAAATCAAACTCTTTTAATTCAAACACATTTATTTACTCTTCCAAAAATATTTATACAATTTAGCGCAGTTTCATAAACACGTCTTTACCCAAAAATAATTCGAAATCGATCTCCTTTGTTTACTATCCTAGGTGATAATTACAACACTTTCTGCCTACTCTATTACATATTATATAAAATAAAACCATCCAATAACATTTTATCACTGAGTTTGTGTCACAAATACCTTAAATTTTGTCTTTAGCACTTTCCTATTTTATACATAATATTCTATCATTGGTCCTAAATATTTCACAACCCTTCAATCATATTTGACACTGCTATTACTTATAATTTTGAGATTACATGTTTGTCCAAAAGTTGATTCTAGTAAAATAAAAGCCAAAATAATTCACATATGAACCTGGATCTACGTGGTTAATAGTGGACATCCATAGACGCATCCGGTTTTCGGTTGGCAAATGTACGTTCAATGGCCTATTAAACTATAACTCAGTATAAAACCTTGAGCACTGTGTATTTTATCACGTCATCAAGTCATTATAATTTACGTCTTGGCACTTACATTTCAACTAACATTTTAAATACTTTAACGTATGTAAAGTACGGCAAACATACATTTTAAAATTACGGGATCTGATATATGGATTATTTTATTTGGCATACACTACCTTCTACACAAAACCACCCTTAGAACCCTTGTAGCTCCTACTTACATTACACTGGCCCCACTGGTTTTGAATAAAAGTGGAAATTTCGTCTGTTTTATACTCTTTTCTTGGTGTGCATAATTTCTAGTTTTTATTTAAAACCACTCCCCGCATTTATACATATTAATTATTCAACCCCTACTTTTATTTCTCTCACGTCTATCTAACTACGCTATATACTAACCTACACTATAAAATAAAACAAAATTAAACTTTTCGTCGCATGAACTCTCATCCTACTAAACCCTCTTCTTGTACAATTTTGTATGGATATAAATTTTCTAAGTGAAAACGCCCACGATATTCCCCTGTCATAGTATCTAATTCAAACGTATTTCCTTTAGCAAAAATACGCGTGATTTTGTACGGCCCTTCGTAAGGAAACAACAACTTCGCGTTTCTCCACGTTCAACTTCAATCCCCCTTCATCCAGTCTTTGGATCACCTTTTCTAAATGCTCCATGTGTTCTTGCTCGTTCCTTGAAAAAATCAATAAATCATCCACACAGTGCGAACAGAAACATTCATACTCGTTGAACAGCTTCTGCATGGCCCTAACAAGTGCTGCTGAAGAACTACTTAAACCAAATGGAACTACAGCAAAACATATAAATCTCCCCTTCAATACTAAACCCCGTAACTTTCTTACTATCTTCACGCAACGGAATCAACCAAAATGAATTTTTTAAATCTAACTTGCTAAAAATCTTCATCTCATACACCTTATATAACAAATTATCCAACCCTTGTGGTTGTTCGTACTGCGCTTTTGTAATCGAATTCAACTTCCTCGCATCCACACAAATTCTTATATCCCTTTTATTGGGTTTAGGTACAATAACTACCGGGTTCACATATGGAGTTTTCGCTGGTTCGATGATTCCTTCTTTTAACATTTTACTAATCTCGGCTTTAACCCTATTTCTAATTGCAAACGGAATTGGATACACCTTGGTATTAAACCCACTATCTTCCGTGACCTCTAACTTATGCGTATATCGCTTCGCAAATCTCGGCTCTTCATTAAACAATCCTATAAATCTATTAAATAAATCCTCTAGCTTCGCTTTAATCTCAATACTCACTTTCCCTATCTGTTCATCATTAATTATTCTCGCAAACATATTACATAATCTCACTTCAACCTGTCTATAATTACTTTCTCTATTCATTCCTAATCCTGACTTATCTATATCATTTCCATTCCTATATTTCGAACTAACCGTAGGCACCACCCATAACTTATCTTTATCAAATATCCGAATCGACCTATCATTTCCATCTATATTCAATCCAAAATCCTCTATAAAATCCATTCCTAATATAAAATCTAGCTGCAACCCTTTTGTAATCAAGAACTCGGCATCTCCTGCCTTTTTATTCCCTACAAATATCGGTACACGGATGACCCTATAAATCGTCGTTAGCTTTTTGTTCATTGCCGACCATAAATTAACCATCAATTGTTTCTATTCGTCCTTTTAAAAATTCTGCATGTTTTATCACCACATTTTCATTTACCAGCGATAACTGCGAACCACTATCAACTAAAGCAACATATAAACAATCTCTTAACCTAATATTAATAAACAACAAGTTCTTTTTATTAAAGGTATAACTATTTAACAACAAATCTCTTAAACTATAACATACGTCTATATTCAACCCTAAACATTCGGTCTTCCAAAAATGGACGTCTTTTTTTGTACTGTAGGTGCGTCGTGTATTTGTACCACCTCGATCTTGTCCATGTCCTTTGTATTCGCGTTTGTCGTCATATGATGGACGTTTACGTCCCTGTCCGTCCGGCTGTATCCGCTACGCGTTCCGCCTCCCGTAGTACGGCCGTCATCCTCGTCGTTGCCGTGCTGGTACCTATTTTGTCCTTGGTATTCGTTCACCCGGTGTTCCCTATTGTAATACTGTCTTCGGTTTCCGTCGTGTCCCCAATGATTACGCTGTCCGTGGTTGAAAACGTCCTGTCGGTAGCTAGGTCTGTGTTCGTGGTACGCATGTCGTCGGTTTTCGTCTCTATAACCCCGGTTTGGCTCCCAATAATTTGCACGCGTCTTTGCCTCCAGTGCCGTCGCTAAGTCGAAATTCCGCATCACTCCTAAAAATTCCCGCAGTGTCTTTACGTTTTGTACTACAACCATCTTTGTCACTTCTGGTTCCATGTGTCCCGCAAGTAGTAACACTATGTCGTCCTCGCCCAATTTTGGTGTCAGATGTTGTGCCTGGTTATATTTGTCGATCGCGTATTCTTCGCGAGATCCGCGTGTCCTACTGTAATGTCCCGTGATTAAATTTGTCCGTATGTCTGTCTGGTGTGTGTTATTCCAGAACTGTTCGATGAATAGTCGTAGAAATTCAGCGTATGTGTCGTACTGTCTGCGTATAATGTTGTGCCATTTTTCTGCGTTACCTGTCAAAGTTGCCCCAACGATCTGTAATTTCGTCCTTTCATTCTCGGTCTCCACGATTTCGTCCAGTCTGTCCAAAAATCCCATCGGTTGTTCAGTCCGTCGTCCTTCAAATTTTGGTAATGCGTCCCGGTTCAATTTTATATGCTGTCCGTAGTCTAGTCCTGCGCGTCTCCTTTCTAGGTCGTCCAACTTGTCATGTATTTGTCTTACTTCATTTCCGACCCTGTTTTCTAATATCGTCGCGTTGTCTATTAGTTTTGCGTCCAGTTGTGTCCTAACGTTCACATTTTCGTTCTGTAGTGTTTCTAATGTCTGTCCTAAATTTCTGTAATTTGTCGTATGCCTTTTGTCACATGTCTGTATTTCAGTGTTTAACGTCGTCAACCCGCTAATCATATTCTCCTCGACTGTCTCCACGCGTGTCTTTATTTCCGATCGTAGGTCAGTCCTTGTTGCATTCAAGTCTCCCTGAAACTGTACCCGTGTGTTTTCTAGCTTGTCGTCAACTCGGTCTACCTTTTCTTGTACTTCTGTCCTTAGTTCGTCCTTTACGTTTTGTATCGACGTAAGTAGATAGTCCTGTGTGTAGTCTAATTTTGCAGTCAGTTCGGCGTGCGCCGTTCTAAACTCATTCTTCAAATTAGTATGTGACGTCTTTAATTCCGTGTGCACCTCGACGATTTTGTTAGTTAGTTCAGTTTTTAATTCTGTCTGTGATTCTGTAATTTTGTTAGTTAGTTCCGTGTGTGAAGTCTTAAAAACCGTCTGCGACTCTTCAATTTTGTTTTGCAAACTCATCAGGAATCGCATTATGTCCTGGTTTCCGGCAGTTTCTGCTACCTCGACCTCCTGTACCGTCGCCTGGTCCGTTTCCATGTTGATCACCTCCGGATCTTTCTGCCTCACCTCCGTCTCCTGGATATCTCCACCTGCGTCTAGCTCTACGTCTTGTGTCATAAATTCCGTGTCAACTCCGTATATTCTTCCTGATCTCGTAATCCGTTTCGTGTCCGCGTCCGTCAACTCTGCTGCCTATTTTTGAACTCCTTTTTCCTGAAAAAATATAAACTTACGGGCTCCACCTAATCTCGACATCCCGTATCCTACTACTATTTCTGTCTAGCTTTCGATCTATCAAGCCTTTTATCTAGCCCCACGTTGGGCGCCACCTTCTTATGCTGCCCCCCACACTCTTTCTTTGTCGTTGTGCGCCTTTTCTTATTAATTTAATGATTTTATATGATGTACAAATACTTATTTCACGCCACGTATTTTAGCAACGTTTGGTTGGTTACTTAAATCAAAATTGTTTTTAATATGCCTCGACTATATGAACTCTTTCTTCTCAGGGTATCCACCTACTTACCGTGGGTTCAGTGGTAAGTAGATGTGCAGTGCCCTACCAAACTGCACTATCTTTTGTTTTAGTACCTTTTTTTTTAGAATTTACTTGTGTATATGCCAAATTTTATGTGATCCACGTAGCCTTGTGCCAAATTAATTAATACCACAAAATTTATTGACTTTGACGTTATAATACACCGTACTCACCTGGATTATACGTCGTTATACGCCTCTCTTAATGCTGGCTCAAAATTCTGTTCGCCGTATGCGCCTTCACAAGGTTTCACTATCACTTTGAACTGCCGTCTAGCCTCCAGGTATTTTCTTTAATTTTGTTGCGCCCAAATCTAAAATAAATATAACCCGAATTTAGAATTTTGAATACCCTTTTTATTTACTTCCCCTGCGCTAATTCTTCCGTAGTAATTTCTTCTTTGACTTTTACACTTCCACTCGCTACTCTTACGCTGCCTTCTAAATTTGCTCCTCTCGTTCTAAATCAATCCAAATCTATCCTCGTTCCTGTTAACCATTCAATCCAAATCTATCTTCGTTCCTGTTTACCACTCAATCCAAATCTATCTTCGTTCCTATTTACCACTCAATGCCCCGCTACATATAAATCCATATCCAAATCAATCCTTATAATTTTCACTCTTATGTTCCTCACTCGATGCCTTCTACCTATAATCTCGTTCCAATCCAATTTTATCTTCCGCCGGTTCGCTGTCGCACTAACTCCAATATTCACTTTTATTCGTCGCCGCTATTAATTCTTTATACACTGATGCTTCTCTTTACTTCTTCTTTATAAATCAAACTCTTTTAATTCAAACACATTTATTTACTCTTCCAAAAATATTTATACAATTTAGCGCAGTTTCATAAACACGTCTTTACCCAAAAATAATTCGAAATCGATCTCCTTTGTTTACTATCCTAGGTGATAATTACAACACTTTCTGCCTACTCTATTACATATTATATAAAATAAAACCATCCAATAACATTTTATCACTGAGTTTGTGTCACAAATACCTTAAATTTAGTCTTTAGCACTTTCCTATTTTATACATAATATTCTATCATTGGTCCTAAATATTTCACAACCCTTCAATCATATTTGACACTGCTATTACTTATAATTTTGAGATTACATGTTTGTCCAAAAGTTGATTCTAGTAAAATAAAAGCCAAAATAATTCACATATGAACCTGGATCTACGTGGTTAATAGTGGACATCCATAGACGCATCCGGTTTTCGGTTGGCAAATGTACGTTCAATGGCCTATTAAACTATAACTCAGTATAAAACCTTGAGCACTGTGTATTTTATCACGTCATCAAGTCATTATAATTTACGTCTTGGCACTTACATTTCAACTAACATTTTAAATACTTTAACGTATGTAAAGTACGGCAAACATACATTTTAAAATTACGGGATCTGATATATGGATTATTTTATTTGGCCTACACTACCTTCTACACAAAACCACCCTTAGAACCCTTGTAGCTCCTACTGACATTACACTATATATATAGTTAACTATATCCTCAACCACCAACTAGGAGCCTACCTCATTCAGCATGCCGGACTAACTCTGTGCCATTGAACAAAAAACAAACAAAAAATTTAAAAACACAATCTTCTATCATCTTCAAAACCAAAAGTATAAGACCTGAATAAAACTATCTCAAGTGATGTGAGTACACTTGATGTGCAATTTGTTTCACAATTATAAACAAATGATGTTCAACCCTGAATCCAAAATGTCCATGAATTCCTAAATTAAAGGTACAACATCACAAATATTTCTCTTATACAAAATTATAATTATCATATACATAATCAAATAAAAATCAAAATCTATCCTGTTATAGACTTTCAATAACTATGATATAACAATAAATCTAGAGAAATTATTCACGGTGTCTTTTCTTAAACCCCAAACTTTATTTCCGAATTGATCAAATTCTAGAATAGACCTTCATAATAAATAATAAAATTTTAGATTTTCTATTACCTTCATTATAATAATTTCCAAAATTTAATGTGTCCTTGTTACAATAAATGTTTAGTCTCTTTTCTTATTCAAGAATAATTTCCAAAGTAAATAAATTATTACACCAATTAATGATTTAAACCATTAAGTTTTCTTTACTAAATTATTTAGAAAAGTTTTCATACATTAATTCCTTATCACATCAAACTATAATTTAAAAGCATCAAATTATCCCCACCAATATATTTAGAAAATTTTCTAAAGTAATAAATTTGTTCCCGACTACAAATTATATTTAATCGCACCATAACTAATCCTTGAAATGTTTTTCGAAATTCAAATGGTTTGTCTGCCTATAAAATCAGTTCAGGTATATTCTGGAGTTACTATTTCCAATACAAGTTGACGTTTCTTCAACCAGGTTTATGTTTTTAATCTTAATTTACATCCCTCAAAGCTTTTCTACCCTTTAATTTATATTTTCTCTACACAATTAGTAGAATTATTAACAATAATATTGAAAGTAGCTGACAGCAGAGAACGATTTTCTCTAAAATTTCTTATTTTATATTTTTAGAACACATTGATGTCATGTTTACAATCAATACTAGTTTGAATCGAAAACTGTCTATCACCTCAAATCTAGTGTATTCTAAATACAAAAATACAATATTCACGACGATTGTTTTCAACTTCAAACTTTTAAGAAATTATATTTTATAAAAATATAAAAATCTTTACCTTGATTGTTTTACAATATAAAATTTTTAAAATAGTGGCTGCTTTTTGATGTTTCCGTTTGTGAATGCATACAGTTTATTACTCCAATAAGGGAAAAACGCGTTGACAGGATGCTCATGTGCCATAAAATTTCCTATAGACATGAACAGCTTGGTATCACCATTTGTCTTTTTTCATATTTAACTCAAATCTCATACTTATGTTTTGAAATAGAAATAGAAATGCTTTGCAGTTTGTGTAAGATTATCGAATATTTTTTGGGTTATTTGGGTTTTTGTGTATATTTAGTTTATTTGATAAATAAGGTTTTATGTAACTTTTCTAGTATTAAAGAATAAGAATTGTTCAAAATACAATTTGTAGGGAAAAATTTGTAAATATTGGAGCTGGTTTATCTAGGCGACCAGATATAGTTGCGTCACAGAAAACGGATTTGTAATGGATATACCTGTAGTCAGGTAGCAACTACTAAAAGATCTTGACCTACATTAACCCAAAGGTGAATGAATATCTCACTTATGATATCAATTTTTATCCCTTTAGTGTAGTTAGTTAGATATGAATAAAGTTTATGTAAACTGTTTGTCAGATGTTCTAATAGAAGAGCGAACTGTTTTACTCAACATAGATTTGAATGTTTGGATGCACTTATTATTTAACACAATCAAATGTGAAAACAAATTTTAAGTTAACTTTTTAGGTACTCTTTAATAATATGCAATATATTAACGTCAATTCGATGCTGAAAATTGTATTACCAATTTGCTGATCACCTCAACATTTTATAATTTATAATAAAACATTGTAGTGATCTAGTTGAATGTTTGTATGCACATTTTGGTCATAACCAAAAACTATAAAAAGGAATATTTTTAGGAAAATTTATTTATGTATATTTTTTTTAATGGACTAACAACAATTGAAAAAATGTATACATATTAAAGCGAACATAATATTTACTGATCAAAATACTTTTCTTTTATAATAGCACGTTTCTTCTAAGTACCTAGCAATATACCTTTTTAGATGATGATGTAATGTCTGCACTTCCACCTTTTACTTCTCGAAGGGGCATTTCCTAAATGATCCTTTTTTTGACCATTTCCTTTATTACATGAGGAGGAGCTCCCTCATTAAAACAACAAAAATATTTTTATAAGGACACTAATTGTTTATTTTGCACTTTGGACATGTTGAACCTTTAATGTCAAGTTTAAAATAAATATTTCTGTAATGTTTTATTGTAAATTATGGGGGGTATTGGTAATATGGAATTGATGTTTGTACAAAAAAGCAGAATAATCCTTTTACAGTTTTTGATTGTTCAAAGAGTGTTCAAGCATTCAAAATAAGTACATGTCAGAACAAAAACAACATATAAACCATTTATCAACAAGAGTAACTAAAATTACGAATCTTAGATTATTTCCCTAATGATAGATTTAAATTTTTGGGGCACGTTAGTATACATTTTAGACAACATATTAGCAAAGAGAAATTTTGGAATGGTATATTTCAATTCATTCAACACTGGGAGTTTTTGTAATTTTCACCAATTAAGTTACATTCTAAAGATTTCGTGATAAATTATATTTTTTAATGTTAAATGTATACAAGGTCATTGCAGCTACAAAAAGTACACAGATTTGTATGAGAATTGAATGTAACAATTTTCTTTTTCATTCATTTTCAGTCTTTTTATGCAAAATCCTAAAATAACTCATGCTTCAAATTTTGTCTGCTATAAACGATAAAACTTGTTATTATAATAAAAAGTTCATTTACATTCCAGTTTATTTAAGATTGGTAATTTTGCTAGAGAACTAAGTGTTTATCATTTTTTATTACGGCATTTCTCTTAGGGGAAATAAAATTTAACATTTATAAAATTATTAACAAACTATTTAACAGTATGGTGTAAAAAGACCTTACAAGTCTTAAAACCAATTCTGTTTTAAAACATTTTTTATGTAGAATCGAATGTCTTCTTGTTACTTATTAAAAAATTCATAAATGTTAACGTCAACATCAGTTTAATATAAACAAATCAACTTAGACTGTTATAGCTAAATGTAATTTACTTTTGTGTATACAATATGTTTTATATTTTTTCCACATGTAGAAAAACAATAAGGCCAGCTGGTTTAATTTGTATAAAAAATAGTTAATGATACATTCAAGTTATATTTTACTATCATAATAATAAGGTAATTCAAATCATAAGGAAACTGTCTTATATTAAATAGATTTTTTTTTAAATAATATTTCTGAACTACCTATAAGTTTAATATTAGTAGCAATAACGAAAATCTTTTTACTCTCTAGATATACCTGTCTACTTGTTTGGTATTATAGAGTTGTTGTTTTCTTGCACCATTCTTCTGTAAAAAGTCAATATGTACTTACACCATCCATTTCTACCAACCGCGTTCACCATATTTTGTTTTTAAAATGCCGACCTTTGACAATTTTGTTTTTATGGTCAATGATTAGATTTTTGGCATTTATAAACAGATTACAGTATGGTATATTATTAAACTAGTTAATATTACTAGACTAAAGTTGTAGGTGAATTATTTGTAAAGTAACAGACTATGAACCTATGTAGTACACATATGACCTCAACTATCGCGATTTACCCCAAATTCAACTTTGGAACTATTCACACTGATTAATCATATTCACAATTCTACTCATTTGATTATCTGGTGGTTTATCATTTTTCCTGTTAATTCTGCAGATGCTGAAAAGCTTACAGGTAATTTATAGAAAATTTTAAGTAGACGGTGTTTTTTTGTTTTACAATACAATCTGGATGATGACCTAATTCCTGCTACCAAGAATAATATGAATGAGTAGCTTAGAGAATATTTGTCTTTATGATTCAAAATATTAATGTAGCACAATTCATCTTTGCATTTAACCTTTTTATCTAATGTTTAACTGCATATCTTTACATATTACAAAGTGCTCTTATAATATAGGTTAAACAACATTGAGCTCGAAATAGATTACTTTGAAACTTTTACATGTTTTATTGTTTGAATTCCAAATGGATTACAATCAGGATAACATTTCTGGTTATTCACATTTGTCCAGTACTTTTTGTTTACATTATATTACACGAGACACCTATGCAGCTCATAAAATGTCAATGTCCAACAATTCACCTTTGACCTTTAACCTTTTTATCTAACATTTGACCGGTGCCTTTACAGTTTAAAAAGTGATTTTAGTATAGGTAATATGTGATTGAATTAAGATACTTGAAAATAATTTCACATTTAACTGCTTGACTTGAAGTGGGTTAAATTTGACAGCAATTATGCTCATTCACCTTTGTCCAGTAGCTTCATTCTACATTAACTTGTAGGCAAGTCGTCTATATAGCTTATGAGATTTCATTGTCCTATAATACACCTTTAACATGTAATCTTTTCTTATAGAATTAGGTTAATATCTCTACATATTAAAAAATGTCCTTACCACAGGTCATTTATCATTTAGGTAAATATATACTACAATGAAAATAGTCGCATATTTCTGTTTGGTTCGAATTGCGGATAGTATTTCGGACTGTGTGTGATCAGCAATATCTATCTTAAATTTTATCTTCTGCTTTTACATAATAAAGAGTTTTTTAAAACAGATTATGAGTCTTTGTTTTAAAAATAAAGTATTTTGAAGATACTCACATATTATACTTCTAGTTATCGTCTTAGCCTTGGAGTTTGTTAGAATCAGCATAGAATAATGACTTGTAGAATAGTGGCATGCCAATCTATTCATTCTAATATTTTGGTAACTACTTCTGTATTACAGATTTTTTTTATTTTATAAAACAACAGCCTCAATACTTACCGGTCAGAAAAATTATGCAAATCGTTGTAACTTATTTTATTACCAGTGTGTACAGTTGAAGCAGAAAATTTGTGAAAATGGAAGATATTTGGACTGATATGGAAGCATATTAATAAGTCAAGAATTTAGTCTCTTATTGAAATATAACCAGTGTATATTTTCGATATGCTACCAATACATATTTCCAATCATTTATATTTTTTATATTTTAGAAGTGTAGCCTATTTCAACAATTTTTAAAAATGATAATTTGCAGTACAAATTTTTTTACAAATTTGAGATAAGTGTAATTAATACTTCTTGCTCTCTTGAGTGCACTATGTGGAGGGGCGTAACTTCCTCCACGTAATTATTTAAATAAGCGGGTGGATTAAACAATTTAGTGTAAAGAAATTATCAGGATACAATATTGCGGGACTAAATTGGAAGCGAATAAAGCGGTTGTAATCTGGTTGGCTTGTACAAGTAAACAGTATAAATGTTTAATGTTAATTAAGTGCACAAATTCATATAAACAAAGTCAAAAACTCACCAGAACTTCTTGGCTTTCGGTTCTATAGGTGATTTCGGCATGCACAATCCACGGTTTACACACAGTTGCGGTTTATGTTGTATTTTTAAGCGGTAAAACAAAAGTTTAGGCACTTCTTAAGTGCTGTGCGGTCACACACGATCCACGTTTTATATAATAATGCTCTCTTGCGGACCAGGTGTTCGTTCCAAGATACATTTGGTTCTATGTATCGCGCACTATCAGTGTTTATTTCGAATACACAACGATACTTTTGGCGCGAACTAAGGCACTTATAAATTATCTATAAGTCGCCGAACCATACTCCCCGCCTTGAAAGTAGGAAACTTTCAAAGGAATGGAACCCCGCCTTGAAAGTAGGAAACCTTCAAAGGAATGGAACAAAAAAATAAACTAATAAAAAAAAAATAAAAAAAAACTCAGTGCTTGCTCAATACACAAGTAGTACAAGAGTTTATGTAAGCGGTAAAGCATAATGCTATTAAACTAAACCTTTATAAGCGGATGAATAAATGCGGTTGAAGAAATGCGGGTAAGTATAATAGTATTTAATTATTGGGTGGGCAACGGGCAAAGTTTCACAATTGCTCGTTTAAAGGAACTGTTTTTTGTTTTGACAGTGGCAACTCTAACAACGCCATCTCGGCCGGGATGAACTTCCTGGATCATACCTAAAGGCCATCGCAGCGGAGGAGTATCGTCTTGATTAATAAGAACTATAGTCCCTACCTTGATGGGATTACTAGAAGTGCACCACTTTTGACGACTTTGTAGCGTATGCAAGTAGTCTGTCTTCCATTTTTTCCAATAAGATCTTACTAATATATCTAATAATTTTTTGCGATTGACCAAGTTAATATTTTCACTCGGTAAATCATAGGCGGGTAAACATTGTAAGGGCGTAGACATTAAAAAATGAGCAGGTGTGAGAACCTCAGGGTGAGGGTCTGATGATAATAAACAAAGAGGTCTGAATTTAACAGACATTCTATTTGAGTAAGGACAGTCAGTAACTCTTCATATGATAATAGTTGACTTCCAATTACTCGAAATAGATGCGTCTTGCAACTCTTTATATTTGACTCCCACATACCTCCAAAATGAGGGGCTCGTGGAGGAATCATTTTCCACTCAATACGGTGAATTGCAAGTTCATTTTTTAAAGCGGTTTGATAATTTGCGGATACCAAAAACGTATATAATTCCTCTAATTGTGTCTTGGCACCAATAAAATTTGTCCCGTTGTCCGAATATAAACAAGCAACAGGACCGCAGCGTGATATAAATCTTTTCAAGGCGGCCAGAAAACAATCAGAAGACAACTCGGAGACTAATTCTATGTGTATCGCCTTAGTGGTCAGACACACAAAAAGACAAATGTAGGCAGATCAGCCATTTTTGGTACGGGATGAACAGGCGATAAACGAAAATAGGAGTTACATTGGTATACTCGTTTTCTAACAATACTTCTAGCGGAAAGTATCCAAAAACGTCGTCGTAAAATGGACATCACCAAATTTGGACCCGTATGACAATTTACTTTATGATAATAATCGATAATGAGATTAACGATATGATCATTTTTTGGCAATAAAGCGGGATGCTTAGTTTCAAAAGGAGATCGGAATTAGATAATCGTCCTTGTATTCGTAAAATTTTGTCTTCGTCCAAAACGGGCAAAGATTCTTAAACTTTTGGAGCATAATTTAGAGTTACTTAGCTTGCTAATTTCATCACAAAAATGCTCAAGTTGAATTGACTGAATAACATATTTTTCAGCAATAATTAGGTCTGATGCTTTCATTTCGTTACAAAGTGGAAGTTTTTTAATAAAGCGGAGTACATACACTACTACCCTAAGTAGTTTGACCCATGAGTAACAGCGTTGAGCCAAAATATATAATACTGGTTGTTCATCTTGAACAAAGGCGATCAAAGTATTTGATTTACGTTCAGGCAAATTATCAGTGTTATTAGAACTAAATGGCTTAATTAGCCATTCTGATATAGGAAAATGCAACCACTGTGGGCCATGCCATCATAGTTTGTTAACTATTAATTGAGAGGGCAACATGCCTCGCGACAAACTGTCGCTAGGATTTTCTTTTCCAGAAATATGATAAAATGACGAGGATGTAAATTTTCATGACATTGTGCTATGCGGTTACTTACAAATATTGACCATTTATGCGGTGAAGAATGGATCCACGATAATGCTATAGTGGAGTCCGAAAATGCGTAGATACCTGTAACAGGTATTTGATCAATATAAGTATCATAAACTCTTTTAATAAGATTAGACATTAAAACAATTGCGCACAATTCTAGCCGGCATAAAGAAATTATTTTAACCGGTGATATCTTTGATTTTGAACAAAGCAATCGAACTTTAATATTTCCGAGAGAATCTGTAGTATGCATGTAAATAACACAACCATAGGCGTTTAAACTAGCGTCAGAGAATGCTACGAGATTCACAACATAATTTTTTAGAACACCAACATGGCGTGGAATACTTAATTGTGAAAGTAAATGAACTTCCTGGCGTAATAAATTAAAGCGTTGGACAATCACGTCTGGAGGGATATCATCCCAATCAATTTTAATGTTCCACAATTCTTTAATAAGCAATTTTGCATATAAAATTGTAGGCGAAATTAAACCAAGTACATCAAATAAGCGGGCGATAAAAGACAAAATTGTACGTTTCGTACATTTACACTCAGTATCAGAAATGGTGATCTTAAATAAATCGAGTGACGGCAACCATGAAAGTTCCAGAATTTTTAAGTTACCATCGTCAGAAAAACTTACGGAGGCGCGGTGGGAGTCTGGAAGGCTAGCCATTAACTCGGGTGAATTTGAAACCCATTTAATTAAATCAAAACCTCCGGACTTAAATAAAGTAATAAGCTCCTGAGCCAGTTTAATAGCGGTTTCATAATCAAGTGCAGAGCAAACCAGATCGTCCATGTACAGTTTAGACGTAGCTATTTGTGCTGCATTTGGGAAACGTTTAGCTTCAGCAGAAGCTAATTGGTGAATGGTGCGCATAGCTATGTATGGGCTAGATTTTAACCCGAAAGGAGACGATTAAATTGAAAAGTTCGTATTTTTCTTCGCTTGTGAAACGGAATAAAAATTTTAAATATTTGCGGTGAAAATTTGGTACAATTATCTGCAAGTACATCTGACCTATGTCCGCTGTTAAAGCTATTGGGAATAAGCGAAAATTCAACAGAAGCAAAAACAAATCCGCCTGCAAATTAGGCCCACTATAAAGGATGTCATTTAACGAATAGCCAGTATGAGTTTGACTACTGGCGTCAAGAACTACACGTACTTTTGTGGTAGACTTGTCCGGGCGCATAACAGGATGATGTGGTATATAATAACCATCGTGTGTATCATTAGAAGTTTGTACTTGATACATAGCCCTTAGTTAGATATTCACTAATTATCTGATTATAATTTTCAAACAAGACTGGTTCTTGTTTGAGCTTACGTTCTAAGGATAAAAGCGATGATATGCGACAGTATAGGAACTGCCTAAAGCGGAGGGATCTTTACAAAATGGAAGGGCAACAGAGTAGCGGCCCGTCGGGTCTCTTTCGACCGATGAAGTGTATAGATTTTCACATAGCGTTTCCTCGGGGCTAAGGAAACGTTTAACGTAAACTTCCTCTAATTCCCAAAATTTATGCAATGAAGCTTCAATATTATTTAAAGTTAATGCGGTAAAAGAAGCGTAAGAATGGTCGGCATTGACACTGCGAGAGGGAATATCTCCCATCAAAACATAACCAAATACGGTTTGTTCAGCGGGCGGTGTAGCGGGACCACAATCAATGCGGTTACCTAAGTAGATATATGGAAATAATTGTGCCCCAATTACTAGCTCTATGCCTCCAGGAATATTCCATGAAAGGTCTGCAAGCGGAACATTGTTAAGAAATTGCATATTACAGTTACCAATAAAATATGCTGGCAATTTATCTGTAATAGTGTCAACTACTAGTACTTGTATATAATATTTGTGATTATACACACGTGATTCAATATTAAGATAAGCGTTGCCTCGTATTGGTCTTTGAGTTGAACCAATACCTTTTATGAATGAATTGTTAATGGGTTCTATAGACAAGTTGAGTAATTTACAACCATCTACAGTTATTAAATTGTTTTGTGAACCGTTATCCAGCAAACAACGAATAATTTTGCGTTTGCCGTCAGAACCAGTTGCATAGATTTGTGCGGTGGCTAATAATATTATAGGATTAGACCTTGATTCAGAATTAAATGCTACGGTAATAGCAGGTTCTACCTGAGAACTTGTACCGGGTGAGATAGCGGAATTTGAAATATTATTATTATTCTTGGCAAGAGAACTTACGGGCGTTCCTTGTGATAAATCACGAGTATTAGAATGAACATTTTTGTCCGATTTCTTCTTAAAACAAAGTAAACTATGATGCCTATTTTGACAATAATTACAAAAATGCCTTGAATTACACGAAGAAAGAGTGTGAGTTACACTTAAACAATTAACGCATCCATTTTTTGATTTAATAATTTCAAATCTGTCTTGCTGTGAATTCATATTTTTAAACTGCGGACATTGGTATATTTTAAAATGATTATCTTTTTTACACAATATGCACAAAGGCGAACTGGAAACAAATGCTTTAGTTTTAAATGCGGGCGGTTGCGGTTTATGATTATAGTTATAAAACTTCGTATTATCATTTGAACGTTCTAAAATTTTAACTTGATCTTGAATAAAACTTATCAGCGTTTTATAAGAGGGAATTTTTATTTTTCAATAAATGTATTTAAATTGTTAGCGGATCGTGGACAATTTTTTAATTCGAAAATATTATTTAAATAGTGTGCACCTAGCGTACGTTTATCCTGGTACTTTTTACCAAGCTATCCCACAATATACTGTAAGTTTCAGCACAGGAACTATACCTGCAGTTATCTGCAGGGCGGAATCTTTAATTTACCCATAAGGTATTGTACCCTCTGACCATCAGTAAGTTGAGGGTTTAGGTGAATATTAGTCTTAAAGACTGGTAAAATACATCCCATTTTAAGATTTCACCGTTAAAATACGGGATTTCTATAGGCGGTAAGGGAATCGAAATTTTAGGGGTAGCACTAGTAGCCCCTTGATGCGGTGGTTTAAATTGAATTATATTATTACGCGCGCGTTTGATTCTACTATACATTTCCTCAAATGCATTTAAACTTTGATAATCAGGTTGAAATTCCGGTTTCAATAATAATTGGTATTCATTTATCTTATCCACAATAGATTCAAACCTTGACCTTAATTCATCTATCGTTTCGCTATCTGCCATAAAATTTTCATTTGCTCGCGACTCAAATGAAGAAATATTTTTTGAACAATCATATAATGCTGTAAGCCGCTGAAATATACTCTCCTTCTTCTTGTGTAACATTTTTATCTTATCTTTCATTTTTAATAATATAGGAAAAGAGAGTTCAAAATTTAACTGCAAGCACTAGTAAACTAATTTTTCTTTTTTGCTGGGATATTCGAGCTCTAAGGACCAATTTAATGGAGGGGCGTAACTTCCTCCACGTAATTATTTAAATAAGCGGGTGGATTAAACAATTTAGTGTAAAGAAATTATCAGGATACAATATTGCGGGACTAAATTGGAAGCGAATAAAGCGGTTGTAATCTGGTTGGCTTGTACAAGTAAACAGTATAAATGTTTAATGTTAATTAAGTGCACAAATTCATATAAACAAAGTCAAAAACTCACCACAACTTCTTGGCTTTCGGTGCTATAGGTGATTTCGGCACGCACAATCCACGGTTTACACACAGTTGCGGTTTATGTTGTATTTTTAAGCGGTAAAACAAAAGTTTAGGCACTTCTTGAGTGCTCTGCGGTCACACACGATCCACGTTTTCTATAATAATGCTCTCTTGCGGACCAGGTGTTCGTTCCAAGATACATTTGGTTCTATGTATCGCGCACTATCAGTGTTTATTTCGAATACACAACGATACTTTTGGCGCGAACTAAGGCACTTATAAATTATCTATAAGTCGCCGAACCACTATGCTATTAAAAAAGGAATACCGATGAACTGCTTAATCATTTTGCAAAATTAAAGAACTGAGATCTATAACTTTTATTATAGTTTTTAAATACACACTTATTTAATTTTTTAGTAAAAACTAGTAAAGCACTCTCCACCTCTGCCCAGATACGATCCTGTCTTAGGTATGTTTTTTTACTGACTGATTTTGGCTATAACTTAGTTTTAAGGATTGTAAATAAATGAAACAAAAACTGATTAGTTGTAAAAATCATTTCATATAGATATATGACAAGCTCAATGAGGATAAGTGTAATTAAGCCATTTTTTTTCTATAATTGGAAAGCTATTAACATCTAAGCTAGTAGTTGCATGTTTCCAAGAAATCATCAAAGCTACTTTTGGAATAAAGTCGTCGTAAATGTATGTTTTATGTTTTCTTGAATGTAATCATATGATTTTAAAAAAAGCTATCTAGCCTTTTTAAAATAAATTAAAACATATTTGCTAGTTAAGGGTATATTGCCTCAAATATGCATTTATACTATGCTTTAAGCAGCTAAATTAGCAAAGTAATTTTGCTGCTCGCAAAGTATAATAATTTTGTACTTTTTAATGATCACTCTAATAATTAGCCAAACTTCAGATGGGGTAAGTAAATGTACTTTGTTATTACTCAGAATTTGATTGGGTTTTTAAACTGACAACAAAATAATGAAACTACATTAAGTTGTTAGAAATTAAAGAATGTTACAAAATCTGAACTACCTTTAAATAACATTATAAAATTATTTTTGCTAGACGTATAGTTAATATTTATTATCTATCCTTAAGTGTAGTGGTATTTTGTTTCTGAAACTATAATGTATGTATGTTCCCTTTAAAGTAATCTTAAGTAAAATTTTACAACTTATTTGAAGAGTTAAACTCTATATATAAGACTTCTTTAATTGAGCTTGCCTTATGAAATACTGTTATTATGGAACTTCTAGTTATGCATTACTATGTTTCATCTGAGAGTTTTAAGATGGCATTTTCATTGAATTCGCACTCAACATTAGCAATCACTGTGCTTCAGCACATGTGATTTGATTAGTACATATAAGTTTTAACTTTAATTTTTTGAAACAAAGCAAATTATGATGGTTATTACAAATAAAGTAGTAGATCATATGCAAGTTTGCATTTTAATGTTAACCTATTTATATTTATTTAATTTGCCTTTTTTATTAATATTTTGAAATGAGCTTCCGCTATCTTTTCCCACTTTACCCAGAAATTACTATAGGCTACACCTTCCACACAATCTCTTCTTGCCACCATATAATGTTGTTATTTACCAACTGATCACGGGTTTTTCACAATTCCTTCAGCACATTCTGTAACTGACACCATCATTCATTTTGAACACAAACTGGAAGCTAGTGACATTCTAAAAATTTTGTGCCAACAAACATTTTTGACCAAATCCAAAACTGTGATTTCTTTACATACAAATTTATTTTTCTTATATCTAAATTCATATACATCTATAATGTATGATATGTAAGCATATTTTAACTAATGTGTTGTCTAAATTAGTGTTATTTCAGTGAACTTTAAGACCATTTATCTTCTATATATTTGCTTTACTTAGTTATGAATTTCCAACTGCAATCTATTGTACTTTAGGTTCAAAGTACTAACATTGATATTACGTGACTGGATTACTTTTTCAAACTCTTCACAAAGTTTTCCCTATCTTCAGTTGAACCTAACCAGCATTTAGTCGGCCCACCACTTATAAAGTTTATCACAAAGTATGCTATTTAGTTTGTTGTTATTGTGTTTAGCTTTGTTTATAAAGCAATATGTTATCTCTAATCAATTTTTATTTATATATTCGTACATCGTTTCTGTTATTGCTACTTAACCTTTAATTTATTATTTGTTGGCACTTAAACAAAACCGATAATGGCTACTACTACGCTAACACTAAATATACTTATGGACACCACATTAAATAAATACTTTGATACAAAAAATATACAATTAGGCTATCATACCTTTAAAAATCAAGTTCATAATCTTTATTACTACTAGGCCATCTAATTTTTTTTCTAAGTCTTAAATTTGTCTCTTTTCTTCTTGCTTCTGATAGCAGTGTGAGGTTTCTCCTTTGACATTTTTCTAATCCGGAGTAAATATTCTCTCCGTCTAGTTTTGAAATTTCTCTGTTGATCTATTGCTCTTAAATCAAAATCCTTTTGTTTTCTTTAGTCCTAGTATTATTCTTTACATGTGTTTGAATTTTGTCCTCTGAAGTGTTCGAAGAAGGAAGTATTTCTCTGTATTATTTCTTGTGGCCGCTATCTTTGTTCCACTAATTTTTTGAGTGGTTTGCACAAAACAATGTCTCTACTTCTAAGTTATTTTTTGACAACATCGAAAATTGAAAACATAGTTATCCGCGTTTTTCTCAATTTGGGGAAGTCTTTAAAGTGCAAGTTATCGCTATAGCGTGTTTGTATTAACCACCACCGGTCACATACGAGTGCAAAATTTCAGGTTAGTATCTATTGTGGAACATAGTTTTAACAACATTGAAAGTTGAAAAACGTATTTATCCGCTTTATTCTCAATTTTGGAGGTCTTTAAAGTGCAAGTCATCACTGTAGGGTGCTTGTATTAACCACCACCGAACACACCCGAGTGCCAAATCCCAGGCCAATCTCGATGGCGGAACATAGTTTTGACATTGAAAGTTGAAAAACATAGTTATTCGCTTTATTCTCAATTTTGGGGAAGTCTTTAAAGTGCAAGTCATTGCTATAGGGTGTTTGTATTAACCACCACCTGGCACACCCGAGTGCAAAATTTCAGGTCAATTTCGATCACGGAAGTCTTGACATCGAAAGTTGAAAAACATTTATTCGCTTTTTTCTATTTTGGAGGTCAGTAGGTATGTAAGGCCGGTCTGACTTCAAAACGTGTCCACACGTGTTTTTCAATGGAACATACATGTGGAAATGCATTGAAGCCAGACCAGCCTTATATTACTTTCAATGTAACATTCGTGAGGACACGTTCTGAAGTCAGACCGCCTTATGTTACTTTCCATGGAACATACGTGTGTGACTTCAAAACGTGTCCACACGTATACTACGTTGAAAAAATGTAAGTGCATGTAGAAAAAATGTGGAGCTGTTTTAAATTCGTATTAGATGTTCTCTAGCGAGAAGTTATAAAGTAGGCCAGATGCAAAATATCGCATCTAAGTCAATTGTCTTTAATTAAAGTGGATTCTGATTTATGTTTTTTACTTTTGTTTAGAGACTGCAAATACACATAGGCCGGTTTGACTTCAAAACGTGTCCACACGTATGCTACGTTGAAAAAATGTAGGTGCATGCAAAAAATGTGGAGTTGTTTTGAATTCGCATTAGTTGTTCTCTAGCGAGAAGTTATAAAGTAGGTCAGATTAAAAATATCACATCTAAGTCAATTGTATAAAGAATGCTGTATTTAATTAAAGTGGATTCTGATTTATGTTTTTACTTTTGTTTAGGGACTGCAAATACACATAGGCCGGTTTGACTTCAAAACGTGTTCACACGTATACTACATTGAAAAAATATAGGTACATGCAAAAAAATGTGGAACTGTTTTGAATTCATTTCTCTAGCGAGAAGTTATAAAGTAGGTCAGCTGCAAAATATCCTAAGGCCGGTTTGAATTCAAAGTGCGACCACTCTGCAAATACACATAGGCCGGTTTCAATTCAAAATGTGTTCACTCTTGTGATAGGTTGAAAAGTAGGTTAGCAAAGTACGCAGATAGTGGTAATCTGCTATATAAGGAGATTGCGTGCTGGGCGAGACCAAGTGTATTATCACTTGTTATTTTGGGAATTTTACCAGTTGTCTAGTTCAATAGCATGACGCGATGCTCACTTTGTCACATAAATTCTTATTATACCTATGCATTTACTTCAGAAATCCCAGGAATCTTCATTCAATCGATCACGTCGTATTGTTTGTTGGCCTTATTCTAATCTGAATCGAATAAATTTGGTGTTTGTTTATTTCCTAATAAATTGGATTTTTGAGCAAATGTGATACTTTTAAATCACGTACGCTTTTCAAATAATGCATAATTTCTAAGTGCGTTTAAGATGATATATCCACACACTTTTTGAATATTTGTCTAGCCAATTCATGCAGGTTTTTCACTGATTTAATTTCAATGCGTTTCGTTACCTTTTCAAATTCTTATCTTTGCTCATAGCTACTCTTGGATATCTGTTTTAATCGTTGGTACTGCTATATACAGTGTGCTCTCAACTAATAATATTTATAATGACCTATGTACTCTTCTAATATCTGTAATTCTGTGCTTCTGTTACTTGGGAGTTCCCTTGTTTATTCTACGACCCCTATGACTTAACCTACCCCTAAATTAACCCTATAATTACAGCAATATATATATATATATATATATATATATATAATATATATAAATATATATATATTACTCATATTTAGACCAGGGTAGAAAATTAAATAATCACATCAAATAATTTTAATCACCGTGTATAAGGAATTTCATTAAATAATACGCGTTATTAAAACCATGAAGCATAAATAAACTCGGTTGTTTCAGTAAAATAAGAAATTTAAATTATTTATAAGACGCTTTATATCAAAAGAAGCAGTATTGAAAAGCTCTGCGTGTAATGTAATTATTCCTAAACAAAGAGAAATTACGTGCAAAGTTTATATTAATTAACCCTATTTTAAATAACCGGTAGTAAAACAAAGTGTACGTATAATAATTAATATTTAAGTTGTATTCGCTAAAAATAAAAGGATAGAAATCAATTTTAATTGGAGTTAATTAAACCGTTAATAACATATAATACCTATAGAAACTTGTAAAAACCCAAGATTAAAATACCACGGAATAAAGCTCTGAGAATTAATATTATTTTGAACACCTGCGTAGTTTAAATATCACATTCGGCGTAAATTTTGCAGATAATTAATGTTTCAAAGAATCTTGGGGAAAACGTCGCATAATAGTTACGAGAATTGCTAAAGCTAGTTATTTCACACTCCATGTGGACTAAAATAATCGATAATAAAGAATATCAAGTTGCACCAATAAGAACACGGTAGAGAAGGAAAGAGAAAATGCGTCAAGCAAAGACACATATTGTAGAAGGCGGGATTTAAGCAACGTCACGGGGGTCACAATTGGTTAAAAATAGGATGCAAATATCAGAGGTAGAACAAAAATTTCTGTACAAAATCAATTAGTTTTTCTCGGACATGCTTGCGTGCCGTGTGGAAATTTTCTGAGATTTAAATGGGGCGAGTGAAAATTCGTAAAAATCGACGTGTGAGCAACAGACTGGGAACATAGAATGAGGAATTCTTTAGAATTACCCGTTTTGGGGAACCGACCGACAGACAGGCTTTTTGCTATATATACCGAGATGAATATAAACAAGCCCTCTTAGACTTTTGACGATTCGATGCGTTAAAAGCTCGTACATACGCGACTTGATTGAAGATGTTAAACCGTGCATTTTAGTTTGATTTAAAGTTTGCTAGTATATTTTAGTGATTCAAAATAGTTGGTTATTTACGTGCTAACATGAATGTACTTCAGTGCACTTAGATACAAGGTAATAAAATTTAGTTTCACTGTACCAATTAGCAAAATTTACAACGACAAAGGTATACACAAAAGTAGGCAGTTTTGGCGTATATTGGTGAAAGAAGTATGAAGTTATTTGCTATTTATCGGGGGTGTTAATAATTAAATGGTTCAAATACGTGTCTGGATCCATGAAACAAGGGTCAGATAAACACAGATGAGTTCCGGAAAGGCCCAGAAACGACTTTGAATGGATGGTGATGGAGAAAATTTTAAAAGCGTAGAGAATCAGAAGCCGTAAATATAATCCTGTTGAATGGTGTGAGTAACTAAAGAAACGATACTTTGAAGCTACGAGGACAGTAACCTTCAGGTAAATTATACTATTTTGTTTGACATTTTTGTGTGTATTGAATGACTTTATAATTGATTTACTTTAAATGGACATTAGTGAAATTGTTCTAACCATAAACGTTTAATTTTAAGATGAAATTTGCTTGTTTAAGTAGAAAGGGTATTTAGTTTGATGTTCGGTAATATGATGAAAATTTGGGTATGTCTTTGAGCTCAATTAGACGAACCTGGTTAATTAACGTAAAGGGGTGGTAGATGCTCCCTTTATACTCAGACTCCGGTCTGCTTATATTGTTATATTAATTAGTAGGCATCCAACAAGGACTTTAATTTTGGATGCACAGTAAAATGATAATAAAATTAATCTTGAAATTCTTTTAAAACTGAAATTTATACTGAGTTTTAATTTTGAAATTTTAATGTATTCTGAATATTGATGTAAATAGAGTTAACGTTGATGTTTTTGGTAGGAATGTGTTTGTTTCTTTTATGATTGAGGATGTCAGTTATCTAGAGGAGCAGCCGAGGCGATTAACAGAAGAAAGACGACGGACCAGCTAATTCAAAGGTTTCACAGCATTCTTGACGCCCAAACAGTGGGGCTCGAATGTTTTTTTGAAAGGGCCAGTACCTGCAGATATGAGAGGTTTCACAGCATTCTTGGCGGCCCAAAAGTGAGGCTCGAGTTCCAAATAAAATTTTTGTTATTTTATTCCAGGAAACTGGCGATCTGAGAGAGAGCTTCTGTGTGTGTATAAATTTAAGAGTATTTGAGAGTGTGTGTGAGTGATTAGAACGTATGCAGAGAAAAGAGTGGTTAAGGAGTCAAGGAGTGGAAATTGGAAGTGACGATAGTGCATTGTGTGAGAAAATTTCGAAAATGGAAGAAGCGGGAGGCAGTAGAGATCAGTCGAGGACGGAATCAGGGATCAAGGAAACGAAATGATAATGAGGATGCTTGAAAGAATGAATGAGACGTTAAGCGGGTTAGAGAGGACTCAAATCGAAAATTTGAGCAAATGAGTGATGAATCGAATAGAGCGAGAGAGGACTCAAATCGAAAATTTGACCGAATGAATGAGACATTAACAGGAGTTAGGGAAACCCTAAGTGAGAAAATAGATAAGACGAATAAAGAAGTTTCAGAATTTAAAAATAGTCTTACCGTAAAGATGGGGGAAGTTGAAAATAGGGTTGAAAAAAATGAGCGTGATATTACAGGTCTTCGACAGGAAATGGGACATTTAAGGTCCGAAGTACGCATTTTTTGTGAAGAGGAGATTAATGTAAAAATGACTGAAGTGACGGACTCATGTAGGGATCAGTTAGGCAGGGTAGAACGTGAAGTTAGTAGTATTAAATACAACATGTCAAATTTAACGGGGGATGGTCCCAGATTTTCTACAGGTGGAGTATCATTGGACCAACACATGAAGTTTTATGGCGATAACAGGGTAAATCCACAAATTTTTATTAATAGTGTAAGAAATCTAGTGGGAAATTTATTTGACGAACAGACTAAACTAAATACGATAAAGGCTTTATTAAAGGACAATGCGGAAGCGTGGTACAATTTAGTAGGACAGGACATAGACACGTATCAGGACTTTGAAGACAAATTTTTACAACATTACTGGGGTGATCACAAACAGGATCAGATTAGGGACGACTTGATTACAGGAAAATTTAAGGGAGAGTTTGCAGGTTCTAGGGAGCAATATGCCATCCGCAAGTACAGTGTGGCCAAACAACTGAATCCACCATTGACGGACAGACAGATTATTAAGTACCTATCACGACATTTTGAACTGGAAATTAGACAACACGTGGCCTTACAAAACATCACAGAACGGGAGACATTTTTAGAGTATTTGCAGAGATATGACGATGTATGTGTAGGACGGACAAGAGAGATACGAGAACGAAACGTTAACACAGTTAGGTTTGACAACAGGACACCGAATTATCCGAGACGGCCTGACTACAACAGAAATTTTCGACCGAATTGGGAACGACGAGGACAGGAATACAGGAGCAATAGTGCGACTAGGGGACCGACGCCAAGACCTAGTTACACGAGACAGAACAGTTTACCGGAAGTAAACAGGACTGTGACCAGCACGCCGAATAGAGACAGGGACACGGATATTAACACGAGGAGGACGTACGCACAGGTTGTAGAAGGACAACCAGGACCAAGCACGGAAAACAGGATGAGACAGGATTTTTAGAACGTGACAGACCACTAGATTTCTGTGTAAATGTATACGAACATCCACGTGAATTTTTCAAAATTGAGGAGGAAGTAGAGCCAGAAACTGTAGAAAATTATGTTTGCCAATTATTAATTTAGAAATTTTTGAAAATAATGTAGAAGTATTACTTGATACAGGGGCAGAGGCGAGTTTAATATCGGAGGAATTCGTCAGCAAGATTAGGGATAAGGTTTGTGATAGAATTATGCCTATAAAACGTAGCCATTTAGTAGCTCCAAATAAAAAGAAGTTTGCTGTAGTAAATAGTGTTGTGGTGCTTAGGATAGATATAGGAGGTTTAAGCTGTGAACAGGAGTTTGTAATTGTACCTGGACTGAAGTTTCAGAGCATTTTAGGTGTTGACTGTATGATGAAGTTAGGGTTTTGATAGATATGGAACGGAAGGTAATAAGGATTAATGATAGGGTAGGGCCATGGAAGGGCAGTTATGAAGTCACAGAGGATGACACGGGGTTAAGTATTAATGTAGTAGAGGTAGAGGATGATGAGGTTAAACAGATCAACACAATAAGATGTCCAGAGGATAGGAGAGTAGAGGTTCAAGCTTTAATACAAAAACATGCAGAAGTAGTGGGGTAGAAGCAGCATATCAGGAGCAGGTGAAGGCGAAATTAAGCAAAGATGGCAAGTTTGTTTTTAATAAAGTAGATTTAAGGGATTCATTCTGGCGGATTCCATTACACAAAAATTCTAGAAGGTACGTAGGGTTTTCCATAGAGGGAAAAATCGATAATTGTAAAGTAGTATCGTTTGGTTTGTCGGCAGAAAGGGAAACAAGAATAAATGAGAAACAGACAAGTGTAGGGACTGAAGAAGAAGTAATATTTAAGAGTCAGGATAAGAGGGATGATAAGTTTATTGTATGTGAGATAATAGAGAGGTTAAGTATAGATATAGAAGGGGGAGAGATAGGGATGAAGAGTATTAGGATGGTAAGAAGGAAGACTTGGAGGGTCAAGAAGAGAGTTAGATTTAAATAGGATAGGGATAGAATAGGTGTATATAGAAAAGTAGAAGTAAGTGTTTATAGAAAATAAAGCTAGGTATAGGATAAATATGGGAGATAATTAGAAATAGGTTTAGGATGAGAATAAAGAGTAAATGTAGGAAGAAAATAAGATAGGTTAAGTATAGATATTTCATATAAGATTAGTGGAGAGTTAGGAATAAAGTTAGAAATAGGATAGGTATATAGGATTAGGTAGGATGAAGTAAAGTATAGTGAAGATTAGTTAAAAGTTAGGAATAGGATAGGTATATAGGATGTATATAGGATTAGATGGATGAGTAGGATGAAGTTAGGGATAATTTCAGTTTATAGAATTAGGTGAAAGTTAGGAATAGGATAGGGATATAGGATAGGTGTGAATATTTTTTTTTCGATTGGAGACAAAGTAGGTAAGTTAGATAGATAAGGGTAGAGAGTGATAGGCAATTTTTTTGTAATTTTTTTGTCTAAATGTTTTATATTTGCATTCAAATAAGTGGGATTATTTGTATTCAAATAGGGGGAAAATACTCATATTTAGACCAGGGTAGAAAATTAAATAATCACATCAAATAATTTTAATCACCGTGTATAAGGAATTTCATTAAATAATACGCGTTATTAAAACCATGAAGCATAAATAAACTCGGTTGTTTCAGTAAAAATAAGAAATTTAAATTATTTATAAGACGCTTTATATCAAAAGAAGCAGTATTGAAAAGCTCTGCGTGTAATGTAATTATTCCTAAACAAAGAGAAATTACGTGCAAAGTTTATATTAATTAACCCTATTTTAAATAACCGGTAGTAAAACAAAGTGTACGTATAATAATTAATATTTAAGTTGTATTCGCTAAAAATAAAAAGGATAGAAATCAATTTTAATTGGAGTTAATTAAACCGTTAATAACATATAATACCTATAGAAACTTGTAAAAACCCAAGATTAAAATACCACGGAATAAAGCTCTGAGAATTAATATTATTTTGAACACCTGCGTAGTTTAAATATCACATTCGGCGTAAATTTTGCAGATAATTAATGTTTCAAAGAATCTTGGGAAAACGTCGCATAATAGTTACGAGAATTGCTAAAGCTAGTTATTTCACACTCCATGTGGACTAAAATAATCGATAATAAAGAATATCAAGTTGCACCAATAAGAACACGGTAGAGAAGGAAAGAGAAATGCGTCAAGCAAAGACACATATTGTAGAAGGCGGGATTTAAGCAACGTCACGGGGGTCACAATTGGTTAAAAATAGGATGCAAATATCAGAGGTAGAACAAAAATTTCTGTACAAAATCAATTAGTTTTTCTCGGACATGCTTGCGTGCCGTGTGGAAATTTTCTGAGATTTAAATGGGGCGAGTGAAAATTCGTAAAATCGACGTGCGAGCAACAGACTGGGAACATAGAATGAGGAATTCTTTAGAATTACCCGTTTTGGGGAACCGACCGACAGACAGGCTTTTTGCTATATATACCGAGATGAATATAAACAAGCCCTCTTAGACTTTTGACGATTCGATGCGTTAAAAGCTCGTACATACGCGACTTGATTGAAGATGTTAAACCGTGCATTTTAGTTTGATTTAAAGTTTGCTAGTATATTTTAGTGATTCAAAATAGTTGGTTATTTACGTGCTAACATGAATGTACTTCAGTGCACTTAGATACAAGGTAATAAAATTTAGTTTCACTGTACCAATTAGCAAAATTTACAACGACAAATGTATACACAAAAGTAGGCAGTTTTGGCGTATATTGGTGAAAGAAGTATGAAGTTATTTGCTATTTATCGGGGGTGTTAATAATTAAATGGTTCAAATACGTGTCTGGATCCATGAAACAAGGGTCAGATAAACACAGATGAGTTCCGGAAAGGCCCAGAAACGACTTTGAATGGATGGTGATGGAGAAAATTTTAAAAGCGTAGAGAATCAGAAGCCGTAAATATAATCCTGTTGAATGGTGTGAGTAACTAAAGAAACGATACTTTGAAGCTACGAGGACAGTAACCTTCAGGTAAATTATACTATTTTGTTTGACATTTTGTGTGTATTGAATGACTTTATAATTGATTTACTTTAAATGGACATTAGTGAAATTGTTCTAACCATAAACGTTTAATTTTAAGATGAAATTTGCTTGTTTAAGTAGAAAGGGTATTTAGTTTGATGTTCGGTAATATGATGAAAATTTGGGTATGTCTTTGAGCTCAATTAGACGAACCTGGTTAATTAACGTAAAGGTGGTAGATGCTCCTTTATACTCAGACTCCGGTCTGCTTATATTGTTATATTAATTAGTAGGCATCCAACAAGGACTTTAATTTTGGATGCACAGTAAAATGATAATAAAATTAATCTTGAAATTCTTTTTAAAACTGAAATTTATACTGAGTTTTAATTTTGAAATTTTAATGTATTCTGAATATTGATGTAAATAGAGTTAACGTTGATGTTTTTGGTAGGAATGTGTTTGTTTCTTTTATGATTGAGGATGTCAGTTATCTAGAGGAGCAGCCGAGGCGATTAACAGAAGAAAGACGACGGACCAGCTAATTCAAAAGGTTTCACAGCATTCTTGACGCCCAAACAGTGGGGCTCGAATGTTTTTTTTTGAAAGGGCCAGTACCTGCAGATATGAGAGGTTTCACAGCATTCTTGGCGGCCCAAAAGTGAGGCTCGAGTTCCAAATAAAATTTTTTGTTATTTTATTCCAGGAAACTGGCGATCTGAGAGAGAGAGCTTCTGTGTGTGTATAAATTTAAGAGTATTTGAGAGTGTGTGTGAGTGATTAGAACGTATGCAGAGAAAAGAGTGGTTAAGGAGTCAAGGAGTGGAAATTGGAAGTGACGATAGTGCATTGTGTGAGAAAATTTCGAAAATGGAAGAAGCGGGAGGCAGTAGAGATCAGTCGAGGACGGAATCAGGGATCAAGGAAACGAAATGATAATGAGGATGCTTGAAAGAATGAATGAGACGTTAAGCGGTTAGAGAGGACTCAAATCGAAAATTTGAGCAAATGAGTGATGAATCGAATAGAGCGAGAGGACTCAAATCGAAAATTTGACCGAATGAATGAGACATTAACAGGAGTTAGGGAAACCCTAAGTGAGAAAATAGATAAGACGAATAAAGAAGTTTCAGAATTTAAAAATAGTCTTACCGTAAAGATGGGGGAAGTTGAAAATAGGGTTGAAAAAATGAGCGTGATATTACAGGTCTTCGACAGGAAATGGGACATTTAAGGTCCGAAGTACGCATTTTTGTGAAGAGAGATTAATGTAAAAATGACTGAAGTGACGGACTCATGTAGGGATCAGTTAGGCAGGGTAGAACGTGAAGTTAGTAGTATTAAATACAACATGTCAAATTTAACGGGGGATGGTCCCAGATTTTCTACAGGTGGAGTATCATTGGACCAACACATGAAGTTTTATGGCGATAACAGGGTAAATCCACAAATTTTTATTAATAGTGTAAGAAATCTAGTGGGAAATTTATTTGACGAACAGACTAAACTAAATACGATAAAGGCTTTATTAAAGGACAATGCGGAAGCGTGGTACAATTTAGTAGGACAGGACATAGACACGTATCAGGACTTTGAAGACAAATTTTACAACATTACTGGGGTGATCACAAACAGGATCAGATTAGGGACGACTTGATTACAGGAAAATTTAAGGAGAGTTTGCAGGTTCTAGGGAGCAATATGCCATCCGCAAGTACAGTGTGGCCAAACAACTGAATCCACCATTGACGGACAGACAGATTATTAAGTACCTATCACGACATTTTGAACTGGAAATTAGACAACACGTGGCCTTACAAAACATCACAGAACGGGAGACATTTTTAGAGTATTTGCAGAGATATGACGATGTATGTGTAGGACGGACAAGAGAGATACGAGAACGAAACGTTAACACAGTTAGGTTTGACAACAGGACACCGAATTATCCGAGACGGCCTGACTACAACAGAAATTTTCGACCGAATTGGGAACGACGAGGACAGGAATACAGGAGCAATAGTGCGACTAGGGGACCGACGCCAAGACCTAGTTACACGAGACAGAACAGTTTACCGGAAGTAAACAGGACTGTGACCAGCACGCCGAATAGAGACAGGGACACGGATATTAACACGAGGAGGACGTACGCACAGGTTGTAGAAGGACAACCAGGACCAAGCACGGAAAACAGGATGAGACAGGATTTTTAGAACGTGACAGACCACTAGATTTCTGTGTAAATGTATACGAACATCCACGTGAATTTTTCAAAATTGAGGAGGAAGTAGAGCCAGAAACTGTAGAAAATTATGTTTGCCAATTATTAATTTAGAAATTTTGAAAATAATGTAGAAGTATTACTTGATACAGGGGCAGAGGCGAGTTTAATATCGGAGGAATTCGTCAGCAAAATTAGGGATAAGGTTTGTGATAGAATTATGCCTATAAAACGTAGCCATTTAGTAGCTCCAAATAAAAAGAAGTTTGCTGTAGTAAATAGTGTTGTGGTGCTTAGGATAGATATAGGAGGTTTAAGCTGTGAACAGGAGTTTGTAATTGTACCTGGACTGAAGTTTCAGAGCATTTTAGGTGTTGACTGTATGATGAAGTTAGGGGTTTTGATAGATATGGAACGGAAGGTAATAAGGATTAATGATAGGGTAGGGCCATGGAAGGGCAGTTATGAAGTCACAGAGGATGACACGGGGTTAAGTATTAATGTAGTAGAGGTAGAGGATGATGAGGTTAAACAGATCAACACAATAAGATGTCCAGAGGATAGGAGAGTAGAGGTTCAAGCTTTAATACAAAAACATGCAGAAGTAGTGGGGGTAGAAGCAGCATATCAGGAGCAGGTGAAGGCGAAATTAAGCAAAGATGGCAAGTTTGTTTTTAATAAAGTAGATTTAAGGGATTCATTCTGGCGGATTCCATTACACAAAATTCTAGAAGGTACGTAGGGTTTTCCATAGAGGAAAAATCGATAATTGTAAAGTAGTATCGTTTGGTTTGTCGGCAGAAAGGGAAACAAGAATAAATGAGAAACAGACAAGTGTAGGGACTGAAGAAGAAGTAATATTTAAGAGTCAGGATAAGAGGGATGATAAGTTTATTGTATGTGAGATAATAGAGAGGTTAAGTATAGATATAGAAGGGGGAGAGATAGGGATGAAGAGTATTAGGATGGTAAGAAGGAAGACTTGGAGGGTCAAGAAGAGAGTTAGATTTAAATAGGATAGGGATAGAATAGGTGTATATAGAAAAGTAGAAGTAAGTGTTTATAGAAAATAAAGCTAGGTATAGGATAAATATGGGAGATAATTAGAAATAGGTTTAGGATGAGAATAAAGAGTAAATGTAGGAAGAAAATAAGATAGGTTAAGTATAGATATTTCATATAAGATTAGTGGAGAGTTAGGAATAAAGTTAGAAATAGGATAGGTATATAGGATTAGGTAGGATGAAGTAAAGTATAGTGAAGATTAGTTAAAAGTTAGGAATAGGATAGGTATATAGGATGTATATAGGATTAGATGGATGAGTAGGATGAAGTTAGGGATAATTTCAGTTTATAGAATTAGGTGAAAGTTAGGAATAGGATAGGGATATAGAATAGGTGTGAATATTTTTTTTTCGATTGGAGACAAAGTAGGTAAGTTAGATAGATAAGGGTAGAGAGTGATAGGCAATTTTTTTTGTAATTTTTTTTGTCTAAATGTTTTATATTTGAATTCAAATAAGTGGGATTATTTGTATTCAAATAGGGGGAAAATACTCATATTTAGACCAGGGTAGAAAATTAAATAATCACATCAAATAATTTTAATCACCGTGTATAAGGAATTTCATTAAATAATACGCGTTATTAAAACCATGAAGCATAAATAAACTCGGTTGTTTCAGTAAAATAAGAAATTTAAATTATTTATAAGACGCTTTATATCAAAAGAAGCAGTATTGAAAAGCTCTGCGTGTAATGTAATTATTCCTAAACAAAGAGAAATTACGTGCAAAGTTTATATTAATTAACCCTATTTTAAATAACCGGTAGTAAAACAAAGTGTACGTATAATAATTAATATTTAAGTTGTATTCGCTAAAAATAAAAGGATAGAAATCAATTTTAATTGGAGTTAATTAAACCGTTAATAACATATAATACCTATAGAAACTTGTAAAACCCAAGATTAAAATACCACGGAATAAAGCTCTGAGAATTAATATTATTTTGAACACCTGCGTAGTTTAAATATCACATTCGGCGTAAATTTTGCAGATAATTAATGTTTCAAAGAATCTTGGGAAAACGTCGCATAATAGTTACGAGAATTGCTAAAGCTAGTTATTTCACACTCCATGTGGACTAAAATAATCGATAATAAAGAATATCAAGTTGCACCAATAAGAACACGGTAGAGAAGGAAAGAGAAATGCGTCAAGCAAAGACACATATTGTAGAAGGCGGGATTTAAGCAACGTCACGGGGGTCACAATTGGTTAAAAATAGGATGCAAATATCAGAGGTAGAACAAAATTTCTGTACAAAATCAATTAGTTTTTCTCGGACATGCTTGCGTGCCGTGTGGAAATTTTCTGAGATTTAAATGGGGCGAGTGAAAATTCGTAAAATCGACGTGCGAGCAACAGACTGGGAACATAGAATGAGGAATTCTTTAGAATTACCCGTTTTGGGGAACCGACCGACAGACAGGCTTTTGCTATATATACCGAGATGAATATAAACAAGCCCTCTTAGACTTTTGACGATTCGATGCGTTAAAAGCTCGTACATACGCGACTTGATTGAAGATGTTAAACCGTGCATTTTAGTTTGATTTAAAGTTTGCTCGTATATTTTAGTGACTCAAAATAGTTGGTTATTTACGTGCTAACATGAATGTACTTCAGTGCACTTAGATACAAGGTAATAAAATTTAGTTTCACTGTACCAATTAGCAAAATTTACAACGACAAATGTATACACAAAAGTAGGCAGTTTTGGCGTATATTGGTGAAAGAAGTATGAAGTTATTTGCTATTTATCGGGGGTGTTAATAATTAAATGGTTCAAATACGTGTCTGGATCCATGAAACAAGGGTCAGATAAACACAGATGAGTTCCGGAAAGGCCCAGAAACGACTTTGAATGGATGGTGATGGAGAAAATTTTAAAAGCGTAGAGAATCAGAAGCCGTAAATATAATCCTGTTGAATGGTGTGAGTAACTAAAGAAACGATACTTTGAAGCTACGAGGACAGTAACCTTCAGGTAAATTATACTATTTTGTTTGACATTTTTGTGTGTATTGAATGACTTTATAATTGATTTACTTTAAATGGACATTAGTGAAATTGTTCTAACCATAAACGTTTAATTTTAAGATGAAATTTGCTTGTTTAAGTAGAAAGGGGTATTTAGTTTGATGTTCGGTAATATGATGAAAATTTGGGTATGTCTTTGAGCTCAATTAGACGAACCTGGTTAATTAACGTAAAGGGGTGGTAGATGCTCCCTTTATACTCAGACTCCGGTCTGCTTATATTGTTATATTAATTAGTAGGCATCCAACAAGGACTTTAATTTTGGATGCACAGTAAAATGATAATAAAATTAATCTTGAAATTCTTTTTAAAACTGAAATTTATGCTGAGTTTTAATTTTGAAATTTTAATGTATTCTGAATATTGATGTAAATAGAGTTAACGTTGATGTTTTTGGTAGGAATGTGTTTGTTTCTTTTATGATTGAGGATGTAAGTTATCTAGAGGAGCAGCCGAGGCGATTAACAGAAGAAAGACGACGGACCAGCTAATTCAAAAGGTTTCACAGCATTCTTGACGCCCAAACTGTGGGGCTCGAATGTTTTTTTTTGAAAGGGCCAGTACCTGCAGATATGAGAGGTTTCACAGCATTCTATATATTCTATATATATATATAAATATATATATATATATATATATATATATATATATATATACATATAGCTTGTTTAATTTCACCATTATTTGAACCTGTATTTTTGAAGTGATCAGTATATGTGTAGCGCTAGTATAAAAAGTAAGTTATATTTTTCTTTATTTTGTAAAAATAATATTTTCGCTTTATAATATTTCCAATTGCAAGTTAGTAACATTTTTTTGCTGTTGTTTGTAGATGGACCAAGTAATAAAAAACAATAATAAAAAGTCCATTGTAGGCCCTAAAAAAGAGGTAAAGAAGTTGTCCGAATTGCCACTAAAAGCTCCACAAACAATTTACGGTGCAAGAATAGTACATTCCAAATATGGTGATTGTGTTATAATTGAGTTTGCAGACAATATTTTATTTCTGCCACAACGCAACACGGAATTGTGGAAACAAAACATTGATGAATTGGGTTCTGGAAAATACGCAATAACCATATTAGAACTGATAGATATTAAAAGACCTAATTATCTTGTTTCCTACAGAATAGAACCCATATAGAAAAACAAAAAATAGTTGGTATGTTTTTTAATTATTGCTTGTTTTGAATAATGAATGAACATATTAGTACTTTATGTAGCGAAATTGTTTTTAAAGTTAATAACGCTCGTAATATTTTATTTAAAAGTATACAATTAGAGAAGCCAAAATTTGGTTAAAATATATCAAACGGTACTTAAGGTTATTTGCAAAAGGCAGTTAGACATGGTGACTTAAATTTAAGACAGTTATGACAAATGCAAACTAATATGGGGTTATTAAAAAATATACAGTTATCAATTAAAAATTTTCATATAAGAAGGGCATTTGATCTGTTTAACAATCACCATGTTTGGGAGTCAAATGGATAGATTTGGTTTCCGCTTTTGCAAGCAGGGTTAGAACGGGTGTTATATTAAACATGCATCATAAGGATTTAATGACATTTTTTAATGATTGTTTTAAAGTGCTTAAAATTAGAATAAAAATAGTTTAAAAAATTCAATTTAATTAAAATTAATATTACAAATTGGCGGTGAGTTTATTAAAACGTCTAATTCTGATGAAAATAATATAACGGATTTTAAATATTTTAATACGAAAAATGTGGTGATTGACGTAGGAACAGATTTAACATCATGGTTTCACGATAATGTGGTTGATAGGCTAATAACTAAACTGCCTAAATTTCAAGAATCTAAATCAGTTGGGCGTTAAAAAATATTATTTCAATGGAGGTATTAAACAAATATTGTTAAATACACTTTTAATAATTGTTAAATATACTTTGGGGTACCTCGGTTTAATATGCTTGGGCGTGATGGTGTAGCTATGGTAATGAGATGGTAGAGCTTGTTATAGATGGTAAGTTGCGAGAGGTGGTATTTAACTCAGGTCCTAGGGACCTAGCGACCTATTCAGAAGTGTTAGTGAAAGTATCAATTACCTGAATAGAAGTAATGAAGCGATGAAATCAAACAGTGTTTAATAATAAATCAACTTAAAACTAAACAACATGTTATTGGAATTCTAAGTGACCATCTTGATTAGGGTTTCTTCAGCATCTATAAAGGGTTAAGTCACCATTTCGATGAGAGCCAACTTGCTCTACAGCAGATGACCAATGACTTGGTTAGATGCCTAGCTGCCCACAAACTACCGATGAGTGGAAGGGTGTCTTGGCCTTTTATACATGCTGACTCAAGGATACTGGTTTCTACAGAAGGTTTTGGCATGTGATAATCAGTACAGAGGTTAGCCAAAACTTCCTAGTTTGTAATAATCTTTCAGGAAAACTGATTATGAAAAATACAAAGTAACTAACCAATGTGGTACAGATTAAGAGGAAAGAACATGAAACATTAAGGTTTGGTTTGAACAAGATAATGACAAAGTAGATTGCAAAGTTTCCTAAAATACAGGATGCGAAATGTATTGATTGTTACAATGTTGCATTTCTAAAAGAAATCTAAAATAATGGCTTTGCTATATACAACACATGCCCCGCCTTTGTACAATTTGGACTCCAAATAAATTAAAAGAAAGGTAAAAAAAATTGAAAAAAGAAGAAAAAAGAATGAGGCAAGGGGGGAATTGTATATAAGAAGGCATTCACATCAAAATAAATCAAATCAATTCAAAGCAAATGGTCACTGTAAAAAGTGAAAGTTAAAATGTAAAATTGTAAAAAGATAAAATTGCAAAAAGTTAGAAGCTTAAAAATTTTAACATAAAAAGTTAAAAGTACATAAACAAGAGTTAAAGGAAAATTCTGGAAGTAGTAAATCAGAAATAAATGCATGTTGGTAAAATATTAACATAACATAATCGTAGGTATAATGCACTTAAAAGTAAATTGACATAAGGGAAAAATAAAAATAATAAAGTTAAATAACGAAAATAAAAAAATAAAAATTATGTCTTTATGAGCATAAACACTTACATGACTAGATTGCACTTGAAAAGTTAACGCATGAAACATATCACTGGCACTCGGTTGAACCATTATTATAAAAAAAACTGGAACAATGTTTTGAAAATTATACCATATGTGTTGAAATGTTAAAGTGTTGAGAGTTAACATCAGCAAAGTCCAGAAGATGTTGAAAGGATTTGGACCGTGCATGCTTGACTTCATAACTCTATAGTATTGATACTGTGTTGTTGATCTTCATTGTACTATAAGTGCTTCAGTTTTTATCCATTGGAAAACCAAAGAGTAAACCATTTTGATCATTATTCCATTATAGGAAAACTTTGTATATTCCATTTATTACTTACATAATAAATTCCATAATATTTTTCGAACGTCGAGATTTTGACATCCATTTTTAGTTCAAAAAGTTGAATATTTTTGTACGATTGTTAGTTAATCAAGCATTGTGTTTGTGTTGGGATATATACCAAGTCTATAATTAAAATCAAATACAAGTGCCATTTTATTTGTGCCGTAAGTGTTCGTTCATGGGAAGGAGTTTGCAAATCTAAGAACAGAGGAGGTTTTCAGAAAAAGTATTGACAATGTTTTATACTAATAGGTAAATAAAGTTAAAGTTAACATTACAAAAAAAAAGTTGGAACTTAATTGGAAAAAGAGGGGAAAGTGTCAACACCTCGTTGTCCCACTAAGTCTTACAAAAAAATCGATAAAAATAAAGGTAAAAATTTATATTTGTGTTCGTATGTATATTCATATATGCAAAAATGCAAATGAAAAAAAATTGCAAAAATGCTTAAAGATTTTATGAAATTTAATTAATCTTAAAATCAGAAAAAAATTAAAAAGTAATAACTTTAGAAACTAAGGAAAAGAGCATTCCTTAAAAAAAAGTTTGTTTATATGTGGTATTCGTCCATCATAATGTTTTCCGTTAAAGGCAAAATGTCCTTTATAATTAATAGTGTTTGTTTTCAACAAAAGAAAATTAATATTACTGTTTCGGCTTTGCATGTTTTGACCTATGATTTCCAAAACTGTTTAAGTCTGAAGAAGGTGGCTAGGCTTCGTCAGCAGCTGTGGGTTGGGTCTGGAAAGGGTGGCTAAGTCTCTCCAATCATAGAACATGACCGATTAAAATAACACTATATTTTCTGTGAAAAAATGTAGTTTTGACTTTCAAATCTGCATAACTGTCTGTATGAGTGTGGCTTTGGCTCATACCAGTAAAACAAGAATTATGAAAATTGTCAAAATTTATTGATAAATCATTTATATCAAAAAGTTAAAAGTTTGAAATTGACAGAAATGTTTAGAAAATCAACTAAAATGTTTAAGAATGTCGAAAATGTCTAAAATTATTTAAAATGTCTACAATTATTGTCCGTTGATGCCTTAATATTTTACATTCTTCATACTATTTCAAAATTCTTCATATAATTCATAACAAGAAAAATTAAAGAGTGTATCGACTCTATTACAAAAATATTACTTTAGCAAGCATCTTAGTACTCGTACTTTAGAAAAATCTATTGAGTCTACGTTAGTTTGTGCACAAAAGGAAAAAAGTATGAGGGTCTATCGTCCGAAGATGCTAGCTCGATACAGATATAAGCGCTTCTTTGTGAACTTGTTCCTAGATTCACAGTAATCATAATACAATATTTTTAACATAATAACTCATTGTATAGAATGTCCCAATATTTCATAATCATATAATAATAAAGCTGCAGTGCGCTACATGATTCCGGTTATTTATTTTTATTTATTTATTATACTTCATTTGCACATCTTTGTATGTCTATTGCGACACCTGTTATGCAAGAAAAATATATCATTTGCACGTCTTCGAATACCTTCTGGCACCTGTTATGCCAGAAAAAATAATACGTACATACATTCATCAATAACTCATATAAATAATTATTTGTGACCATGGTACTGTAATGTAGTACTGATAGCTACGTTTTAAATATCGTAATGGCATCAATATCATGTAGGTAAGATTGTTCAACGTATACATAATCATTATCTCAGCGTTTTTATAATACGCCATATTTAAGATAACTGCACCGGAAAAATTAATAAATATTTTCAATAGTTCAACTTTAAGTTGTATACGGACATAATACACTGTAAGAAATATCTTGTTAATTTAACAAAAAAATGAGGTACCCAGAGGTCCACTACCAATTTAAGTAAATTTAACAATGAGCTTAAACGTTGTTTTTGAAGTTATTACTGTTGCAAATTTATACGTAAGAAATTCGCATGTATTATAATTCCCGATCTTAACTTGTACATCTTCGTTTTGTTAGAATTGACAAAATTACTCATTTAATAGCACACTGTTGATCGCAAATTTTACAACCTCAACGCTTTTAATTTTTATGATATTTCTTTGTAAATTTACCAATGCGATTGGTTGATTTTAAATTATATATTCTTTATTGAACTTTTTTTTTTCGTAGTGCTCTATAACTATTCTTTGTTAGCTTTACAATTATATTTTGCGAATTAATGTTTAGTTTGTGCTGATTTTACACATTTCTTTTGTTAATTGTGGTATATTTTATGTTGATTTTTAGAATATTTCTTGTTAGTTATAGTTTATGTTATGCTGATTTAACAAGTATTTTTTGTTAATTACCGTGCTTATATATTGTAAGTTTAACAACAATTTTTTGCCATTTCTTAAGTTCAGTTTTAGGTTCGGTGATAATAGCTTTTAGTATTTACTAATTTTTTATGTTGGTTTTACAACAAATTTAGGTTTATTGTATAATTGGTTTTTGTAGATTGTTACAAAAGTCGTATTTTGTTTCTTCTTGTTGGTTTTTTTGTATCTACATGTATAATTGCTACCAAAACAACAGTAACGCCAGTTGCATCCTCCATTCATATACTTTAAGGCCGGTCCCACACAAGCGTTTTCTAAGCGGAGCGGAGCGAGTTCGGTCGTTATGGATTTTATCCAACACATTACTTTAAATCAGAGTTCTCACACAAATGCGGGCGTTAGCTGGTTTCGGCGAAATAAACGCCGCGGTCCGCGTATGTTTAGACAACTTTTATAATGTAGCACAAATATAAATGGGCAAAGCCCTAGCACCTCCAGCGTGAGCGAAACAGTGTTTACGACACTACAATCATAGTCATAAATATACCTGGATTTTTTACAAGAACTTAAATTCAGTATACGAGAATAGATTTCATATCTACCTATAATCAAATTTTCCTCTTCAGTATGAAAATTCTGTGAATAGATAAACGTACAAGAACTACAAAGATTGAATTGAAATATATTTAATACATAATTTAAGTATTAAATTACAGTAATAACGACAGTACATATTACCATTAATATTTAAGAAAGTTAAACAAAATTATATCATACTTAGGAACTATAACATTTAAACTATGATTATATGGCTTATGTAATTCGTAACTAACAAAATGGCTAAGCTGCTTCAGTTCTATTATAGTAAAAATGGTACAACCTACTGGTGGTTCAACAATATACGACTGATAAATGTGATTAAATAAAATAGTATTCCAATTTTTGCAAATTAAGTAAGGTTCGTCATTAATAATACACAATTCTATTATTTGAGAAAATGTGGGATATTGAGAAATATTCCGTACTTTTGTAACAAACATTGGTTTTTGGAACAACATTCCCAATACTTGAATTGAGGTTGTAACTGTGATTTCTGAAATAGGTTCAAAATTTGACTTATTCTTCAAAATAGAAATCAGATCTGGTGTGTAAATCTTATTATTTAAATTAATTTTACTGCAACGTCCATAGACTGGATTGAATGACAGCTTTACAGTGTTCCACATATGGTTCATGTGCTCTTGGTGCCTAAACGATAATGTGACACACAAGTTTTTGAAATTTTTTAATGAATCGACCAAACTTTTGAAATACCTATGTTTTGCCTCATAGCGTAGGGTACTCAGATTAACCAAGGGGCCCATTTTTAAAATTATGTCTGGATAATGTACTAACATATGATGTTTTGGGGTTAAAGTACTATTATATTCCTGTTGGAATAATTCATGATGTTGGCAAATTAATTGTTTTAGTTTGTTTGGTGTATCTTGCGTACACAGGAGAAAATACCATATTTACCATTTGAAGTAGCAATTGTATCACTTTGTACTTGTTTTCATGTTTGGGTAAAATCGAAATAATTATATCGGACAAGAGCAAAGGCAAATACTGTAACAAACAAAGGGTCTGTGCAGCGTATTGGCCAATTAAGTGACCAGGCTTATCCATACTAACTGGACTAGGTTTATTGGTACGGTTATTTTTTCCAAAATTAAAAGCTTTTATTCTTTCGTTTACTTTCTCTATCGTAGTTAATTTCTCAGACACAATAAATTTCAAAAACAATTTAAGCTCAAGTTGTACTACGCCTTCTAGCAGATCATGCATGATGTCTACCGACTGATTTTCGCATAATTTAAAGTAAGTTAAATCGTTAAGCAGACTACGAAATTTGATACCAAAACATTTTGGAGTCCTGTTCAATTGTATTTATCAAATTACAATGCTGCTCATATAAAATGTCATTTCTTAACAAATGATCTTGTTGTATGTTCATTGTTTTGGTTTGATGTTTAGTAGCTATGCATATGCGACAGTAATGTGTTGCCGAAAAGGACTCGACCATTCCAAACAGCTGATTAGCACTTAAATTATCATGGGATAAACTAACCAAGGTTCCTTTAATAAATGTTTTTAAAATTTCGTCATATACTCCCTCTGTCTCCAAAATTTTGAGATCATTAACTATAACTTCTAAAACAGAATTAATTCCAAATTTTTTAATATCACTACTGTAAATTAAAGCCACAAGGTGAATACTATACAAGCATGAGTTATACTTTGCTGGTAAATTTTTCACTGTCATATAAATACGCGTTAGTTTATGACCGCCAGTTTTAGAACCCAATGGGTTAACGGTCTCAAAGTCGTCTACATACAGTTGCAACTGAAAAGCATTTTTATTTTCTTTAAAGAACTTACTGTTTTTAAAATGATTTCCGTGATAGAATTCAGTAAAATAGCTAGTATGGTAATTCTGTTTTTCTTTATTATTATTGTTTTGTTTTTCTACAAATCTCTCCCTGAAAGTACTACTTTGTAAAAGAAACTTTAGGGTGTTTAGAATTGGCAAATAGGCAAAATAAGCTGAAACAGGAACTTGTTCATATCCATGATGTACCTTGTTCCAAACTTGATCATACCTTATGCCTATGGGTATTTCAACTGGATTAACAATATGTGCTCTAAAATACTTATCTCTTTTGTATTTGCTATCCAAATTTGAAAAAGCACTTTTGACTTGTTCGATGTTTGAAGTTGTAATTTTTTGAAATAACTCTTTATTTAATTCGATTATATGTTGAATGGTTGAATCAGGCAAACTTAACGAATTTAATTTAGACACGTATGCAGAAGTATATTCAAATATAGAAACCTCACAATTACTAGATGTTCCAGAGATTTGGTTTCCCTCAAATAATTTGTTCTCCTGATAAGTAGTATTTGTTTCATTACAAAAGCTGGAATCGGTTGTTGTTTTATTATTAATTACACATTTTTGTATGTGTCTTCGATAACCACTAAAGGTCTGGAATATTTTCCCACACTCATTGTTAAAACACTTTAATTTTAAAGTTGCCCCTTCATATAGAGCATGTTTGTTTTTCAAATGCTTTAGCAATTCTGGTACTGTAAGAACATTGAATTGACACAAAAAGCAATAAAACATCCTAAGACTTATACTAAACTAAGTACACGAAAGTATAGAGCTTATAAAAATGTAACTACAAACTTAAAGTATCTTTACACGAAACATGAGTAATACAAAAAATAGAAAAATTAGTCTTTCGCATTTACACTTTCTAACATAAAATTATCAAGTTTAGTTCTAAGTTCCCTCATTCGATTGGTAATTTCTTTAACCTTTATTCCGTAAAACTTTAATTCAATGAATTTATAAAAGTATTCTAGGCTTTTATCAAAATGTAGGTTAAATACGAAGTGTACTTTAAAGCATAAATCAAAAGCAACAATTATATCTTGTGTTTTACATAGGACAATATTTTGGTCAAACACTATATAGTAATTGCTGATTGCAGATTTTGTAGTTCCTACCGCCAAAATAAATGGTTGATTTGAAGGTTTCTCGGTCAGAATAGTCTCTAGCGGCTCTTGCATGCATTGAAATACAATCAATTTACTTATTGAGCTAACAGCACTTTGTTTTCTGCCACTTTTAGATGATGTGGGTGGCAATAAATAAATCAGTATAAGCAGACTATTTGTACTTGCGTTCCACTCTAAAAAAATGTAGAATAAATTTGGATATATAAAAGTTGCATTCGTTCTAATTACCGTCTCCATCAGTACTGGTTTCGTTTATTAATTTGGGGTCAGGTGTAGTAATTGTCGTTTTATACACTTCTCTCACAATTGGTATGTGGTTCCGAAACACTTCTTCAAAATTATTGTTGCCAGGAAACATAAGTGAAAATTCACACGATATCTTTAAAAATAAATCAATAAATAAATAAATAAATAAATATATAAATATTTTAAATAGTTAATTACACAAGGTAAGTTGATAAATACTATCGTATTACAGTGAATAAGATGAAATAATAACTTAGACTTTTATGCAAAGCCCAAATGATCATTTTAAATCGAGGTAGTAATTGAAAGATGGAAAATATAAGGTCTTGGACAGGATTTGAACCTGTATCCTGGTTTTGCCGGAACTATGCGTTTACCAATTACGCCACCGAGACCGATGACACAATTGGGAAATTTACAAATTTAAATCGTGTACACAACTATACATAAACCTAACTTTCAATTACGTTTGGCATTTTTGTTATCTATATCTGACATTGTCAAGTTTTTGACTTATGTCAGTATGGTCAGAAAGCTACGCTCAAAATTACGGCTATAAGCCGTAGGATTTTAAGAAATAGGAAACTTACCAAACCATGCGTATCCAGGAACCTAGGATATGTAACAGCAATACTTGTTCTATTCTTGTTTCTATATTCAAACGTTTCTCTTATAGTTTTAAAAATTTCATTACTTTGATCCTTAGGGAGGCAAATTTCATGAATGAGATTTTGTCTTGAATTATCTGTAGTTCTGATGCGGAAATAGCTTCTGAGTTTTTTAATTGTTCTGGAGAGTGTGTTTCTTTATCCCTGAATAGGTTTCTCAGCCTTGTGGTGAAAAATCCTTTTTTAGTACGAGGGTCAAAGAATACCTCCTAAAATGAAAGTTCATGATGACATGATAAAAAAACAGAACTAAACAACATACATAGCCTTCTGTACCACTGTTATCTCTTAGTTTAGGAAATAATGAAATGATACATTTAGAATACCGTATCTTGGTTTGGGTAGAAGGTATTGTATTTGGCGGCATATACTGTAACATATGGTCCGCGAATATATTAACGAGCCTCTTTCTGTTTCTATCATCCAAAGTTCTATGCTGTTTATAATAGTTTATTATTTCTTTGCCCCCTGGGTGAGAAATGATATAATTCTTTAATTCCTGAAACATATGATTATTGTGATTTAATTTGGTATCCTAAAAATTTACTTACTAGTGAACTTGGAGTATAATACTCTACAGAAGCTGTCTTGAATTTCTTTTTGTGTGAAATATTACTGGAATAAAAAAGTTCGTCGTCATCGAAACTAGTGAGGCAAGGTGACCCCGGCAATGATATTAAAGTTTCGGTGCTGCAGCTGCTTACACCCAAACTATATGACTGTGAAAAATTGGAAATAGGAGAAGATAGGTTTACTTCAATATCGTGGTCAGTTGAAACTGAAGGTCGCTGCAGGTCTGTGTATAAAAAACAAAAAATTTAGAACTCGAAAAAATTCTGTTAAAATACAAACCTAAAATGGATTCCTGTGATTTTGATAACTTTAAGATAACCCCATGCGGAGATATGTTTAAGAACAATCCAATAAATTCTGCGTTTATAATTGCCCCATCTGCATCTTGAATTTCGAAGGGCACTCCAATTAATTCTGGGAAGAATTTACATGCTGATAATAAAGGTGAAGTAAATTAAAAATAGTAAAACTGCGGAGTAAGAGATTTGCAAAGTTTATTCTATTTTGTGATGGACAAAATAAGGTTACTAATTTAGAGTAATTACTACGATGTCCCATAGACAAACAAAGTGAAAAAAGTTTGGATTGCTAATATCTACGTTTAACGGTTAAACTATTTTCTTTGAATATTTTTAAAAATCATGAAATAGTTTAACGGTTTGGCTTAGATGTTAGTAATATTACAGCTGATCAAACAAACGTTTTAACAACATTTTAAGGGATCTAGAAAAGATGTATGCATAGCAAATAAGTAGAAAAATTTTTCAGCATGTACATTTAACTATAGGCATTTATCAATTCTAGAGGGTTATGTTGTGGGTACCATTACTTTTACTAGCAAATCCATGGGTGAATCGCTAGTTGATAAATTAACAGCACTAAATAGATTCGAAGTTCCCTAATTTTTGTAGGTCAACAAAAAAATGCACAGCAATTTTGTAATACTTAAGAGGGAAAAATATTTTACTATCTGATTACAAACCTGTAAGTTTAATAGCTTCATAGTCATTGGAGTCTAAAAAAGCCCACAGTAGCTTTGTCAGATATTCGAACCGAACATAATACCCTTTTTTATTCTCATTCAATGACACTGCACTTGGAGAATGTGGCATATCGCTTGATGGCAGTGATAACAAATCTAATGTCGCATTAAGATCCATCTATGGAAACAAATTAATACATGGTATAAGCGAGGAAATTACTCAACTTGAAGAATAACATTGTCAACTATTTCTAAAAAGTAAAGGTATGCGAACTTGCAGGGGGTGATTATACAGTCAACTTTTGTTAACCATTTAGAGATATCCATGCAATGGTAATATTGGCAATAAGGAAAATCTAAAACACCAGTATATTTTTGATAAAAAACTTACTCTAATTAAAATGAGGTAAAGCTAAAAAGCATAGTCTTTTTGTATGATAATTATGTTCTTAAATTAAAAAGGTTTTTCTTACTGCCAGTGCCACCCGTCTCCTATTGTGTGGGTAAAATAACTTAGATATATTACTTTACGTGCACGTATGCCTATCTAACTCTGAATAGGCCATCCACCATGAATCACCAGTATAAGAAATATATTTTAGTATAATAATAATTGTTTAGATATGCAATTTGTCACCAAACACAATCATTGAAAAGGCCAGCTTATATTTTGGCCGAAACGTCTGGATTAATTGATTAGAATAAAGAACATCAATAACTGTGATATAATTAAATTTTATAGACCTAATACCCAAGAGCAAAACTAATGTAATATATATATATATATATATATATAAAATACTCATATTTAGACCAAGGTAGAAAATTAATTAATTATAGCAAATAATTTTAAGCACCGTGTATAGGGAATTTTATTAAAAAAATACGCTTTATTAAAAACCGTGGAGAATAAATTCGGTCGTTTCAGTAAAAATAAGAGATTTAAATCATGTACAAGACGCTTTATATCAAAAGAAACAGTATTAAAAAGCTCTACGTGTAATTTAATTATTCCTAATAAAGAAACAAATGGAAATTACGTGCAAAATTTATATTAATTAACCCTATTTTAAGTAACCGGTATTAAACAAAGTGTACACATAATAATTAACATTTAATTTGTATTCGCTAAAAATGAAAGGATAGAAGTCAATTTTAGTTGGAGTTAATTAAACCATTATTAATAATAAGCATAAAAGTCTGTGAAAATCCAAGATTATAATACCAGAAAATAAAGCTCTGAGAATTAATATTATGTTTGAACACCTGCGTAGTTTAAATGTCATGTACGGCGAAAATTTTGTAGATAACAAATGGTTTCAAAGAATCTTGGAGAAACCGTAGCTTAATAGTCACGAGAAATGCTAAAGGTGGGTTATTTCACACTCCACGTGGACTAAAATAATCGATAATAAAGAATATCAATTTGCATCAATAAGAACAGGTTAGATAGAGACAGATAATATGCACAAGACCGAGACACATATAGTAAAAGGCGTGATTTAAGCAACGTCACGAGGGTCACAATTGGTTGAAAATAGGATGCAAATATCAGAGGTAGAAACAACGATTTCTGTTTAAAAGTCAATTAGTTATTTCCAGACATTGCGTGCCGTGTTGAAATTTCTGAGATTTAACTGGGGCGAGTACAAAATTCGTAAAAAACCGACGCGCGAGCTACGGACTGGGAACCTAGCATGCGAAATTCTTTAGAATTGCCCGTTTTGGGGAACAGACCGACAGACAGGCTAACCGCTATATATACCGAGGTGAATATAAAGAAGCTCTCTTAGATCTTCGACTTGATTGAACGCGTTAAACAGTGCTTTTTAGTTTTCCGGTTTTAATATTAAATAATTTAAACAGTTTGCTCGAATATTATGTGATTTAAAACAGCTTGTTCTTTACGTGCTACAATAAATGTACTTTAGTGCACTTAGAAAAGAAGATACAAGGTAATAAAGTTTAATATCACTGTACCAATTGGTAAAATTCACTATGACAAATAAATACACAAAAGTAGGCAGTTTTGGCGTATCTTGGTGAAAGAAGTATGAATTTCTTTGTTATTTTCGGGGTATTAATACTTAAATGGTGCATAAACGTGTCTGGATCCACAAAACAAGGTTCAGATATACACAGATTAGTTCCGGAAAAGCCCTGAAACAACTTTAAATAAATGGTGATGGAGAAAATTTTTAAAGCGTTGAGAATCAGAAGCCATAAATATAACCCAGTTGGAATGGTGTAATTAACAAAGGGACGATGTACATGGAAGCTACGAGTGCAAGTAACCTTTAGGTAAATTATACTATTTTGTTTGAACTTTGATATTTTGTGTGTGTTGAATAACTTTATAATTGATTTACTCAAAATGGACAGTAGTGAAATTGTACTAGCAATAAAATTTTAATTTTAACGTGAAATTTGCTTGTTTAAGTAGAAAGGGGTATTTAGTATTGATGTTCTGGATTATGATGAAAATTTGGGTATGTCTTTGAGCTCAATTAGACGAACCTGGTTAATTAACGTAAAGGGTGGTAGATGCTCCTTTGTACTCTGCATATATTGTTATAGTAATTAGTAGGCGTCCTACAAGGACTTTAATTCTGGATGCACTTGAAAATGATAACAAATTTAATCTTGAAAATTTTTGATATTAAAATTTATGCTGAATTTTAATTTTGAAATTTTAATGTATTGTGAATATTGATGTAAATAGAGTTAACGTTGATGTGTGTGATAGGAATGTGTTTGTTTTTTTTTATGATTGAGGATGAAAGTTATCTAGAGGAGCAACCGAGGCGATTAACAGAAGAAAGTCAATGGACCAACACAGTTAAGGTAATGAATAGCTTTTTGTAGGTTTCACAGCATTCTTGACGCCCAATTCGTGAGGCTTGATTCGAAAAGCGTAGTTCACGGATTTTGTAGGTTTCACAGCAATATATATATATATATATATATATATATATATATGTATATATGCAGGGTGTCTTATTTCGGATGGTATTGTATGAGTAACTTTGTTGTCTGAAGAAATAGAAAGACGTTTAAATGGGCAATGTTTTGTAGTTTTTGTTGCTGATTACTAATTTTTTCCCAAACTTAAAATCTTTAACTATTTTTCCGCTATTTGAAAAAACTAAAAAATTGAATGTTTAAAAAGTCAAATATTGGTTTTATTGTAATTTTTATGAAAAAACTTTGCTAACAAAAGTTGCTAGATATAAGTCAAAAATATAAACCAAAATTTTTTGAATTTAAGTTGGCCCAGCTAGACACCAACTTGCTTATTTCTTATGGACGCCATAATTTCTGCCATTTTTGAAATGCCCTTTTTTTTTCTTTTCAACAATGCAATCAGAATATCGATGTTAAACCTACAATAATCCCAATTTTAAAATTTTAGAATTATAAAGGCCGCCATTTTCTTTTAATTCACGCTAATTTGAATTAATTTTTTTCTATTCATTTGTTATCATAATAAGCTAATAAAAAATATACACATCTATTAAAATTTACCGTTTATATGAAATTGAACGATCGCGTTAACACAAAAAACAAATGATATTGAATTAAGATCTCGTCTTTCTGGGTGCTAATTAGCATAATTTTCAGCTGCAAGCCGAGAATTTTTTGTGATTATGTATTTGCCAAATAAATCGTACTCTTTATTACGACTTAAACAAAGTGTCCATTTAAAAATAAGTTCAATAAGACTAATTAGTTAAAAGAAAATCTAGTAAACAAAACACTTAAATTAATTTTATACAACGCCGTAGCAATGTAATTCATAAATTTACAATATTAAACAATTTGACTTTTCACTAATTTGATGCAATTTTGTTTCAATATCATTTGCTTTTCCTGTTAATATGATCATTGGATTTAATATAATACGTAAATTTTACTAAGTGTGCATATTTTCATTAGTTTATTTATGATAACAAATGAATAGAAAAATTAATTCAATTTAGTGGAAATGAAAACAAAATGACCAACGTTATAATTCAAAAATTTTAAAATTGGGATTTTGTAGGTTCAACATCGATGTTGTGATACATTATTGAAAAGAGAAAAAAGGGAATTCAAGAACGGCAGAAACCAATATGCAGTCCATAAGAAATAAGAAAGTTGGTGTGTCTATAGCTAGGCCAACTTAAATTCAAAAAGCTTGGTTCAGACTTTTGACTTACTATAATAATACTTAGCAACCCTTGTTTGAAAAGTTTTTTATAAAAATTAAAATAAAGCTAATATTTGACTTTTCAAAATTCAATTTTTAGTTCTTTTCATATAGCGGGCAAACGGTTAAATTGAAATAGTCTGCCGATTCCATAAACTTAACAGAAAATCTATAAATGGTAGTATATGCACTATTACTATATCACGTAGGTACTTCAAGAAAAAACAACTTTTATATATGGATTCAATCAAACTTTGTTTCTCACATAAATTATTAAATTGTATCAGTAGTAATTGTATGAGTTGTAAATGCGTAAAATTAAGTGAGAAAATATCATAGGACAGGTTCAAACAGAGTGGTAAAAATATGCGAATTTTGCTGTTTTTAGAGATAAAACCGCGTTTTTACACAAATTAATGCCCTAGTCAAAAACAAAGCGTGTGTCCTACAATTCTACACCTAATCTATAAAAATATACGACACCATTAACATTGAAAGTAGCTGTTATTTTAGTACTTATACATACGATACCATAGCACACATCGTTTTTGAGTTACAGGGTGAAATTGAAATTTTGCACTTTTTAGAGGACCTTTATATCTTATTAACCATTTAAGATTGTGGAAAGGTAAAAACTGTATTTGATAATTATTTTTACATAGAATTTAGTGGCGTACATAAATAATTTTTTTGGGACGCAAATTTTTGAAATATGACACAAACATATGACTTTTTTTAATGGACTCCTTTGTATTTTCTTGCACCAATGAATAGGTCCAACTGTTCTCATTTCAATGATATATAATACTTACATGTCATGTCTCTAAATGTCCAAAATAAGTAAAATGTAAATTATCGATATAATGTTTGGTCTTTAATTCCAATTTGGACATGATTACGTATATGCATACTATAATTTAAGAAGAATACAAACTGTGTCGGGGAAAATGGCAATCAATTTGAGCAGTTTCTTCGATTTGTAAAATATTCCGTATTATATCTTTAAACTTTATCAGTTCTTGAATTTGTTTCTATATTATTTGGAATGTTGAATCTAGTAACAATCATATTATTGTTAGGTTTATTTAAGAGTTTTTCTTGTTATGATAAATGGTTGCTTATTAAAATATTTGAAAATACTATTCAATAATGAAACTTATTAATTAAATTTTTCATATTTTCAAAATAAATTTATTTACTATTATATATCATTGCAATGAAAAAAGTTGGATCAATTCAGTGGTGCAAGAAAATGCACGGAGGTTTATTAAAAAAAAACTATATGTTTGTGTCATATTTCGAAAACTGCCTGCCAAAAAAATTATTTAGGTACGCCACTAAATTCTACATGAAAATATCTATCAAACACAGTTTTCACCTTTCTACAATCTTAAACGTTTAATAAGATGAATTTGACGGTTGTAAAATTAGTACTGTGACGATGCTAGGGCAGAATTCGGAAATTTATTGACAAAATTTTAGATTTACACATGTATTATTATAATTCCAAAAAAAAACTAAGTTTGGACTGGTAACGGTAAGTGTTACTTTGCCTTGTCTGCGTAAGAAAATTAATGTAGGCCGTCTCCGTCGTATGCAGATACTTATTTTATTAAAACCCTACATGGTATTTGCTTTAAATATTTATATTGTATTTAAATCCAAATATATAGCGTTTTGTAGCAAATGTAACGTTCAAATAGCTTTAAACTAGGCCTATAGCTTGCTCATTGCAGGTGCAACGTATTAGGTGTCCAGCCAACCCCGCTAGTCTAGGAGCAGATGCGCCTCTACTAATTCCAGTACTCAGCACAATAAATAAACGTATTTCACCTCAAATCTTATTGTTTAAATTTGTAATCTTTTCCAAATAAATGTAATGTGTAAATTATTGCAACTGTACTTACCTTACAATAAGAGTACTTAACACACACACAGAAACTTTACAATAACTAACACTAACTGGTATAAAAGCGTAACAAAAACTGAAGAGTGAAGGACGATCTTTCTGTTTGAAAACGCATTCTTCATTACGCGAGTTCAACGAATATTTACGAATGCAAGTTTTAACACAATCATGTTGTAGAAATTACAACTGCAATTCTCAATTACGAAAATTAAGTTTTAAAAATAACACTGCTATTTGTATTTTTTTCCCGATGGTTGTCACTTGAACAACTCTTTCTTAACAATTAAGCTTATGGATATTATGCAATTGAATTTCTCAAATTTTACAATATGGTTCCGAAATTAGTCATTTCTTGTTGTCAAATTTACAAATTTTGTTATTAAGTTAACAACAGTACTTATTTGTTTCACTATAAGGAATTGTGATTTCTGCAACTACTTCTACTAGGAAATACAAAATCAATTTTACATAAGAAAATTGGTTAAGTGACAAAAGAACTTGTTATAATTAATAATTTTTACTTTGACATAATTTATAAATGTGGTTAATGTCAATGTTACAAATTATTTGCGTTAGCTTTAACTAAAAAAATAACAACACTTCATTTTGTAAAATACTTCAAATATTTTTTACAGAGTAGTTTAAAATCATTTTAATCAATTCGTTTTCATAATGTAAAAAATAACAATTGGATATCTTAAGTTTTGATCAATTATGTGTCATTTAATTTGTTTTTATTATTTTTCTACACTCTATTTTGCATTTCCAATAATCGTGTTGAGTTTCACGCAAAATCAGTACTGCTGTTATCGCGTTCACGCCAAGTGGACAACAAACTGGTATGGGACAATCGAGTGACTCCTAATTTTAGTGCAGTGAGAGCAGTATTGCAGCGTTTGTGGTAGTACTACGTTGAAAGCATGCTCATTTTGATTCCTTTTTCCAAACTTATTCACAGTGCACGAAGTCTACTACACAACTGAAGCGGCATCCATTACAGTGGGTACTTAATGATACGAATTCTTAAAAATTTTTTATTTACTGTTCAGATTTACATTTATTGTTTGTCGTGAACATTGGATAGCCTATTAATTCAATATTCTCTTTCCTTGAATACATTCAAGAACAAACAATTGTAACGTTAGCACGTGACGCTAGCTACAAAATCAAATGGGTAAAAAAAAATTTGAATTGAGAAATTAAGTATGACGCTTTTTGTATAATAGATTTTACAAATATTTAATCTTAATTAAGCATGATCTTCTAATTCTTTTGTTTTTAGAAAAAATAATTTTAAGTATAAACAAATGATCAGTTATCTACTTAACACTGGCGGACCTTCTAATAAGATACTGCACCCAGTGCTAAACGAGGAAGTTGATCGACGGAAACCAATACGTTACTAATTAAATATTAATGAATAATTTTGCCTGGCATGGGGAAAGTAATTCGAACATAGGGAACGAAAATCAATATAAATTGTTGGTTATTTTGCAAAAAATCCGTTACGGGCTTTTTTTTGCAAAATAACTAACAATTTATATTGATTTTCGTTCCCTATGCTCGAATTACTTTCCCCATGCCAGGCAAAATTATTCATTAATATTTAATAACCAAAAAACTGAATTTTCTTAAAATAAATTTTTATAATTTAATGCATATTGTAATAACGCGTTAATCATTCAATTGGATAAATGTAGCGCCAATTAAACCGTTAAAATCAAAGTTTTCATAAATAATGCAATGTAATAAATATTTATTTATAGATAATGCATCTACAAGACAAAAAATCCTAACGGAACAAAAACACAATATAATACAAAAAATATTGGCTATAATACCAATCACAGCTTAACCTAATTGATACAGACTTCACCAGCAAATTACATTTTTAAAACTAATTATGCTGATATCAAAAATATCGCTGCTATTTCTCATATTAAATATTCTTACTATTTGATCAACAAAGCCAGATCGACCATAATTGATTCTATGCGAGTGCTCTTTAAATAGGTTACTGTTATGTGTATCCTTATCATTGATACGGAAAAAGACAATATTTAATTAAAATGGTCAGTTAATTTGACTATTTACCAATTTATATAAAAATTCTGCCATGACAACATTCCTTCTAAAAGTGAGATCTTTCATGCCAACTAGCAGCAGAAGAGTGGGGTCTAGGCACGTCCTTATAAGGGAAGTGATGCTTCCATAGGACATATTTAACAAAATCGTCTTGAACTCTTTGCAACTTACCATTATAACAGTTATACACCGGTGTTCATATAAAACTATTATATTCTAAAGGGTGTTTCAATAAGAGCGCAAGATTTGAATTGGCGCGCCACGTTTGACAGTCATAATGTCACATGATTATGACGTGACAGATAGGAAGTTGACAGATGGGAGTTAGTAAACATGGAGCATTACACCGTAGAACAACGCGTCCTGATTGTCAAAAAATATTATCAAAATGGTGAAAGTTTAATTTCCACTATTCGTAAAGTGCGATCAATATTCGGTCGAAATAATATGCCTAATTCGTCTACTGTGAAAAGAATAATAAAAAAATTCGAAAGTACTGGTTCGGTTAGTGATGTGAAACACGATACGAGCTCGTAGAGGTCGTTCAAAACAAAACACCACGGCAGTTCACGAGAGTGTGACAGAAAGGCCAGAGACGTCAATTCAACATCAGGCCCAAGAATTGGACATTTCAACAGGCACTCTTCAGCGAATTCTGACAAAAGATTTACAGCTGCATGCCTACAAAATCCAACTGACTCAACAACTTCTGCCAAGAGACCATGTCCAGCGAAGAGAATTTACCAGTTGGATCCTTGAGCAACCTGCTGATTTTGCAAACAAAATCATTTTCAGTGATGAGGCCCATTTTCACCTCGATAGCTTCGTTAATAGGTAAAACTGTCGCATGTGGGTCTTAGAAAATCCATGAATGACTTATCAGAAGCAATGCATCCACAACAGGTCACTGTATGGTGTGCATTATGGTCTGGAGGAATAATTGGACCGTTTTTCTTCGAAAACGAAGAAGGAAATGCAGTAACAGTGAATGGCGAACGTTATCGTGCTATGATAACACAGCTTCTTGTGCCTCATTTGGAAGGTATTGATCTTGACGACATGTGGTTTCAGCAGGACGGTGCCACATGTCATACCGCCCGTGAAATATTGACAATCTTGCACAACTTTGCTCCTGGTCGTGTCATTTCCCGATTTGGTGACCGGAATTGGCCTCCACGCTCTTGCGATTTAACGCCTTTAAACTTCTGGTTGTGGGGTTATCTGAAGTCACAGGTTTATGCCAATAAGCCTGCAACCATCGAAGCATTGAAAGCCGAAATTAGACGCTGCATTAATGAAATACCACCACATGTACTCAATAAAGTTATTGAAAATTTTGTCAAAAGAGTACGCATATGCCAGCAAAGCCGTGGCGGCGATATACAAGATACTACTGCGTTTCACTAATTTAAAACAAGTAATAACAAGAGTCTTTATTACTCACTGTTCACAAGTTTAATTAACAGTATATGCCTTATTTATAGATATTTTCAGTCCAATTAACAATGAAGCACTATCACACTAATAAATTTACAAGCACTAATATCTTCTTAAACTAGTTCCTTAACCATAAGTCTTCTTAGCAACACCAAACACTACTATAATTTATTTATTACACTTTTGTCTATTTATGTATTCTACAAGCTGCATGTACATTAGACACTTTCACATCATATAACATTTATGTTTACTGTTGAACTTCGAAAAGCTCAACTTTTTAACTTTACACAACATAATTTATATTCGACATTCTGATATAGACTAACTTCTTACATTTATTAGCGGTCTTATATATATACTCTGAATTAAAAAGGATGACTCATTCTCCAGTAATTGCTAGAATTCTCGGTCCCTGGATAATATACAGTGCCTATGGCGCTTATGTGTTTGACGGGTTGCCTAATAGTAGCTTGCAACAATATTTTGTTTCATACATAATTCCCAAATGTATATTTTCTAAATCAATAAATATTTCAATACTTTGCTACAGAAAACCATGTTTTATTGAACACTGAAATTTTGCGCTTTTATTGAAACACCCTTTAGTACACTAAGAACTAAGTTGTCGATTAAAAATGTGATTGCGCGAATATTTTTAATATGTTTAGTACACCTACATAGGAAACCCAGCGTGCTGTATCCTTTAAGCAAAATATTATCCACTTGTTTAGCAAAAATCATACCTGACTCAAAAATAACTTCTAAATCACTAATACTGTCTACGGTCTGAATGACATCCGTAATGGTGGAATCAAAATTGTACATTGGTCATTAATACCATTTAATAGTTCACCGAAATAATTACTGATATGGTTTACAATATATTCAGCCAAGATAAAAATATTGTTTTTACAATGTTGTTAAATACAAAAAAAGAGCCGATGAGTTAGTGAAATCCACAAATTTAGATTACAAGCCAAATAACGCCATAAAATTTAATGTTACATGTGTTCGATTAGTATTGCTGAGGACAGAAGAAAATACGGACGTTTACTGAAGTAAATCACTTGATACCACAAGTACTTTCCCGGCGTTCATTCTATAAACTTAGTAGAAAAACTGTACATGACAAAACCTCCGACTGAACATAAGAAAGAGAGGGAAATAAATGACAATCGGTACATTCGATAGAAAAAATAATTAGATTTTCGTGAGCAGGTAATTAGAACAGGTAAAATGCAATCATTCGAGCGCATAATATGGGAGTAACTCACGCTGTAGGGGGCCGGCATGAAGGAGAAAGTTGAAAATGAACGAAACAGCTTCAAGAAAAACATATAGATTGTACCGCAGGGATAATAAACGCGGTGTGCGACAACTGATTGAACTTATCCTTGTACTGCAAGGTACTTTCAATTCACATGTTAAAACCTGTTGAAAAGGGTATGAACGTGGATAGTTTACCACGCCATTAATTTGGAATTTTGGATTATGTTGTGTCAAGGAAATTGTTGTTTACAAGACGAGAAAATGGAAAATACTGAAGGTTGTTGGAAATCCTGGATATAAACGGTGAGTTATATTATGAGCTATTATGTAACTTTTTAAAAATGTGTAAGTGAGTGAGTCTTTAAATGGCAATCGTATGCATTTGTGTAGTAGGAAATTAGTTAAAGTGAAGGTGGTTATTTTACTGTATGATAATTTCGCGAAGCAATAAGAAGTATGTATGTATTAATTTTAAGTTCTTTTGAATGGACAATGAAAGGAAATGGCAAAAAGTTTGCACAACTGTTTCCTATGTTTGCATTTAATGACATCTATTTGGGGTGAAAGGGTCCTGTCTCTGTGGGAAAAGAAGGCTAAAAAGTTGATCTCTCTCCCGTGAAGCATAGCGAACTGTATTTTTTAAACTGGGTGATATAAAACTCAGATTTTGAAGGACTATTAGATTTTAGCTTGTAATGAAACTCCAGAAATTGGGTAAATCACACTTTAATTTAAATCAAAAGCGGTTACAATGCAACGGCGTGCTTATATATATATATATATATATATATATATATATATTACTCATATTTAGACCAGGGTAGAAAATTAAATAATCACATCAAATAATTTTAATCACCGTGTATAATGAATATTATTAGATAATACGCGTTATTAAAACCGTGAAGCATAAAAATTTATTAGTTTCAGTAAAAATAAGAGATTTAAATCATGTACAAGACGCTTTATATCAAAAGAAACAGTATTAACAAGCTCTACGTGTAATGTATTTATTCCGAGGAAAGAAACAAATGGAAATTACGTGCAAAATTTATATTAATTAACCCTATTTTAAGTAACCGGTATTAAACAAAGTGTACACATAATAATTAACATTTAATTTGTATTCGCTAAAATGAAAGGATAGAAGTCAATTTTAGTTGGAGTTAATTAAACCATTATTAATAATAAGCATAAAAGTCTGTGAAAATCCAAGATTAAAATACCAGAAAATAAAGCTCTGAGAATTAATATTATGTTTGAACACCTGCGTAGTTTAATTGTCACGTACGGCGAAAATTTTGTAGATAACAAATGGTTTCAAAGAATCTTGGAGAAACCGTGGCTTAATATTCACGAGAAGGTGCGATACGGGGTTATTTAACCCAGATAGTCCACATGGACTAAAATAATCGATAATAAGGAATATCAATTTGCACTAATAAGAACAGGGTAGATAGAGACAGATAATATGCGCAAGACCGAGACACATATAGTAAAAGGCGTGAGTTTAGAGCAACGTCATGGGGTTGCGATTGGTTGAAAAGTAAAGGCAAAATTGAGAGGTAGAAATAACATTTCTGTACAAAATTAATTAGTTATTCTCGGACATGTTTGCGTGCCGTGTGAGAATTTCTGAGATTTTCAACTGGCGAGTGCAAAATTCGTAAAACCGACGCGCGAGCTACGGAATGGGAAACGAGAATGCGAAATTCTTTAGAATTGTCCATTTTGGGGACTCGACCGACAGACAGGCTAACTGCTATATATACCGAGGTGAATATAAACAAGCTCTCTTACATCCGCGACTTGATTCAATACGTTAAACAGTGCATTTTAGTTTGATAGAATAATTTAAAGTTTGCTCGTATATTTTGGTGATTTAAAACAGTTTGTTATTTACGTGCTAACATGAATGTACTTGAGTGCACTTAGATACAAGGTAATAAAGTTAGTATCACTGTACTAATTAGTCAAAATTTACAACGACAAATGAATACCCATTAGTAGGCAGTTTTGGCGTATATTGGTGAAAGAAGTATGAATTTCTTTGCTATTTTTCGGGGTGTTAATGATTAAATGGTTCATAAAGTGTCTGGATCCACAAAACAAGGGTCAGATATACACAGATGAGTTCCTGGAAAAGCCCAGAAACAACTTTAAATAAATGGTGATGGAGAAAATTTGAAAAGCGTTGAGAATCAGAAGCTGTAAATATAACCCAGTTGGAATGGTGTGATTAACAAACGGGACGATGTGCATTGAAGCTACGAGTGCAGTAACCTTCAGGTAATTTATACTATTTTGTTTGAACTTTGATATTTTTGTGTGTGTTGAATTACTTTATAATTGATTTACTTTAAATGGACATTAGTGAAATTGTACTAACCATAAAATTTTAATGTTAAGGTGAAATTTGCTTGTTTAAGTAGAAAGGGTATTTAAGTATTGATGTTCTGGATTATGATGAAAATTTGGGTATGTCTTTGAGCTCAATTAGACGAACCTGGTTAATTAACGTAAAGGGTGGTAGATGCTCCTTTGTACTCAGACTCCGGTCTGCATATATTGTTATATTAATTAGTAGGCATCCAACAAGGACTTTAATTCAGGATGCACATTTAAATGATAATAAATGTAATCTTGAAAATTTCTGATACTGAAATTTATGCCAAAATTTAATTTTGAAATTTTAATGTATTGTGAATATTGATGTAAATAGAGTTAACGTTCGTGTTTGTGGTAGGAATGTGTTTGTTTTTTATGAATGAGGATGAAAGTTATCTAGGGAGCAGCCGAGGCGATTAACAGAAGAAAGTCAATGGACCAACACAGTTAAGGTAATGAATAGCTTTTTGTAGGATTCACAGCATTCTGGACATCCAATTCGTAGGGGCTCGATTCGAAAAGCGGAGTATCCGGATTATGGTGGTAATCACAGCAAATATGACGCCCAATCTGTGGGGCTCGAATGTTTTTAAGGGCCAGTTCTCGCATTTGAGTGGATTCACAGCATAAGGAGTCAAGGGTGGAAATTGGACCCAGTGACGATAGTGCATTGTGTGAGAAAATTCGAAAATGGAAGAAGCTGGAGGCAGTAGATCAGTCCAGGACGGAATCAGGAGATCAGGAGAATGAGTTTAATGATGAGAATGTTAGAGGAAATGCGATTAGCTAGGAAGAATCGAATTAGAACGTATGCAGAGGACTCAAATCGAAAATTTGACCGAATGAATGAGACAGTCACAGGAGTTAGGAAATTGGAAGTGACGATAGTGCATTCGTTAAAAATCTTCGTAAAGATGGGGAAGTTGAAAATAGGGCTTGATAAATGAGCAGTAGAGATTACAGGTCTTCGACAGGAAATGGGACATTTAAGGTCCAGTACGCATTTTTGTGAAGAAGAGATTAATAAAATGACTGAAGTGACGGACTCATGTAGGAAATGCAGATTAGGCTAGGGTAGAACGCGAAGTTAGTAGTATCAGAGGACTACAACATCGTCAAATTTAACGGGGATGAGTCCCAGATTTTCTACAGGTGGAGTATCATTGGACCAACACCTAAGTGAGAAAATATTAAGACGAATAACAGGGTAAGTTCCACAAATTTTAATTAATAGTCTTACCGTAAAGATGGGGATTAGTTGAAAATAGGGTAATGATAAAAATGAGCGTGATATTACAGGTCTTCGACAGGAAATGGGACATTTAAGGTCCGAAGTACGCATTCTTGTGAAGAAGAGATTAATATAAAATGACTGAAGTGACGGACTCATGTACGGGATCAGTTAGGCAGGGTAGAATCGCGAAGTTAGTAGTATCAAATACAACATGTCAAATTTAACGGGGATGGTCCCAGATTTTCTACAGGTGGAGTATCATTGGACCAACACATGAAGTTTTATGGCGATAACAGGGTAAATCCACAAATTTTTATTAATAGTGTAAGAAATCTAGTGGGAAATTTATTTGACGAACAGACTAAACTGAATACGATAAAGGCTTTATTAAAGGACAATGCGGAAGCGTGGTACAATTTAGTAGGACAGGACATAGACACCTACATGGACTTTGAGGACAAATTTTTAAAGCACTACTGGAGTGACCACAGACAAGACCAGGTACGAGACGACTTAATCACAGGGAATTTAAGGGAGAATTTTCAGGAAGTAGGAGCAATATGCTATACGCAAGTATAGCATAGCAAAGCAACTGAACCCACCACTGACGGACCGACAAATTATTAAGTATTTATCACGACACTTCGAGGTAGACATAAGACAACACGTAGCACTACAGAACATAGTGGACAGAGAAATGGTTTTAGAATACCTGCAGAGGTACGACGACGTAAGTAGTGGACGACCTCGGGATAATAGGGAAAGACAGATCAACACAGTTAGGTTTGACAATAGACGGGACGACTACGCTAGAAGGGGGAATAATTACGGATACCAGCGACAGAATTGGGAACAGAGACGACCATACGTTAGAGTAATAGTTTAGGAAGGGGACCTGCACCGAGACCGGGACCTACCAGAAGGAATAGTTCACCGGACATGAGGGGACTGCTAATACAGACACGGAACGAGTGGAAACGCCTAGGACGTACGCTGAGGTGACGGCTAGACCAGGACCGAGTAGGGAAAACAGACCTGGACAGGATTTTTAGAACGCGACAGACCACTAGATTTCAGTGTAAATGTATATGAACATCAACGTGAATTTTTCAAAATTGAGGAGGAAGTAGAGCCAGAAACTAAGGAAAATTTATGTTTGCCAATTATTAATTTAGAAATTTTGAGAATAATGTAGAAGTATTACTTGATACAGGGGCAGAGGCGAGTTTAATATCGGAGGAATTCGTCAGCAAAATTAGGGATAAGGTTTGTGATAGAATTATGCCTATAAAGCGTAGCCATTTAGTAGCTCCAAATAAAAAGAAGTTTGCTGTAGTAAATAGTGTTGTGGTGCTTAGGATAGATATAGGAGGTTTAAGCTGTGAACAGGAGTTTGTAATTGTACCTGGACTGAAGTTTCAGAGCATTTTAGGTGTTGACTGTATGATGAAGTTAGGGGTTTTGATAGATATGGAAAGGAAGGTAGTAAGGATTAAAGATAGGGTAGTGCCATGGAAGGGCAGTTATGAAGTCACAGAGGATGACACGGGGTTTAGTATTAATGTAGTAGAGGTAGAGGATGATGAAGGTAAACAGATCAACACAATAAGATGTCCAGAGGATAGGAGAGTAGAGGTTCAAGCTTTAGTACAAGAAAATGCAGAATTAGTGGGGGTAGAAGCAACAGCAGCATATCGGGAGCAGGTGAAGGCGGAATTAAGTAAAGATGGCAAGTTTGTTTTTAATAAAGTTAATTTAAGGAATTCATTCTGGCGGATTCCATTACATAAGAATTCTAGAAGGTACATAGGATTTTCCGTAGAGGGAAAAATCGATAATTGTAAAGTAGTATCGTTTGGTTTGTCGGCAGAAAGGGAAACAATAATAAATGAGAAACAGACATGTGTAGGGACTGAAGAAGAGGTAATATTTAAAAGTCAGGATAATAGGGATGATAAGTTTATTTTATGTGACATAATAGAGATGTTAAGTATAGATATAGAAGGGGGAGAGATAGGGATGAAGAGTATTAGGATGGTAAGAAGAAAGACATGGAGGGTAAAGAAGAGAGTTAGATTTAAATAGGATAGGGATAGAATAGGTGTAGATAGAAGAGTAGAAGTAAGTGTTTATAGAAAATAAAGCTAGGTATAGGATAAATATGGGAGATAATTAGGAATAGGTTTAGGATGAGAATAAAGAGTAAATGTAGGAAGAAAATAAGATAGGTTAAGTGTAGATATTTCATATAAGATTAGTGGAGAGTTAGGAATAGAATAAGAATAGGATAGGTATATAGAATTAGGTAGGGGAAGTGAAAGTATAGTGAAGATTAGTTAAAAGTTAGGAATAGGATAGGTATATAGGATGTATATAGGATTAGATGGATAAGTAGGATGAAGTTAGGGATAATTTCAGTTTATAAAATTAAGTGAGAGTTAGGAATAGGATAGGGATAGGTGTAAATATTTTTTGGATTGGAGACAAAGTAGGTAAGTTAGATAGATAAGGGTAGAGAGAGATAGGCAATTTTTTTTGTAATTTTTTGTCTAAATGCTTTATATTTGCATTCAAATAAGTGGGATTATTTGTATTCAAATAGGGGGAAAATACTCATATTTAGACCAGGGTAGAAAATTAAATAATCACATCAAATAATTTTAATCACCGTGTATAATGAATATTATTAGATAATACGCGTTATTAAAACCGTGAAGCATAAAATTTATTAGTTTCAGTAAAAATAAGAGATTTAAATCATGTACAAGACGCTTTATATCAAAATAAACAGTATTAAAAGCTCTACGTGTAATTTAATTATTCCTAGAAAGAAACAAATGGAAATTACGTGCAAAATTTATATTAATTAACCCTATTTTAAGTAACCGGTATTAAACAAAGTGTACACATAATAATTAATATTTAATTTGTATTCGCTAAAAATGAAAGGATAGAAGTCAATTTTAGTTGGAGTTAATTAAACCATTATTAATAATAAGCATAAAAGTCTGTGAAAATCCAAGATTAAAATACCAGAAAATAAAGCTCTGAGAATTAATATTATGTTTGAACACCTGCGTAGTTTAAATGTCACGTACGGCGAAAATTTTGTAGATAACAAATGGTTTCAAAGAATCTTGGAGAAACCGTGGCTTAATATTCACGAGAAGGTGCGATACGGGGTTATTTAACCCAGATAGTCCACATGGACTGAAATAATCGATAATAAAGAATATCAATTTGCACCAATAAGAACAGGTTAGAAAAGAGACAGATAATATGCGTCAAGACCGAGACACATATAGTAAAAGGCGTGAGTAGAGCAACGTCACGAGGGTTGCGATTGGTTGAAAATAAGAGGCAAATATTGAGAGGTAGAAATAACATTTCTGTACAAAATTAATTAGTTATTCTCGGACATGTTTGCGTGCCGTGTGAGAATTTCTGAGATTTTCAACTGGCGAGTGCAAAATTCGAAAAACCGACGCGCGAGCTACGGAATGGGAAACGAGAATGCGAAATTCTTTAGAATTGTCCATTTTGGGGACTCGACCGACAGACAGGCTAACTGCTATATATACCGAGGTGAATATAAACAAGCTCTCTTACATCCGCGACTTGATTCAATACGTTAAACAGTGCATTTTAGTTTGATAGAATAATTTAAAGTTTGCTCGTATATTTTGGTGATTTAAAACAGTTTGTTATTTACGTGCTAACATGAATGTACTTGAGTGCACTTAGATACAAGGTAATAAAAGTTAGTATCACTGTACCAATTAGTCAAAATTTACAACGACAAATGAATACACAAAAGTAGGCAGTTTTGGCGTATATTGGTGAAAGAAGTATGAATTTCTTTGCTATTTTCGGGGTGTTAATGATTAAATGGTTCATAAATGTGTCTGGATCCACAAAACAAGGGTCAGATATACACAGATGAGTTCTGGAAAAGCCCAGAAACAACTTTAAATAAATGGTGATGGAGAAAATTTTTAAAGCGTTGAGACTCAGAAGCTGTAAATATAACCCAGTTGGAATGGTGTGATTAACAAAAGGGACGATGTACATTGAAGCTACGAGTGCAGTAACCTTCAGGTAATTTATACTATTTTGTTTGAACTTTGATATTTTTGTGTGTGTTGAATTACTTTATAATTGATTTACTTTAAATGGACATTAGTGAAATTGTACTAACCATAAAATTTTAATGTTAAGGTGAAATTTGCTTGTTTAAGTAGAAAGGGTATTTAAGTATTGATGTTCTGGATTATGATGAAAATTTGGGTATGTCTTTGAGCTCAATTAGACGAACCTGGTTAATTAACGTAAAGGGGTGGTAGATGCTCCTTTGTACTCAGACTCCGGTCTGCATATATTGTTATATTAATTAGTAGGCATCCAACAAGGACTTTAATTCAGGATGCACATTAAATGATAATAAATTAATCTTGAAATTTTCTGAAACTGAAATTTATGCTGAAATTTAATTTTGAAATTTTAATGTATTGTGAATATTGATGTAAATAGAGTTAACGTTGTGTTTGTGGTAGGAATGTGTTTGTTTTTTATGAATGAGGATGAAAGTTATCTAGGGAGCAGCCGAGGCGATTAACAGAAGAAAGTAAATGGACCAACACAGTTAAGGTAATGAATAGCTTTTGTAGGATTCACAGCATTCTGGACATCCAATTCGTAGGGGCTCGATTCGAAAAGCGGAGTATCCGGATTTGGTGGAATCACAGCAAATATGGCGACCCAAAAGTGAGTCGAGTTCCAAATAAAATTTTGTGATTTTATTCCAGGAAACTGGCGATCTGAGAGAGAGTTTTGTGTGTGTATAAATTTAGAGTATTTTAGAGTGTGTGGAGTGATTTGAACGTATGCAGAGAAAGAGTGGTTAAGGAGTCAAGGAGTGGAAATTGGAAGTGACGATAGTGCATTGTGTGAGAAAATTTCGAAAATGGAAGAAGCTGGAGGCAGTAGAGATCAGTCGAGGACGGAATCAGGAGAAACAGGAAATGAGTTAATGATGAGAATGTTAGAGGAAATGCGATTAGCTAGGGAAGAATCGAATAGAGCGAGAGAGGACTCAAATCGAAAATTTGACCGAATGAATGAGACATTAACAGGAGTTAGGAAACCCTAAGTGAGAAAATAGATAAGACGAATAAAGAAGTTTCAGAATTTAAAATAGTCTTACCGTAAAGATGGGGAAGTTGAAAATAGGGTTGATAAAATGAGCGTGATATTACAGGTCTTCGACAGGAAATGGGACATTTAAGGTCCGAAGTACGCATTTTTGTGAAGAAGAGATTAATTAAAAATGACTGAAGTGACGGTAGCATACGCAAGTTAGTAGTATAAATACAACATGTCAAATTTAACGGGGATGGTCCCAGATTTTCTACAGGTGGAGTATCATTGGACCAACACATGAAGTTTTATGGCGATAACAGGGTAAATCCACAAATTTTTATTAATAGTGTAAGAAATCTAGTGGGAAATTTATTTGACGAACAGACTAAACTGAATACGATAAAGGCTTTATTAAAGGACAATGCGGAAGCATGGTACAATTTAGTAGGACAGGACATAGACACCTACATGGACTTTGAGGACAAATTTTTAAAGCACTACTGGAGTGACCACAGACAAGACCAGGTACGAGACGACTTGATCACAGGAAATTTAAGGAGAATTTTCAGGAAGTAGGAGCAATATGCTATACGCAAGTATAGCATAGCAAAGCAACTGAACCCACCACTGACGGACCGACAAATTATTAAGTATTTATCACGACACTTCGAGGTAGACATAAGACAACACGTAGCACTACAGAACATAGTGGACAGAGAAATGTTTTTAGAATACCTGCAGAGGTACGACGACGTAAGTAGTGGACGACCTCGGGATAATAGGGAAAGACAGATCAACACAGTTAGGTTTGACAATAGACGGGACGACTACGCTAGAAGGGGGAATAATTACGGATACCAGCGACAGAATTGGGAACAGAGACGACCATACGTTAGGAGTAATAGTTTAGGAAGGGGACCTGCACCGAGACCGGGACCTACCAGAAGGAATAGTTCACCGGACATGAGGGGGACTGCTAATACAGACACGGAACGAGTGGAAACGCCTAGGACGTACGCTGAGGTGACGGCTAGACCAGGACCGAGTAGGGAAAACAGACCTGGACAGGATTTTTAGAACGCGACAGACCACTAGATTTCAGTGTAAATGTATATGAACATCAACGTGAATTTTTCAAAATTGAGGAGGAAGTAGAGCCAGAAACTAAGGAAAATTTATGTTTGCCAATTATTAATTTAGAAATTTTTGAGAATAATGTAGAAGTATTACTTGATACAGGGCAGAGGCGAGTTTAATATCGGAGGAATTCGTCAGCAAAATTAGGGATAAGGTTTGTGATAGAATTATGCCTATAAAGCGTAGCCATTTAGTAGCTCCAAATAAAAGAAGTTTGCTGTAGTAAATAGTGTTGTGGTGCTTAGGATAGATATAGGAGGTTTAAGCTGTGAACAGGAGTTTGTAATTGTACCTGGACTGAAGTTTCAGAGCATTTTAGGTGTTGACTGTATGATGAAGTTAGGGGTTTTGATAGATATGGAAAGGAAGGTAGTAAGGATTAAGGATAGGGTAGTGCCATGGAAGGGCAGTTATGAAGTCACAGAGGATGACACGGGGTTTAGTATTAATGTAGTAGAGGTAGAGGATGATGAAGGTAAACAGATCAACACAATAAGATGTCCAGAGGATAGGAGAGTAGAGGTTCAAGCTTTAGTACAAGAAAATGCAGAATTAGTGGGGGTAGAAGCAACAGCAGCATATCAGGAGCAGGTGAAGGCGGAATTAAGTAAAGATGGCAAGTTTGTTTTTAATAAAGTAGATTTAAGGAATTCATTCTGGCGGATTCCATTACATAAGAATTCTAGAAGGTACATAGGATTTTCCGTAGAGGAAAAATCGATAATTGTAAAGTAGTATCGTTTGGTTTGTCGGCAGAAAGGAAACAATAATAAATGAGAAACAGACAAGTGTAGGGACTGAAGAAGAGGTAATATTTAAGAGTCAGGATAATAGGGATGATAAGTTTATTTTATGTGAGATAATAGAGATGTTAAGTATAGATATAGAAGGGGAGAGATAGGGATGAAGAGTATTAGGATGGTAAGAAGAAAGACTGGAGGGTCAAGAAGAGAGTTAGATTTAAATAGGATAGGGATAGAATAGGTGTAGATAGAAGAGTAGAAGTAAGTGTTTATAGAAAATAAAGCTAGGTATAGGATAAATATGGGAGATAATTAGAATAGGTTTAGGATGAGAATAAAGAGTAAATGTAGGAAGAAAATAAGATAGGTTAAGTGTAGATATTTCATATAAGATTAGTGGAGAGTTAGGAATAGAATAAGAATAGGATAGGTATATAGAATTAGTTAGGGGGAAGTGAAGTATAGTGAAGATTAGTTAAAAGTTAGGAATAGGATAGGTATATAGGATGTATATAGGATTAGATGGATAAGTAGGATGAAGTTAGGATAATTTCAGTTTATAAAATTAAGTGAGAGTTAGGAATAGGATAGGGTAGGTGTAAATATTTTTTTGGATTGGAGATAAAGTAGGTAAGTTAGATAGATAAGGGTAGAGAGAGATAGGCAATTTTTTTTTTGTAATTTTTTTGTCTAAATGCTTTATATTTGCATTCAAATAAGTGGGATTATTTGTATTCAAATAGGGGGAAAATACTCATATTTAGACCAGGGTAGAAAATTAAATAATCACATCAAATAATTTTAATCACCGTGTATAATGAATATTATTAGATAATACGCGTTATTAAAACCGTGAAGCATAAAAATTTATTAGTTTCAGTAAAAATAAGAGATTTAAATCATGTACAAGACGCTTTATATCAAAAGAAACAGTATTAACAAGCTCTACGTGTAATGTAATTTATTCCGAGGAAAGAAACAAATGGAAATTACGTGCAAAATTTATATTAATTAACCCTATTTTAAGTAACCGGTATTAAACAAAGTGTACACATAATAATTAATATTTAATTTGTATTCGCTAAAATGAAAGGATAGAAGTCAATTTTAGTTGGAGTTAATTAAACCATTATTAATAATAAGCATAAAAGTCTGTGAAAATCCAAGATTAAAATACCAGAAAATAAAGCTCTGAGAATTAATATTATGTTTGAACACCTGCGTAGTTTAAATGTCACGTACGGCGAAAATTTTGTAGATAACAAATGGTTTCAAAGAATCTTGGAGAAACCGTGGCTTAATATTCACGAGAAGGTGCGATACGGGGTTATTTAACCCAGATAGTCCACATGGACTGAAATAATCGATAATAAGGAATATCAATTTGCACTAATAAGAACAGGGTAGATAGAGACAGATAATATGCGCAAGACCGAGACACATATAGTAAAAAGGCGTGAGTAGAGCAACGTCATGGGGTTGCGATTGGTTGAAAGTAAAAGGCAAAATTGAGAGGTAGAAATAACATTTCTGTACAAAATTAATTAGTTATTCTCGGACATGTTTGCGTGCCGTGTGAGAATTTCTGAGATTTTCAACTGGCGAGTGCAAAATTCGTAAAAACCGACGCGCGAGCTACGGAATGGGAAACGAGAATGCGAAATTCTTTAGAATTGTCCATTTTGGGGACTCGACCGACAGACAGGCTAACTGCTATATATACCGAGGTGAATATAAACAAGCTCTCTTACATCCGCGACTTGATTCAATACGTTAAACAGTGCATTTTAGTTTGATAGAATAATTTAAAGTTTGCTCGTATATTTTGGTGATTTAAAACAGTTTGTTATTTACGTGCTAACATGAATGTACTTGAGTGCACTTAGATACAAGGTAATAAAGTTAGTATCACTGTACTAATTAGTCAAAATTTACAACGACAAATGAATACCCAAAAGTAGGCAGTTTTGGCGTATATTGGTGAAAGAAGTATGAATTTCTTTGCTATTTTTCGGGGTGTTAATGATTAAATGGTTCATAAATGTGTCTGGATCCACAAAACAAGGGTCAGATATACACAGATGAGTTCTGGAAAAGCCCAGAAACAACTTTAAATAAATGGTGATGGAGAAAATTTAAAAGCGTTGAGAATCAGAAGCTGTAAATATAACCCAGTTGGAATGGTGTGATTAACAAAGGGACGATGTGCATTGAAGCTACGAGTGCAGTAACCTTCAGGTAATTTATACTATTTTGTTTGAACTTTGATATTTTGTGTGTTGAATTACTTTATAATTGATTTACTTTAAATGGACATTAGTGAAATTGTACTAACCATAAAATTTTAATGTTAAGGTGAAATTTGCTTGTTTAAGTAGAAAGGGTATTTAATATTGATGTTCTGGATTATGATGAAAATTTGGGTATGTCTTTGAGCTCAATTAGACGAACCTGGTTAATTAACGTAAAGGGTGGTAGATGCTCCTTTGTACTCAGACTCCGATCTGCATATATTGTTATATTAATTAGTAGGCATCCAACAAGGACTTTAATTCAGGATGCACATTTAAATGATAATAAATGTAATCTTGAAATTTCTGATACTGAAATTTATGCCAAAATTTAATTTTGAAATTTTAATGTATTGTGAATATTGATGTAAATAGAGTTAACGTTCGATGTTTGTGGTAGGAATGTGTTTGTTTTTTTATGAATGAGGATGAAAGTTATCTAGGGGAGCAGCCGAGGCGATTAACAGAAGAAAGTCAATGGACCAACACAGTTAAGGTAATGAATAGCTTTTTGTAGGATTCACAGCATTCTGGACATCCAATTCGTAGGGGCTCGATTCGAAAAGCGGAGTATCCGGATTATGGTGGTAATCACAGCAAATATGACGCCCAATCTGTGGGGCTCGAATGTTTTTTTTTAAGGGCCAGTTCTCGCATTTAGTGGATTCACAGCATTATTTGGCGACCCAAAAGTGAGGCTCGAGTTCCAAATAAAATTTTTGTGATTTTATTCCAGGAAACTGGCGATCTGAGAGAGAGAGTTTTTGTGTGTGTATAAATTTAGGAGTATTTTAGAGTGTGTGTGAGTGATTTGAACGTATGCAGAGAAAAGAGTGGTTAAGGAGTCAAGGAGTGGAAATTGGAAGTGACGATAGTGCATTGTGTGAGAAAATTTCGAAAATGGAAGAAGCTGGAGGCAGTAGAGATCAGTCGAGGACGGAATCAGGAGAAACAGGAAATGAGTTAATGATGAGAATGTTAGAGGAAATGCGATTAGCTAGGGAAGAATCGAATAGAGCGAGAGAGGACTCAAATCGAAAATTTGACCGAATGAATGAGACATTAACAGGAGTTAGGGAAACCCTAAGTGAGAAAATAGATAAGACGAATAAAGAAGTTTCAGAATTTAAAAATAGTCTTACCGTAAAGATGGGGGAAGTTGAAAATAGGGTTGATAAAAATGAGCGTGACATTACAGGTCTTCGACAGGAAATGGGACATTTAAGGTCCGAAGTACGCATTTTTTGTGAAGAAGAGATTAATATAAAAATGACTGAAGTGACGGACTCATGTAGGGATCAGTTAGGCAAATTTAACGGGGGATGGTCCCAGATTTTCTACAGGTGGAGTATCATTGGACCAACACATGAAGTTTTATGGCGATAACAGGGTAAATCCACAAATTTTTATTAATAGTGTAAGAAATCTAGTGGGAAATTTATTTGACGAACAGACTAAACTGAATACGATAAAGGCTTTATTAAAGGACAATGCGGAAGCGTGGTACAATTTAGTAGGACAGGACATAGACACCTACATGGACTTTGAGGACAAATTTTAAAGCACTACTGGAGTGACCACAGACAAGACCAGGTACGAGACGACTTGATCACAGGAAGTTTAAGGAGAATTTTCAGGAAGTAGGAGCAATATGCTATACGCAAGTATGCATAGCAAAGCAACTGAACCCACCACTGACGGACCGACAAATTATTAAGTATTTATCACGACACTTCGAGGTAGACATAAGACAACACGTAGCACTACAGAACATAGTGGACAGAGAAATGTTTTAGAATACCTGCAGAGGTACGACGACGTAAGTAGTGGACGACCTCGGATAATAGGAAAGACAGATCAACACAGTTAGGTTTGACAATAGACGGGACGACTACGCTAGAAGGGGAATAATTACGGATACCAGCGACAGAATTGGGAACAGAGACGACCATACGTTAGGAGTAATAGTTTAGGAAGGGACCTGCACCGAGACCGGGACCTACCAGAAGGAATAGTTCACCGGACATGAGGGGACTGCTAATACAGACACGGAACGAGTGGAAACGCCTAGGACGTACGCTGAGGTGACGGCTAGACCAGGACCGAGTAGGGAAAACAGACCTGGACAGGATTTTTAGAACGCGACAGACCACTAGATTTCAGTGTAAATGTATATGAACATCAACGTGAATTTTTCAAAATTGAGGAGGAAGTAGAGCCAGAAACTAAGGAAAATTTATGTTTGCCAATTATTAATTTAGAAATTTTTGAGAATAATGTAGAAGTATTACTTGATACAGGGGCAGAGGCGAGTTTAATATCGGAGGAATTCGTCAGCAAAATTAGGGATAAGGTTTGTGATAGAATTATGCCTATAAAGCGTAGCCATTTAGTAGCTCCAAATAAAAGAAGTTTGCTGTAGTAAATAGTGTTGTGGTGCTTAGGATAGATATAGGAGGTTTAAGCTGTGAACAGGAGTTTGTAATTGTACCTGGACTGAAGTTTCAGAGCATTTTAGGTGTTGACTGTATGATGAAGTTAGGGGTTTTGATAGATATGGAAAGGAAGGTAGTAAGGATTAAGGATAGGGTAGTGCCATGGAAGGGCAGTTATGAAGTCACAGAGGATGACACGGGGTTTAGTATTAATGTAGTAGAGGTAGAGGATGATGAAGGTAAACAGATCAACACAATAAGATGTCCAGAGGATAGGAGAGTAGAGGTTCAAGCTTTAGTACAAGAAAATGCAGAATTAGTGGGGGTAGAAGCAACAGCAGCATATCGGGAGCAGGTGAAGGCGGAATTAAGTAAAGATGGCAAGTTTGTTTTTAATAAAGTTAATTTAAGGAATTCATTCTGGCGGATTCCATTACATAAGAATTCTAGAAGGTACATAGGATTTTCCGTAGAGGGAAAAATCGATAATTGTAAAGTAGTATCGTTTGGTTTGTCGGCAGAAAGGGAAACAATAATAAATGAGAAACAGACATGTGTAGGGACTGAAGAAGAGGTAATATTTAAAAGTCAGGATAATAGGGATGATAAGTTTATTTTATGTGAGATAATAGAGATGTTAAGTATAGATATAGAAGGGGGAGAGATAGGGATGAAGAGTATTAGGATGGTAAGAAGAAAGACATGGAGGGTAAAGAAGAGAGTTAGATTTAAATAGGATAGGGATAGAATAGGTGTAGATAGAAGAGTAGAAGTAAGTGTTTATAGAAAATAAAGCTAGGTATAGGATAAATATGGGAGATAATTAGGAATAGGTTTAGGATGAGAATAAAGAGTAAATGTAGGAAGAAAATAAGATAGGTTAAGTGTAGATATTTCATATAAGATTAGTGGAGAGTTAGGAATAGAATAAGAATAGGATAGGTATATAGAATTAGTTAGGGGGAAGTGAAGTATAGTGAAGATTAGTTAAAAGTTAGGAATAGGATAGGTATATAGGATGTATATAGGATTAGATGGATAAGTAGGATGAAGTTAGGGATAATTTCAGTTTATAAAATTAAGTGAGAGTTAGGAATAGGATAGGGTAGGTGTAAATATTTTTTTGGATTGGAGATAAAGTAGGTAAGTTAGATAGATAAGGGTAGAGAGAGATAGGCAATTTTTTTTTTTGTAATTTTTTTTGTCTAAATGCTTTATATTTGCATTCAAATAAGTGGGATTATTTGTATTCAAATAGGGGGAAAATACTCATATTTAGACCAGGGTAGAAAATTAAATAATCACATCAAATAATTTTAATCACCGTGTATAATGAATATTATTAGATAATACGCGTTATTAAAACCGTGAAGCATAAAATTTATTAGTTTCAGTAAAATAAGAGATTTAAATCATGTACAAGACGCTTTATATCAAAATAAACAGTATTAACAAGCTCTACGTGTAATGTATTTATTCCGAGGAAAGAAACAAATGGAAATTACGTGCAAAATTTATATTAATTAACCCTATTTTAAGTAACCGGTATTAAACAAAGTGTACACATAATAATTAACATTTAATTTGTATTCGCTAAAATGAAAGGATAGAAGTCAATTTTAGTTGGAGTTAATTAAACCATTATTAATAATAAGCATAAAAGTCTGTGAAAATCCAAGATTAAAATACCAGAAAATAAAGCTCTGAGAATTAATATTATGTTTGAACACCTGCGTAGTTTAAATGTCACGTACGGCGAAAATTTTGAATAACAAATGGTTTCAAAGAATCTTGGAGAAACCGTGGCTTAATATTCACGAGAAGGTTTTAAACCCAGATAGTCCACATGGACTGAAATAATCGATAATAAGGAATATCAATTTGCACTAATAAGAACAGGGTAGATAAAGACAGATAATATGCGCAAGACCGAGACACATATAGTAAAAGGCGTGAGTAGAGCAACGTCATGGGGTTGCGATTGGTTGAAAATAAAGGCAAAATTGAGAGGTAGAAATAACATTTCTGTACAAAATTAATTAGTTATTCTCGGACATGTTTGCGTGCCGTGTGAGAATTTCTGGAATTTTCAACTGGCGAGTGCAAAATTCGTAAAACCGACGCGCGAGCTACGGAATGGGAAACGAGAATGCGAAATTTTTAGAATTGTCCATTTTGGGACTCGACCGACAGACAGGCTAACTGCTATATATACACCGAGGTGAATATAAACAAGCCTCTTACATCCGCGACTTGATTCAATACGTTAAACAGTGCATTTTAGTTTGATAGAATAATTTAAAGTTTGCTCGTATATTTTGGTGATTTAAAACAGTTTGTTATTTACGTGCTAACATGAATGTACTTAGTGCACTTAGATACAAGGTAATAAAGTTAGTATCACTGTACTAATTAGTCAAAATTTACAACGACAAATGAATACCCAAGTAGGCAGTTTTGGCGTATATTGGTGAAAGAAGTATGAATTTCTTTGCTATTTTTCGGGGGGTTAATGATTAAATGGTTCATAAATTGTCTGGATCCACAAAACAAGGGTCAGATATACACAGATGAGTTCGGAAAAGCCCAGAAACAACTTTAAATAAATGGTGATGGAGAAAATTTGAAAAGCGTTGAGAATCAGAAGCTGTAAATATAACCCAGTTGGAATGGTGTGATTAACAAAAGGGACGATGTGCATTGAAGCTACGAGTGCAGTAACCTTCAGGTAATTTATACTATTTTGTTTGAACTTTGATATTTTTGTGTGTGTTGAATTACTTTATAATTGATTTACTTTAAATGGACATTAGTGAAATTGTACTAACCATAAAATTTTAATGTTAAGGTGAAATTTGCTTGTTTAAGTAGAAAGGGGTATTTAATATTGATGTTCTGGATTATGATGAAAATTTGGGTATGTCTTTGAGCTCAATTAGACGAACCTGGTTAATTAACGTAAAGGGGTGGTAGATGCTCCCTTTGTACTCAGACTCCGGTCTGCATATATTGTTATATTAATTAGTAGGCATCCAACAAGGACTTTAATTCAGGATGCACATTTAAATGATAATAAATGTAATCTTGAAAATTTCTGATACTGAAATTTATGCCAAAATTTAATTTTGAAATTTTAATGTATTGTGAATATTGATGTAAATAGAGTTAACGTTCGTGTTTGTGGTAGGAATGTGTTTGTTTTTTTTTATGAATGAGGATGAAAGTTATCTAGGGGAGCAGCCGAGGCGATTAACAGAAGAAAGTCAATGGACCAACACAGTTAAGGTAATGAATAGCTTTTTGTAGGATTCACAGCATTCTGGACATCCAATTCGTAGGGGCTCGATTCGAAAAGCAGAGTATCCGGATTATGGTGGTAATCACAGCAAATATGACGCCCAATCTGTGGGGCTCGAATGTTTTTTTTTAAGGGCCAGTTCTCGCATTTAGTGGATTCACAGCAATATATATTGTAGTGGATTTAAAGGGTTAAATATTGGGGTCAACAATGCAATTTCCTAACACCCTGTATAGACAAAGGAACTATTTATATATGCGCAAAATTAATTTCATTTATTTAATTTAAATTAACAAGTATTGACATAATTTTATAATTAGGGATTAGAAGGTAATAGATTCATAAAGAAAATCAATTGTATAAGCCAATAGAAATTAATAATTAATTTAATTTATTTTAATTTAAGGGGTTATAACGTCAGAAAACGCAGCAGAGCATGAAAAATCAATAATCTCAAGGCAAAAAGCTTTCTTAACAAACAGACAGACGTCGGTTATATAGAATACCATGAAAACAAACTCCTAGAAAAGTTATTTTAAACGATCATTAATTAGGCACAGCTGCATGTTGGAAAGGTCACCTTCCCCTTATTTGTGTAGATAACAAGGCGGGATTCAAGGAAATGTTGTTCAACCGTCGGTGGTTTTGCATAAACGCTAACAAGAGTTTCTTAATGCGCAGAAGGGATGAACAATAAATAATATGCTTCAGAATGAGACGGGCATAAAAGCATTCACTTTAGTAGGCACGTATTCGATCCACGTGGGGTCCATAAAGACACGAGCAGCGATATCGATTTTCTACCACACAAGCAAGGTTAGAATGCGACATCAAATATGCATAAGACGGGAATAGAAATATTACAGGCGGAGTTTTAAGACGTCACTGAAATGTATGATTGGTCGAAATAAATAGTTTTAGAACAGACGGTCACGCGACAGGTGGATGTGATAGTTTGTTGGATGTAGCGTGTTGACAAGCAATATTTCTAGAAGTTTAAAACGGTTACACAAAATTTGCGGAAATGTTATTTTGCAATTAGGTATTCCGCGTAAAGTGTGGCCAAGAGGGGCCTGGTTTTATGATATAAATACGCTAGGAAAATTAATAGGGCTTCTCTTTTAATTTTGCATCGCTTAACGACGTACAAAAGTCAACTGACGAGGCTTGTAAGTATGAAAAATTTGTAAATTCAGTAGTACAGTATTAGATTGTTGTGACCTTATAGTTAGAAACGCGAATAGTGTCGAGTTTATTTAAATTTAACTGAGGTCCAACGAATACTTTAACAAGCTCGTAAATTAATAATGCGATAATAAACAAGTGTAATATACATGGATTTGGATATTGAAATTGATATTGGATGGGTAGCATGAAGCGCAGCTTAGTTTGTGTTCATCTTTAAACATCTGGTGGAGCCGCACGCATAACCACTAGGCCGAGAGGTTCAGGAACGTAATACATCGTCAACGGAGATGGAATCTTTAAGTTTTTCCAGGTAATGCAAGTTAAGGTTCGGGCCTTTGGATCGGTGTTTTTAAAAACAATTCCGAAGACTTAACAAATTTATTTTAACTTAAAACAGAAATTACAATGGAATTTTGAATAACTTGTAAAATAACTTTAATTCAAAAACATTTAATTAATTGTAATAAGGTGAGTAGCTTGAACAACGAAGTATGGAGTTCGAAGACTGACTGCCGGGCCTTGAGCTTCCGGGCTTTTTATAATAACCTGCCCCTCACACGGCTGTGGGAACTTGCAGATCTCATGTCTGCTTTTCTCTTAATTGTACATTTTATTACAATGTAACAATCTTATTTCTAAGTAATTGCGGTATGTTAACCGCCTGTGACCTGCCACCTGCAGTATCACTGCCCTCTCGGATGCAAAGTTGCATGACCGTTCTCATGAACTGTCGATAACCTCTCTGGGTTATCTTTGTATTACAATGTTGCAATGAACTTATACTTTATTTAACAATTTCTAATAATTCCTATTAGATTCAATATATTCAATATATATAGATAATTGGGGGACACATAACTCGCATTAGAATTTGCTGTTTTTTTATAAACTGTTGAAATTATTTGTGATGTGTGAGAGTGAACTTTGATGGTATTTTTCGTTATTTTACGTATTGAAAAGGATACGTATAGCTGACGATTAATATGGTATTTTGAATATAAAACAAAAGGAGTACGTAAAGCTTATTAAATATTTTGATGAATTTAAATTTAATTGTTAAGAGTACATGGGTTTTTTTTTAGTTTGTAGTCATAGTATGCAAAGTGGAAAGCATACATTAATAAATTGGGTTATCATGAGCTCACCATACTCCAGTGTGAATAGGTAATTAGAAATAAAGATAAGGTATTATTTGGGGCCCATTTACTCCTGTTGCATTAAATGTGTTAGAAATTTCCACTTTGAAAAACTTGGATTTTACAAAGATAGCATGTATTGAGGTGTAACTTTAGTACCGAACTGTAAATAACTTTGAATTATTATTTGTAAATAGTGGTTAATAAATATTGTATGATTGTTATATTATTTTGTGATTTTATTGAATGGTGTGTGAACGGTAAAGAGAATGAGAGTAAATTTAGGTATACGAGAAGAAGCACAGCTGAGCTAGCCAGGGAAGCTGCTGAAGAAATTAATTTGATAGAGCAGAAAGCAGGTAAGAAAAATTTTGTGAATTTTTGTATTTGTGTAAATTAATTTTTTTTGAACTGGCGAGGTACCAGAGCATGAGCTCGAAGGTTTTTTTTGAAAGTGCCAGTTCCTGAGCTTAAAACAGTCAGTTCCACGGCAATTTATGGCGACCCGAACGTGAGGCTCGAGCTCCAAATAGAATTTTAGCAATTTTATTCCAGGAAACTGGCGATCTGAGAGAGAGAGTCTGTCTTTTATAAATTTAAAAATAATTTTGAGAGTGTGTGGAAGTGATTTGAACGTATGCAGAGATAGGAGTGGTTAAGAAGTCAAGGAGTGGAAATTGGAAGTGACGATAGCGCCTTATTTGACAAAGCAAGAAAAATGGAGGAAGCTGCAGGTAGTAAGGATCAGTCGAGGACGGAGTCAGGGGACCAAGGAAACGAGATGATAATGAGGATACTTGAAAGGATGAGTGAGACGTTAAGCGGGGTTAGAGAAGATTCAAATAGGAAATTTGAAAAGATAAATGAAACATTAACAGGAGTTAGGGAAACCCTAAGTGAAAAAATAGATAAGACGAATAAAGAAGTTTCTGAATTCAAAAATAGCTTGACGATAAAAATGGGGGTTGATAAAAATTAGCGTGATATTAGAGGTTTAAATCAGGAAATGGGACAATTAAGGACAGATGTAAGGATTTTCTGTGAGGACGAGATTAATGCAAAAATGACAGAAGTAACGGACTCGTGTAAGGATCAGTTAGGTCGGGTAGAGAGAGAGGTGACTGGATTAAACAAAATGTAGCAACTTTAATGGGGGATGGTCCAAGATTTGTAACAGGTAATATGTTGCTGGAGCAACAAATGAAATTTTATGGGGATAGTAGGGTAAACCCGCAAATATTCATTAATAACATTAGAGGTTTGATAAACAATTTATATGACGAACAAGCGAAATTGAATGTTGTGAAAGCTTTACTAAAAGACCATGCAGAAGCTTGGTACAACTTAATTGGAAAAGAAATTGACACTTACACTGACTTTGAGGACAGGTTTTTGAAACATTACTGGAGTGACCACAGACAGGACCAGGTACGAAACGATCTGATGACAGGGAAATTTTCAGGAAGTAGGGAGCAATATACTATGCGAAAGTATAGCATAGCTAAACAACTTTATCCACCACTGACGGACAGACAAATAATTAAATACTTATCACGACACTTTGAGGTAGAGGTGAGGCAACATGTAGCGTTGCAGAATATTGTGGACAGGGAAATGTTTTTGGAGTACCAAAGGTACGATGACGTTAACAGTGGACGACCGAGAGAAAGTAGGGAAAGACAAGTTAATGCAGTAAGATTTGAACGACGGGACAACTACGCAAGATGGGGGAATAATTTTTCATACCAGAGACAAAATTGGGAACCTCGACGGACGTTTTTCAGGAGCAACAGTGAAAAACCTGCATAAAGTAGCTAGATAAATATTCATAAAGTGTGTAAAAATATTATCGTAAACGCACGCAAAATTGTGCTTTATTTAAAAGCGTACGTGATCGAAGAGAATCACAGTTGTTCGAAAATCCAATTTATTGGGAAATAAACAAATACCAAATTTATTCAATTTAGATTAGAATAAAGCTAACAAACCAGACTACGTATTCGATATGTACGAACTTCCAGGGATTCCTGAAGTAAAATTAAGATATAACAATTGAATTACGTGACTTCAAGCACCGCGGCATGCAATTAATATACATGCAATTGATAAATTTTCCCAAACATAACAAGTGATAATATACTAGGCCTCGCCTAGCACGTGAAGCCAGCGAATCACAAACAAAAGTGGGACTATCTTATAAATATCTGGAGAATTGAATATCAAGTTAGTATACTTTGAAACTGGACAATGACTATAATTGAGAGTGCCAAATATTTACGTGAATAATAAATATTTGTTAACAGTGAAATTACAAAGTGTAGAATTGTGAAAATTATGCCGTATTTCTGAGACGTAAGTATATAAGATTTAGGAAATTATAACATTTCTAGTGATAAATAAAACAGGGCTCTAAATGTCGATCTGAATGTCGATCTAAATGTCGATCTGAATGTCGATCTGAAGGTTGATCTAAATTCCTCTCGGAATGTCAATCTGAATTTACCATCTCAATTACGATATAAATGGCAATCATAAATTACAAGTAAAATAATGTTACGATTCCTGTAGAACTATAAATTACGAGACATTACGATCAAAAATACAATTTTGGAGAATGATGCCCGTTCAAGCAAATTGATTGGTAAATACTCGATGGAGAAAATGAAAAACCTTTCATTGCAATAAACGTACCAATAACGATTTGGATATCGACTACAATTCTTAGGAGCACCCATGAAAATAATTCAGGTTAAAGATTTTGATATGACTCATTTTAAAAACTGTTATATCTCAATATTTTTGATATGATTTATTTTGAAACTGTTTTATTTCAATCATAATTTAAAGTGTAAAAGCCGACAAATTGGGGGTTTTCTTGCGAATATTTTATGAAAAGTTACAGACAGCTTGAAACGTTTCAATAAGTCTTTAAAGGTAATAAAATCTCGTTTTGCTGGCTTGATTTTGTAATAATTTGACAACTGTATATGATACAAAAAGGAAGAAAATAGTTAAAGGAGTTGTAAATATTCAATCATTATACTGTGTATTGTGGAAGTGCTTTATTTAATTGAATCAGCTAGTCGAGGCAAACGAAAATTATAAATTAACATTTCACAAGTGTTTGAGTGGTATAAGGGGCTGTGAGAGAATAACAGGGATTAACACAGCATTTATTGCACCCAATCGTAAGGGGCGGCGAGTATCACAGCATTATATATATATATATATATATATATATATATAAAATATTGGGCATCCAACACATCTACATTTCCATATAAATTTGTTTAAATGTTAACTTAAATACTTTTGAATTGAAGTTAACTAACCTAATAGTTTTATCTTATCTCACGTTAAGTATTATTAAGCAAAATTGTAAACAGAATGCAGTTAATATTAAATACTTTCATTTATAGGACATTGTTAAAATATATGCACAAATCAATAAAGGATAAGATGACAATCTTTCATATAATAAATCAAAACTGAGTTGACAGCGCATCTGTTCTGGCTGGTTCAGTACTAATGGAATTCATATTACAGTTTATTCAGAACAGTTGACTTGCCATCTAGCGCAGATTTTGTACAGGATACGTTAAAAACCTAACTTTCTTGTTCAAATCCCAAAACCGTAATTTTTTTAATTCCAAAAAGTAGATTTGAAAGCAAGAATGTAAACTAGATATTCATCAAATTCGTTTCTGTTACTTTAAGTAGGAAATATTCGCTACCAATTACTGTTCCCAACAGAAAATAACAGTCAATTTTTCAGTCAGCCATTTTTGATTATACAATATACAGTTAGATAGATAGACAGACGGACAACTAGATAGGTTATTTAAGTCACTTACAATTTTACGATTTCTAATTATTTGCAAACTTGTCAGAAATCTAATAAATGAGCAAGGATTATGCAAATTCAGTCTATGGTTACATCGATTAGCTCTATTTTTCCATCAAGTTATAAACTTAGTAGGTCATATTATACAGGGTGGTCCGGTTTTCATTAGCCAGCGTATATCTTTTGAATTATGCAAGATATAGAAAAATTTCATAGGAAAAAGGTTTTTGAATATATTTTCTCTACAAATATAAGGCATTAAGTATTTTTCATGGCCTACTATATTTGAGCAATAATATGTCACTTTGGTTTTTTAAATAGAACACCCTGTATATTTTTTTGGAAAAATACTCTACTTGAAATTGTCTTTACGGCAATATACCACAACCAATGAGTTCTTGTCAGAACGCGCTAAATAACTCAAATAATAGAATTCCAATACGAAACTGTGATTATTGTTTAATTTACTGTATAAATTAATAAATTGAAAATTTTTTATACATACATCTAAAAATGATAGCTAACAAGAAAACTAATTATCTTAGTAAATGTTCAAATTGTTCACTATTACATTCTAAACATTTATTAACTCGAATAATTAAATTTTTTCTAGCATCTTGCAACATGACCGGGGTAAATAGCAAGCAAGCTGCTCATATTTTTGCGATTAACTCTTCAAGATGTTGAAAAGGGGTAGAGTTAGAATTACACTCGATCTTTTAAAAACCCCCAAACAAAGAAATCAAGAACTGACAAATCAGGTGATCGGGGAGGCCACAAAGTCGGTCTCCTATTACCGATCCAGTTCTGACCAAACTCATTATTTAAATAAGTTGTAACATTGATTCCATTAGGTGGTGCAGCGCTATCGTGTTGAAACCATGAGTTTCGCCTGATAGCTAGGATCAGCTAAGAAATGTTGAAATGAAGTTTGCAAAAACATCAAATATCTATTTTGGGTTAAACTGCCATTAAAGAAATACGGACCCGGTATGCGGTCACCTACTACACCTATCCAACACATTCACTGAAAATCGTACTTGTGAACGAGTTTCTACAAATTGTGAAGGATTTCTATCATTCCAATAATGTGTATTTTTTCTGTTAAAAATACCATTTTTATGAAAGTTAGATTCATCAATCCAAATTATACTGTCCAAAAACTCTCTTTCTATACATTCAATATCCATATACATAAACCAACTGGGCTGTTGGTATCATTGGGATGTAATGTTTGAACCAAATGCATCTTAAATGCTTTCATTGAATGACGCCATCAAAACATTAAAAATCTGTCGAAACGTTTAGTTCAGCTGCAGCTTGTCTTGTAGAAACTTTAGGATAAGCTCTAAAGTAGGTCAAAATAATCAATTCACAATCTTCGTTATGTTGTACTTGATTTCTGGTGATAGTTGAAAAGCTACCATTGGACCTTAAAGAATTTTCTAAATTCTTAAATGTATTTATATTTGGTTGTCTACGGTCAGGATATATCTTTCGATATAAAACTGCAGCTTGACGTTTATTGTTGTTTGACCTATGAAGGCAGCATAACATATCAACTTTTTCATTGTTTGAATAATTCATCTCCATTATTTTGCGCGAAACAACTATTAAGAACACAATAATACTTTTACTTATTAATGTGACAGATAATTGTGAATAAACAACTGAAATACTGCAATGGTATTTGTTAACAGAAACAGACTGCTATTGAAATTTTATTATTTAGGTTATTTAGCGCACTTTGAATAGAAATCATCGATTGTGGCATATTGCCGTAAAGACAATTTCAAGTACAATATTTTTTCAAAAAAATATACAGGGTGTTCTATTTAAAAAACCAAAGTGACATATTATTGCTCAAATATTGTAGGCCATGAAAAATACTTAATGCCTTATATTTGTAGAGAATATATATTGAAAAAACTTTTTCCCATGAAATTTTTCTATATCTTGCATAGTTCAAAAGATATATGCTGGCTAATGAAAACCGGACCACCCTGTATATCCAATAAAAGAATTTCAAAACATAAACTCGAATATAAGAATATTTATTTATACAAAATAATTCATAATGGAGTAACAATAGCAATATACTTAATAAAGGAACCGTTTTCTAGCCAAAGTAGTACTACGTTAGCAATTTCTCCTTATCAATTTTAGGCAACTACAAACAACGGTGTACTACGTTTAATTGAAGGATTTAAGTGTGTGCAAAATAAATTATAAACTTTCGGTTTGATATATGCCAAAAAATGTACGTTGGTAAATCCAAAACAAATAAGTATACAATAGGTTCTGTGGAGTGTGATTAATTAAAATAAATAAATTTACCTACACCATAATTAATGTGTTGGGTACGGATGAATCAGGATCAGGGAAGAGGAATTATAGAAATTCTGATAAAATAAGCTCTCATTAAAACTACTATAGTGTTTATAAAATGGATTACACACGCTTAAAACGTTCGATACAGCCTCCGTTTTTAAAAAAACAGCAGTAGACCTAAAGAGACACCACAGATCAATAACAGACAGACATATCATAAAAAATAACAATTAGGTTACAAGGACTAGGCATTGTTCTCCAAACACGGCGTCTCTTCGAGCTAGGGATCTGTAAGAATAATGATAAATGTTGAAATAAGTACTGGTCCGAAGTATATGACGGCGATAAGATTCGTGTTTCCAGCGCTCTATAAAAGAGAATATGTCTTGATTACATGTTATAAGGTATTTTAGAAAAATCAATAATTTTGTATAATGTGAATATCGCTAGGGTGCGCTAGCTACTAAAAAATGCATTCGATTATACGAATTTTCACCTTTCAGTATCAGGAACTCAGAAAAGTAAGAAGGTATATTTGTACCTTTTAGTTGATGGCGTGCTCTAGTGATGTGTGCTATTATATAAAATTATTGATTTCTATAAAAAGTAATTATGTAGAGGAATCTGTAATTTCAGCAGTGCACTCTGTTGCTCAATAGCATAATTTTGCATAATAATAGAACATAAATATTTTCTATAACCGTTTATAGAAAACTGTTTCATATCAGAGTAACCTAGTAAACATTAGCAAAACTTGCTTGGATTTATATAAACAAATAGAAAACTGTAATCGAAATACTGTATTTTAGACTAATTCGTCTATTAATTGTATGAGACCCCAACTATATAATAACTATATTAAATTAAACTAGTCAATAAATTAAATTATACATTTAGTTAATTTTCGTTTCTCTCACGAGATTTTAAAAGTTGTCACGTTGTCAAAGTAGAAACCATTTATTAAGTTGCATAAATTAGTAACAACTACTTAATTGATAACCTGTCAGCATAGCTGTAATTGTTGTTGACCATCGAGTATGCATTGTATACTCACGACCACCCTGTGTCATTTGCCGCCTCTTTGCAGATTAATTTTGGTTGTCGTACTCACTAGTTTTGAAAACTTGTTTGCTAAAATGGATCAATATTTTATAAAATGTAAACTGATACGAGAAAACTTTAAATGCAAACTACAACATACACGTCAATAATCATATTTTTATATCACGATTTTTACAGTGCAGTAGTGCACACAGTTTAAAAGGTTACTTTGTGCGTTTCTGATTCATGTTTTATTGCTAATACAGATAAAGCTGATATATAGCCTTTCTTGGCTTACAGATGACCGCAAACAATTTTTTATAATTTTCAGTTTTGAAAAAAAAAAGTTCGCCCGTAACCACTGTAACTAGTGACGTTAAAAATTTGCGAATTCTTCAATTTGGAAATGGTGATGATACATTATTTTCAAAAATATAATTTTTGTGTATTTACATCATCAGGTGCTAAATGGGTTTTATAACTTTTATAAAAAAAATTGTCATATTGCTAATTGCAGTGCCATGCCCCGAAGGGGGGGGGGACTATTTTTCTTGAAATGTTTAATTACTAAAAACATAGTTCTCAAACACCAAAAAAGTCTTACACAAGAACAAGGTGAAATCTAGGCGCCGTTTTTTTAATTTAGCCAAATAATCAATGACGTTTTCAATATTAACAGAAATTTCTCTGCAAATATTTAGAAGGGCTAATACATTTACTTTTCAAAGGTACGTTTTCAACCTTCTTGAAATTGAAAAGCCTATGACGTTCTTCTGAATTGTTATAATTATATTTCATTTTATTAGTCTCTGTATTAGTAAATCCTACCAATAGGGTTAGGCAATTGCTATCTAGAAACATAATTTTTAGGTTACATGCATTTTTGTTGTAAAGTAGAAATATTCTTGTATCTTATACTGTTCATACTCAATAGCTGTCAAATTCAGTAGGGCCGTTTTAAAAGGTTAGAAATATCATCGTAATTTGATTTTAAATTATTACAGTTTTATGATTAAATTGTTTTGATTAATAACGTATTATACTGGCGCTGATGATCTCATCGTCTGATTGCAAAAACAGGTTACATGCAAATTGTGCTGATTCAAATAATTAAAAAGTTGCAGTTTCTGAGCTTATTCAAACCATTCTCTTAATTCATCTGTCCAAAGCTTGTCGATGATGTCTCAAATTATTTTATGAAGGGAAGATTTATTTCTTAGAAAGCACTTCGTACTTACCATCCAAACAATCAACATCCAACTTGAATAGATTAGCTACTCTTGAAAATAGGTTACCGAATAGACTAAAAGTATTCAAGCGTGTTCCGATAATATCCTACCCAATTAGTTATTTTTAATTTTAGGGGCGCAAGTCCCCCAGATCGACAACTTTATGTTGGAAATACGTATCTTGAGAGTTTCGAAGTCAAAGTAGATAGTGGCATTATTGGTGTCCGCATTAGCTACAGTCAGCAATCACTCACTAAGTATTTATGAAAATCTCTAAAACTATAGTCGCGAAAATTTGCAAATAACCAAAGATTTTGAATTCATAGCTTGAACTGATAAAACAAACCTATAGTACGTCTGTGTAATTAGGTTAAAAATTTAGCTAAGTAAATTTGTGATATATTTGATTTTTAATATTTGCTTAAAAATGTCTATTATCTATTTGTAGTAAATACGTCTGTGTAATACAAGTAAAAACACAACCGTGACATGTTTATATGTTATCGTTTTTCAATTAATGTAAAAGTATAGCTGCAGTTTTGTTTTAATACATTGGTTTGCAACTACCTACAGGCATGATTGAAAATTCTAGTCATTTAACATTTGATTTTAGAAACCTCCCTTTCAGCTAGGAGTTTTAAATATGTCTCCTAGTGTTTTTATAATTAAGGTTTGTTTTATGTTTAAGGAATATTGCTTAACGACTTCACAGTTAAATTTTAAGCCAGAATTACTCTCATCTCAGGCTTTGGAACGCTTCTGTTATTTTTTTAGAGCCTTTCCCTTGCAATCCTGCGAGATCGAGTGGTGTTCAAAATATTTCCCGATTAAGACAGATTTCACACACGATAGTATTTCGGGATCTTCTTCAAATACTTGCGCCACCCATCTCACTAAATTAGTCGGCAACCATTTTTGTTAATAAAGTCGAGGTTTTCGGTATTTTACCGAAACAGGATTTTGAGCGGAATACTTCACAGAGTTTTTTGTGGATTACGGACTAGATTTTTCGAGGCCAAAACTGTACGTAGCAACGTTCTTTTGTTTGATGTCGTTACCACAGGAAATGTAATAAATATTTTTAAAAATGGGTAATTTTTTGGACTTTCATTGATCAATATGCTTGTAACATATTTTTGCGCAAAGAAAATTTTAAGCTCGATTTAGCACTTCAAATATTAATTATATTATTCCTCGCTATTCTTAATTGTCATTTGAAGTATTATTATGCAAGTATGCTTTTATATATCGGTATGCGGCAGTATAATATTTATTTATTTTTTAAACTCTCGATAATAGCGTAATTGTTGTCCGCAATCGTATTTCTAAACGCACCCGCTTATATCAAGTTTTCGTTACCTAGCGACCTTGTCAATTTCGACGTTCGTTAACTGGTTAGTACGTTTTTGGATTCATTCGCATCTGTTACCTCCAAGCTATAAAATTTACTCTAAGATACACAAATCGAATTTGCAAGTGGCATTAGTGCTTTGTGGTTAAGAAATCGTAATCAAGTGAATACGAATACAATTTATCAAAGGTTTCTAATTTTTATTTAAATGTTATTTTCAAAAGTATATCTTTATCCTTAGCGTATTCAATCGCGACACACAAGTTTCAACTTTAATTATTTAGGGGTCATGAACAGTATAGGATTGTTTGCTGTTAGTTTTAATAAATGGCTGAAGTAAAATTTTAGGATCTGAAGATAAACTTCATTGTAGCTCTGCAGAATAATTTTCAACGTGTTAGATTTATCAACTACGGCAATATGAAATTTTTGTTTTGGCCTTGGAGCTGGTAAATTCTTAAACTTGCTTTTCTTTAACAATTGGTCTACGTGAAAATGTTGTGTATATTATTAAAATCTGTTCGATGTTTTTGAACGTCTATTTAAAGATCTTTAGTTGTTTGTTCATAAATACGACATCTGTGTTTGTGCTGATAGGAACTTTATAAAATCTGAATGGTTAACATACTTTATAATTTGACATTTGCTTATTTGAACACTAAAACGTGTTAAAATTGAAACTACGCTAAAGATACCATTTTTAACATATTTTTATTAGAGGCTGTAATATAATTTGTTATTTATGTTTTTATATGTCCGACCTGAATTTAGTGAGGTTAAAAATAAATCGTAAACAATTTTTAGTGACCGAAACAATGTCTTTGAGAAATAATTTAATTGATGGAAGTTTATGGAAAATTGTTGAATACTAAAGCTTGTAGTTATTTACTTTTGTGACATTTTGAAAGTTTATTAATTTTTGTCAATTAACATAGTCACCCAAATTCTAGGCCGTTATTTAGTATGATTGGTGACTGATATGATTTGATTTATATGGTATTACAAATATACATAGTATTTAATGATTGCTGTAGTTTTGAAATTCCATTAGTGTAATTAATTAACTATGAATAATGAGCTGGCGCGTCTATTATTTGAATGGACTGTATTGCGAAAGATAACAAAACACGAGCTTTAGATACGAGATCTGTATGCGTGTAAAAGACAAACAATAATGTATAAAGTCATTCACCAACATTGACCTTTGTGTGTTGTCCTCATCGTTGTTGCTGCAATGCCCCGGAGGAGTCGATTGAGTGCACTGGTTACAAGGCACTATAGTTCATTGTTTGTAGAGGTTACCCGGTAACTCAACACAACCGTTCCGGTGCTGGATCGGAAGAAGAGTCGTCGACAAACTTGACAAAACTACTTTCACACGCGTTACACTACAAGAGGGGCAAGCGCACTGCATAGTTTTGTTCCACAATATAGTTTAAAGTTTTAATTAATACGAAACATTCTGCCCACCAAAAATAGCTTTGGGCTATATTTTTTTTTCTTAAACTTAACACGAAAATTTTAATTTTGAACGAGTCTTGTATGTATGTAGAACTAAATGAATATAATTATGCTTACGAAACTATAATAAAGAACACTAAAATAATCAATATTTATTATTGAGACGGCAATGGGCATAATTTGACCATTGGGTTTTTCAAATTGCATCGAAGTTTTTACGGTGGCTACACGAGTTACCCCATCGCTTCCTAGATGAAGCTCTATAATTCTGGCGAGTCTCCAATTTAAAGGAGGAACACCCTCTTCCTTGATGAGCACCAATGTACCAATGTCAACGCTGTCAGTCTCTTGGACTTGTACCACCGACCACGTTGATACAATTGGTGTAAATACTCATTGTGCTATCGAACCCAAAAACTTTGTGCATGGCCTGAATCAACTGCCAACGAGACAACCTAGAAATTTTCAAATGAGACAAGTCTGGGCCCGTAGGTGCTGTCAAGGGTTCTAAAGTTAAAAAGTGACTTGGTGTCAGTGATGAAAGATCATTGGTACTCGAACTCACGCTGCACAAGGGTCGTGAATTCAACAATGCCTCAATATGTGTGATTAAAGTATGAAACTCTTCGTACGTGAGCACTTGATTTCCAACGACACGAAATAAGTGAGTTTTCACCGATTTAACGTCGCTTTCCCAAATACCTCTAAAGTGAGGGGTAGACGGAGAGTTAAAATGCCACGAAATGGCTAACGATTCTACACAGTGTCCGAAATCCTTTAAAAGTGGGCGACTAGCGCCGACAAAATTTGTGCAGCAGTCGTTGAAAATGTATTGACACCGACCACGACGAGCAATAAAACGACGAAGGCACGCGATAAAGACATTAATCGACAAGTTTGATATGACTTGCAAATGAAGAGCCTTAGTGGCGAAGCAAACAATCACGCAAACATATGCTTTGCAAGTTTTGGTGGCTCTTGCATGATGGATGTTAATCGTAAACGGGTCGGCAAAATCGATACCGACGGAACTAAAGACTTCGGCTTTAGAAACACGAAATGAAGGCAATTCACCCATAACTAGACTAACAGGAATAGGGCGAAGACGACAGCAATGATAGCACTTAGATAGTATTCTACAAACTGCGCGAAGAGATGAGATGAACCAAAATTGTTCTTGAAGCTAGTACATCGTTGTGTTTACTCCCGAATGTAAATTTTGTGTGTGCACTTGTTTAATCAACAAATCTGTGATACGATGTTGATTGGGTAATACCGCTGGATGTTTTGCGGAATCTGGAAGACTGGAGTGAATCAGTCTCCCGTCTAGTCTTAAAATGTCATTTGGATCAATAAATAAGCCTAGACGTTGCAGATGTTTAGACAAAGGCTCGCCTTGACGAACGGCTTCGATTTCAACATTAAGTGAACTAAATTGGACCACCATAACAATAACCATAGGAGCAGCGTGAAGCTCCACCGACGATAAGAATATCGAATTGATGGTACCTTTTCCAATTATAAATATTCTCAGACAATAAGCGACTATGCGTTGAATTTTGTGTAACGACGAAAATTTGTTTGATAGGTCTTCCAGCCAAGTTGATTCTACAGTAACCATAAAAGTAATGCGTTTCTCCTCAGAAGATGCTTTCAGAGAAAGAACGAGCAATTTTGGCAAAGGCCAATTTTCTTCAGACAACGACAAAAATTCAGGACCTGCCCACCATAGCGGATGCGCGAGCAATATCGAAGGAAATAAATCTCTGGTAGCACAATCAGATGAGTTGTTTGAAGAACTATTGTAATTCCACTGTTCGGGAGAAATACGTTCTTGGATGTAACTAACACGGTTAGCCACGAACATTTTTAAACGATAGGCAGGTGACTTAATCCAAGTGAGAGCGACAGAAGAATCAGTGTAGCAACAGATTTTCTCAAAGGTTACATTTGAATATGTAGTTTTAACAAAATGTACTAATTTAGACAAAAGTACGGTAGCACATAGTTCTTAGCTTGGGTATAGACAAACATTTCAAAGGAGCGACCTTTGTTCTAGCCATAACAAAGTGAACAGATACTTTTCCTGACGGAAATACTAAACGAAAAAATGCAATAGTCGAATATCCTTTCTCGGACGCGTCACAAAAACCATGTAGTTGTACACTACAGGCTTCATCAATAGGGATATAGCGAGGAATTTGGATTGAATCAATATATGAAAATTCAGCAACAAATTTTTTCCAAAATATGACAATAGATTCAGGAGGATCATCCCAATCCAACCCCAACACCCAAAATTGTTAAATGAGTTGTTTGAGTGAAAAGGTAACTGGTGTACTAAATAATAGAGGATCGTAAATCCTAGCAACTGTCGAAAGTAAAATCCGCTTGGAAAGACGATTTTCTAAAGGCTGCATTTCAAATGAAAAATTTTCATCTATCGAGTGCCACTGAAGACCAAGCACCTATACGGTAAGCTAAAGATCATTTGCGACTAGACTTGGTTTTACTTATTGATACTCAGTAGGAATGTCTTCTAACAGTAGTGGACTCTTGCTTGCCCATTTGCGTAGTTTGAAGCAGCCAGCACGTAGTAGTTCAATGAGTTGACGTTTTAGTTCATCAGTTGCCTAGAGCGTGGACGACCCAGTCAATACATCATCAACGTACAAATTATTTCTTAAAGCATGAGCAGCCATTGGGTAGCTACTTTCTGCTAGTTCAGCTAGCTTTAAGATAGTACGAATGGCGAGAAAAGAAGCGGATGAAACTCTATATGTAATTGTGTTCAACTGATAGGTTGAAATTGGTTCTAAAGAATCCCATCGCCATTGTATCAATTGATAAGAACGATCCGTTTGTGATATCAATATCTGTCTGTACATTTGTTTTATGTCACATACAAAAACAAACTTCGGAACAAAAGTATTTTTACAATATCATTCTGGAGCTTAGGTCCAGTGAATAAGGTATCATTCAATGAAATACAATTCGAAGCTCGAGTCGAAGCATCAAAAACAATTCTCAATTTAGGTTTATTATTTTATAGTTTGAACACGGCTTGGTGTGGCATAAAATACGCATTATTGTCAACTGGAGGCATTGATAAAAGCGACATGCGACCAGATGCTTCGTAATCACGCATGAAATCTACATACAAATTTCGCAAGTCTGGATTAGTTTCGAGATGACGCTCTAGTGACAATAGACGTTTAATGGGAGGCTCACGCCGAACCTACCATTGGGTAAACGATACAACGAGTTATCAAAAGATTGTTGAGCAAAGTCATCTTCTGGGGACGACAAACTCTTCGAAGAAATGTTTTCAAGTTCCCAAAAATGTTTCAAATTAATATCCATACAAGGATCGACGGATACGAAAAACGAATGAATACGATTGGTTGAAATGGAGTCGACGGTAACAAATATTATGTAACCGAATATGGTGTTGACAGCAACAGACGAAATTTCTTTGCCATCAATTTTCCTATTGAGCAAAATACGACTGGCAACATCAGAGCCCAATAACGTTTGCACTGGAGAAGGATATCTCCAGTTTTTGTCTGCGAGTTTTATATTTTCCAAATGAGACCAATACGATTAAATATACTTGTTTGGAGGATTACCGCAAATAGACGGCAAAACCATTAAGTTCATTTTCAAATTGTTGTCCGCGGGGACCGAATCATATTCCTGAATGGGACAAATTGTTCCAGATATCACACCTAAAGTTTGGTGTGAAGTCTGGCCCAAACCAGAAATAGGAATCAAAGAAGGACGAGACGATATACCATTAGACTTACGACAAGACTTTGTAATAAATGAAATTTGACTCGCTGTGTCTACTAGAGCACGAATAATTTGAGGTTGATTTCTCTTGTCGAGAATTTCCAGACAAACCGTGAGTAGCAGAGCTAGACAAGTTGTCGCCTCAGACCCAACTATTGTAGTACAAGTAGCATTATCAGACGAACTGGTTTGCAAATTTTCTTCACAAGTTGGAGTTGAAGAAGGTGGTGACGTAGTAGTCGACGGCACAAAATGTAACAATGTATGATGATTTTTATTGCAAGTTTTGCACGAAAATTTTGCCGGACAAGACGACATATTATGATTTGGTCGAAAACAGTTCAAATATAACCGAAAAGGTTTGGCTTGCTCGTGACGCTTGTTGGGAGACAATTTAAGAAAGTGCTCGCACGAATACAACACATGATTTTCCTTGCAACGAATTGTTCTTAAGAGAAGTGTTAATCTCAGCTAAGAATTTCTTAGACTTTAATTCAGAATTCAAACGAGTGAGACCTTGTTTATTAATAGTACCTTTAGGCACTTTCGGCTGTTTGCTTGAGACACGATTCTCTAAGGCTACACATTGTTTCGACAAAAAGTCTTTGACGCAATTGAATGTAGGCACATCAGTAGAATTGAAATGCAATTCGAATCGTTTACGAGTTTCCTCATCGAGTTTATATAATAAAAGATCTACAAAAACAAAATCCCAATTTTCAACATCAAATTGTAATGATTCCAAAATCGATGTTTTCTGTGAAACAGTCAATTAAATTTCTAAGTTGTTTTATATTTTCAGCATGCATAAGCGGGTAATTTTTTATTAAACCCCAATAGTGATTAGCAATAATGTCAATAATTCACCCGATAAGCTTGAAAGAAGGTAGGAATGCTTTTCATGTCCGTTAAATGCGGTTGTTTATCTATCAAAACATCAAACATATCCTTGAAGGTTTTAAAGTTTTTAGGGTCATTATCAAAACGTGGTAGAGTGATTATTTGTAATTTTACTCTAAGTGCAAAAATATTGTCTTGTCGAGTTGTGTTACTCGCAAGCGAAGTTTCCACTTCAGCAGAAAATTCTTCTTGCTCTATCAAAAGGATGGAATAATATTCATCATCTATCTTTCGACACAAATTTTCTAACGCACCTTGCAATTCCGGTTTTGTGTTTACAAATACACTAACATACCTTTCAGTAAAATTCTTGTAAATAGATTCAACCATTCAACATTTCAACTTAAATAATTTATGTAAAGAATCATTGTATTGTGCCTTCTCAGAAAGTTCGAAAATTTCATTAATCCTAGCAGGATAAAGCCTTAGTAAAGTTATAGAAGTATGTGGGGTATTTGAGTCAGGTATTTTGTATGTAAATAACAAACGACAATTATTTCAATTAACAACGACCAATAATAAGCTTATTGCATAAATTCAATCACCGAAAATGATCCAATAAGGTCATTACCCAATTTGTAGTGTAAAATGCGAAATAAATAGTTCGATACCTAAATAAATTTAAATCTTCCTAATGCATTTTAGAAAGCTTATTTTAAGCGAATATGCAACCCAACTGTACAAAATGCTAGAAGGTTGTTTATTTATTTATAGAATACCCTAACGGCTAGTCATTCAAAACAAGAAATGTAGCTAAAACTGTTTAGTGGTTATATAAACCCTAAAGAAGGCCGGTACGTATAACGGCAAAAACAGGAATGGTGTTTCCAGCTGTACATAAGTCAAACAAATTGACCACCAGGCAGGTAAACGAAATTATACAATAGAACTATTTGAAGCTTTTGCCAAGATTTGCAAAAAGTTTTCTATACGAACGATTTTTACTATATCTGTAAATGATTAATAATACTCTCTAACTAAATTATCGATAAATCTTAATATATATAATCAAAATAATAATCAATAAATAATAGACAACTTGTGTATCGAATTTTTGTATATAAATAAGTACAAATTTGATGCGAATATTTGCTAATTGAAGTTTTACATACACACAAGCTATATAACAAAACCAATTAAATTTATTAACCATGGACTGGTTCTATCACGCCAAGAAAGATCAAATTGTAATTAATTAACTATGAATAATAAACTGACGCGTCTTATCATTTGAGTGGACTGTATTGCGAAAGATAACAAAACGCGAGCTTTAGATACGAGATCTGTATGCACGTAAAAGACAAACAATAATGCATAAAGTCACTCACCAATATTGTCCTTGGTGTGTTGTTTTCTTCGTTGTTGCTGCAATGCCCCCGGGGAGTCGATTGTATGCACTGGTTACAAGGCACTATAGTTCATTATTTGTATAGGTTGCCCCGACACAACCGTTCCGGTGCTGGGTCGGAAAAGAGTCGTCGACAAACTTGGCAAAACTACTTTCGCACGCGTTACACTACAAGAGGCGCAAGCGCATTGCATAGTTTTGTTTCACAATATAGCTTTGAGTTTTAATTAATACGAAACAATTATAGTTATAATTGTGGTACGTTTGCCAAAAGTAAGGGTACATTTAAGAGATTGAGAATTATGGTTATTCCATGAGTTTAAGTGATTGGTATAGTAACAACTATGCCTTTTTATGGTGAGACGCAAACAGCAGTCTTTAGTCTTTACCAATATCATGTATTTTTATTTCAGATATTGAGTTTCGAATTTTTATACGGTTACTCTCGTGACCATGGTTACGTAATTTATCTGTAGGTTCCTACACTTTCCTCTCAGGTGTTCTTACATTATAGTTAGTTTTTAAAAATGTAGTAGTATCCAAGACTTATTCGTCACAATATCTTCCATCTCCCACTCCTGTCTCATAAAAAACCGCTGAAGTTAGGGGTCAGAGTTAGACCGCGGACCCCAAAGGATTTTGACGGAAAACTTTCACCTCATGTGTTTTGTGGAGCATCGTAGTACTTTCTGCGGTTCTTCATACTTTCTTTAGAGATAGTTTTACTACCTGTGCACAATCTTTGAGGTAAAGGTAAAAAAACATTACAATCTCCCCAACTATAATGCCAGAACTGTGAGCATCTAAATAAAGTCCATAGAATGTATACAATTTTTGTAATCTTCTTGGTTAGTTACATCTGTTTTTTCACTTCCTATTGGAATTATCACACCAACACTTGTTAAAATATTTTCATGGCTGAGTAACCGTTCTCAAAAATGTAATATCCGGTAATCAAAACAGTACGTACAGCTTTTCTTATACACAGTGCCACGAAAACTTTTTTTAGTTATTTTCGATAGTACTTGTTTATATACTGTCATTTACTTTCGTCTAAATTCCTCTTTCACGCGCTGCATACAAATTTTGCGGCATGCTTAATTCCTATTTTGAAATAATTTAATATGGCCATGAACAAAACATTAATTCGAAGTTGTTTACTCTATGAAACAAATTTGGCACCAAAGCGGTTGAGGCGGCGCACAGTGGGACCGATGGAGTTTCTAACGCGACAAAATTATTTTTTTAAGCATCATGTATCATTACTTTAATGTATAAATAATACAACAAATGTTACTCTTAATAATTATCAGAAGCACTACTGTCACTTTCTTCAGTGATTTTGGCTAATATTTCAATGTCTGGGGCTTTCAATAATTTCAGAACTTGAGGAGTAAGACCTTTCCTTGTTTGATGGTGTGGTACCATTAGACTTGTAATGACTAGGTCTGAAGACACTAGTAAATGGTGTTGTATGTCAATATTTGTGTTGATTCTCGAAGACTTCCGCGAATGGCCTTCACGAAAGTTTCGAAATTCTTTATGTCGAAATTCTTACACATCTACACTGAATTGACCGATTGATATTAAAAATTGTTTTATTATGGTTGGGCCATGCATTAGGATTTTGTGAACTGTTACCGGCGTGGGATACCAATTGCAAAGGGAAACATATGTTAGCAGTATCATTGCAGTATCGCTTACATTCCTCAACATTTATGTTAAATCCTGAAGATAACACTGAAAGAATTACCGCAAATCGTTCTATTAATGTCAAGTTCATTCCGGTAATTTCAAATGTCAAACCGCTATTTTGAAAAAACTTCTTGCAGAATTCCCATCATTAGTGTTTCCTTCAACTTGCTTGGGAGTGTCCAGTAAAAGGCCTGTTTTTGTTCTAAATTCGTGAATAATTTTTTTTTGTGAGGCAACAATTTTTTTTTGTCTTGATCACGAGCTTGCCATTTTTTTATCTCTAGTTTATAACTGATGTGTAATATACATTCCATAAAGCGAATATTTGCATGTAAAGTAGAAAGACCCCATGAAAAAGTCTGCTGGTTACACGGTTTGTTCCTCACTAGATTTAAATTATTTATGTCTCTTGATGTACTGCCACAAATATAGCATCTTTGGGTGAATTTATTGGAAGCTAACGCATTGCAGATCTTTCCATCGACCATGGTTTCTAGAAATTCGTAAGATATTTCGATGGTAACGTCTTTAAAATTTATTTTAGCGTTGGTTATGTTATCAATCTGGGATTTAATATAATTAAATCCATTCAAACCTTCCTCATAAGTTTCCTTAATAAAGCGAAATCTTATTGGTCTGCAATATTTCGTTGAAGATGGTTTGGGATTATGCCAAATACTAATTCTTATATCATCGTTATGTAACAGTAGGTAAATAGGGCCGGTCCTAATTCAAAACGCGACAGACGTATTTTCCATGTGTAAAATACGTCTGTCACGTTTTGAATTAGGATCGGCCCTATATAATTTCAATGTAAAATAGTTGTGAAAACATTTGAATGTAAAATAGTTGTGAAAACATGAATTCTTTTATGCTTTCAATGTAAAAATACGTCTGTCACGTTTTGAATTAGGACCGGCTTTATATTACTTTCAATGAAACACACACGTATGTTGAAAAAAATGTAAGTGCAGAGAAGAATGTGTGTAGCTGTTTTGAATTCGGTTTTCTAGCGAGAAGTTACACGTGCACCGTTTTGAATTAGGATCGGCGTTATATACTTTTAATGTAAAATGTGAAAACCTGAATTCTTTTCAAATGTAAAATACTTGTGGGCACGTTTTGAATTAGGATCGTCTTTATATTACTTTCAATGTAACACACGTATGTTGAAAAATGTAAGTGCAGAGAAAATGTGTGTAGATGTTTTGAATTTGGTTTTCTAGCGAGACAGTATGACAGATGCAAAAAAATATCGCATTCAAGTCAATTGTGTCTTTTAATTAAAGTGGTTTCTGATTTATGTTTAGAGGCTGCAAATACACACTCTTGTGATAGGTTGAAAAGTGGGTTGGCAAAGTACGCAGATGGTGGTAATCTGCTATATAAGGAGATTGCTCCTAATATTAATTTAATTAGTCAAAGAAAAGCAATATGGATTTTAATACTCTTAATAAAACCACATATCGCAAACCTTATGTAAATTCAAAAGATCTTGTAGTGAATAAGAGGTTTGAAGTTTTAAAAGTGGAAACAATCAAGACAAAATATGGAGAAAGAGTATTAGTGGAAACAGAAGAGTTCAAGAGTATATTGCCATTGAGATATTTTGAATACCTTCAAGCACATGGAGTGAAACAATTAAATGAAAGTATTGGCTCGAACAAACACGTATACATAACTAGTAAGGGATCGATCGGTCTAACTGTCAACATAGAATTTTCAGAATAATATGTCACTAATTTAAGAAATTAGTTTATTATTATAACACATCTAAGTCGATTGTATAAAGAATGATGTATCAAATTAAAGTGGGTTCTGATTTATGTGCGTTTTACTTTGAGTTTACTACCTTGTTTATAGAAAGTCTTGTTTCAAAAGAAACTTTTATAAAATACTTTTTATTTTACAAATTGTTGAATATATTGATCTAACTATTTATAAATGAAAAGTATTTATTAACTCCGTTCTTGAAGTATCTGCTGCTCCCTCGCTGTTAGTTCCTCTCTTTTTGCTTTATTATTTCTAGTTCCAAATCTATACGACGCAGTAGCTTCTCTCCACGCTTTTAAATGCGTTAAGCAACTCTACTGTGTCATCTTCGTAGGATTTGTCATCTTCACCGCAAACAGCCATATTAGATTCTGTACATAACTTTTTCATAGTCAACATGTTTTTGCCTGATCTGTGAGCATAACATAAAAGATTATTGTAGGTTCACCTTTTCTTTTGTATACTACCTGATGTTTCTGAGAGGACCAGAGTGTGTCAACGATCCTACGATAGCCTCAGAATTTCCAGAATGGTTTTTTGATCTAATGTAACTTATAAATTAGTACTGTTTTAAAAACACATGTATAAATGTGAAAAAAGCACTTACCGTGATATATCTATTACGTCACTATCAAAAATAGCATCAGTGTTGAATTGAGGCGAAGAACAGCCGAAAACTTCTTTAATCACGTCTTCGTCAGAATGTAATATAAATTGCTCTAGAACTTTTACGTTGGTATTATTACAATTTTTGATTGATGACATCATCATTCATCATTTTGTTTTCGACCTTACTTAAGGTCGGTTTGACGCAGCTCTAACTTCTTTTCTATTCTGTGCTAATCTAAAAAGCTTTACATACCCTTCACAACCTAAATTTCTAATAATTTGACTAATATAGTTTGGTCTAGGTCTTCCTATATCCTTCTATCTTTTTCCTATCCACCTGGCTCTACATAGATATTAGCAACCTGATGTTTGTTAAAGAACTCTAACATGGTCACATAATTACCATTTATCAGGAAATGAAATATAACCTGGTTATCCGCTTCAAAAAGGAAAAGTGTTAAATTATATGTTATGGTAAGGCTTAAGCAACGAAACGCTACCAACATGCCAGACCGCTAACTAATTGTGAGTTATGTCATGGTGACATTTAGTTACCTGATTTTTTTTTTTTTTGTTTTGTTTTCGAACTTACTTAAAGTCGGTTTGACGCAGCTCTAAATTCTTTTCTATTCTGAGCTAGTCTAAAAAGGTCTGCATACCCTTCACAACCTAGGTCTCTAATAATTTGACTAATATAGCTTTGTCTAGGCCTTCCTACTCTATTTTTATTTGGTAGTCTATAATCTAAGACTTTACTAAATAGTCCCTCATGTCTTAACTGGTGCCCTATCATTCTATCTCTCCTGCTCTTTAATTGTTTCCACATACAGGGTTCCTCACCTATCCTTCTATAAACTTCCTCGTTTGTTACTCTATCTGTCCAACTAATCTTTAACATTCTCCTATAACACCAAGTTTCAAAAGCTTCTATCTTTTCTTATCTACTTCTTTAATTGTCCAAGTCTCACTACCATATAGTAGAACGCTCCATACGTACGACTTTAAGAAACTTTTCTATTATCTAAACTAATACTATTAGCTATTAGTAAGTTTTTCTTTTTTAAGAACATTTTTCTAGCTTGAGCTATTCTAGCTACTATATCCCTTCTGCTACGTCCATCCTTTGTAATTATACTACCTAAATAGCAAAATTCATCTACCTCCTCTAACTCGGTATTACCTATTTTTAATTTTGGTTTAGAACTAGGCTGTAACTCACTTGTCATTATCTTTGTCTTTACTGAGTTAATTCTCATACTATAGTTACTCTGTAGTATCTCATCTAAAATATTTAAAAACTCTCCTAACTCTTTTCTAGACTCTGCTATAATGGCTATATCATCTGCAAAACGTAACATGTCTATTTTCTGTCCCTGTACACTAATACCTATCTCTTTTCTCTCTCTAGCTAAGTTTAAAGCTTCCTCAATATAAACATTAAAAATCAAGGGAGACAGTATACAACCCTGTCTAACACCATTTCTAATCTTAGCTTCCTTTTCTATTTCATCCAATCTAATTACTGATTGATGACAAGTTACTCATTTTTTTTAAAAGTTGCTAGTAATAGTAACTAATAATTATACAAGAGATCTGATTGAATACTGTTGGTAAAAATCTACGTGAAGTATTTATATTAAATAATAAACTGATCTGTTAGAAAAAATTAAAAATTTGCATCGTTTTCTGAAAAAAATTCAGCTCTGTAATCTATTCTAATGAACAAAACAGTATGTAAGCGAATATAATTATACCTCAGCAGAAATAATAAAACCCTAAAATTAATTAATTTCGTTTTAGATTACCGCTGACATAACTTATGCTGTATAAGAAATTTTTTAAAGGTACTGCTCAGCAGAAATAATGAATTAGATTCATTGACTGAAAAAGAAATTGCAATGAATGCACATAATAAAAACCTAAATTAGATTAATTTCGTTTTTAGATTACCGCTGATATAATTTATATGCTGTATAAGAAATTTTTTCAAGGTACTGCTCAGCAGAAATAATGAATTACATTCATTGACTGAAAACAGAAAATTGCAAGAAGGCGCATAATAAAAACCTAAATTAGATTAATTTCGTTTTATATTACTGCTAGCATAATTTATTTTCCATAAAAATTAACAAAATTCACGCACTGGAAAATGTTTTTCTTCAGATTAATTTTTCGTTTAAAAATAATGCAATGCAAATAAATCCCTTTAAGTAGTAATATTTATAGAATAAGTTTTTTTAGATTACCGCTGACACAATTTACATGCATATATATATAGGTAAATTGTGTGAAAATTCTTTAAAGGTACTGTTATATGATAAAACTGCAGAATGTTTTTTTAATACTGGGTTTTTTAAAAAACCATGAGTTGCGTGTACATTATTAAACAAGACGGTTTAATCTAAGACATTTTTTTTTTCAAATTTGCTTTGTTTTTATTTAAAAATATTTCAATGTAATCATAAAAATAGCTCTGTAATGATAATGTATTTTCTGTACACATAATAAATCAAAGGTCGTATAAAAACATTTTTGTAGTAAACGCATACGGAAATGAAAAATGATGATGAATGCATTCCTCAAAGGTCGTATAAAAACATTTTTGTAGTAAACGCATACGGAAATGAAAATGATGATGAATGCATTCCTTTTACAGTTGTTTTGCCAGAGTTTGCATTAAATATGTAAATATTGGAATTGCTTGCATAGCGAATTTATTTATTATAGACACGTACTGAATGCAACTGTGCAATTTTTTAGACTGCATGCACAACTCAAGCTTGAAAATCGTCTTGAATAGAAAACGTAAATAAAGGCGATTTTTTAACAATTGCATTCAAGCAATTCGTTATGCAATTATTTCGATTTGTATGCTATTTTCTTTTACAGTTGTTTTGCTTACGCGTTTTCCGTAAACTCAGATGAATGAACCTTTTGCAGTTGTTTTGCTTACGTCAGATGATATTTTATATAAATAATAATAAATAGAGAAAATACTTGTATTATTAAGTAGTGTATTTTGATTTTATATAGAATCATGAATGCTGAAACCGTATCCGAGATTAGTAGCTCAATTTTGAGATTAACTGTAAAATGCGTGAATCTAATTAAATCAGTGAATGAAATAACGAAACACATTTTAATTATCAAAGCAAATATTAGTATATTGAAGCTTGCTATTAAAAATAAGGTATACGAAGACAATCAACAAGAAAATCCTAGTAGGCTGGAATCTAATTTAGCAAATCTTAAAAGCTACCTTGTACGATTGAGGCACTTGAAACGTACTTTGGAATATCGTGGTAAAGGTGTTGATGCAACGCTTACTAGAGGTCATACTCGAAAAAATTTGATTTGGCATGATGTACAATCATGTTTTGGAAGTCGAATAATTACGGGACTTATTACCAATTTAAATTATAGAGATCCTCTAGTGTTCTTAGACAAGGCGTTCGCTAGTTTTAAACGCAAGATTGTTGCTTGCTTAAAAAAGTCAATGTTGAAAGTTAATGTAATATTTGCCGCTAACTTTGTTAAGCCTACAACTGGTGAAATAGATTTGAAAGCGTTTCCTACTGCAAATCGTCACATCGATATAAATACCAATCTCAAGCTGTGGTATAAGGAGAACGTATTGAACAAGATTTCGAAGCGATTAGAAGAATTTTGCGAGAAAGATTCTGGTTGGGCAATCCAAGAAGTTTTACACTTGAAGGTAAATATAAACAATCATGATCCACTTAAAGGAGGGTGTTCAACGTTTGTACCGGTTCCGGACTTTATAAAAAGAAAAAGCTGTGGTAAATGTAATAAATAACGATCAACATTGCATTCTTTGGAGCTTGGTTTCCGCTTTATATCCTGCTAAACAAAATAGTCAGAGAATATCTAGCTATCCACATTTTGATACAGTATTACGCTACAATTCAATTCAGTTTCCAATCGCATTAAAAGACATAAAAAATTGAGAAGCTTAACAATCTCGCAATTAACCTATATTGTATAGAAAATACTAAAATACTACCATTTTGTTTAAGTGAAAATTTTAAAAAATTGCACCTATTAATCTGTTAGTTTTAAATAATGATTCCTTACAATATTCTCGTCCGACAAATGCTGATGAGAATCACTTTCATTTACTTGGATTAAGGATATGTCAAAATTATTTGCAAAACAGTTGTCTTCACATGAACATAGAAAATTTTTTGTTATAGATGTTTAAATAATTTTAGTACAGCAGCATTACTTAAGCGTCATTCGAATTATTGCGAAAAACAGAATACTTGCTCAATAAGATTACCCGAAGAATCTGAAAAGTATCTAACGTTTAAACATTTCCACTATCAAGAAAAGTATCATTTCTAGTTTATGCAGATCTCGAATGTATATTAGAACCATGCAATGAGTCGGAGGTAGTACTAAACACAGTCTCTTACCAAAGGCATATACCCTTTAGTGTAGCGTATTATTTGAAATGCTCGTATGATAATAAATATTCCAAATTTCAATTGTATCGCGGAAAGGATTGTATAGAATGGTTTGTTGCTCAATTGAAACTGATTTCAGAAAAGACTAATAAAATTTTCTGTAACCCAAAACCTATGAATCCTTTAACAGAAGAACAAAAGTTAGCATTTAAATTTGCCCTTCACTGTTACATTTGCAATAAACCTTTTAGTATAGATGATATTAGAGTTCGCGATCACTGTCACTTTACAGGCGAATTTCGAGGAGCGGCTCATCAAGATTGCAACATCAATTATCATAATTTTTATATGATACCGGTAGTTTTTCATAACTTATCAGGCTACGATTCGCATTTCATTATTAAAAAATTGCGTTAGGGTTTTCAGGTTTGGTAAGAATTCTACCAATAAATAAGGAAAAATACATATCTTTTACAAAATATGTAAATGGTACGAAAGTTACTTTTAGATTTATCGATTCATTCAGGTTTATGGCATCTAGCATCGAAAAATTAGCTTCATACTTAGATGATAATAAAAAATCCATCACCAGGGAAAATTGTAACACCGATAATGAGTTTCAGTTACTTACGCGTAAAGGTATATTTCCCTATGATTACATTAACTCTTGGGATAGGCTCAATGAAACCGATTTACCCTGTAAAACAGCATTCTTTAATCGTTTGCGCAATGAAGAAATCTCAGATGAAGACTACAATCATGCTAAACACGTTTGGCAAACATTTAATATAAAAACACTAGGGGACTATTCAGACCTATATTTAAAAACAGATGTACTGCTCTTGTCTGATATATTTGAAAACTTTAGAAAAACTTGTATGTTCACGTATAAGTTAGATCCGCTTCACTACTTTACGGCTCCTGGTTTAGCTCTAAATGCGATGTTAAAAACGACGAACGTTAAACTCGAGCTGCTTACTGATATTGAAAAATAATGTTTTTAGAACGGGGAATTCGTGGCGGTGTTTCTCAATGTTCGAATAGATATGCTAAAGCAAATAACAAATATATGAATGCAGATTATGATCCAAATTTCGATTCTAAACATTTAATGTATTTTGATGTTAATAATTTATATGGGGCTGCAATGTCTGAATATCTTCCATATGGAGAATTTGAATTTTTAGATGGTACCAGTCCAGATATAGTACGTTTAGACATACTTAATATTCCCGATGATTCTGATGTAGGATATATTTTTGAATGCGATTTACACTATCCAGTATCTTTACATGAAATTCACAGTGACTTACCTTTGGCGCCTGAACATATGATACCACCAGTACCTTCTAATAAATCAAACTTAAAGAAATTGCTTACAACTTTATATCCAAAACTCAACTATATTATTCACTACAAGAATTTAAAATGTATTTAAGCTACGGTTTAGAACTGAAAAGATTCATAAGGTTCTTCGGTTTAAACAAGCTCCTTGGTTAAAAGAATACATTGATTTGAATACGAAATTAAGACAACAGTCAAAAACAGTTTCGATATATGCTTTTATAAAAATATGATAAATTCGGTTTATGGAAAGATGATGGAAAACGTACGGAAAAGGAAAGATGTGAAATTAGTGACCAAATGGGAAGAACGGTTTGGAGCTCGTAGTTACATAGCGAAGCCTAATTTTCATAGTTGCACTGTGTTAGACAAAGATCTAGTCTTAATAGAAATGAATAAATTAAAGGTTTACTTAAACAAACCCATTTATGTAGGTTTCTCTATTCTAGATATTTCAAAACCTATTTATATGAATTTCACTATAGTTATATAAAATCGCAATTTGCTAACAAAGCAAAGCTGCTGTACACAGATACGGATAGTTTGATATACGAGTTTAGCGTTGAAGATATTTACTCTTATATCAAACAAGATATTCATAGATTTGATACTTCCGATTACGACCCTCATAACAAATATCATATTCCATTATCAAATAAAAAAGTTCCTGGTATTATGAAAGATGAAAACAATGGTGACATCATGCTAGAGTTTGTAGGACTTAGATCTAAAATGTACACTTATAGAGTTCAGGATAGGATAATAAAAAGTCAAAGGATCTTCCTTAGCAAGTATTAAGCAAATTTCTTTTGATGATTATAAGAATGCTTTGTTTTATAAACAGACTGTACAGAAACAGCAATGTTTAATTAGATCGGTCAAACATGATGTCTGTACTATTAAACAAAACAAAATTGTTCTTAATCCAAGTGATGATAAAAGAATTCTTAGTACCTTAACCACTGATACTAAACCTTGGGGTATAACTATACATATAGAGATGACTTGTAAAGCTTCAACCACTGGCTCAAATAAAGAATGCAATTTATTTTATCTAGATTAACATATAATATTTTTTAGTTATAAAACTTCAGTGTTATGTTTATACCTGCACAAGTACACCGATTTTCGTTTTTGGATGTATCTAAAAATAGGATACCTTTCAATCTGCCCGAGTTTTTTGAACTATATATATAGTAGTAGTAGTAACCGTTCTGTTTAAAAAAATCCAGTTTGTTACTAACATACCAGTTAGTTTATTTGAGAAATGTATAACAAAACTTTTATTTAAAATTGTCAATGTTTATGGCTGTTTACTAAATCACTTAATAATTCAAACATGTAAAAGATATTGTAAAACATGTAAAAATATTAATAAATAGACTGTGATTGCTAAATGATTTATTGTTTTTTCATAATTTGTAAAGGTACAGTAATAATAATAATAAAGTAATTATAATATTCTTATGCTGTTTGAGAGTGGATTGTATTTGACTATCTTATCATGAAGTATAAGGCAATGACAAGATGTATTTGGCAAAACGTTTCTGCTAGTTTCAAATTCTAATCTAATATCGACAGTACCAGATTTTAACGCTTCGTTTTGTCTAGAACAATCTATGACTACTAATGGTGCAATACTTCGTAAATCTTCAGGATTAAAAAGTGGTTCATTTTCCTTTTCGTAGTATGATTGCTGAAACTGAGCATACATCTCATATAACAACGCAGTCTGTTTATTCTCGAACCTCAAATTTAAGTTATCGTACGGGAAAATTTCTGAATTTAAATATAGTTTCATGTTGGTTAAATAGCAATGATCAAAACGACTGTAGTTGCTCATGTATCTATTTTTTCGGTTGGTTCGGAAACCAACTATCACAAATCTTGGTTTTTCTAATTGTGTTGTTGTTTTAATGTTCCATGTATGACGTTGCGTTTTTGTAGAAGTTGATATTCATGCAACTCCCATCCTCTAAACGAAATATGCAAATCCTGATTTTGTGCAACGCATTCTATTAAATTAATTCGTTGAGTATCATCAACGGCTACATGCGGCATTTTCCATAAAACTTTGTTTAAAACAACTTTTATTTCTTCATCGGGTGTAGGATTAATTATAGCATTAGTATCAAAACTAGAACGTAGTAAGACTAACTCATGACGGAGGTTTAAAATAATTTTTTTAAAATCTTTGCATAATCCGAGAACCATTGAAAGGTTTATTGCAACATTAAAATTCCCATTAGCATCAACTATTTGTGAATCATCCATAGGAAACCACCCAGCGTTTTGTAAATGTTTACTTTGATTGCTATTATATGAAACATATCCTTCATTATAGACGTTAATCCAGGATTCCGAACACGATCTACAATGATACCACCAATCTCATATCTAATTTCATCAAAAAGCAGCAAAATTCCATTATTTACAAACTTTGCTGTCTGAGACGGTGTTCCATCTGTTTTAATTAATTTGCTTTCTATGTACAGCATGCTCTTTGATGGTAAGGTGTATACATCTTGTTGTTGTATAGGGATTCGAATTTCATCATTATTGTTTAAAGATGTGTTAGCATAAGGTTGATGAGTATGTTTTCAATATTAACAATTGCATTGTCGAAGTAAACTTTTCACGCACGTTCAGTATTTCACTATTCATTCTACTTTTTTAATTAAATGCAGTCCTAACGATTGTAGAAACTGCCGGTTTTGTGTTGTTAGCGGTCTTGAAACAATCAATCGAGTGTCGATTGCTTTGAAATTTCCAGCATTTATATCAATTCTTGACATGTTGCGTGCATTATACTTAATACCCATGGCTATTGCAGATTTTTTTAAATGCAACCTTACAGTTAGCAGTTCTCCTCTGAAATTAACTAAATTTCCATCTTGATCTAACACTTTAACTATTATTTCATTTATTATACGTGACCTGATTGGTAGATATATAATCGTAGGTGGACACTCGACAATTTTAAAACCTGCAGGTACTTGAGGAAAAATTCGTGTATTACATGGGCTGGTTTACTATTTAAATAGGATCCACTTGCAATATTACAATCGATTAAAACTGCATTCACTTTACAAATGTTGATCGCGTAGTCTGCTTGATGCGTGACAAATGCTAGCAATTTTCGCGGATTGAAACCAAGTAGAGAACCAATTGAATCCTTTTGGTAAAATCCACATCTAGACTACATTTAATACTACATTTAAGTGTATTATTGTCAGCTGTAATTTCTATATACACTGGCGTCTTTCTAGCGCTTCGTGATTGATCCATACGACCACGCCATCTTTTATCACCTAAAGCTTTTTGAAGATATTTATTAATTTCTCTAATCTCATAAGCACCTTCAGGTATTTCTATGAATTCTCCGTTAGATCCATAATAAAATTTATTATTTATTCCTTTTTCTATGTTTGGAATTGTGTTATAAGACTCAAAATTTGTTAATCCTAATACGTACTCCGAATCATTATCCAAGTTTATAGGCGGATTAAAATTGCTTGTTAAAACTGAAGTGTTTCCGTTAGAGTAAAAGTGTACGACATAACAACTTCGTACGCAGTTCTATGCACTACTTAGAAATTGTAAGCATAAATGACCGCAAAACACAGTACCGTACGATTGTTCTTGGTTAATGTTATAAAGAATTTTACATTTACCCCGCTATTCAAATAACTTATCAACTCTGTTGGCGGTCGCAGGTTTCCGTAGCTGTCATAGTAAATAGCGCTACTACCGTACTTTTGTAAGAGGTCCAATGCGTGCCTAAACCTTCTATTCCATCTAAATTAATTATACCACATTCTTTTAAATTAACTTTCTTGGGAAGATTGTTTCTCATGAACACTCCACGGAAATATGGTACTTCTAATTGCTTAACAAACTTTATTAATTCTACATTGCTTAGTGCTCGATTAGGTAAAATCAAGTTGCGTTCCTTTGAGGTTTTGCAGGGCTAAAAAGACCAAAACCTTTTTATAGGGTTTGATGTACATGCCGTTTCCGACTGCAATGTCCTCCATTGCCTTGTTATGGCGTTGTTTTCAGCTAGTTGTTCCTTAGCTATTTTAGTATCTGAAACTGCTTTTGCAACAGCAGCTGCACCTCCAGTAAGAGTATCAAGAGCGCTTAGGCCTGCAAAATTGGTATTAGTGGTAGAAAACCTCCTGTTTTAGGAATTGATATAATACGAGCTGATTTAATATGCTTCTTTTGTTTTGCTGTATTGGCGGCCTTAATTGCTATGTTGATTGCATCCATAATATTAGATCCTTTAGTCTTTTTAAAGCTGTACGTGCTTGTTTGATAATACTTTTAATACCTAGCGTACTTCTTATTTTACGTTTCTTTATCAGTTTTCTTATTTTATTGATATTTTTTGTTCTCAGTGATGCATAGGCACCCATACCAAGTTTTACTTTAGCTTTCATTGCGGTAGCTACTCCAAATGCTGCTACTTTTTCACCTAAAGACGAGTCACCAGAATTTAGTCTTTCTGTAGCTAACTGAGCTAACTTCGAATCTGCTTGATGACGTTTAGATAGATCCTTTTCTTTGGTGTATGCAATATCGTGCTCCTTACAATCCTCGTCTAACTTGTTTATTCCCTTGTCTCCCCGAGCTAACCGTTCGATTAGTTTTGTACCCGGACCGCAAAATTTGCAACCCGGAATATGCGCTTCAAATGGTAAATTGTTAATTAAAGTATTTAATAGTCCGTTCCCAGTAGTTTTAGAATTATTATTATATGTAATCATTAGCGGACAACTATCCTCTTAAGCTGTGCAGTAAATAAATAAAATATTATGAATTAATGATTCTTTATATACTCGCCGTTTCTTATATATATATATATATATATATATATATATATAATTCCACTTTTTACAAATCGAATTTAGTACTTGCAAACATGCGTGTTGTGAAACAATCAACACCTTTAACCATAAACAATAATGACATTGGCGTGCAATCTTTAGCTAAAAAAAAAAACATAGTGTTCTTCTGCCTTCATCTATTCGATGTCTAGTTGTTGGTCCATCAAATTGCGGTAAAACCAACGTTATGATTGGGCTGATAGAACATCCTAATGGTTTAAAGTTTGAAAACGTATATGTTTATTCTAAATCACTTTATCAACCAAAGTATCAATACCTTGAAAGTCTACTGCAACCAATAAAGGGGATCAAATATTATACATTTTCCAGTTCTGATAATATTATGTCACTATCTGATGCTCGAAATAATTCTATATTTGTTTTTGATGATGTAGCTTGCGATAAACAAGGTATCATTAGGGAATACTTTAGTATGGGGCGTCATAAACAAGTAGACAGTTTTACCTTTGTCAAAGTTATACTCGTATACCTAAGCACTTACTACGTGATAATGCTAATCTTTTAGTTTTATTTAAACAAGATGATTTAAACTTAAAACACATATATGACGATCACGTCAATACTGACATGAAGTATGATAAATTCCGTGAAATATGTGCTGCTTGTTGGCAAGACAAATACGGTTTCTTAGTTGTAGACAAAGATAGTGATCCAGATCAAGGAAGGTACCGAATAGGTTTTGATCACTTCATACATATTTAAACCTTGAGAGACGCAAGTATCGTTAGTATCGAAGAATTTTTTTACTACAATAAACTTTTACGCAATGAACAAGGAGGCGATAAAACTTAAAAGAATTTTAATTAAGAAAAGAAACATTGTAAAAAACAAATTGCGTCAGTTAAAAGATAATGAAGTCGTCCAAGTGGAATCAATCGTACCCATAACATCACGATTAGAAACTATTGCTAATAAACTGGATGGGGAAAGTGCGGTAAAGAAAGAAAAATTTAAAGAAGAAGAAGAACTGCCTCATAGCAGTGTAAAAAAGATTAAACCTAAATTGCTAGAAAGGAACGTTGACTATATTGATTCCCGGTTATTGCTCAGCATATACCAAATATAAAAATGATGCCATAGAGGTAGATGATGATGATGATGATGATGATGTTGAGAATGAATATGAAGCAGAAATTAATCGAAATGCACAAGAAGCCCATGAATATATTCAAAGCTTTGCCGATTCACCTGGTATGACACATTATCTCGAACAGCTACATCCGCTACCTCGAGAATATATTTACAATATGTTTAAAGATGTTAAGAACGAATTTGATCATAAATATGGTATTAGGTTTAACCCTGATTCAGATGGTCTTATGATAGGCAATTCGAATTTCGCGTTGGATGATGAAAATGTTCTAATAAATGATTTGAAATATAAAGGTACTCCTGGATTATACGAACAACTGTTTAAAAATATCCTGTCGGGTACAGTCATCAAGATCTAAAGTCGTACCTTGATATTGTAAAAGAACAAATGCTAATAGAAGATATTATTCTGAAACAGAACAAATTCAGGGTAATACTTCATATAAGTACAAAACATAATATCTACATTAAACATACTTCCCCAAACACCCCGTAGACCTAGAACATTACCCTATAGAAAGCGTCTTGGAGACGGTATGACAATGGAAGTATCAAATAACGCTATAGATTATTTATATTGGAATGATCCCAATGAACTTGTTGATAGATTACGACTTTTAGTTTCATCTCAGACTGCTGGACACACAGGTCACGGCAACGAAATAAATTCGATCATTGAAGAATTGCGTGAGGCTAAAGTAATTAGATGATATGACAATTGACAAATTTGGAAGGCACTTACATAACCGTAAAATAGATATAACTGAACAGGAATATGAAAATAAAAGTGAAGGTTTTGAAACCTTGATTGAGTACAAGTTACATATGCTACATTACACGGTAGTAGCAACGTTTTACTCTAATACATTTCTCGACGGTGACAAGACATTCCTTATTTTCAACATTAAACATAATTATGAATTTCCTTATGAGGAAGCAGTCATTGAGAATATTAAAGGATACCCGCAAGACATTGAAATTCTTATAAACGAAAAAGTTATGTAATTGCACAGTTACGAGGATTTTGCTTAAACGTATGGATGTAATCAGCTTTCGTGACAGCGGTGCTATCATAAACAATACCACAATGTTTCTTGATTTTTTATTAAAAGTTCCTTTCAAAGCAAGTGGAGCCCACGACATTCAAACATAGAAGTATTTCATTAATTGTATTTAATAAATCCTGATTATAAAAAAAGTATTATGATAGTTGCTCAATCAAAAGTGAAAGAGGATATAGTAAATGAACTTCATAAACCAGCAAGAATAAATTTCAAGAGACGCAAAGTGATAGTAAAAGGTTTAAATGACCTTCTTCAGACCGATTTGATTGAAATGCTACCATATTCGCAAACAAACAAAGGATTTAAATACATTTTAGTAGTTATTGATTGTTTCTCCAAATACGTATGGGCTGTACCACTTAAAAGTAAAACGGGTATTGATGTTACTGCTGCAATGAAAACAATTTTAAATAAATTTAAAAATCCGCCAAGAAATTTGCAGTCTGATTTTGGTAAAGAATATTATAACAAACACTTTCAATCCTTAATGCAGACATATGGCATAAACCATTATAGTGTTTTTCTACAAAGAAAGCATGCATTGTAGAACGTGTAATTAGAACTTTAAAGGGAAAAATGTGGCGCTTGTTTAACCTGAACGGTTCTTACAATTGGATAAAAATTTAAGCGATATTGTGAAACAATACAACAATACAGTTCACAATACTATCGGAGTCAAACCTGTAAAAGTTGATAAATCAAATGAAAAACTATTCTTAAATCATCATTTACCCACATCAAACTTGCAACCAAAATACCAAAATATTCAATAAAAGACAGTGTGAGGATTAGTAAACACAGGAAGCATTTACGAAAGGTTACACGCCAAACTGGTCAAATGAAATTTTAAGATTAAAAAGGTAAACGTAACCAATCCTACAACATATATATTAGAAGATCAAGATGAGAAAGAAATCAAAGGTGCATTTTATGAAACGGAGTTGCAAAGGTTAAACATCCAGGAATTTACCTGGTAGAAAAGTACTAAGAAAGAGTGGAAATAAAGTATTTGTAAAATGGTTAGGCTTCTCTAACTTACACAATAGCTGGATCGATAAAAATAATGTTTGCTAGAAGTTGTTATAATAATAGTTAATAAGGCAAACATTGTAAAATTATATTAAAATAAATAATACAGACAAAATCTTTCTATTGTTTTTATTATTATTATAAAGGAATTTTGTAAGGCTAACATTGTAAAATTATATTAAAATAAATAATACAGACAAAATCTTTCTATTGTTTTTATTATTATCAAGCCATTCTTTTAATAAAAGATATTTTGTTTTGCGCATTGCAAATTATTATTGCTGTGTCTACAACAATGGATGTTATATTTTAAACGATTGTTGATTTTTAACTCCGATAGCTTAGGACAACCTAGTGCAAGCATATCAGTTACAAAGTTTTGCATTATATATGTTTCAATCAATTTCTTCTTTTCTAGACCCTTCACAAATACTTCTTCACCGGGTCGGATAATTTGCTTCAAATAAAGCGCTATATATGATGACACCATTCCAGCCGTTGAAGATTCATCCCAAGAAATACCATGAATATTCCTTGTCACCCAGTCGTTATGTTTTATATGATCTTGACTCAAACAACTGGACTGCATTGGCAGTTTAAAATTTGATGCCAAACATCACCTTTCAACAAGTCCAAAACCGCAATTTCTTTACACACAAACTCGTTTTTCTTGTATTTAAATCCCTGAATATCAATTATATACATGTTTGTATGTAAATATATGCAGTAAACTTCGACTAATTAAATTAATATTAGAGCAATCTCCTTATATAGCAGATTACCACCATCTGCGTAGTTTGCCAACCCACTTTTCAACCTATCACAAGAGTGAACTCATTTTGAATTAAAACCGGCCCATGTGTATTTGCAGCCTCTAAACATAAATCAGAATCCACTTTAATTAAAAACACAATTGACTTGAATGCGATATTTTTTTTGCATCTGTCATACTGTCTCGCTAGAAAACCAAATTCAAAACATCTACACACATTTTCTCTGCACTTACATTTTCAACATACGTATGTTACATTGAAAGTAATATAAAGACGATCCTAATTCAAAACGTGCCCACAAGTATTTTACATTTGAAAAGAATTCAGGTTTTCACATTTTACGTTAAAAGTATATAACGCCGATCCTAATTCAAAACGGTGCACGTGTAACTTCTCGCTAGAAAACCGAATTCAAAACAGCTACACACATTCTTCTCTGCACTTACATTTTTTTCAACATACGTGTGTTTCATTGAAAGTAATATAAAGCCGGTCCTAATTCAAAACGTGACAGACGTATTTTTACATTGAAAGCTTAGAAGAATTCATGTTTTCACAACTATTTTACATTCAAATGTTTTCACAACTATTTTACATTGAAATTATATAGGGCCGATCCTAATTCAAAGCGTGACAGACGTATTTTACACATGGAAAATACGTCTGTCGCGTTTTGAATTAGGACCGGCCCTATTTACCTACTTGTAACCTATTAAATTCCTCAAAAAGGAAAATAATATGTCTGCTCTACCATACAGGCGGCAGAGCCTCGATAGATTACGAGGGGTTCCTGTTTGACGGTCAAGCCCAGGGTAAAAAAGATGTTAAATGGCTTTGAGAGAAAAAGGTCCCTCTAAAAAGATATTCGAGCCAGCTAAGTTTCTTCAACTTAAGGTAGAGCTATGAGCTAGGGCCGTAGAATGGTATACGATAAAACAAAAGAAATTTTATTGGACGCCACCGTATCTTAATGAGTGTTTGAGAAGAAACTATCCGAAGGTCAGATACGGAAATCTCCGAAAGAAAAAAAATTTAAGACGAGCAACATAAACAAAAATACTTACTTTTGTCTCTGCAATCTGAAATGGGAACGACGATTTCATGCTATCTGAAAATTTAACCACACTTAAACATGTTCAAACTAGGGCTTTGTTAGAGCCTAGTCACTTTATCACAAAAAAATTATAAATAAATCCACTAGTCAAAATTATACTTTCAAAAAAAAAACTTTTAACTTTAACACCACTAACACCTTTCTTCAATACTAAAACTTCATATTTGTAAACTGTTTGCTTCTGTAGGACAATTACTGCTGACTTCAAAGAAAGAAAACTTTATGGCAACTTAATATTTTTTCTATTGATTTTTTTAAAAAAAAAATGTATATATACATCGTTTATATAAACTTATCTATACGGAGACTTTCGAAACAGTTCCGTTATTACGATTTACTATTAATCTCTAAGCATTCGTGGAATATTTTTTTTTATTGCATAAATTACTTCAATTCTCTATAAGAAATATATGACTTTCATTATATGTTACAGTGACTTCATGCTACTTGAATAGGATCCTGTTCAGTGTACAAGAAACAAATTACATACTCAAAAAAAATTTTGCAGGTTATGGCTCTATATTTTTAATAGCTATCTTTAATAAAATCAAAGGTCAAAGAAAAATACTTATTGTCGATATTGAGCTATACTTCAGGTGTACTATCACAATGTGTTATACACAATAATTCGGCAAACAATTCTTATCATATTACATGTTTAGTAAAGCAAACCTTTTAATACAACTTTGTAACTTCAAACATAATCTTACAAAAATACCTTGAAAATATTAAGGTCAATTATGCCTTATCCAAATATTAAATTTTCAAACTAAATTTTACGTGAAACAAATTAATTAATCTATGAACTTTCGCAAAATTTCGAGAATTAATTTCAAACAAACTTATGTATAGCTTCTTCGAAAATTATTTGTGCATTTTAAATGAAAGTTCCTTGAAAAGAATATAGGTATAAAATGGAGGATGACTCACCGCTGGCTATCTGTTTGGCGGCCGGTTTTCCTTCTTTAAATTTTTTTTAAACATCTGCGTCCTTACTCTTATAGTTGAATGTGGCTGACGCAGGGGTCCGGATTTGACCTTCATACAAAGCAATCACATGTGGGGGTTTCAACTTTCCTGCTTAGCAACAATTAAAGCTGCCTTTCAGTCTCGTGCTTGCCTTATGGTTAACGATTGTTTTTTTTATAATACGTAATTTCCATTGCTTCATTACGTGTAACTTGAATTTAATATTTTAAAACTCGGAATTAAAATTGTCTTCATATTCAATAATTGGTATTTTAATCTTAAAACTCTAAACTTAAAAAAAACTTGCGCTGAAATCAAACGAGAGAATAGAATTTAGAGGTAAGCTTGCGAAACATTTTCTTACCGTAAAAATATATTTACAACCATCTTAGGTCGATGCTACCACCAAAACTAAACTCATGGTATACGTTGACTCCACTTGACTATTTGTTGGGGCGGCATGTTTAATTAAAAACCTGCAGGCCCTGGATAATACTGGTATTCGGATTACATCTAATATCAAAAATGGCTTTTTCCACGAGGCAATGTTAGCTATACAAGCATGCGCCGGGAAGCGGGATATTGAATCAAGATATAAGCAAATAGAAGTTCACTTAAAGTTTACTTTGGCTATTCTAATGTAGATGGCGTACTATGTATGAATTCATAATAAAAGGTTTCAATAGAAATTTAATATTTATTGACTAGGTGTATTGAACAAAATTGTATATTTGAATAACAAAAAATCGTCATTGTTACAGTTATTAAAACCAACCAATTGCAAAAGTACCAAGCTCGTGACCAACACATTTGCGTCTTCAAAGTTTGCTTCACTAAACCGTTGTTTATACCTGCTTTGTCCACCACTTCCATCGCACCCCTACTTGAATGTAATGGTTACATTTTCTAATCAACAAGAACCTTCGCCAACAAATCTGTCCATGACAACCTCTAAAGTAATAAACAAACGCTCAGCAGTCAAATTTACCACAGCTTGTAGATTAATCTCTGACACAGATTCGGTTACTATGATGTCATTATCAGATTGGTAGCACGATTTTCTCGCTTTTCTGATAGTGTAATATAAAGAATATAATCTTACTTTTTTTCCATCGAACCATTTCGCATTATTTTATACTGAGATTTTGTTAATTGAGCAGAAGTGATTAACGCTAATGCTTTATCTGGAGAGTAACAGCAGTTGGATTTAATTGCAATAGATTCTTGGTAATTTTTTTATCCTTGTTGCTCTCGTGGGTGAACTTATTAATTCTTTTAAGATTTCCGTCGCATCTCGTTTTCCATACTTCCTGAATTTCACTTCAGTGGCAAAGCTAATTTTTCCTCAAGGCTCGTGTCATGAACTAGCTTTTTAACTTTTCTTAACTTAGACCTCTTTGTCACAAGTGAAAATTGTGATTTGGGTCGTCCTTTTACTAATGTACTACAAGGACTTGATTCAGTCAAATTAGGTGTATATGAAAACGATATAATAATTTCGGTATCAATTCAAGCCTGGTTATTTTTCAAAAACTGTGTAGATTTACGATGACACCGTTTTTATAATACACCTAATGAAGATGTAAATGACTTCTTTCCACTTTTTATCTTGCGTTTACAGATTTTTCTGTATTGAATTTGCCCATTATGAACTCAATCAAAGAATCCCGAGATCTTTTGGTAGTTGCTTGCAGTGGTTCTATACTTCTTAAATAGTCAAAAAGCTCTCGTCGAGGTATTTTCAACAAATCTGCACCTGAAATTAACATTGACTGATTTATGAATGTAACACAACAATAGGTATATACGAATATAGATTATAACAGGTGTGCACCAGTATCTTCAATTTTAATTGCTTTTTCGTCACAACTGCAAACAACTGCAAATTTCAAGTGTCTTGCCTATTTCTTAAGCAACGCAGCTTTTTTATAACGAACAAGCACATATTTGACAATTTGTGACAAAAAAGATACAGCCTCTTGAATGCGTGGCAATTTTTGTAAATGCCATATTTTTATCTACTCTTCAAACTCAATTATTATATTAAAACAAAAAATGAGGGACTTAATGTTAATAAAATACTAATACACATACCTTCTGACTCCATTTTTAGAACATTTTTGAAACTCAAACATTAATGTGATAGAGATACCGCCGTTTGCAATAATAAAAAAACTGACAGGTCGCCTGTGACGATCAACACAACATTTTGTCACGCTAGAAACCTCAAACGTCCCACTGTGGGCCGCCATAAACACGTACCGCATTCGAACATGAAGCTCTAAGTGATCGGACAGCACAGAAGTAATTTAAAAAATGTTCCTCAGTAGATTTCTGCTTGATCGATGAAGCACACTCTAGAAAACCGAAGATAACTAGCAACGAGGATCTGAAAGAAGATGCGGAAATAAATTCCAGTATAACGTGCTTAGAGCGTGCAGAAAGGTTCAAAGGGAGTGATGAAACCATTTCCTTGTACCTTCACCAGCTATGGAATAAGTGGAAGTTAAGCAAATGGGTCCCACGTGAATTGTCCGATGATAACAAATTAAGCCGCATTACCATTCGTTGGGCAAACTTCTCGCGCTATCAAAATGAACCTTTTTTTTATTGGTTTGTTACGGTATTCCGTGCAGACAAGAAAGGAAAGTCAAGTAAGCAAAAAAAAATTGCCCGCACTGAATACCGCAACAAAACAAGGGGAATCCATAGAATTAATGCCGTGCTAGCTGAAAACGTCGTAGAGTGGGATGGGTTACACAGAAAAAAATAGGAAACCTCAAGGAATAGATTTATTACAAACCCTTAGCTAACAAATATGATATAAAAAGTAACATTTACAAAGGCTAAACTTATCCTAGATTACAATTAGTAAACAAATTGGTGATGTTAGTATTTCCAAAATCTTAAGTTAAGGTAAGTAAATTTTCCAAATTGTTTCTACGCGAGCTTATGTATATCGTAATTATGACGAATAGAATCACGTAATCACATTTCCACTAATATTTGATATCTAATATAGAACTGGAGTCTGTAATGTATCATGCAATAACCACGCGTAGGAAAAAAACTAAAGCAGCAGCGTGGTTATCAACCACACGAAATTAACTAGGTTTCCTATAAAGCATCAACAAAAGAACAAAGTATTCTTACTTTAAGTCAGTTTGTGTGCCAAAGGAGAGTAGCTGCATTCCGAGGAAACCATACGATTATCTGCAGTATGTACCTTGTAAATTGCCAGCCTGTATTTAAAATCATCGTGGCAGATCTAAAAATGCGTACTTACTCACAACTATTAACAGACTGGGCACTTCTACGAAACAATTTCACACAGTCATTGGTTACAAGACATCTACTATTTCTGACTTGATAAAAGCGAAGTAAATCAATGCCTCTAAAAGAAAGCATCTTAAGTGACATCGTAACTTTTCAGGTCTCTTCACGTAAGGGACGCTGTTTAGTAACCCTCTCTTGGCCACTTTACTTGTATATGTGGGTTGAGGTAATCCACCAAATAGTATCGTGCTTTCTCTACAAGAACATTTCTCATCGGCCAAACAACCATATGGACGGTATTCTCGTAACACCACCTGCAAATAAGCGAAAATAATCAAGCGAATGGTCTCGATACAACATGAAAAATTCAACGAACCCTGTGTGCTTGAAAATCTGGTCTGGTGTTATCAAAACAATGTTCGTTCAATCTGTTAGGTATATCTGCAACCAATATTGCAGAATTATTAGTTAAGTGTACTAAGGGTGGCCTACATCCTGCATAAAATCATAAAATTTTAATATTTCGATTAATAATACCGTGAAAAGATAAGCACATGGAAAATTTTTATTGTTTGAAATTGATGTCCGTAAAAACATGTTTGATAACGGAATACCACGTTTTAACGTGATAATAGAATTTACGAGGTAACTGCTTGTTACGGTAGTCCGTATGTACAAGAGAAAAGTAAAGTACAGTAAGCAAAGTAACAGTAAGCTCGAACCGTGTACCGCAACAAAAACAAGGGAAATCCAAAGAATTAATGCTGTGCTAGTTGAAAACGTCGTAGAGTAGTGTGGATGACAAAAAGAAAAAGGGAACGTCGATAAATGAATGTATTTACAAATCCTCTGATTAAAGAAACATGTTACAAAAGTAAAAAAAAAACCAGCTCGCAACGAAACAATATTTATACAAAGTATCCAAAATAATTCACAGTACAAAAACCTACGCAAATAATAATTAATACTTTCTGACCAACCTTACGCTAATATTAATATACAACCAATATTGAAATATATACGTAGCAACTTGTTATTAGTCACTTATTTTATACAATCTAAAGATTTGAAGCAAAATTAATCATAAAAAAATTTCTATATAACTATACTTAGTACAATTTTTAAACATTTGCCATTAAGAGCCGGCAAACAGCAAAAATTCTTACATAATGTCCACAAGTAATGAAGAAAAAAATTCTCTGATCAAAATGCATTCCTGTGCAATTCTAAAAGAAATTATGTAAAAAGCATCGCATTGAATTATTACTGTGTTCTAAATTTTCTGTACAGAGAAAATAGAATTTTATAACTAGAAACTGAGTAGGTAAATTTTGTTACACAATAAAACCAAATACAAACAAAAAATATTGTCGTCGAATTCCCTTTAAAATAGCTAGAATGATTGTAGCATTGTAGATAAATTTTTATACCGAACTTGCCGGTGGAAATACCTTGGCATTTTGTGATAACGTTGAAACGCATTTGCGTAGCGTAAGCGTTTCCACTGCTGAATGCTATCTTTTACACTTACGCCCAAAATAAGAATGCGGTCTTTTATGAATGGTTGAAACTGTTCGGTAGTAGAATGCGCCAACATAATGGCCTAAAAAAGAAAAAAAATTGTGTACGCTCAATGTGAATTTCCCCGATTCTTTAATAATCCTTGTTGTTCCAATGCGTTCCACTAAAATAGTAAAAAAAAATTACGGTAAGTAATAATCATTACTAGTACGCTTTACTAACAACAAAAGGTCGTAAACGTAATGGCTTGATTTTGTATTTCTTCTATCCCATCACAAAATTCATTTTAAGTATACAAATGAATTTCAACAAGAATACTTAATAATTCGGACCATGACAAATCGTAAGATGCATCTACAATAATAGTTCGAACACGAATCAATTGAATCTCACATTGGAAACTCAAGCCAAGAACAACTGATTAATATTCTATTGTAATGCACAGTATTTCAATAAACATCCATATGTAGATAAAACAACCAGGTTTTAAACACATTATAATATTTCTGAAGCAAGTGTTTTAATAAATAGATACCAGATTTTAATATTATATTGAAATAGTAAATTTCCTATATTAAGATGATAATCGCATGTATTAATAAAACCTACAAGATGTTGAATAATCAATTATTTCAATTGACAAAGTTGCCGGATTTGCTAATACACGTAAAATAAACGTGGAAACGGCACTGGATGTGAAATTTTAAATTAGCTATGCTCCAAGTTATTTAATTACAGGCACAGAACGTAACATCACTCCCACCAGCAAAATAAAAAGGATAGGGTAGAAAGCAGAAGCGATGGACCAAGCAGAACACTAACGAGACAAAACAAAACAAAATTCGTTGCAGAAAACTCAAAGGAAACCAAAAAGAACAAAAATTTTTTAAATCTGTTCGAAACGCCAATATACCGGACCAAGTCAAGATATGTAAAAGATATAGGAAGAGGAAAGTTATAGGATAGCAATCACCGAGGACAAAATGGAATGGCCTAACACTGCAAAACTTGTCGGTGGACGGATATCTCTAGTAAGGAAATAGTAAAGTTTGTAACCTCAAAAAAAGAAATTGGTATCGCGTGCAAAACCAAAAATTAAGGAAAGGAACGAGGAAGAAAACCAACAGTACAAGTCTAAACGAAAAAATAACTGTCAAGCCTCAAGATATGAAAGGGAACGACGAGAATTCTGGATAGAAAAATTGAGGTATTTCATGCTGTGGTAACAACGAATCATATTAAACGAAGAACCGAAGAAAAGAATAGCTAACTAGGCCGAAAAGTCAACTAAGTCGTGGTTTCCGAAGAAAAGAAGAAAGGTCTAGAAAGCACATACGACAGGAAGGGAATCGAAATATGTAATCAAGTCAGTATGACAACTAACAGAAAGGAAAACCAGCCAAAGGAAAAGAAAAGGAAAGTGGACCAAAGGGAACGGAGAAGCAAAACCAAAATCAAAAACTTAAGAAACAGCACTAAAAGAGAACAAAACCGAAGCCGAGTTAGTTATATGTGGGTATGTGTGTGGGCGGGTATGTTCGGGTGTATGCGTCGGTGTGCGTGTGTGTGTCTCTCTGTGTGTGTTTTTGTGTGTATGTGTATGTTGGACCGCTTAAGCCGTCTCTTACAACAGACAGGTCGTACTGTGGAACTATTGTAATCCGTACCCACACGAGGTAGAGTGACAGAATAGAAAAGAGATCCAGCAAAACAGTAAAGTAAGTAAAGAAATCGTAAAGTCCAAAAGTTAAATCCCAAGGAAAGGCACAATCGGCATAGAAATTTGGGGACGCAAGGGCTAGTAATGGGTTTTAAGACGTTTGCGTCGCCAAAAGGAACACAAAGTGAAATTAGAGACATTAAGGTTGTCGGGATGGGCAGGTTTAAGGTCCCACACGGGCCAAATAGCAAAGGATGCTTCCTTATGTTCTAATTTTCGTCGACCTACATGTCCAGTTTTTGACTCAATACTGAACACTTCGTTGTGTTCTGATTTTGGTTGACCTACTCCAGGTTTATATTCCACATAGAATATTTTCTGCATCTTATTTCCGTTGATAACCGGTTCGTCGGTTGAGATACTGGAATGGGTGGAGTTCACAATTTTCTGCAAAACAGGAATGGCAAGGGGTGTGGTAGTTGTAACGCGCGGTTGAGGAGGTGGTTGCGATGGTGGAGGTAGTAGGGGTTGTTGTGGTTTAGGAAACTCATTACACGAAATGGAAGAATCCATTTGTTTTTAGTATTAGTTGTAAGAGAGTCAACGTTAGATAAAGGAACAGCATTGGTTGTCAGAGTATTAACGTTAGATAATGGAACAGGAGCAGAATACACTTCATCAACGTTAGATAAAGGAACAGCAGGAGGTAAAACTTCATCAACGTTAGATAAAAGAAGAGAATCAGATAGAACTTCATCAACATTAGATAGTGAAACAGAATCAGTTAAAAAGTCAGTTATAACGGGATTTGCTTCCTCGATAACAGCAACAAACATTAAAGATACCGGTTTACTAGCTTCAACGGGACTTTTTCCGTCCTTAGGTTTATTTAGTTATCGTCACTTCAACTGCGCCTGTTTTTTGGTGAAAAAGTGTCCTGCTGATAATTTCTCGTTTTTTGCGTCGTGAAGCGATAGTTGTTGATTAGTTCTAATAAGTACAATAATTGTTAGGCAAAGTTCCAACGGTTAACTATTATTAAATAATTTTTTAACTTTTGGCGTCAGCACTACACACGCCGAAACGATATGCCGAAAAATATCCGCACTTTGTTCGACTAAGTGAATGTTGAGGCGATTCGAAAGAACACATTAGTGTACGCATTTTGAAATAATGTCGCCTGTACAACTGTACACGCACACACACACGCGCGCGTGCATACACGCACACATACAAACGCACGCACACACTCACACACGCGCGCACACACATACACACACGCACGCATACACTTGTACACACGTACTCACACACATAAGCACTTGCGCACACACGCACGCATACACACGTACGCAAACACGTACACTTGCATACACTTGCGCATAAACACACACACTCAACAGGCTCCACACACAAACACAGGCGTGCACGCATACACACACACGCACAGTACACTCGCACACACGCATACACACATGCATACACACACGCACACACACAAAAGCACGCGCACACACTTACCGAATGTTGAGTTGAGTATGTGTCCATGTGTCCATGTGTCCATGTGTCCATGTGTCCATGTGTCCATGTGTCGATGTGTCGATGTGTCCATGTGTCCATGTGTCCATGTGTCCATGTGTCCATGTGTGCATGTGTCCATGTGTCCATGTGTACACGTGTCCATGTGTCCACGTGTCCACGTGTTCATGTGTCCATGTGTCCATGTGTCCATGTGTCCATGTGTCCATGTGTCCATGTCTCCATGTATCCATTGTCATAGCACTTATTCTGAGTTTTCACCAGTAATAGCTATTCATGATAGAGTTTTTGGAATCTGACAACCGACGACGCTTTTCGAATATCGAATGGGATCGAATTCTAGATAATCGAACTTGTAATCAAATGCAGTTGAAGGTGAATGTAAAAAAGATGAAAGTAATGATTCTTGACAGAGATGGCGAAATTGATGATTTTGTATTTAGAATGATCAATGACCCGATAGATAAAGCGAACTACTTCGTGTACCTTGGTAGAAAGCTTTTGAGTAATGGAAAGCTATATGGTGAAATAGAAAGGAGGGCAAATGCTGGAATAAAAGTATCTAGAAGTATGTGGGCAGTGAACAGAAATGACGAATTGAGTATAAATGCAAAACTGGCCATTTACAACAGTGTGTTTGTGCCAACTGTTCTGTATGGAAGCAAAACTTTGGTCTGGCAGAAGAAGCATGTTGGTCGTATAAATGTTGCAGGAATGAGGTTTATAAGAAGTGTGTACGGAAAGTATTGAGAGACAAAGTGCCAAACGAATAGGTCACAGCAGAATGTGGGGTGCAGGTGACTCTTAAAGAATTGAGAGAGCGAAGCTTGTTAAGATAGTTCCGACATGTGAAACGAATGAATGAGGATAGACTTACCAAGCGTATATATGCAAGTAAGATGAATGATATAGCTGCAAGGAGCAGACGGCGTAAAAGGTGGTTGGATGTAGTAGAGGAGGCTCTGAAAGGACGACGGGTGAGAAGTCTGAGAAATAAAAGAGCATGACAAAAGCAATGTATAAATATTGCAGAGGCAAAAAAAGTGTGTAGGGATTGAGAAATGTGCAGAAAGATTGTGAATGGTGCTAAGAATAAAATAAAATACTTCTTCCAAATAAGATGCCATTACCGAGGTAACTGGATATCCTTTACAAATATTCGTTTACCTAGGTTTTTAAATACATTCAAATAAAATTACACCTAAATATAGTTTTTATTAAAATAAAATAATCGCCCTCTAAATATAAATATCCTGAAAAAGTTTAGTTTGTTAACATTACCTCTGGCCAGTATTGCTAAAATAAATCCTAAAGAAAAAACATTAAATTGCCCTGTATCACTAAATAAAACCTTAAAAAAGCATTAAATTAGCTCCAATAATAATAATTCATTCCCATATGAATTACGTGACATAAATCCACATTTGTTGAAAATGCACCTAGTAGCACATAGAAAAGAATCGTTTCGTTCTATTCTTTCAGCGTCCATTCTAAAAATACTAAATTTGCATGTTGCAACAAACGTAAATTTTACTAATAGATTGGGTATTTGTAATCAATATACACTCCTTGCGTCATTAATTAGTCCAACGGAACAATTACTTTCACTTTAATTTTCTATTAAATAAATAACAACTAATCGACATTTTCAGTACAGAGGTGTATATTTAATAATTATAAACCTAAAAACTCATTCTACTCACTGTTTAATGCACCTGTTATAAGATTAAAAATAGCCAGAAACGTCAGCCTTTCTTATAAACAACAGCTATATTGATCCAACACAACCTAAAATTCTATATTAATGGCAGGGTTAAATATCCAAATCCCAACCTCTTTAAATGGTCAAACGACAATAATTCTACCTACAGGTGTATGAAAAATACCTTACCCATGCGGGAGTAAGTTCGTATATTTATCGTATACGCGTTTTTTATCTAGCGGGAATATCAATCCTTATTTTTTTATTGAAGCTGTGTTACGCTCACTTTTAACTTCTTATCCGCCCCGACCCCCTACATCAAGGATTACCGCGGTAGTGCGGTTTTTTTCTAACTACAGCTTTGATGTTTGTGTATTACCGTTTCGCAAGTAATTGATTAACTTTCTTTTCCGTCTGGTGGAGCTACTACGATATTTTCCATCTTAAAATTCTATCACGTGAAAGATACATGATTCCCTATAATAAAATAAACAAATAACCTGTTACCTACTTAACACTGGCGGATCTTCTAAGAGGCGGCTCCGTTGCGTAGTTGGTATGTATGTGACTACTACGCCCAAGGTCCCGGGTTCGAATCCCGACACGGTCCGCTTGAAAAATGTTAGGCGAGCATTTTTCACAAAAATACATCCTCGTTCGGATAAGAGATGAAATGGAGGTTCCGTGTGTAAGTGTTGTCACGCACGTGAAAAATCCCTACCTTGCTTGGAACAGCAAGGGTTCGGCAAAATTCCAAATTCCCCAGGTATAAAAAAAATGTAGTACCAATGTAGTACCTTCGGGTGGAACATTGGAAAATCACATGTAAGAACCGTCTAAGAAGATACTGCTTTCAGTGCTAAACGAGGAAGTAGGTCGACGGAAACCAATGCGTTTCCAATTAAATATTATTGAATAATTTTATCTGGCATGAGGAAAGTAATACGAGCATAGGGAACGAAAAGCAATATAAAATTGGTGGTTATTTTGCAAAAAAAAGCCCGTGACCGGTTTAACTGATCTTGCAGATTATCAGACGGACGCATCTCTTTTTGCAAAACAACCAACCAAGTTCTGGGATTATACATAAATCAAAGTGTATTTACATTACAAACAGTTTCTCATGTGCCCTCTATACTCGAATGTAAGCAACTAACCATCGGTTGTTCTTTAGCTTTCCTGCATTTGCGAATAATGTCTCATTTTATGGCTTTGTATCTCTGTTTTCCTGTTCCATCTGATCTATTTTTGCAGCTTCTTCTTTTTTTAATTAAATTTAGGATATCCTTTGTTATCCATGGTTACTTATTTTCTTTTTGTGTATACCACAGAATTTATCTGGCCGCTATGTCTAAGCTGGATTTAATGTTATTCCATTCTGTTTCTACTTCCTTAGTATAAAAAATTTTCGGATATCTTTAAGCAATTCATTTGACTCTTTTTCAAATCTTTCGTGATAACTTTATCTTTTAGTTTCTCAAAGTCAAAGTGCTTTTTTCCGTTTGTTTTTTTTTAAATTTTTAAATTTAAGAGCGGCCTTCATGTTTAAAATGTTGTGGTCAGTGTATATATCTGTTTCTGGGTAGCTTCTACAGCCTTTTACTTGATTCCTAAACCGTTGCTAAAAAGAATGTAATCTATTTGATATCTTCCTATATCTCCTGGCATCATCCACGTGTATCGCCTTCCAGCATGATGTTGAAATAATGTGTTCGCGATGGTTAAATTGTTCTTGTCGCAAAATTCTACCAACCTATTTCCCCGTCATTTTTCGTGCCTAAATCAAATAAACCTACTAGCGCGTAATTATTAAATTTTCATGTCCTTTTACGTATATTAGTATGTCTTTGATATCTTTGCAGATCGCCTTTACCTCTTTGTCACTGTAGCTAGAGGTGGGCAAGTATACTTGTATTATTACTGTATTTACTGGTTTAGATTCTAATCTAACCATAAGTATTCTTTCATTCTTTTGTAAGTAGATTCCTACAAGTTGTCCTATCTTTTTTCGCATAACTATCCCCATGCCCAAATTTTCTTCTTCTGATCCTGTATGAATTACCCTAAAATTTCCCCTCAAAAATCCTTCATCTCTGGCCACCGAATTTTGCTGATCCCAACTATGTCTAATGCTAACCTATCCATTTCAATTTTCAAGCTCTCTAGCTTACCGACTTGCTTCATGCTTCTGACATTCCACGCTTCGACTCGCCGAATGTTCACGGTTCTTTTTTTATACTTTCCGATCGCAACCCCGAAGTAGTCCTTCTCGGAGATCTGAATGGGGGGCTATTTTAACTTCGGAATTTTTCACCCCAGAGGATGCCATCATCTTTAATAACAATTTAAGTACGCTGTGTACTTGGGAGGTAATGTGGTGGTTTCCCGTTGCCTTCCACATCGCAGTAGTGTGTCTTAGAATAGCCACACAGACCCCCATGGTTTCTGGCTATCTAAGTACAGAAAGCTTCCCTCTTTCGGGGACCTGTCTTAGTCTGGTTCCTCACTAAAAACCCTATTAGTTTGGTTGGACCTGTAGTTTGGCTTTTTTAGATCACTGGAACGCGCAAGCCTATCCACCTTTCTAGTAATCTAAAACTTCTTTAAGGTACATGTCTATTCGGAATGGAACTTTAGTTTATTTAGAAATAATTCATTGGGATAACCTTACTAACTACAAAGAGAAACATTAATTGGTAGGTAAAGTATGACAAATAGAGCTGTCGATTTTAAGGGTTTCTAATTTTAAGAAATAGTTATTTATACTGACTGCATTTTCAGTCTTAAAATTAATTTTTCAGTTAGAGCAAGGGACTATTTAATAAAAATGTGTGATTAAAACGTTTTCAAACAGTTAGATAATAAGTATTTGTTTTCAGTTTAACCTGTTAGCATTATTATGAATCGTAAGACAGTGCTAACAACACCCTGGTGATTGTTAGATAGAAATGCTAAAATATAGTTATACTACAACTAAAGTGAAGCTGCTTAAATACGTTAGGTGACGGTTATTAAACTTGCAAAATTTACACGCACTCTATATCGAATGATAAATATGGAGTTATTTTTATTCTTTCCTACAAAAATTATATACAATATGACTACCGGGTAGGCAAAAGACGGTATAAGGGAACCACTAAAAAGTAATATATTTAAGAATACACAAGCTTGCATTATCAGAGACAAATTAAGGCCTCGATCATTGTTAATATAATATCGATCCTCGAAAAGTTTGTTAAAAGAAGTGCGTAATTCTTTTAGATTTATAAATGCTTTCCTTTTTGATTGAATCGTTAATTCTGATTAAAAACTGCCTTTCGTAATTGGGTTCAGAGAAGTGAGTGAAACAATGTATTTCTAAGTTTAATTAGCACTACTAAAATATTTTAATCGTTTAATGTCTTTTATACGTTTAAATATATGATAGTTTTACGAGACCAATCGTTTTTTTACGAGCTATGGAAAATACTGGTTTCAAATTGCTACTGAATTGGGGGTTAATTAATGATCAAATAACTATCAATTGTATCTTTTCTAACATGGAATCGAACTAATTAATAATTAATACACCTCTCAAATAAAAGAAATCATTATGTCTATACTCTCTTAATTCATTCAAAGCCATTAATTATTAAGCAATTATTTCTTAAACGCTTAATAAAAACCTGTCCAACAATAGCATGGTCAGTAGTTTGTTGATTTAAATTTTGACCAATTACGCAGTCACTTTTTTTGGTATTACTACAATATGCTTGCTTTATTAAATCAGAAGAAATTTTGTTATACAACTCAAAACCTAAAGGTTGGCAATTAATGTACGATTACGCATCGACGGAATTCAATAGTTTTCTTTTACCAAAAATTACATAACCAACGAATGATAGGCACAAAACTACATGTGATTAATAAACAATCGTTTCGAATAAATTATTTGAAAATACATATATTCCTCCAAGTTTAGAACATATCTTAAAAACAAATGCTAGATTGAGCCGCTATTTATTTACATGTTTATTAGCTACCGGTATTTATTAATCAAGTGTTTTCAATTCCTCATTTTACGGTTAGTTTCGGTGTAGTAAAATTACATGGTTTTAAACATTAATTGTGGTTATAAGTTTATGTAAACTGTATTGTACCTGTTTATTTTATTAAATGCTTTATATGATTACGCGAGTGAATTATCTCAAGAAAGTATAAAAGTAATAAACCCCTAGACAACGTAAAAACAGTCTACAATTTGGGGGCTCGTCCGAGATAATTAAAAAGACTAATACAGCTTTGAAAAACGGAAGACGCTAAACCTGTAGTCGAATAAAGTGGGAAAACCGGTTTATTATCGTCTTCATAATTTAGTGGTCGAACAGCGTACATCTACACATTCTAAGAAAAGCTCCAGGTAATAAACCGTTATTGAAAAGAAGTAAGCAAGGTAAACCAACCACACAACATAAACAAGGTAGGATGCATGTTACTTAAATTTATTGGTAGCTGTTCAAGGGCGTGCTAATATAAAGGGTGGCGTTGTTCCAGTAATAATCCAAAAGACGTACAAACATTTTTTATCACTGTTTTGGCATAGCATTTTCGTGCCTATGTGTTTTGTTTTTAAGTTAGCTGATTTTTAAGTATAAGTTAAGATAATATTTGATATTTTACTTAATTTAGGGCCACGATAGGTTTATAAAAAGTTCTCGACCTTGGCTGCTGTCTTTAGACGCGCAATTCTTAAAATTTTTAAGTATTTGTCCCAGATTTCTTTCACGAGATTATACCTGCATTAAGACTCGCTTTTTTTTATTAAATTTCTGCAAACTAGAATATCGTAATTCCGAATTTAGTTAATTAATAAAAATAATAGACAGATTAAGAAATTTTTTAATAACCTTGACGCATTGTTCAGCGCTTGTCCTGTGTCTTAGTGGCGTGTGTGCAATTAATTTTTTTAAGTTTGAGGTAATCATAATTAACCATGTCTACGTTAGGGGATATTCCCACAATCAAAAATTTTATTTCGCGCGCTAAGGTATCCGCTGTTAAAGCACTATATGTAATCTGTTTTGGGAATGACAGTATACCTAGTAAAGAACGAAAAGCATTACGCAAATTCACAGGTTTCGAATTCAACACTAATTCCAAAGAGTACGACGAAAAAATCAAAAATATTACCGAACGATTGAAAATCGCTGATTTAATTGCTATATGTAATATTCTCGACTTAGACTATGACGGCTCGCTTCAAGAAGTTACCCACAGAATATGCACTTTCTTAATTGATTTGAAATCTGAAATTTCCGAGTCAGAAGACGAAGACGGAACGACGATAATGAAAATTCAGACAATAACAGTTCTAAAGAAGAAAGGCGGACGGACATAGAATTAAGAAAATCTGTAGAATTCCAGAGACGTGAAAAGCAAGAAGGCTTTTCTTTAACCTTTCGAGATGTTGAGGACAGTATAAGGCCGTGGAGAGGCGTAACTTCCTCCACGTAATTAATTAAATAAGCGGGTGGATTAAACAATTTAGTGTAAAGAAATTATCAGGATACAATATTGCGGGACTAAATTGGAAGCGATAAAGCGGTTGTAATCTGGTTGTCTTGTACAAGTAAACAGTATAAATGTTTAATGTTAATTAAGTGCACAAATTCATATAAACAAAGTCAAAAACTCACCAGAACTTCTTGGCTTTCGGTGCTATAGGTGATTTCGGCACGCACAATCTACGGTTAACACACAGTTGCGGTTTATGTTATATTTTTAAGCGGTAAAACAAAAGTTTAGGCACTTCTTGAGTGCTCTGCGGTCACACACGATCCACGTTTTCTATAACAATGCACTCTTGCGGACCAGGTGTTCGTTCCAAGATGCATTTGGTTCTATGTATCGCGCACTATCAGTGTTTATTTCGAATACACAACGATACTTTTGGCGCGAACTAAGGCACTTATAAATTATCTATAAGTCGCCGAACCAGGCCGTTCTCGGAAAACGACGAATATCCAATCAAAAGATGGATTGAAGACTTTGAGGAAACTGCAGAAGTCACTGGTTGTTATGAATTGCAAAAATTTATCTTTGCCAAAAAATCATTAAAAAACCTTGCGAAATTATATATTCAATCACAGAAAGGCATTAAAACATGGTCTGTATTGAAGCATAAATTAATCGAAAAGTTTACTACGGAAGTAAGCAGTGCGCAGGTTCATAAGATGTTAATGAATCGAAGGAAGAAATCTGATGAAAGTGTTCAGGAATATGTGCTCACAATGAGAGAAATAGGAAGCCGTTCCGACATAGACCTGAGGTCATCATCGAGTACATTATAGACGGGATACAAGACGATTCGTCCAACAAAATTGTTCTATATGGCGCTCGTAACTTTGTTGAATTTAAGGAATAGGTCAAAATCTATGAAAGTATCGTTAAGAAACGTTCATTAACAGGGCCTATTAATTCAAAACCAAGAGGAGAATTTGTAAAAGAAGCGAAAAGCGACGTGAATCAAAAAGGAAAAAATCGCCTTGTAGTATCCTATTGGAAAAAGAAAAGGAAACCTCCTAGTTGTTTCAACTGCGGTAAAATGGGACACATATCTAAGGAGAGTCCTGATAAAGGTAAAGGTGCCAAATGCTTTAAGTATAACACTTTTGGACACTTAGGTGCTCAATGCCAAAGATACATTTCTAGCCCAAGTTCTTCGACAAATGTCACCACAGTAAATGTTATTCCAAAAAATACTATAGCTTTAAAATTTTTATAAATTTACATTGACAGCTTTATTAGATACAGGCAGCGATATAAGTATCATAAGGCAAGACGTATATGAAGGTTACTTCAACGATGAACAGTTATTATCGAATATTATCACTTTACGTGGATTGGGGATTAATACAGTACAGACGTTGGGGTCATTCAACAAATGTGTCGAAATAAACTTTAAGAATTTTGATATTTTATTTCATGTCGTACCTAAAAATCAGTCTAATTTTCAAGTCATAGTTGGAAGTAATCTGCTCGAACAAGCCGATGTTCAGATTGGAAGGCATGGAATAGTAGTCCACAAGAAAGCAGAAGAAAACTTCTTAATGCAAATTACTATAGATAAAGAGATTTCGAAAGTTAGGGACGAAGTGGAGGTTAGTCATCTAAAAAGTTCTAAACATAAGTCGATAGTTAAAAGTCTAATGGAAGAATTTGAACCACAGAAAACTGCTACTACAGATATTAAAATGAAAATCTTACTTACATCAGATGCGCCGATATATCAACGACCGCGCAGATTGTCCCCTCCAGAAAAAGAAGAAGTAGATAAACAAGTTGACGAATGGCTGAAGAAGGGAATTATAAGAGAAAGTTGTTTTGATTTTGCTAGCCCTATCGTTCTAGTCAAGAAAAAAGATGGATCTACTAGGATATGCTGCGACTACCGTAAACTAAACAAAAATATTATTAAAGACCGTTTTACATTGTCTTTGATTAAAGACGTTTTAAATTCATTACAAGGAGCCAAGATATTTTCCACAATAGATTTGAAAAATGGATTCTTTCATGTAGACGTAGAAGAAAGTAGTGTGAAGTATACGTTCTTTATTACCACCACAGGCCAATATGAATTTTTTAGGTGCCCTTTTGGTCTCTGTAACAGCCCTACAGTGTTTTAAAGATTTATTAGTTACATATTTAGGCCACTTACGATACGAAATATTGTGATATATTATATGGATGACTTGGTAATCCCTAGAAATTCAATAGAGGACGGAATTGAAAGATTGAAAATAATTCTAGCACTAGCGAAGGATTATGGACTTGAAATAAACAAGTCCAAATGTCAACTCTTAAAAGAAGAAGTAGACTTCCTAGGATTTAAAGTGCGAAATGGTGAAATACAACCATCAGATGAGAAAACAGATGCAATAAGAAATTTTAGCGAATCGATTGCCAGTCGACAACTTCAGTTTTATCTTGGATTAACGGGATACTTTAGAAAATTTATCCCTGGTTATTCCATAATTGCGAAACCATTAAGTGATTTACTCAAAAAAGACGTTGCATTTAAATTTGGACAAAGGCAAGTGGAGGCGTTTCTTAAACTGAAAGAGCTGTTAACAACATACCCTGTATTGCACATTTTTGAAAGAGGACTTATCACGGAACAACACACAGATGCTAGCAAACATGGTTATGGAGCATGTTTACTACAGATATCGAACGAAGATTCAAAACTACACCCAGTTTATTTTTTAAGTAAAAAAACTACACCAGCAGAAGAGAAATACACGTCATATGAATTGGAAGTTCTAGCTATCGTTGTTGCTCTGAAGAAGTTTAGAATTTATTTACTAGGAACTAAATTCAAAAGTGTTACTGCTTGTTCAGCGTTTCAAAAGACGATGAAGAAAAAGGATTTAAATACCAAAGTAACTAGATGGGCCATTTTATTGGAGGATTATGACTATAAAATAGAATATAGAAAGGGCGATAGACTTCCTCATGTAGATGCATTGAGCCGTAACCCCGTACTAATGACGATCATAAAAGAAAACGGTATCATACAAGGAATAAAGACGAAAACCTAATGACGATTAGAAAGATTTTAGATTCAGGGAGGACATATGAAATTTATTTTATGAAACATGATATCGTGTATAAATATGTTGACGGAAGGGAATTATTGGTTGTACCAAGAGCAATGCAATTAGAAATAATAAAAAAAACTCACGAAGAAGGGCATTTTGCTATTAAGAAAACTGAGGAATTAATATGAAGAGAATTTTTTATTAATAAGTTGACGGAAAAGATTCAAAAAGTTATGGCAAATTGTGTTCCATGTATTTTAGGGAGCAGGAAAGAAAGGAAGCAAGAAAAATTTCTTCACCCAATATTGAAACAAGAAGGGCCACTACATACGTATCATGCAGATCACATGGGACCACTATCATCGACAAACAAGAAGTATCAATATATTTTCGCTGTAATAGACGACTTTTCTAAATTTACATGGCTCTATCCAACCAAATCTACCACAGTCAAAGAAACGATAAGCTATTTAGAAGTTGAAGATTTCACTTTGTAGACGATTTGTTTGACATCGGCCAGATGTTTTTCTGCTGAACGACAGGAGGAACTAAAAAAAACTAAAACAAAAGTAATCAACGGAGATGTTTGTTGCCTCAGGTATGAGTTTTGCTCTGATTCCTTTTATTGTCAACGATAGTAATATTCTAACCTAACTTTTTATAAATTTCCAAACTGTATAAGTGAGTATTCACAACTGTAATTTTATTTTTTGCTTATCTTGCATTTAGTTAAAATGTGCTTATGAATATTTTTTTACTGCTTATTACCTAACTCTGTAAATATACAAGATTTCGTAAAATTTTCTATGGTTAAGAGGTTTTCAAGTAAATAGCTTAAATTTAAATATAACTATTTTATTTGCTTTTATAAAGGTTTTGTGTAAATGTTTATAGAACACCATACTAAGACTTTATAATTTCCTGATTATTGATCGCTCACATTTTACAGAAATAATTGTTTATATGTTGATGACTGAGCTTTCAGTATACAACTTTAGTACTTTTCTTGCTTCCACATACGTTTAATTTCTAATTCTCTCCTTACTCCCCTTGATATTAGTTTTTTGCAAACTCCGTGCCCCTTAAAGGGTAATGCTAGCACCGCCAAAGAATATTTATCTTATATTTAATGGTACACCTACCCCTTATATCTCATTGGGAAAGTGGATGGTGCAACTTCGAATTATTTGTGTAATATATTTTTATTATTTTTTGATGATTGTAAAAATACAATATGGTCTCTATACGCTACTGACATTAACCGTTTATAATTAAGTTACCAACGGCTTATCATAGTTTTATAGTTGCTTTCAGCACTTTAAATTATTGGAATGCGAGAAATTTGAACCTAGAATGCCAAGTGCACTACGAATTGAACATGCTTGAAAATTCAATAGTTGCGATTCTCATTGTGCTCTGGGAAGCGATAAAAGCAGAGCTAAAATCAAGTCGTCAATGGGATTTGTAAGTAATAATAGCGTAATAGGTTACGAGTAACAACGGTCAGATGGTAGTACTGATTAAAAAATAGCATTAATGAAAACTAACAGATGGCTGCATGGTTTAAAGATTAGAAATGGTGTTAGACATGGTTGTATACTGTCTCCCTTGATCTTTAATGTTTATATTGAGGAAGCTTTAAACTTAGCTAGAGAGAGAAAAGAGATAGGTATTAGTGTACAGGGGCAGAAAATAAACATGTTACGTTTTGCAGATGATATAGCCATTATAGCAGAGTCTAGAAAAGAGTTAGGAGAGTTTTTAAATATTTTAGATGAGATACTACGGAGTAACTATAGTATGAGAATTAACTCAGTAAAGACAAAGATAATGACAAGTGAGTTACAACCTAGTTCTAAACCAAAATTAAAAATTGGTAATACCGAGTTAGAGGAGGTAGATGAATTTTGCTATTTAGGTAGTATAATTACAAAAGATGGACGTAGCAGAAAGGATATAGTAGCTAGAATAGTTCCAGCTAGAAAAATGTTTTTAAAAAAGAAAAACTTACTAATAGCTAATAGTATTAGTTTAGATAATAGAAAAAGTTTCTTAAAGTCGTACGTATAGAGCGTTCTACTATACGGTAGTGAGACTTGGTCAATTAAAGAAGTAGATAAGAAAAAGATAGAAGCTTTTGAAACTTGGTGTTATAGGAGAATGTTAAAGATTAGTTGGACAGATAGAGTAACAAACGAGGAAGTTTATAGAAGGATAGGTGAGGATCCCTGTATGTGGAAACAATTGAAGGTCAGGAGAGATAGAATGATAGGGCACCAGTTAAGACATGAGGGACTATTTAGTAAAGTCTTAGATTATAGACTACCAAATAAAAATAGAGTAGGAAGGCCTAGACAAAGCTATATTAGTCAAATTATTAGAGATGTAGGTTGTGAAGGGTATGTAGACCTTTTTAGACTAGCTCAGAATAGAAAAGAATTTAGAGCTGCGTCAAACCGACTTTAAGTAAGTTCGAAAACAAAACAAAAAGAAAAATAAAAATCAGTTAACTAAATGTCACCAGGACATGACTCACAATTGGTTAGCGGTCTGGCATGTTGGTAGCGTTTCGTTGCTTAAGCCTTACCATAACATAATTTAATAAACGTCACCATGGCATAACTCACAATTAGGTAGCGGTCTGGCATGTTGGCAGCGATTCGTTGCTTAAGCCTTACCATAACATAATTTAATAAACGTCACCATGGCATAACTCACAATTAGGTAGCGGTCTGGCATGTTGGCAGCGATTCGTTGCTTAAGCCTTACCATAACATATAATTTAACACTTTTCCTTTTTGAAGCGGATAACCAGGTTATATTTCATTTCCTTATAAATGGTAATCATGTAAACATGTTAGAGTTCTTTAACAACCATCAGGTTGCTAATATCTATGTAGAGCCAGCTGGATAGGAAAAAGATAGAAGGATATAGGAAGACCTAGACCAAACTATATTAGTCAAATTATTAGAAATTTAGGTTGTGATGGGTATGTAGAGCTTTTTAGATTAGCACAGAATAGAAAAGAAGTTAGAGCTGCGTTAAACTGACCTTAAGTAAGGTCGATAACAAAATGATGAATGATGAATATATATTGCATACCGTAGATAACAATTGGTAAAAATGTATCATATATTCGTGTGTCTTGCAGACAACCAAGAGTTAAATTTTATTACTATGTGTTTGCTCTGTCGAAATTATAAGTTGATAACTACAATTAGTGATGTATGGTTTGTTAGCTGTCCTGCAGAAATTAAATGTTTGCAGGTATACTACGTAAATATAAAGAACGTATACAAATATTGGTAATACGTTGAATGTATGTGGTGTACGTTTAAATATATTAATAACTAGCAACAAATTTTTTTACTGTATGTAACAGATGTGTTATTAATGTGCGAAATTAAACTCTTTGGTTTTAGTATTTAAAATTTTCAAACTTTTAAATAGCTCAACGAACGCGATAAAAACTTATTGTTTGCAAAAAGTGTAACGTTACCAGTAAATTCTGAAATATACATCACAAATGATACTAGATGTGTTAACATTGTAATCAGGTCTAGCAACGGAATTAAAGGCTTATGGCTAGCAGCTAGTATGACGTCAGTTGTAAATTTAGAACTATACAATACTAATGTTACTAGATGTGCAAATATTTGGCAAACAGGTCTATCAAAAGGGATAAAAGCTTATGGTACACAGAAAGCTGTTTTCCATATATTGCAAAATATCTTGATTGCACCTATTAGCAATATCTAATGTTACTAGATGTGCAAATATTTGCTAACATGACAAACACGTCTAGCCAAAGAGCTAAAGCATTAAATTGCAAAATGTGCAGAATTCATTCCTATAAAAATTAAATATAAGGGTGGAAAATGTTCAAACCTATAGGCAACATATAGTACGCCTAATTTGTAAAATAATGCATAGTGGTATATGTTATTTGAAGGACTTGTAACGAATTTTGCAATCTCACCTTGTGGTGGGTGGATGACTACAAACACTCTTTCGAAAGAAAAGGTAGTCTTTCGACGTAGTTATGATTTATTTTTGGGTAGGGCAATGAAACTTTAAATCAAAACTGAATAAAACAGACGAGTAAGAAAACTATTCCTTCAAGTATAAATACAAAACACACCAGTTAATCTGTTGAAACAGCGTTCCACATAGTCTGAGGCAGAATAGAGCTTCAAAACTTAAATATGTCATCTTTGAATATTATAAGCCATTTCAACCATTCGTATTTACAAAAGAAATCCTTGAAGCAATAGTAGCATTAACTTGTTCACATTCAGCTGAAAAATCGATACTATAATCTGAAATATCTATTAGACAACCTGGTTTACCTGACTGTTTCGCTAGCAAGCGAGCTAACATTTTACGTTTATCCACGACCGACTCACTACTTTCGACTCCGCATATTCGAAGTTCATAATCAAGTTCCCATTTAAGTAAATATATAATTTGAAATGTATCCGCCATATTTTATATGTTATTTTTTAACAATTTTGAAAACTAAAGAATCCCGAAAAATTAAAAGTTCCTAAGTTTTCCTTTAAACAAAAACAAAATTTACTTAGTCTGGCCACGACTAATAAAAAAATTTTCCGTAGGGTAGAATCTTATGTCTAAAATTTATAACTTCGCACAACGTATAACTAAACTGTCGATACAAATAATAGTACCCTACAACTCATAAACTTGCTGGAATGACCAACTTCACTACGAGCCTCACCTAGACTAACTCACCACAAAACTACGGTATTTTCAACCTAGAGAACGATGTAAACTAGAGCGACCAACCATCTACGAGTCCCGCCTAGACTAACACACTAAAAAACTACAGCATTCTAAACATAGAGAACGATGAAAACTGCTAGAGCGACCCACGCTCAACGATTCTTGCCTAGACTAATACGCGCATGCCGGGTTGCGATACCAGTAAAACAAAATAGTGTCAGCGAAATAAAACCGACTTAGCAAAACCGAACCAGACTAGTGAAACCTGGCGTGCCAGTGAAGCAAAACGGCGAGTGAAACAAAACGTGCCAGTAAAGCAAAATCGAACCAGTGAAACAAAATCAAACCAGGAAAACAAAATTGTACCAGTGAAATAAAATCGAGTCAGTAAAATAAATCAGGCGCACGTTGGGCGCCAGTGGAACAAATGTTGCAAATATCCCCACAAAAGTATATGTTACAGGCTTAGAAAGATTATTTTGTGCAAATGTTGTGTAACATGGCTTACTCTAGGATCAATTAAGAAATGTATGTGTAAATATTACGAAAAGTTTTTCTTGCTTATTCCTTATGGGAAAAGGACAAGGATTTGCAATAGAGTTAGTTAAAAATATATGTATGTGTTAATACTGTGAAAGAGTTTGCCTGTGTCTGATGCACTCTATGTATATACTAAGGAGGTGTGTATTATAGTACTCTTTTGCAAATAAAAGGGTGAATGGTGTCTGTATGCCATCTTTTACATCGTCACTGATGTCTCGTTAAGTGTATTCAGTATCATTGTATGCGCGTGTCACGTGGTTAAAATGGTGCAGAGGAGTTAATTGCAAAATATTACAGAGTGGTGTACGTGCGAATATTGTAAGCGTCAACTGGTCTATGTATATTTTAAAAATTTTACACCATTTTTTGAAAATTGCAGAAATACAATATGGCTTTTATGCATTATTGATACGAATTGGCTATATATTCGTTACATTTCTTTTAACGGCACTTTAAATTATTTGAATGCTAAAAATCTGAATCAAGGATGTATAGTTCGCTACGAATTAGATACTACCAAAAATTCAATAGTTGTGAGTTTAATTGTGCTCTTGGAAATGAAGGAAATAAAGGTAAAAATCGATCAATGAATGGTGTTTGAAGCTATACAAAGTGCACTTAATAGATTGCGAGTAATAACGGTCAAATGGTAGCATTGATTAAAGATTGGTGACTGTAAGTTGTAACAAATGACCCCAGGGTTTAAAAGTTGTGTATGTGTGGCACAAATTGCATACTTTAACTAAAAATTGTTAACATTGCATAATATAATCGTGTATGTTGCAGGCAACCAGTCTACGTGTATAAGGATAAATTTTATTACTAAATGCCCGCCCCATAAAAAAATTTAGTTCGTAACTACAATTAGTTCTATATGACTAGTTAGATGTTCTGCAGAAATTAAATGTTGCCAAGCTTACCATATAAATATGGAGAATGTACACAAATATAGGAAACACGTACAGATAATCTTTATAGATTCACAGCAGAAGCTGGAATGCTGTGAATATGATTGAATAATATCCAGACAATGACAAATGTTTTAATTTATAATTTTGTAAATCAATATTTAATACGTAAAAAGGTTTTTATCTATAATTTGTATATAAATGTATTATATTGGGTTGCGAATAAATTTTAAAAGTTATTTTTTAAATCTGTAAAAAGATATTACTTGGATCTCTATTTTGCATCCCCTGAAATAGTAGTGAACTCCGAAGCGTATGTTCTACTCTATGAAATGATGAATTGTTGATTTTTTAATATCAATTATATTTATAGGTCATTGCAATATCAATTGATATTGCAATAAGTTGACCCCTCTGTGTGATTAATTTGTACGCTAATGTCAAATTTATTGTGATTATTCTATGTGCTTTATATGCTCTAATGCTTTGTTTAAAAAAATGATTGAAATAGATATTTTGCAAACTAAAAACGTTAACGAAGATACAATTAAATTTCGCACTTTACCAATTTAAAAGTGGCCAGCGTAGGGTTTTTTTTGTTTGAAATAAAATCGCACAAGCATATCCTCGAGGTCTTCTTTCAAAAATTTGGTTTTTAATAATACTTTAGCCGTTTAGAAAATCTTTATAAATAAAAAGACAGAAATTGGATTTGCAGGGTTTACAAACGTAAGGAATGATGATAAACTAAAAGCAATGGTAAATTCGCATTTCCTGGAAAAACAAAGTAGATTTTATGATTTAAACGTTTAGAAAATCTTTATAAATAAGAAAGCTATAAAATTTGGGTTTAGGTGCTTTTAAGTTAATCTCTAAATTAAACTGGAATCTGTAGGATGGATCTTAATTATCCTGAAAGTTTTTCATATTTAAATTAAAAATAAAACGCAGTCTTAGGTTAATCACGAATGGAATCTGTACATTCAGCAATACTGAGAAACGTACAAGTACTTATATCGATTGGCTCTGTAGTCTAGTGGTTAAGATAGCTGCTTTAAATGCGGGCAGCTCGGGTTCGAATCCCGTTTGAGTCAAAACTTTTGTTCCTATATAATATTTGTGATGTACACGCTCAATTGAAAAATTGTGAGCTAAGAAAAATTGGCGGTTGTGACATTAGAATAAAAAATGACGGATTGTTAAATTGATAGTTGTGTCAAAGATGGCTGCCGTAAAATGTCGGTTGTCAAAGTGATAGTTGTGTCAAAATGACATAAGAAAAATGTGTCAAAATATGGCCGCCGTGACATTAGATATTAGTTAGTGTTTTAATCGAGGAATAATGATTAGTCACCACTGCGTCTCAATGACCGCAAAACCTCTATTGATTTGTTTTTAGTGTTGTATGTTTGTGGATTATGAGACGAATAACCCTTCCTAAGTCATTTATTTTTAGATCTTAAGCGAATGATGTTTATTAAGATCGTGTGTGGGTGTAATTACTGAACAAGTCGTATGCTTTTTAGAGCACAGGAAAAACAAATAAACAATTTGTAATAAATAAGCTTTTAATTAAATTACTTTATTTTTAGGTTTTCAAATCATAATGACAATTCGACTTCTGTAAGCTAATTCTGATTATTTTTGTGCGCCGTATATAATTATGCTTGGGCAGGCTATTTTTAGAACAAGCATGAATGTTTTTATTTATCATTTTTAAATCATGCAGTCTATTCTTAGATTTATGAATCGTGCAACGGTTGTACGGTGAATGCTTTAAGTGCTGGTACTTTAAGGCTGGTTCTGTTGAATACATTCCAAGTTACCTATTTTCTCAAACAGCTTTAACAATTACTGCGTTAGTATACATACCACATAACTGTTTCCTCTAAACCCTCAATGTATTAAATTTAAAAAGGATGAAATACTGAAAGGTTACTTTGCCAGATTCAACCAAAAATAATAGGAATATATGTAAAAGTGTAGGCGTAGTGGATAGTCTTTATTTCAGAATGAGTGGGTTTGAAACATACATTCAGAATTGAATTGGACACAACATAATCTAATATTTCTATTACTCGCATTCCTGTACATTAAGGACGAAGTATTATACGTGGGAGAGGAAGTACTTGTAAAGGGTCAGACAATAGAGAATATTTTGCGATTTAACGTGTTGTAAGATATCCAAATTTATGAGGAACTCATTCATCATATCCAATGCACTCTGATTAACACGCAAACCAATTTTTCGTTGTACAAGGGGAATTAATAACTAATATATTTGTTAGTCCAATTATTATATTTATCGCTAAGTTCTAACAATTTTATATACACTTTGTTTAACTGCGAAAGTAATAGCCTCAAAACGTAAACAAAAATGTTGTTATCAGTTCTTTGCAATATCAAATGTAATGATATCTATTGGTCAAAATTTGGAAAGAAAATATCAGAATAACGATAAAATCACATAATACAGATTGCTCCTTAAAAGATATGATAAAAATATTCTTAGTCGTTTGGAAATAAATTTTCAAATTGGTCAAAAGTGTGGTATTATTCCTCGTATACGTGTAAGTAGTACCCTGATAATTATTTGCCAAAGATAAATAAGACAAATAATAAAATTAAGGTAATATTTTTGTAAATTATCATAAAACTTTGAAAAATTTTAAAAAATATTTGACACATGAAAGAGTTTTAAACGAAAGTTATAGAGCTTTGAATCATAAGACAAAAGTCATTTTATCATTTCTTTATGGAAGCGCTCTAAATAAAGTTTACATTTCCTTTTGACAGAAAGCTCTACGTTGTATCTCGTAAAATAATATAGAAAACGCCTCAAATCCGCTACGCGAAATCTGTTTATCCTACCTTCGGTATCAATAGCATTCTATTTGAGACTTGGTGTTTTGGTTTGGATAAAAGAAGGCATCGTCTACTAAAATAACATAATTGGCTACACTGAGTGATTGATAGAGACAGCAGTCCGCTTAGAGGATTGGTGATAAACGTTCCTACTACGAGGGGTGCTCGATATGTATTGGGAATAAGTAACAAAAACAAAACTTAAGGTGTGAAAACTTCTTTACTGGTTTTCAAAATATTCTCCACGATGATTGATACACTTTGGGATACGTCGGAACCAATTTTCATAGCATTTTTTCCATTCCGATTGAGATATCTCCAAAACATGGGTTTTGAACGCATCGAGCGTCCCTTCTGGTGTCGAAAATGGTCTACGCAGTTTGTTATTCATGTGTGAGAACAAAAAGAAATTATTAGGTGCCAAATCAGGACTATACGGTGGATGACCCATCAGTTCGAAATTTTGATTGCTCGTTTGATCCTATGTGTGAGAGCTTGTATTGTCGTGATGGAGAATGATTCGGCGTCGTCGGTTTATCTTTCTTATTTCCCCGAAAACTTGTGACAAACAAATGGTTGTATACTACGCAGAATTAACTGTTCTGCGATCCTCTAAAGCAACGTTCGTGACATGTCCATTTATTCCAAAAAAATAGGCAACAATTTTCTTCAAAGTGCTTCCTGCGCGAACTACTTTTGTTGGATTTCGTTCATCTTGAAAGACCCATACAGTCGACTGCTGTTTACTTTCGGGTTCATACGAATAAATCCCAGATTCGTCACCTGTGTAGATGTTATTAACTGCGTTTGAGGCTCTGCAATTGCATTTCTTCAGCATTTCTTTGCACTAATCGACACGAGTCTTTTCTTGAACGATTGTCATATTATGTGGGATCCAACGCGCACATAGAGCTTTCACAGCTAAATGTTCATGTAAGATCGAATGCACACTTGTCATGCTAATTTCTAGAGATGACTGAATCTCACGATAAGTCACAAGACGATTCTGCATTATCAATTCGCGCACAGCATCGATGTTTTGCGGCACAACAGCCGATTTTAGACGATCTTCTTTAAATTTATTCACTAACGAATTAGGACAACGATTGAATTCACTATACCAACGATATATAGTGGTTTAAGTTAGAATTTCTTTCACAAAAGTCGAATTAAGTTGATCCGGGCACTGTTGTGGAGATAATCCACGTTGGAAATCGTAAAAATCATCGCATGAAAATGTTAACGAGTTAATTCCATTTTTTGGCCGAGACGAAATTTACAACCTAATCAAAACAAAACAAAAAGTGTGCATATGGGAAAATGTTATAACTATGTATTCTGACAAAAATGTCAAACTTTAGGCTAAGAATGTTAGATCGCACCTAGCAACACTAGTGTTGTCAGTTCCCGATACATATCGAGCACCCCTTGAAAAAAGCGCGATGCAGCACTTAAAAAATGCTGCTTCAAGAATCGGACACCCCCACTAATCAAGAATCTTCTTCTAATATATTAGATGGGATTCATTAAATATGAATAGAACGATGTTGACATCGCTAGGAATAAACTCCATTAAGTACTGCAATCAGTGGAGTAATTGTATTGGCGGTTCCGTAAATCATGCAAGTTCGCGTGACTGCTGATGCAAAGGTCCCGGGTTCAATTCCCGGCATGGACCGTTTGGTAAATGTTAGGCGAGCATTTTTCATAAAACACACCCTCGTTCGGATGAGTGATAAAATGTTGGTGCCGTGTGTGAGTGTTGTCACGCATGTTAATGATTCCTACATTGCTTGGAATAGCAGGGGTTTGGCAAAATAAAAAATTCCATGTAAAGGAAACTCACTTCTTGGCCAATATAATACCTTCGAGTGAAGCATCGGAAAGTCAAATGAAAATGAAAAGGGTAATCAGATAAAGCAAGGTACGTTGAAGGCTGCAACCAAATTTTTTTATTTGTCCTTCAAATATTCTAACTACTGAAAACGTTATTACTCGTGCTCTGATGCAGTTCGCTTTAATGCATTCACAATTTTTTAAACTCCCTCTAGGATCTTTTAATGTTACGCAATCTCGTTCAGTCGGCGCAGACAGCAACCAGATAATTATATTTACTCTAATGATGTAGTACTTCCAGCATAAACTTACTGCACATACTTTGATATAATTTCTCCGATTCAGTCACAAATTTTTTTGAACGAACTACAACATATTTTTTTGCTTCGCAAACTGATTTTAGTATTTTCTATTTCATGAAGTTTTCTTCTAGTCATATATCATGACGTTATACAAAAAATTAAATAACCACTTCCTTCTGCAAACTTTCACATTTTTAGGGTACAAAAGAATGTTAGACTAGATCAGCGCCGTCCAACTTATCATAGCCCGCGGGCCATATTTTCTTCACCAAACATTTCAGGGGCCAAGAAGGTTGATAAATGAAAAGTCAGTTTATGTTAATTAAAAAAATATTTTATTTATACTATAAAGAAAACTTAAAAATATTCGTAATATATTAATAAGAACATTGTGGCCGTAATTGTTTAGCAACAATATCTTTTATGTCCACATCAATATTTGTTGTGGCAAGTCTAATTATATCATCAAGAGTGGAATCTTTCAAACTGTTTCTATATTTTGACTTTATATATTTCATATCGGAGTATGCACGCTCGCAGATATATGAACTTCCGAACATTGATACATTTTGAAGTACAAAATCGCTCAATTTAGGATATATATTTCTCTTTATCTAAAACTTTGAATATTTCTATTCCAGTTACTCCACAAGATGTAAAAAATGGGTCAGCCTGCAAGTCGCATAATTCTATTGATATTTAAGATCAACGGAGTTGATATCAATATTAATTGGATCACAAAATAAATCAATAGACGGGTTAAGATCATTAAATTGAGAAAATCTTTTATTGAAATCTGTATTTAGCATATCCACTTTTGGTAGAAATATTTTAAAATTCGCTTCTATATTATATTCTTTCATTTCTTCATAGATCTCTTTGCAAGATTCAAAATGAAATAAATTATTTTGCTCCAAATTAAACCTTAACCATTTTAATTTGTTTCTAAATCCAGTAACATCTAGTCCTTGCAAGGATTTATTCAAAATATTTAAATAATTTGTAATGTCGGTTAGGAAAGCAAGTAAATAAATATAATTTTTATCAACTAAATTTGCTGTCAAATTTTCATCGACGGTGAACTTCTTTTCGAAGTGTAAAGAATCTTCTCAAGCACTTTCCAGCACTTAACCAACGAACGTTACTATGTAAAAGCAGATCTCCATACTCAGTTTCCAATTTATGCAAAAATATTTTAAATCTTCGGTGTGTAAGGGAACGATTTCCGCCTCGAATTAAATTAGTAATTTTGCAAACCTTGTCCATCTTTTGTCCGTCTTTTAGTTGTAGGGATAAACCATATAATGCCTCCTGATGGATAAACAGTGTAGCATACGACATGTTAATCCTTCTTTTTTCAAAAGTCCCGCGAGTCCAATATTTTTGCCCATCATAGCTCTAGCACCGTCGGTTATAATAGCAGTGCAATTGTTAAATCTGCCATACTGCTCTACAGCATATTTTAATTGTTTGTAAATATTTTCACTTTTTGTTGTTCCGTGTAATGATTGTAATTTTCAAAGTTCTTCTGAATAATTATAGTTTTCATTTACAGTTCTTATAAAGATAAGCATTTGACTTTTATCGGAAATGTATGTGCTTTCATCCAATGCTACCGAAAAATAGCAGCAACTCTTGATTAGGTTTTCTAATTTATTAGTCACATGCATGCTAATTTTGTTTAGACGTCGGCTTACAGTCTCTGGTGAGATAGTGATACTGTTTGAAATTTTTTTACCTTTTCGTTGTTATTAAATGCTTGAGCCATTTTTATGGCACATTTTTTTGATTAATTCTCCATCCAAAAATGGCTTCTTTGCCTTTACTATTTCTAAAAAACTTCAATCGATGCAGCTACATATGCTTCTTGAAATTTTGCTTCTTGATTAAAATAATTCGTTTGATGATCCAGCTGCTATTTCATTTTTTTTACTAGTGCTATTTTTATGTCTCGCGTGTACGAATTTCACTTTTTTTCATGCATGGAAAGATAATGGCGCTTCAAATTATATTCTTTACACACAGCTATGATTTGTAAACATTTCAAACACTGTGGTTTACGATTCTTGTTCAGAATAAATAAATAATCTATCTCCCAGCGATCTTGAAATTCTCGATTTTCGAGGTCTATTTTTCTTATATTAGTAGCACTCATGTTCAATAATTATTTTAATAAATAAATAAATATGATATTAAGTTACTAATAGTATAACACAGTCCCCCTCAACAAATTCTAGACAAGACTGCACTCGCACGATTGCATGAATCAACCAAATAGCGCAGGGTAGTGGTCGCATCATGTGCGCCAACCATAGATAAACAACAACCAACCAAAAAAATGGTCTGTGGCACCAACGTTGAGCCAACCATAATCAGATGTTAAAGGGATAGCTGCTGTATTCAGCCAGGTTAAGTGAAGTTACGCAAACTAAATAGTACCTACGTTAAATTCAAATAAGATTTAAATTTTCACATAGTAAAATAATTTTAATATTAATAATAATAATTTAGTAACATAAATTTATTCATGGTAAAATGTACTCGCGGGCCGTGAAAATAATTTGGCGGGCTGTATACGGCCCCCGGGCCGCCAGTTGGAGAGCCCTGGACTAGATAATAATCTGCATCCCATGTAGTCAATATGTAGTTGTTACCCGCATGTATCCCTTATTGTAAAACTTGTTTTTAGGAGTTAGATGTATACTTGCAATATAAACGGTCGGATGTGCCTCCTAAATGAAAGTGAATAATAAAATAATTAAAGTACTTAATCGGTGTTAATATTTATTTTTTTACTTCATTAGCCAATAGGATATGGTTCCAGTATATGAACATATTTAATTGGTGCTAGTTTTTAGATCAATATAAGTAAGCGTGTTAGCGAATGGTTAAATTTAATGAAAAACAATTAAGTATATTCGTAAAAATAATGGATAACACGGAAAAGTAATAAGAGTGAGCAATATTGCATATAGAAATTCCGCTTCCGCTCGTAAATTGAGGAAGAATGTGCTTTGGGAGTACTTAATCAGGAACCACCGGATGTAATTACCGTCTGTTTTGTGTCATTCATCCCAACTGTATATTGTTAAGGATATGGTTCCACACTCTTGAATGGTTGCTAGTTATAACTTCAACATGAAGGACCAATGGAATTTAGTGCAATAAGACTAGAACATGTCCTTAAGCTTCTTTATTGCAAAGTAAATGTTTGCCTTTTTAAAAGAACTAAGAATTAAAAGAAATTACATGTTTTTTATAAATGACATAGACAAGAAAAGTACTAACTCTGATCTCTTATAACAACTATTATATAAAGCGGTTACCCAGATATGGTTTAAGCTAGGCACCTTGATTAGGAATATAACAGATTCTACAGAATCCTTAACATGCTCCTGGGAAAATTTCAAATTTTAACAAATTTTGAAATTTGAAAATCGTGAACTCTACTGAATCTAAACATACGTAACATACATTAATGAATAGGTCTACGCAAGCAAGTAAAAATAACACAAATGAACAAACTAGTGCATAAGCCTTTACAATTATAAATTAAATAGGAACCCGTGAGCTAAGTGCTAAGAACAAGAAGTATATACAAAATGAACTAATGAAAAGCAGAACAAAACTTAAAATTAAAAGCAACTTAAAAATTAAGGGGGTGCGCTACATGTTCCATTGGAAGCGGACACAATTTGGAAAAGCAGCGCTGCACTATACCGGTGGAGATTTTTATACATGGGACACGCACAACACCATTCAAACCAGAATGAACTTGTGCCACGCTGCCCAGTTTCCATTTTAACGGCGGCAAGTTGTCTTCTTTAATGAGAACAAGTCTTCCTAGCTTTAAATCATAATGAAGTCGCCTTTTTTGTCTTTACTGTAACTCATAAATGCAGGTTTTGCACACGCTGAAACGTAGATAATTGGGAATCAGAGATATCAATGACAGTAAGGTCAGGAAGTGCAGCGAGTGTCCTTCCAACTAGAAAGTGCGCAGGTGTAAGAGGTTGAAAATCGTTCGAATCAGAAAATAAAAATATGGGACATAAAGACCGGGAATTTAAAGTAGCTTCCACTTGTGATAGAAACGTAGACAGCTCTTCGTATGTCAATATGAATAGACCTATTAACTCGCTTTAAATGGAACTTGCGGGACTTAATTCCTGCTTCCCACGAACCTTGAAAATGAGGACTGCAGGCATGCATGAAATGCTAAATAATTCCTTTGTCCGCAAATGTTTCAGGAATTACGACGTTCTGATACTTTAAGAACATATCAAATTTCTGTAGCTCCGAATTCGCCCCAATAACATTGAAACAGTTGTCTGAATATACACTAAAAGATTTGCCTCGACAAGAAACAAATCTACGAAAAGAAAGAATAAAACTTTCGGTAGACAAATCGGTCGCCAATTCAATATGAACAGCTTTAGTAAAAAACCAAACGTACAGGCAGATATAAGCCATTGTTATCTTAGAACCACGACCCTTCCTGTCCTTAACCGACCAAGGACCTGCAGAATCGACACCGGTAACGTGAAATGGATATGAAGGATCCACACAAGTGGACGGTATATTACCCACGATTGGTTGAGTCAAGTTGGAAGCTCATCGAAAGCACCGCATACAACGATAAATGACTTGTTTTACAAGATTTCGGCAGGACGTGATCCAAAACCAATCACGTAAAGAAAACAGCAAGTGTTGAGCTCCAGCATGCAACAAGTGAATTTGTTCATGCTCTACTATAAGCTTTAATAAATAGTGTTTTCCTGAGACCAGAACAGGATGGTTCTTATCATAAGAGAACTGAGAATTTCTAAGTCTACCCTCAACACGAATAATTCCTACAGTATGTAGAAACGGGTTGAAACTTCTCAATGAAGAGTTTTTAAGTGTTTGTCTAGGCTGAGCTGTTTCTGTTCATTAGAAAATGATTCTGTTTGTGCTATTTTCATTAATCTTAATAGCGATCCTTGAATTTTCCTAGGGGTAAGCGAACCGGTAAGGCACTCACCATTAGGGTGGCCACAATTATAAAACAACCTTAAACAGTAGGAAATGACTCTTTCAAGTCGAAAGAAGATTGAATAGGCTAAGAAAGGAATGGATGATTTCACAGTTAAGAAACAATGATATTGTTCCTTAGCCTCTGGGAGTTTGGCATAACTCAAATTAAAAATGAGCCATGAAGACTCATGATCGGGTAGTGATGGAGAACCATGTCACCCAGATCAGAGGGTTTGAGAATTTGAGGTGTAGTGCCTCTTGATACTAATTCCGCAGGATTGGACTTAGTAGGAGTGTGGCGCCAGACCGAATCCTGTATTAGACCCTGAATTCCGGAACGCTATTAGCAACACATGTCTTTAGTAGATTGGGACTGGTCCTGAGCCAAGCTAGAACAATTGTTAAATCAGTCCATAAGACACACTAAAAAATTGAAATATCTAAAGCATTTAGAACATGATGCGCTAGCGTAGCAAGGAGTAAGCTCCACAAAGCTTCAACTGTGGTATTGTGCTGGTTTTAAGAGGAGAAACCATTGACTTGGTACAAACTAAATAAACCTGAAACCTGAACAGAACCGCATGCATCCATAGAGCGAAAGTAAATACACGCGCTACACGAATAAATTGAACTGTCAGAAAAATCACGAAGTCGAACATCTGCGCGGTTTGTACAAAGCATCTGATGTGGTATTCGTACGTCGTTAAGACCGCCAAGAGCCTTGTGATATGCAGTTTATTTTAATCTGACGTTAACTGGTACTGGATTGTTCCAATTCAACCTTTCCAACCACTGTTGAAGAATAACTTTAACATCGATGGTGCCTGGTAAAAGCAGGACTAATGGGTCAAATATCTGTAAAATCTCTGATAAAATAATTCTTTTCGTAATAATTTGCGTAGTGGTATTAAAATCTGAAATAGAATACATCAGATAGTCTGATGTAAAAGCCCAAATAAGACTCAATATAATCGAGTGTTAATGAGGAGCGAACTCAAGAGCACCAGGGTAAAGTTGATTGTTAGGAATGCTTGCTAGAACAGCTAAATCACTGGAAATCCACGTGTGACGTAGAGATCATCCTATTTCTAAAATATTTGAAAGTTGCGAGCATATTTCGCAAGCTTCGTCGAGGTGGTCTGAGCCTGTCAGCAGGTCATCAAAGTAAAAGTCGCGCTTAATTTTATTGAAATTTCTGGAAAAGAATTTTCCCAGTCCATATCTATTGGAGTAAGGCAACGAATAGCTAAGAAGGAAGCACTGGATGTGTCATATGTAACAGTATTCAAATCGTACGACTGCAGCTGTTTTGTAGGCGAAAGTCGCCACAAAATGCGTTGCAAATGCGTCTGAGATGGATCCATCAGTATTTGGCAATACATCTTCTCAATGTTTGAAGATATAGCTACAAATATTTTCTGAAACATACCAGTATAGAGAAAAGATCTTATTGAATAGTTGGTCCTACAATTTGTATACTATTGAAAGAGTAGCCAGTCGTGGTGACTTGTGAACCGTTGAACACTAAGCGAAAATCAGTGGTTAAGCTATCCTCTTTCAAGACACTATCATGAAGAAGATGGTAGAACTTATTTGTATTTGAAGTAAACACAGACATGTGACCTAATTCCAGATATTCGCGCATAATTGCAGAATATAGTTCTGAAAATTTAAAATTGGCTTGAAGACTTCCTACAAGGCTAGAAATTTTTTGCGCCACAGCAAATGAGTCACCTAACACTTTTGTAGGCAATTTAATGAAGATACGAACAACAAATCTACCTTTCGGTATGTGTTTTTAATAAAATGAAGCTCACAAGCATCCTCTATTAAGAATATCTTATCTGTTAGATAACTTCTAAGTTTACAAAATTGATCTTGGACTTTGTAGATACTCAAGTGACATTGCACATGATTTGTGGAACAGATGAAGACAGGTCCATATAAGAACAATTCAAAACGAGTTTTTTGAATAATAGGAAAGCTTGCACCTAAGCGCACCTGTCTTATACATAAAAGTTCAAAAAAGGCTGGAGAATCAATCAGCAAATAGAGTCTTCCTGGTTGATCAAAATATCGCTCAGATAATTTTTGCTGTAAATGATGCTAGAAGAATTTACTTTGAAGGAAGGTATGGTACCTGTAATCTCGTCTAAAACAAGACACGAAGGTTTAATTTTGTAAGAAGATTACTGGGCACTCAGCTCAACATTGCAACGTGAACGAATGTGGGAAAGAGTTCCATTCAATCTTGAAACTGAAATATCTACCTCTTGAGTAGGTAGACCCAACTTACTGATTAAGTCGGAACGCACAAAATTGGATTGGTAGCCCGAATCGAGTAAAACACGAATGGAATGAGTATTTTCATAAAAATCAAGCATTATACAGATAGCTGTCGAAAGAAAAACGTCGACTGTATTTGAACAAAGTGCAAACACACTTAGCGATGGCACAATAGGAGTTTGTGAACTACAAAACACTGGCCCTGGTTGTACCACCTGCGAAGTTGAATAAGAGTCGATGTGCAATACCGGATGGTGTCTGGCTTTGCAAATCCTGCAACTCAATTTTGATAAACATTGGGGTAAAGTATGATCCATACATAGACACTGGTTATTGTAGGAACAATACTTCTATTCAAGCTAGATTGTTCTTTACGTGCATTGCCCTTGCGGAATAATTTTCTCCGGTGCTGACGGGATTGTTAGGGTGGTGGATGTGCGAACAAAAGCTGACATTTACAAACGTTTAGTTAAACGTATATGTCCGCTACCCTCACAATAAGCATTCGTCTGTGGAGGTATTGAAAATACTGTTTTGTTTTTTTGTTGTTAAAATTATACTTTCGAAATTTGTGTGTGAATTTAAAGTTGAAAATGTTTTTCAATGTGGGGAGTGTGTTTAAGCCAATAATTCAATAATTCCTTTTGATTTTATTTTAATCAAGTTTGATGTGAACACCCGTCTAGCAGGATATAGGCGGTTTTTGTTGGGAAGTTGAAACATTTAGTTAATTTTAGTTTTATTCAAAACCATTTTGTAATTTGAAGAATTTAAGTGAGGTGGAAAATTGTACAAAATTACATCACTGTTACCAGGATTCCCTTTCTCTGTAATTTACAGACAATCCAACACCAACCGATGAGTAATTTGTTTATTTTGATTTTATTTGTTATGCTACAGTCCTTAATCATTTTATAAACTTTTAGTATCAGGGCATACAATTATATTAAAGATAAAAAGTCAAAACTCGCAGCATTTTCAATTTCCAAACAAAGTTACATAAATTGCTTTATTCTTTAGTTGGTAAACAGGTAATCATCAATTAACATTCTAAATGTTTAGAACGCAATTATAGGGACATACTTAAGATATATATATATATATATATATATATATATATATATATTATTGTGATAGTGCAGCAATACCCCTATGCGCCCTTTTAGTGAATTAAAAAATAAAAATTTTTAATCTGTCAATTTTTAATTTTTAATGTATAATTTTAATTGCGTCGGTTAACTCAGTTTTAAATTACGCACGAGGCTTGCGACAATACGACAAACAAAGAATTTAAATCTATTTTCTACCTCTTCTTCCTGTTTTAATCTTTAAACCAAAACACTATTAAGCACAAATTATTATAATTTTCTCAAACATAATTACAGTGTATGAAAAGTTTAAATAAATCCCTAACTAAAATTTTCTTCTAATAATTGAATAAAAAAATTATCAAAAAGCCAGCAAAATCACTATTATTATTAATTGTTAACTGAAGCTTGATGAACGTTTATTCAACCTCTTTTAATATTTACGTAATTTACAACGTATACTCAAAAAAAAACCTTGCTGATCCCTCACATACATTATCATAAAAGCAATTTTTAAAGTATTTAACTTAGAAATATTCAATGCAATGTCAACTTTTAAGTCATTTAGTTTAGCAATGTGCAACGAAATATTCACAAATAATATAATAAAACATTCAGATTGGCTAGCCTGTTGTTTTTAGCTCTAATCAATTCCTGGTCCAACTGTTTTCGGTATTGTCTGCATCCCTCATAGTATAGCCTTGATCACGCTAGCGTCCTTCATTAAACTTCTTGACCATGTATCGTTGAAGTAAATGCTTGTTGCATTACCTCATTTGTTCCATTAATCATTTTTAATCGCCTCCAGTATTTATTTATACTTATTACCAGTAATCATTTAGTTTCGTTCCCCAGTAATTGTTTGGATTTGTTCCCCAGTAGTCAATTAGAGTCGCCTTTTTAAAGTATAAAACGACAAACCCATTAATTTTTTATAATTACAATGGTATTATTTCACTTAACAATTTATCACTTTATGTAAATGTGTGTTTTAAAAAATGTGAACTATGCCTTACTTCATGGCAAATTGATTTGTTTACAAATCCGGTCATATTTAAATGCACCGTCTATCTATTGACAAGCGCAAAGTTCGTTGTTGTATATTAAACTTTTATACCAGGTTTTCGGATATTCCATAGTATTAACATCAACGCGTTACTTTTGTCACGTACCATTTCGAGTTAATAGCATTGATTTGCTTGGATTTTCATTCTTCTATATAAGTAAACCATTGTTTGTTTAAATAAATTTGGTGAAATTTGATTTTAATTACCATGCTTTGCTTGTTTCCAATAAATCAGATGTCGATTTTAATTTTCCAGTCACGTAGACTAAGTACAATGTATGCATTAAATTATATGCGTTTACTATCTTACGCATTTTAAACCTGCTTGTTTTAATTAAGATCCTTGGCGTAATATTGATGCGTTATCCATGCATGTCACGTTTCAGCTTGCAATTATGTTGTTTAACGACTTGCGAATTTGTTTATTCAAATAAATCTTCAAAAATATTTTTATTAACTAAATTAATTATAATTATGATTTATATACAGGGCGTTGTCATTTACTTTTCAGTTTTATTATCGTATTCCTTGTTTTCTTCAGAAAACTGTCGTTTTCTAAGCCCTTATGTATTTTATATGGAGTGCGCTATACTATTGGTCCTAACTACCCCTAAATAACCCTATTAACACAGTATTTTTCCCCCAAATTAAAACAAAAAATTTTCAAAAATGTTATTTTTGGCGCCCAACGTGAACACAAGATTCACATTGGTTCAAAAGTATTTTGTTTTTATTTTCTACTATATACACAACGTTCTAAGTTATTTTTACACCATTATTCTTATTTTAATCTAACCTATTCTATAACTATACACCTATCCATCTCAAATATTTTATAATATTTTCTGAATAACTACTATTTGCACAAGGCTGTATACTAAACATTTTATCTCCCTAATTCCTATCTATCTATACTTTCCCATTTCTCGTAAATTTACACTACGTATTATAATCTACTAATATTTCAATCTCTATTCCTCTATACTTTTCCCATTTCTCCTAAATATACACTATTTATTATATTCTACTAATATCTCACTCCCTATTTATCTATACTTTTCCCATTTTTCATAAATTTATACAACGTATCTTCATTTCTTTCTATTTCTAATGTTTATCTATTCCTATTTAATTATACCTTTTCCATTTACATATACTTTTCCCATTTTTCATAAATTTATACGACGTATCATCATTTCTTCTTATTTCTAATGTTTATCTATCCCTATTTATTTATACTTCCCCATTTACATATACTTTTCCCATTTTTCATAAATTTATTCTACGTAATATAATCTACTAATATTTCACTCCCTATTTATCTATACTTTTTCCCTTTACATATACTTTCCCATTTTTCATAAATTTATACTATGCATCATCATCTCCATATTTATAATGTGTATCTATCCCTATTTATCTATGCTCTTTCCATTTACATATACTTTCCTATTTTTCATAAATTCATACAACGTATCATCATCTCTTCATATTTCTAATAAACCATTCCTAATTATCTATCCCTATTTATTTATACCTTACTTTTCTCATAAATTTACACGAAGCATTATAGCCTCCTAACATTTCAATTTCTATTTATCTGTACTTTTTCCATTTACTTATACTTTTCCTTATTTACGTCAACCTATACTAAATATCGTTTTCTTCGAATATTTCTAATAAACTATTTACTTGTAACCTTTAACTATTCTGATTTAGTTTAACGAGAATTTCCGATAATTAGAAAAGAGCCCACGGCAAGTTCGGATGGAAGGTGGCTCTATGTTGAGGAAATCTCAAAGGTATAGCGGCTAGTCGAACTATATGCTCTGGGTAGAGAATGAGCTGTGGGTCGGGGTGTAATTGCAACCACTAATAATAAGAATAAGGGGCCACCGTATTTTTTTATACTGAGAAGACCTGATACAAGTCCCTTGTACAAGGCTAATGCGGAAACCTTTCTCCTATAACCGCTATATAATTTTCAAAGACCACCTAATCTTTGAAGTTTCTTACCTTATGGCTCGACCTTGACCTTAGCAATCCTCCACTGCACCTGTGAACAGATTAAACAAAGAAAAGCACTGTTTGTGCATTCATACTCAAAAATAATTAAATTCAATCAGAATCATCTTTCATTCCTCTTAAATAAAAATAGTCTTTAGTCCGAAAATAAGAATCTATTCTTTTGGTATTCAATAATGTACTTTTCTACAAAAATATTTCTTTCTTTATAAGTTAATTTGGATAATGAAGAATTAATTACAATGGCACTGGATAAGATCCGTACCAATTACTATTTAATGCGGTTTATATAACAAATTGACAAAGCATAAAATTGCTTATTTATAGCAAAAAGTTAATTATGGTAGATCTACCTTAATTTTACAGTAGATAATTACAAATAAGTATTCATAAAATATCAAATATAGAAATTTAGTTTTTAAGTGCTCAAAATTGTAGGAATTCACTTTATCTAATTAGTAGTGACATCTTCTGATGTTTCATTGAGTTAATAAGAGAATTTAGTAAGAGCGAATTACAGATTCATATCGCATAACATCGAAAAATATAATTGAGGTCTGTCCTTGACCTGTTTAAAATTAACACAAGTCGATAAAGTAAAATTTATCTCGTTACTACGTCGATAGTTCAAATAACATACGAACGTAATTTTTTTTGTACATACCAGAACTCCAATTTGCACCAAAATACCAAAATACCTGCTTGGGAGCTTACGTCACCATTAAACAAATAGTTGTGCTGCACTCTGAAAAACACATCGCTTGACCTCCATTATCTACGCTTCAATTTACAGATGTTCCAGGAGTAATTCAAACCACAAGAAAGAGCGAATGTTGTTTGTAATTAACTTGAATAAATTATATATGGGATTCCATGTTATATAAGAATAGAATTGTTTTCATTAATTTCGCTTGAATACCATTCAGAAAAATTGCTTATTTATAATTTACGTTGCATTATATGTTAATTTACATTATTCCTTAAAGTTACACTGAAAATTTTTTTTAATTAATATCGTTATAGAAACAAATTCACTTACTGTTCCTAACGGTCCTTTAACAGAACACCTCCTCGTTCTCCACGAGTTGTTTAAACAAGAAATCGACCATCTAAAATAATTTTCGAAGATGGCCTACACGTACTAAACTTTAATCGTACATGCTTCCAACACAAAAAGTCATCCCAGAACATCGTTCCTAAGAACAATTTCAACCTGCTTTTCCCCACAGCTGTGTTAGAAGTGACGGGTCAAGCGTGTTGCTGCCCGGTAACAACGTTACCTTGCAGTTTCTGAGTAGAAGGGGCTTTAGGAAGGATACTAAACAAGAGCTTTTATATTGTCACCGTAGAAATTAATTTTTAATATGAACTAACTGCTAATACTTTATTGGACAATAGATGATATTAAATTAAATGGATTGGATAGCATTATAATGCATTATATTATTTACTATTAAATAAAAAGATTAATTATACGGATATATATTAGGTGGAAAATAAAATTGCTACACTGCCTCTTTCTAAGAGAAAAAATTCTGGAATAAATGCGAAGAATTTTTTTTTAAATTTACTGTTATATATTTACAACTTATTATCATTAATTTTTACAAACCAAAACAAAAATTATCACTTAAGATACTGCATAATTGAAAATGAGTGACGAGTAACTACGCGTACTATACGCCACAAGGGGACAAATTCGGGAAGTCTTAATCGGTATGGTTTCATTATCGTTTAATACATATTCGGGGTTATTATATCACTCATTTTATACTCGAAACTAAAGCAACAAAACATATAATACTGCCGTATTATGATTCTTTAAGAAAGATATGAATTATCATGACGAACATATTTTTACTTTATTAACCGTAATTTACATATTTACAAAAGAAAAAAAGGACTCTCACTACTTTTGAGATCCACGACAAACATAACTTCAAAACGGCAAACATGTCTTGAAATCACTAACGTTCAACAATCTACCGCATGTATATGCAACCAAAATGTAGAAACGTCTCTATCCCTGAAGAGACAAGTAAAACGTCACCACGTCTTACTCCTCACAAATCTCACTCACGCATGAATGAACAAAATAGAACATGGCTATCTCACACAATATTCATATTAAACATAGAACATTGCTATCTCACACAATATTCATACTAAACATAGAACATTGCTATCTCACACAATATTCATACTAAACACAACTATCATAGTTACCAACAATATTGACCTCCCACCAATATCTAATATGGACTCAAACTACTTGATTCCCAATATAATTATCAAACACTTTAATCATAAATCCAAAAGAAAATAATAACCAAATATACACAATTTTAATTATCAAACACTTTAATCATAAATCCAAAAGAAAATAATAACCAAATATACACAATTTTAATTATCAAACACTTTAATCATAAATCCAAAAGAAAATAATAACCAAATATACACAATTTTATTAAAATTCATAACCATTCGTATACCTAAACATTCCTTTATAACCTTGAACTAGAGAATTATACGACAAATGGAATCATTTGACAAACGGAAACATGCAACTTTTTATCTTGACTCAAATGAATAACTTGCAACTAACAATATCAGCCTTACTGCACTACAAAAATTCCTTTTATACTTCTTATCCAACGTCTAAATTTTTAGACTACCAACAGTATTCCAATACAATAATTAAATTCTTTGCTAAAAGATAAGACAAAAACAATTCCTACTATCAACCATTAAATATATCAACAACACTAATTAATGTTCAGAAACGTTCTCTTTCTCAATATCACCACTGAACTCTGAATAAGGTTTTAAGTCCTTAACATGCCATCTGCCTGCTCTTGAACCATTTTCATTAATCAATTCATAAATTAAATTCGAAACCTTCTTTCTAACAATACTCAAAACATATTTTGGCGCAAGCTTAGCTGTAAACTTATCACTTGCTTTCGAAAGAACTTTATTTGACCTCCAGACTTTGTCACCTACTTCGAAAGAAATGTTACGTCTCCTTAAATTATATGAATTACTAGACTGCATGTAAGCTAAATGTAACCTTTTCTGTACGTCTATAAAAATATCAAATAGTCCTTGATGATCTGACACATACGAAGGTCTATCACTAGAAATAAAATCAATATCAACTGAGAGTTCCACATCAAGACCATAAAATCTTCCAGACACAGGAATATGTCTACCAAAAACTAAGAAATTTGGCGAATAACCAGTGGCATGATGTTTTGCAGAATTAATCGCATACTGAATTTGGGGTAACTCTGTGTCCCAAGTATCATGTTCTTTAATATACGAACGTATAGCTGTTCCTACCGTCCTATTTATCCTTTCTACAAAATTACATTGGGGAGAGTAAACTGCATTAAACCAAATTTTTTGAACGTCATATTTTTTACATACTGCCTTAAAATTTCTACCACTAAATTGTGAGCCATTATCACAAATAATAAATTTTGGAACACCATAAACTAAAAAAACTTTTTCCTCCAATACACGTTCTATTATATGCGCTTTTGCACTACGTAACGGAAACATTAACGTAAATTTCGAGAACCAATCACCAATAACTAATAACCATTTGTGTCCAACCTTGGACCGTGGAAATGGGCCCATGAGGTCTATAGCAATAATCTGAAAGGGGAACTTCACCTCCTTTTCCTTTCCCATTAAACCAAGGGGTCCTCTATTCGATGCCTTCTGTGCACCACACGTTAAACAATTTTTACAAAATTTCAACACATCAATACGCATTTTTGGCCAATAGAAATTCTCTTGTATGCGTGCCAATGTTTTAAAAACCAAAATGTCCGGCCACTGAAGGGTCATGATTTATCCGAATAACCTCTTCCTTCTGTGATCTAGGGACTAAATATTTCCATTCCTTACATTCGACGAGAGTGGTAAATTTGATGAAAGAAATTTAAATACATAATTATCTTCTACCTTCCATTGTGGGTAATCATCAGGTGAAGCTAAAATTTTCTCTCGAAGAGACACATACCAGGGATCCACATTATCTAACTTGATCTCAACTAAATTATCAACATGACTCACGACTGGAACTGCGCGACTAAGACAATCTGGAACTACATTAAACTTTCCTTTTCGATGAACCAACTCAAAAGTATGCTGTCGTAGACGGACAGCCCATCTAGCTAATTTTCCGGTTGGGTTTTGTATATTATTAAGCCATAACAAAGAAAAGTGATCTGTGATAACAGTAAAACGGGTACCTTCTACCCAAGGTCGAAATTTTCTATAGCGAAAATTACAGCGAGACATTCTTTCTCCGTGACTGAATAGTTGCGCTCAGTTCGGGTAAGTGATTTACTGGCATAAGAGATAACGTGCTCTACATCATCGATTTTTTGAACTAATACTGCTCCGAGTCCTGTATCACTAGCATCGCATTCGACAATAAATGGAACTGAATAGTCCGGTTGTGATAACAATGGAGCGGAAACTAAAGCCTGTTTAATTTGTACAAATGAGTTCTCAGCCTCGGATGTCCAAACAATAGATTGACCCTTTTTTCTTCCTTTTACCAAATCACTAATCGGTGACACTAAAGATGAAAAGTTTTTTATAAAACGACGATACCAACTACACATTCCTAAAAAACGTTTGACCTCAGTAGTGGTCTTAGGTCTGGGGAAATTTACCATAGCAGAAACCTTTTCGGGATCTGTACGAAGAGAATTCGATCCAACAATATAACCAAGAAATTTTAACGATTTCTTAAAGAATTCACACTTTTTCAAATTAATCGTAAGGTTTGCTTCCTTAAGACGTTCCTTCACCGTTTCTAATAACTTCAGATGTTCCTCAAAAGATGATGAACACAAAATAATGTCATCTAAATAACAAAAAACATGTGGCTCAAACTTCGGTCCAAAATTGAATCAACCAAACGCTGTTGCGTCTGAGCAGCATTCTTTAATCCGAATGGCATGGTGACAAACCTATATTGTCCTCTCGAAATAACACTAAACGCTGTTTTATCCTTAGATGTTTCGGAAAGTGGGATTTGCCAAAAACTCTTTCTAAGGTCTAAACTAGAAATATAATTTGCACCTCTAAGTAAATTTATAATCCTGTCGATATTTGGCAATGGGTAGCTATCATGTTTAGTAATATCATTGAGCGCTCTTCCGTCAAAACAAAATCTGTACTCACTGTCTTGTTTTTTAACTAACAATACAGGGGATGACCATGGACTCTGACATTCTTCCACTACTCCTAATCTCAACATCTCATCTAACTCTTTATCTAACACCTTGCTCATAAAGGGGGACATGACATATGGTTTTTTACGAAATGGTTTTGCTTCACCAGTATCAATATCTAAAACAATTTTATCGGTACGCCCTAGTCTCTCTTCACAACTAATTTCATTGAAAGATTCTATTGCTATTCGTGCTTTTACTTGCTGTGTTTCTAACAAATCATCTAAACTAAGTAATTGATTACTACAACTTAAGGGTACTGACGAATGACCAATATACGAAATACTATTGTTATCATAATCTTGAATGTGCCATGTATCGTTTTTGAAATCTGCTATTAACCCAAAGGATTTTGCGAAATCGCTACCAAAAATAAATGTGTGAGGAAGAGATGGTACAACCAAAGCGTTAACAATACGATATTGTCTTCCAATTCTAATAGGTAAATCAACTGAACCAATAACTTCTTGAAGAGTACCATCAGCAGTGGAAACTATTCTCTTCTCAGTTTTAAAGACCTTTAAATTTAATTCTTCCAGAACAGAAAACGCTAATGAACCAACAACGGTAGTAGTACAACCAGAGTCAAACAAACCTGTGACATCTCTATCTAACAATTTTACCATAATGTACGGACGATTGTCCTGAGGTTTCCTTAAAAATAACGCGTCAGCTTTTGGCTTGACGTTCCCTTGACAAAAATCTTTAACGATGCCTAGCCATTTTGACCAATCATCTATATCAAAAAAATTTTCCTGCTTACACAACATAACCGTAGCCTTTTGCATAAAAGCATGATGCCGGCCACTCTACATCTGCCTATCTACTCGTTTTTTTGAACACGACGGACAATTTATTGACTTAACTCCACTATATCCGCAGCTATAACAAAATATTTTACGAGGAATCTTACACCTCCAAAAAGTATGACCTTCTTCCAAACAATTCCAACATATAAGTTTATTTAATTTATATTTATTTATGGGGACTCTACTAGAGGGATTATTATTATTACTATGATTGTTACCAAGAGATTGTATTTGGGGGGGGAATGATTGATTATAAAAACTACGACCAGTTCGCGCTGAAAAGTTTTTTACAGGAGCTGACCACTTATTTTCAACTTGAAATTTTGAATTTCCTAATGCTTTCGGAACATATTTTACTGGACTTTGTACTAATTTATGCTTGGATGCATATGCTTCTTCCAATTTCTTACACAACTTTATTAATGTTGACATACTATCAATTTCCGTTAGAGCTAATTGACAAATAAAATCAGGTAATAGATTCTTTTTTACCATTCTGACTTTTGTACATTCCGCAGGTGATTGTGGTAACCTACTAAACTAATTCTCCATATGAGCTATATATATAACTACAGATTCTCCTTTTTGTTGATGACGCGACCTAATCTTTTCCCAAATCTCGTCCTCTGAGTGTGATGGTAAGAAATCTTCTTTTAATCGAATAACCAATGAACTCCAGTTTGTTAAAGAATTCCTAACACAACGATACCATTCTAAACCGTTACCTGTGAACAATTCTACAGAAGCATTAAATAAATCTTCTTCAGATACTTTACGCGAGTGTGCTAACTCAGCTACTCTATCTAAAAATTGATGAACCTGTTTTGGATCTCCAGAAAATTTTACTGACCACGAACCAATTGGAATAGGGGGTACTTAATATGAAACAGTATGAATAGGAGTACTGACAACAGCTGGAATGGTTTCTCTCATAGAAAATTCACCATAAGCGTTTACATCTTCATTCTTCTTAAGCTTTTCATGTAGCTCTGCCTCCATGGTAAGAATAGTTGCTAACGATTCATTCCTAAATAAAGTAACTTCATCTGAATTATCTAAAGGGATTTTCATTCTCCTAACTCGACCATCAAGATGTATTAATCTCGACTGTATCCTCTTAAATGTAGGGTCTGCTAATTCACCTTCAAATTCTAATAAAACATTTCTTACTGACTCTATCGAAGCCTGAATTTCATCTCGTTCATCTGAATAATCTACGACATATGTGGAAGGATCAATTAAACGACCAGGTACTGTTGTTTCTTTGGCTAATAATCGGCCTAACATTTTCCTTTTATCCTGCATCGGTCTGCTGCTAACAACTCCACGAATTCTCAATTCATAATCCAACTCATCTTTATGCAAATAAACTACTTGATACGTCTCAGCCATCATGGGATAGACTAACTAACTAATTACAAATTAAACTCAATTAAGGAACAACATCAATAGACTAAATTAATCTGAGGGTAAATGATTTACAAACCACAAGTGTAAACAACCAAAGTCAATCGAAACCTATACTTTATGTGTTTATACAATTGGTACAGCAATCGAGGCCTACACGCTGGGCGCTATTTGTAACCTTTAACTATTCTGATTTAGTTTAACGAGAATTTCCGATAATTAGAAAAGAGCCCACGGCAAGTTCGGATGGAAGGTGGCTCTATGTTGAGGAAATCTCAAAGGTATAGCGGCTAGTCGAACTATATGCTCTGGGTAGAGAATGAGCTGTGGGTCGGGGTGTAATTGCAACCACTAATAATAAGAATAAGGCGCCACCGTATTTTTTTATACTGAGAAGACCTGATACAAGTCCCTTGTACAAGGCTAATGCGGAAACCTTTCTCCTATAACCGCTATATAATTTTCAAAGACCACCTAATCTTTGAAGTTTCTTACCTTATGGCTCGACCTTGACCTTAGCAATCCTCCACTGCACCTGTGAACAGATTAAACAAAGAAAAGCACTGTTTGTGCATTCATACTCAAAAATAATTAAATTCAATCAGAATCATCTTTCATTCCTCTTAAATAAAAAATAGTCTTTAGTCCGAAAATAAGAATCTATTCTTTTGGTATTCAATAATGTACTTTTCTACAAAAAAATATTTCTTTCTTTATAAGTTAATTTGGATAATGAAGAATTAATTACAATGGCACTGGATAAGATCCGTACCAATTACTATTTAATGCGGTTTATATAACAAATTGACAAAGCATAAAATTGCTTATTTATAGCAAAAAGTTAATTATGGTAGATCTACCTTAATTTTACAGTAGATAATTACAAATAAGTATTCATAAAATATCAAATATAGAAATTTAGTTTTTAAGTGCTCAAAATTGTAGGAATTCACTTTATCTAATTAGTAGTGACATCTTCTGATGTTTCATTGAGTTAATAAGAGAATTTAGTAAGAGCGAATTACAGATTCATATCGCATAACATCGAAAAATATAATTGAGGTCTGTCCTTGACCTGTTTAAAATTAACACAAGTCGATAAAGTAAAATTTATCTCGTTACTACGTCGATAGTTCAAATAACATACGAACGTAATTTTTTGTACATACCAGAACTCAATTTGCACCAAAATACCAAAATACCTGCTTGGGAGCTTACGTCACCATTAAACAAATAGTTGTGCTGCACTCTGAAAACACATCGCTTGACCTCCATTATCTACGCTTCAATTTACAGATGTTCCAGGAGTAATTCAAACCACAAGAAAGAGCGAATGTTGTTTGTAATTAACTTGAATAAATTATATATGGGATTCCATGTTATATAAGAATAGAATTGTTTTCATTAATTTCGCTTGAATACCATTCAGAAAAATTGCTTATTTATAATTTACGTTGCATTATATGTTAATTTACATTATTCCTTAAAGTTACACTGAAAATTTTTAATTAATATCGTTATAGAAACAAATTCACTTACTGTTCCTAACGGTCCTTTAACAGAACACCTCCTCGTTCTCCACGAGTTGTTTAAACAAGAAATCGACCATCTAAAATAATTTTCGAAGATGGCCTACACGTACTAAACTTTAATCGTACATGCTTCCAACACAAAAAGTCATCCCAGAACATCGTTCCTAAGAACAATTTCAACCTGCTTTTCCCCACAGCTGTGTTAGAAGTGACGGGTCAAGCGTGTTGCTGCCCGGTAACAACGTTACCTTGCAGTTTCTGAGTAGAGGGGGCTTTAGGAAGGATACTAAACAAGAGCTTTTATATTGTCACCGTAGAAATTAATTTTTAATATGAACTAACTGCTAATACTTTATTGGACAATAGATGATATTAAATTAAATGGATTGGATAGCATTATAATGCATTATATTATTTACTATTAAATAAAAGATTAATTATACGGATATATATTAGGTGGAAAATAAAATTGCTACATACTATTTACATATTTCTTTTCCTTTCCATCAACCTATACTACTCCTACTTTTTCTAAACCTATCTTAATTTATATTAACCTATCCTATGCTTTTTTGTTTTTTAATATTTACAATAAGTTTTTATTTACTTATCTATTCCATTTTAATTAACCCATCCTTTGCATTTTGTCGTCTAATCCTCTATCTCCTATCTCAAAATTCTTCCTATCAATATCAATTCTGACTTTATGTACCTATAATAATTTTTCTTTACCTATAATTTTCAATGTTCCCTTAATAATGCCCTAACTTTATTTTTCCTATCACTTGGACACTTAATACCTTTATTTTCTTCATCATCTAATTTCCCTTCAAATTTATTTATCTTTACACATTCACGATTTATTTTTAATTCTTCATCCCATTTGATGCATTTCCTTTTGCATAATACCTCCTTGCTTTCTGCATTTATTTTTATTCCCAAGTTATCTATAATATTTATCCCCCATACAGCGTCCATTTTTAATCCAGGTACAATCACGTATTCATTTTCAAATTTCTCTTCTCCTATCTCATACTTCAAAATCACTATATTACTTACGCATGCAAACTTTCTATTGTTTGGTGCTATTAAATTACACTTCCTCATCGGCATTATTTTCTTCATTAATTTTTTTCTTTTAATAAAATCTTCTGAGACGAGTGATACCTCTGCTCCGGTATCTATGAGTATCCCAATTACTTTGTCCTCTACTTTTAAATTAATTATAGGCAATAAATTTCTACTAAAATCATTTTCCATTTCCCGTTTTATGAATTCCCGCTGATGTTCATATTTGTTTATTTCCAAGGGCTTATTTGGTTTGTCTTCTATTAAAAATTCGCATTTGTATTAGGTGGGCTTGGTAGATTCATGACCTCAACATAGGTACCATTAATCCTTCTTGATTCCGTTGCTCCTTTCTCAAATCCTTGGTTAATTATGACTCGTTCTTTCATATTGTATCCTGTCGATTGGTATACTCCTCGGCATTCCCTCTGGTTTTCTTGGTTGAGTAAACGTCTGACCTTCTTCGTTGCAATTCCCTTCCATCTCATCGTATCGCTGCAAGTATTCTAGGAATATGTCACGATCCATGATGTTCTGGCAAGCGATGTACTGCCTCATCTCTACTTCGAAATGTGCTGCTAGATATTTAATAATTTGTTTCTCTTCCAACGGAGGATCAAACTGTTTTGCTATACTAAATTTCTTAATTGCGTATTGTTCCTTGGTCAGACCTAAATTTTTATTGTATTTCCTCATAATCCATTCGTCTCTTAGCTTATATTGTTGAGTATCCCCCCAGAATTGTCTCAAAAATTTGTTGTTAATTCATCATTGATCAAATCAAACCATGTTTCTGCATTGCCTTTTATCATAGCTTTTGCTAAATTTAATTTATACTGCTCATCCGTTATGCCCTGCGTCAGTGTTTTGATGTCCTTTAAGAATAATTTTGGATTAAGTTTGTTGTCTCCTATTTCGTATACTGTTCCAATGTTATATTTGGGTGCTTCGATTTTAAGGGTTCCTGATTATATGTCATCCTATTCTTGCCAAAATTCATTACATTAATTTTTATATCGTCAATTTCTGTATTTATTCTGCTAATTTCCGATCCATAACTTCTTCCAAACTTCTGTACTTTTTTCCCTAAATTCATAATTTTTTCACTTGCTTCTCTTTCATTAGCCTCTTGTATGGATCGTACTTAAATAACTTCATCTCTTACGCAGTCAATATCTTCCATACGATTTATCACTTTATTTTGTATTTAGAAACGCATTTCTTCTATTCGCTGATTTGTCTCTCTAAGATCGTCACTTAATTTCTCTATTCTGGAACTTAAATCTTCCCCCAATTTATCCAAATTTTTCCCAAATTCTAGCATATTTTCCATAATTTGTTAATTACTCTCTGTCATATTTATCATGGCCTGTTCATTTTTTTCTGTTATGTTTTTCATAGTCTGTTCATTCCTCTCTGTCATGTTTTTCATGGCCTGTTCATTCTTCTCAATCTTGTCATTTAGTGCCATTAACATTTCTATTATTCTCGAATCTTGGGTGGACCGGTGTTTTTCACTATGACTCCTCTTCAACATTCTTCCTGCAGCTTCCATTGATGTAATCTGTAAAATCACACTTTCCTGTGAACCTAACTCTACTCCTTGATTCCTTAATGTCTCTCTCATTTCCTTCATTTTTTTATCCATTTTTATTACTGTTCTACAATTATTTTTAAATTTCCAAAATAAAACCCTCTATTTCGTTGCCTTTATTTTTACTTAATTTATTTCGCTCTAACCTCACTTTGATGTGCTATTTTATTTTTAGTTCAGTCCCACGTTCGGGTCTACATATATCTTTGTGGTGAGATATTTGAGTCTAGCCCCACGTTGTTACGACATATAACTTTGTTGTGATACTGTAGCAATACCCCTATGCGCCCTAGTGAATTAAAAAGATAAAAATTTTTAATCTGTCAATTTTTAATTTTTAATGTATAATTTTAATTGCGTCGGCTAGCTCAGTTTTAAATTACGCACGAAGCTTGCGACAATACGACAAACAAAGAATTTAAATCTACCTTCCACCTCTCCTTCCTGTTTTAATCTTTAATTCAAAACACCATTAAGCACAAATTATTATAATGTTCTTAAAAATATTTACAGCGTATGAAAAGTTTAAATAAATCCCTAACTAGAATTTTCTTTTAATAATTGAATAAAAAAATTTAATAGTTATCATTCTCAAAGAAGATCAAAAAGCCAGCAAAATCACTATTATTATTAATTGTTAACTGAAGCTCAATGAACGTTCATTCAACCTCTTTTAATATTTACGTAATTTACAACGTATACTCAAAAAAACAAACCTTGCTGACTCCTCACATAAATTATCCTGAAAGCAATTTTTAAAGTATTTAACTTAGAAATATTCAATGCAATGTCAATTTTTAAATCATTTAGTTTAGCAATGTACAACAAAATATTCACAAATAAAATAATAAAACATTCAGATTGGCTAACCTGTTGTTTTTAGCTCTAATCAATTCCAGGTCCAACTGTTTTCGGTATTGTCTGCATCCCTCATAGCATAGCCTTGATCACGCTAGCGTCCTTCATTAAACTCCTTGACCATTTATCGTTGAAGTAAATGCTTGTTGCATTACCTCATTTGTTCCATTAATCATTTTTAATCGCCTCCAGAATTTATTTAAACTTGTTACCAGTAATCATTTAGATTTGTTCCCCAGTAATTGTTTGGATTTGTTCCCCAGTAGTTATTTCGAGTCACCTTTTTAAAGGATAAAACAACAAACCCTTCAATTTTCCATAATTACAATGGTATTATTTCACTTCTTCACAATTCATCACTTTATGTAAATATCTGTGTCTTAAGAGACGTAAACTATACCTTGCTTCATGGCAAATTGATTTGTTTACAAATCCGGTCATATTTAAATGGGCCGTCTATCTATTGACAAGCGCAAAGTTCGTTGTTGTATATTAAACTTTTATACCAGGTTTTCGAATATTCCATGGTATTATTATTGCATATTAACATTCAACGCGTTACTTTTGTCACGTACCATTTCGAGTTAATAGCATTGATTTGCTTGGATTTTCATACTTCTAGATAAGTAAGCCATTGTTTGTTCAAATAAATTTGGTGAACTTTGATTTTAATTACCACGCCTTGCTTGTTTCCAATAAATCAGGTGTTGATTTTAATTTTCTAGTCACGTAGACTAAATACAATGTATGCATTAAATTATATACGTTTGCTATCTTACGCATTTTTAAACCTGCTTGTTCAATTGGGATTTTTGACTCAATAATGATGCGTTATCCATGCGTGTCGCGTTTCAGCTTACAATTATGTTGTTTAACGACTTGCAAATTTGTTTGTTCAAATAAATCTTCAAAAATATTTTTCATTAACTGAATTAATTATGATTATAATTTATATACAGGGCGTTGTCATTTACTTTCCAGTTTAATTATCGTATTCCTTGTTTTTTTCAGAAAACTGTTGTTTTCTAAGCCCTTATATATTTTATATGGAGGGTGCTATACTATTGGTCCTAACTACCCCTAAATGACCCTATTAACACAGCAATATATATATATATATATATATATATATATATATATTAATGTGATAATGAGGCCACGAGAAGTCATTGAGCAGCAAATTCTATGAGATAAAAACCCCACCCAAGACGGAGAAAAATAAAATTTTTTAATATTCAAATTTTACGCTGTATAAACGCATGAGCGTATTCCCTGAGCAAGTTAAAAGTATTCTTATGTAACGCTTTAAAAACACATACTATTGAAAAATGAAGTCGAATCTTAAAGTAAAAATAAAAGAATTTATTAATTGTGTTAGTTTTCATTCGTGTGTAAATATTCATTCCTAAAAACCTTATGTTGGTGACCTGTCACTAAAGATTAGAAACTTGTTTAAAAGTTTAGAGTTGAATATTGTTTTTTCAACCAACAATAATTTAAAAAAATTGATCGTACGAAACAAAGATCCAGTAGATCCCATGGACAAAAGTGGCGTCTATTAACTAATTTGTAACACATGTAACGAGCTTTACATTGGCCAAACAGATATATCTTTCCGCACTCGTCTCAAGGAACAGACGTCCAAATTCAAATAAGTACCATACATCAATTGCAAATTTAAATGACATTTGGCTGAACATATCGTTAATAAAATTCATAATTTCAACGAGTCCCAAAATTTAAGATTACTACATTTTTTAAATAAAAGTCAACAGCTAAATTACTTTGAATGGTTGGAAATACATAGACACAACACTTCAAGTTCCAATATTATCAAGGAATTGACCGAATAAGATCCGAACCTTATTTTTATAAAAACTTTATCATGTTTATGATACCATTGCCATATTTTTATAAATCTATTTGAAGTAGGCGGCATTCAATATATATATATATATATATATATATATATATATATATTGCTGTGGATCGTGGACTTACGGGTTTGACATCGCCAGTGTCAACACTGATTTTCAAAAAAAAAAAAATTAAAAAAAAAATTCTTTCCCTGTTGATTTTCTGCTTCAAGAATCTTCAGCAGCTTCCCTGGCTAGTTCAGCTGTGCTTCTTCTCGGATATCTAAGTTTACAATCATTCTTCCTTCCCACTCGCACACCATTCAATAAAATCATCAAATAATACAACAATCATACAATCTTTATTTACCGCTATTTACAGTCAAATTATTCACAGATATAAACAGTTCGGTACACAAATTACAACTCAATAAATGACATGTTTCAAAGTCCTTGTTTTAAATTATTATTTGTAAACACATTTAATAAAAATGAGTAGATAGGCCCCAAATAATACCCTATATTTATTGCACACTGGAGTATGGTGAACTCATAATAACCCAATTTATTAATGTATGCCTTTTACCTTGCATAAAATTACTGCAAAATTAATAAACCCATGTACCCTTAACAATCCAATTTAAATTCAAAATGAAGTTTAGTAAGTGTTACATACACCCTTTTTCAATATTTTAAATTACCCCAATAATTTTCAAGTACATGTATCTTTTTCGATACGTTATATAACCATAAATAACCCCGATGTTTACTCACACATCACCAAATAATTCCAAAAGTTTATGAGATAACAGAAAATTCAAATGAGTTACCTGGAGAATGCTTCAAGTTTCCATCCCTCCAACGATGCTTACCAGAACCCCTTGACTTCGTGACTATGCGCTCTGATACTCCACATATTCATAGTTGATAACCCCAGTATTCGCCAAGCGTCTTGCTTCCAATTACCATTCCATAACAGCATACAAGGTCACGTATATTATTCTTCTCTTTATTGATTTACTAGCTTGGTATGGTATTAGTTGGATCTCGGTTAATTTAATTTACTCGACACTACTCACGTTAATAACTATAAGGCCTCAACTACCAAGTTACAAGTGCTAGTACTACATTTAATGTATTATGAATAATTTTTAATACTCACAAGAACTCTACTATAACGTCGGTCTATTGTTGTAAGTAGTTAAAAGCGATGAAAATATAAAAAGAAAGAGCTCCTAATTCTTTCAGAGTATTTATATCGTTCAACATGCCACTTCTAGGCCATACTTCACGCAAAAAACTTATTTTAAAATAACACTTTTGCGAATTTTGATATAACCGACTGAAAGCTTCCACAAATTCACCTCGTGGACGCGCCGTAGAATCCGAAAATCGCTTCCACCTGTCGCATGTTCGTCCGTTTGTAAAACTATCCGTTTCAACCAATGATTCTGTTTTGTGTCGTCATGAAACTCCGCCTGTAATATTTTTATCTCTGTCTTATGCATATTTGATGTCGCGTTCCAAACCCCACTTGAGTTGTTGAAAATCGATATTACTGACAGCGTCTTATCACTCCACGTGGATTAAGTACGTGCGTTTTGAAAACCAATGCTTTTATATCCGTCTCTATTTGTAGCATATTACTGATCTTGCATCTCACCTGCTCATTAAGACCTTTGTTAGTTTGTTATTCGAAGCTGACAGTTGAAAACTATTTTCTATGAAGTCAGCTTTATTATGCTGATAATTTCGAAAAAGGTAACCTTTTAAACATGCAGGTGTTCTTAATTATAGACCATTTAAAAACAATTCTTGGAGTTTATGTTTCACCGTACTGACGTCTGTTTGTTACCAAGAAACCTTTTGCCTTAGGATTATTGATTTTCTATACCCTGGTGTGTTTTTCAATGCTTTTATATGATTAATTAAAATAAATTAAATTAATTATGCGTTTCTATTTGTTTTTTAAAACTGGTTTTCTTTATGTACTTTTAACCTTTCAATTATTAATTATAAAAATACGTCAATACTTGTCCGTTTAAATTAAATCAACTTTTCGCGTAAATAATTTGTTCGTTTCTCTATACAGGGTGTTTGAAATTGCATTGCTTATCCCAAATTTAACCCTTTGAATCCATAACAATATATATATATATATATATATATATATATATATATATTAAAAATTCCAAATGTGGATCATTCTTCCTCTCTATTAATATATATATATATATATATATATATATATATATATATATGCTGTGATAAGAGGTTGTTTAAGGGTGTATTTTATAGCAATGGTCATGTAGTAATCAGAAATTATGATAGGAAGCAGGAAACTGCATTTATTTGATAGAGAATTGAATAATTGGAATAGTTTGTAAATAGTAAATATTGAACACCTTGTATATAGAGTATAAGTAGTTTTAAGCGATGCAAAAAGAAAGAATAAGACGCATAGTTAGCATAAAAACAAGTAATTCATGCAATAGGTAAATGGTAAACGTTTAACACCCGGTATATATAGTTTTAGTAAATTTAGGTAATGCAAATAACGATATTTTTCAGTGGAAACACGCGTATTTAGAAGTAAGCATAGTTAATGTAATTAAACACGCATTCAAAAAGAATTCTAATTATTTATGATAATACGGAGATAAGAAATAAAACTTAAAGAAGCGTTGTGTAAGTGCGTACAAACAATTAACAATTTTTAATAGTAAAGGTAATTAAAAATGCGTAAATAGATAAGCATATATAAAAATTGAAATTCGAAATGCATCAGGTATTTGTGTATAATAAGGAAAAGCGATTATTTTCTCAAAACACCGCATGGTCTGATAACAGAGCATATGTAATCAAACAACAATTATTCGAAAGGCCGAGAATGTTACATCAGAAAACCACTTTAAGTGTAGAAAATTTTCAACTCAACAAGGCCAAGCTGTGTCACTATGAATCAAAGAGTAACGCGAGTTAAGGTTCGTAACTTCGAGCGGTCCTTTTAAAAAAATTCTTTGAACTTTAACAAATTTATTTGATTTAAACAGATTTGAACAATGGAATTATACAATCTTGAATTAATTAATTGAATTAATTAATACATTAATTAATTGTACAATATGAGCTATCTACAAACTGCAATGTAAAAGCTGAACGTTTGATGAACTGCCTGCGAGTGGAGCTCCCGGGCCTTATATAATCTCCCTACCCCCTCACAGTTCTGTGGGAACTTGCAGACCTAATGTCTGCTTACACTTGACTCTATTCATGATACATAGTTGATATCTTAAAAGCTATTTATAAATACTTTGTTGCGAGCTTACTTCTGCGTAATCTCGGTACGTGACTTCCTACGACCGTCTGTGACCTGACATCTGCAGTGTCACTTATCCTTGTGCTACTTTGTAGCGCTTCCGTTCCCATGAACGTTTATAAACTGAAATAAATTGTAATAATTTGTCTTTCATGACATTGTTGCACATTACTTAGCGCATTTTCTAATATTACTAATGACTTCTTAAGTATTAGTTTTATATAGATATAATAGATGGAGAATTACATAACTCTTCCCGACGTACATTAAAAATTAAGAGTTTTTACCTTTTCTTGATTTTTAATTAAATTAAATTCGTTTAATCTCATGTAAAATTCATATTTTCTAGGGGTACATTCGTTTCTTTGATTTTCTTAAATCTAAAACTGTTTTCTTTATTATTTTTATATCTAATACATATTTTGTAAGTTACATAAATGATCAATAAAATAGTCAATATAATCAATATAATTGTCCATACACTAATATTATTGTAGTGCACTTTGGGCGTCTTGATCTCGTTCAGGTGTTCCTTGTAATCTTCCATGAGTTTCATGGCGTGGTTGAGGTTGTCAAATTCCAGGTGTTCCAATTGCATTGGTTTTTGAATTATTTTTTCGTCTTTGTCTTGAGTAATCTTGATTTGTAAATCGGGTAGATTTGCTAATTTCTTGCTTTGTACGGGGTCTTGGTAAACTCTAATTATTTCGTTTTTTAATTTTAAATAACAATTTTCCTTAAGGGTGATTAATTTACTTCCGGTTAATGCTAAATTAGTTTCATCTTGATTGCAATACATTGTTGCGAATACTTCGGTGGGGAAAATGGCTATCCATTTATTTTCCGTTACTTTCTGGATTTTCATATTGGTGATTTGTACAGGTTTGGCTTCACAATTTTCGTAATGATTGGTAAATTTTAGTAGTTGTACTTCGCAAGGGCTGTATTCTTGAATTGTTGTTGTTGTCAATGATTGGCATAAATATTGATTTGGTGTGACTTCATCACATTTTTCGTTCGTATAACCATATCTTAGTTCATTTAAGGATAGGAATTTGGTTTTTGGAATAATAACTTGGTATGTGCTAGTCATTTTCATTGGAAAAGCAAATAAGTGATAATAATTGTAACTGTTAATCTCTACTGTTGGTATTTCTATTAAAAATGTTATATCGTTGTTTTTTACATAGCCTTTAACTATAGCTATTTTTTCAAATATTAAAATGTTTGATTCTATTACATCGAAAGGTAATTTGCTGTTAGTTATAAAAGATTTTATTCTCAATTCATTTGATTTAATAATTTTATTGCATTGTAAGAAAAACTTTTTTGAAAAAGTGCAGTGTGGTGGATAGGCATGGTATACTTGAAACTGCCTCTAACATTAACAGAATGGGCCTCCGATCTTGGAGTAAATTTGTTTTTTAAGACTTTAGAGGTATTACAGGTAAGTAGATTAAAAATAAAAGTGCCAAAATGAAGAGTACGGCGATCTTCCATATTTAACCAACATAATTCCTTCAATTTTTCAGAGATGTGGTCATATTTCCGTAAGCCAAACACATACCGACAGCAATAGTTCTGAACCAATTGAATCCTATTTCTATTATGCAAGTCAAGACAAGGTCCATAAATAACATCGCAATAATTAAAATGTGATAAAACAAGTGTTTCTACTAAGGTCTTTTTTAACTTAAAGGTTAAAATGCGGCGAAACGAGTATAATAATCTCAGAGAACCATATGCTTTTTAACATCTTGTTTACATGTTCATTAAACTTAAGATCGATCCAATATAACACCTAAATTCTTTGCTGATTGTACAATAGGCAACGAGTCATTATTAATTTTAATGGATAACATAGAAGCAACGTCTACATACGTAGTTTTATTACAAAATAGCATAACTTTAGATTTCAGTGAATTAAGCTTCAGATTGTGTTGGACTGCTAGATTTTCAATAATTTTTAAATCATAGTTAATGATATATTCTGCATGAGACACTTGCTCTTTAGGAAAAGTAAAATATAGCTGAGTATCATCGGCATAAGCTTGTATTTTACAATTTCTTACTGCAGTTAATACGTTCGCAGTATAAATAATAAATAATAGAGGCCCGAGAATTGAACCTTGCCTGATGTTATAAGCGTCCTATCAGACAAATCGTTATCTATCTTGATTTTCTGATATCTATCACTTAAATATGAGCGCATTAATGAAACTGAAGTCATAGAAAACCCATAATATCCAAGTTTAGCACACATCAGCTTGTGATTAATCGTATCAAAAGCTTTAGAGAAATCCAACAACACTAAAGCTGAAACCAACCCTATGTCTCGCGATCTAAAGATATCATCAGTAACATTAACAAGGGATGTAGCAGTGTTAAATGTTTTCCTAAATCCTGATTGAAAGTCAGGTAACAAATTGTTAAGATCGATGAACCCCAAAATTTGGTTGAATAACACTTTTTCTAAAATTTTAGATAAGGCCGGCAAAATACTAATGATACGTAGCTCCGAAAAAGATTTCGGATTATTAACTTTAGGTAATGGACAACCAATTGCTTCTTTCCAAGCATCCGGGTAAAATTCAAGTTCAATACAGCAGTTAATAATATGTAAAATAAAAGAATCTATAAATGGGCTGCAGTACTTCAACATAATTAATGAGATACCATCTGAACCATAAGCATTAGACTTAAAACTATGCAAAATATGGTGAATTTCATCAATGGAAGTAAACTGAAACTGAAAATGTAGGTTGTTATTGTATTTATTATTTTCATAGAAATTAATTTTGTCCTGACAAATCAAATCATTAGAGGCATAGAAAGACCCAAAGTAAGTATTAATTTCATCCGGCTTTCTAAGATAATGCGGCAGAGTAACTCTATTTGAATTAGAGATGTTTAAGCGTTTTAAAGCCTTCCAGACCTTCACCGGATCATTCATTGTAGTTGCTTTAACCAAAAATTCCTTTTTTGCTTTTCGTATTTCATTTAATGTGCAATTCCGTAGTTTTTTATAATTATCCAAGTCATTGGCGCATTTTGATATTTTAAATTTACATAGAGCTCTATCTCTTTTTTCATTAATAGTTTTATATTATCTGTAAGCCAACATGCCATAGGCTTTGTAACTCTAACCGTTTTTAACGGGACATGCACATCGAAAACGTCCAGAATAAATTTACTAAACAATTCAACTTTATGATTAAGATCCGGTTCGTACAGAAGATTCAACCAAGGCATGGATTTAAGATCTTGCATTAAATGATCATGATTAAATTGACTATAATCACGAAAAACAGCACGCTTAGGCAAGAATTTATTAGTTCTAATGTTGAGATCGCAATAGGTTAGCATATGATCACTTACTAAGTCTGCATTCACCACACCAGAACCTGTTACTAGTCCAGTAGCATAATTGGTAAATATAGGGTCTAGCAGAGAGCTTGAGTTTTTAGTGATGCGCGTAGGCTCGTTAATCAGTTGAAAACAGCCATAAGCTAAAAAGCACTTCGACAAGGGATTAGTTCGATTAAACACATTAATATTAAAATCACCCAAGCAAATTATTGTATCAGCAATAGGAGTGATGAACGACATAACATGGTCCATATCGTCAATAAAATCATTTATTTTTGAACATTTTTGTTTTCTATTCGGTGGTCTGTAAATAGCACCAATAAAAATCCACTTACGATTAAGTTTAACTTTAATCCAAATCTGTTCTAAATTACTTTTTAGCCCAAAATCAAATGTCACCAGTATGGGTATATAAATGTCTTTTAAATAAATCGCAACACCTCCACCTCTATCATTCCTATCCTGTCTGAGTATATGATATCCCGGTAATGATACAATTTCAGAACTAATATTCGCAGTAAGCCACGTTTCAGTGACACATAAAACATCATAGTCGTGTACAGACAGTAGTTGTTTAAAGCTATCAACATCAGAGAGTAATGACCTTACATTTAGGTGAGCAACTTTCATAACAGAGATAACAAGTCACTGTATACTCTTATATACAATCAAGAAATATAGTACAGGTTTATGCTAATTAAACTATACTCGAGAACAAAAGAAAAATTCAACTTATATGCTATTTCAACAAACAAAATATAGAGTGTAGTTATAGTTAACTTATACAAAATAAAAAACTCAAATAAATACTGGTATTAGAGAGTAACTCGCTTAATTAAAATCAACGAGAATGCTGTAATCCATCTAAGAACGATTCATTCAGAAGAACACGCTTTTTATTTTCGCACATAATCCACACTTTACCATCAAATGACCATGCATTTTTCCATCCTATTTTAGTTCGAGCTAAATTTAGTAAATTTAGTTGCTTCATAGTTAAATCTTCTGTAATACGTATCCCTTCCCCTTTCAACAATCTCCTATTCTGCATTACTTTAAGGCGATCACGATAACTAACAAATTTTACTAAAATATGTCGACTATTAGTGTTACCTCCAACTCTGTAACATCTATCAATAGCATTAGCATCCAAATCAAGTTTCAACTTTTGTTTAATCAATGAAACAACCAAATCATCTGTGGATTCACCTTTGTTCTCTTTGATACCAAAAATACGAATATTATTGCGTCTTGAATACTTTTGCAAGTCCTCCAGTTTATTTTCAAGCATTGTATTGTCACGTATCAGCTGTTGATTTTGTACTTCAAAGATAGATACTTTATTCTCTAGATCCAAAATTTTATTTTCAATATTATTGAAGGTCTTAATTAAATTATTTTCTACAACTTTAGCGACGGATTCAGATATGGAAACTAGAAAACTCTTATCAGAAACCAGACTTTTTAACGAATTGCTCATGATATCTTGAATGTCTTGTATTTGCGACTGGGTAAATACCATTTTGTAATTTCAGTTGGTACAGTTGGTACAGGCATTGTTTGAATACGGTGAAACATTTAAAAGCACGATCACTCCCACAATCTCGTCTTTAAAAAAAAGAATGTACGTTCATAGTTTATTTACTTATTAAATGCAAGGTAAATTTCACATATCATTAATACGGAATGAGTTAAACACTTTTGCAATTCCATTTTGTAAATGTTTTAGGGAGTTTAAAACCTGACTAAAGTGGCTCCTTTAAGAATTCTGTACAAGTTTATTGCACTTACCCTGATAAACAAAAAGGGACCACGAAAAACTAGATCGCACACACCGTTTAAATATCAAAAAACAAAGCACCAACAAAAAACAACAATTAGTAAGGCCCGTGTATCACTAAAGTAAAACCGTCAGTCAAATGTCCTTAAAACACACGTGCGTCGACCAAACACGTTACATATAAAGCAACCTTCCTTCAAAAGGCATTAGAACTACACTGCTACAGTTAATATACAAATTTTCATTTCACAAGAAAGACAACTAAAAACACAATTAGGAAAGCAACAAGGAAACCGCATTTTTAACGTAACTAACATATAGTAACAAAGCACAAACTCGAACTCCCGTCGCTATTATAACCGCTTATCCACTCTTCTTATCTAAACTTGTATATCCACATAAGGAACAACATTTATATGAATGCAGCGATCATATCTACTTATTAATTACAGCGGTTAGACAAGAACGATCCAATTTACAATTCATTGCAATTTATTTATTAATGAAAATCAATCTTCAAATTAATCTATCTTTTAAAGTAATACCCACGAGTTAATAAATATAAAACATAGAGATAGTAGTTGCAGAAATGTATTTACAAATTTGGTAAAGCGGAAAAGGTTAACTATTAAAAATTGCCCGTTACAGATTCCCCCTAGCAAAATAAAGACGTCGGGGTGAAAGAAAAAAAAAGACAGACAAGGAACCAAACAAAAAAATTATTTTGATCCGGTTCGAAGGACCAACACCAATATAAGAAAAGAAACATTTTTTAAAAGAAGACAAAGTCATCTATCGCAACCAACAACGATAGAACAGGTAAAGAAAGCATTAAGTAAACACCCAATGAGGATTAAAGGTCTTAGCTACTTTCAAAATCGTCAAAAGACGGATGTCCCCAAAAGGAACATTTCTGTTTTCCACCTCAAAGAAAAGTTTTGGTTTCCCGCGGAGAAACCAAGAGAAAAGAAAAGAAACGAGGAAGAAAACTCGTAGCAAAACTGTCACCCTCAAGTGTGCAGCAAAGAAAGAACCAAGACAAAGCAAAGGACAAAGGCAAGCTAGTACACCATCTAGAATACTTCCAACTGAGGTAACACAAATTCGTATGAAACGATTACTCAAGCAGAGTATGGCTAACAGACCTACAGAAGCGAACAAGTCGAAATTCCTAAAGGAAAAGAAAATAGATCTGAAGTCTACCTCAGGGAATGGATGTAGAAAGCGACTATACTAGTCAAATAGTGAACAAATGGTAGAACAAGCCAAAAGAAAAAGTCACGGGATGAGTTAGCTACAAAAATATGAATAGGAATACGGAAAAAAAAACGATACCAATCCAATCAGAACCAACACACAAAAAAAAAAAATTCCGGCTCAAAGGACCAAAATGTCGGACAAAACTAAGAGTAAAGAAATCCACAGGGAAAGATAGGTAAGTAGTAGCAATCGGAGAGGACCAAGGTGTAGAGGCATAAACGCTGCCAATTGATTCGTCAAAGGACGGATGTCTCTTTAGAAAAGAAACAGCACAGTTTCCAACCTCAAGAAATTGGTTTCGCGCGCAGAAACCAAAAGAAAAGAAAAGTAGCGAGGAAGGAAACCCACAGCAATAGCCAACATAAGACACACATGTCAAGCCTCAAGTAAGCTAGGGAACGACAAACGGAAAACTGGAAAAAGTAACGAAAGGCTTCAACTGTGGTATCAAGAAGGAAAACAAAGTCGTATAATACAACCAGATAAGAAAAGTAATCTGCTAATAGACCCAAAAGTCGACTAAGTCGTGTTTCCTAAAGGACAGAAAGTAGGCCTAAAGAGCAACTACCACAGGAGCAGATACAACGAGTAATCGAAGTCAGTACCTCAACTAACCGCAAGGAAAACCAGTCAGGAAAAAAAAATGGACAGGAATGTGGAATGAAAGAAAACCCGGAAAAAGTAGAAGAAAAAAAAATAAAAGTCAACACACAATACTACGAAATATGTCAAATATCACAGATATGTATTTACAAATTTGGTAAAGCGGAAAAGGTTAACTATTAAAAATTGCCCGTTACAAACTTATTACCAATAATTAATTTAAAGGTGGAAGATAAAATAGTCAGAGTGTTAATTGATACTGGGGCAGAAGCATCACTTGTTGCGGAAGAATTTGTTAAACGAAGAAATTGAGGGATAAAACGATACCTATAACGAGATGTAATTTGGTGGCGCCAAATAATAAGAGATTTAGTGTAATAAATGAAATGGTAATTCTGAGATGTGAAATGGAAAATATGAAATTGGAATATGATTTTATGGTAGTACCTGGACTAAAGATAGATGTTATATTTGGGATGAAAATTGTAGATAAGTTGGGGTTAAAGATAAATGAGGAAGGCAAAGAGATAGAGTGTAATGATAAATATTTTAAATGGTATGAATAAGGGAATATTGAAATTGAGGATGACTGCGTGAATATTAATCAGTTTAGTGATGAAATAGATAATGAGAGTAATGAAAATGAAGATATTAAGTGTCCAGATGATTTAAGAAATAGGGTGAATATATTATTGAGTAAGCATTCAGAATTAATAGGGTCGAAGTCGAGAATTGCCACGGGTTATGTGCACAAGTTGGAAGTAGTAAATACAGAACCGTTTAACACTAAAATATATCCTATTCCAGTAGCATATAGGGATAGAGTGAAGGAAGAAATTGAAGAAATGTTACGTGAAGGTATTATAGAAAGCTCCAGTACACATTTAGTGAATCCATTAGTCGTCGTGAAGAAAAGTGATGATAGAATTAGGTTATGCTTAAATGCAAGAGAAATTAATAAGCTAACAAAGCCGCAATACAATTGTCCACCAACGATAGATAGTATATTAGGGAAAATAGGTAATAGGAAAATTTATAGCAAATTATATTTAAAGAGTTCATTTTGGTTGATTCCATTAGCGCGAGAATCAAGGAAGTATACGGGTTTTTCAGTAGAAGGAAAAAGATATCAATTTAGAGTGGTCCCGTTAGGTTTGTCCTCGAGTACGGGTGCATTAGAGAAGGCGATGCAGAATATTTTGGGACCGTATGAGGAATTTTGTATCTACTACGTGGATGAAGTATTAATATTTAGTGATAGTGTAGACAAACACTTTGAACATTTAGATAGGATATTGTTAGAGCTGAATATAGCTGGTTTAATTTTGAATTTAAAGAGATGCGAATTTTTCCAAAGTAAAGTAAAGTACAATTAGGAAATATGAATTAAAAGGACCCAGATTTGAAAGTACAATGAAGAAATACGAATTTAAAGGACCCAGATTCAAGAGTAATAAGAGGGAAGTTAGAAATAAATTTGATTGACACATACAAAGAGAACATGAATGAATAAAATGTAAAATAAATTTAGGTATCAGAATACATAGAGTAATAGAATAGGATTTGGATATAAGAATAGGTATAGGTATGAATAGTGTAGTATAATAGAACATAGGTATGAGATTAGATGAATGTAAATATGGGTTTAATAAAGGAAGAGTTAGTTTTCAAGAAGAAAATAAAAATATAACAATTCTAGACCAATGTGAGTTTAAGTTCACGTTGGGCGCGAAAAGGGCATTGTTCTAAAACTTTATATTTTAATTTGGGGAAATAATGCTGTGATCAAGGGTTGTTTAAGGGTGTATTCAATAGCAATGGTCATGTAGTAATCAGAAATTATGATAGGAAGCAGAAAACTGCATTTATTTGATAGAGAATTGAATAATTGAGATAGTTTGTAAATAGTAAATATTGAACACCCTGTATATAGAGTACAAGTAGTTTTAAGCGACGCAAATAGAAAGAATAAGACGCATAGCTAGCATAGAAACAAGTAATTCATGCAATAGGTAAATAGTAAATGTTTAACACCCGGTATATAGAGTTTTAGTAAATTTAGGTAATGCAAATGAGGATATTTTTCAGTAGAAGCACGCGTATTTAGAAGTAAGCATGGTTAATGTAATTAAACACGCATTTAAAAAGAATTCTAATTATTTATGATAAAATTAAAGAAGCGTTGTGTAAGTGCGTACAAACAATTAACAATTTTTAATAGTAAAGGTAATTAAAAATGCGTAAATAGACAAGCATATATGAAAATTGAAATTCGAATTGCATCAGGTATTTGTGTATAATATGGAAAAGCGATTATTTTCTCAAAACACCGCATGGTCTGATAACAGAGCATATGTAAGCAAACAACAATTACTCGAAAGGCCGAGAATGTTACATCAGAGAACCACTTTAAGTGTAGAAAATAGAGAAACCTTATTGGTTAAAATTAGCGACGGGCTTGTAAGCCAAACCCACAGACGAAGTGGGATATCAACCATATATTAACAGCGAGCATGATAACGAACCTCAGTTTTCAACTCAACAAGGCCAAGCTGTGTCACTATGAATCAAAGAGTAACGCGTACGTAATAATATTTTGAGAGTAAAAGTGTTTAATGACAGATAGTGCTACGAATATGAAAATTTCTAATGTCGATGAACGTAAGTAGAATTTTGGGAATTTATTTAAACTAAAATATAATAATAATAATAGGGCTCTAACTTTGGTGCGAGAAATCTAAATCTAAGTTTGACGACAATAATTTGAGGGAGATGTAATAAATCTAAGTGACGTTAACGATCCAAAGGGGTGCATGATTTTGAGGCTGGTGTAGAATAATAATCTAAGTTGGACGATAATAAATCTAAGGCGTGTGAATTAGATAATATTTCAAATGGGTATATAATAATTCCAAATTGGTGGAGAATAATTTCGAATATGAATGGATAGTATAATAATGCATGGAGAATTCTAAATAATGTTAGTTGATAATGGATGCGTTAATAATTTTGGTTGCGAGAAGGGAATAAAGAAACACACAGACCAGGTTAGACCTTTTTAGTTTTAAAACATATTTTTTTATTTGAATTTGAATATTGAATTGATTAATTAATATAAAATAGTGTAACAGAGTCAGCAACGAACTTTTGCATACGTTGAAAGTACGTAATATAATAAAGGGGTTTTGAACGTTCCAGGCTTCTTTTATAAGAACAATAGTTTTTTTGGTGACTTTAGATTGATGGCAAAACATATAAATTTTTGAGATAAATAAGACTTATAATATTGATTGATTGAAAAGTGTATTTTATTAATTTTCAAAAACCTGTATATAATATTTCTTTTTATTATATGGAATTGAATTAACTTCATTTTATAATTCAAACACAGAGAGGTGGAGTCAAGTAGAATACGCCATTGATACCGAGTACGGCGTTATCATATCAAGTTTTGTTATTGGTCGACACAAGGTCGGCGAACGAAAGTTTCAGGAGTATCATAGCAATATTTATATGGTCGCCCAAACGATGGGGCACGAATAATTGTGAGAGTTCATAGCAATATATATATATATATATATATATATATATATATATATATATGCTTGTTTCTTTGACAAGTCACATTTTTAAATTATTTTTAACTGTCAGTTCATTTATATAATTATATTTATATAATATGTAAATAGTTGGTATAAGATCAGTATCTTTTACCATTTTAATAATGTTCCATATGTTTTCTATTTTTTAGTATACTTGTACTTGATAATGAATACCTTGGTATTCGAAACTATAGTCTTCGAATAAATAAAGGGAAATATGATTGTTTTATGCGTTTGGTTTAAAGTTTTCAACTTTTCAATTGTTTGATGTTATACTGAAGTGTGGATAATATAGTAAAACATACATTCTAAAGATCTAACAATATTTTTATTGAAACCCTTCTTAACTAATAAATACAATTAACGTAACTTGCAATGCTTATAGTTCAGATCTGAAGGATATGCAAATTTTCGCCAATCACGTCTTCCAAACTAAAGGACAAAACACCTAAACTATAACAAAGAAACCTAATTTACCAAATTAGCTGTACTAATTGTAACCAAATCTATATTGGTCAAACTTTACCAAACTTAAAACAAAGGATAAGTCAACATAAAAGCGATGTTAAACGGAAATTTAATGCATGTGCATTTAATGAACATATTTTAAAAAAGAATCACTTTCAAAACCCAAAAATTATTCAAATTCAAAAATCAATCTAAAATAAAGGTGTAATATTTATCAAAATTCTTGTGCAATGAACAAAAAGACGGACATAAACAACTTGAACCCTGTATATATATATATATATATATATATATATATATAGCTGTGATAAGGGGTTGTTTAAGGGTGCACTTTATAGTAAAGGTCATTTAGGAATGAGTAATTACCATAGGCAGTAGAAAACGGCATTTATTTAGTGAAGAATTAAGAAATACACATAGTTTGTAAATAGTAACCAGTCAACACCCTGTATATAAAGTATAAATAGTTTTAAGCGACGCAGATACACATAGGAAGACGCATAGTTGGCGTAAGAATGAGAAATACATTTATTAGGTAAATATAAAATATTAAATACCCTGTAGATAAAGTTTAGTTAATTTAGGTAAAGCAAGTAATGATATTTTTCAGTGGAAGCACGCGTATATTTATAAGTAAACGATAAAGTGATAAAGTGATAGAGCTTCAGGTAGCTAATATAAATGCGTACAAATATCTAACCATTTTTGATAAGAGAGCAGATTAAAAATTGCGTGAATCACATGTAAATATGAAAATTTAATGTCAAATTGCATCAGTTGTTTATGGAAAGGCAATTAGATCTATCAAAACACATCATGTTGATAACGAAAGACAGCTGCAAGCAGGCTATAATTATTGGGAATCGTGGAGCATTACATCAGAAACAGCTTTAAATGTAATTATTTGATTGGTCAGAAATAAGCGACGAGCTCTAGACCATACCCACTGATGGAGTGGGAATTCAAGAATATATTAGCAAGCACCGTGATAACGAAGTTAGTTTTGAACTCAACAAAGGCCGAAGTGCGTCGTTATGAAATAAAATAATACGTAAATTTTAAAAGTGAAAAAGAAAACAAGTGCTAATATGAAGATTATAATTGCCGATTAAACGTAAGTACGTTTTTAATGAATTTATTTTAAACTAAAACATAAAAATAATAAGGTTCTGGAGTCCGGGGGGGGGATCCAGTAATACAAATCCTATGTATGAGGGAGTAAACTACAATTTGATGTTCGGGGAAAAGAAGAGTAATACAATTCTGATGTACGGGGGAAAATAAACTACAATCTGATGTACGGGGAAACAATCCTATGTATGAGGGAGAAAAACACAATTTGATGTTCGAGGGAAAAGAAGAGTAGTACAATTTTCGAAGTACGGGGAAAAATAGATTTGAGGAAATTGATTGATCAGAAGAAATAAGTCTAAAATGAAACGACAATAAATTGGGGTATAAATTAATAATAGTAGTCCATAGGGTAATGGCAATAATTGAAATGTAATCCTGAATTGGGGAAGATAATTTTTATTTCAAATGGAAGCGTCGATGTGAAGCAATAAACCAGGTCAGATTTTTAGTTATAAGACATTTTGTTTTTCTATATATTTTATTTTGAATACTGAATTTGCTTAATATAATATGCTTGTGAAAAAGTCAACAAAAGAAGTTTCGTACAATGAGTAATATGATTACAGGTTTAGAATATTCTACACTTCGTTGATAAGGATAAAAGGTTTTTTTTTGGTGACTTTGGGTTTTGAGTAAATAGTAGATGATTGTTAATAAATGAGATTTATAACAGTAACTAATTGAAAAGTGTATTTCAAATAATTTACAAAAGATGTATGAACATAATATATTGGTTTCATTATACATAAAATCGAAATTAACTGAATTTTATAATTCCAAATAAATGCTAGCCGAGGTCATATTTAGTTCAAGGAGGAGCTACGAGTTGAATGAGAAATTGATAACAAGTAGGCGGCAACGTATCGAATTTTGCTATTGGCAGACAAGGTTGCTTCAAGATAAAATCCAGTTAAGTTGATAGCAATATTAATAAGACAGCCTGAGGAGGAGATAATTACAATCTTGTTTATTTATAGTAGATATTAAAAATGGTCGTCCAAATGATGGAGCGCGTGTAGTTTAGAGTACATAGCAAAATTAATAGGTCGCCCAACGCAAGGGCGCGAGAATTCCAGTTCATAGCAAATAAATATGCAGCCCAACGTAGGGGCATGATAATTCCTCCAATATCATAGCAATATATATATATTTAATGCTATAATTATAGGGTAGTTTAGGGGTAGGTTAAGTCATAGAGGTCGTAGAATAAATAAATACAACTTCCAGTTTAATAAAAACACAATTCCAGATATTATAAGAGTAAATAGGTAACTATACATATTGTTAATTGAAAGCACACTGTATATAAAAATACATGGGATTAAATGCATAAGAACATAGAAATATTTAAGAGTAGTTTACAAGTTAAGATAGGATTTGAAAACGCAACAAAATGCATCAAGATTAAATCAACGGAAAACTTATATGAATTGGATTTACAAATATTTAACAATTGTGTTACAAATATCATCGTACGCGCAATCTAAATTATGCATTATTAGAAAATCGTACGTGACACCAAGGTTTCACATTTGTTCAAAAGTCCAATATTAGTTAGGAAATAAACAAGCACCAGATTATTTTAGTTTAGATTATAATAAATAACAAACATTGAATACGTGACTTAATAAAAGGAAATTGTTGGAATTTCTCAAATAACAACATGATATGTGAGAGTATTACGTGACGAGTCAGGTATCCATCCAAATATTTGAACTAAATAATTGGTGAAAATTCCGAAGTACACAAAGATAAAGGCAAAGGTGTCGTCCCAACACGTGACTCAACCAATAAAAAGCAGGTAGAGGTACGGCTTTAAATACGATAAGAATGAAGCGATGAGTTAGTATAGATTCAAACTGGGCTACGACTATGTTCTGAAGTGCTAATTATTTTATGTAACCAGTGAAACGAAAACTAAAGTAAAATCATTTTGAAAAGTGTACGAATTGTGCAACGAATAAGCCGATCCATTGTGGACGTAAGTTACAACGACTTAATTGAAAATCCATTTCTAACATTAATAAAACAGGGCTTTTAATACGGTATTTTATTACTGGATTATTTTATTACCGATATTTTAATACGGGCTTTTAACACTGAGATTTAAATGGAATTTTAAATTATTTTAATACCGAGATTGAAATGTTCGAAATTCCTGCATAAAAATGGGATTTTAATATCTACATCGAAGTTGTTCTCATACCGATTTTAAAATGGGATTTTAATACCTATATGTAATTTAGACTTGGATTGTATTTTGGGTTTGATGTCGACTTCTAAATGCGACTCTCAATTTGGACATATTCAGACTTGGCACGAAAACTCTTGGGAGATGCAGATTACAAGCTAGAAAGGAACTACAAAACCATTCCAGGTGAGCAATCTTGATACAATTTATTATTGAAAACTGTTTTAATTCAATATTTATCATTTCGTATCTGTAAGAGTCAACACAACATAGTAGGTTCATTTAACAATTTATGACAAAGGTAATAGGCATTTTGGAACGTTCAAAGTTCCCTAAATATAAGCAAAAAGATAGCTTTGCTTGCTTGAAATATCATAAATCTGGTATATGTAAATATTCTGAAAAGGGGAGAATTTTTAAATTTGTAAATATTTAATCATTATAGTAGGTAGACTAAGCCGCTTTGAGAAACAAAACGCACAGCAAGATATGTATACGCCGGTTTGAAAACAAAATGAATAGCTAAGCTGCTTTGAGGAACAAAACGCACAGCAAGATATGTATACGCCGTTTTGAGAACAGAATTGTCTTTGTATGTAAATTTGGTACGCCGGGGGGTCATTAGGTCTTTGCCCTCGAGGGATGCGCGCCCAGGGGTGTTAGTCCTTTGTCCTGAGAGGTGCGCGCGCGGCGCGGGCCGGACGTCTTTTTTGTTAGATAGTATGGGAGGTGTGCAATAAACGTGGTAAACGACGTTAAACAATGTCAAATGATAAATGGGCACCCCCGCGTAACCCTCTAGGTGGTTGACTACTTCGGAGATATTTTCTCTAGAAATTTTTTAGCAGCGTTCCCGTGTTAAATATTAAATAATATGTGGAAGGTGTTATACATTTTTCAAAATGATGTGTGTAGAACGAAGTCCACGTTCTGAGGGAGATAGTACTCCTTTGGGTGCTTGACTGCTTCGGAGATTTTTTGGTAGGTTAAGCTAAATGTTAAAACGCGGTGAAAAATTTTGTTATGTTAAACAAAAACGTGCAAGTGGTAAAGAATTTTTTAGCTTTCCTCAAAAGCTGTATTTTGTATGAAGTAGCAAATAACATTTAGAAAATATACGAAATGTGATATAATGTATATAGTTTACAAAGTCTGCATGTAAAGTTTTGTAAAAAGAAGTTGTTTATTTCTCACGATTTTAATACCAAGATAAAATAACAAGAATTCGCAGTCGAAATCTAGAATATAACCTCGTGTTTTTTTATTGTAATTATAGCTCTCTGGTAATATATATGCAAATCATATCGACATTCAACTTGTAATATAATGGATTTAATTAACATAAGGTGTGTTGCAAAAACATGTTAAGAGAGGTATGCCGTATATTACCTTCTTGGTTACATCACCCCAAAAAAATTTATACAATTACACTGAACTTGCAGTCGGATCTAACATATAATCTTTGAATTATACCCGTATGAATTAAAAATATATGCAAGTTATACCACCTTTCATCACGATTTATTTGACTCTCAAATAAAAAAATTAATTTGATCTTATATCAAGGATTTCTTGCTTACATTTTAGCAATTTAAATATATTTAAATATTTAATGTAATTATACATTCAATTTATAAGGTGGCAATAAAAATTCTTTTACTTTTAAAGGTTTGGTGATTTTATGTAGATGACGCATTATACATTGTATGTATATATAGCTCGTTTTATTTCACAAACGTGATGAAGAATTTATAGGTTATACAAAAACGTGCATGTAGTGAAGAATTTAACGATAATCTTTAGAGCTTCGTCTTCGTTTTTATTCTCGTTGCTTTAGTTAATTAAAGAGAGATGTTTAGGTTAAGCAAAAATAGGAAATGTAGTGGATGACATAATCACTTTCAAAATGATGAAAGGCGGGGGGCTCCTAAATGTGTCATAAACGGGGCTGTGCCCCATTATTTTTGTATTAATTATCAAAAAGAATAGGAGAAATTATTCGACCCGTATTTTATAATGGTTATAATTTAAAATATTGGTGTGTGTGTGCAAAGAAAAACATGTTAAGACAGGTCACTCGTTATTTTATTCATGATTGCATCACCAAAATAATTTATACAACTACACTGAACTCGTACCCGGATCTAAAATATAACCTTAAAATGTATGCAAATCATGTCGTTATTTAAAACGTGGTGAAGAATTTGGATGGTGATGTAATCATTCTCAAATGCGGAACGGGACTCCATAAGGCGTTTTGAACGGAGGCTTTGCACGCATTAGGTGATTGAATACTTCGGAGACTTTTAGGTTAAGCAAAAACGTGCACGTGCTGAAGAATCCCCCGAGATTTTCAAAAAATTATTTTTGTATTAAGTATATAATGTTAAATAGAAACACACAAAATTTGAATGTTTTACTTATATTAGTTTCACTTACCAGCATATTTTAATTACATGCTAGTGAGTTCATATATTTTCATACAGTTTGATTGATTCACTACCGAGACAAAACATTTTTTACACAGCTGACAATCCTGGGTGTCATTCTTTTCAATATAATATCAGTACCTATTTACAATACAGCTGAATACTGAAAGGCAAAGTAACTTCCACGCATCTATCTACGTGTACTTAAATTTAATTGAATTCTAAAAAATATATGCATATCTATGGCAGGCAACCCAGCATACACCAATTTTGTTTTCTTAGTGTAAAATTTTATTGTTAGGTGAATAACCAACCATTTATTATGCAATATTTATTGCTACAAGCATGGTAATAATAATTTGCAATGTGCAAAATACCCTTTTTTTGTTGTTAAAAGACCGATTTAATAAAACATAATAAAAAGATTGTGAATTATTTATTCTAGTTAAATTTTACAGTGCTAGAGACACTAATTATTATTAGTATTAGATATAGGTATAACAAAATTTGTATTCCAGATGATAGTATGTTCAAGGGATATGATTATTTAAAAAGACTGTAAACATGATTAGTGAAATTATTAAAATTAAGGAATGTAAAGCAAAAATTTGTCCATAAAAGCAAATATGTTTTCTAAAAGATATGCATAACTTACGGATCTAAAGGTTTCAACATCTTGCAAACTGAGATAAATATTACTTATTTATTTGCAAAAGACGTTCATATAACGCCCTTTAACAACCGTGTTCAGTAAATTGCATGGTAGTTAATGACCTCGGGGACTGTGCTATTTATAGTATATTATAACAACATATCGCTATATGTAAATTATATGGTTCTGGTTTATACCTAAAAACAACTATTTTGCATTATATTTTGTTAATCCTGGCAGAATTAATTATAAGTATAGCTACATTGTCAATACATTTTTATTTTCAAACTCGTTTTAATTATTGTAGAATTTAGTGCTTATAAATAACCTACTTTAATTTAATAAGTTATTCCTAAATTAATAATTATTGTCAAGAGAAATATATACACATATGGTAAATAATTGCAAGGATGTCTTTAATATATCCGAGTTTTAATTCTGTTAAATGGAACATATGGCAACTGCGTAACTTCAAAACATTTTAGCATAATTGTCAATTACCAAAATTCACAATTTTCATCTTATATCAACAAATGTTATTAAATTGATGCTAAACAATAAAAATAATACCGTTATATTTTAAATCATTTTAATAGAAATGCGCAATGTTAAGTCGTTATTAAAAACAATGTACACAGATTTTTTATTGTTGTCGCCGTCTGTTGAAGAATCGCAGCAGAATCTGAACTATATCGCTTTTACAAAGCATGTATTCAAGATCACATTTAGTTAGTTTTTAAAAACTTTTCATCATTGTATACGACTTGTTTTAACTTGCAGTAGGTATCAATGACCGAATCAACATTACCACCCGTACGTGGTTGACAACTTTAAATTTTATTTTCTCTATTACTTTCAAGGTATTAAACATTGGTATATATATATATATATATATATATATATATATATATATATATATATATATATATATATAGATTTAGTGACATCAGGCAACATTTTTCTTAATCTTCGTTGGGATTTAAACCACGCATAGATTTTAAAATCATCTTTCTTTACGTTTCAATCCATGACCTAGGATCGTTGTCAAAATTGTCAAAACCACAACAAACATACAGGGAGTATTTATCAGACAACATATTTCTCGCATGGCTGTGACAGCTTTTCGTGCTGTATGTAAAGGAATGATTAACGTTATGCTCTTTTGATTAATTTGCAATTTACCGGGCATGCATTCTTCGTTAAAAGTGAAGGGTATTCCCATCGATAATTTGAATAACAATCTATCACCACCAACACACACCTCTGATTGGATTTTCCTTAAATATATTGGGCAAATTTAGCAGAGTCGCCTTGCCAGAGATCATCTCGAGGTTGTTGATTAGTTGACAAAAACTAGTGTGTCTGGGGGTTATCAGACGAATAACTAGGTGATGCTCAGTGTCACAACACTTTATCATTACCTATTTTGATGAATGCACCATAAAAGCTAGGTACTTGGATAGTTCTCGCAGTGAGTGGAACAACCACGATAGTGACGATAGTGGTGCGAAGTTTTCAAGTTAACATGGACAATGTACTGTATGATTTGTTTGAGAGTTAACAACGCATTTTACACCAACATCTGAAACGTGCCATAGTATTGAATGATGTGGACAAAATCAAACGTATACTGTTCAGAGTAGGTGTTCATGTTCCTTTTAAAGCCTTCAAATGGCTATCGCTGACCAATGATACATCCATTGATGTAATAGACATGCTGGTTAGTCAACAGAGTAGGTGCGATCAATTTGTATCAAACTTCATTGATGCTTGCAACGGCAGAACAGAGTTAAAATGTCATCAGGTGCGTGGTGTACTAGACGCAATAGAGGGTAATTATAGTTTGAGCGATGTATATTTCCTTGAAAAATTGCTAACTAACCGAGCTGTATTGAGTACGAAGGCATATCCTATCGTGAATATAAAATGCAACTATAAATCACTGGTGACAGCGATTGACGACATGATTGTAGATGTTGTATATTTTGCACAACCTATGTTATTGGAAAAAGTATTAAAGTTAATTTTAAAGTATAAGGTAAATTACAAGTACCAACCTAATGTAGTTGGCCCCCATAAATCAACGTATAACTAGCTCCTCAAGAATTTGGCAATAGAGAGCTTAAAACAGCAACCAGGATGGACGTGTGGTCCGGATTCGGGAAAATGGCCATCAAATAATATAGATGATTATAAAAAAGTGTATATGCTATTGAAGTTATTGTTTTAGTTTAATACTATTTTTTGTATGTAAATCATGTCATTTTGGTAGTTTTAGCTGAAGCGCTATAGATAGCACTTATTAGATATAATGGAGGATGCTATTGTACGTATCGCATACCTGTTACAATAAAAATATATACCCCGAGTATTGGTCAAGTACGGGGAGAAATTGTTAGCTGAGAAGGTAATGTGTTTTTACCTGCTTGTTATTTACACATATTCACAAACATCGAAATACTCGAGTTCAACCAAAACAGCGAAAATCAACCTACATCAACGTTATGCGTTTCGGGCATAAGGTATTATAAACAACTTTGCTGATGTAGAACTAGTGAAATAATTAGTAGTACATAGATGTAGTTTGTGTGTGTGTGTGTGTGTGTGTGTGTGCGTGTGTGCGTGTGTTGTGTGTGTGTGTGTGGCTATAATAAAGCATGTAACAGTAAAAAATGTTTTATTGATGAATGACATATGATGGTAAACAAACACGTAACAGCAGATCTACAAAATATGATTTTTGGATATCCAACTATTATGGCTATAATCTAAATTTAACCATTTCACATATACTTGATTCTTAACTCTCTTCAATACTTTTTCCACTAAATATACATCCGGATAGTGTGTTCGTTGAAGTTCTTCTGCATAGAAGCCGCCTAATATTGGTTGTCCTCGACTATCGCGCAATAGGTATGTTAAAGGATTAGTCAAATGCACTTTGTACAACGTAAAAATTTCGTTAGACCAATTTGGTGTGTATCCCTTAGTAAATTGACCTCTATGTTTACCAATGCGAACATGCTCCCCAACAGAAAATTTTTTACTCTTTAAGTTAACTGTTTTGATCGTACTGTATACTGTATTGAAAAGTTTGCGTTCATTGCGTTTTGACACATCTACAGGTCGCATGCCGATTGTTTGATGTTTGGTGTTGTTATATGCAGCCACGAGTGAGGATAGTATATTCAGCCATCGATACGAACCATTCAAACTGAATTGTTTCCACATTTTTGACTTTAAGGTACGATTGACGCGTTCTACTAAGCAAGCTTTTGTATTGCTGTACACACTATAATGTATAATCTCATATTTTTTCATTAAAGCCTTAAATGTTGAATTATAAAATTCTTTTCCCAAATCCGTTTGAATGTACCGTGGAATACGATGGTCTTTGTTGAAAATTAATTGAAAAGCGTTTGAAACAGCCTTATCTGTCTTGCGCTTAACCGGTACGGCCCATAAGTATTTAAAAAATACATCGATAACAACTAGAATGTATCTAAATCCTTTATTCATTTTGCATATGGGATCATTTCCACCAAATCGGCTTGAAACAGCTCGTTTAATCCTTTTGTGATTACATGTCCTTTAGGAAAGTTAATGTGAGCAGGCTTATGTAACTCGTGGACGATTTGCTCCTTGACAGACATATTGCTAATATGTGTGTGTGTATGGTTGGCGGCTATATGCGTACGTTTTTAAGTTTCTCTTGCAACTGTTGAATATCTGCTTGTATTCGTGCAATATCTATTCTAAATTGTGCTTTCACTTGTTGAATAGCAGCGTCTAATGTCTTATATATGCTATTCATAGAATCATCTACCCATTTGGTTACGATTTGTGCAACAATAGTGTTCACAGTGACTAGAACAAGGTTACTCATAATCTCTTCAAAATGTTTAAAGTCTGCTCTTGTAGCATACTCGCGCGAGAATTGTGTTATCATACTGTTTGTTGTCTTCTTCACAAGCGTGTCTATATACTGCTGAATAGTGGAACCACTTCCAACCGTTGGTTCGCCCTCTTGCTGGTGATACGTTGCTAACCGCGATTCTAAGTACGTTTTCGTGACTGCATCATCATCTTCTTGTGGTGTAGCGACGCGCGCTAATCTCATATTGTCAAAATCGTAGTAATCATCATAAGAAATATATGAAGCACAGTCATACGCATGTCCAAACTTGTCGATAACCATTGTGATAATGAATAACAAGCCGCACGATCTACGCTATTATACGCAATTTGCGTAATTCTTCCATAATCTATGTAATTTCGTTAGCGTGACCGGTGTTACCTGCATCTTGCGAGGCGACCAGAAGCTTGAGCCGTTTACACAGTTCATTGGGATCATCAAAGTATACATACTCTAGTGGCTTCTCGTTATAATCCATGAGTAGACTGCGACCACTCGGGTTCATAGTTTGCTGTCGTAAGCTATACATTGCATTACTTCTTTTTTTAATGTCCGCATAATCGTTAATTTCTTTAAGTGAGAATTTACCCAAAGGATTGAGAAGAAACAGTTGCTCATACAACCCTTTGCTACCGTTGTAACAAAATCGTTCTACACATCTTTTCACCAATTCCGAAGATAATGTCCGAATCACCAATCATTAATTTTCCTGTCTCCGGATTAAAACGTACTTTATCCCTACGCAAGTGCTCCGTGTCATTGTTATAATTACCAGTAAAGTTGGAAAACAGATTATCCACATAGTATCTTACCGATGGTAAGAATCGTTGTAAATAGGTCTGATGTTCTTCGCTGTTTAGGTACCGTTCGTACTCTGTATAGGTCTCTGGAGTGTTGCCGCTACTCTCCAGATTCTTCGAAGGTGGACTCCACAGGCTGGACTGGGCTATGAGGATTGTGTTCGCATGCCTCCTCTATTGGTGGTGCGACGATTGGTGTGGAACTGCGCACCCGATCGAGAAATTTAGGGCGTCGTTTAGGAGTAGATTGTACGACATGTTGTGGTGGTGACCAGTGCTGACTTTCGATCTTGGACTCCTGTTTAATATCTTTCAGCAGACCGGTCTGAAGTGTTTGTAAACGTTTTGTAATAGGTCCATAGGCTTTACTTAATGCAAGCTCCTTTTCAACCACACCTGCTTTTAACGCTTGTAATTTTCTCTTGACTGCCTTTCGTACTTTTACGAATTCTCGTTTGGTTTTCACGTCGTCTGTCACCGTCTAGAAATGGGTAGGAAGTGATATGCTATGTGCTTTATAAGTATATATAGGTGTCAAAACCTTTTCGGTAGCGACCGTTCTGCAAATCGCCATCTTTATTGATCACCAGGAACCCATACCGATCTCGCCAGCATACGCCGCACAATTCTTTAAACCGGTTAAACGACATATCCGTGTTTACATGGTCAGCGTATACGTGTTTTAAATTGAGTTCGTCTTGTTTGAATAGCACTAGCACATTAGCATTGTCTGTAATCAATTATTTAGGTATTTTGGAATAGGCCTGACATAGGTAAAAACAATCAATGGCCTTATGTTGACCCAAAGAAAAATATTCTAGCATTACATTTTGTTTATCCAACGACACGTCATCGAAAATAAATATCGAAGTAGGTTTTGCATCCGCTGGAGTAACAATTGCATCCCATTTGTTAAACGCAAAATATCCTATTCCTTTTATTGGTTGTAATAACCTGTCTAGGTACTGATACTTTGGTTGATACAAGGATTTTAAGTAGAAATAAACGTTTTCAAAGCGTACACCATCCGGATGTTTCAAGAGACCGTTGACTACATTAGTTTTACCACAATTGGATGGTCCTGTAATGATACACCGTATTGTTGACAGTAATATTAGTCCATACTTTTGCACGTCAGTGTTGTTGCTGCAGTTGTGGTCCATAATTGGCAACGCCAATTGTTGCTTTACTAGACGCATTTTATCTATTTACTAAAACGTAATTGCAGTATGGTAAGCATTTAAGCGAATAATTCTACACGCATGACCAGTCTCCTTTAAACCTTTCGACTGACAAGATTAATGAGATCCTATCGTGGCTACAGGTTACTCAATAGTGCTATCAATCGTTTAACGGTAGAATTACATTTACCAGGCTATCGCTTCTGTGGACCGGGTACTAAACTTCAGAAACGTCTCAAGCCTGGTGATATAGGTCGTAATCCCTTAGACAAAGCCTGCAAACTACACGACATCGCCTACGACCTTTCTACAGACTTAACAACCCAACACCAAGCTGATCGACGTCTTGCTGAAATAGCAAAAAAACGTAGTATTGCACCCGATGCTTCGTTAGGTGAAAACTTGCTGCGTTTTTATTTTTGGAATCTTGCCCTTTGATTCTTCTAATACTTTTCTTCTCTATTTCTTATGCAGCACCGCTTGTGGAGCTCATAGTATAAGATTTCCTGTAATTTTAATGAAATTAGTTAAAGGTCATAAAATAAGTATTTATGATTTAATATCTTTTTAAAATTACATAACACATATGCATACAATGCTTTAATTAGATAAAATTAATAACTTTAAATTAAACGATTAAAGATTTGTTGGTATGTACCGCGTTATGGGAATTAAACTAATATGATATAATCAATAGTAGTTTAATAAAAAAAATAGTTATATAAATACATACGTTTCAATATGAAAGACCTAGATATCCTATAACACTGACACAGCAATTTCGAGCAAAACGCACTGAAATGCTTTCTTAATTTCTTTGGGTTGTATAGTGCAGCTAATGCAACCAGCTGATTAGACTAGCAACCAGCAAATGAATTTCTTTCTATTGTTAAGTCTTTTAGAAAGCGAAGCTTAGTAAGCTATTTGTGAATGTACCTGTACAGGCAATAGCCGTTTAATTCTTGTTTAAAACCCCATTAACTAAACTAACGCTACAGGTCGTTTTATAACGCTTTACCACCTAAGGCAGTGTGTCATGTAAGAATAATAGATACTTTTGTTATTAAAATTTACAATCTTGTTCACCGGTTTATTAACCCGTAGAAAATAAACCAGTACAGGTAGAAAGAGAAGATGCAGGTGCAGGGTGCAGGTGGTGTTCATTGTTCATTGTTTATTTTACTTCTTATTCCTTGTTTTTGTATTTCAGCAGTTGTTAGTAATAATAACATCTAAACATTTTTCTTGCGCGCACACACACACACACACACACACACACACACACACACACACACACACACACACACACACATATGCATGCATACCTACAAGCATATAATAGCACATACATACTTATTGCAATTAAATAAAAAACAAATATTTTTGACGAACTACTAGTGTCATCACGTTAGACTATAATATATATTTTTATTTTTAATTTTACTCTTGTAGCTTTTTAAGAATAGCTGCTGTTTTATACTTTACTAGCCAATTTATTAGATTAATCCTCGCTTTAGTAAGTACTATCCAAACAAAATTGTACCATTTTGTTTTTCTTTTTAGTGCCTGTGAAAAGAATTCAAATGTATTTAAAAATTTTGGCAATAATAAAGTGCTTTACCTTATTTACCAGCTGATTTAAAACCACAAAATGCATTCGCACTGTATTTATAAAGCACGGTCGTAAATAAAATAAGTTGTAATATATATACTGGGTGTTTTATTAAGCGTATCGCGCGGCTGTATATCATAAAGTATGTATAAGGCCTAGAGCTTTGCCGAAAAAAATTTATTAAGTAAAGTAGCCAAGAGAAATTGCTGGAAATTATTTTTAAGTTTCAATTTCTACCGCAAGGGGGAGTATTTGCTAAGGTCAACAACAAAATTCAATTTTTCTCCCAAAATTTAAGCACAAGGTATTATGCTCAAAACGCGAATAGGCAGTTATCTTTATTATTCACAACTTTTATTTGAAAGTTTTTCTGTAGATCGCACAAGGACAGCTGCAGGACCTGGTGAATTGGTTTACATGTAAATAGGGTTATCTCACAATGCCCATGTTGGAATTTAATAATCTTAAAATCGTTTGAAGGAGACTTTCTCAGGGATCAAGAAAAACGACTAAATTGAATTTTCTAATGTTTTCTAAATATGTTAGAGGCGCTTTTTCCAATCATGCCAGTTTTTGTTCATTTACTTAAAAAAATTAAATGGAAAGACATATTTATCAAAGAGGAATTGAATGAAGGGTAAAAAAACAAATCGCACCTCGATATCTTTAATGGATCTTAAGTTATTGCAAAAAGTATGTGCATTTTAGAGATTTATCCCAGTACTAATTAGAATTTTCCTGAATTTTCGGATAAAATATTTGAAATTATTTAGTCATAAATATTATTATAGCAGATATTCAAAAGTGCCTTTCATTTAGTGACAATCTTTATAAACATTAACAATATGTCGCTAATAGATCCCTTTAAAATGCATCAAGTAGGCGATGAAAACAAAAACATCCATATCTGTCAACAGGTATAACTCTGTCATACTAGTTATTGTTATAGTAGTTAAATCGTGTATGCTCTGTGTGTAAGTTTGTTTGTTAATTTTGAACTACAGAAATGTTTTTCTCTAATGCCGAAGCTTACGACATGCTTAGAATTAATTTCAAAGTTTTCAAAACGCGGCTATTGCTGAGCGTGAATATGCAATGGCATATCCTGAAAGAAAACATTATAGCAAAGTGGTATTTACACGATTGGCAAAACGTTTAAGAGAAACAGGACGTGTGCATCCAATTAAAATGCCCACAAGAAAACGTACAATTACAAATGAAAACAGTGTTATAAATGTTCTTTCGTGCGTTGAAGCAGTTCCGCATGTAAGTACCAGGCAACTTTCTGCAAATTTAGGGATACCTACGACATCGGTGCTTGTATTCTAATAAACCACAAATTGCATCCATATCATGCAGTTTTGCACCAGAACCTTTTAGATATCGATACCGACAGAAGATTGAATTATTGCCATTGGTTGAAAGATATGTGCACCGAATATCCCTTATTCTTGTCCCGCATATTATGGACAGATGAAGCTACCTTTAGTAGCGATGGAGAAGTAAATTTACATAATATGCATTATTGGTCTGAAACTCGTTTTAATTATTGTAGAATTTAGTGCTTATAAATAACCTACTTTAATTTAATAAGTTATTCCTAAATTAATAATTATTGTCAAGAGAAATATATACACATATGGTAAATAATTGCAAGGATGTCTTTAATATATCCGAGTTTTAATTCTGTTAAATGGAACATATGGCAACTGCGTAACTTCAAAACATTTTAGCATAATTGTCAATTACCAAAATTCACAATTTTCATCTTATATCAACAAATGTTATTAAATTGATGCTAAACAATAAAAATAATACCGTTATATTTTAAATCATTTTAATAGAAATGCGCAATGTTAATGCGTTATTAAAAACAATGTACACAGATTTTTTATTGTTGTCGCCGTCTGTTGAAGAATCGCAGCAGAATCTGAACTATATCGCTTTTACAAAGCATGTATTCAAGATCACATTTAGTTAGTTTTTAAAAACTTTTCATCATTGTATACGACTTGTTTTAACTTGCAGTAGGTATCAATGACCGAATCAACATTACCACCCGTACGTGGTTGACAACTTTAAATTTTATTTTCTCTATTACTTTCAAGGTATTAAACATTGGTATATATATATATATATATATATATATATATATATATATATATATATATATATATATATGATTTAGTGACATCAGGCAACATTTTTCTTAATCTTCGTTGGGATTTAAACCACGCATAGATTTTAAAATCATCTTTCTTTACGTTTCAATCCATGACCTAGGATCGTTGTCAAAATTGTCAAAACCACAACAAACATACAGGGAGTATTTATCAGACAACATATTTCTCGCATGGCTGTGACAGCTTTTCGTGCTGTATGTAAAGGAATGATTAACGTTATGCTCTTTTGATTAATTTGCAATTTACCGGGCATGCATTCTTCGTTAAAAGTGAAGGGTATTCCCATCGATAATTTGAATAACAATCTATCACCACCAACACACACCTCTGATTGGATTTTCCTTAAATATATTGGGCAAATTTAGCAGAGTCGCCTTGCCAGAGATCATCTCGAGGTTGTTGATTAGTTGACAAAAACTAGTGTGTCTGGGGGGTTATCAGACGAATAACTAGGTGATGCTCAGTGTCACAACACTTTATCATTACCTATTTTGATGAATGCACCATAAAAGCTAGGTACTTGGATAGTTCTCGCAGTGAGTGGAACAACCACGATAGTGACGATAGTGGTGCGAAGTTTTCAAGTTAACATGGACAATGTACTGTATGATTTGTTCGAGAGTTAACAACGCATTTTACACCAACATCTGAAACGTGCCATAGTATTGAATGATGTGGACAAAATCAAACGTATACTGTTCAGAGTAGGTGTTCATGTTCCTTTAAAGCCTTCAAATGGCTATCGCTGACCAATGATACATCCATTGATGTAATAGACATGCTGGTTAGTCAACAGAGTAGGTGCGATCAATTTGTATCAAACTTCATTGATGCTTGCAACGGCAGAACAGAGTTAAAATGTCATCAGGTGCGTGGTGTACTAGACGCAATAGAGGGTAATTATAGTTTGAGCGATGTATATTTCCTTGAAAAATTGCTAACTAACCGAGCTGTATTGAGTACGAAGGCATATCCTATCGTGAATATAAAATGCAACTATAAATCACTGGTGACAGCGATTGACGACATGATTGTAGATGTTGTATATTTTGCACAACCTATGTTATTGGAAAAAGTATTAAAGTTAATTTTAAAGTATAAGGTAAATTACAAGTACCAACCTAATGTAGTTGGCCCCCATAAATCAACGTATAACTAGCTCCTCAAGAATTTGGCAATAGAGAGCTTAAAACAGCAACCAGGATGGACGTGTGGTCCGGATTCGGGAAAATGGCCATCAAATAATATAGATGATTATAAAAAAGTGTATATGCTATTGAAGTTATTGTTTTAGTTTAATACTATTTTTGTATGTAAATCATGTCATTTTGGTAGTTTTAGCTGAAGCGCTATAGATAGCACTTATTACATATAATGGAGGATGCTATTGTACGTATCGCATACCTGTTACAATAAAATATATACCCCGAGTATTGGTCAAGTACGGGGAGAAATTGTTAGCTGAGAAGGTAATGTGTTTTTACCTGCTTGTTATTTACACATATTCACAAACATCGAAATACTCGAGTTCAACCAAAACAGCGAAAATCAACCTACATCAACGTTATGCGTTTCGGGCATAAGGTATTATAAACAACTTTGCTGATGTAGAACTAGTGAAATAATTAGTAGTACATAGATGTAGTTTGTGTGTGTGTGTGTGTGTGTGTGCGTGTGTGCGTGTGTTGTGTGTGTGTGTGTGGCTATAATAAAGCATGTAACAGTAAAAAATGTTTTATTGATGAATGACATATGATGGTAAACAAACACGTAACAGCAGATCTACAAAATATGATTTTTGGATATCCAACTATTATGGCTATAATCTAAATTTAACCATTTCACATATACTTGATTCTTAACTCTCTTCAATACTTTTTCCACTAAATATACATCCGGATAGTGTGTTCGTTGAAGTTCTTCTGCATAGAAGCCGCCTAATATTGGTTGTCCTCGACTATCGCGCAATAGGTATGTTAAAGGATTAGTCAAATGCACTTTGTACAACGTAAAAATTTCGTTAGACCAATTTGGTGTGTATCCCTTAGTAAATTGACCTCTATGTTTACCAATGCGAACATGCTCCCCAACAGAAAATTTTTTACTCTTTAAGTTAACTGTTTTGATCGTACTGTATACTGTATTGAAAAGTTTGCGTTCATTGCGTTTTGACACATCTACAGGTCGCATGCCGATTGTTTGATGTTTGGTGTTGTTATATGCAGCCACGAGTGAGGATAGTATATTCAGCCATCGATACGAACCATTCAAACTGAATTGTTTCCACATTTTTGACTTTAAGGTACGATTGACGCGTTCTACTAAGCAAGCTTTTGTATTGCTGTACACACTATAATGTATAATCTCATATTTTTTCATTAAAGCCTTAAATGTTGAATTATAAAATTCTTTTCCCAAATCCGTTTGAATGTACCGTGGAATACGATGGTCTTTGTTGAAAATTAATTGAAAAGCGTTTGAAACAGCCTTATCTGTCTTGCGCTTAACCGGTACGGCCCATAAGTATTTAAAAAATACATCGATAACAACTAGAATGTATCTAAATCCTTTATTCATTTTTGCATATGGGATCATTTCCACCAAATCGGCTTGAAACAGCTCGTTTAATCCTTTTGTGATTACATGTCCTTTAGGAAAGTTAATGTGAGCAGGCTTATGTAACTCGTGGACGATTTGCTCCTTGACAGACATATTGCTAATATGTGTGTGTGTATGGTTGGCGGCTATATGCGTACGTTTTTAAGTTTCTCTTGCAACTGTTGAATATCTGCTTGTATTCGTGCAATATCTATTCTAAATTGTGCTTTCACTTGTTGAATAGCAGCGTCTAATGTCTTATATATGCTATTCATAGAATCATCTACCCATTTGGTTACGATTTGTGCAACAATAGTGTTCACAGTGACTAGAACAAGGTTACTCATAATCTCTTCAAAATGTTTAAAGTCTGCTCTTGTAGCATACTCGCGCGAGAATTGTGTTATCATACTGTTTGTTGTCTTCTTCACAAGCGTGTCTATATACTGCTGAATAGTGGAACCACTTCCAACCGTTGGTTCGCCCTCTTGCTGGTGATACGTTGCTAACCGCGATTCTAAGTACGTTTTCGTGACTGCATCATCATCTTCTTGTGGTGTAGCGACGCGCGCTAATCTCATATTGTCAAAATCGTAGTAATCATCATAAGAAATATATGAAGCACAGTCATACGCATGTCCAAACTTGTCGATAACCATTGTGATAATGAATAACAAGCCGCACGATCTACGCTATTATACGCAATTTGCGTAATTCTTCCATAATCTATGTAATTTCGTTAGCGTGACCGGTGTTACCTGCATCTTGCGAGGCGACCAGAAGCTTGAGCCGTTTACACAGTTCATTGGGATCATCAAAGTATACATACTCTAGTGGCTTCTCGTTATAATCCATGAGTAGACTGCGACCACTCGGGTTCATAGTTTGCTGTCGTAAGCTATACATTGCATTACTTCTTTTTTTAATGTCCGCATAATCGTTAATTTCTTTAAGTGAGAATTTACCCAAAGGATTGAGAAGAAACAGTTGCTCATACAACCCTTTGCTACCGTTGTAACAAAATCGTTCTACACACATCTTTTCACCAATTCCGAAGATAATGTCCGAATCACCAATCATTAATTTTCCTGTCTCCGGATTAAAACGTACTTTATCCCTACGCAAGTGCTCCGTGTCATTGTTATAATTACCAGTAAAGTTGGAAAACAGATTATCCACATAGTATCTTACCGATGGTAAGAATCGTTGTAAATAGGTCTGATGTTCTTCGCTGTTTAGGTACCGTTCGTACTCTGTATAGGTCTCTGGAGTGTTGCCGCTACTCTCCGATTCTTCGAAGGTGGACTCCACAGGCTGGACTGGGCTATGAGGATTGTGTTCGCATGCCTCCTCTATTGGTGGTGCGACGATTGGTGTGGAACTGCGCACCCGATCGAGAAATTTAGGGCGTCGTTTAGGAGTAGATTGTACGACATGTTGTGGTGGTGACCAGTGCTGACTTTCGATCTTGGACTCCTGTTTAATATCTTTCAGCAGACCGGTCTGAAGTGTTTGTAAACGTTTTGTAATAGGTCCATAGGCTTTACTTAATGCAAGCTCCTTTTCAACCACACCTGCTTTTAACGCTTGTAATTTTCTCTTGACTGCCTTTCGTACTTTTACGAATTCTCGTTTGGTTTTCACGTCGTCTGTCACCGTCTAGAAATGGGTAGGAAGTGATATGCTATGTGCTTTATAAGTATATATAGGTGTCAAAACCTTTTCGGTAGCGACCGTTCTGCAAATCGCCATCTTTATTGATCACCAGGAACCCATACCGATCTCGCCAGCATACGCCGCACAATTCTTTAAACCGGTTAAACGACATATCCGTGTTTACATGGTCAGCGTATACGTGTTTTAAATTGAGTTCGTCTTGTTTGAATAGCACTAGCACATTAGCATTGTCTGTAATCAATTATTTAGGTATTTTGGAATAGGCCTGACATAGGTAAAAACAATCAATGGCCTTATGTTGACCCAAAGAAAAATATTCTAGCATTACATTTTGTTTATCCAACGACACGTCATCGAAAATAAATATCGAAGTAGGTTTTGCATCCGCTGGAGTAACAATTGCATCCCATTTGTTAAACGCAAAATATTCTATTCCTTTTATTGGTTGTAATAACCTGTCTAGGTACTGATACTTTGGTTGATACAAGGATTTTAAGTAGAAATAAACGTTTTCAAAGCGTACACCATCCGGATGTTTCAAGAGACCGTTGACTACATTAGTTTTACCACAATTGGATGGTCCTGTAATGATACACCGTATTGTTGACAGTAATATTAGTCCATACTTTTGCACGTCAGTGTTGTTGCTGCAGTTGTGGTCCATAATTGGCAACGCCAATTGTTGCTTTACTAGACGCATTTTATCTATTTACTAAAACGTAATTGCAGTATGGTAAGCATTTAAGCGAATAATTCTACACGCATGACCAGTCTCCTTTAAACCTTTCGACTGACAAGATTAATGAGATCCTATCGTGGCTACAGGTTACTCAATAGTGCTATCAATCGTTTAACGGTAGAATTACATTTACCAGGCTATCGCTTCTGTGGACCGGGTACTAAACTTCAGAAACGTCTCAAGCCTGGTGATATAGGTCGTAATCCCTTAGACAAAGCCTGCAAACTACACGACATCGCCTACGACCTTTCTACAGACTTAACAACCCAACACCAAGCTGATCGACGTCTTGCTGAAATAGCAAAAAAACGTAGTATTGCACCCGATGCTTCGTTAGGTGAAAAACTTGCTGCGTTTTTATTTTTGGAATCTTGCCCTTTGATTCTTCTAATACTTTTCTTCTCTATTTCTTATGCAGCACCGCTTGTGGAGCTCATAGTATAAGATTTCCTGTAATTTTTAATGAAATTAGTTAAAAGGTCATAAAATAAGTATTTATGATTTAATATCTTTTTAAAATTACATAACACATATGCATACAATGCTTTAATTAGATAAAATTAATAACTTTAAATTAAACGATTAAAGATTTGTTGGTATGTACCGCGTTATGGGAATTAAACTAATATGATATAATCAATAGTAGTTTAATAAAAAAAATAGTTATATAAATACATACGTTTCAATATGAAAGACCTAGATATCCTATAACACTGACACAGCAATTTCGAGCAAAACGCACTGAAATGCTTTCTTAATTTCTTTGGGTTGTATAGTGCAGCTAATGCAACCAGCTGATTAGACTAGCAACCAGCAAATGAATTTCTTTCTATTGTTAAGTCTTTTAGAAAGCGAAGCTTAGTAAGCTATTTGTGAATGTACCTGTACAGGCAATAGCCGTTTAATTCTTGTTTAAAACCCCATTAACTAAACTAACGCTACAGGTCGTTTTATAACGCTTTACCACCTAAGGCAGTGTGTCATGTAAGAATAATAGATACTTTTGTTATTAAAATTTACAATCTTGTTCACCGGTTTATTAACCCGTAGAAAATAAACCAGTACAGGTAGAAAGAGAAGATGCAGGTGCAGGGTGCAGGTGGTGTTCATTGTTCATTGTTTATTTTACTTCTTATTCCTTGTTTTTGTATTTCAGCAGTTGTTAGTAATAATAACATCTAAACATTTTTCTTGCGCGCACACACACACACACACACACACACACACACACACACACACACACACACACACACACATATGCATGCATACCTACAAGCATATAATAGCACATACATACTTATTGCAATTAAATAAAAAACAAATATTTTTGACGAACTACTAGTGTCATCACGTTAGACTATAATATATATTTTTATTTTTAATTTTACTCTTGTAGCTTTTTAAGAATAGCTGCTGTTTTATACTTTACTAGCCAATTTATTAGATTAATCCTCGCTTTAGTAAGTACTATCCAAACAAAATTGATATTTTTTTAGCCTGTAAAAATTTAATGTTAAAAACTTTTGAATAATAAACCATTTGAATTAAAATATTAAAGATTATAAATATAATTAAATTGTAGTGAATTATATACTAATTTTATTAATATTAGCATTAGTATAACTAATATTGTATTATATAGATATGTTAAGGATATATAAATTTAAATTAATGAATTATTAAAAAGGATATGTAAAATGTCAAAAGAAATGTTTATAAAATTGCATAATTAGAATTAAGGTTTCAAAAATTGCAAAGAAAAGTTATAGCAAAATCTTATAAAAGACTACATACTTTAACAGTTCAGTAAATTGCATTATCATCTCGGATGTGATTTAGTTAATTATACAAGAGCTATATACTATATTATACAAGCATTGCATATTAATTGACCTGGATTATTTAATACCTACTTGCTATTTTATATAATTTGTATATTGTAGAATTAAGTTATTAGTATACTACTATTTCAATAATTATTTTAAATTTAATTATTGTAAATTAGTGCATTATAAATAATATAATTAATGTTAATCTTATTATATCCTATTTAAATTTTTAAATATATAATTTAATAATTTATAAATATTTAGATTATAATTTAATTAAGTTAAATTCATCAATCTATTCAAAAATTATATATCAATGTGTTAATTATTAAAATTCAATGCTTCAATATATAACATTTATCTTTAAATAATAAATGACAATAAATTAATACGTTATATTTACATATTTAATAGAAATGCAGCAATGTTAGTCGTTATTAAAAACAATGTCACAGATTTTATTGTTGTCGCGTAAGAATCCAGATTGAACTATATCTTAAACATTTACATATAATGCTAAATTGTTATTCAAATACATTAGTTATTATAGTTTACCATCTATTAACTATGTCAATGACATTTATATCACTGTTACACACAGTATTAACACTTAATATTTAACTATTAATTATAATTTTTAATATATTATATAATATAACTCAATATATAATATTGTTATATTATATATATATAATTTATATATATATATATTTATTTAACTGTGTCAATTTAATACTATGATTGATAAACATTTAATTCATTAAATCTCTTTACAGATTTATCACAATGTACAACATTCTAGTCATCTATTGTAACCATGATACGTTTCAAGATTTCATTACGTAACATACTAATGTTTGCTAATGTCATAGCACAATTTCGGGTATGAAGTTCCAGATATTGTATCACGAATTTACTACTCTATCATGATTAATTACTATGCATTTTCATTAAATTGATAGGCACTTCACGTCCTTAAATCATACTCATTTTGATTATTTGATAAAATATATTTGGGCAATTACAACATATGGTATGCCAGTTCACAACATTTATCATTACATATTTGATGTTGCCAAAGTGTACTCGGATAGTCTAGTGATGCAACATACACTGTATAGTACTATGTGTCAGTTTCAAGTTAATCATTGACCTATGATTTGTTGAAGTTAACCAAACAGTATTATGCCGACAGTTGATAACAGACCAAGTATGATGTGTGCGACAATAAGTTATGACAAGTACTGTATGTTGCTTTGTTCAATGATACAATCAGATATACAACGTATTGAATGATAGTTGCAATTTGCAAAATAGTACGATCAGTTAGTATCAGTTCTGTTCGTTAACCAAGATAGAGGTAATCGTCACTAATTGATAATGCATCGATGTAATAGACATGCATATGGTTGTGACATGATAAGGTGCAATTGTATCAAATTGCTCTCAAACGATTACATGATAGAGGTTGATACTGAATAGAGGAATAAGTGATTACAGTGTATCTGTTACAGACAATTGAGTATACTAATGTTGTGCTATGTGATATTCAGCTCTAATTTAATATAGTGATTAAAGCTACACTAATTAAATGGCACCTAAGATTCGGATGAGTCATCAGACATGTATAGATGTAGTAAACATTGAACAGATTATGTTAGAAGATAGTGTATTGATCGAATATGTCAAAGTAGTAATACTAGCTAAGATACTATAGTATTTGGACATTAGAGTACTGTTTAAAATATCATGCTGTGTAGCAGAGTTGGATAGATGCCTATGAGAATAATGATAATTATGTGATAAGATATTACAATGAAATACGTTCAATACGATTATAATCTACTTTGTAATGTATTAGTTTTATGAAACATATTACATGCATTATTGATTAATAGACAGCGATAATATGAGTTAGTGTATCGCGATCTGTACATAAATTATACTACTGTCAATTGTGTGAATGTGAAACATGTATTAGACTATATACATCAGTTACGTTAGATGATTGATGGCACGTTGTTGGCGATTTAGATTTATCGCTGTTGCTGATGATGTGTATAATTAGCTATACATAATTAGTTGTATAATGGTATTGATGTGACTTGATGTACGAAGAGACTATAATATTAGTTAATCATAATGATTCTAATTTATTATATGATTGACATTTGCAATTCACTTGATTGTAATCTAAATTTCAGCTACCAAGTATGATTTGTATTATGAATCATTAAGTTATCAAGCATAACAGTATGATCTCTAGAATTTTATCCAGCTAATCTATGTACATCGTGAAATGTGTTCCATTGCAATTTTACACTAAGTTACGTGTTTGATGTTGTCTTCGTAAATTGCTTCATAGGTATGAATACAGAACTAGTGCATGCGATTTGATTTACGATAATGTTATTGCGCTAATGTTATATGTATTAGTATAATTGCTCAATCTACGTAAGCTTTATTGTTAACATATGTTACGAATGTTATACTTATATTGATCTTTGTCATGTCAACTGAATTAGATTGCTTAATTAGATTGAAATCCGTTGATGCTAAAGCTTTGATATGTTTGGTTACGTAATATATCCATATATTCAAATACTGTTGATAATCTGTGATCGTATATTGTTACATGAATTTACATTTACTTTGAAAAGCTTCTATCTGAATGCTTTTGAACTGTACTTAGGTACTGAGATTATACTACAAGATAATGCTATTCTAAATATTTAATGTAAATTCGTTGATGTTATTAATACGTTAAATTTGTATAAAATTCTTTGTAAGTCGCATCATTTTGAATTCGTCAGCTTTATATGTTTGTGAACTATGAACATTTAACAATTTGTGCGCTAGTAACTAGTATCATTTAATAATTAATGTATGTAATAACGTAATGCGTGACTTATATGATCTCGTGCAATGCTTGAATATACTGTTTTCTGTTAATGTTGAATATGCTATTGAATTCTTTCAACTTTGTTAACTCGTTGTGCAGATATCTTTCATATGCTATTCATAGGAGAGTTCGTATGCTACATTTTTTGGATATCTGCTAACATATTAGTTTCACTGTACTATGAACAGGTATAGAATCTCATGATCAAAATAGTTTACAATGTCCTTTGTAATAATGCGCGAGTTAATTATGTATCTTGTATGTCTGTCAAACTGTGTTATATACTGTGTTACTTCAACCACGCTTTACCGTTGTTCGACTTTTGGTGTACGTTCAACCGTAGTTCGCTTTGTATATCGTTGAACTGCATCTAGTTCTGTTTGGCGATGCACATATCTTTTGCTGTGTAATGCATCATAGAAATATATAATTCCAGCAATACGAGAATCAAAATTGTCAACATCTGCTAATATAACAAATGCGTACCATCTGTATAATCGAAATTCGTAATCTTCAATTATCAATTTAGTCGTAATTTCCTACATCTTGAGGTGTTACCAGTAAGTTGCCAACGTTCATTGGACCATAAAGTATCTTGATTAAGTGTTCATTCGTTATAGCTTGACTCTGTTGCATCGGTTATGCCTACTGGGTACATAATGCCTGTTAATTTCTTAACTGCTCAGATTCTATAATCTTATATTCTTTTAATGGAATCCCAAAGTCTAAGAAACTTGTCAACAACTTTTACCTAGTTGTGAATCAATCGTTCTACCTGAATCTATTAGCACCATTGATCCTAATAATCTTCCTGTCACATTTACTTATTGCAACGTTAAGACACGTTATCATTGTATCTTACCTGGCTCGTCGTAAAAGTCTTTTTCACTTAGTACCGTGATGATCTGTGTATAGTCATGTCTTAAGGTAATCTTAGGTACTGTTGAGTGTCATGCTCTTATGGTCGTTATCCGAATCTTACGGACTCGACTACGTGACAATGTTGTCTCTAGTGTTGGACAATCTTACTGGCTCTCGAAGTGTTGGCTCTTTGATTGGTCTCGCGAGTTGTTGTGACAGCCATACTCGTTTGTATCATTATTAGGTGCATAGGCTACTGAACGCTCGAAAGTTTGTACGCTGTATTCTGAGCTCGTTTCACTCTTTGTATACTTCTGATCGATCGTAGTTGATTCGTGGTACATCGTCTTCATGTTAGAAGGTATTATTTTTAACTTCTAATTCAATCAACTTTATGTCAAGGACCTTTATCGAACTACTATCACTTACATCCGATTGCGATATCCGTTGTTTACATCGTATCACATTATCGATCGTTTAGTACGATCGTTGCTAATTGTCTTGCTATGATAGATTTGCATAGTGCCTGGTAACAAGTCATTGGCTTAGCAGCGCAATATTACTAAGAACAGTTTACACACTTATTGACACAAAATACGAGTACATTCTTTCAACCGACTACAATAATATCCTTATAGCACGTTCATGTTTAATGTTCGTACTGTTAAGACATATCACTTTCTTAATTGGTTCGTAATGAATTCTTAAGTACACCTTGATCAAAGGTTACGTAAAGTTACAACATCAACCGGTGTAGACCTCACATTAGTAACAACATAATTGCTATTTTGCAATGCAATACTTGTCATTGCCATATTTGAACAATTTGTTTCATTGGTCATCTGGATAACTAATCTATTCATTATCTACGCAGTTTGGATATCAGATACATTCCTTATGTTGATAAAATTTGAACTATAGTTATGTTATCAAGTCTTTAAGTTAAACGTTATTACATGCAGATAATCTTCGTAGGTACTAAGTTACTTACTTAATATCGTTGACTAGATTCAGTACCTGTAACTACTACATCGTACAATTAGACGTCTAAACTGATCATGATTTTAGCATGTCAAATCTAGTATCTTACTTGCGCAACGACAAAGCTTGCTGTTAGCTTATCATAAACTTCTATCTGTTCAATGTCGCTATATGAAACTGATTGTATGTACAGTTAAGCTGATTTACTAATTAACTCTTTAATACTTTCACGACATGAGCTTAATTAGATTTATAACTTTAATATTACAGTTAATAGGCTATTATAAGTTTAACCTAAATGTTATAAACATGATTAATCTTATATTTACATTAAGTATCCGTTTATGAACATAAACGTACATGAGACAAGCCTGGATCAAACGTATACGTATTGACTATTTACATTAATCTAATCAATCTTGTCGATAGCTACATCTAAACACTATATGACTGCACACCACCTGCTAATACAAAACTTCAGCACGAATGCTTTATTTTAATGTTATGCAGCTAATAGCTTTCATTACTTAACTACTTGAACGCTATATGTTCTCATTTAATATTCTTTATCCACTAGTGAGCTTTAGTAAATTATTACTAGTATTTAATACTTGTTTATCATATAAACATAAATAATGCTTATAGTTTAGAAGATTATCAATAAAATAATTTATTTATGTTTATTAGATATTTGATACTGTTTAATAACGATAAATTGTATAATAAAGTTACATTTAATGAAAACAAAATCATTCACTGTTTATAACAACCTGTATTAATACATTGTATCAATATACAGAAGTTTTACTGAAACAACTTCAATCAACAAAATCACAATTTCAACGCTTTGCAAATTACACAAATTAATAGCTCATTTGATTTAACTATTGTTGAAGAATACTTGTCAATTTTCATTTTCAAGTTTTTAACGCTACTAACAATTTAATTAGCTCTGTTTATCCTTTAATACATTTAATAACTCTTATAATAACGTTACTATCAATTTTAACCATTTTCTGAGTATTAAAGACATGTAAATAATTTAGAATATGTTACTTTATTAACGATATCCACATATCACAGTTTATAGGACTTGTAAAAATTAAAGTTCATAGAGAGTGTTTTAGTTATACGCATGGTTTTAGCTATATTAAAGTTGTTAAGCTATTCAATATGCAATTTGTCAAAATCTTATAATAAATAACAACACATTTGATTTTCAAGAACACAAACCACACCAAGAATTGAATCTTACAACATAGTAATCACATCCATTTGCACGTTATTCTAAACGTAAAAGATTATCTTTTGATCAATATATGAATTTATTTAATCTAATTATTTATACGTTTGAGGCTTTAATAGTGTAGTTATTTCATTTAACTTAATAATTAATGTGAAATGACTTTATAAGAATAATTAGATTAAAATCACCATTTATTAAGTACTTAATATGCAATTGTCATTTATTTATTAGTTATAGAATTTTAATTTAAGATATTGAAATTTGATATAAATTTTTACGGATATTAAGTCTTAATGCTTAAAGCTGAATTTAAAATTAAAGTACTTAATAATCCTAAATTTGAAATAATCTGGATACTAAATAAATACTAATATATAGCATGATATTCATGTTATTAAGGAAACGTTTATGATAAATGTTTGTTAATAAATGCGAAAATTTATTAATGCAACCAAAATGTATATTATTTTAAGTTTCAAAATCTTTTAAAGGGAATTTAGACTAAGAATATTCAATGCAAGTTAACAGTTAATCTTTTAAAACGCGATTCATAATTAGAATTAAACTTAAAAAGGTTTAATGTGATGTTAAGAAATGTATCAAATCCAATTGGAATTACAATGGTTGTTTAATAACCAAGTTCCAGTAAGAAGAAACTCAGTTTGGATACGACATTGTTTCTATATTGATATTGCATTCCTTATTTTCCTTATGATTAAGTCTTTAATAATGCAGAACATTTTTTGCATTATGAAATGAATGAAGAAATTACAATACATATATAACCTAATTATAATGTATTCATAACTTTAATATTTAAGTATAATAATATTATTTGAATTTTCATAATAAATTAATTTTTTATAATTATCATTAAATAATTCAAATTCATTTATTTTAATATTTATACATATTAAAATTTTATATAACAAATTATAAAATAAATAATCGTTATAAATCATTTAATGATCAGTTATGCTAAAAAAATTCAAATGTTTATTGTTGTCGCCTTTAAATTTAAGTAACATAGCTTTTCAAACATGTATTAATTGACTTATTATTTAAAACTTTTCATAATTTGACTTGTTACTGTAATAATCATAATTAACCGTACGTGGTGAATTTAATTTATATCTTAAACTTAAGATTAAAGGTATTTATAATTAATATAAAATAATATAAATAAATTTATAAAATGATTTAGGACAAAAATTTTTATCTTCGAAGTTTAAACCAGATAATTACAAAATTCTTTCTTTTTAATCCATCCACGATTTGCAAATTTCAAACCACAAAAATCAGGTATATCGACAATTTTCTCATCTGTAAGTTTGATATAAGAATTTACTTTCTTTTGAAATATTTGAATTCCGCTCATTTTCGAAAATAAGGAAATTACATAATTAATACATTAAAAAACCTCTTTGATTTTGTTAATTTATGATATTAAAATTTATTGAAGAATTCTAAAAGTTTTATTGAATAAACAAATGTTATTGAGGTTAATATCCAGTAATTATTCTTTTAATGTATCCATAACTTAATTAATTTTGATATGCAATAACAAATTAATTTGCATAAAAATTACAAATTACAATATTCAATTTTAAAGTTTAAACATTTAACAAATTTAAAGTTAATTTAAATTAAAAATGAAATTTAATAGTGTATGTTAAAATCAAAGTATTGTTAATGTTCATCCTTTAAATAAAATGTTTATAATAAAAATCATTGTATACATGTTTAAAGTAGGTATAATTTACACTTGATACAACGGGTATTGCGAGTAATTCAATGGAAATTACAACTCAATTTAAAAGTATTATTTTTAATATTAATTTAAAAATGTTAAATTAAATTAAAATGTTTAATTTAAATATAAATTTATGATATAAAGTAATTTTTTAAATTTCAGTACCAGCAATGTTGAAAATTTTACTAACCAATTTGATTAAACAAAATTGCAACCAATTTCCGGATTTAAACAATATTGCAATTAATTTTTGTTAAGTATTTAATACTTTTTTTAGATGATTGGTCGATGAATTAAAATATAATAATAATGATATTTATTAATTATTCAATTAATATATGTATGCTAATATGATTTAGTAAGTATACTAATTCTTTTTAAATGACAAAATAGAAATTGGTTCAAAATACGATAATTTGTCAAACGTAAATTGGTATGGAATAAAATTTGCATTAAACAACAATAATTCATAGTCATTAAAAAATGTGATATGTAAGTTTGTTTTAAAACTTAAAGAATTTTTTAAATTATGAAAAATAAACAAGTTATTGTTTTGTTGTTAAATCAAGGTATCTATTACTTTACAATTTATTAAATCAATCGTTTATTACAACGATATGTGAAATTGTACACAATTGTTTCACCGACAATTATGTATGGTTGAACAAATTTAATTTAAATTCTTAGCATGTTAATTTTTAAAATAATTATATTTACATGAATTTTCTGAATTTTAAATTAAAACTGTTTTCGACATCTTGGAAATTGTATTAATTTTAAATCACTTGTCGTTATTGTTAGATTTGTTATTTATAAAAAATATTAAGCAATTTAATCCCAAATCAAGTTACCTTTAGTTTAATGATTAATATCTTAAAGTTTGCATTTGAACATTCATCCCAAAATTTTTATTATGATGATTGAAAATCAAATATAATACATTATAAATATTTATTTTGATTTTGAACTTTAAAACATTCATTGGTTTTGGAACTTAGTATGAAATCAAAAAACAATTTTAAGTTTTCATTTATAAATTTCCCCAATTGTTAATACCGAATTACTGGATAATTTTAGATTATACAACTTGAAATACATTGTTTCGTTCAGAATAGGAATATATAATTATGTTGGACTAAGATTTAATTAAATCAATTTGATTTTGATTGTGAAATCAAAATTGTTTGTGTTTGTTCTTTGCTTAATGTTCGAAATTATTTGAGCTTAGAATAGAATGTATAACAATAATAATTTGATAATTTCATTTTGGATATAAAATTAATTTTCATCATTGGTTTCTTAAATTCTAATTCTATATTTCATTTTAATCCGTTAATTTTTTAAAGTTATGATCCTAATTTGTTCTATATCTCAAATAGGTAGGCAAAATGTTACTCAATCTTTAAAATTTAGAAATTTGTAATATGCCAATTGTGTAACTTGTATTAATATGTTATATGAAATTCAAACCTCCAATTTTCCCTTCGAAGTTTACTCTAATTTGAAAGTTTGCTTATTAACTCTTGGGTTCGAGGATTCTTTAATTAGTATACATAAGATGGAATAGTATAATGTAACTTAATAATTTTATATTAATCAAGAATTATTTTATAAATTTAAAGTTAACTTATAAACTTTTTCGTATCCAATATTTAACAAATTTATTTCCAATATGTGAATCAAAATTTTTCTAGGGTTAATTTTATCCTGAATGCCTTTCTTTTTTGGTTGAAAAATTAAAACCTTAATGTAAACGTTAAGTTTGGCATAAGGTATATAAAATTATCGATTGCACATTTACAAATCTTCTATCACTTTTTAATTGTGTGATGTCCATGGGTTTGAAATTGTGTGGATTTCCGTATATAGTGTCTTTAAAGTTTAAATTTGTGAAATGGATTATTACTGGTTGGAAAATGCCGACGGTTTTAAATTTTTGTTTGGTTCCTTATTCAGTCTTTAATCTTTTAATTGTATTCCTGCTTGTACTTCAATTTTTTATTGCTTCTGATTGTGAAGGGTTGGTTTATATAGTCAATTTAGCGACTTTGATCGATTTTGTCAACATTGTCACATGCTCATTTACTACGACATAATGTTTAATTTAAAGTTGTTTATTCATTTCACCAAATGTTTACATGTAATTTTGACCCTTCTAAAAATCGTTGTTTCCTTAGTTAATATTGTACTACTTGAAAATTTCGTTTTGGTCCTTAACTCATTTGTACAGTCCCATCCGATTGTCATATCTGTGTTAATGGTAACAAATATGTAATCTCACGTAACATGTAAATATTGTACTTGTTTGCCAATTAGGCTACGATACCGTTTATAAGATAATTTTCCCATCAGTTATTTTATTTTAATTACCTTTTTTTAAGAATTTAAATTATAAAGGTTTCAATGCGTTGAATTTCCTGTAACATTTCTTTCTAATTTGAATCCTTGACAGTATACTATGGTTTGTGTTTAACCGAACGACTCCAATTTTCAAAATTCGTAATAAGTATCTTAAAACTTTATTCAAATTTGCCATATGATTATTACCAAACGTGGCTTTGAAGCCAAATTTTGTTACAGTTTCTAAAAACCCTTATGTAAATCGCTTTAATTACCGATCATTCTATCCTTTCGATCCAGATAATCGATCCTTATTTATAATGTTGGCAATTATAGTTTAATTCCTGAAGTTTACATAATTTAATATTAAATCTTTAAATAGTTGATACTTGATTTAACGTGAATTCTAGTTTAATAATAAATATCACCGTTTAGATACTTCCATACTTAAGCTTGTGAAACACGGTTTTCTATTCTTGGTGATTTTAGCTTCCTATTGGCCGATTGTGTCTCTAGTTTGAGTTTTAAGATTTGAATACGGAAAATGGTATCTGTAAACTTTATACTATTTGTACATTACTTTAATTCTTAATTAAACGATTTTGTTTAATTACCTTTGGATTTAATAGATAACCTTTGTAAAACTGTTTAGTTCATAATTTTACAACCTCCTTTTAACTGTTTAATTTCTTTGTTTCTGAAACCCACAACCTAAACCAAACGTATTCTCTTGATAAGTTAGGATAAATTTGTCTTAAGGACGTTTCTAAACTTTACGATAAAATTTTTAATTTACCCAGTTTATGTTCAAACTTTTACAATTAAGCTTCCTTTTTATAAAAGGAAGTTAGGTGTGATTATGGTTATTGTTTAATTATTCGTTTTATTTGATTTAATAAATTAAATTTCTGGAAAAAAACATAATTTTGCCACAAAAAACAAATATCTCTACATTAATGTTTACCAAAAAAAAATTTACAATATTTTTTCCGCAAGTTAAAATTTAATACTTTTTGAAATGCTTTCTTATTTTTAATTAACCGCTAGTTAATTTATAAAGGTTTTAAAAATTAAAGTTTAAAGGTTATCGGTTTTAAGGAAAAGTTTTAAATATTTCCCATTTTCCCCTGATTTCAGTTTTAACATATGGGCCTTATTTTCACCTTTTTGGGGTTTTTGGGTTTTGGCCGCCCTGGTTTTGCGGTTTTAATAATTTAAACGAATTGGTTTTACATTTTCTTTATTTAAACCCTTGAATTCTTTAAACCCCTAAGTTTAAAATTTTTTTCGGTTTACTTAATTTTCTTTTAACAAATTCTTTAAGGTAAATTCTTTACGGGTTTAAATTTTAGGGTTCGGGTTTTAAAAACCCCCGCAAAGGAAAAAGAATCCCTAACCCTTTTAAGTTAAAACCCAAAAAGTACGACTTTTAAATGCAAAAAGAAGACCCATCCGGGTAAAACTTCCGTTTTTTTTTAATTTGCCCTTTTTTTTAAATTTTTTTTTTTTTATAAGGGGCCGTTTTTTTTTTTAAAAATTAGAAAGGTTAAAAAATATTTAGATTTTAAATTTTTAAAATTAAAAACAATGAAAATCAAAAAAAATTAAAATTTAAATTAAAATTAAAGATTTGGGTTTATTCCCGGTTAGGGTTAAACTTTGAATTAACAATAAAAAAAAAAAAATAAAAATTTTAATTGGAAAAATACCAAAAAAAATTTCAGAAAAGGAAAACTTTTTAATTTTTTTTGGGGTAAGAACCGTGATTAATAGAAACAAAAATTTTTTTATTGTTGTTTTAAAACGGTTAGTTATTTGTAATTTGAAGGTCCTTTAATTTTGAAAACCCCAAACAAATCCTACACTTTTATTTTAACCTAACAGTTGGTAAAAAAAAAATTTTTTTTTTTTAAACTTTTACCGGTTTATTAACCCTTAGAAAATAAACCAGTACAGGTAGAAAGAGAAGATGTAGGTGCAGGTTACAGGTGGTGTTCATTGTTCATTGTTTATTTTACTTCTTATTCCTTGCTTTTGTATTTCAGCAGTTGTTAGTAATAATAACATCTAAACATTTTTCTTGAGCAGTTTTACGCGCGCGCACACACACACACACACACACACACACACACACACACACACACACACACACACACACATGCATGCATACATACCTACAAGCATATAATAGCACATACATACTTATTGCAATTAAATAAAAAACAAATATTTTTGACGAACTACTAGTGTCATCACGTTAGACTATAATATATATTTTTGTTTTTAATTTTACTCTTGTGGCTTTTTAAGAATAGCTGCTGTTTTATACTTTACTAGCCAATTTATTAGATTAATCCTTGCTTTAGTAAGTACTATCCAAACAAAATTGTACCAGTTTGTTTTTCTTTTTAGTGCCTGTGAAAAGGAATCAAATGTATTTAAAAATTTTGGCAATAATAAAGTGCTTTACCTTATTTACCAGCTGATTTAAAACCACAAAATACATTCGCACTGTATTTATAAAGCACGGTCGTAAATAAAATAAGTTGTAATATATATACTGGGTGTTTTATTAAGCGTATCGCGCGGCTGTATATCATAAAGTATAAGGCCTAGAGCTTTGTCGAAAAAAATTTATTAAGTAAAGTGGCCAAGAGAAATTGCTGGAAATTATTTTTAAGTTTCAATTTCTACCGCAAGGGGGAGTATTTGCTAAGGTTAAAAATTATTTAGAAACGACCTTCCCACATCGCTGGATGGGAAGAGGAAGTTTATTTCCTTGGCCGGCTAGATCACCAGATCTTACTGTTTTAGACTTTTATTTATGGGGAAGGCTAAAAGATATGGATTTTCAAACACGACCTACCACACGCGAGGATATGATTGCTCGAATTCAAAACGCCATAACAAGCATTTCAAGAGCCGAAATTGAAACTGCAGTGTCAAGCACCCATCGAAGATTAGAAAAATGTACTTTTAATGATGGAAGGCACTTTGAACATGTGTTGTAATAATATCAGTTGTTTATTATTCGTTTAAGTTGTTCTGTTTGAGTGCGTTAAATATGCATTTAGTTATACCAGTTGACTAAAACTGGTAACCAAAAACGGCCTTTTCTTAGGGCTACAACATTAGCCATTGAAAATACAACATTTTCATAGACATATATATATATATATATATATATATATATATATATATATATATATATATACACAAAGTAAAAAGGAATTATTGGCAAGTGACTCAAATTCAGCCACGAGGGCATCCTGTCGACGCGTTTCGCCCTAATTGGGGCTCATCAGGACAGGAGTAGCAAAGTTGTAAAATTTAACACAGACACCTTATGGAAAGTACAGCATCACCTAGCTCACAATTTGTGTCTTCGTGTCGTTTCACCTGACATTACAAGTTTTAACAACAGTCGACACGGAAGAGATCCGGCTCAACTGCCTTTTCCATAGCCAAAGTTATATTTAAGAAAAGTAGGTTTAATGAGTCTTAAATTAAACAAAGTAAAAAGGAATTATTGGCAAGTGACTCAAATTCAGCCACGAGGGCATCCTGTCGACGCGTTTCGCCCTAATTGGGGTTCATCAGGACAGGAGTAGCAAAGTTGTAAAATTTAACACAGACACCTTATGGGAAGTACAGCATCACCTAGCTCACAATTTGTGTCTTCGTGTCGTTTCACCTGACATCGCAAGTTTTAACAACAGTCGACACGGAAGAGATCCGGCTCAACTTCCTTTTCCATAGCCAAAAGTTATATTTAAGAAAAGTAGGTTTAATGAGTCTTAAATTAAACAAAGTGAAAAGGAATTAGCAAGTGACTCAAATTCAGCCACGAGGGCATCCTGTCGACGCGTTTCGCCCTAATTGGGGCTCATCAGGACAGGAGTAGCAAAGTTGTAAATTTACACGACACCTTATGGAAAGTACAGCATCACCTAGCTCATAATTTGTGTCTTCGTGTCGTTTCACCTGACATCGCAAGTTTTAACAACAGTCGACACGGAAGATCCGGCTCAACTGCCTTTTCCATAGCCAAAGTTATATTTAAGAGGAAAGTAGGTTTAATGAGTCTTAAATTAAACAAAGTAAAAGGAATTATTGGCAAGTGACTCAAATTCAGCCACGAGGCATCTTGTCGACGCGTTTCGCCCTAATTGGGGCTCATCAGGACAGGAGTCAAAGTTGTAAAATTTAAATATAACCTTATGGAAATACAGCATCACCTAGCTCACAATTTGTGTCTTCGTTCGTTTCACCTGACATCGCAAGTTTTAACAACAGTCGAAGACACGAAGAGTCCGGCTCAGGTATGCTGTTCCATACCCATAAGGTGTCTGTGTTAAATTTACAACTTTAGGTACTCTGTCCTGATGAGCCCCAATTAAACAAAGTAAAATGCCCTCGTGGCTGAATTTGAGTCACATGCCAATAATTCCTTTTACTTTGTTTAATTTAAGACTCATTAAACCTACTTTTCTCTTAAATATAACTTTGGCTATGGAAAAGGCAGTTGAGCCGGATCTCTTCCGTGTCGACTGTTGTTAAAACTTGCGATGTCAGGTGAAACGACACGAAGACACAAATTGTGAGCTAGGTGATGCTGTACTTCCATAAGGTGTCTGTGTTAAATTTTACAACTTTGCTACCCTGTCCTGATGAGCCCCAATTAGGGCGAAACGCGTCGACTGGATGCCCTCGTGGCTGAATTTGAGTCACTTGCCAATAATTCCTTTTACTTTGTTTAATTTAAGACTCATTAAACCTAATTTTCTTAAATATAACTTTGGCTATGGAAAAGGCAGTTGAGCCGGATCTCTTCCGTGTCGACTGTTGTTAAACTGCGATGTGACAGGTGAAACGACACGAAGACACAAATTGTGAGCTAGGTGATGCTGTAGCTCCCATAAGGTGTCTGTGTTAAATTTACAACTATTCTACTCTGTCCTGATGAGCCCCAATTAGGCGAAACGCGTCGACAGGATGCCTCGTGGCTGAATTTGAGTCACTTGCCAATAATTCCTATTTACTTTGTTTAATTTAAACTCATTAAGCTACTTTTTAAATATAACTTTGGCTATGGAAAAGAACCCCGTGATTAATTATTTATCCTGTTGATAACAGTCTATATTCTCAATATTTTTATATATATATATATATATATATATACTGAGTGTTCCATTAAGCGTATCGCGCGGCTGTATATCATAAAGTATAAGGCCTAAAGCTTTGCGGAAAAAATTTATTAAGTAAAGTGGCCAAGAGAAATTGCTGGAAATTATTAGGCAGTTATCTTTATTATTCACAACTTTTATTTGAAACTTTTTTCTGTAGATCGCACAAGGACAGCTGCAGGACCTGGTGAATTGGTTTACATGTAAATAGAGTTATCTCACAATGCCCATGTTGGATTTTAATAATCTTAGAATCGTTTGAAAGAGAATTTGTCAGGGATCAAGAAAAACGACTAAATTGATTTTTCTAATGTTTTCTAAATATGTTAGAGGGCGCTTTTTCCAATCATGCCAGTTTTTGTTCATTTACTTAAAAAAATTAAATAGAAAGACATATTTATTAAAAGGGAATTGAATGAGGAGTAAAAGAATAAAGTTTTTAGTGAAAATCGCACCTCGATAGCTTTAATGGTTCTTAAGTTATTGCAAAAAGCGTATTCATATTAAAAAATATGTACTTCCTTGAATCGTGGATTAAATAGCGTTTTGAATTATTTAGTTATTCTTCATTTTAAAGAAAAGGAAATACAGAATTGTGATTTTTGCTTACATACATTATTACGCTCAAAAACAATTACAAACAACGTTGTCTTTCCTTGTAGTCGATTAAACATTAATAATAATAATAATAAATCTGAGGAAAATGCGGGTGGGATTACTTTAGCATGATTGTTTATGAAAATGTTGTATTTTCAATGGCTAATGTTGTAGCCCTAAGAAAAGGCCGTTTTTGGTTACCAGTTTTAGTCAACTGGTAAAACTAAATACATATTTAACGCACTCAAACAGAACAACTAAATCGAATAATAAACAACTGATATTATTACAACTCATGTTCAAAGTGCCTTCCATCATTAAAAGTACATTTTTCTAATCTTCGATGGGTGCTTGACACTGCAGTTTCAATTTCGACTCTTGAAATGCTTGTTATGGCGTTTTGAATTCGAGCAATCATATCCTCGCGTGTGGTAGGTCGTGTTTGGAAAACCATACCTTTTAGCCTTCCCCATAAATAAAAGTCTAAAACAGTAAGAACTGGTGATCTAGCCGGCCAAGGAAATAAACTTCCTCTTCCCATCCAGCGATTTAGGAAGGTCGTTTCTAAATAATTTTTAACTTTCACAGAATAATGCGCTGGGCAACCGTCATGCTGAAACCACATGTTCTGCCGAGTTTCTAGTGAAACAGCCTCCAAGAGTTCAGGTAGATTGTTGTCCAAAAAATGCAAGTATGTTGCTCCATTCAAATTTCCATTAATAACAAATGGGCCTAAAATTCTGTTTTCAATAATGCCGCACCAAACATTTACACTCCACCTGTGTTGGTGATCAACTTGTAGCATCCAGTGAAGATTAGTTTCAGACCAATAATGCATATTATGTAAATTTACTTCTCCATCGCTACTAAAGGTAGCTTCATCTGTCCATAATATGCGGGACAAGAATAAGGGATATTCGGTGCACATATCTTTCAACCAATGGCAATAATTCAATCTTCTGTCGGTATCGATATCTAAAAGGTTCTGGTGCAAAACTGCATGATATGGATGCAATTTGTGGTTTATTAGAATACAAGCACCGATGTCGTAGGTATCCCTAAATTTGCAGAAAGTTGCCTGGTACTTACATGCGGAACTGCTTCAACGCACGAAAGAACATTTATAACACTGTTTTCATTTGTAATTGTACGTTTTCTTGTGGGCATTTTAATTGGATGCACACGTCCTGTTTCTCTTAAACGTTTTGCCAATCGTGTAAATACCACTTTGCTATAATGTTTTCTTTCAGGATATGCCATTGCATATTCACGCTCAGCAATAGCCGCATTTTGAAAACTTTGAAATTAATTCTAAGCATGTCGTAAGCTTCGGCATTAGAGAAAAACATTTCTGTAGTTCAAAATTAACAAACAAACTTACACACAGAGCATACACGATTTAACTACTATAACAATAACTAGTATGACAGAGTTATACCTGTTGACAGATATGGATGTTTTTGTTTTCATCGCCTACTTGATGCATTTTAAAGGGATCTATTAGCGACATATTGTTAATGTTTATAAAGATTGTCACTAAATGAAAGGCACTTTTGAATATCTGCTATAATAATATTTATGACTAAATAATTTCAAATATTTTATCCGAAAATTCAGGAAAATTCTAATTAGTACTGGGATAGATCTCTAAAATGCACATACTTTTTGCAATAACTCAAGATCCATTAAAGATATCGAGGTGCGATTTGTTTTTTTACCCTTCATTCAATTCCTCTTTGATAAATATGTCTTTCCATTTAATTTTTTAAGTAAATGAACAAAACTGGCATGATTGGAAAAGCGCCTCTAACATATTTAGAAAACATTAGAAAATTCAATTTAGTCGTTTTCTTGATCCCTGAGAAAGTCTCCTTCAAACGATTTTAAGATTATTAAATTCCAACATGGGCATTGTGAGATAACCCTATTTACATGTAAACCAATTCACCAGGTCCTGCAGCTGTCCTTGTGCGATCTACAGAAAAACTTTCAAATAAAAGTTGTGAATAATAAAGATAACTGCCTATTCGCGTTTTGAGCATAATACCTTGTGCTTAAATTTTGGGAGAAAAATTGAATTTTGTTGTTGACCTTAGCAAATACTCCCCCTTGCGGTAGAAATTGAAACTTAAAAATAATTTCCAGCAATTTCTCTTGGCTACTTTACTTAATAAATTTTTTTCGGCAAGGCTCTAGGCCTTATACATACTTTATGATATACAGCCGCGCGATACGCTTAATAAAACACCCAGTATATATATTACAACTTATTTTATTTACGACCGTGCTTTATAAATACAGTGCGAATGCATTTTGTGGTTTTAAATCAGCTGGTAAATAAGGTAAAGCACTTTATTATTGCCAAAATTTTTAAATACATTTGAATTCTTTTCACAGGCACTAAAAAGAAAAACAAAATGGTACAATTTTGTTTGGATAGTACTTACTAAAGCGAGGATTAATCTAATAAATTGGCTAGTAAAGTATAAAACAGCAGCTATTCTTAAAAAGCTACAAGAGTAAAATTAAAAATAAAAATATATATTATAGTCTAACGTGATGACACTAGTAGTTCGTCAAAAATATTTGTTTTTTATTTAATTGCAATAAGTATGTATGTGCTATTATATGCTTGTAGGTATGCATGCATATGTGTGTGTGTGTGTGTGTGTGTGTGTGTGTGTGTGTGTGTGTGTGTGCGCGCAAGAAAAATGTTTAGATGTTATTATTACTAACAACTGCTGAAATACAAAAACAAGGAATAAGAAGTAAAATAAACAATGAACAATGAACACCACCTGCACCCTGCACCTGCATCTTCTCTTTCTACCTGTACTGGTTTATTTTCTACGGGTTAATAAACCGGTGAACAAGATTGTAAATTTTATTAACAAAAGTATCTATTATTCTTACATGACACACTGCCTTAGGTGGTAAAGCGTTATAAAACGACCTGTAGCGTTAGTTTAGTTAATGGGGTTTTAAACAAGAATTAAACGGCTATTGCCTGTACAGGTACATTCACAAATAGCTTACTAAGCTTCGCTTTCTAAAAGACTTAACAATAGAAAGAAATTCATTTGCTGGTTGCTAGTCTAATCAGCTGGTTGCATTAGCTGCACTATACAACCCAAAGAAATTAAGAAAGCATTTCAGTGCGTTTTGCTCGAAATTGCTGTGTCAGTGTTATAGGATATCTAGGTCTTTCATATTGAAACGTATGTATTTATATAACTATTTTTTTTATTAAACTACTATTGATTATATCATATTAGTTTAATTCCCATAACGCGGTACATACCAACAAATCTTTAATCGTTTAATTTAAAGTTATTAATTTTATCTAATTAAAGCATTGTATGCATATGTGTTATGTAATTTTAAAAAGATATTAAATCATAAATACTTATTTTATGACCTTTTAACTAATTTCATTAAAAATGACAGGAAATCTTATACTATGAGCTCCACAAGCAGTGCTGCATAAGAAATAGAGAAGAAAAGTATTAGAAGAATCAAAGGGCAAGATTCCAAAAATAAGTTCCATTTTTACTTCTATGGGGTCCGAAACACAGATCAAGAACAGAATATGGAAGAAATTGCACTTTCGTCCGTAGAATTTACTAGTTTCACTTCAGTCGGTCAGCAGTCACCAATAATTTCACAACACCTCACCTAGAGCGCAAGTACATCCTACCGATTTTGGGCATTTTTTAAAAACTAATGTTTTACAACACAGCAATTTAAGAAAATTAATTACGGATAGTATAGACCAAGTGCATTTCCTAAACATAATAAAAATAGAGGTTTTCTGTTCACTATTATAATTTAGTAAGTGCAGGGAATTAAAGCAATGCCTTAAACTTGCCATACAATTCAAATGCTGATTGTGTTGTTCTAAATTAAAAATTTGTGCTTATTGTTAAACATGTTGGCTGCTTGCTTCGTAAGATGAAGTTGGACGACTGGAATTAATGATTGGCAGGGTTTATCAAAAAATTAAAGAACATTTGCTTCCGCAATTTTATCCAACTTGTTGTTTTATTTATGATATGTGGAAAAAATTATACCATAGATAAAAAAAGTACTCTACTATTAAAACAAGAAACTGAGCTTTGGAAAAATATTTTAGACATAATTTTCAACATTACATTAACACTGTCCGAGCGTATGTAGTCATTTCGAGGACACAGAAAAAGTTATTCTGATTCAAATGACAGTCATAACGGTAATTTCTTAAGTTTATTTCGTTTAATCAGTAACTATGATTGTATATTATCAAAAGTGCTTAAACAACCCAAAGGATCAATTAATTATCTTTTTCCAAAAATTCAAAGCAATCGTACTCTTCGAGTCTGATTCTCCATCGTTGTAATTTTGAATTCGGTTCTTTCAGTTTGCATAGCCATACTAATGGTCTATGATCGGTGTATATGTAAAATTTTCTTCCGTATAAAAAAGGTCTAAAATATTTTGTTGCCCAAATTATTGCTAATAATTCTTTTTCTATGGTACTATATTTCTGTTCGGTTTTATTTAGGGTTCTGGATGCGTAGCTGATGGGTTTATCGCTACCTACTTTTCCTTGGCTCAATACTGCGCCTAATGCTACATTCGATGCGTCCGTCGTCAGTATAAATGGTTTTGAAAAGTCTGGGTATTCTAACACAGGGTGATTCGTTAATATGTTTTTAATTTTGTCTACGGCTTTAATAAATTCCGGAGTGTGTTCAATTTTGTTTCCCTTTTTTAAACAGTTTGTCAGGGGTTTGGTTATCTGAGCGTCACCTTTAATGAATTTGCGGTAGTAACCACTAAGTCCTAGAAATCCTTTAATTTCTTTGGTTGTCTTTGGTAATGGGTAATTTAGAACTGCATTTGTTTTGTCTGGATTTGGCATTACTCCTTGGGGTGTTATTACATGTCCTAAAAATGATACTTCTTTTTGTAAAAATTCACTTTTGTCTAATTGTACTTTGAAATGTGCTTGTCTAAGTCTTTCGAATACTTCTTTCAATCTTTCTATGTGTTCTACCAATGATGTAGAATAAACTATGATGTCGTCAAGGTATACAAGGCATTTTTCATTGTGTATTCCTCGTAGTATATTGTCCATGACTCTCTGTAAAGTAGCGGGTGCGTTCTTTAATCCAAATGGCATTCGTTTGTAATCGTAATGTCCTCTAGGTGTGCTGAAGGCTGTTTTTGATATATCCTTTTCTTCCATCTCTACCTGATGGTATCCTGATGCTAGGTCTAATGTTGAAAAATATTGGCATTTGCCTAATTTGTCTAAAATTTCGATTATATTTGGTAGTGGATATTTGTCATCTACCGTTTTTTCATTTAACTTTCTATAATCTATTACCATTCTGTACTTTCTCTTTCCGGTTGCGTCTAATTTCTTAGGTACTATTAACACGGGGCTGCTCCATGGTGAGTTGGAGTGCTGGATTATGTCTTGGTCTGATAAGTCTGCTAGTTGTCTGTCGGCTTCTGCTTGGCTTGCATGAGGTAGTCTATATGCTTTTGTAAAAATTGGCTTGTCGTCTGTTAACTCGATATTATGTTTTACTGTGTTGGTGAATGTTAATGGTATTCCTTCGCAATGGAATATGTCGCGGTATTCAAAACATAAGTTTTTAATTGCTCTTTCTTCTTCTTGATTGATGTCGGTATTGAAGCGGATGTTAGTTAAATTTTCTCTTAACATTTCGTCATGTTCTATTGGGTTGTAATCGTTTTCTAAATTTTCGTCTATTTCCATTTCGTTAAAATTTAGTTCTTCTACGTTAATTGGGTCTGTCAGTGATAATTCTACGGGATAGTCGTTTGAATTTAATATTGTTGTGGTTGCATAATTATCTTTTATTTGTACTAAGGCAGTTGGGGTTTCTACTCCTTGTTGAAATGTTATATGATTTATTATTCCTAAATTTTTGTTAGATTTTACTGGGATTTTTATTTTTCTTTCCGTTTGGGGTTCTATAGTGTATTTTTGTTCAATTTGTGTGTTTTGAAATTTAATGGGGATTTTTCCGTATTTCGTCCTTAATAAGCGATTTTTAATGTCAATGTTGGCTCCTAATTTTTTTAGAAGGTTCATTCCGATTAATCCGTCATATTTGTCGTTAAATTCGAATACACAAAATTTATGTTTCATTTTAACATTAAATGTTCTCGGTAAGGGTATATTGGCTACAAATTGGTGTAGTGTTGTTTGATGGGCTGTGTTAATTTTAAATGGTTCTCTTTCTACATAATCTAAATAATGTTTTTGTACGGTTCTGGGGCTAATTAATGTTTTAGAGGACCTGGTGTCGATTACTAGTTTGAATTTGGCGTGGGGTATTTCTATGTATGGTAATACTAAGTGATTTATGTTATTTAAGTTTATTAAGTTTGGTTGTCTATGAATGGGTCCATTTGAAAATTTGAATTCGAGTTTTCGTCGTCGTACTCCTCGTAAGTTTCGTATTGTTCGTCACGTTCGTAAGTTTCTGCATGGTTTGATTCATTGATCGTAGGTGTCTCAATGTAATTATTCTGGTCAGTGTCAAATTTTTCTATTTCTTGATGGAATAGCTCTTCCGATGTAAAATTGCGTTTCTGATGAGGGTTTGGTCGGATATGTGTTATTTTTGTATTTTGTTTGGTGTTACCAGATGAGGTATCCATTGGTGTTGGTTTGTAATAATTATTAGGGTTGTTATTATTATTAGTCATTGGTGTATTTCTATTGGGGTTTGCGTTGAATGCTGGTCTTTGTTGGTTTAGGTTTTGATTAAATCTTGGTTGGAATGCTGGTTTCGTAAAAGTTGGGTTAAATATGGTTTTGAAAAATGTTTATATTGATTATTAAAATTCGTATTGTTGAAACTTGGGTTATTAATTTGCGGTTGATTTGTTTGTGCGTTAAAGGGTGTGAATTTTTGTTGAGGGATTGTTTGTCTTGTGGCTTGTATGGTTTTATTGGTGAATAACTTTTATTCGCGTTGGGATTGTATAGTCTGTTGCGGTAATACATTACATTTTCTTCTTCTATGACTAGGTTCATAGCTTCCTCTAGATTTTGGGGTCGTTGGAATCTGATTTTATCCGATAGTCGTTCTGGTAAAGCGTTTATGTATGTGTCTAGTGCCATTTCGTCATACATTTTTGTTTTTAAATGTCTAACGTTTTGATCGGGTTCTTCGATTTTTAATTTGGTTAGTATTAAACTTCTCACGTCTTGGCATTTCATTCCGAATTGGTAGGGGGATTGGTTGTGTTCCATTCTAAGGTTTATTAAGTTTCGTATCAGGCATTTTATGCTACGTTGGTCTCCAAAATATGCAATTAGTAGTTGTTTAAATTGTTCCCATTCTTGTAAATCGTCCCTACTGGCGATTAAGGTTAGTGCCCTTCCGGTTAGTTTACTTATTATCAAGCGTATAAGCAATGAATTCCTTTCGTTATCTCCGGGTTTGGAGAAGGTTTTTAGGAACATTTCAGATGCTCCAATAAAATTTGAGAGATGTGCTTCCGTGCCATCATATATCTGTATTGTCTCCAAATAGAGTCGCATGTCTATGCTACTCATGTTGGTTAAGGGTTGTTTTTGATTTTGGGTAATTTCAAAAAAATTTTTTTTTTTTGAATTGAGGTTTATTTCGCTATGTGTATTGTTATTTTGCTTCGAATTTACTAATTTTCTGTTTGGGTTGTAAAATTTCAAAATTTTGTAGAAATTGGGGTTGGTTTTGCTATTTGTAGCGTTAATTATGTTTGGGATGTATTAATTTTTTTTTGGATTGAATAATTTCGAATTTTGTAAAAATTGGGGTTGGTTTTGCTATTTGTGACGTTAATTATGCTTTGGATGTATTAATTATCCGTTTGGATTAGATAAATTCGAATTCTGTAAAAAATGGGGTTGATTTTGCTTTTTGAAACGTTAATTTTGGTTTGGGTTTATTAATTTTTCATTTAGATTGGGTAATTTTGAATTCTGTAAAAATTGGGGATGATTTTCCTATTTGAAACGTTAATTTCGGTTTGGGTTTATTAATTTTTCAATTAGGTTAGGTAATTTCAAATTTTATAAAGATTGATTTTGCTATCTTCAGCGTTATTTTTAGAATCGTAGTCGCTGTTATTTGTATTTAGTTAAACAGTGCGGTGATGTACTTGTGAGATTTATATTCAATAATGTTGAATTAATTACCGTAGTCTTGAATTTGCTTGTTTTTATGCAGCTTTTAATTTGTCTTGAGTTTCTGCTTCTTAAAGAATCTGAAATGGATGGATTTGTTCTCGCTTTATCTGCTTAGCTTTGTTTTAGTTTAATTCTGTTAATTTGTAATTAATACTCTTTCCGTGGGTTTTATTGAGTTGCGTAAACGTACAGTTCGTCTGTCTTGTATTCTAATTATGACTTGCAGGTCAATTACTTCTGCACTTTATTGTTGCAATTTAAATACTTAAGTTGTAGTCTTTGTTATTTAATCACGTTTCTTGGTAATAATTGCGTACGTGCTTAGTAACATATGATTATACTTGTTGAGGTAATAACACTTACAGGTGTTCGTTTTCAGCTTATAGGGATTACTAATTCGCTTCTCTTACTCGCTATTTACTTGCATAAATGTTACGTCTATTTATTTTTAGATATCTCGGTAATTAATTATAATGCTTGTTGGTAATTGAATCTCTCGTAATGCACGGCTTGTAATTAAAAACTCTCCGTTATGAGCGTTTTAATTAAAGCTACTTACGATGACCGTTTAACTTTACTCAGATAATGCATTTTATAAATGATGAGTAATTTTTAATTGAAAACGTTTAGCTTTTTATTCCGTGTTTGTTGCAATTGTACACGCTTTTATGGATTAATTACTTGTAGGTATTAAATGCAAAACTGCGTTGCTTTATTATGTCGTGATGGATTTATTACTTATGATGCAAATTGCGTCGTTGAAAGTTATACTTTAGTACTGTACAGTGATTCTGGAAGTTATTGCAATTCTCTGAGGTTTTAAGTGTATAATAAAGGATGCTTCTTGCTTTCTTCGGAAGGCGTTTTAGATTAAAGTGGTTTTAGGTTACCGTAGCAGAGTGTTTTGCTATAATTTATAAGGTCAATGGTTTAAATAATCGTTCCGTGATTGCTTTGAAAGATTAGCTTTAGCTTTGAAATTAATTTTGCGTTAGTTTACCGGTTTATAAACGTGCGTTGAATCGCGGTAGTTAATGTTTCTTATTTTGGTGTTAGTGAGTGTGCGTTCGTTATTTTTTTGGTTTATTTTGAGTTTGTTTTAATAATTGTGGTAAGAATCTCTTAAATATCAAGTCTCATTTGCTTTTTAAGAAAATCCCTTTTTTAAATAATCAAGTCTCTTTAAACATTCGTCTCATAAATAGTTATACAGTATCGTTTTTTGAAAATAATTCTCCTTGTAATTATTTTCAAAACAATATTGGTATAAAATAAAATTCATAAAACAATAATAATCAATAAAATAATAATACTAGCATATATCAATTATAGTTTCTGGTTAAAAAAAAAGGGTATAAAATGGAAATGAACTTACATTAATTTCATCTGTTTCTTTGGTGGGCTCGATCGATGCTGTATCTTGTCCACCTTGGTTTGTTTGTTGGATTTAGACGATTCTTGTTCTTTGTCCAACTTGGTTTGGGTTCTGCCAAAATTTCGAATTAAAATTCTTGGTCACCAATCTTCCGATTTTTGGATTTTTAGTGCCCTTTTGACATCCGTTACCGCTGCGCCAGTTAAGGTTCGGGCCTTTGGAACTGTGTTTTTAAAAAACAACTTAAACACTTAACAAATTTATTTGATTTGAAACAGATAACTTGTACATAATAACTTTAAAAATAATTATTGTACTGGGCGAGTAGTCTAGGTAGACAACAATGCAAAAGCTGTATTACTCAGACTGACTGCCGGGCCTTGAGCTCCCGGGCTCTTTATAATAACCTGCCCCTCACACGGCTGTGGAAACTTGCAGATCTCATGTCTGCTTTACACTTTGTTACAATGTATCAATCTTAATTCTAAGTAATTGCGGTATGTTGACCGCCTGTGACCTGCCACCTGCAGTATCACTGCCCTCACGGATGCTAAGTTGCATGTCCGTTCTCATGAACTGTCGATAACCTCTCTGGGTTATCCTTGTGTTACAGTGTTGCAATGGACTTATACTTTATTTAACAATTTCTAATAATTCCTATTAGATTCAATATTTCAATATATATAGGTAATTGGGGGATACATAACTCGCCGCACATTAAAAAATCGATGCATCCCAACACACTTTATCAAAAAATATGAGGAACTTTTATGGGTAAAAAAATTCACCAATACCCCAAATTTACATTTTAATTTCTAAACACGTCATAACATAAATATGTAGTCAATGCTAAATAGGAACTTGGAAAATACAATTCGTTTCCGTACTAATTTCTTGACGATTATGGATTACCCAAATTACATGTGAGAGCTCTGTATAATTTTTTTTTAAAAGTGTATATCTTCTTCAAACAAATGCATTAATTACAGAAGGTAAGTGCGCTGAATGCAAGCCTATTAATAGCAATTTAATGTGGCTTACTGACCTACCTTAATTGTTTGTACAAGGAAACACAATAAAATATATACAAATATAGCAACTACTTTATATATTAATGCCGCCCATGCGTAGGTTGCTGTACTATTAGGAATGATGTACCTTTTGTAGTCCCCACCCGACAAACTAATTTTATTAATTAATTGGGTATAAAGTTGGTGTTTACATGGTTTGGTTTATGACCTCGTAAATATTTTCCAGATTATTAGAAAATGTTATAACCATATTTTTTGTGTTATAAGAAACTCGGACACTCCATTGTCGACAATGGTGTTCTTTATGCGATAGCTAACCATACGGTTGTTAAACGGTGTGCTAACAATTTCTACACCATCTTCGCCAGTAGCGGTAACTGTTGCATTTTTATGTCTGTTGCTTCTCAAGTGTGCGGCATAGGTAGTCTTTTCCCTTTTAAAATCGCATACTTTACATATAATTCGTGGTTGTTTCGTACAAGACTCTTTAACAGCTGTCGGAACTGAACGTTTACGGCTTAATGAGATAACGTGCTGTTTTTCTTGTGTCGCAGTAAGTTGTCCATTCTCGTAAAAGCGATACCGCAAGACACACAGTTTAAGTACTTTGCTGCTGACGGATGTATAAGCTTAACCGCGGACGATGTTACACCACAACATTTGTTCTGCTGCTGTTTGAGAGCATTTTTCCAGGTATAGTAAGCATCACAAGAGTTGCATTTAAAACGTTTGCAGGTACAAAACATAATCCGCACTATAGGACTTTGGTTAAACTTGTAAGCGAACTAACTTATAACTAAAAAGTTTACTCTTGCGTACCTGCTTTATGTTCCCTATAGAGTGCAAACCGAAAGTTTCTGAAGACAGCCGAACGAAGTTAAGGATTCAGCGGGGAACTAATGATGTCATCTTTTGCCAATCCTTGCTACTCTTCCAGTACATTTAACACCAATGCAAGCGCCCGGATCGCATCGTCCATGCTGCGAGTGTAGTTAGTAGAAACACCAGAAACGTCTTCCATGTTATACGAATCAACAATCGCATCGCCTGCATATTAAAAATCCAAAAGAGTGGTAGTTCACGCACACAAATTGGCTTCAAGTTGTGCGGTAGAAAATGCAGTGCTACTATAAACAAAAGCTTAATAAAACACTTTAAACCTTTACTAAGGGAATACCAAACTTGTTGTTTACAGGATACTTACTAATAAAGCAATTTATTTTAAATAACTTCTACGTCATATTTTCGGTAATGGTAGGCTTGAATATTTTCTTTGGAAACAATCGAAGATTGTCGAAGACACTCGAAGAGTGCACAAGCGCGGTCACTAAACCAATTAGCATTAATACCGAGTATCCCGTACTTTCGTAGATTGCTTATTCTTAGAACCAAATCTTCCGCATAGCGGCCGGTAGCACGTAATTATTTCTAGAACCGGTAAGTACACCATATTGCCCAAATAGAGAATTAGATGCTCGATGTCTGTCAACTTCCGATTCCCTTGTAAAAGATAGAAAAAACTCGGTCAATCATCCATCTAACTTTTACTTTGACCCGCTCCCGTTCTGATAATTTCCAAACATTATTCAAACGACAATGGTCTTAGAATTTTTAAACCTTCTAGAGATCTATAAGCCGTGATCAATTACACGTTCGAGCTACTTGTAATCTAACATATTTTATAGTAACAGTGCGCTGTATAATACATGCATACCCCTTCTCCGCACTACTGCTATTCTTGTAGTTGCTTGAAAAAGTTAGTCGCCTTTTCTTTACTGCTAGGACCGCAAATTGAAACATCTAATACGATCGATTAACCACTTTCGATTATTCTAACAGGAACCACCATACATTCCGCCGCATCGTTCTTTTTGAATCCAACGCTCCGATGGGCTTCCACACACTAACACCTAACGTATCTTTCTTACTATTTGTTAAACAAAAACTACCGGCATCGCCATGTCCGTATGTGGACGTAAGCAGATGTTTGCGGATGTGTACGAGAATATGTAACCATATCCATTAATCAGTCCAAGCTAGGACCTTCGGTTTTACTTAACTACACTTCATGAGATCCCTTTAATCTTTTTGATCGTGTCTTTCTCGTTTACAATACAGTAGGACTTGGTTTTTGTATCGACGAATGCTAATACTAGACCCCTCCGTTAAATTCGTCTTTGAGTTTCCCTACAACTTTTTTGTTGACAAGCGGTATATTGTATTTATTATCCGCGGGGTAGTCACTCTTTTAAGATAAATATATTTTGTTAGGTATCAACTATTTTATTAGATTTTTCTAGGGAGCCCAAATCTGTAAATAGATTTTAAATAGAACCACCCCTTACAAAGTTACGCCTTTTAAAGTCCCCAACCTCTAATTTTTGCCCATCTTTATTTAACTACATCCTTAGAACCTTTTTTCGCTACCCAAGACATATGCTTTAACCATCCATTTCCTGAGAAATCTAAAACCGCTGTGTTCCGCGAACACCACGCGGAGATAACACGTATACTCTGTCAACCAGGATAGAATCAGGAAGGATTTGGAAGAAGAGAAGGTGGAAGAATAACTTAAAAATTATAAAATCTTAAAACTAATATATACAATAGATTTACAAAATCTATACAACTATCTTAGACCTATATCTTTATACCCCCATGCGTAGATTGATATGCTGCCAGGATGACGTTACGCTAGTCATCTTCGCTCAATAAACTAATTTTATTAATAAGCTGCGTGTACAAATCGTGTTTTTTACTTCGGTTACATACATACCCCGGCAAGTACTCCATACCAAATAAAGAATTAGATGCTTGGTGACTGTTAACATCCGCTTTCTTCGTGTACGTCCACACATCTCAGCCCATGCGCACCCCTAACCATGCGCACCCCTGCCCGTGCGCATCCCTGCCCATGTGCATTCCAACCCATGCGCATCCCTGGCCATGCGCACCCTGCCTGTGCGCACCCCTGTCCGTGCGCATACCAACCCATGCGCGCTCCTACCCATGTGCACCCCTCTCTGTGCGACTGCTATTTTGTGGTAACGTCACAGCCTTTTGTAAATAAAGAGCAATGTAATACTATTCTAAAATTTTTATTCTGACATACATAACAAAATTTAAAAATATTTAATACCAAGCATGGAGTCATTTAAACTTAATTTTAATAAAAGGTTATACACCAAAAACAGTCCTTTTTATGTTTGTTTGGAGTGGTTTTAATTTTATCTAATTTTATTCGCAGCTTAAAATTTAAATCGACACCCAAGTCTTCTATCTTCTTTTCTAGCCAATAGTTTGATACATAGAGACCGTCTAGGTTTTCGAATTGTAAAATGTACCGAAGTTTGCCTCTATATATAAAGTCTTTGATTCCACCGACAACCAGATCCATTCTTTCGTGCAATTCTTGCAGCTTGTGACAATCTTTTAATCGCGGCTCTCCCATTATATTCTGCATACGTATCTTGTTAGCTTGATCGACTTCTTGTCGGTATTGGAGAAAATCCTTTATCTCCCACTTACTGTTGCGTAGTTGCATGTTCACCACTTTTGGAAATATATGGTTGGTGAATTTGATAGCGGTAGTGCAATTAATTTTATCAACAATTTTAGCGAAAGTACCAAATACATAAATAAAGCAAGTGCAAGACAAAAGTACTTACCAATTCAGCATCAGCTGCAGAAGATCAACAGGAAACCACTTTCCCACTAAATTCAAAAAGGCACCCTTAATCAGGATAGCTATTGGTGGCGGCAGACGAGTTTGATAGGTGGCTGCTGATATTGGAACGGCGACACAAGTTTTAATTATGATATTGGAAACAACACCTTTCAAAGCAAACTACTAAAAGCAATTGACTATGTAACTTAACTTTCAACATCTGCGAATTATCAACTAGATAAATGAACTATATAACAAATGTTAGAATTTCTATTTTAAATAAAATTAGCTTGATGGCGTCAACATCCGCCCACCCAAAACAATGTTTTGATAAGAAACACAAAAGCAGAAAAACACAAAAAAAAGGTCATTAGTGTAATATAAGTCTATCCATATTAAATAACTTAACTATAAAATAATGACTCCAAACAAAATAGGTAAATTAACTTTTAGTAATGAAGGAATAAAAAATTGTTATTCAGAATCTAACAGCGGTAGGGTTGCCATTTTACATAGAAGTGTGACATAAACTCCTGTACTAATTTTAGTTTTGGCAACTTTAACTCTTCCATCCTTGCTAGGATAAATCTCAAAAATTTTTCCAAGTGGCCAGGACAACGGGGGCGTGTCACTAACCTTTAATAGAACAATATCACCAACCTTTATATTTGGTTGATTTGCATACCATTTTTGTCGCGGCATTAGCGTGTGTAAATACTCGCTTGACCATTGGCGCCAGAATGACTGGGTAGCTTGTTGAAGTAAATGGTAGCGATCTACACCGCTTAATTTAATATTTTCAAAATCCATTTCTGGGGGTGCTAACAAAGGGGATCCAATTAAAAAATGACCCGGAGGGAGGTAATCCGTACCTTCATTTGGATCTGATAAAATGGAACCTAGCGGACGACTGTTCATTATTGCTTCTACGCGGGTAATAATAGTAGTCATTTCTTCAAAAATAAGGATCATAGGATCTAAGACTCTGTGCAAATGATGCTTAGCGGATTTGACGCCCGATTGCCATAACTCCCCAAAGGCGGAGCAGATGGTGGGTTAAAGTTTCATTTAATTCTGATAGTTGAAACGTGATCAGCGATAGCGGTATTAGAGTCCTTTAACATTTTATAAACATCGGCGAAATAATTGGACGCGCCCTTAAAATTAGTGCCGCAATCACAAAATATTTCGTGGCACAAACCTCTGCGAGCAACAAATCTATCTAAGGCAGCAAGAAAAGCAGGGGTGGATAGACCCGATACGAATTCTAGATGTACCGCCTTGGTAGCTAAACAAACGAATATGGCCAAATAACCTTTTGATTGCGGAGCATTTCCTCTGTGACCTTCTTTGATTGTCCAAGGTTCAGCAAAATCAATCCCCGTATTCAAGAACGGACGGGATTGCTGAACTCTAGCTTTTGGCAAATTTGCCATTTGCGGTTCACAGGTTTGAGCCTTTAATCTATAACAGCGCATGCATTTATAAATACGATGACGTATTAATTGACGAATTCCTGGAATCCAATATTGACATTGAATGAGAGATTGCATTAGGCGCGGACTTCCGTGCAACGTTATTTTATGTGTATAATCGCATATTAAGACCGCCAGATGGGAATCTCTGGGAATTAATATGGGATGCTTGGCGTCATAAAGGAGAGTCGTATTCACAAGACGACTGCCCACCCTGAGCATATTTTGATTATCTAGAAACGGAGTTAACTTCTGTAACGACGGAGAACACAACTGATTCGTTTTTACTTGATGTATTTCATTAAAATAATAGAATGCCTGTACTTCTTTTATGCATAGATACTTAGCATTTTGTAATTCAATCGGAGAAAGCGGACCAGTACGTCGTGGAGGTTGTAATTTTTTACATCAAGAATTAAAACAAAACCTCAAAAGAAAAGCAATACTTCTTTGCAATTTATTAAAACTTGAACATTTATTTATTAATTCTAATAGAGACAATATTTAGCGGTGGTGGCAATAAGCGTTTCAGACTTTAATTCTGGTACTAAATCATCCAGTAGGGGACTGCAAGAATTTAAGTTCCAGGTACTGAAGGGCGTATACAAAAAACGAGCGCCCTTCCACCAGAGGGTAAATTGCGATAAGAATTTGGGTTGTAAACCCCTACTTGCACAATCACTAGGATTGTCTTGTGTTAAAACATGATGCCAATAAGTAGGCAGAAAAGTTTCTAAAATTTCAACAATTCTATTAGACACAAAAGTTTTTAATGTATGAAGCGGTGTACGTAACCAAGCAAGTACAACTGACGAATCCGTAAATAAATGAACGGAGCATAGTTCGATTTGTTTTATAAAACATTCGACGGAATTTAATAGACGACTTAAAAGAACTGCAGCAGATAATTCCAAGCGAGAATACTTAAAGTTTTAAGCGGGGCTACACGACTTTTTGCTTTAAGCAAATAAATATTAATATAATTTTGAAATTTGCAGCGGATATATATGACCGCTCCATATCCCTTTGACGAACCATCACAAAATCCGATCACTTGAAGAGAAAGTGCTAACTTAAAATCGATAAGACGAGAAATTCTAATTTCAGTTAACAAGGGTAAATCAATAACGAATTGTTTCCATTCTTCTTGAATTTTAGTTGGAAGTGGCTCATCCCAGTTTAATCCTAATAACCATACCTTTTGAATTAGTAATTTTGCGTAAAAAATAACTGGCGTAAGCCACCCTAAAGGGTAATAAAATTTTGCAATTTCAGATAGCATACTTCTTTTAGTCATAACACTTGAATTCGAATTTATACGATACGAAAAACAATCTTCGCGTGGTTCATATTGAACACCGAGGATCTTAATAGAATTATCTTCTGTATTTAAAATTAAAGCGTGATTGCGATAATCAATGGGTACACCCTCAAGAACAGATTGATGATTGCTAATCCATTTTCGTAAACTAAAACCTCCTAGTTTAAAAATGTCTATTAACTGCGTTTGTAATTGTAATGCTTCTTGAATGGTATCTACACTTTCGCAGATATCATCCACATAAGTTTGTTGCATTATTGCTTTTGAAGCTAAAGGAAATTGTTGACCTTCATTTTCAACTAATTGATGAAGCACCCTTTGCGCTAAATAGGGTGCGGTTGACACGCCGAAGGTAACCGTATTTAATTCGTATTCTTGAATCTCACCGTCGGGTTCAGTGCGGTAGTAAATGTGTTGAAATTTACGTTGATCTTTGTTTATTAATATTTGGCGGTACATTTGTTGAACATCACAACAAACGACTATAGCGTGAAGTCGAAAATTGCAAATGATGTCTGTTTTATCACGTTGCAATTTAGGATCTGGTAAAAAAATCATTAAGAGATTTACTGTTTGAGGTGGGGCGAAACGACGCGTCGAAAACCGTTCTAATTTTGGTGGTACTACTAGCCTGTCTTTCAACGCAGTGATGTGGAATAATATAATTAGAATGTGAGGAAGCGATATTCATATGACCCAAATTTATGATTTGATCCATAAAATTGCGATATTCAATATAAAGTGAGGGTCGGCGTTGTAAGCGTTTCTCCAAATTAATTAAGCGTTTCTGAGCGTACATCCTAGTATCAGGTAGAATGGGATTTTCCTTAAGAAAAGGAAGACTAACAGTATATCGTCCTGAAGGATCACGTGAACAATTCTTTATAAACTGCGATTCAATTATAGAATCTTCAGGATTAACAGGCAGAGGGCGGTTGATGTCTTCAACTTCCCAAAATTTGCGAAGAGAAGTGTCTAATGATTCACAACATAAAAAAAGCGAAGTATGATCAGATTTGTTACTAAGTGACAGTGAGAGGGGTTGATGCACTTTGCCACACAGAACCCATCCAAAAATTGTAGAAATAGCACTTGGTTGTCCCTTAATAATAGAATGAGAGTCTGCCATAATTTCGGTATATAAATCAGCGCCCAATAAACAATCAATAGGAGCCCTTTTATCGAAATAAGGATCAGCTAGACTGATATCAGAAAAGCAATTCCTTATATCTAAAACTAAGGGTACATTAGGTTGGTCGCTACAAATTTGATCAACTATTAAAGCATTAGTATAAAGTTTGATATTTGAATTATTTAATGGTGTAATCGAACAATTAACAAAACCTCTATTTTTCTCAATAGCGATATTAGACACCCCCTTCAACGCGATATGATTTCTGTATCGTACCAAACCTAATTTTTGTACACAAGCATTGGTAATCAGACTAACTTGGGAACCACTATCAATTACGGCACGAATAGGAATTACATAACCACTTGCATCATACATCCCAATAATAGCGGTACTTAACAATGTTGAACAATTGTTTATCGAAACATTTTCGGTAACAGAGCAGGACAATGTCTGCAGTGCAGAATTTGATTCAGCCACTACTATATTATTCTCATCTTTTAGTGAAACACTATTTTGGCAATCTGGTATAGTAATTAATAAGGAACGATTTTTATTATCATTAATCATATGCAATAAACTATAATGCCTGGGATTTCCACAATGTACACATTTTGACTGAGATCTACATACAGACAATCTATGAAAACCTAAACAATTATAACATAATGCAAATTTTACAACATCATAACGTTGAAAAATGGGAAACTCCTTAAACTTTTCACATGCGTAGATTTTATGTGATGAATTGCATAAGGGGCGTCCAGGATGTCCTCTTGTAATGTCAGATTTATTGGAAGCGATAGACAACAATGAATTGCGTGGATTGATAAAATGTCTTTCATTTGATTTTGTAATTGCAAGAACAGGCTTACATGATGGCGGAGGCGCGGACCTGGCGTTTGAATGCGTTAATTCAACAACTTTAATTCTATTTTCTACAAATTTGATCAAGTCGTTACATTTAGGAATATCAATATCAGAATATTTGAATTCAAATTCTTTGCGTGAGGTAGGCGACAGTGATCGTAAACCAGCGTATAAAATAGTAAAGTCAAATAAAACGAGAATTTGAAGTGCCTTTAAAGCGTTTAAATTCGTACTAAATACTTCAACAAACGAATTTAATGATCTCGAGGAATCTTCATACAGTGTACAAAATGAAAATATTTTATCTAAATAATTTGAAGCTAGTAAACGTTTATTTTGAAAGCGTTTTATTAAAGTTTGCATTGCAATATCGTAATTCTGCTCTTATATCGATAAGGATTCGATAAGTGATAATGCGTGTTGTTTTAATAAGCTTCTTAAATACGTTAATTTTTCCACCTTTGAAAGTAATTTATTTTTATGAATCAGTGATGTAAAAAGAGAGTAAAAGTTCGGCCAATCGCTTATTTTTACCCCATCAAACGGTTCAATTTCTATTTTCGGCAATTTTGCCGATTGAGATTCAATATTTACTAAATTAGACGAAGTGGCGGCGGAGGTTTGCACTTCAATTGTCGATCGCATTTGAACGTTTAATTTACGAGCTTGCGTTTTCATACTAAAGTAAAGTTCATCATAGGCTACTGAAGGTTGATTAACGTCAATGCGATCCTTTTCTTCTAACTTAAAATTTAAAATTCCTATTTTATCATTGATGCGTTCAAAAGCACCTAAATCATCTTCCACTCTATTGAAACGCGAAATAAAACTATATAATTCAGTTGCGTATGATCGTCCTCTTTCTAATAACAAAATACATCTGTTTCCTACGTCATAAAGTGCTTGAATTCTAGCAAAATATTTCTCCCTTTAGTTACTAAAGAACTAAGTTCTAAATGACTCATTGTAAATAATCTTTTATTAATTAATATCAAAACATAAACAAATGAGCTTAAAGATTACGTCTAACCTTAATTGTTTACTTATCGCAAATTTAAAGGCATTTTCACAACAAAGCAACAAGACTCGCAAATGTTGAAATTCAACAGAATTGTATCATATATTTTATCATAGAATAATTATTTTTATCACAAAAAAAAACTGAACATCCGGCACGAAGGACCAATGGTGAATTTGATAGCGGTAGTGCAATTAATTTTATCAACAATTTTAGCGGAAGTTCCAAATACATAAATAAAGCAAGTGCAAGACAAAAGTACTTACCAATTCAGCATCAGCTGCAGAAGATCAACAAGAAACCACTCTTCTACTAAATTCAAAAAGAGCACCCATAATCAAGATAGCTGTTGATGGCGGCGGACGTGTTCGACAGTTGGCTGCTGATATTGGAACGGCGACACAAGTTTTAATTATGATATTAGAAACAACACCTTTCAAAGCAAACTACTAAAAGCAATTGACTATGTAACTTAACTTTCAACATCTGCGAGATATCAACTAGATAAATGAACTATATAACAAATGTTAGAATTTCTATTTTAAATAAAATTAGCTTGATGGCGTCAACAATGGTTGTTATAGGTTGTAAGACCCTTGGTTTTAAATGATCCGAAAGGTTCTTTACTAGGCAAATATACAATGTTTAACGGAACCCCTTTGCGTGTGGTGTACACCAAGGTTATGAAACCCGCATTCCTTAGTTCGTCTATGTTATCTGCCATTTTGATAAATACGTTTTTAGAATAACCTTTTAAAAAATATACGGATTTAGTACCATCCTTTTCCGCATGGACGCCTACATAACTAAAAGAGTCGTTTTTACTAACCACAAATGCTTACAGCTTGTAGACAACAATATTCTGGTGACAGATATTGATAATATTTGTTATGTCGCATGCGAACAGATGCTGACTGGCGGACTACACACACCAATTGCAGAACCATTTTGTGACAATATAATGTTCGTTAAAATTTGCGACCTTTCTGACGCCGAACAAACATCTGCAAACAAAAGGATGTTTATCCTAAAAAAGAAATTTGTGGTGCATTTAACAGCTATCTACGAAGGAGGAACTACCAGATATATTAGACGAACTCGAAAAAGATTATTACTATCTTTTTGACATGGATGTAACCCAAGATTTTGCTGGCATATTTAGCAAGATGGAGATGTGTAATTATTTAACTACAAACCATAACTTTTGGTATAAGGGCGAATACGAAGAAAAGTGTAATATTATAGTTGACAACGATAAAACTGTGGGAATTGATTGTTTAACATGGTTAACAACCAATGCAAGAATTAAGATATACAACAAATTTGTGTGTCAGATAACAAGTCCTGGTGTTAATAAACAACTTGGCAATCATATACTAGATTTTACGTTGTTCAGATGTACGTTTAAAGGTAACATTTGCGTCTACTTTGGCCAAAAAAATGGTATTACGTGATTGGAAGCTACAATATACAACTGTACAATTGGAAGCTATGCCAGTGCGGAACGGGTGTATAATCCCTTAAAGGACTGTTTAACCTTATTGGAAGATAGTAAGTTATACTTCCTAAAAGCGCCAATGTACTCGGTACCACTTGCCAAAATGTGGAGTAAGCTATCTGACAAGCTACAAAATAGCTGCTGTTTAGTGTATAATAACTTACTACAGTACGTGTGTTGGGGGAATGGCAATACAAAGAAATTGACGGGCTTGCAAATTAAGTTGTCCGAAAAACCAGAGGAACGGGAAAAATTGATAAAGTATGTGCTTTCGGCTTTTAGTTTTAACTATTTACCTGTAAATTATTTGGAGATAGTAGAGGAGGAAGATAGCCAAGATAAAATAAAAATCTTACACAAGTGCTACATTAAAGCAGGTAGTACATATTTTACACAATCGGCAACACCATATTCTACAATTCCAAAAGAAATAGTCATTTCAGAATTGGGGTTGATAGATACGCCTATCATTTGTCCAGAGGTTGTACGACAACGCGTAAATATTGGCAGTAAACTCTATCCTTTTACGCTAACGGAAATTGCCCCATTACGCACACCATACGCTGCAAGTGGAAGAAATAGACAACTGGAATTAGAAGAAATGGATGCAAAAAAGCGAAAGTTGGACTACATGGAAAACACTGCGACAATACACGAACAATACAAAGATGTGTTAGACAAAAGAGGAAGAATTAAAAGATTATTTTATGTGCCGATGGACTGACTTAGATACATCCGTTTTCTACAAGCTGTATGCATTTGTGATTAGCAAAAGAAACTCTTTTAGTTATGTAGGCGTCCTTGCGGAAAAGGATGGTACTAAATCCGTATACTTTTAAAAGATTATTCTAAAAACGTATTTATCGAAATGGCAGATAACGTAGGCGTACCAAGGAATGCGGGATTCTTAACCTTGGCGTACACCACACGCAAAGGGGTTCCGTTAAACATTGTATATTTGCCTAGTAAAGAACCTTTCGAATCATTTAAAACCGAGGGTCTTACAACCTATAACAATCATATATTTCCAAAAGTGGTGGACATGCAACTACGCAACAGTAAGTGGGAGAATAAGGATTTCCTCCAATACCGACAAGAAGAAGTCGATCAAGCTAACAAGATACGTATGCAGGATATAATGGGAGAGCGATTAAAAGATTGTTACAAGCTGCAAGAATTACACGAAGGAATGGATCTGGTTGTCAGTGAAATCAAAGACTTTATATATAGAGGCAAACTTCGGTACATTTTACAATTCGAAAAACTAAACGGTCTCTATGTATTAAACTATTGGCTAGAAAAGAAGACAGAAGACTTGGGTGTCGATTTAAATTTTAAGCTGCGATTAAAATTAGATAAAATTAAAACCACTCCAAACAAACATAAAGAAAGGACTGTTTTCTGTGTATAACTTTTTATTAAAATTAAGTTTAAATGACTCCATGCTTGGTATTAAATATTTTGACATTTTGTTATGTATGTCAGAATAAAAATTTTAGAATAGTATTACATTGCTCTTTATTTACAAAGGGCTGTGACGTTACCACAAAATAGCAAACGCACAGCGAGGGGTGCACATGGGCAGGAGCGCGCATGGGTTGGAATGCGCATGGGCAGCGACGCGCATGGGCAGGGGTGCGCATGGCCAGGGGTGCGCATGGGGTGGAATGCGCATGGGCAGGGGTGCGCACGGGCAGGGGTGCGCATGGTCAGGGGTGCAAATGAGCTGGGATGTGTCTGGACGTACACGAAGGAAGCGGATGTTAACAGTCACCAAGCATCTAATTCTTTATTTGGTATAGAGTATTTGCCGGCGTATGTATGTATCCGAAGTTAAAAACACGATTTGTACACGCAGCATATTAATAAAATTAGTTTATCGAGCAAAGATGACTAACGTAACGTCATCCTGGAAGCAAATCAATCTACGCATGGGGGTATAAAGATATAGATCTAAGATAGTTGTATAGATTTTGTAAATCTATTGTATTTTTACCTTTTTTTTTGAGCTTCCTCTAGTTGGATACAAGTGAAGCCTTATTGGTTCGCGGCTAAGTCTGGGAATTACCCCAAGGGTGAGCAATGAGAAAGGGTGTGGGGATGGTCTAAACTCTACAACAAGCTAACATAAAAAGAAAAAGGGGAATTGAGCGCCACTGTATCTTTATGGATGATAACACAAGAAACTCTATACTCCTATGTGAAGAAACAGAAACTCATGGGATATAAGCACAATAAAAAACTTACAACTTACTGAACTAATGTATCTGGAAACCTCTGGAGCGTACTTACAACCTCTTCAATCTCGATGATCCTGAAAGAAAAAATACACAACAAATTCTCTATTAAAAAGACACAGTTTGTGCTTTCTAATAAAAAAACATACTAATAATTACAGGTGGATAATGTTAAGATTACCACACCAAAGATATTTGAATCAAAAATGAATACCTAGAACAAATCAGTCGTAGCATATCTGTGTTTTTTTTAAATTACTTCAGCATTCGTCTACTTTCATTATTCGTATTCGTTATTCGTACCGTACAAGTAAGGGACGGCGCATCTGCTTAGCGCGTCCTCGTGGCCGTATTCACGCACGCGTTATCCCAATTTTAACGAATGAGAGGGTGTAATCCGCCTGCAAGTTAGGCAACACAACCGACCCGTTCCCTTTTAAATATATTTCTTGAATGTATATTATTATTAAATATCTCTGGATAAAGCATTTAAGTTATTTAAACGATCATGATTTCCTGTTCAATTATGGAATTGTGTCTTACAGATATAACAGTATCAAATACGAGAATTAAACACCACAGAATAAAATTGTACTGAAGTGATTCTTGCAAAAATAGTGCTATAGAATATATATTCGTTACACAGCCCCCGAACAAAAAAAAAAAAGCTTTGAGATTGACTATATGTTAATATATACTTAAACGAGAAGTTTTTTTTTTTATAGACAAAGACGAAACTACTACCTAAACAAAAGATAGGTACCAAAAATACCATTATAACAAACCCAAACAAACTAAAATAAACTTGAAACTTGATCTCCGAGCAAAAAAATGTACAAGTGACCTTACAAATAGTAAATAAAAAATAAGGGAGCAAACAAGCGAGTGAGTAGGTAACTCTTCGTACCACACATCCGTTAGGAATCAAAATAAGTAGGACATAATCGGTAAAAATACATAATCGGTAAAAGTCAAAATATTGAGGTCAAATACTCACGATTTGCAACCTAACAAGGAACAAAACTACTAAGTTCGCGGAACTTAAACTGAAACTCAAATAAAACCTCGACGCAAACTGTCGTAAAGCAACAAACAAATTTTCTTCCTTACCAATAACTTTAACACTATCAACATAAAATCGAAAAACTCATTCCAAAGTATATACATATCGATATCTTTACAAAAATGTTTTCACTGCTGCTGATTAAAAAGGAATCCAGCACAGGAATAACAAAAAACGCTGCTTTTCTTTCTTTTAGTCTCACTAATACTAAACGAAATCGAAAGACCCACATCAAACTATATGGATATCAGCAATCATCTAAAAATATTTTTCTTCTCGACGACGAAAAAAAATATCCAACAATAAAGTAGCAACACTAACTAGCTACCGTTTCTACAAAAAAATAGTTCGCACTCCGAACCAATATTCTTTTATCAGGACACTCCAAAAAAAATTTCAACGCTACAGTGGCCGCACCAATTATTTTGTATCAACTCGCCTCAAAAAAATTACCACCTAAGCATCTCGCTTACTCTAAACATAACAGCACACAAGTGACCATCTCGAATACAAATCCCACTTAAGTGATCACTCACATAACCTAGAATAAACACACACACACAAATGTAACAACAAATATTTACATGGTCCCACCACAACTAGAATAACTACATTCACCAAACAACCTACTTGTCGGCCTTACCTATTTAAATAGATAATTTGTTAACAGGCATGACATAACCAACACTACCGCAATTCTACTACGAACTAAAGCGAAAACGCAGACAAAATTATATTTTTATCTGAACTAACTACTTAAACTAAATAATCCCAAAACACATTTCTTGGGGAATAAAACTACTTGAAATAACTGGCGATTTCCATGAACAACAAGATACCAGAAAAGCTTTCAATTAATCACCTCCATTCAACTAAAAAAATCATAAACGACGAATTAATCCTTTGGGGGATAGTCTGGACTGATGGCGGAATAGGGTTTCAGATCTTTAATATGCCATCTACCTGCTCTCGATCCGTCCAAATTAACCAACTCATATACTACACTCGAGCACTTCTTTTTAACTATACTTAAAACAAACTTTGGGGCAAGTTTAGCAGAAAACTTATTACTCGCACTCGACAATACTTTATTGGCCCTCCACACTTTACTACCAACCTCAAAAGAAATATTTCTCCTCTTTAAATTATATTGATTACTCGAACGTTCATAAGCTAAATGCAGTTTTGTTCGGACATCTTCAAATACCTTAAAAATACCTTGACGATCTGAAGTATATAATGGGCGACTACCAGGAATGATTTCGATATCACTTTCGGGAGTAAATCCACTACCATAAAACTTACCAGTGATGGGGATGTGTCGGCCAAAAACTAAGAAATTCGGGGTATAACTCGTCGACTCATGTTTAGCAGAATTAATTGCAAATTGGATTTGTGCCAACTCAGTATCCCATGTATCATGCTCTTCAAGATAAGATCGAATGGCTGTCCCTACTGTTCTATTAATTCAAACCTTTTTTTTTTTGAGCTTCCTCTAGTTGGATACAAGTGAAGCCTTATTGGTTCGCGGCTAAGTCTGGGAATTACCCCAAGGGTGAGCAATGAGAAAGGGTGTGGGGATGGTCTAAACTCTACAACAAGCTAACATAAAAAGAAAAAGGGGAATTGAGCGCCACTGTATCTTTATGGATGATAACACAAGAACCTCTATACTCCTATGAGAAGATACAGAAACTCATGGGATATAAGCACAATAAAAAACTTACAACTTACTGAACTAATGTATCTGGAAACCTCTGGAGCGTACTTACAACCTCTTCAATCTCGATGATCCTGAAAGAAAAAATACACAACAAATTCTCTATTAAAAAGACACAGTTTGTGCTTTCTAATAAAAAAACATACTAATAATTACAGGTGGATAATGTTAAGATTACCACACCAAAGATATTTGAATCAAAAATGAATACCTAGAACAAATCAGTTGTAGCATATCTGTGTTTTTTTTAAATTACTTCAGCATTCGTCTACTTTCATTATTCAAAGATTTATTTTTTTTAAAAAAAATTTTAGTAAAAATTAATTGTGCATGGAATAAAAAACTTGAGTCTAAAAATGAAATTTAATATAGTTTCTCTCTCTTGATTTTTTTAAAAATATGTTTACAAAAATGAAATAATAAAATTGGTTTCTTTATACATCTGCCTTGACATAACAAGACCTTAAGTTAAATAATATTTTATAACAAGTTTCTGATACCAAATACCCAGATCTGTTTATTGGCTTACATATGTTTCACATTGAGTTTAATTTATGTCTTTAAAAAAAATTTGAATCACGTGCAGTTAACTTGGACATATAACAGTTTCAACTTATTTAAATATAATGAGCTTATTAAAAATTTGACATCTGCAAGTATTTTTCTAGAAAACAGGAAATGGACTTTGAAGTCTCATCTTTTTAACAAGTGAATGTTCTGCATATCTTACAAAATTATTGTAATAGCATTTCGTAACTATAATCTTCTACGCTGTTCTTTATGCACAAAATTTAATTTGACTAAGCAATCCCTGAATACAATTTAGGGGAGCACACTCAAGGTCTCACAAACATAACAAAAAAAGGTTTGATACCTGTATAAGATGAAGGCGTCCTCCCTAGTTACCAAACTGCGATGCACGTATTCTGAAATCTGCTTACTAAATGGTTGTAACCAAACACCAAACAACAGCTGTAGTTTCTGACAAACGAACATTGTCCCAATCTCTTTATACGTATATCTAATCAATTCATGTGTACTTCAAATGTATGTTACTTCATCATTATGTTGCTACATCATTATGTTACTACATCATGCGCTAAAGAAATAAAAATATTTTATAAATTATTTGAATAATGCGGTCTCACCGTTAACAAATACCGACTCGAACCATTTCAAATTACCACATCACGCCTATTCTGAGGCCCCACTTATGCAAAGCCTGAAAACCCATTTCTGTACGATGCAATCCGAACTACATTTCCAAGTACAAATGGCTGACTTCGTTATTCGTACCGTACAAGTAAGGGACGGCGCATCTGCTTAGCGCGTCCTCGTGACCGTATTCACGCACGCGTTATCCTAATTTTAACGAATGAGAGGGTATAATCCGCCTGCAAGTTAGGCAACACAACCGACCCGTTCCCTTTTAAATATATTTCTTGAATGTATATTATTATTAAATATCTCTGGATAAAGCATTTAAGTTATTTAAACGATCATGATTTCCTGTTCCATTATGGAATTGTGTCTTACAGATATAACAGTATCAAATACGAGAATTAAACACCACAGAATAAAATTGTACTGAAGTGATTCTTGCAAAAATAGTGCTATCGAATATATATTCGTTACAGTATATATTAGTTTTAAGATTCCATAATTTTTAAGTTCTTCTCCCACCTTCCCTTCTTCCAAATCCTTCCTGCTTCTATCCTGGTTGACAGAGTATACGTGTTATCTCCACGTGGTGTTCGCGGAACACAGCGGTTTTAGATTTCTCGGGAAATGGTTGATTAAAGCATATGTCTTGGGTAGCGAAAAAAGGTTCTAAGGATGTAGTTAAATAAAGATGGGCAAAAATTAGAGGTTTGGGACTTTTAAAGGCGTAACTTTGTAAGGGGTGGTTCTGTTTAAAATCTATTTACAGGTTTGGGCTCCCTAGAAAAATCTAATAATTGTTGATACCAAACAAAATATATTTATCTTAAAAGAGTGACTACCCCGCGGATAATAAATACAATATACCGCATGTCAACAAAAAAGTTGTAGGGAAACTCAAAGACGAATTTAACGGGGAGTCTAGTATTAGAATTCGTCGTCGTACAAAAATTAAGTCCTACTGTATTGTAAGCGAAAAAGACACAATTCAAAAGATTGAAGGGGTCTCACGAAGTGTAGTTAAGTAAAACCGAGGGTCCTAGCTTGGACTGATTAATGGATATGGTTACATAATCTCCTAAACATCCGCAAACATCTGCTTACGTCCACATACGGACATGGTAATATCGGTAGGTTTTGTTGAACAAATACTAGAAAACATACGTTAGGTGTTAGTGTGTGGAAGCCCAGCGGGTCGTTGGATTCAAAAAGAACGGTGCAGCGAAATGTATGGTGGTGTCCGTGAGGTTAATCGAAAGAGGTTAATCGATTGTATTAGATGTTTAAATATGCGAAAGTGTAAAAGCCTACATGTGCAAAATTTAATTATCAGACAAAAAAGTGCGCAAGTGCTATACTTTTAAAGAAAGTATAGAGTGGTGCTTTGCAGCGGCCTTAGCAGTAAAAAAGGTGTCTCGCTTTTTCAAACAACTACAAGAATAGCAGTAGCGCAGAGAAGAGGTATGCATGTATTATACAGCGCACTGTTACTATAAAATATGTTAGTTTAGCGGTAGCTCGAGCGTGTAATTGAGCACGGCTTATAGATCCCTCAAAGGTTCAAAAGTTCTGAGACCATTGTCGTTTGAAAAATGTTTAGAAATTATCAGAACGGGAGCGGGTCAAAGTATAAGTTAGATGGATGGTTGACCGAGTTTTTTCTACCTTTTACAAGGGAATCGAAAGTTGACAGACATCGAGCATCTAATTCTCTATTTGGGCGATATCGAGTACTTACCGGTTCTAGAAATAGTTACTTGCTACCGACCGCTATGCAGAAGATTTGGTTCTAGGAAATGAGCAAATTACGAGGGTACGGAATACTCGGTATTAACGCTAATTAGTTTAGTGACTGCGTTTATGCACTCTTCGAGTGTCTTCGACAATCTTTGATTGTTTCCAAACAAAATATTTCCTTAGTAAAGGTTTAAAGTGTTTTTTTAAGTTTTTGTTTATAGTAGCACTGCATCTTCCACCGCACAACTTGAAGCCAATTTGTGTCCGTGAACTACCACTCTTTTGGATTTTTAATATGCACGCGATGCAATTGTTGATCCGTATAACATGGAAGGCGTTTCCGGTGTTTCTACTAACTGCATTCGCAGCATGACGATGCCAACCGGGCGCATGCATTGGTGCTAAATGTACTGGACGAGTAGCAAGGATTGGCAAAAAATGACGTCATTTAGTTCCCCGCTGAATCCTTAATTTCGTTCGGCTGTCTTCGGAAACCTTCGGTTTGCATTCTATAGGGAACGTAAAGCAGGTACGCAAAAGTAAACTTTTTAGTTATAAGTTAGTTCACTTACAAGTTTAACCAAAGTCCTATAGTGCGGATTTTGTTTTGTACTAAAATAGTACCTGCAAACGTTTTAAATGCAACTCTTGCGATGCTTCCTATACCTGGAAAAATGCTCTTAAACGGCAGCAGAACAAATGTTGTGGTGTAACATCGTCCACGGTTAAGCTTATACATCCGTCAGCAGCAAAGTACTTAAACTGTGTGCCTTGCGGTATCGCTTTTACGTGAATGGACAACTTACTGCGACACAAGGAAAAACAACCCGGTATGTCATTAAGCCGTAAACGTTCAGCTCCGACAGCTGTTAAAGGGTCTTGTACGAAACAACCACGAATTATGTGTAAAGTATGCGATTTCGAAATGGAAAAAACTACTTGTGCCGCACACTTGAGAAGCAACAGACATAAAAATGCAACAGTTACCGCTACTGGCGAAGATGGTGTAGAAATGGTTATCACAGCGTTTAACAACCGTATGGCTAGTTATCGCATAAAGAACACCAGTGTCGACAATGGAGTGTCCGAGTTTTTTTTAACACAAAAAATATGGTTATAACATTTTCTAATAATCTGGAAAATATGTACGAGGTCTTAAACGAAACCATGTAAACACCAACTTTATACCCAATTAATTAATAAAATTAGTTTGTCGGGCGAGGACGACAAAAGGTACATCATTCCTAATAGTACATCAACCTACGCATGGGGGGCATAAATATGTAAGATAGTTGCTATATTTGTATATATTTTATTGTGTTTCCTTGTACAAACAATTAAGGTAGGTCAGTAAGCCGCATTAAACTGCTATTAATTGGCTTGCATTCAGCGTACTTTCCTTCTGTAATTAATGCATTTGTTTGGAGAAGATATACACTTTTAAAAAGAAATTATACAGAGCTCTCACGTGTAATTTGGGAAATCCATAATCGTCAAGAAATTAGTACGGAAACGAATTGTATTTTCCAAGCACCTATGTAGCATTGACTACATAATTATGTTATGACGTGTTTAGAAATTAAAATGTAAATCTGGGGAAATGGTGAAATTTTTTACCCATAAAAGTTCCTCATGTTTTTTGATAAAGTGTGTTGGGATGCATCGATTTTTAATGTACGGCGTTGAAATATATCTATTGTATTTCTCAAATCATATAATCAATAATATAATTAATAAAAAGAAAGGTCTATACCGCTTTCACGTGTACTTCGCGCGATCCATAATCGACAAGAAATTAGTTTGGGAAACGAATTGTATTTTCCAAGTACATATTTAGCATTGAGTATATAATTGTTATGACGTGATTAGCAATTAAAAATGTTAAACCAGAAAATTGATAACTGTTTAAAATTTTAAAAGTCATGGTTTTGAATATTCTAAAAACAGTACATTACCGTTTGAAAATGGTTTTAAATATTAAACACTTATGGCTTATAAAAGGCTCATTTTTAAAAATTCCCGCGGTTTTAGATTTTCGGAGATCGTTGGGTAAAGCATATGTCTTGAGTAGCGAAAAAGGTTTTAAAAATGGAGTTAAATATAGATGAGCATAAATTTAGAGCTTCAGGACTTTAAAAGTGTAACTTTGTAGGGGTGGTCGGATTTTAAATCTATTTACAGATTCGAATTCTGCGTAATATTCTAAACTAATTTGATGTGTCGCATGGCTAAAAAATTTATAAGGACGGTCAGAAATCGCTACCAGCAAAAAATCTTAAAATGAGGGTAGCCTCCTAGGGGATGATGCAATCTAAAAACATTACTAAAAATTCGGGTAGCTGAGAAAATTTTAATATTAAGTGATACCAAACAAAGTACATTTATCTTGTGGGTGGAAATGACTAGTCGAAGAAAACTATTTGTTAGGTTAGCTTATAGAGCAAAGAGCAAAATTTAGAGGTTCAGGACTTTAAAAGTGTAACTTTGTAAAGGGTGGTCCAATTTTAAATTTGTTTACAGATTCGGATTCTGCGTAAAATTCTAGACTAATTTGACGTGTCGCATGTCTAATAAAATTTATATGAACGGTCAGAAATCGCTACCAGCAAAAAATCTTAAAATGAAAGTAGCTCTTTGGCGGATGATGCAATTTAAAAAATTCCTAGAGATTTGGGTAGCTGAGAAAAATCTAATATTAATTGATACCAAACAAGATAGGTTTATCTCGAAAGATGAAAAATGGTTAGTCGAAGAAAACTATTTGGTCCAGATGTGTGTGGAAATGAGGATGCTGGTGGAAATGAGGCGGCAGCGGCCTCATAAACATACTACTATGTAATACTGTTCTAAAATTTTGGTATGACGTTACCGCGATCTTGGAATAGTAGCCGAAAGCTAGCGTTGTGGTGATTTTACCTATTTACTTTTGTATCTGGCAAAAATGACCAGAACGTATCTTAGAATTTCCCATGTTAAATCCCATAAGAAAACCGGTTTCTTGCGTTCGTACGAAGGTAGCTTATCTACTCTATACTTTCTAGAATATTTAGTATTCTCCAAGTCCAAAGGTTCTAGTATTTTTCCAAACGCAATCGCAGTCCTAATGTTGTACTTAACTCTACCCGTTAGCACTGCTGTGCGGAGAGATCTTTTTCAAAATTAAAAATTATTCAAAACTATCTTAGGAACCGCACTTCACAAATCAGATTCTAAGATTTATTTCTCTTAGCAATAGAATATGATGCTGCTAAAATATGAATATAAATGATACAATAAATGAATCTGCAACAAAACAGACAAGAAAAAAAAACTTTTAAATTTGATTTTGAGTGCCTGCTATTTCAGGTTTTTTGCTGTATCAAATTTTGATGTATAAATATTTTTTTGCGGCGTATTAATATGTAGCATTCATGACAATTAATTTTAAGTTTTGAATTTGTCATTTGGTTGTAAAATAAAGCACTTGAATAATATACAAGGTATCTAATTGTATGCTGTTTTTTTTCTATAGGTACCATAATTAGAAAATACGTAAAAATATAGGCCAATAAAATTTTTTAAAGAAGACCCACATAAAAAATTTTGGTAAGGGCCAAAATTGTAGTTACGTCACTAAGTGGCATGATCCTTGTTTGGGGCATGTTTCCTTAAACATTCTGGAGCATGTTTCAACCATACTTTTAAAACATCCGCCCCTTTTTTATTTGTTGCATCAGTAATAGATTTTTCAACAGAATCTGAAACAAAACAAATTGGACCCTTAATGTAAATTCATAAGTTATTTTTAATCACTTAAAAAAGAGAAGATACTCAAATTGGTTTTATTTGTAGTTATTCCACCATGCCAGGTATATTGGGGCGATAATTTCCGCATCCGAGACTAAGTAAATTCAATAATGCTTACCTATAATTAAGTTTTCTAACATCAACTCTGAGAAGGTCCGTTTTTGAGATCTTAGACCGTGGTAACTAAACTGTACAGTTACCGTATCATCTACAATGAGCTTTAAAATCCTATGCACATTATTGGTTATGGTTTGGACCCTAGAGATCCCAAATAAGACACTTAAAATGGTAACTTTTTATTATAATCTAAATTACAACAACAGCGTGCTAAATTCAAAGTGACATTCTTAAATTAAAACAGGCTGTAACATATATTAAAAATCCGCATTCATCGTATAATCATACATATAGAGATCTTATTTTATTTTAATTTCAAACTGGAAATAAGAACATGGGTGATGAATTTCTGCATGGGCATTCTTAATCAAAACTGGGTTCGTTCTTAAATCAAGAACGAGTATGCTGAAATTAGTACGGCTGTTCTTAAAACATGTAGAAAACAATAACTCGTGTGCTGAATTCAAGTACAAAGGTTGCTATACAAACCACGGCTCTTTATATTAAAAATCAGCATTCTGAAATCAAGTATTTTAGATTCTTATATCAAACTAAAAATAAAACCTAGTGTACTAAATTCAAGTATGGACATTTTAAAAACGACACGGTTTGTTCTTAAATAAAGAACCGGCAAGATTCAGTGTGCTGATTTCAAGCATAGACATTCTTGAACTAGACAGGATTCGTTGTTAAACAGCCATGCTATAATTAAGGCTAGTGCTCTGAATTATGGTAAGAACGTTCTTAAGTAGAAGAAATGGATTCCTAAATTAAGAACGTACATGCTGGAATCAAGTGCAATAGATTGTTATTTGATGTAAGATACAAGAACGTGTTTACTCAAATAAAGCATAGCCGTACTAAAACAGAGACATACGTTATTTTGAAATCAATAACCTTCAGCTTAAAATTAAGTACATTGAATTCTTGGTGTAAGCATGAAAAAAAGTTATTGTACGCAATTGAAGTATGATCATTCTTAATTTAAAATAATGCTTATGTTGAAATCAAGAACATATACATACTTAGGGTGTCCATATTTTCCCAGGACACAGGCAGGACACTTGATAAAAAACATTTAAACATATAAAGTTTATAAAATGAGGTATCCGTTTATTCAGTATTGTATCACGAGTATTTTGCAGAACGCTTTGCTGCAGTTAACACTACTTAGTTACTTTCTATTTTCTTCAAAAAGTCAATACACTTTTATTTCTCGCATTTTAAATACACAAGTTATTATAGCATTTACTGTGATTATATTTATCCAGTTTGACGGCACTAAAACTTGATTGTTGTGTTGTATGCATTACAAAACCGGGACAAATGGTTATCCCAAAAGTATCTGTCAAGACACCGAGAGAACAATGTTAGAATCGGGACAAATCCCGGAAAACGGAGACGTATGAACATCCTACATATACTGAATTGAAGTTAATACAGTTTTTATTGAGGGGTAATTCAGTATTGCAATCTGGTGTACAGAATCCCGGCAATCACTTGCAATCTGCATGCAATCATTGTAATCTGCAGACAATCATTACAATCTGTATGCAATCATTGCAATCTGCATGCAATCATTGCAATCTGCATGCAGTCATAGCAATCTTCATGCAATGTTTGCAATCTACAAGAGATCTGTGCAATCAAATGGCTAATCTTAACAATGTCCACCTACAATTAAATGGAAATCTCTGCAATCCACATTCAATCTTCAGATTGGCAATACGTTTTCAGAACAAATTAAAATATTTAATGTATTTCAATTTCTATTATAGTTAGTTGACTACCTAGGTGTTCTGCTGGGATTAATCTTTTATTGAATGCCCTGCCCTATATCTGAAACTGTTTGATAGTGAAATCTCACATTTAAATAGCAGACTTGCATTAGCTCAGCACAAATATGAAGAACATTAAATGCTAAATTGCATTTTATTACCCTCTGAAATTTATTATAGCTATTTAATTATCTCATTATCTCTTATTATTGTTCTGAAAGTGCTTTTGTTTTCCTGTTCACATCACTTTTGAAGCATCATGTCATGATGAAATTAGCTATAGTAATCAGAGCTAGATTTTTGAGATTTCATTATATTGAAAATTGTTGTGCGTGCTTATTAGTGGTTGCTAGTGAACACCGAGCTGAGTACAAATAACTTTTGTGAATCAGTATAATACAGAGAAATAAAAAGTGAGTACATTTTTTATTTGTTTTCATGTACATATATATATAGATATTGAATTGTATCATGTCCTGCATATTTATTTTTATAAAAACTGATTACGGTTACTGAGGACCGAAGTATAAAAATTAAAAATTAAAAATTTGAATTGTATGCGACGTTTCGTGAAATTTATTCACATTATCACAGCATAACCCTTAAATAATTGGAAAAAAAAAAAAAATTTTTTTTTTTTTTTTTTTTTTATTTTCATTATTTAAGTGTTATGCTGTGATAATGTAATAATTCGACGTGTCATTCAAGTTTTAATTTAATTTTATCTCGGTCCTCAGTAACCGTAATCAGTTTTATAAAAAAAAAAAAAAAAATATATATATATATATATATATATATATATATATATATCGTATATTGTACAAACTTAGTAATATTGAATTAAGCTGTAATGCGAGTTGTGAACGAATTGCAAAGTGTTTTACTCTCGGTTTTATTCGAGTTTTACTAGTTTAAATAGACGTTAACAATAATGTGTACACAAAATTTTTTTTCAAAATATTGTTAAACTGCTGTTAGGTGTAAAAGTGTGTAAATTTTTTAACTATTTAGAATAGAATTATAAATTAGATAGAAAAATTCGGGAAATTGTGAACTTTAGAAATATTTACATTTTAAATATACAGTGTGTTGACAGGAATTTGGGACATAAGGAAATAATCGGGAAATAACATATAAAATTAATAATTGGCAAATATTGGCTCCCTGTGTATTTTAGAAAAAGCTCTACAGGAATAAATTGTAGAATAGGTTTCTAAAATGTATCGAATGTCATATTCATTTTTTACAATTTCATGACCGTTTTTCCCAACTAATCAAAAACTTTTTAAAAAGAGAGAGCTTGTTCCATCCACTATTAATAATAACCGCCATCGTATCTTTAGAAGGTATTTGAAGATTTTTTTAATATACACAGTAGAGCCAATATTTGCCAATTGATGATTTTGCATGTTATTTGCTCATGTCTCAAATTCGAGTCGACACACTGTATAAGAAATCAATAAAGGTTAAGATGACAATTTTATGGAAATTCAGTTTATTATGTTCAGGATCTTCCAAGGGATCTCTAAATCAAATTACCAGAATTATGTTATTTATTAATATTGCACATTTATTTGTAAATCCTACACTTTTCTTCAATCTATTGTAATTCTCATTATAACATTTTACTCCGATTTTTATCCTGTCTTCAGGCAAAATCTGGTTTCACCTTTGTATTATCTTTTCCAGAAAATATGGCAGGCAATTCTGAAAATGTCGATGAATTAACAAATTTAACTAATTTATTAAAAATTACTGGTTTTGATAGTAAAGTCTCATTAGCTAATTTTCGAGAAAAAGATATAGAATATTTAGAAAAATTTGCTATCGAAGATATGCCTAATATTGTATCAAAAGAAGAACATTACAAGTATTTAGGAATGTATGCAAATAACCTTAACAAATTTAAAGTGGTAGTAGGTCATAGAAGACTGCTTCTGGCATTTACACAAACAATTTCAACAGCATATGAATCAGATATTCAGCCAGTCTTACAAATTGCTGAAATTGATATCAATGCTGAAAATCAAGTAGTATTTAAAATACTTCAAAACTGGATTCGGCAAAATTGTGTAAAGGACGATTTTGATTTCAAAGATATTAAGGTAGAATGTGTTGTTAGTAACGATCCTGATGTCAATGCGACAGCAATAGTTGCATGTTTATATGGAATCAAAATTAAAATTATAAAATTAAAAAATAGATGGACATGTAGTAATTTTAATCGTCACTTTAATAAAGTTCATAAGTCAAATGTAAATAAAGATAAAACCAAAGAAAATAATAATACCATACCTTCAGACAGTCAACATTCTGCAAAACGCAAAAATTTGATTATGTTAGATTTTATAACAAAGATATCCCAATTGTGCAGAAAAGCGTCACATGTTCTTGATTTCACTGACAGCAATGCAGATGATGTTAATGAACTTGAAGACAATCCTTGCAAAGAAAATGATTCTCAATCGGATTTTCAGAATAACGAATGTGCTCAGGAGGCTAGTGCATTCGTTTCAAATGTGCCTCAAAACATAGGTTCATCAGAGTCAAAGTGGAAACATGAAATATATTGTCGTGCAAACCGAACAAAGAGACAAATACAAAAAATAGTACTTAATCAACTTCTCATTTCTAATTATGTGAAAGTATTAAACTCATTTGAAAGGTTAATTCAACATAATGAAGAGTTAAAGAATTCTCTATTGAATCTAACAGTTCAATTCAAACAAAAGATTTAATTTCCATATTAAAAAGAAAGTGCAGAAAGAAATTCAAGGAACAAAATTAATGCATATGATTCTCCATTAAAATGGATTTCTACATATTTATTTATTCTTGGTGAGAGACTGGCATATGAAACTCTTTATGCAAACTTAGAAAATATTCTTTCCTCGGTTTCGACAATAATAAGATCTATGTCTTCTAACAAATTATATGAAGAAGGCATATTTTATTTTACGGAATTAAAAAGATTTTTGTTAGATCGAAATCTTCCATTGGTAGTGTGGATTAGTGAAGATGCAACAAGAATTACTGAAAGAATCCAGTGCAGTTCCAAGAATAACAAATTAGTCGGTTTTGTTCTACCTTAAAAAAATGGTTTTCTGGATACTTCTAAATTTATGGTAACTTTGTGGTATTAATTATATAATACAAACCTTGTCATGTTGTTACAATTATTGTAGGCAACTTCAGTTGAAAAGGTGGAAACAATGTTTTCTAATGAAACAATTGCAAATTATGCATATGTTATTATGGCACAAGCTCTTAATGAGAAAGCACCTTCCTTTTGTTTGGCTTTGTATGGCACTTACAACAGATTTACATCCGTAACTGTATTGTCACGATGGAATACTATGAATGCTATGGCTAAAGAATATGGAATTAATGTTTTAGGATTTTTATCAGATGGCGACACTAGACTTTTAAAGGCAATGAAATTTTGTATGTAGGTGAGTCGTTTAATGTATAAAGTTGGTCAAGTTTGTAGTTGTTATTTTCAGATTACTTCAGGTATTTCATCATTGCCAAAAGGCCCTATGCTATGCAAATGGTTTCAACTTAAGACATCTTAAAACTGTGTATAAGATACTATACACATAGGAACCAAACTACGGACACGTCTTCTAAATGAAAAACTTAAATTAAAAATGGGAACATTTGAAGTTTCAGTTGATCATCTTCGAATTTTGATTAACACCATTTCAAAGGACAAACATCTTTTAACAATGACTGATATTAACGGTGATGATAAAATGAATTTTGAGTGTGTCCGTAAATTGGTATCTCCAATTGTTCGCGATCAATTGAAAACTATTCCGAATACTATAGGAATTTCGACATATTTAAAAATAACATATTTTGTACTTGAAGTATTTTTGAACAAAAGCATAGACATCAAAACAAGACTTTATTACATGTGGTAAGTTGAGAGGCTGGAAAGGTTGGATTCTAGAAGAAAATAATTTGACACTCGGAAAAAACTTTATTACATCTAACTGTCATCAATGCATTGAAATCAACGCTCATTCATTAATTAATCTAATTTGTAAGTATCGAGATAATCCTGATTTGAAAGCGGACATGTTTCTTCCTTGGAAGTTTAGCAGTCAAGCTTGTGGGCAACTGTGTCGTTCAACAAAATTTATGACATCGTCTTTTTCAACTATAGTCAACTTTAGAATGTATGACATTATACAACATGTTGATCGTATACAGATTTTGCAAAATATTAGCACTGACCTACAAGTTAGTAATACTGTATTAAAATTACCAAGGGAAGAACGGAAAGCTGGTGTAGTGACAGATATGGTGCTTTTTGTTGCAATTTCTGATATTGAAATAGAAATTACTTTAAAAAAAGCATATGACGATGTAAAATGTCTGCTAAAGGCACTCAATATAAAACCCAAGCGATCGTGGTTTGAGAAACCTGTTTTTAAAAATATAACTTTGGAACAATTTAATAATGAACAAGAGGTAGTAGAAACTGATGATATGGAAGATAGAATTCATGCTCATTCAGTTGAAGACGAAGAACACCTGACTCGTTCGATTAGTACACAGGACTATGACAACTCTTCTTCCGAAATGGATAGCGCCTCAGATAGTCCATGTTCCCCTTTAATAAATTTAAAAGATTACACCAACTACATCAAGAAAAGGGGCACATCTGTTGATTTTACTACTGGTCCATATATTAGAATTGGAAGTGGATATAACTGCAAAATAGTAAAAAAAAGTTCTTACTGTTGGTTTCTATTCAAGGGTATCACTCGGTTGAGTACTGATAGACTGCAAAGGTTTTGTGTTACTACTCATAAGTCAAATAATGCTACCTCTAGTACCAAGTGTGTGATTCACCTTGAACAATATTATGCAGTATATTATGATGACATGTGGTATATTGGACGAGTTTTAAATAACAATGAATCCAAAATTACAATAAAATTCTTAAAAGAAAATATGGGAAGTTACTTGTGGCCAAAAAGAGATGACATTCAAATTGTTGATGACAATCTTGCAATCAGAATGCAATCCTTGCAATTTTAATGACCACAATGCAATCAGTAAAAAATTTTTGCAATCATTTTACAATCATTGCAATCTGCATTCTGGTGTTCAGTTTTTCTTAAACTGAATTACCCTTCGGTTTTTATTTCAAACCAGCAACCAGAATTAAAGTGCTCATTTTGAACATTTTATGCACATTCTAATTACAGCACGAAAATACTTAAAAAGTGTTCTAATTAAGTTTTAGATGCTTGGAATTAATTTTCAGCACACTTCAAGGATAGCGTGTAACTCTGCCAAGTCCATATGTGTCAGCAACCAATTTACCACCTACTAATCACAAGTACCTTGCATAATAATAGTTGGCCAGGAACAATATAGTAGCAAAAGTGTATAAACCATGATAGAAAGAAATCAGAAACGTTTACGTAACCGTTCACGTGAAACTTAAAACGTAAAACCTAACCATAAACGAGCTAAAAGATAACATCTTTAGTAATATCAAATACAGTATACCTACCAGTAGGGTAAAATCAGGTCTTCTACCGCCTCATTTGCTCCCAAATCCCTCATTTGCTCCCACATCTGGACCAAATTTACATGTAAATTCGCACTATAAAGTCTTATTTTAGATGAATCTCAACCTTGCTCCACCTGACTCCGCCTTGCTCGGAAACCCCCCCAACCATTTTGATTACATCACACCCGCATTCTTTCCACCCGCGAGATAAATCTTTTCCACACTTCCACCCACGAGATAAACCTATCTTGTTTGGTATCAATCAATATTAGAATTTTCTCAGCTACCCGAATCTCTAGGAATTTTTTAGATATCATCACCCCCCAGGGAGCTACCCCAATTTTAAGATTTCTTACCTGTAGTGACTTTTGAGCGTTCTTATAAATTTTTTTAGTCATGCGATACATTAAATTAGCTTAGAATTTTACACACAACCCGAATCTGCAAACAGATTTGAAATCGGATCACACCCTGCAAAGTTATACCCCTTTAAAGTCTGGAACCTCTAAATTTTGCTCTTTGCTCTATAAGCAAACCTAACAAATAGTTTTATTCGTCTAACCAATGCATCTTTCGAGATAAACCTATCTTGTTTGGTATCAATTAATATTAAATTTTCTCAGCTATCCGAATCTCTAGGAATTTTTAGATTGCGCCATCCCCAAGGAGCTACCCCATTTTAAGATTTCTTACCTGTTGCGACTTTTGAGCGTTCTTATAAATTTTTTAGTTACGCGATACATTAAATTAGCTTAGAATTTTACGCAGAATTCGAATCTGTAAACAGATTTGAAATCGGACCACGCCCTGTAAAGTTACACATATACCCTCTGCGAGATAAATCTTTCTCCACATTTCCACCCACGAGATAAATGTACTTTGTTTGGTATCAATTAATATTAGAATTTTCTCAGCTACCCGAATCTTTAGGAATTTTTCACATAGCACCATCCCCCAGATAGCTACCCCCATTTTAAGATTTCTTACCTGTAGCGACCTTTGAGCGTCCTTATAAATTTTTTTAAACATGTAGCACATCTTGTTAGTCTAGAATTTTATGTAGAACCCAAATCCGTAAACAGATTTAAAATCGAACCACCTCTTACCATTTTACACACACCCTCTAAATTATAAATTTCCTGCAGCTTATACCTAAAAGAAAATCTAAAACCCATTCTTAAAACTTTTATTACAAACAATTTTACTAATACAGTTTAAATTTTGTAAAACCACATTTCTAAATACATATTCACAATTTTTATTTTTAACCTAGAACTTCTCATATCGACTTGTACTTATTAATATTTATTTCTAAATAGAGCACCTTTTCCAAAGACCAACCGGACCCGCATGTTTCAAATTCCTCTGATTTTGTTCTTATGGTTTCGCTTACGACCTCGTACATATTTTCCAGATTACTAGAAGACGTTATAACCACATTTTTGTGTTAAAGTTTCACGTCCTCTACACCCTCTGCCGCAGCCATTTTGGTGTAAACGCCGTAGAGTTCGCAATAGACTTTAATTGCTGTATGTTGTATTCTTTTTCATTAATTAATCGAATAAATCGCTCTTTCTGCTTCCAAAGAAACTCAGGCACTCCATCGTCGACACTGGCGTTCTTTATGCGATAGCTAGCCATACGGTTGTTAAACGCTGTGCTAACCATTTCTACACAATCGTCGCTAGTAGCGGTAACTGATGCATTTTTATGTTTGTTGCTCCGTAGATGACTAGGGTATGCAGACTTTAACACCTCCATGTCGCACACTTTACACATAATTCGTGGTTGTTTCGTACAAGGCCCTTTAACAGCTGGCGGAGTTGAACGTTTACGGCTTAATGACATGCCGTGCTGTTTTCCTTGTGTCGCTGTAAGTTGTCCATTCTCGTAAAAGCGATACCGCAAGTCCCACAGTTTAAGTACTTTGCTGCCGACGGATGTATAAGCAACCGTAGACGATGTTACACCACGACATTTCTTCTGGTGCCGTTTGAGAGCATTTTCCAGGTATAGGAAGCACCGCAAGAGTTGCACTTAAAACGTTTGCAGGTACCATTTTAATACAAAACAAAATCCGCACTATAAGACTTGACTTGTAAGCGAACTAACTTATAACTAAAGAGTTTACTCTTGCGCACCGGCTTTATGTACCCTATAGAATGCAAACCGAAGGTTTCGAAGATACCGAACGAAGTTGAGGATTCAGCAGGGACTAAATGACGTCATGATCCTTGCTGCTCGTCCAATACATTTAGCGCCAATGCATGCACCTGGTTCGCATCGTCGATGGTGCGAGTGCAGTTAGTAGAAACACCGGAAAACGTCTTCCATGTTATACGGATCGCGTGCATATTAAAAATCCAAAGGGTGATAGCACACGCACACAAATTGTGTGCAAGTCGTGCTGTAGAAGATGCAGTGCTACTATAACGAAAAACACTTTAAACCTTTACTAAGGAATACCAAACTTGTTGTCTACAGAATACTTACTAATAAAGCAATTTAATTTTAAACCACTTCTACGTCATATTTTCGGAAATGGCAGGTTGAATATTTTCTTTGGAAACAATCGAAGATTGCCGAAGACACTCGAAGAGTGCACGAGCGCAGTTACTAAACCAATTAGCATTAATATCAAGTATTCCGTACTTTCGTAGGTTGCTCATTTCCTAGAAACAAATCTTCCACATAGCGGTCGGTAGCACGTAATGATTTCTAGAACCGGTAAGTACTCGATATCGCCCAAATAGAGAATTAGATGCTCGATGTCTGTCAACTTCCAATTCCCTCGTAAAAGGTAGCAAAAGCTCGGTCAATCATCCATTATACTTCGACTCGCTCCTGTTCTGATAATTTACAAACATTTTTCAAACGACAATGGGCCGAGAATTTTTAAACCTCCGAGAGATCTATAAGTCGTGATCAATTACACGTTCGAGCTACCCGTAAACTAACATATTTTGTAGCAACTGTATAATACATGCATACCCCTCCTCTGCGCTACTGCTATTCTTCTAGTTGCTTAAAAGTCAGTCGCCCTTTTTACTGCTAGGGCCGCTAAAAGCGCCATTCCATACTTTCTTTATAAGTGTAGCACATCGCGCACTTTTGTCGGATAATTAAATTTTGTTTATGTAGACCTTTACACTTTCGCTTATTTAAACATCTAATACAATTGATTAACCACTTTCGATTATTCTAACGGAGGCCACCATACATCCCGCCGCACCGTTCTTTTTGAATCCAACGATCCTATGGGCTTCCGCACTAACACCTGACGTATCTTTCCTACTATTTGTTAAACAAAAACTACCGGTATCGCCATTGTGGACGTAAACAGATGTTTGTGGATTGTACGAGAATATGTAATCATATACATTAACCAGTCTAAGCTATTTTATTTAGTCCACGAAAACTACTATTTTCTAAACCACAATTAATAATCGCCTTTATAGATTTAACATTTCTACCATTTTCCAATGACTGGTGCTACGTACATGGAAACTTTAATATCTTATTGGAGAGAATTCTTATTCTCCCACGCACTGCAGCGTAGTTGCATGCCTACCCCTTTAGGAGGTATATGCTCGTTATAGGTTGTAAGACCCTCGGCTTTACTTAACTACAATTCGTGAGACCCCTTTAATCTTTTTAATCGTATCTTTCTCGCCTACAATACAGTAGGACTACTACCAACAAATTCTAATACTGGACCCCCATTAAATTCGTCTTTAATTTTCTCTACAACTTTTTTGTTGACAAGTGTTATATTGTATTTATTATACGCTGGGTAGTCACTCTTTTAAGATAAATATATTTTGCTAGGTATCAACTAATATTAAATTTTCTAGGAACCCCAAATCTGTAAATAAATTTTAATAGGACCACCCATACAAAGTTATACCTTTTAAAGACTAATTTTGCCCATCTTTATTTAACTCCATCTTTAAAACCTTTTCGCTAACCAAGACATATGCCTTAACTAACCATCTCCCGAAATCTAAAACCGCCGTGTCTCGCGAATACCACGTGGAGATAACACGTATACTCTGTCAACCAGGATAGAAGCCGGAAGGATTTGGAAGGTGGGAGAAGAACTTAAAAATTATGGAATCTTAAAACTAATATATACAAATATAAACAACTATCTTATATCTTTACGCCCCATGCGTAGATTGTTGTACTATTAGGAATGATGTACCTTTTGTCATCTTCCCTCGATAAACTAATTTTATTAATAAGCTGCGTATGCAAATCGTATTCTTTTACTCCGGATACATACGCAGGCAAGTACTCGATACCATCAAATAAAGGTTTGGATGCTTGGTGACTGTTAACATCCGCTTCCCTCGTGTACGCCCAGACACATCCCAGCCCATGAGCACCCCTGCGCATGCACACCCTTGCCCATGCGCACCCCTGCGCGTGCACACCCCTGCCCATGCGTGCTGCCCATGCGCATCCCTCTCTGTGCGAGTGCTATTTCGGGGTAACGTCACAGCCTTTATAAATAAAGAACAATGTTATATACTATTATAAAATGTTTATTCTGACATTATACATAACAAATTTAAAAATATTTAATGCCAAGCATGGGGTCATTTAAACTTAATTTTAATACAAAGTTATACACAGAAGACAGTCCTTTCTTTATGTTTGTTTGGAGTGGCTTTAATTTTATCTAATTTTATTCGCAGCTTAAAATTTAAATCGATACCCAAGTCCTCTATCTCCTTTTCTAGCCAATAGTTTGATACATAGAGACCGTCTAGGTTTTCGAATTGTAAAATGTACCGAAGTTTGCCTCTATATTTAAAGTCTTTGATTCCGCCGACAACCAGATCCATTCCTTCGTGTAATTCTTGCAGCTTGTGACAATCTTTTAATCGCAGCTTTCCCACTATATCCTGCATACGTATCTTGTTAGCTTGATCGACTTCTTCTTGTCGGTATTGGAGGAAATCCTTATTCTCCCACACACCGTTGTGTAGTTGCATATCCACCACTTTTGGGAATATATGGTTGTTATAGGTTGTAAGACCCTCGGTTTTAAATGATCCAAAAGGTTCTTTACTAGGCAAATATACAATGTTTAACGGACCCCCTTTGCGTGTGGTGTACGCAAAGATTACGAAACCCGCATTCCTTAGTTCGTCTTTGTTATCTGCCATTTTGATAAATACGTTTTTAGAATAACCTTTTAAAAAATATACGGATTTAGTACCATCCTTTTCCGCAAGGACGCCTACATAACTAAAGAGTCTTTTTACTAACCACAAATGCATACAACTTGTAGAAACCAGATGTATCTAAGTCAGTCCATCGACACATAAAATAATCTTTTAATTCTTCCTCATTTTCTCTAATAAGATGTTCTTTGTCTAACACATCTTTGTATTGATCGCGTATTGTCGCAGTGTTTTCCATGTAGTCCAATTTTCGCCTTTTGCATCCATTTCCTCTAATTCCAGCTGTCTTTTCCTTCCACTTACAGCGTATGGTATACATAATGGGGCAATTTCCTTTAGCGTAAACGGATAGAGTTTACTACCAATATTTACGCGTTGTCGTACAACCTCTGGACGAATGTTAGGCGTATCTATCAATCCCAAGTCCGAAATTACTATTTCTTTTGGAATTGTAGAATATGGTGTTGCAGATTGTGTAAAATATGTACTACCTGCTTTAATGTAGCACTTGTGTAAGATTTTATTTTATCTTGGTTGTCTTCCTCCTCTACTATCTCCAAATAATTTACAGGTAAATAGTTAAAACTAAAAGCCAAGCACATACTTTATCAATTTTCCCTTTCCTCTGGTTTTTGGACAACTTAATTTGCAAGCCTGTCAATTTCTTTGTATTGCCATTCCCCAATACACGTACTGTAGCAGGTTATTATACACTAAACAGCAGCTATTTTGTAGCTTGTCCGATAACTACTGCACATTTTGGTAAGTGGTACCGAGTACATTGGCGCCTTTAGGAAGTATAACTTACTATCTTCCAATAAGGTTAAACAGTCTTTTAAGGGTTTATACACCCGTTCGCACTGACATAGCTTCCAATTGCACAGTTGTATATTGTCGCTTCCAATCGCGTAATACCATGTTCTTTGGCCAAAGTAGACGCAAATGTTTCCCTTAAACGTACATCTGGACAACGTAAAAATCTAGTATATGATTGCCAAGTTGTTTATTAACACCAGGACTTGTTATCTGGCACACAAATTTGTTGTAAATCTTAATTCTTGCATTGGTTGTTAGCCATGTTAAACAATCAATCCCCAGTTTTATCGTTGTCAACTATAATATTACACTTTTCTTCGTATTCTCCCTTATAGCAAAAGTTATGCTTTGTAGTTAAATAATTACACATCTCCATCTTGCTAAATATGCCTGCAAAATCTTGGGTTACATCCATGTCAAAAGATAGAAATAATCTTTTCGACTTCGTCTAATATATCTGGTAGTTCCTCAATAAAGTTTCCAACTTAACATCTGCTAGTTCCACTTTGTATGGAACACATATAGGATTTTGGAATTTTTTATTAATGCATTCGAGGTCTTCTTTTCCGATAATTTCTTTTACCCTCTGGCCTATCTTGTTACTGCTTTCCAGAGAAAACGGAAGCTTAGCTTTAACACCATGCCTAGCGGAAACAAATCGGTCGAACTTTCTTCGTAGATAGCTGTTAAATGCACCACAAATTTCTTTTTTTAGGATAAACATTTTTTGTTTGCAGATGCTTGTTCGGTGTCAGAAAGGTCGCATAAATTTTAACCAACATTATATTGTCACAAAATGGTTCTGTAATTGGTGTGTGTAGTCCGCCAGTCAGCATCTTTTCGCCTTCGACATAACAAATATTACCAATATCTGTCACCAGATTATTGTTGCACATATTTTCTGCCAACAGCCATAATCCAAATCGCTCATTTGTCGGTTTCACTTTATTCCCAGAAGTTGAGAAACGTTAATTACCTTGGAGACGCTCATGTTTACCGTTCTAGCTACCGTCAAATACTAAATTGAATACGAAAATTTGTTCCTTATGTATCCTACAGAGTGGGGCGTATATTACCGAAAATAGTCGAATATGTTGTTAAAAATGTCTTACTATAACTAAGCTCACCCAAAACTACTTCCTTATATACCAAATTTAATCTCCTGCTCACATAACCACCGACCATATGACCAATGACCATACATGACCAATGACCAATGACCACATGACCAATGACCAATGACCACATGACCACATGACCATATGACCACATGACCACATGACCAATGACCATATGACCATATGACCACATGACCATCATGACCATATGACCCATGACCATATGACTTAATTGCTTTTTAATGGAAAACTCATTAAAAGCAATTGCTAATGGTTTTAATGAGAAAAACATTGAAAAGTAATTAAGAAATCATATGGTCATGCGGTCTGTCATGTCATATGGTCGATGTGTCTGGTCATGTGGTCTGATGTGTCATGTGGTCATTGTGCTGTGTGCATGTGGTGGTCTGTGGTCTGTGCGTGGTCGTGCGCTGGGTCGCATGTGGTGTGGGCTTGTTTGGATTGACGACGTGCTGCTGGCTCGACGTCGACTGTGGGCCTGAGGCTGTCTGTGTGTGACGCTGGCTGCAACATGGCGTCGGTTGCAATGGCTGTGTTGGATGTGCGGCTGATGAGGCTAGGTGAACGCGTTGCTGAATGTCGAGGCGCTGATCTGAACGTTCTTTGTGATGGTTGGGCTGACTGTCGCTGGAATCTGTGTTATGCTAGAAAGATTGGCACCGTGGACATCATACGAGAGTGTTGAGTAACTGGCGTAGTCGAGCATAGCATAGTGGACAAGGTAAAGTGTCGGGAAGCTCGTAGTCGTGTAAATTCAAAATCGTGTGGTGAACGCAGTAGATGAACGTGGAGGATGAGAGTTACATGAAGCGCAACTGCAAGGGAATTGTTATGCTGTCGTGATGGAAGGCATGATGTAACAAGATGTTTGGCTGGATGCTAGAGAATGAGAATGTTGCTACAGACGCATAGCTTTGCTGATAGGTCGAATACGAAGATGAATGGTTGACATGCGTAAATGTGCGTGAATGATGTTTAACGGCGAATGCAAGTTGGTAAAGTACGCAATTGGTGTGAGTTAAAAGGAATATGATGCGTGTCGGAAGCATTGTCGTGTTTAAACTTGCGTCAATGCTGACTAGAACTGTATTAGCGACGAACATGTGCGGCAAATGAAGTAAGACTTGGTGAACGGTGCTGTTATCAAAGTGTGATTAACGTATGGAAGATGAAAGATCTCTACAAAGGCAATGTATCGGTCACGCCAAAATGTATCGGAGCACTATGTGATGGTTAAGCTGCTGTACGGTGGAGTGACGGCTGTTGTCCGAAAGGAAGTGAAAATGATGATCGGTACTGTTACCTTGTGTTGAGAATGAAGATGTCAGATAAATGAAATCTTACGAGTGATAAGCGGGTGTATCAATCTGCCTGTTCTGATTCAGAAATATTTCGGACTTGAGTGATACGTAACGTCGTCGGTGCGACAACGCTGTATGTGCTCCGTTACGCAGGAACCGTGTATGCCTGTGGTGGAAGGAAACAACTGGATGGAGAAATGGATGCAGGACTGGCATGGCTGCGACATGCGATCATCGATGTGTTGAACAGACGCTTGATTGAAAATGAGGAAGATGATTTTAGTGCCGATGGACTGACAACATCTGGTTCTGAGTGTATGCTTGTGGTTAAAAGACTCTTTATGTGGCGTCTGCGAAAGGACGCATCCGTATGTTAAAGGTTATTCTAAAACGTTTATCGAAATGGCAATAAAGAGACGAATGCGAGTTTAATCTTTAGCACGCAAGGTTCGCTAAACTTGTATTTACCTGTAAAGAACCTTTGGATCATTAAAACCGAGGGTTACTTAACAACCATATTTCCCAAAGTGGTGGATATGCACACAACGGTGGAAGAAAAGGTTTCCTCAACCGACGAAGAAGTCGATCAAGCTAAGCGTATGCGGATATGTGGCTGCGATGGTGCGTCTGCATCACGAAGGAATGGATCTGGTTGTCGGGAATCAGACTTTAAATATGAGGCAAACTTCGGTCATTTACAATTCGAAACCTGACGTCTCGTATCAAACTATTGTAAAGGGATGAGGACGGGTATCGTTAAGCTAGCTGCGAATAAAATGATAAATAAACTCACAACAAACATGAAAGGACTGTCTTGTGTAAATTGTATTAAATGTGTTTAAATGGCTGTTTAATGTTATGATGTGATAAACTTTATAATGTATACTTGTTCTTTGTTAAATAAAGGGCTGGATGCGAGAATGCTCGCCGAGGATGGCGGGCAGGACGATGGGCGGTGCGGTCATGGCTGTGGTGATGCGTGCGATGGCTGGGATGTGTGCTGGGGTTACGAGGAAGGATGTAACAGCTGCATCAAACTGTTGGATGGTATCAGTACTGCTGTTGTCGGGTAAGTACGTTCATGCAGATGTTGTCGGTTATCGAGGAAGATGACAAGCTCATTCAATGCACAATCTGCAGGGCGTAAGATATAAGATGTTAGTGTGTTAGTGTGTAATATAGATTCCATAATTTAAGTTCTTGACTAACACTTCAATCGTGCTGATCTGGTTGACAAGTACTAGTGTTATCTCCGTGATTCGCGGTCGGGTAATCGTTCTCGGAGAATGGTATTAGGCAATGTTAAAAGGGTTAAAGATGGGTTAAACAAGATGGCGTAAAGATCTCTTAAGGATAGGACTTGTGGGTGGTCTAAATTTAATTAAATTTGGTTCTAAAATGACATGTTGATGCTACAAATGATGTATTAAAGTGACTACGCGTAAATACATACTGTCAAAAAAGTAAGTGAGAAAATTAGAGACGGAATGTGAGGTCTGATACGATGTGATGACTGTGTACGAGCGAGTCGATGTAAAGATAAAGGGTCTCACGTGTGGTAAAACCGAGTCTTCAACTGAACGATGACCTCAAAGGGTGTGCATGAACTACGCTGCTGCGTGGAAATCTCCAATGAAGTTTCCATGTACGCAGTCGTGAAAATGGTAAATCTAAAGGCGTTATATGTGGTTTAGAAAAATAGTGGTTTTCGTGGACTAAATAAAACAGACTGGTTATGTGTTACATGATTCTCGTACAAATCCACAAACATCTGTTTACGTCCACAATGGCGATACCGGTGTTTGTTTAACAAATAGTGGAAAGATACGTCAGGTGTTGTGCGGAACCAGGATCGTTGGTCAAAGAACGGTCGGCGGATGGTTTTTTTTTTTTTTTTTTTTTTTTTTTTTAAAAAAAAAAAAAAAAAAAAAAAAAAAAAAAAAAAAAAAAGGGCGACTGACTTTTTAAGCAACTGAAGAATAGCGTAGCGCAGAGAGGGTATGCATGTATATACGAGTTGCTACAAATTGTTGGTTTACGGGTAGCTCGGACTGTAATTGATCACGACTGCATGCATTGGCGCTAAATGTATTGGACGAGCAGCAAGGATCATGACGTCATTTAGTCCCCTGCTGAATCCTCAACTTCGTTCGGGTATCTTCGGAAACCTTCGGTTTGCATTCTATAGGGTACATAAAGCCGGTGCGCAAGAGTAAACTCTTTAGTTATAAGTTAGTTCGCTTACAAGTCAAGTCTTATAGTGCGGATTTTGTTTTGTATTAAAATGGTACCTGCAAACGTTTTTAAGTGCCTCTTGCGGTGCTTCCTATACCTGGAAAAATGCTCTCAAACGGCACCAGAAGAAATGTCGGGTGTAACATCGTCTACGGTTGCTTATACATCCGTCGGCAGCAAAGTACTTAAACTGTGGGACTTGCGGTATCGCTTTTACGAGAATGGACAACTTACAGCGACACAAGGAAAACAGCACGGCATGTCATTAAGCCGTAAACGTTCAACTCCGCCAGCTGTTAAAGGGCCTTGTACGAAACAACCACGAATTATGTGAAAGTGTGCGACATGGAGGTGTTAAAGTCTGCATACCCTAGTCATCTACGGAGCAACAAACATAAAAATGCATCAGTTACCGCTACTAGCGACGATTGTGTAGAAATGGTTAGCACAGCGTTTAACAACCGTATGGCTAGCTATCGCATAAAGAACGCCAGTGTCGACGATGGAGTGCCCGAGTTTCTTTGGAAGCAGAAAGAGCGATTTATTCGATTAATTAATGAAAAAAGAATACAACATACAGCAATTAAAGTCTATTGCGAACTCTACGGCGTTTACACCAAAATGGCTGCGGCAGAGGGTGTAGAGGACGTGAAATCCTTTAACACAAAAATGTGGTTATAACGTCTTCTAGTAATCTGGAAAATATGTACGAGGTCGTAAGCGAAACCATAAGAACAAAATCAGAGGAATTTGAAACATGCGGGTCCGGTTGGTCTTTGGAAAAGGTGCTCTATTTAGAAATAAATATTAATAAGTACAAGTCGATATGAGAAGTTCTAGGTTAAAAATAAAAAATTGTGAATATGTATTTAGAAATGTGGTTTTACAAAATTTAAACTGTATTAGTAAAAATTGTTTGTAATAAAAAGTTTTAAGAATGGGTTTTAGATTTTCTTTTAGGTATAAGCTGCAGGAAATTTATAATTTAGAGGGTGTGTGTAAAATGGTAAGAGGTGGTTCGATTTTAAATCTGTTTACGGATTTGGGTTCTACATAAAATTCTAGACTAACAAGATGTGCTACATGTTTAAAAAAATTTATAAGGACGCTCAAAGGTCGCTACAGGTAAGAAATCTTAAAATGGGGGTAGCTATCTGGGGGATGGTGCTATGTGAAAAATTCCTAAAGATTCGGGTAGCTGAGAAAATTCTAATATTAATTGATACCAAACAAAGTACATTTATCTCGTGGGTGGAAATGTGGAGAAAGATTTATCTCGCAGAGGGTATATGTAACTTTACAGGGCGTGGTCCGATTTCAAATCTGTTTACAGATTCGAATTCTGCGTAAAATTCTAAGCTAATTTAATGTATCGCGTAACTAAAAAAATTTATAAGAACGCTCAAAAGTCGCAACAGGTAAGAAATCTTAAAATGGGGGTAGCTCCCTTGGGGATGGCGCAATCTAAAAAATTCCTAGAGATTCGGATAGCTGAGAAAATTCTAATATTAATTGATACCAAACAAGATAGGTTTATCTCGAAAGATGCATTGGTTAGACGAATAAAACTATTTGTTAGGTTTGCTTATAGAGCAAAGAGCAAAATTTAGAGGTTCCAGACTTTAAAGGGGTATAACTTTGCAGGGTGTGATCCGATTTCAAATCTGTTTGCAGATTCGGGTTGTGTGTAAAATTCTAAGCTAATTTAATGTATCGCATGACTAAAAAAATTTATAAGAACGCTCAAAAGTCACTACAGGTAAGAAATCTTAAAATTGGGGTAGCTCCCTGGGGGGTGATGATATCTAAAAAATTCCTAGAGATTCGGGTAGCTGAGAAAATTCTAATATTGATTGATACCAAACAAGATAGGTTTATCTCGTGGGTGGAAGTGTGGAAAAAGATTTATCTCGCGGGTGGAAAGAATGCGTGTGTGATGTAATCAAAATGGTTGGGGGGGTTTCCGAGCAAGGCGGAGTCAGGTGGAGCAAGGTGGAGATTCATCTAAAATAAGACTTTATAGTGCGAATTTACATGTAAATTTGGTCCAGATGTGGGAGCAAATGAGGGATTTGGGAGCAAATGAGGCGGTAGAAGACCTGATTTTACCCTACTCCTACCAATTACACGAGCGAGTACTCTATTGAAAACGTACGCATATAATTAGTCGTTTAAGTTACAATAAAATTATGAGAAAAATTGTACATATATCCAGCAAGCAAAGAGTAAAATACAATAAGTTCAAAGAGTGACTTTTAAATTATTTAGGTAACAAAGCTATGGAAATCATTTTAAGACTAGAATATAGGAACATATGTCGAAAGATAAGAGAAAACAATTAGCTTGTGATTGAACTCCATCTCTGCTCTTTACATTGAGTCGTAAAGTACAATTTATATTTCATTTCGACTGCAGGCTATTGAGCTGAATTAATAATATGTGCTCTTTGTGCTGACAAAATCGGCGTTTCGCCAACTTTCATAGGGTCATTATATGGGCAGTACTGCGATCATTTTTTCGGAACATGCTGGCTAGCAGACTTAATCAGGTCGTATTAGGGTTTATAGCAAAGCCGTGATTGCAAGGAAAGTTATGTCTAGACAAAAAAGCTCTCACACTATCAAACCAAAGAGTGCCCATTCAGCATTGTGACAGTTCTTTTCGTCAAACAAGTACCTTTTAGGCTGGTAGAGTAAAGCCCGCTGATCTAAAAGTAGGTTTCCCTAACCCCATTACTTTGCAAGAGACACAAATTCGTCTTGTTTTGGCGTGACTGCTTACTTTTCGTTCTGATGATACCCCTTACGAGAGTGGGCGATACGTTGACTTTACTAGTTTTTAATATGAGATGCTACAAACATAGAACACGTATTATTAATCATGACTCTTGACTGTAAAAGCCTTCGACAATATTTTGTATGATGCATAAAAGCAATGTGTTGCTTAACATCAGCAGACCCCATTTATCTTATTTGTATAACTGACAGCTTCTGCGATGAACACAGTGATATATAAAAGCGGAGATAAATGAAATTTTACGGCGTTCGGTATTCACCGGAAACTAAAGTAATGAGAAAAGACTAAACGCAATTGCACTCTAACGCATTTCGATATTATATTTTTTTAAAGCGTAGATGTTTACGAAAATACAACTAACTAAAATTAAAAGCTAACACGTATTTTAAACACGGTCTCATTTATTTCACTTAAATTAAAACGCCTTGTGCATGTAAAGCTTGAACACCGACGCAAAGTTGTGTAAAAATCTTATTAGAGACTTCACATAGGTCTAAATTTTGTACAAGACCCTGGAAACAATTTTATCAATATAGACGTCTCTGAACAGATTACTGAAGTAATTGCGTTTATTTTGAAGAGATGATCCCGTAAATTTCCTACTGTATCAGTCGTGCAATTAGTGGCGGCTCCTGAGTTATGAGAGTAGGAATTCACACTTTGTAAATACTTTACTTCAGAGACGAGGTAGAAGCACAAAGCACTGTTTGAGAATTTTTTTACAGAAAGTAATTAATTTTAGTAGCTCCCATAAGGAAGAAGAATCACAAAATTCGTATAAATAGCCCTTGAGTGATAATATTTTCATAGGTTTTTATAATCTTAAGAATTATAGATAAATCAATTAATACGGTAAAAGCCAATTACTTCTTAATTCTTCCAAAGTTCGGTACAATAGACACAATACCAAAAATGTTTCACACGTACGGCATAACGAACGCAACATGAGAATCAATATAGCTAATTGTCGTTATGCAATCGATTCTGCTAAACCGGAAAATTAATTTGGCCATCAAACAGATTGAATTTACTCGCTTATTGTTCATATTATTAGTCTGCTCGGAAATATTTTAAGCTAAAGGAACTGTATGTATCGATATGTGCCTTATTTATATATTTACATTTCTATCAACTCTTTTCGACTACTTATTTCGTAAAAAAGTCCATCCTTCTTTCCATTTTTGCAGTAAACAATTCTACATTTTTATTAAATTTTTTAAACTAGCAATTCCAAAAATTATCATTAAAAAACTTAGCAATCGTTTGTTTTTCTATTGATAGCATAGCTGTTGCACTTAATCTGTCATACCTTTCTCTTTAAAGATGAAAAACATCTTTCAGCTTTAGCAGTAGTAATAGGAATTGTAGACATAATGGACATCAATATATATGTTTCAGAAAATGTGGTGAAATGTGGTGCTACAGAAGTTTGATGAAGATATCATGGACAGACAAGTTTAGAAATATATGGAAAATAGTAAAAAAATAGGAGAGATAGGATGACAGATCACATACTAAGGCATGAGGGAGTAGTGCGGAATATACTAGAAGCAGAGATATGAAAAAAGAGGCGTAGAGGTAGACCTAGGCTAGACTCTTGCACACAGATAGTCAAAGATGAGGCTGTGAGAATTTTAGGGAAATGTGTAGGCTAGCTCAGAATAGAAATCAATGGAGGTACGAGTACAACCAGTTTCAAGACGAAAAACCTCATGACGAAGAACACAATTGTACTTAAACTTGATGATTGATATAAGCAACTACATGTGTTGGTTTTGCAATATTCTTAACTAATATTGATTATACGAAAGGATTTATTGGAAACCTCTTAATTCGGCAAATGATACGTGTTGGGATCTTGATAGCCGCAGGTTGCTTAACTGTCTTCACATACCACTAAATAACTGTAAAATATTGTATATATTTAGAAAACAATAGAAGGGGAACCGAGCTGTATCCATCAAGAAAAAGCAGCTGCTGCAACGTTCGAAGAAAATAAACATAGAACATGGAAAAAATTGTCGAAAGCATATATGTGGTGCACAGCACTGTATGGCTCTGAAATGGGGACAGTAGGAGAAGCAGACACGAAAAAGGTAGAAGCCTTTTGAAATGTGGTGCTTCAGGTGTATGATGATATAGATAGATATGCACAGACAAAGTTCATAACAAAGGGGTTTGAGAAATAGTAGGGGAAGAAAAATATTAGTAGAAAATTAAAAAAATAGAACTAGAAAGACAGGACACGTTGTAAAACATTTGGAGAATAGTACGGGATATATTACAAGCAAAAATAGGAAAAAAGAGAGGTAAAGGTATATCTAGACCTAGTGAAAGAGATAGGCTGTAGGCATTTCAGGGAAACGCGTAAGTTTGCTCAGAATAGAAAACAAGGGAGGTACGCGTTTAACCAGTTCCAGGACTGAAGACCTAATGATGATGATGGAAAATGTGGCTTGTAAATTGTTTTCTATTATAAATTGTGGAAAAACGATTGCTCCACTCATGTTTCAAAAATTTGGTCTTCTTTAGGTAGCTCCACACATTGTCGTCGAACGACCCCTTTCTAAAAGTTATTCTAGCAGTTTATTAGGAAAGTTCTTTTTATAAACCACAAATTTCTCTACATCAAAAAGGCACTTTCTAATTAGCTGTTAAAGTGTGCGGACGTGTTTCACGGAGCTCCCGCTATTGCAGCATCAAGCAAACTTTTATATAGGGTTTTTATTATTCTTTATTTTATCACTATATTTAAAGTTGTGCTTTTTATTGCATTTTATTGTTACTATTGTGCGGCATTAATTTTTAAATACAGGGTAGTGAAATAAAATCAAGAAGCTAATTTAATCAATTAAATAATAAATAAATGGCGTTTTTCTTTAAATTTTAAAGTAAAATCCGGGTTTAAAAACAAACTAAATTAAATTTCAGGCAAATAAACTAAAAAACTAATAGATAAACACCCCTAAATATTTCAAAATAGATTAAAAGGCGTTTTTAATAAATAAATTTATTCAAAAAAATCGAGTAAATCAGGATAAAAACCGCGTAAAACCCTCAAATAAATTCGGAATAATTCTGTAGTGTGCGTGTAATAAAATAACAATCTAAGAACCAAAATTTAGGCCTTTTTTAAATTGAACGAATTGCTTAAAAACCGAAAAATTTGTGTTTATTTAAATAAAAATATTCCATATTTTAAGTACTCGCGTACTTAAAGGTTTCTTTAGTCGATATTTTGGTGCAATTAGTGGTGTAGGACTTAAAAGTCGTACCAGGCACCGAGTAAATAAGCAATAAGTGCGTTAAAGTCTAGTATTTTATAAATCTGAATTTTTGAAGTAATTAGCTTATTTAAATTTAAAATTTAATTTAGCGGTTTAAAAATTTAAATAAATAAGCAGTGTTGTTTACGGTACATTTTTAAACGAGATATTTTTATCGGGTGAGCAATTTTATTTGGTCCTAGTTGTTATTTTGACGTTTAGTGTTTATCGTATTTTGTTAAATTTTAAATTTAATTTAGCGGTTTGAAGTTTTAATAAATAAATACAGGGTTGTTTACGGTTCATCTTTAATCAAAGTATTTTTATTGGGCCAACGTTTGTGTTTTACCGTCGTTGATATTTGTGACGTTTAAGGGTTTATCTTATCTTTGTGTTCTTTTAGCGTCGTAACGGTCAGGTCGTTTTTGAGTTGCGTTTTTTGTTGGTCATTCTTTTGCCGTTAGCTTTGTCAGCATGGTGGTCCACCGAGGCGAGGAGCCGTTGCCGATGAAGAAGAGGGGAGTCTGTTAGGTCCGAGACTAGGACGCTGTTGGAGGGAAAAAGCTAAAAGTCGTTTTAAGGATATTATAATAGGGACTCAGGAGGAGGTTGAGGAGTTTGAGAAGACAGCGGCTCCCTAAGCTAGAGCTAGGAGGGAAGAAAATATCGTATTAGGATTCTATCACATATCTCTGTGTCAAGATCGACAATAAATTAAATTGGAAAGCGCACGTACGGTACGTAAGAAGTAAGGGCAGCAAAATATCAAATAAACGGATGGCGGTGGCGAAAATAAATTAGGGTTTCAGGTGCGAATCGCTTAGCACGGTTTACGCCGCAGCAATAAAACCGGCGATACTACACACATTACATGTGATTTTCCAATGCTCCACCCGAAGGTACTACATTGGCCAGGAAGCGAGTTTTTGTTACCTGGAAAATTTTGAATTTTGCCGAACCTTTGCTGTTCCAAGCAAGGTAGGGATCTTTAACGTGCGTGACAACACTCACACACGGGACCTCCATTTTACCTCTCATCCGAACGAGGGTGTATTTTTGCGAAAAATGCTCGCCGAACATTTTTCAAGCGGACCGTGTCGGGATTTGAACCCGGGACCTTGGGCGTAGTAGTCACACACATACGATACTACACACAGCATCCGTTTGGGCGGAGTGTTATAAAGTAAAAGAAATTTGACAGTTGACGTGCGTGTTAGAGTTAGGGCACCCGGCCGATGTTAGAGGTATCGAATTTGTGGAAGGTGATAGGAACACGGTAGGGATCAGGATTTACACGGACGGTTCGCGTATGGACGATGGGCAAGCAGGAGCGGCGTTTGTCGTATATAATGAGCAAAAGAAAGTGTTTCAGTTTCAGACCAAACTCGCGAACTGGAGCACTATCTTCAAGAGCAAATTGGTTGCTATACGGGAAGCTGTCAATTATGTGATGAATCACACGGATAGAAACGCGTATTACATTATTAGCGATAGTAAATCAGCGCTGACGGCCCCAACAAATATGAACACCTCTACAGACCTTCAAGTGGACGTCTAGAGGGTAGCACATACGGCGCTCCGGTTTTGATATTTAAAGTTCTGTTAGATCGCACAATGGTAACGTAAGAAATGATAGAGCTGATGAATTAGCTAAAGAGGCCGCGACAGGCTATTTCCGGATATCACACTCGTCGATACCGAGGTCTCTGATTAAAAGAAAGCTGCGGTAAACATCAATACGACAATGGGAAGAGAGGTGGAACAACGCTGCCACGGGCAGGTTAACACATAAATTCATACCGAGTATAGTAGCTAGAGATAAGATCGAGGAAAATCTCGACCATAAAATGGTGCAGCTAATAGCAGGGCACGGCGTCTTGAATAAGTATTTGCAACGATTCGGTTTAACCGACAACGACCGCAGCGGATGCGGTGAGAGCGCAGAAAGCGCAGAGCACGTGCTCTTTGACTGCCCGTTTGAGGTGGCAAATCGAGGGTTAGCTGATAGGAAATTAACTGTCGTAGGGCTAGCTTGGCCAAAGAGCCTAGAAGAAGTCGGGGAAGTGGCTAACCAGAAAGCGTTCTAGACAGCCTTTAAAGAATATGCGAGAAGAGTCGCGAGATTAGATGGCGATAACCGCGAGCAAATCGGTGGGGGGAGGATTGGAGAATTTTTGAATCTAATTGACTTGGTAATTGGGCATTACACAACCAAAACCTGTTTTAATTTAAAAAAACAAAAACAAAAACAAAAAAAAATCAATGAAAAACAAAAACCAAAAGTCAAATATGCACGACGAACCCACACCACTAAAACAATCACTGTCTCACATGATACGTGCGGAAAATTGATAATAAATCAAAACAAATAATTAATAACAAAATAAATCAGAAAACCTTAATTAAATTAAATTATTAAAACAAACAAAGAAATAAAATAGAGCGAAACCGCACATCTCCTTCAGGATCTATAAGTAATAGTGATTGTGACCTCCCCCCCTCCCCAGAACGTTTAGTGCATGTCCACTAAGACTTTAGCAGTGCATATCCATCTCCCCTAGCAGTAAATTACAAATAGATGTACATATACGACCAGATTCTCGGATGCTGGAAAAACTTTTTATCGGGGTAAAAATAAAATTGTGGCGTCTGTACTCGCATAAGCATTGATTTATATTAACAAGCGGATTTTGCAATAATCTTGAACAAGCAAGTTTCTAGGTTAATAGAGCTAGCCGACATAATGCTTATGCGAGTGCACCTGATAAATTGGGTGATGCTTTTTGTTATTTTATGCACTGCTATATGCTTAATCTATTTATATAATTATATTTATTTTATATTTATATTTTATATTTACATTTTATATTTATTTTTGCATTTGTTTTATTATTTTTGGGCTTGATTTGCTTTGTTTGACGTTCTGTCGCCTATTTTTGGTTGCAGCATCTATAGGAAAGAAAATTGTAATTATAATATCAATCAGTTAGGGAACGATAGGGTACGTTAGGGACAAATATAGGATTGACTTAGAATAAAATACTTAGACCAGGGAGCACGACTTCGTAATTTTATAAAGCAGGCAAAATAGCTGGATTCACTATTAAAATAATTGCCGAATGCTTAGAAATTTAAATCCATTCTTAGATTAGATAGCTAGATTTGGATAGTTTTAAGATGACACTTCAGGTCGCTCCGGCAAGCAGAGCTGTTAGCTGCTATCCGGTATTACGGATCCCTCCCCTTTCATTCTTGCTTGTGTCTTGTTGAACAGACACACTTTAAAATCAATGCTAGGGATACTATTATTTAAACCCTATTTTTAGTTGTAGTTTCAGTTTGTAGATTTTTATTTAGGATTGATTAATTTGAAGTTAAATTTAAATTTGTAGCACGTTTATTTCGCGTTTGAACCTAATGTAGTATCTTCGAGTGGAGCATTGGCGACGTGGTAGCAAGCATAGCGGTCACTATTCACATTATAATGTATCAAAAAGGAATATTGCAGAATACTATGTAATGAAGGAAAACTTTGCAGCTATTTCATTAGTTATTATATAACCGATTTTTTTGGCTGCTAAAATTCTATTTAAGTGGATATTTTCCACTTTCCCTTTCTTTGGAGATAGCTCTCGATGTACTTGTTCAATTTGAAGTGCTATTTTGTCCATATTGTCTATTTCTTTCTCTACTGAATTATAAAATTGATTGAGATGTTTTCTAGTTTAGATTGCATCAATCTATCTTTTTTCTTAAAATGGTTGTATAGGTATAACGCCTTGGCGTTACGAGAAAAGGAACCAAATGCAAAAAAGGAAATTGATCTTCGCTGGATAAATTAATAGAGGCACCCTGTTTAAATCCAATTTCATGTATAATAGCATTCAGTAAGCACGGCATTGCAGTAAAATTAGTAGTTATATTAAAATAATAAAATTAAAATTACAGAATAATAATTTTATTGCTGCTAAATACATATTAGAAAAAACTTAAGTTCAGAAATTATTTTAGAATCACAAAAGTTTAAACAAAATATTTATAACTGTGAACTTTCATAGTGGAATCGTGGCATTTTCTTAAAAAAAGCTTAAAATTTTAAAATATCAGCAAATTTTTATCACACATCCTAAATATAAAAGAGCTTTTACAAATTCGGTTAAATAAAATTAATTCAAAGTTAAATAGTTACAGTACAAAGAAACCCCAGACAGCTGAACGTTACTACAATGTAGTAAAGATTATATATCCTGTGCTGGTAAGATTTAAGAATATTAAATTAAAGATAATCATATTTTCTCTACAGTGCACCAAAGTCTACATCGTATTTATTCAGATTGATTAAAGAAATGCAAGTAAAGTACATGCGGTTGTTGCGTGATGCGATTATTCAAGGTCACGTCTGAGTCACGCGGTATGAATGTGATAAAATGACAACCCCCACCGAATATCCGAAGAGTAGGACGGACAAACGCTGGACAGTGCCGAGAGAAACTACAAAATAATCACTGACAAGCCGTAGGTCGAAACACATGTAAAGGTATATAGTACAAAGTTTGTCGTCAAACACCCTTTTGATTATGGAATAATAAATGGGAGTCCACATGATGAAACACAAATTTTCAACATAACGTAAAACTCTAAAATATAATAGGACGGTTTGTTTCCTAGCAAGGTCAGTTTTAAATTAAATACCCGAATGATTAGATAAATACTCTTGGCTCTAGTAGACATTGCAAGTTGATGGCAAAGTAAGGCGTATTGTAAATTATTATTCTAGATAAAAATCAAATTATGATGAATTACAGATGAACCTATTATGCAATTTCTACATTGTTTTGTATGTATTTTGTTACAAGATTGTCCATTGGTCACTAACGTTAATATTAATGTAGGCAAATTAAAAAATTGTTCTATGTATACCTATTCACAGAAATGATGAAAAATGTTATTATAAAAACAGACGTAGGTACGAGATTGGTTGTTTTATTTGTGCAAACATACAAGTGGTGTGTTGCAAAGGAAATCCATTTCACCAAGAGAGTACAGAAATTAAAATCTTCCTCCGGTTTGCTCGTCGTCTTGCGGGATTTGTACTAAACCAAATTAGATGAACTGGCGTCCATAAACTTGACAGTGATTAAAAGCCGTTCAAGGTGTTATTAATAACGTTGATTGACATTGCATCTACGTAAATGTTCTTATTGTTTAATTGTGTTGTATTTTCTTCAATTTATTTCTAAAGGACCAACTTCCGCACCACAGAAATTAGCCAATGCATCCTTATTTAATTACGGGATTCCCGCCTCTTTTGGGCAATTCTAAATTTAATAATTTAACGCTGCATTCACCAGTAACATAAATTTTTGTCTTCCAACTTTTATGGCTTGAGTTTTGATTTTTAATTGTTTTATAATGATTTTCACACTTTAGGTGCGTATTTTATAAGTTTAGTACTTTTTAAATCATTTGTTGTTTTTTCAATGAAATAGATAAAATGTACATTTTTATTGAAAGAATTTTGTTGTAAGAAAGATAATCTTGAGAGATTTTTAAATAAAAATTGACTAATTGTGTCTAGAAAAGACAAAGTTACAAATTTAAGAACTTAGTTAACATATAACGTAGACCGTTTATTAAAAATTAAATTGATTTACGAATTACAAGTCAGAAATATAGACATCAAATTTGACAGTGCCTGACTTACAAAAAATTTTGAGAAAAATTATTAGGACACAAACCAAGGTAGAGGAAAAAGTTAATATCCCTCTGAATTTACAGACGACATTACAACGGTAAAAGCAGCCTTAGTACAAATGAAGGACAGTATTTTAGGATTTATATAAATTAATTTTCTGGGAAGTTATGAAAAATTGAATCTAAAATAGCACATTGGTATTCTCGATTATCACGTATTATACCTAATGCTAAAAAGGATGACGAGTGTAGAAATCAGATACAGATAGAATTAGAAAATTTATTTGAAAATTATAAAAAAGGAAATAGATAATATTTAAAAGATTATGGAAGAAACTGAAAGTAAAATTACAAACTAATTTCACGTTAGATGTAGATACTGAAAATGAAATAAATATTTTAGAAAATATAGATAAAGGATCAAATAATTTTTAGGAAAAATTAAATTTTCGACCACCCTTACAAAACCAGAGCTAGTTATTTTAAAAAAATTCGTATTAAAAAATTTAAATTTAACCACCAATTGGAAAATTTCTGTAATATACAATATTACACCCGTTGCAAATTGGGAAATCACTTTTTAAGGAGATACGTGTGTAAACGCACTTTTAGAAAGGATGGAAGGGTTAAATATAGCACCACATATGTTCAATAGTCAATTATTTTCAGAATCATGTGATCTTTTTTCTGGTAAAGTATTAATTTGGTATCGTGCTATAAAAATTTAGTAAATACTTAGAAAAAGTTAAAAATAGCTTTAAAAGATGAATTTCTTGCACCAGATTATGACGAAAAATTGTTTACCGAAATTAAGGCACGTACTTAAGGACAAAATAATATAATACGGCTATATGCTGCCATTTAGATAAATATGTTGCCTCGTTTAACTAAACCGTTAAGCGTAAAAAATCAACCTAAAATTTTATGCAAAAATGTGATAGAACAATTAGAGAAAAATGTACGTTCTTACCTAAAAATAAATATATTAGGATTTAAATTTGTGGCACTACTAAACTCGTGAGCAATCAAGACTATTTTGAAACATAATGCCATAAAACCGAAGAACAATGTTAATTAGCAAACGGACAGATTTTAGATGTTTTAGGAACAGTTTCATTACCATAAAATTAAAAAAAAAATAGAATTTTAGAAATGTAATATTCGTAGTTTAAAATTCAGTAGTACTAGACATAGATTTTTGGAAAGATGTGGGAATTGTTCCCAACATACTTAAAGAAAAATCTACTTTTTCAAAATTAGAAAGTAAGAACAAAGGGAAGTTGCTCTCAAATCGATTTTAAATTTAACACCCGTACAAAGATCCAAATTAGATGAAGGTATCACAAATTATTTTCATAATTTAAAATAGTTAGTACGAACAATCTTAATAGTACACAAAATTAATATTAATAGTGATCTAATTAAACAAAGATATTATCCAGTGTTACTCGTTATTTAAAAACATATCGATCAAGAGTTAGACAAATTGTTGAAATTAAGGGTTTTTCAGAAAAGTATTTCTGTATGGAGTAATCCAATTTTGTTAATTAAAAAAAAGATATTAGTTATCGTTTTGTAGTAGATTTCCGAAAACTAAATAAAATAACAGAAAAAGATGCATATCCAATATCGTACATATTTTCCATTTTGGATAAATTACGTGATGCAAAATATATTTTCGCATTAGATATTGAAGCCGCAAATTTTCAGATTCCACTTGAAAAAGATTCATAAAAATATACTGCTTTTACTGTACCTAATCGAGGAATTTTTAAATGTTCACTTTTACTTATGGCACTCTCAAATTCACCAAGTACCTGGTCAAGACTTATTGATCTGCTTTATACTCAAAATTAGAACGATTTGTATTTTATTATCTAGATGACGTAATAATTATAACATTCATTTGAACAGCACTTATAAATTTTAAAGGTGTTTGCAAGATCATTAAAAGCGGGTTTACCATTAAGCAAAAATAAATATCACTTTTGTTAGAAGCAATTACAATATTTAGGGTTTGTCGTCAATGCAAATGGATTATTAGTGGATGTTCAAAAAGGTTAAAGCCATTTTAGAAAAACCTACCCCGAAAACGTTAAAGATATTCGAAGCCTTATTGGTATAGCAAGTTGGTATCATAAATTTATAACTAATAGTACAATCATTGCAATCATTTATTAAAGAAAAGCAAAAATTTTATTTAGGAGAATGCTGTGAAGCAGCTTTTTCACTTATTAAGGAATTGCCTAATTTTAATATCAATTTTTGCTTGTCCGATTACAATCATGAGTTTATTATAGATTGTGACGCCTGAGATATTGATATCTCGGGCATCTTAACTTAAAATATAGATGAAAATAAAAATAGTACTTGTTTTAATTCTAGATCACTTACACAAAATGAACGAAAATTTACAGTCACGAAAAAAGAAAAATTAATTATTTTATTTAGTATTGAAAAATTCAGACCATATATTGAAGTAATTCATTTTACCGTAAATAACGATCATCATACCTTAGTTTGGTTAAGCACTTTGCAGAACCCTAATGGCATATTGTATTGTTGGGCTATTAAAGGTCAATAATATAATTTTGATATTATACATAGTAAAAGTAAAGATAATGTTATTGTCGACACTTTATTTTGCACTGTTCCGGCATTAGAGAATATAAAATTTTTTAAGCATTATGCGTAACATTCTTAGAAAATAATTTAGTATTTCTACGTTACTTTATAACAGGGTGGCGTTCTAGTTTGGGTGGGGTCACCTTGTTAATGCTTCGTAGCAACAGATAACATTTATTTACAAGTTAAAAATACGAACTAATTATACATCCAAAACATGACGCACAAGTAATATATTTACAAAAGTTTTTGCGTGCGAAGTTATTGCAAATGCTTTTAACACTGAAAGCACTTTACTTTGTAAAGCTGCAGATTCACTTACAGACGAAAACTATTTTTGCAAAGAGTTTTGGATCTAAAGCAAAAACTCTAATTTGATATATATCTGATCGGTTTAGAAAGTTGGTCAGCTATAAGTTTTCGAAGATTAGTTATCACTTGATAACAAAATAATAGTTTATCTTGACAATTTCATCTGCAATCTGATGCTACTGATTAAACGTTTATGGCCGTTTACACCGTATTTAGATAAATTCCAACCTTTTATAAATACAAACTTTAATTGAAAGTCATGCTTTGCAGAATTTGAATTGCCCCATTTATAAATAAGATTGATTGTATAAATTTGGTTATTTCAATTGGGAACCAAAAAATTATGTTGCAACACTGCAATGATGGGCGAATAGCCACAGTAAATATCCGGCTTTGTATGTCGAAACTCAAGTAATCTTAAAGTTGATTTTATATATTAGCGTTTCGTTTTGTGCATTTTTTCAAATCACAGCTGATTGTAGAGACCATCCCTTGTGTGAAAATTTATTGTAGTTATTATTGATATTGTAGGGTTAGTAATTACTTAAAGTTGAATTAATTTGGCATATATTTTTAAATGTTAGAACAAAAGCTAGGTAAGCACATTTAGTATATGGTTATTTATAATACATAGGTTTACATAATTTTTTTGTAGGTGTGAAAGCACTAAGGGTTGACTCTATACAACGGAGCATAATATTTTAAAGTTTTTAAAAATTTCAGTATTTTTATTTTTATCGCAGAATTTAGGCGCAAGAGCATCCAGCTAGCTCGAGTTACGGACTCTGCAGTAAACATGAGAAATGGGGGAGTGGTTCTTTAATTACACTTTAAAGAGCAATACAAAAAAAAACTAAAAAGGATACATTAACAATAGAGGGAGGCGCTACAACATCTAACTGTAATAATAAATATTTAAGGGAGATGCGGAAACCCTTAAGTATATTTGAATAATATTGCCTGTAAAAGACAATAAAACTTCAATATCGAACAACAGACCAAACCACTAACGAGAGCTGTAATAAAAGTTAGATTATTAAAAGAAATACGAGACATTGTTTGTGCCTCACAATGTTATATAAAAAAGCTTAAACAAATTTATAAAATGCATCAGAAGTTTCAGATATTAATATGAAGTGTTTTCTTCTGCTTCAAAATACTTCCTGTTTCTTAACCTTAGTAAAACTTTATTCCAAAAATTCGAATTTACACCTATATTTTCTCATGTAGTAATTCAATGAAATTTCAAAGTTCAATAATATTGTATTCAAAAAATTTAAGTTTCTTTAATATTTTATAAACAAGTGTGCAAGAGATATATGTTTTAATATATATGAAAAAATATTGTCCGATTTGTATCTAGTCTCAACTTAAAAAGAAATATTTGATTTAAGATGTACACAAAATTTGATATTTTTAATTAAAACACAAGGTTTATTAAAATTTCATAGCAAATCTGGTATGACATTTGACAATCCGTATATAAAGTTTTAATTTTCTAGAAGTGAAGATATTTTCAGCAAGCTATAAAATTTAATAGAATATCTTAATCCAATAAATACCAGCAATAAAACACTCTGCAACGCCTATCAATAAAGTCCAATTTATCTACATATAAAATCACATAATACAGGTGACTATAAGATGTAGTTTAACTTTTACCTTTTAAAGTGCCTAGCTAAAAAGCTGTAACCTCACCAATAAATTCAAATAGCTTTAAATTTGATTCTTACTTAAATGCTTTTGAGGTGTAACAAAAAAAAACAACTGCAAACTTTACCAACAAAATTCTGAAGGTTCTATTTTTAATTTTTACTTAAATGATTTTATTACTTCATGATTTCAAATTACCCAAGTTTAACCAACATATTTTACTGTATGTTATGTGATAATTCACATGTTGCAATCGTCATTCAGTACCCGGACATCCATTACAAGTTGTTCCAGAAACAAACATCCAATCGTACTTACCGCGGGCGTTATTAAACAATAGTAGGCAACTACAATTATTTCAAACCCACATGAAATAATATCTTGATGAAAGAGTATTACTGCAATAAATTCACAACTACGTGTAACCTCCAAAATTACATTCAAATATTATTTCGTGTGTGTGTGTGTGTATGTGTATGTGTGTATGTGCGCGTGTGTGTGTGCGCGTGCGTGCGTGTGTGCGCGCGCGCGCGTGTCCGTACGCGTGTGCGTGTGCACAAAATAGACACTATTTTGTTTTGTTTTTAAAAAACGAAATGCCATGAAATATTAATGAAAGCAGAAATTTGATAGAATTAGCTAGGACACAAAATGGTATACGTTGCAATTTATAGTTTGGTAGCCAAACATACTAGTACCATTGAAAATAAAAAACAGATGCTGTAACCAGCCAGAAAAAATAAAGATTGCTGTAGACTTTAACAAGTATTATCCGAGCAAAATGTATAAAGCTGCTTAGACAATTTTTAAATTTTGGAAAAATTCTAAGAAAACGGTAAAGCATCAGACTGCTGTAAAGCGACAAGGGTGTATGAAAACAGGTGGAAGGGTTCCGCTAATCGGCGCCAAAGAGGATGTTCATGAAAAAATTTTATTAATTGCTAATGATAAAACTGTTCAACCTTGAAAATTAATTTGACAGCGATGAAGCAAGCACAAGTGTACAAATCTACACAAATACTTTTTTTAGAAGGAAATGTTTTGTCTAGTTTTAGAATACTCAAACTATAAATTTGGTGAAAGTGATCAGGAGCTTTTATAGATTATACGATAATGCTAAAGTGTGTGCTTTTTATTTAGTATTTTACCAATTTCTTTTTGTAGCGTAGCGAATTATTACAAAATGATCATCCAAAAGTAAGAGTTGAAAACGCAGGGTTATAAGTATTCATTTATAATCAATTATTTTACATACATATTCTTTACAGGTGTTTAAAATTCATTCAGTTGGAGGTCAGCGATTAGCAATATGAATGACCGTATTGTTTATTATTGTTATGCTGTACATATGGAAGAGCGATAAATTCATTTCGTTTTGCCAATGAGTATCGTCTTTTGGCGGATCAACAGTTCAAATTTGACTGTGCGCGTTACCAAAATGTTACCAACTGACCAGGTTGCGTCAATTGGGGGCATCGCCCTATCTTCGCAGAACAATGCAGGGTGAATAGCAATTGCAAAGTATAAGCAAACAACTAATGACGGCTTGACCCATATCAATGTTTGTCGCACCTATACCTTCAATGTATTCACTCACCTCTTTCTGTTGCTACAGCCCATTTGCTAAACTTATACGCTTTGGGAATCGTTTTGGACCGGTTCAATTTTACATACACTCCAACGCTTACCGCACAGCAGGATATTATTATTAAGATATAGAACCACGTATGTCAAATCCCAAGAAAAAGAACTTTGAATAGATCACAAAATGATACATGGAAAAAATACAAACCTTCTGACCGCCAGTTCCCGTTAAATAGTAATTTATAGAATGCTTTAACTTGCAAACATTAGTATTTTGTTAGGTTTAACATGATTTTTAGAGAAACGTGTGTGTGCTACTCGACGTCGACCTTCCATGCAAGTTAAAGCACTAACTACTTCAATAGCAGAAGATAAGTATGAACAATTACTGGAAAAACGACTGAGCATTACCGCACTGCAATTAAGCTTGCTACAACAAGAGGTAGAAGAACATAAAATAAGGTTAGAACTATCAAAGCTTGAAATTTTGTTAAAAAGGAAGTCGAATTTGTAGTTATAATGTAAATGGCGAATAAAAAGCTTTTATTTTTTTATCTTTCATTTACTTCTACATGTATTTTTAGTTATAAATATGATAGTTCTTGATAAGTATTAATTAATGAATAAATAACCACAAACATTTCGCTGCAATCGATTCAGATACCCGCACAATTATTCGAGACACAGTTGAAGTATGTATTTGTGCAAGATCACGAATTGTAATAAGAAAACTAGCCGATGTATAATACCGTAAAGAAGTTAGAAACTGGTTTATTGGTGAGACACTTTGATTTCTAAAAATAATATTAAGTTTCAATAAATTGTAACAAATAAAAATAATATCAACTTGCATATCAATTGGGTATTCAATTGCTCCCTCAATTGAGGTAAGAAATCTAAAATTGTGCGACGAAAAATGCTCAGTTCATCCAAGTCCTGAAAATCTACGGTTTTATTATAATTCAATTAATGATTAGTATACAAAATCTATTATTTCAAAAGCATCAAAATCATCTTCTATATATATATTTAGATCAAGTTTAGTTCAATTTCGAATTTTGCTTACTTTAGTAAAGTCCAATTTAAAAGAAAAAGAGACTTTAATGGTGGTGCAAACATAAACTGTCAGTTAATCTGAGTTTCAATGTTCCCTGACTTTATATGGTGCAAACGGGCATTCGTGTAAATGTTTAGTAATTTTCCTGAAAACAATGCAATACGTAGTGCCTACATTGATCACAATTGAATCTTTCGTATACTAATTTAATGCTACTATTGAGGTAGTTCAAAATTGAGCGTTGACTATTTCACATTTCTAAGCAAAAATAATTTTTACAGATCAAAAATTAAGAACAATAACAACATACAAAATTAATCTACGGTTGCAGAATGCGTTGGTGTTTTCATTATTTAGGTATTCGGTTCCCTCTGCGGCTTAAAGTTTTATCTCCGATTTGCATTTTCGGAATAGTTTGATGTTAGATAGATCGATTTGAATCACTATGTCGTTCGGGTCACCCGCCCACTTCTGGTAATCAGGTCAGTTCGGGACACTGTCACTAGCTCTCGAGTACTGAGTATCCCTATATTTGACTTTCGAATGTTCCACCTGAAGGTACTACATTGGCCAAGAAGCGAGTTCTTTTTACCTGGAAATTTTGAATTTTGCGGAACCCTTGCTATTCCATCTTTAACTAGCGTGACAACATCGCACACAGGACATACATTTTACCTCTCATACGAATGAGGACGTATTTTTAAGAAAAATGCTTGCTTTACAGTTTTCTTGCGGTTCGTGTCAGGAATCAAACTTGGAACCTTTGAATGAACAGTCATACACGAACCTGTCTGATTGACAGAGCCACCGGTTACAGAGTATCGCATCCCGGAACCCTGGTAGGTCTGTGTTTCTAGTCACCAGGTTAACGGATAAAAAGCAGTGGCTCGATTCGATTCTGGTTATCAGTCACTACTGAATGCATTGAAAGGTAGTAAATTCAAACGTTAAGGCTGGCTTATAGTAATTTGTCATTTTTGAATTTAAGCAGTTTTACAATTACGGTTAGCCTCAAACTTCTGCTAACTGTATCAGACCTTAGGTATCTAAAGTTTATCAGATTAATTACTTAGTGTCAATAAATTCTATTTTAAAGGAATGTACGATTTTATCCTAATTACGAAAGTACAATATCAGTTTGCGTTTTCATCTCAATTAGGATAGATGTACCAGAACACATACTGTAGACAACTTAACAAAGCGATTTTATATTAAAACTTTCAGAGTATTCTAAGTAGAGTTCAATCTTATAGCCATCAGCGATTTATTAAAGTTTTTAGAAATTTTAAAACATCTGCAAAGGTTAAAATGAAATCACGTCAATTATGTTGGCATGTTTTAATAACCGTATCTCAAATTTAACAAAAGTTTGGCATATTTTTAATTAACTAATCTGAATAAATATTGTAGACAGCAGCTCAGAAAACCTCATTATTCAATGTTCGGGGATTTATACTCTTAATTTAATTCACAGGTCGCTCGACTATTATTTCGAAATTTTGGTGTAATAAATAAAATGCGCATAACACACCTCAAGAAATAATGACGTCAAATCTGTGTGGCGAAACATTGTCATGTGCACAATAATTTTCTTTGGATTTTAAACATGTTGACTTCAATTAATATTGTCATCAGATTCTTGCGACCAAAACTTAAAAATTTTAACTAAATATTATCAGGCAAAATTAAGGAGGAATACATATTGCCCATACAATCACGCGACTGTACAAATTGCAAACCCTTCTGAAGCTTTACTAAAACTATGCTTAGTAAAAGTCAGAAAAATAATGGAAGTGTTAACAACTGAAACTGTGCTCTCAAGCGTATAATTCATTTCCTCCCCTTGTTTTCATTCTGCTGAACGTTCTCCATATAAATGTAAACCCCGTATTATTTTTGCATTATATAAATGCAAAATTCAATTTCCTTTGTAAAACAGTATAGAACAAGCGAAGTCAAGCTATGAAAATTTCAAAATAATTAATATACCAGTCAGTTATACTACAAATAGCCAGTAAAAGATTACTAGAGTGCAATTTTATACAATATTGCCCAAAAACAGTTGGAAACCATTTCCTTGGGTAATTCTTGACTTTTGAAAATACAGATTTAGTCAGTTACTTACTTCTTTATGTAGTATTTTAGGTGTAATCTTCTTCAATCACAACATAAAGATTGAAGCAAATTGTATTTCTTTTTGCCGTCGATTTAGGAGAGTTGTTCCAAAATGGACAATTCTAAACTCAACACTGATAAGTAGTATATACGACGAGCCCCACAAATTGGGCGTCATAATTGTTGTGAAGATTAGCTCCGTCGTCGCTTAAATTGAACCCCTGGCTTGGGTCAATTCATTAATGCTAAGTTGCCTGTAGAGAACTCCACTAATCATCACCTAAATAAATTTGGTTTCTAAACTTTGGATCATGATATGTTCTAGTGATGTATCCTCTGAAGATGCTCTTAAAATTGACACCACACGGCTAGCTCTGCTCACTGCTTCTCCAAGGATATTCACCACGGCTGCTCATCTGCTCTACGATCCATAACTACCTTTCTAATTAATAATAATAAAAAAATTAAAAAAATCCTTCTAACCAAAAATACAACGCTTGTTATTCTGACATATTAACATTAAAATCACACAATCACAATATTTACAAAATTGATCCACATTAAATATTTCATGCTCCTCCTCAATATTGAAATATCATCAACTTCATACAACAAAGATTTCCTGCTTGTCTATATGCTTATTCTAAAGTAGATGGGCCTAATCCCAGAACCTTACTTTATTTTCCCTTGGTCTATGGTGAGCTCAGTATAAACGTTTTTGTATTTGTGTGCTAAATTTTAGCACTGAAAATTTTAAATAAAAGATCCGTTTACCTTTTACATCTGTGAAGTATTCATAATTATATCATATACATCTATTTATATCCTCAGATTTTAAATATTTCCTATACAAAGATAAATAAATTAATTTTCAGTTCATAAATTCATCACAATATATAACCCAAAATCACTAATAGTTTAAAGCAACAAATATGCACCACCACAACAGTTTAAAAAAAATCATTACCTGGAGAGTAATGTTCATCTAGATCACCACCTCTAAAGATGCTCTCCTCTACTGACTGCTCGTACCTGCATCACTCCACATTGTTGCTTTCCAATTAGTAACAGCAAGTATCTCTCGAACTCTCTGGGCATCCAAATTACCATACTCCAAAAACCGTCAAGACTGCCGCTACAGATCCATAACATCGCTTCTTTCAAGCAAGTGCAACAAGCACCCTCGTCGAATTTACAAATAAATTGCTACTTACTGTTCATCATGCTTCAATTAAATCAAAATAATTTTATACGGTTCACTCCGTTTTAAAATTCTCACAAACTTGTGTATTTAAACACTTGTAATTATCTCGGACTTCACTAGTCGCGTAGTTTGAAGCTAGGATGAAATATTCAGCAGAATCTAAAACTAAGAGAGCGCCTACCTCCTCCAGCGCGTTTATATAAGCAAAACACCACTCAAGTTGCACGTATTTTTCACAAACATTCATCGAAACTTTATCCAATGGCTGGTCAATTCCTAAAATTTCATCATCATCATTAGGTCTTCAGTCCTGAAACTGGTTAGACGCGTACCATCATTGTTTTCTATTCTGAACTAACCTACAAATTTCCCTGAAATTTGCACAGTCTGCATCTATCACTATCTGCTCTAGGTCTACATCCACCTCTTTTTTTCTTATCTCTGTTTGTCATATATCCCATACTATTCCCCAAAAATGCCTTACAACGTATTCTGCCCTTCTATTTCTCCTATTTTTTGTTCCAAAGATATCCTTGTTGCTCTACTGTTTCTATAAGCTATTTGTTATTACCTTTGCCTATTCATCCTCATACATCTGAAACACGGCATTTCAAAGGCTGCTACTGTTCTTCTGTCTGTTTTTCAGACTGCCCGTATTTCGTAGGCATACTGTCTGTGCTGTGCTCCACACATATGCTTTCAACAACTTTTTGTTCTATGTTTGTTGTCTTCCATCATAGGCGCTGCTCTTTCTTGTTAGATGCAGTTTGGTCCCCTTCTATTGTTTTACAATTATATACTCTATTTCTCCGACAGTCAGTGGTTGCAAAGGGGTGTAAGCAGCCTGTGGCTACCAAGTTCCCCCTGCACTTGAACATTTACCGATTTAATACTTTTTCCAATATATCTTTTCGCACAGTCAACATTAGTTGCAGATATTTCACTATCAACACCTGTAGTTGTTTATAATAATCATTAAATTTATCTGCGCTTATTTTATCGTCACTTGGGTTTTCCGTCTTAAAATTAGTTGGACATGTACTTGCACTTATTTGTTTTTTAAACTAGCCTACATAATTCCCTGAAATTCTCACACAGCAATACAGCTCGGTTCCCCTTCTATTGTTTTCTAATTTTATGCTCTATTTCACTGAGACTCATTAAAGGGGGTTAAGCAGCATGTGGCTGCCAGGCGGCTCCGTGGCGTAGTGGTATGTGTGTGACTACTACGCCCAAGGTTCCGGGTTCGAATCCCGACACGGTCCGGTCGAAAAATGTTAGGCGAGCATTTTTCACAAAAATACACCCTCGTTCGGATGAGAGGTAAAATGGAGGTCCCGTGTGTGAGTGTTGTCACGCACGTTAAAGATCCTTACCTTGCTTGGAACAGCAAGGGTTCGGCAAAATTCCAAATTTTCCAGGTAAAGAAAAACTCGCTTCCTGGCCAATGTAGTACCTTCGGGTGGAGCATTGGAAAATCACATGTAAAGCCTGTGGCTGCCAAGATCCCCCAACACTTAGACACTTGTCGAAATAATAGTTTTCCAGTAAATGCTTTCGCGCAATTACCATTATTCGAGAATATTGTCCACCCAATACTTGTAGTTGCTTATAATAAATATCATGTTTAAGTGCAGTTACATTTTTCGTCATTAATTTATCCATCTTGGGATTGGTTGGATGCGTACCTCCATTGATTTCTATTCTGAGCTAGCCTACACATTTCCCTGTAATTCCTACAGCCCACATCTTTCACTATCTGTGTGCAGTAGTCTAACCTAGGTCTACCTTTTCTTCTCTTTTTTTCCTCTCTCTGCTTTTAATATATTCCGCACTATGCCCTCATGCCGTAGTATGTGGCCTATCATCCTATCTCTCCTATTTTTTTTTTACCGTTTTTCACATATTTCTTTCTTCCCCTACCATTTTTAGTACCTCTTCGTTCTTAACTTTGTCTGTCCATAATATCTTCATCAATCGTCTGTAGCACCACATTTCATAGGCTTCTACCTTTTTCTTGTTTGCTTCTCCTACTGTCTAGGCTTCACAGCCGTACAGTGCTGTGCCCCATACATATGTTTTAAGCAATCTTTTCCTTGTTTCTATGTTTGTTGTCTTTGAACACAGTAGTTGCTTTTTCTTGTTAAATGTAGCACGACCTTGTGCTAATCTTTGTTTTATATCTTTTGTGCTTTTCCCATCTTGCGTTATTTGGCTTCCTAGGTAGCAAAAATCCTTAACTTCTTGTAAGTTCGTGTTACATATTTGTATTCTTGTTTTTGATTTATTTTCCCCTTCTTTGCATACTAGCACTTTAGTTATAGTTTTGTTAATTTTCATACCGTATCTTTCTGTTAGAACCGTTTCCATTTCATTAAGAGCAGCTTCTAACTCTTCCTTGCTAGATGCTAATACCGCTATATCATCTGCAAATCTAAACATAACAATTTTTTGTCCCTGCATAGTAATTTCAAATGTCTTCCTGCATTTGACAGTATTCATTGCCTCTTCAATGTACAAGTTAAAAATTAATGGGGATAGGGCACATCCCTGTCTCAGCCCTTTCCTAAAATTTACGTGTACCAAAATACAACCCTCGTTGAAAACCAAGAATTTGGAAACGTAAACACTGCTCAACTCCGAAAAAGTCGTTAACTTTGCCAATCGTCTTATTTTTCTCTGAATCCTTAACATTCCTATCACCCCCAAACATCGTTCAGAGTTGTTTCTCCCTACTTTTCTGTGCGCCTTGAAAATCAATATCTTCTGCGAACGCACTCCATCGTTGTCCCGCTTATTGCCTTTAAAAATATTCTCGTCTTACAGACGTTAGAAAGTCCCAACAACTTCATCATATTATATCTTCTCTCTGTGTCTATAGCAAGCTAAACATCGTCCCTCGCTTGCTTTTATCGATCTGTTTTCTACATGTAACTGTCCGTTGCTCTTATAGACCCGTGTTTTCCGTTAACGATTTCTATCTAGAAATATATTCTCAACGTTTAAAAGCTTAATTGGAATTGTTTATCTACTGCATGTTTGTTCAAAAAAATTCTCAACCGTTGTAGCTTGTTTTCGAATATACAACCTTGTAAAGTTACACAAATGTTTTAGCTTACGCTACCCTTAAGAAATTTACCTTGCTTAAATTATTGATTTTACACTACACTCAATATGAAAAGCTTTTATAATAATATTTGCACACGATTTCTGTGCTTGCCCTCGATCTTATTAATAATTAATTATTATCCTAGTTCTAAATAATAGCACAACAATTAGACCTACATTATCTTACCTAATCTGATCCTTATTTAATTATATTAATACGTTTTAAATTCTAAATTGATTTCTACATACAAGGTACCTACAAATAAATAAATGCTCGACTTATGTACACCTATCTAAGCTTATAAATCCACAGTAATATATATATATATATATATATACATATATATACGACTAGAGTCATCGAAATGTCATATAACATATATATATATATATATATATATATATATATATATATACGACTAGAGTCATCAAAATGTCATATAACATCATCTCGTAAACATGCAACGCTTTAAATCCGAGCTAAATAAAAAAATTCAACAAATTCCTTGAAGTATAAAAATATTCATCTTTATAGATAAGTGCATTAAAAAAAACGTTTAGTTTATTGACTTATAAATGCAAAGACGTGATTGCAAGAAGTTTTCTTTCTTACTATACAAACTTAATAATATTCTAACATAAAAATAACGATACACTATGTTTTCTGCAAATGCGTAATTATTACAGTAGATTCCCTTTTGATACCAAATAAATGTTGGTAGTTAGACGAAGGCGTATTTATTTAAGTTTTAAAATATCAGTCGATATTATAAGAAATAGTTATAAAGTGAATTTCAGTTGGAAAGTTGGCATTTTGCATCAATGCAACGAAAACAAGCCGTGTGTGTAAATAAAGTCAATTATTAAAAAAAGCAAAGTTCTTATTAATTATGTGTGTACACATAAAAGCAAATGCGATTAATTTCTCCGTGTATTACTTTTTAAAATATAATGCTATTTATTTTCATTTATCGTAAAGACAATGCAAGTTTTATTGCATTTTTATTAAATATGTGTATAAAATATCCGTGTAAAAGCAATGCAAACCTAATTGCATCGTCAAAGAATAAAGAAAGCAATCAAAGCTGCAATTAATCATATAAATTGACTTCCATGTGTACCGATATATCATTTTAATTCCCTTTATGAATTTTAAATAAAACAAGCTTTAGGATTCTCTGGAACTTTATTAAGAATGAAAATTCGTCATCAAATACTAAGAAATGTCGTATAAATAAATTAAATAAACAAACATGTATCCTAAGAAGCCGCGCGAACATTAAATATCCATAAAATCGATAAGAATCAATTTTATAGCTTTCGCATTCCTATAAGAAAAAATGCGATACCACGATCAACTCGTCATGTTGGACAAGGACAAACAGCACGCAGTTATTATGAACATAAATCACACCATTCAAAAATGAAGTAATAAACAGAGTTATTCCCAGAAATGTTACATCATGATGAAACGTAAACTACTTTCTCTAAGTGAAGGTAATTCATGTATCCCCAAAAAAGACAAAGACTCGCCGAAGCTACTACAAGCCTCGCACTACATGAGAGATGTAAGTTTTTCGTCGAAATATTTTTTGGGGTCCTCGGTCTAGCTCTAAACTCTAACTTTAGCGGATTTTTGATGAAACACAGGGGAGGTTTATATAAAAAGACGGATATGTCAAGCGCCACTACACATTTAAAAAACATTTTTGACATACAAACCTGAAAGAAAAGTGTAGAAACATTCTAGCGAATTAACCTTACAATTGTTACTAGAGTAACAGTTGGTACCTGAAATAAATTTACAGTGATATTAATAAATTAACGGAGACAGTTATTTGCGTCTCAAAATCAAATAACACATGTGTTAGAATATTTCCACAAAATTTTACCTCCATGCAATAGACTCACCTTTCAAAGATCAAACCATATTAAATAAAAGTTATTAAAATATTTGACCATTTGTAATTGCGATTGAGTAATTTTTCCTTAGTTTCATTAGGTAAGTATGTACAAAAATATTTCAAGATTATTTACAATTGCTATCAATTTCACACTCTAGTTTTTAGGACCAAAAATTTAGGTCATCAAGATTTTAATTACATATTTTTTTGCTTTACCAATTTTAGATCTGACATGTTGGTTCACAAAGATATTCGAATGATTTAGTGCATTTAATTAAGAAATATACCGCTAGATATTATCTTTAGAATAGTTTTCACAAGGAAACATTTAAATTTACAGGCACGTGCAAAATCAAATGACTAACAATTTAAACCACTCAAATTTTATCAAGTTTTTATCTACGTGAAGCACATTTAACCTGTTTGTGAAGCAAACAAACTCTTAAGTTTTTTTTTTATAATTAACACTTTCTAAAAATTCTCAAATATGTGATAAAAATACAAGTATAAATTTTAACTTACTAAAACATTCCCCATGATATTTTCCGATAATCAGTTTCAGCCAAATATAACTGAACACCAACAAACAAAAAAATTCTAGCTTACCGGATTAGAGGAACCAAATTAAATGCAAAACTGCTACGAAGTAGAACTTCCAGCAGGATTTCTCCCGATTTATGAAAATACTAAAATTATTGCATGTGAAAGGTTGATACTAATCCAACTATACATCGACATTATATTACTAAAGAATGAAATCCCGCCATTTTTATGGCTTTGTGTACGAACCACTAAAAGTACGCCACTTCCCCTTGTTTGCGCTAGAGGTTAAACTCTTTATACAAATGAAGTTTAAATACTCATACCATTGATAAACGAACTACAAATTTCTATTACTCAAAAATATGCCCTCACTGCACTAACATATGCGCATATTACCCCTTAATACCTTCGAATTCATGTAGAGGCTTATCGGTATCAGACGTGAATAAAATCAAGCCCGCAAAACTAGTTGACGATCGAATTTCGTCAAGGACAAAGCGCGATCTCTCACCTCATATTGGCCGGTGCGTTCAGAAACTTGGATGTGGTTAACAATTACACTCAATAATTATTTCTAGTTATGATAACGGTATATCAAAATATTTTATAATAATTGGAAATACGATTGCTTATTTTATGCTACTTTAAATGTGACAAACATACTTTAATTTATTATGTGGCATAAAAATATGCTTCAATGTAGGTGAGTAATCTTTCGTATTATCTCGCGTAAAATCTAGAAAGAGTGACGTAGTCAAAACAATTAATATAAAAGCGGAAACTTTATTAGATGTCAATTCATTGAATTCATGCATTGAATTCATTCATTAAATTCATTCATAAAGTTGCAAACGTGTTATTGTGAGAAAAGTCGTTTTATTAATTATGCGACATGCACACAGTTTTTAATATTTAAGATGTAACTGTGAATAAAGAATTAATTCTTAAAACGTAACTCTGCGTAAATATGGAAGATAGTTCTTATACAAAAGCTACTTTATAGCTAAATCGAAGATGTACTTTTGCAAACTGATGTTCTAAATAAAGATTTTAAATAATGTGAGCGATTTTGTAGCTGAGATTTTGACTTCAATTTAAAAATAGTAGCAGAAGATATTTACTATTGTTAACTACGAAAATTGGATAAGCACTATTGGATTTTGCAAATATTAATTTTAGATCCTTTTGTTTGTAACTAATATTTGTGTATTTGTTTATTTGAATTTAGGTAGGAGTAAGTTCTCCTGTTTATTATTTTGGAAGCGGATAGTTTGCTCATATTCTAAGTCGAATTCGAAACCTTCCGACCTTTAAAAAATTCATGTGAGCAGTTTGCTACGTACCTCGACGTAGCCTGAAATATAAAAACAAGAATGACTGGGCTCAATCGGTGAGTAGGCGAAGCATTACCAATATAAAAGTAAAGGATATGCCTGAAGTAAGAGCACACATTAGTTTAGAACAAAAAAATCATGTTACAGAAAACGTCTAATTAGGCAACATGTTACATAAAAAAAGAGATGCGCCCAAGACATCCGTCACCTGTCAACAAGAAAAAAAACGTGCATCGCTCTTGAAGTACCAGAACGACTAAATCGAAAATGCTACCAAGCACGAGCTGCAGCATCAGATTCAATTCGTTTTTGAAAGCAGAATTCAACATTCAAACCTCGCGTTGTCACAACATGCCAAGAGGTGATTAGAAACTCAAAACACATCAAATAGTACAATACCTTATTTTGACGACTTTCTAGGTAGTAGCATCTAGAAAGTAATTTTACGTTATTAAAATATGTAGCATACTAGCGGACATCTAAAACAAGGTACAGGGTATTTCATTTAGAATTGAAACTTCCCAAGTTCGCAGCATATGAATGTCATTGAAAATATAATAAACAGACTGTAAGAAGGTGAAATATACAGGATGATATTGGAGTATTGAAAAGTAGAAACAGAATCTATGTGACTGGATAATGAATTAAAGGAAACAAGGTGTATTTTAATTTATGCCGAAAATAAACGTAACAAATCCCTCCCAGCAAAATTAAAAGGTCGGGGGTATGAAAGCAAAAGTAAGGAAGAGGACAGTACCGTACTCGAAGAGAAAAGAAAAAAAATCGCTTAAGTAAATTACCACCCAAAAAAAAGACGGATATCCGACTCGAAAGGCCAACAAACAATAATAGAAAGAATAAAAAATAATTCGCTTAACGAAATAAAAAACCCAAAAGAAAGCGCTTTAAAATTTAAAAAAAAAGGAATTCTTATCCGGCTCGACAAACCAAGGTACCGGACGAAACGAACAAAAAGAAATTGAAGAGAAGCACAGGGAAAAATAAGTAGGTAGTGGCAATGAGCGAGGAAAAAGGTAGAATGGCGTCAACACTATCAAAGCCATCAAAGGACGGATGCTTCTTCAGAAAAGAAACAGTAAAATCTTCAACCTCAAACAAAGATTGGTTTCCTGCAGAAAACCAACAGTAAAGGAAAGAAGCGAGGAAGAAAACCAACAGTAACAGCCAAAATGACAAAAGTGTCAAGCCTCAAAGTATGCTCGGGAACAACAAAAATGCTGAATAGAAAGAAATGAAATTACTTCAAACTGTGGTACCCAAGAATCGCAACAACCGAAAAACCAAAGAAAGGAAATGCTAACTAGTCCTAAAGTCGATTAAGTCGTGGCTTCCGAAGAAAAGAAGGAATGGACTGAAAAGCACCTACCACAAGAAGTGAATTGAAAAATTTAACTAAGTCAGCACGAAGACCGACAGAACGTAAAACCAGCCACAGGAAAAAGGAGAGGAATGTGGAATGAAAAGAACGAGAAAAAAAAAAGAATAACACCTAGTAACAAGTACAAGAACCATAAAAAACACTAAGAATCGCACAAAACAAAATAAAATTTAATTCCAGTGTAGTTATGTATGAGTATGTGTGTGTGTATGCGCGCGTGTGTGTGTATGTATGTGTATGTGTATTGATGTATGTGTATGTGAGTGTGTGTGTGGGGGGTGTAAGAAGTGTGTGTGTGTGTGTGTGTGTGTATGTGTTGAACCGCTTTAGTCGCCTTTTACGACAGGCAGGTCGTACCATGGAGCTATTCTAATCCCGAGCCCACTTGGGGCTAGGGTACAAAAAGAGAACGAAAGAAAGGAGAACCAAGCAAAAATGTGTGTGTTTATGAAGTGTGTGTGTATGTGTGTAAGAAGTGTACGTGCATGAGTTGGGCCGCTTTAATCACCTCTTACGACAGGCAGGTTGTACCATGGGGCTATTCTATTCAAGGACCCACACGAGTGTTGGGGTACAAGAAAACAAAAGAAAGGAGAACCAAACAGAAATGTTTGCGCGTGTGTGTATCAAGTGTGTGCGTGTATAGTGTGTGTGTGTGTGTGTGTATCAAGTGTGTGCGTGTATAGTGTGCGTGTGTGTGTGTTCGACCGCTTTAGTTACCTCCTACGACAGGCAGGTCGTACCGTGGGACTATTCTATTCCCGTACACACACGAGGTGAAAGAAAAAAAAAGAAATCCAGCAAAACAGGGAAGTAAAAAGAAATCGTAACGTTCAGAAATCAAGTCCCGAGGCATAAGAAACGGGCGCGAGGACTAGAGATTGAGCTTAAGACGTTTGCGCCGCCAGCAAAAAAACGAATTTATATCAAGGAGATGATATGTAAGGGGGAATATATTAAGTGGAATGAAGAAATTAAAGCAGAGGTCAAAAATGACTGTCTGAATATAAATCAGTTTGAAGGTGAAGTGACGAATAAGGTGAAGGCAGAAGAGGAAATTAAGTGTCCAGGTGAATGGAAGGGTAAAGTAGAATCATTGTTAAATAAATATTCAGAGTTGATAAGTTCAGAATCTAGAATTCCTACAGGTTACGAGCATAAGTTGGAAGTTGTTAATACAGAACCGTTCAATGCAAAATTATATCTTATTCCAGCGACGTACAAAGATAGAGTAAAAATAGAAATTAATCAAATGATAAAAGAAGGTATTACTGAGAAATCAAGTACACATTTTGTTAATTCATTAGTAGTTGTCAAGAAAAGTGATGATAGTATCAGGTTATGTTTGTATGCTAGGAAAATAAATCAGCGAACCAAACCACAATATAATTGTCCACCAACCATGGATAATATTTTGGCAATGTTAGGTAATAAGAAAATTTTTAGTAAGATAGATCTTAAAAATCCATTTTGACTAATTCCACTAGCAAGAGAATCGAGAGATACACGGGTTTTTCTGTAGAAGGGTATATATACCAATTAAAAGTGGTTCCTTTTGATTTGTCTTTAAGCACAGCTGCATTAGTTAAAGCTATGCTGAGTATTTTGGAACGTATAAAGAAGTTTGCATCCCGTTCGATTCGGGGTAAATTTTATATCAATTTAACACATCCATATAAAGAGGAGGATTAAAATAAGGAACTCAGTTGAATAGAATTAGTTAGGTTGTATAAATAATTTAAGTAGGAACAGCTAGGGGATAAGGACAGGGGAATAGTTATACAAAATTAGTTAGGTTTTGTACAAATGATTTAGATAGAATAAGTATAAATAGGAAAATAAAAATACAAAATTTTAGGATCAATATGGAATGTTTACGTTGGGTGCCAAAATGACATTGACTCAAAATTTTATATTTTAATTTGGGAAAAATGCTATGATAATATATATATATATATATATACAAGTATATATATTTTTATAAAAACTGATTACGGTTACTGAGGACCGAAGTATAAAAATTAAAAATTAAAAACTTGAATTGTATGCGACGTTTCGTGAAATTTATTCACATTATCACAGCTATAAAAAGAACAACTAAGTATAAATTAAAATTAGTTAAAAATACGTACCATAACACTTAAATAATTGAAAATAAATGACTAGACCTAAACGTTACAATCTAATTAAAAAGCGTGTTATAGATATTAACATAAAGATATGAATGACCAGTTGAGTGAGTATAAATTGTTGTTAGTGTAGAAAGGATATATAATATAAAATTTTCTAAATGTTAGTTAGCGGGGAATACACTTATGGCTATAGTTAGTATTATAAAGTTAACGGTAGGATGGTTATGCTAAATTTAAAATATTAATGTATATTGCAGACAGATTTTGGATATCCGTTTTTTGATTAATTGAATTTTTTTGTTTATATATAAAAAACATTTCTTTAAACAAACGGCGGGTAAGATCTTCTTCTACGGCTAAAACAGAAGTATTTTCGTAGTCAAATTCATGTTTTTTTGATTTATAATGAGCGACTAAAGCTATGGAGTCTTTATTATTGCGCGATGAATTTTTGCAATCGGATTTGTGGCCCCTGATTCTATTAATAAGTAATTGCTTGGTCTGACCTATGTACTGACAATCGCAGCCTGTACAAGGTATGCTGTAGATGACGTTTGGTGTTTCAAACTTTTGGCTTTTGTCTTTTATTTTTGAAAATAGGGTGCGGCCTGATTTTTTATAATAAGTGCTAATTTTAATATTGTCGGTGTTCAAAATGTTGTATAATTTTTGGGACAGTTTTGGGATAAAAGCTAGCTTGTGATATTGAAGTGTCTTATTTTTGTTAATGGAAACAGGAGGATTAGATTTCCAACATCGATTTAATAGATCGGTAGGGTATCCGTTGTTTTTGAAAAAAGTCATGTAAAAAGAATAGTCTTTTTGAGGAACTCTGCGTTGCACAGACGATGTATTTTTTGGACAACAGACTTTACGGTGTCTAGTTTTTGAGTCAAGCTGTGGCAGGATTTAAAATTTATAATTCTATTAGAATCCTGCATCTCCCATATTTGCGGAATTAGTGGTACATGTTCTAATTGAATCCATCATTGAGAAACTAGATTTCCCAATACCTATTCAACTAGTGTACGTTGACGATTTTTTTTTGTGCTTACCAAAGGACAAGATATATATGACACATACGGCATTTAATTCGTACCACAAAGACTTAAAGTTTACGATTGAAATTGAGTCCAATAAAAAACTACCATTTTTAGATTTACTACTCATAAGGCACGATAACCATATTATTACAGATATATATCAAAAACCCACAGCTTCTAATAGAATTATAAATATTAAATCCTGCCACAGCTTGACTCAAAAACTAGACACCGTAAAGTCTGTTGTCCAAAAAATACATCGTCTGTGCAACGCAGAGTTCCTCAAAAAGAACTATTCTTTTTACATGACTTTTTGAAAAACAACGGATACCCCACCGATCTATTAAATCGATGTTAGAAATCTAATCCTCCTGTTTCCATTAACAAAAATAAGACACTTCAATATCACAAGCTAGCTTTTGTCCCAAAACTGTCCCAAAAATTATCCAACATTTTGAACACCGACAATATTAAAATTAGCACTTATTATAAAAAAACAGGCCGTACTCTATTTTCAAAAATAAAAGACAAAAGCCAAAAGTTTGAAACACCAAACGTCATCTACAGCATACCTTGTACAGGCTGCGATGGTCAGTACATAGGTCAGACCAAGCAATTACTTATTAATAGAATCTGGGGCCACAAATCCGATTGCAAAAATTCATGGCGCAATAATAAAGACTCCATAGCTTTAGTCGCTTATTATAAATCAAAAAAACATGAATTTGACTACGAAAATACTTCTGTTTTAGCCGTAGAAGAAGATCTTACCCGCCGTTTGTTTAAAGAAATGTTTTTTATATATAAACAAAAAAATTCAATTAATCAAAAAACGGATATCCAAAATCTGTCTGCAATATACATTAATATTTTAAATTTAGCATAACCATCCTACCGTTAACTTTATAATACTAACTATAGCCATAAGTGTATTCCCCTAACTAACATTTAGAAAATTTTATATTATATATCCTTTCTACACTAACAACAATTTATACTCACTCAACTGGTCATTCATATCTTTATGTTAATATCTATAACACGCTTTTTAATTAGATTGTAACGTTTAGGTCTAGTCATTTATTTTCAATTATTTAAGTGTTATGGTACGTATTTTTAACTAATTTTAATTTATACTTAGTTGTTCTTTTTATAGCTGTGATAATGTGAATAAATTTCACGAAACGTCGCATACAATTCAAGTTTTTAATTTTTAATTTTTATACTTCGGTCCTCAGTAACCGTAATCAGTTTTTATAAAAATAAATATGCAGGACATGATACAATTCAATATCTATATATATATATATATATATATATATATATATATATACTGCTGTGATATACTCCCGTGAATGCGGGAACTGGGTCCCTTTCAACAAAAAAATTCTAGTCCCACCAATTGGGCGTCATAAACTGCTGTGATCCTGTTTTCGCCTCGGCTGCTCACCTAATTTTATAAACCTCCTCATTCATAAAATTAAACAACACATTCCTACCACAAACATCAACGTTAACTCTATTTACATCAATATTCAGAATACATTAAATTTTCAAATTAAATTTCAGCATAAAATTCAGTTTTAACAAGATTTCAAGATTAATTTTATTATCATTTTAATGTGCATCCAGAATTAAAGCCCTTGTTGGATGCCTACTAATTAATATAACAATATAAGCAGACCGGAGTCTGAGTATAAAGGGAGCATTTACCACCCCTTTACGTTAATTAACCAGGTTCGTCTAATTGAGCTCAAAGACATACCTAAAATTTCATCATAATCCAGAACATCAATACTAAATACCCCTTTCTACTTAAACAAGCAAATTTCATCTTAACATTAAAATTTTATGGTTTGTACAATTTCACTAATGTCCATTTAAAGTAAACCAATTATAAAGTAATTCAACACACACAAAAATGTCAAACAAAATAGTATAATTTACCTGAAGGGTACTGTCCTCGTAGCTTCAATGTACATCGTCCCTTTAGTTAATCACACCATTCCAACAGGATTATATTTACGGCTTCTAATTCTCAACGCTTTTAAAATTTTCTCCATCACCATTTATTTAAAGTTGTTTCTGGGCTTTTCCGGAACTCATCTGTGTATATCTGACCCTTGTTTCGTGGATCCAGACACGTATTTGAACCATTTAATTATTAACACCCCCGAAAAATAGCAAAGAAATTCATGCGTCTTTCACCAATATACGCCAAAACTGCCTACTTTTGTGTATACATTTGTCGTTGTAAATTTTGCTAATTGGTACAGTGATACTAAATTTTATTACCTTGTATCTAAGTGCACTGAAGTACATTCATGTTAGCACGTAAATAACAAACTATTTTGAATCACTAAAATATACGAGCAAACTTTAAATTATTTTATCAAACTAAAATGCACTGTTTAACATCTTCAATCAAGTCGCGGATGTAAGAGCTTTTAACGCATCGAATAGTCAAAAGTCTAAGAGAGAGCTTGTTTATATTCACCTCGGTATATATAGCAAAAGCCTGTCTGTCGGTCTGTTCCCCAAAACGGGTAATTCTAAAGAATTTCTCATTCTATGTTCCCAGTCCGTCGCTCGCGCATCGGTTTTACGAATTTTCACTCGCCCCATTTAAAACTCAGAAATTCACACGGCACGCAAACATGTCCGAGAAAAACTAATTAATTTTGTACAGAAATTGTTGTTTCTACCTCTGATATTTGCATCCTATTTTCAACCAATTGTGACCCTCGTGACGTTGCTTAAATCACGCCTTTTACTGTATGTGTCTTTGCTTGACGCATTTTCTCTTTCCTTTTCTAACCTGTTCGTATTGGTGCAAATTGATATTCTTTATTATCGATTATATTTTAGTCCATGTGGAGTGTGAAATAACCCACCTTTAGCATTTCTCGTAACTATTATGCGACGGTTTCTACAAGATTCTCTGAAACCATTTGTTATCTACAAAATTTTCGCCGTACGTGCTATTTAAACTACGCAGGTGTTCAAAATAATATTAATTCTCAGAGCTTTATTTTCTGGTATTATAATCTTGGATTTTCACAGACTTTTATGCTTATTATTAATAATGGTTTAATTAACTCCAATTAAAATTGACTTCTATCCTTTCATTTTTAGCGAATACAAGTTAAATATTAATTATTATGTGTACACTTTGTTTTACTACTGGTTACTTAAAATAGGGTTAATTAATATAAATTTTGCACGTAATTTCCATTTGTTTAGGAATAATTACATTACACGCAGAGCTTTTTTAATACTGTTTCTTTTGATATAAAGCGTCTTGTACATGATTTTAAATTTCTTATTTTTACTGAAACGACCGAATTTATTTATGCTTCATGGTTTTAATAAAGCGTATTATTTAATAGAATTCCTTATACACGGTGATTAAAATTATTTGATGTGATTATTTAATTTTCTACCCTGGTCTAAATATGAGTATTTTCCCCCTATTTGAATACAAATAATCCCACTTATTTGAATGCAAATATAAAGCATTTAGACAAAAATTACTAAAAAAATTGCTTATCTCTCTCTACCCTTATCTATCTAACTTACCTACTTTGTCTCCAATCCAAAAAATATTTACACCTATCCTGTATCCCTATCCTATTCCTAACTCTCACTTAATTTTATAAACTGAAATTATCCCTAACTTCATCCTACTTATCCATCTAATCCTATATACATCCTATATACCTATCCTATTTCTAACTTTTAACTAATCTTCACTATACTTTACTTCCCCCTACCTAATCCTATATGCCTATCCTACTCTTACTCTATTCCTAACTCTCCAGTAATCTACTATGAAATATCTACACTTAACCTATCTTATTTTCTTCCTACATTTAATCTTTTATTCTCATCCTAAACACCTATTTCTAATTATCTCCCATATTTATCCTATATCTAGCTCTATTTTCTATCAACACCTACTTTTACTCTTCTATATACACCTATGCTATCCCTTATTCTATTTAAATCTAACTCTCTTCTTGACCCTCCATGTCTTTCTTCTTACCATCCTAATACTCTTCATCCCTATCTCTCCCCCTTCTATATCTATACTTAACATCTCTATTATCTCACATACAATAAACTTATCATCCCTCTTATCCTGACTCTTAAATATTACTTCTTCTTCAGTCCCTACACTTGTCTGTTTCTCATTTATTGTTGTTTCCCTTTCTGCCGACAAACCAAACGATACTACTTTACAATTCTCGATTTTTCCCTCTACGGAAAATCCTATGTACCTTCTAGAATTCTTATGTAATGGAATCCGCCAGAATGAATCCCTTAAATCTACTAGATTAAAAACAAACTTGCCATCTTTACTTAATTTCGCCTTCACCTGCTCCTGATATGCTGCTTCTACCCCCACTAGTTCTGCATTTTCTTGTACTAAAGCTTGAACCTCTACTCTCCTATCCTCTGGACATCTTATTGTGTTGATCTGTTTACCTTCATCATCCTCTACCTCTACTACATTAATACTAAACCCCGTGTCATCCTCTGTGACTTCATAACTGCCCTTCCATGGCACTACCCTATCATTAATCCTTATTACCTTCCGTTCCATATCTATCAAAACCCCTAACTTCATCATGCAGTCAACACCTAAAATGCTCTGAAACTTCAGTCCAGGTACAATTACAAACTCCTGTTCACAGCTTAAACCTCCTATATCTATCCTAAGCACCACAACACTATTTACTACAGCAAACTTCTTTTATTTGGAGCTACTAAATGACTACGCTTTATAGGCATAATTCTATCACAAACCTTATCCCTAATTTTGCTGACAAATTCCTCCGATATTAAACTCGCCTCTGCCCCTGTATCAAGTAATACTTCTACATTATTCTCAAAAATTTCTAAATTAATAATTGTCAAACATAATTTTTCTACAGTTTCTGGCTCTACTTCCTCCTCAATTTTGAAAAATTCACGTGGATGTTCATATACATTTACACTGAAATCAAGTGGTCTGTCGCGTTCTAAAAATCCTGTCCAGGTCTGTTTTCCCTACTCGGTCCTGGTCTAGCCGTCACCTCAGCGTATGTCCTAGGCGTTTCCACTCGTTCCGTGTCTGTATTAGCTGTCCCGCTCATGTCTGGTGAACTATTCATTCTGGTAGGTCCCGGTCTCGGTGCAGGTCCCCTTCCTAAACTATTACTTCGAACGTATGGTCGTCGCTGTTCCCAATTCTGTCGCTGGTATCCGTAATTATTCCCCCTTCTAGCATAGTTGTCCCGTCTATTGTCAAACCTAACTGTGTTGATCTGTCTTTCCCTAATATCCCGAGGTCGTCCACTACTTACGTCGTCGTACCTCTGCAGGTATTCCAAAAACATTTCTCTGTCCACTATGTTCTGTAGTGCTACGTGTTGTCTTATTTCTGCCTCGAAGTGTCGTGATAAATACTTAATAATTTGTGGGTCCGTCAGTGGTGGGTTCAGTTGCTTAGCTATGCTATACTTGCGTATAGCATATTGCTCCCTACTTCCTGAAAATTCTCCCTTAAATTTCCCTGTGATTAAGTCGTCTCGTACCTGGTCTTGTCTGTGATCACTCCAGTAGTGCTTTAAAAATTTGTTTTCAAAGTCCTGATACGTGTCTATGTCCTGTCCTACTAAATTGTACCACGCTTCCGCATTGTCCATTAATAAAGCCTTTATCGTATTTAGTTTAGTCTGTTCGTCAAATAAATTTCCCACTAGATTTCTTACACTATTAATAAAAATTTGTGGATTTACCCTGTTATCGCCATAAAACTTCATGTGTTGGTCCAATGATACTCCACCTGTAGAAAATCTGGGACCATCCCCCGTTAAATTTGACATGTTGTATTTGATACTACTAACTTTGCGTTCTACCCTGCCTAACTGATCCCTACATGAGTCCGTCACTTCAGTCATTTTTACATTAATCTCTTCTTCACAGAACATGCGTACTTCGGACTTTAAATGTCCCATTTCCTGTCGAAGACCTGTAATATCACGCTCATTTTTTTCAACCCTATTTTCAACTTCCCCCAGTTTCACGGTAAGACTATCTTTAAATTCTGTAAATTCTTTAGTATTTTGTTCAATTTTCCCGCTTATCTGCTCTAATTTTTGGTTGGACTCCTCCCTCGCTAATCGCATTTCCTCTAACATTCTCATCATTAACTCATTTCCTTGATCCCCTGATTCCGTCCTCGACTGATCTCTACTGCCTCCAGCTTCTTCCATTTTCGAAATTTTCTCACACAATGCACTATCGTCACTTCCAATTTCCACTCCTTGACTCCTTAACCACTCCTTTCTCTGCATACGTTCAAATCACTCACACACACTCTAAAATACTCCTAAATTTATACACACACAAAAACTCTCTCTCTCAGATCGCCAGTTTCCTGGAATAAAATCACAAAAAATTTATTAGGAACTCGAGCCCTCACGTTGTGGTCGCCATATACTGCTGTGATATACTCCCGTGAATGCGGGAACTGGGTCCCTTTCAACAAAAAAATTCTAGTCCCACCAATTGGGCGTCATAAACTGCTGTGATCCTGTTTTCGCCTCGGCTGCTCACCTAATTTTATAAACCTCCTCATTCATAAAATTAAACAACACATTCCTACCACAAACATCAACGTTAACTCTATTTACATCAATATTCAGAATACATTAAATTTTCAAATTAAATTTCAGCATAAAATTCAGTTTTAACAAGAATTTCAAGATTAATTTTATTATCATTTTAATGTGCATCCAGAATTAAAGCCCTTGTTGGATGCCTACTAATTAATATAACAATATAAGCAGACCGGAGTCTGAGTATAAAGGAGCATTACCACCCTTTACGTTAATTAACCAGGTTCGTCTAATTGAGCTCAAAGACATACCTAAAATTTCATCATAATCCAGAACATCAATACTAAATACCCTTTCTACTTAAACAAGCAAATTTCATCTTAACATTAAAATTTTATGGTTAGTACAATTTCACTAATGTCCATTTAAAGTAAACCAATTATAAAGTAATTCAACACACACAAAATGTCAAACAAAATAGTATAATTTACCTGAAGGTTACTGTCCTCGTAGCTTCAATGTACATCGTCCCTTTAGTTAATCACACCATTCCAACAGGATTATATTTACGGCTTCTAATTCTCAACGCTTTTAAAATTTTCTCCATCACCATTTATTTAAAGTTGTTTCTGGGCTTTTCCGGAACTCATCTGTGTATATCTGACCCTTGTTTCGTGGATCCAGACACGTATTTGAACCATTTAATTATTAACACCCCGAAAATAACAAAGAAATTCATGCGTCTTTCACCAATATACGCCAAAACTGCCTACTTTTGTGTATACATTTGTCGTTGTAAATTTTGCTAATTGGTACAGTGATACTAAATTTTATTACCTTGTATCTAAGTGCACTGAAGTACATTCATGTTAGCACGTAAATAACAAACTATTTTGAATCACTAAAATATACGAGCAAACTTTAAATTATTTTATCAAACTAAAATGCGCTGTTTAACATCTTCAATCAAGTCGCGGATGTAAGAGCTTTTAACGCATCGAATAGTCAAAAGTCTAAGAGAGCTTGTTTATATTCACCTCGGTATATATAGCAAAAAGCCTGTCTGTCGGTCTGTTCCCCAAAACGGGTAATTCTAAAGAATTTCTCATTCTATGTTCCCAGTCCGTCGCTCGCGCATCGGTTTTTACGAATTTTTCACTCGCCCCATTTAAAACTCAGAAATTCACACACGGCACGCAAACATGTCCGAGAAAAACTAATTAATTTTGTACAGAAATTGTTGTTTCTACCTCTGATATTTGCATCCTATTTTCAACCAATTGTGACCCTCGTGACGTTGCTTAAATCACGCCTTTTACTATATGTGTCTTTGCTTGACGCATTTTCTCTTTCCTTTTCTAACCTGTTCGTATTGGTGCAAATTGATATTCTTTATTATCGATTATATTTTAGTCCATGTGGAGTGTGAAATAACCCACCTTTAGCATTTCTCGTAACTATTATGCGACGGTTTCTACAAGATTCTTTGAAACCATTTGTTATCTACAAAATTTTCGCCGTACGTGCTATTTAAACTACGCAGGTGTTCAAAATAATATTAACTCTCAGAGCTTTATTTTCTGGTATTATAATCTTGGATTTTCACAGACTCTTATGCTTATTATTAATAATGGTTTAATTAACTCCAATTAAAATTGACTTCTATCCTTTCATTTTTAGCGAATACAAGTTAAATATTAATTATTATGTGTACACTTTGTTTTACTACTGGTTACTTAAAATAGGGTTAATTAATATAAATTTTGCACGTAATTTCCATTTGTTTAGGAATAATTACATTACACGCAGAGCTTTTTTAATACTGTTTCTTTTGATATAAAGCGTCTTGTACATGATTTTAAATTTCTTATTTTTACTGAAACAACCGAATTTATTTATGCTTCATGGTTTTAATAAAGCGTATTATTTAATAGAATTCCTTATACACGGTGATTAAAATTATTTGATGTGATTATTTAATTTTCTACCCTGGTCTAAATATGAGTAATATATACATGTATATATATTTTAGATAGTTAGTTACATAAGGTAAGTTGATTAATACTATCGTATTACAGTGAAAAAGGTGAAATAATAACTTAGACTTTTATGTAAAGCCCAAATGATCATTTCAAATCGAGCTAGTAATTGAAAGATGGAAAATATAAGGTCTTGGACAAGACTTGAACCTTTATCTTGGTTTTGTCGGTACCATGCGTTTACCAATTACGCCACCGAGACCGATGACAACAATTGGAAAATTTACAAATTTAAATCGTGTACACAACTATACATAAATCTAACTTTCAATTACGTTTGGCATTTTTGTCAATCATATCTGACATTGTCAAGTTTTTGACTTGTGTTAGTTATGGACAGGAAGCTACGCTCAAAATTACGGCTATAAGCTAAGTATTAAATATATGAATATTTTAGATAGTTAATTACACAAGGTAAGTTGATAAATACTATCGTATTACAGTGAATAAGATGAAATAATAACTTAGATTTTTATGCAAAGCCCAAATGATTATTTCAAATCGAGCTAGTAATTGAAAGATAGAAAATACAAGGTCTTGGACAGAACTTGAACCTGTATCTTGGTTTTGCCGTAGCTTCCTGTCTATAACTAACATAAGTCAAAAACTTGACCATGTCAGATATGATTGACTAAAATGCCAAACGTAATTGAAAGTTAGATTTATGTATAGTTGTGTACACGATTTAAATTTGTAAATTTTCCAATTGTCGTCATCGGTCTCGGTGGCGTAATTGATAAACCCATGGTTCCGAGAAAACTAAGATACAGGTTCAAGTCCTGTCCAAAACCTTATATTTTCCATCTTTTAATTACTAGCTCGATTTGAAATAATGATTTGGGCATAAACGTCTAAGTTATTATTTCATCTTATTCACTGTAATATTTATATATAATGTTGTGATAAAGGGTTGTTTAGGGATGTATTGAGTGTAGTAACCATAAATTGCAATGGGAATCAGAAAACTGCAATTATTTAGCAGAAAAATAAGTAATTCGTACATTATGTAAATAGCAAGCATTTAACACCCTGTATATAGACCGTAAATAATTTTAAGTAATGCCAGTAAGCATATCTTTCAACAATAAAACGCGTACTCAGCAGAGGAATAATTGTACATGTAATTAAACTACGTTGGGAAGTGTTTGGCAAGTTTGTAAAAAAAATATCCACAAGAGTAGTTAAAACTTAACAATGGTTCATGCAATTACGCTGGAATGATAAACGCTTTGATAAGAAAACGCAGTTTTAGTGATGCATAAATACATAAGCGAAAACATCATTAGAGTTACATCATTTATTTTGTGCAATTATTTAAAAGGAGATATCTACACAAAACACGGACGTAAGTTGAAAGTCTGGCCGCGAGAATAAATGTTAAGGCAAGCAAAGATCGCAAATAAACACGATGACACGGAAATGCAAAGGAGTTGCATCAGAAAACAGCTTCAAAAATGCAGGGAATATTAAAGACAAAACCTGGTTAGTCGCGGCAATCTGCAAAACTGCTTGGAAACCCAACCCAGATGTAGTGGGAAAAGGCTATTTAACACACATCGGTGATAAGACGGGTCAGTCCACAACTGATGCACGTCGAAGCTACGACACTGTTAACCAGAAATGTACGTGTAAAATAAATAAAGTAAAATAGATCAAATTTAAGTTACTGTGAAAATAGTACAACAATTATGTTAAGCATATATGAATGGTTTTTGCAGTTTTTTTTAGAAAACGTGAGTAAAAATTGGGTAATTAATTTAAATTAAATATTTATAATCATATAGTGCTTCCAATTCGCTTCTGGTACAATTCTAGTTCTAATTGGATTCTAATCCGCGTCGGAAATAATTACAATTCTAATCGGATTCTGGTACAATTCGAATTGACTACTAATCAAATTCTAATTGGCTTCTGGTACAATTCTAATCTGCGTCAAAAGCATTTAAGGAAAAAAATTCAAAGCATATGCAGAGAAATATAAAATAAAAAAGCACGAGGTAATTTTTGGAAAACAAGGGGTAACTGTACTCAAATATTGGTTCAACTAAGCAAAGCATCGGTATACAATTAAAGACAGCAAGGGGGTGTTGATCCACAAAACGAAACAACATATCACAGGTCAGATCTACTTAATTTTAAGATATTTTTCAATTTAAATTTTAATACTGAATTTATTCAATTTATCCAAAACTTGTAAAGAAGTCAACAAGAAACATTGCATACGTTAAACTTACGTAATAAATCATAAAGAGGTCTAGAACTTCCAGATTTTTTTGTAAAAAGAGGTAGTTTTTGGTGACTTTAGTTTAAATTTAAAATATATAAATTTTGGGATAAATAATCCATATGATATTAATTGATTAAAGGGTGTATTTAAAGAATTTCAAAAATTTTAAATATTATTTCCTTTCATTATATGAATGTTGATTGACTTCGTTTATTAATTCAAACAGGTAATCATAAAGAGGTGAAAAAGAAAATTGATCGTCGTAATGTTGTGCACTCTGTGTAAATTAAAAAGGGCTAACCGTGGCATAATACTAAAAGTAAAAAATTAAATTTAGAGAACACAGAGCGGTGGCGTTAAGTAGAACGTACACTGTACACCGAGTACGGCGTTATCATATATATATATATAAATATATATATATATATATATATATATATATACATATATATATATATATATATATATATATATATATATATATATATATATTTCTCTGATTGGGTAGGCTTAGATAGGTGTAAATAGGCCAAGCATGTATTTGTAGGTGCCCTGTATATAAAAATTAATAATTTATTTAAAACGCTTCAATATAATTAGAGTGGGATAAAATTACATATTATAATGTAGGTTTAATTTGTTTGCGTTAATTTAGTAACAGGACAACAATTAAGATCGATGACAAGGTCCAAAATTGTGTACAAAGATTATTAGTATTAAAGCTTTTCAGTATAAAATCTATAATTTAAGCAACGTATATTTATTAAATACAGCATAAGCTAAAGCTTTTAACGAACGTTAAAGCAGTCGAAGATTTCATAGAACCGAAGTTGTAGTAAATAAACGATTCTTATAAAGCTAGTTTACGTTGAGGATATAATTCGAGGTAAAATATGTTAACGGAAAAACGAAAGGCTAACAGCAACAGTCTACGAGTGCAAAACAGATCGATAAAATTAGGAGACAGACGACACTTAATACGTAACAGAGGCAGATGAAAGATATCAGGTGTTTAAGTAACAAACATTTTCAAGCGCGTGTCAGACAAGTATACTTTAAAAACCAATAAGAGTGACGTAGATGCAACATGTTTGTGGATGGTTTTGATTTTTCAAGGCGCACATAAAAGAAGGGAGAATTAACCGTGAACAATATAGTAATAGAGGGGCTAGAAGCAGAACAAAAAACACGAGACAGAAAGAGATACCAGTAAGGCAGAAGTAACGTAGACACTTTAGGTAGTAAAGAAAGACAAAGCTGAGAAATGTTATTATGAGAGTGCAAGAGAGATATTTGAATGAACGCGCACACGAGAGGCATGATTGAATTTGTGCGGGGTGAACAGAAGGGTGAAAATTTAAGGAATATTTAGACGGTGGACACGATTAGACAGTTTTTCGCGGTAATGAAGTGCTTGTATTGACGATTTCTGAGTTTCGAAAGACCGTTGTGTTTACGTGTAAGTGGATTTTGAAGGATTGAGTGGTCTTTAGTCGTTTTACAAGGAATGGGGAAGAAAAATACAAGCAACTCAAGTAAGGCTGTGGTTATATAAGCGTTGCTGGAGGCGGCATGCTCTCTCTTATTCTCCAAGTCTACGGAAGAACATCCTAGTTTCAAATCACGTGACTAGTGCAGTCCGATTTACAATTTACAAATGTTTTGATGCATAAGTGGGCGCAACTTACTTGAAACGGAGTGAACTGTAGTAAATCATTATGGTAACACTTGAAGCAGGTTGACTTGTAAGTAGCAAATTATTTCCAAATTAAACGAGTGTTCATGTTGCACATTGATTGGAAGAGGAGGTGATGTTTGGACATGGTGCAGCAGTCCCGAGGAATTGTTCAGGATTTGGGGCAAACAACGAGTTTGAGATGGGATTGCTGTTCACAATGGAAAGCAACAACATGGAGTGATCCAGGTACGTGCAATCATTTTGGAAGGCATCTGCAGAGGCGGTAATCTGAAAGAAAAACACATTCTCCAGATAACGAATTGTTTTGTTGAAACTGTTGTGCTTGTGATGATTTATTTAAACTATTGGTGGTTTGAGTTTAATTTGGTGAAAATTTTTATGAACCGAGAATTAACTTTATTGACATATGTAAAGGACAATTTTTTTATTATAAAGCTGAGAGTGTAAATGCTTGTATAATATTTCACAGATGTAAGAGGTAAACAGGTCTTTTATATGATTAAGTGCAAAAATTTGGGCACACCTATAAAAAGTTTTATACTGAGCTCACCATAGACCAGGGGAAAATAAATTAAGGTTCTGGGGTAGGCCCATCTACTTTAAAATAAAACGATGAATGTAGATGAGCATAAATTCACGGGTATATTTGATTGATGGCTTTATGACCTAGTAAGGGTATGAAATGTTTAACGAGGATTAAATATTGTAAATATTGAGTTTGTGTGAATTTATTATTTATGTTGTCAGAATAAAAGGATTGTTTGTTTTTGTGGAATTATGTGTTTATTTTTCTTTATTATTAATTATAAAGGTTATTGAAAGAATGAGTAGCTGTGGTGAGTATCTCTAGAAAAGTAGTGAGCAGAGCTAGCCGTGGAATGTCAGTTTGGAAAGCATCTTCAAAAGGCACGCAACTAGAACACTTCGTAATCAAAGCTTAAAAATTTATTTAGGTAAAATTTAGCGGAGTTTTTCTAATTTTCAGCAAGTATTATAGCAACTCTATAGGGGCACAAAGTTTTAGGGCTTTTTTCCAGGAAGGCGGTGCATATTTATGACGCCCAATTTGTGGGGCACGAAGAAATCAATAAGGTTGAGTGAGAAGAGCAATATATATATATATATATATATATATATATATATATACATATATATACATATATATATATATATATATATATATATATATATATATATTGTCTGCTGTGTTTACTAGCACAAAACATGGGGCGTTTATAACCCCGCTTACTTACAATACGACTCACTTTGAATTTCCTACCAAGTATGTGTGTGTGTGTATGTGTGTGTGTCTGTGTGTGTTTGTATGTGTGTGTGTGTATGTGTGCGTGTGTGTGTGCGTGTGCGTGTGCGTGCGTGTTGGTGTGTGCGTTCGTGCGTGCACGCATGCCTGTGTTTATAGCTTGTATCAAGGATGTGGGTGATCATATGAATAGATACATCAAAAATTAGTTTCATTAGGAAACTGCAATTCTGTAAGACACAAATTTACTATTAAAAGGTCCACTTAGATTATAGGGTCTATTTACCATAGAGAAGCAGATTAACTATTTTATATTACGAATAGGTCTTTATAACTATTTCACATTAATAAAACATTTAATAAATAAATATATGAACATCAATGTGAAATGGTTGTAATGAACCCTTAATCATATAAAATAGCTACCACGTTTCACTGTAGTAAATGTATTCTACAATCCTAATTAAACGTTTTAATAACAAATTTGTAATTCACACTTGCAGTTTCCTGATGAAGAACATAATTTTTATGGAACTTAATCTGAATAAAAATATTTTTTATATTTTTGTTTGCCCGTATAGGCTACATGCTGGACATCAATTTAACAAATATTCTACTAATTTATATATATATTACTCATATTTAGACCAGGGTAGAAAATTAAATAATCACATCAAATAATTTTAATCACCGTGTAGAAGCTTTGGGAAAAGGAACGCGTTATTAAAAAACCGTGAAGCATAAAAATTCATTCGTTTCATTAAAAATAAGGGAGTTAAATTATGTACAAGACGTTTGCTATAAAAAAAAGGAAGCAGTATTAAAAAGCTCTACGTGTAATTTAATTATTCCTAGTAAAGAAACAAATAGAAATTACGTGCAAAATTTATATTAATTAACTCAATTTTAAGTAACCGGTATTAAACAAAATGTACAGCTAATAATTAATATTTGATTAGGAGTCACTAAAAATTAAAGGGTATTATTTTAATTGGAGTTAATTGAACCATTAGTAACATATAATATCTATAAAAACTTGTAAAAACCCAATAAAATGCAAATCGTAGAAGTGTTATTTAGAAGTATTATGTTTGAACACCTGCGTATTTTTAAAAGGCTCATTCTGCGTAAATTTGGCAGATAACAAATGGTTACAGAGAATCTTGGAGAAACCGTAGCTTAATAGTTACGAGAAATGCTAAAGGTGGGTTATTTCACAGTCCACATGGACTGAAATAATCGATAATAAAGAATATCAATTTGCACCAATAAGAACAGGGTAGATAGAGACAGATAATATGCGCAAGACCGAGACACATATAGTAAAAGGCGTGAGTGGAGCAACGTCACTGGGTTGCGATTGGTTGAAAATAAGAGGCAAATTTGAGAGGTAGAAATAACATTTCTGTATAAAAATTAATTAGTTATTTCCAGACGTTGCGAGCCGTGTCGAAATTTCTGAGATTTAACTGATGCGAGTGCAAATTTCGTAAAAATCGCATGCCGGGCTGCGGAATGGGAACCTAGCATGCGAAATTCTGAAGAATTGTCCGTTTTGGGGACAAGACCGACAGACAGGCTAACCGCTATATATACCCAGGTTAATATGAAGAAGCTCTCTTAGATTTTCGACTTGATTCAATGCGTTAAACAGTGCTTTTTAGTTTTCCGAGTTTGATAGAATAATTTAAACAGTTTGCTCGTATATTTTGGTGATTTAAAACAGTTTGTTCTTTACGTGTTACAATGAATGTAATTTAGTGCACTTAGAAAAGAAGATACAAGGTAATAAAGTTTAGTATCACTGTACCAATTAGTCCAATTTGCAACGACAAATGAATACACAAAAGTAGGCAGTTTTGGCGTATATTTGTGAAAGAAGTATGAATTTCTTTGCTATTTTTCGGGGGGTGTTAATAATTAAATGGTTCATAAACGTGTCTGGATCCACAAAACAAGGTTCAGATATACACAGATGAGTTCCGGAAAAGCCCTGAAACAACTTTAGATGAATGGTGGTGGAGAAAATTTTAAAAGCGTTGAGAATCAGAAGCCGTAAATATATCCCAGTTGGAATGGTGTGATTAACAAAAGGGACGATGTACATTGAAGCTACGAGTGCAGTAACCTTCAGGTAAATTATACTATTTTGTTTGAACTTTGATGTTTTCGTGTGTGTTGAATAACTTTATAATTTATTTACTTAAAATGGACAGTAATGAAGTTGTACTAAAAACAAATTTTTAATTTTAAGGTGAAATTTTCTTGTTTAAGTCGAAAGGAGTATTTAGTATTTATGTTCTTGATGAAAATTTGGGTATGTCTTTGAGCTCAATTAGACGAACCTGGTTAATTAACGTAAAGGGTGGTAGATGCTCCTTTGTACTCAGACTCAGGTCTGCATATATTGTTATATTAATTAGTAGGCATCCTACAAGGACTTTAATTTTGGATGCACATTAAAATGATAACAAATTTAAATCTTGAAATTTTCTGATACTGAAATTTATGCTGAATTTTTAATTTTGAAATTTTAATGTATTGTGAATATTGATGTAAATAGAGTTAACGTTGATGTTTGTGGTAGGAATGTGTTTGTTTTTTTTTATGAATGAGGATGAAGGTTTATCTAGGGGAGCAGCCGAGGCGATGAACAGAAGAAAGTCAACGGACCAGTTAAGTTAATAGCTTTTTGTAGGTATCACAGCATTCTTTGACGCACAATCTGTGGGGCTCGATTCCAAAACCGTAGTTCCCGGATTTTGGAGGTATCACAGCAATATATATATATATATATATATATATATATATATATATATTGTAGTGGATTTTTTAAAGGGTTAAATTTGGGTATAAACAATGCAATTTCAAACATCCTGTATACAGGAAACAACCATAATTTACGTGCGAAATTTATTTCATGTATTTAGTTTAAAGTAACAAATAATACCATAATTTTATAATTAGGGATTAAAAATTCGTAGGTGCGTAAAGAAAATAAATAGTATAAGCCAATAGAAATTATTAATTAATTTAATTCAGTTTAATTCAAAGGGTTATAAAGTCAGAAAACGCATCAAAGCATGAAAAATCGATAATTCCAAGGCGAAACGCTTTACCAACAAACAAACAGAAGTCGAATATAGGAAATACCTTGAAACGTAAACTCCTAGAAATGTTATTTTAAAACGAACGTTAATTGAACACCTACATCTTTTGAAAGGTCCACTTCTGTGTATTTTTGGAGCATAACAAGCAAGTTTCAAAGAATATTGGTCAACCGACAGTCGCAAAGTACGTATACAACTCCACGTGGGGTAGATATCACGCGGACAGTAATATCGATTTTCTACCACTTAAGCAAGGTTAGAAGGAAACATCCAATATGCATAAGAGAGGAATAGAGTTAATACAGGCGGGGTTTTAAGACGTCACTGAAATATATCATTGGTCTAAATAGTTAGTATTACAACAGATGAACACGGGACAGATGAATGCTGGTTTTTTGGAAAATAGCGTAGCGACGAGCTAAATTTCGGGAAGTTTGAAAACGGTTATTCAAAATTTGAAGAAAGAGTGAGTTCAATTAAATATTTCTCGTTAAGAGGGTTTGGAGAGGTGACACTTTGAATCCTATAAATATGAAAGGGCAATTGTTAAGTTTCTCTCTGACTTCCTTAATTTGCATCGCTTACGACGTACAAAAATCTACTAACGCGCTTGTAAGTATTAAAATTTATAAATTAAATAGTACAGTGTTAGATGGTTGTGGGCTTATACTTTGAACGCGGATAGTGTCGAGTTTATTTATATTTAACTAAGGTACAACGTATACTGTAACAAGCTCGTAACGTAAAGTAAATTAAATTATGCGATAATAACAAGTGTACTATACTTGGATTTGGTTATTGAGATGGACTTTGAACGAGTAGCATGCAGCGCAACGTAGATGGTGTTCATCTATAAACAGCTGGAGGCGGCAAGCAGCGCATAATCACGAGACTGAGGGTTCAGGAACATAATACATCGTCAACATATATATATATATATATATATATATATATATATATTGCCGTGTACCCTAGTAAGAATTGTACTTTCTCAAAACACATTCGAGGATTTTATTTATTTTTCAAAAGACGTCATAAATTTCAAACAAAATAATATAATTTCTTACTCAGATTCCTCTCTTCATCACCTTAATTCTTCAACCGCTTTCCTGGCTAGCTCAGTCGGACCTCCTCTTGGATACCTAGATTCACTATCATACTCTTTATCGCTCACGCACACTCCCAATACAACTACAAAATAATACAACAATCATCCAATATTTATTTACCACAATTGTAAATAAAACTTCAAGATTATTTACATTTCGGTGCTCAAGTTACACCTCAATAAATTCTATTTTTGTAAAGTCCAGTATTTTAACTAGAAATATTAAATACATTGACTGTAACCGGAGTAAATGGGCCCTTACTAATACCTTATTTTTCTTTATTTATAATTGGTTTTAATTAGTACACTCTGGAGTATAGTGAACTCATGATAACCCAGTTAATTATGAATAATGTATGCTTTTTATTTTGCATACTCTTACTGCAAACAAAAAAAAACCCATGTACTCGTAACAATAAAAATTTAAATTCCTGATGGAACGTTAATAAGCTTTGTACACCTATAGATTTCTATTTAAATACCATACTAAAAGTTAGTTATACGTATTATTTTCAATACGCAAAATAATGCAAAATACCTTCATAGTTTACTTCTCACACATCACAACAATTTTTATAGTTTATAAAAACAACAAATTCTAAAGCGTTACCTGGAATTTCTTGAAGATCCCTAGTCGTTGACGAGGCGTTAAGTTGTTTTCGCTCTCGGTTTCGTGGTTCTGCTCTGCTGGCCGCTTCTAGTTATTTGTAGATGAACACCATCTAAGTTGTGCTGCATGCTCTGCTTTCACAATGCATCCAAATCGAAATCCAAATTTATTACACTTCTTTCATAATTGCGTACTTTAGTTTAATTTAATTTAATTTACGTTTCATTACTTCACTTCACGAGCTTGTTTAAAATAAATGTTGCACCTCTATAAAATTTAGGCTCGACACTATTCGCGATTCAAAATTATGAGGTCAACACTGTACTATTTAATTTAAAATAATTTTATATACTTACAAGCTCGTGGTAAATTTCTGTTCGGGGTCTGAAGCGATGAAAGTACTAAGAGAACGAAGTTAAAAAGAGAACCATGCTAATTCTTTTAGAGTATTTATATAATTTCAATGTAACCTCTCCATACCCTCCTAACGCGAAACATTTAATTTAAACTAATACGTTCTTAAAATTTTGGTTCAACCGTTTTCGAAATCTTCGAAATTTAACTCGTCGTTATTATATTTTCCGAAAAATTAACATTCAATATTCTCGTGTTTGTCTGTTATACTACTAACTATATAGACCAATAAAATATTCAATGACGTCTTGAAACCCCGCCTGTATTAACGCTATTCCTCTCTTATGCATACTCTATGTTTCCTCTAACCTTGTTTGAGTGGTAGAAATCGATATTACTGTCCGCGGTTCAAACTAACCCATGTGGACTGAATACGTGCGTTTTGAAATGCACTGCTATTATGCCTGTCTCATTCCGACGTATTTCATTGATCGTCTATCCTTTCTGCGCTTTAAGGAAACTTTTAGTTAACATTTACGCGAACCGTCCGACCGTTTACCCGATATACTTTGAATTCTGTCTTTTATCTACACAAATAAGGGGAACCTGATATTTCCAAAACCTGCAGGTGTTCAATTAACAAACGTTTTAACACAACATTTCTAAGAGTTGGTTTTTCAAGGTATTTTATATTCAACGGCTGTTCGTTTGTTAGCAAGGCGTTTCACCTTGGTATTATCAATTTTTCAAGCTCTTATGCGTATTAAACTTAATAACCCTTTGAATTAAACTCAATTACATTAATTAATAATTTGCATTGGCTTCTCTAATTTATTTTCTTTACGGACCTAACTAAATTTTAATCACTATTTGTAAAATTATGGTAATACTTGTTACTTTAAAATGAACTAAATGAAATAAATTTCGCACGTAAATTCTGGTTGTTTTCTCTATACAGGGTGTTTAAAATTGCTTTGTTTATACTTAAATTTAGCCCTTTAAAATCACTACAATATATATATATATATATATATATATATATATATATATATGTATTGCTATGTTAATAGGGTCATTTAGGAGCAGATAGAATCAAAAGTATGGTGCGCTTCATGCAAACATTATGAGGGTTCAGAAAACTAGACATTTTTACGAAGAAAATGAGAAATTTAACGATTAGGCATGAAAGAAAGTGCCAATGCCCTGTATATAAACTATAGTTATAATTATTTTAACAAATGAAAAATACTCTAGAAGAATTAATTAAATAAACAACTTGACTAGTCATAAAAGGACGTGAACGGAAACTGCATTACAAAACGCGTGTGTAATGCATCATCATTACACTAAGAATCTCATTTAAACAAACAGGTTTGAAAATGCGTAAGATAAAAAACGCATATAATTTAATACATAAATTAAAGTAAGGCTACATGACCAGAAAGGTAAAATCCAACATCTTGATAGATTAGAAATAATTACGGCATGGTGATAAAAGCAAAGTTCATCAAATTTACTGTACAAACAAGACATACGTGACCAAGTAAAGTGAATATCCAAGAGAACCAATGTTAATAACTTCTAGTCTTACGTGCAGGAAATAGCGCATCAATTTTGTTTATACATAAAAAAATTCGTAAAAGTGCCCAAAATCTTGTATGTAAGAATCACGTACAAAGCTTTAATCGTTGAACTATGCGCTTGTCAACAGATAGGCGTTCCTTTTAAATACGGCAGGGTTTGTAAACAAATGAATTTAACTTGAGTGAAGGCATGGTTCACATCAACTGAAAGAATATATTTACGTGAAAGAATTAGAAGTGATTTTATAGTTAATAAATTATATAATGGGGATAATGCATAATTAAATAAGGTTGGTCGTTTAATACTTAAAAACGTTAGTAACAAGAGGTTGTTTTTAAATAGTTTCTAAGTTTTACATTAACAAAAGGACTCTAAATAATTACTGGATCCTACTTGGATGTGCAACCAAACAATCTCTGGATCAACTAGGAGAATTGAAACAAGAATATTAAAACAATCTCTGGATCAACATGGAAAAATTATATAAGAATATGCAAACAGTATCTAAACAAGTATACTGGACCGAACCTGGAGCATTTAAATCAATAAGCTGAAGCTGAAACGACGAATCGTTGGAGCAGACACTGGTCTGAATTGGGGCAACGAGAGACGCCGAAAAGGGACAACAGGTTAGCCATTCCAAATATTTTGTTGCATTTTTATTTCTGAATACTTTTAAATATTGCGTTCATGAGAATTTTATGTAAGGGTTATCAAAAATCGTTTTAGCACACGTTATAATTTACGTAAAGAATTGTGAAAGACTGATGAACGTTCATAGGGCTTCACGTAATAAGAATAAGGGTGATGTTTGCTGGCTTTGTGTTTATTTAAAGAGAATTATAATTATTGAGAGAAATTAATTCAATTATTTAAAAGAGGCTCGATTCAAAGAGATCATAAACACTTTGTACATATTGAGAATATTATAGTAATTGTCCTTAATTGTGTTTTGCTTAGAAGGCCTAGGGAGTAGAGGTAAAAGAAAAAATCAAAATTCTTTGTTATCGTATTGTCGCAAGTTTCGTGTGTTAAAACTGAGCTAGCCGAGGTATATATATATATATATATATATATATATATATATATTATATATTAGTACAATATCTGTTAAATTGATATCCAACATGTAGCCTATATAAAAATATTTTTATTCAGATTAAGTTCCATAAAAATTATGTTCTTCATTCGGAAACTGCAATTGTGTGAATTACAAATTTATTATTAAAACGTTTAATTAGGATTGTAGAATACATTTACTTGCTATTTGTTTTTGTTCATGTTCTATAAGCATGTGTGCATTACTATTCAGCTCATCCTCGTATATAAATTAAGAAGTGTAAATTATTTGAAGTAATGGGTAGTGCTGTAGATATTATTTGCATTGATATAGACTTCAGCGTCTTAAAATTGAAATTTAATTAGACATAAATAGTAAATTGCTTAGGCTTTAATTAACGAACTTGTTTGTTGTCTATGTATTTTACCTCAAGAAGGCATTACTAAAAAGCATTTCACAATAATTGAATTGAGTGCGTTATATCAACGTCTTTTAGGCAAAAAAGGTAAAAATAAAATACATGGCGTGAAGAGTCGTGCATAGACTGTACAGATAAAAATCGACTGTTATATAGTTACAGCACAAACGTAGGTAAATGAATATCCAAAAATTTGAATGTACATTGGTGTGATTAATTTACAAAATATATTAAAAATTAAACAATTCTTTAAAAGATATCTTGATATTTATAAACATGACAAGCTATTAACATACTTAAATCTGCAGATGGTGCGAAATTAGTTCCAGAAAAGAAAAATAAAAAACCACGAATTACTCACCAAATTAGTAATTATTGTTTAGACAACTATTGTGCAAAAAGAGTGCAAATAATACTAAAACTGGAACAAAAATTGAAAACGAGAAAAAAAGTAAAAGTAAAATAGAATGGGCATAAGAGCTATAAAATAATAGGAATTGCTATATGAGACCGTGCTTAACAAAAAATGTTTGAACGAGGCATTCAGCAAAATAGACGAAAATAGCTTAAAACATGAAGGAGACACGTCGGTGAATGGACATGAAATATGCCGGAAATGAATTCAATATAAATTTATAAGGAAACTTTTGAAACATAGTAGAAGATTTCTTGAGATTTAAATGACGAGAGTGTAAAGAAGGAATGTAGAAATGGACTTAGTTTAGAATATTTATGTAATGACGGGTAATGTAGGATGTAGGTATTTGGATGTAATGTGTACTTACCTGTGACTAGAAAGGGTCAGACATGTACATTTAATTAGCTTTCTGATTGGAAATCAACAACGATAATTGTTACACCTAATGTTTTTCTTTAGATTGACCCTTTTTTACAGCCAACCTTCCTTGCTGGTTGTACTATGCACTCGTATGGTATGTTACTGTTAAGGTAGAGATTCTAAAATTTGAGAATACTTCACGGAAGAGAAACGTAGTATCTGAGAGATTTATACCTAGTTTTAAACTACTGAGTTTATTACAAGATTTATATTTCTGGCTGTTCTATAAAATGCGATGCAGTTTCAAAATTTCCCTTAGGATTTGGAACAATTATATTATATACGGTGGAAACAGTTTCAATCACAGAATCTGACCACTGTAAAATTGCACTTGTTTATATATAGAGTACTGTTTTACTACAAAAAAGTTTGTATATCCACTTTAAATTCTTTCTTCTATTTTAACCATGGCTGACTTTATACTGCATATATACAAAATGCGAAACAAAAAATATTATTTTAGCAGCAGAATAATTATGTCAATGTTCGCAAAGCACTTTCACATTTGTTAAACCTTTCTCTAACTCCACCTCCCCCTCTCTCACTGTGTTTCTGTTTCTTTCTCTCATTCTCTCTCTTTATTTTTTTCTTCCTCTTTCTTTATTTCTCTCTCTCTTCCTTTATCTCTCTCTTCCTCTCCCTCTTTGTTGTTAGTATATCATCACACTTAGCTCAAATAATAAATTTACGCACACACGCACTCACACACGGGCACGCCCACACATAATGGTGCCGTAACTAGCTTTGTGCGACGATAAAGTAGGAAACCTATTTTTCTTACTAGCACTACACTAAGCCATAATAGCGTACTGTTAAACATTTCTATGCTATGTAGCGAAAAAAGGTCATCAGCATCATATTGTAATAATACGGTACCGCAAACATGAGAAAATGTGGAGAATTTGTTGGAAAAGCTCGATTTATGTAAATATCCATTTTCATAAAATATTTGTTAAAACACTCAGTATATTAAATTTTAAATGCATAAACCCGTGATTAAAAAAATTTCATTCTTGATGGCAAAGAAATAATGTTTTAGAAAAGAATAATAATATATTTTGCACATGAGGACGTTTTTTCAAAGAGTTTCATCTACATTTTGTTACAAAATACTCAATGAGGTAATTATTATAAAAGGTTTGATGTGATCGTGTTTATGTTCAAAGGAAAACAAATAGTTTCGGAAAATTATAACACGTTAAATGTCAGCTTATATAAAGTGCGTATAATACTTAACTACGTTTTCCTCTTTACACCAAACACGTCGGTATTTAAATGTATCCATTTTAAGTATCAATTCGTGTTCAAAGCAACAAGTAAAATATATTTCAATTAAAAATAACTTAAAAACGCGTTCATTGACTATTCTAGAATAATGAGGTACTCAAATAGAACATGAGGTTGCATCATTAATGAAATACCATAGAATAGTCGAAGTTATTAAATAATGAATGTGAACGTACATCCAATTAAGACGAGAAAAATAAGATTAATTGAAGTCATAAAATTTGTGTGTTAATAACATAACACGTAAGTAAATGGAACTAATTAGTAGCCTCAGCTTATTAAAACGACAGATTTCCGAATGCTGTACCACATCTTCGGAAAAATCCAATGAGAACATAGAAACGACGACTAGCGTTTGCTAGATTATTCTAGATGCGTGGCGTAGCACGAAGACTCGACTATATGACCCAATTAAAAGCAGATCAAAGAGGCAGTTGATGTGCAGTAGATGAGTTGCTATTAAACCCTCATGATGCCGTCAATCCAATGATAGTATATCACGTAGTAAAATATTGCAGCTTTAGTAGTTAAAATTAATTTATTTAAATAGCAAAGAGAAAGTGTTTCTAAATGTACAGAAATATATGAGATTAATTGGAAGTACGGAAAATGAAATAATGATCGACTGCGGCAAAATAAAACTTTAATTTAAGTATAGGCGTATACGGATTTAGAATGCAATTTTCATGTTTAATGCTATTTAATGGAGAAGTTTTCACAATTTGGACATGGATGGATGATCACGTGACAAACAGAAATAAGATCAACGACCTGCATGATTTACACGGTAAAATAAAAATTATTTTGTTTTAAAATTTAAAACGGACATTTCTATTTAATAAGCATAATTTGTTTGCTAACATTTTAAATTAAATTAGAGCGTCTACAAGCTGATAATTAGATTTGCAGGAGGGTGACAAACCATCGGTGGGTTTTGGCATTATACAAAGAAATTTATTAAACCTAACTGATCAGATACGTTTAAAATTCGATTTTAAAAGCATCATACAAAAAAAAATTATTAAACCTAACTTATCAGATACGTTTAAAATCCGATTTTAAAGGGGTGAACATTGAGTTATCTATCTTATTTTGACAGATTTTGTACATAATAAGATTTAATTAAGGAGTTAATTGGAGAATGAAATTAAGATTTGAGTGTACATCATGTTTATAAAAGGGACTTTAGACTCTAGTTGTACTATAAACGAATGACTACTCAAAAATTCTATCTTTGTTAGATTTAGGATATTGTTTGTAAAGCAAAGCAGTTTTAGCAATTCTTGTACTCTACTTTTAGCTTTTAATATTTGTGTGGAGGTGTTTTTTTACAGGTTATATTTAAGATGTCGTTTGTTAGAGAAGAGTTGTTGTGGATGTAGTAAGTGTTGTTTGAAAGATTGTTTCTTAAAAGATATTTCGTGTTATTATAAGTTTGATGTCTTATTCTAGTGGTTCTATTTCAACTGAGTTAACAAAGATGATTAGGGCAACAGTTTCATTAACCACTTTAGTCTACAGAATCTTTTATCGATACTCAAACTGAGGCTTATTTAGAATTAGTTTCAGTCCACGGCACTTTTATTGGGTACCAACCTGGGGCTCATTTTGAATCAGTTACAGACAACAGTAATATATTTTACAGTTTTATATAAAATAATATTAATAACACATACGTACAAGACAAACATACACGAACAAAAACACATACAACCTACACACACACGAACACACATACACACAATCATACATTCTGTCAATTTAGAAACAGCACTAAAATATTTGACATTTTAGTATTTTTATGAATTATGCAATTTTACAATTTCAGAAAGCAATAAAATCTATAACTTTATTTACAAATGTTAATTAATTTAGATATCAATTTCGATAATCATAATTTGTAAGTTATATTTATTTGATGCTAACTTTAGCCTAGTTGAATCTATTTTGGAAAACCCTGTGATCAAAAATAAAAGATAATTTTGACAGTTTGAAAAAAGTATACCTTTAATTTTTGCCAGCTGACCTTGAGTCCAAAATTTAAGAATATTAATTGTATATATTGCCGTGAATATTTGGGTACAGCCGTCCTGATCAATAAAAGGATACAATGGAAGCTTTCCTAGCAAAAAATGTGAATTCTTACCTTACTGTGCCTGTCTTTTCTAGCTCAGTAACAAATATGGTGTGGATTTTATCAAAATGAAATGAAACGAAAAAATCTCTAGAAACGTTTATAAACAATCCTCGATAGATTTAAAAACATATTTCTTTTACACACATTATTTAAGAAATCTACTCACACACAAATATAAATAACGCTTATAAATGCAATTTACAGTATAGGTTTAGAAAGAAACCATATTGTTTCAGAAGAAAAGGAGTGAACTGTATTTTAGGGGTGAGTAGTAGAGGTGTAAACATTGATAATAATATGCACGATAAAAAGTCACTCACCAAAACTGTTGCACTGAAGTTCTATCTATTGTGATACACCACTGGAACGTCATACGGTATTGTTTTTGAGTAGCACTAACCTGCGTTTATGAATAACATTAACCTGAAATCCACAAGAGTAGATAGAGGAGGAGTCAGAGGAATATAAGTAAGATATGCAAAAATATTAATATACAAATTAATTGTGAGAGTGATCGCGAACGTCTGTCGAACTAACAAATACGCTAACCGAGCGATATGATCGCACAACTCCGTGGATATGCGCGCTGAACCGGGAGCGGCGCAAACATACCGCTCACCTAAAATTAAAGAATTTTAGGAACGTGAAAAGAGGGGTATTTAAATAATATAAAGGGGAATAATGATAGTTAGGCATTTCCTCATAACTAAGGGAACAGTTATCCGCCGTTTCTCGGGTTTACAAGAGGAGGCGGAAGAACATAGTAAAAATTAAACTAAATAATGGAAATTAAAGAAAAGAAAAAATTAAATTAAATTTAATGTAGGGGGAGAGGAAGAAATTTATTTACCAGACAAATAAAATTACCGGTGGTGGTCTTAATCGAAGCCACGCGAACGATTCCGTCACGGCTTGGAAATAATTTGGCAACCCGTCCAAGAGACCAAGCTAAAGGGCTGTATTGATTCCTGTAATACAAACTAAATCACCAATTCCTAAATCATCTGAAGAACGATTCTATTTGTTTCGCTGAATGAGGGTATGTAAATACTCTTTAGACCAGCGTCGTCAAAATAACTGAGTAAATTGGCAAAGACGGTGCCACCAAGAACGCAGGTTAAGAGATTCATCAAATGCAACTTCGGGAAGACTTAAAATTGGACTGTCAATAAAAAAGTGTTCTGGAGTAAGATAGTTCTTCAAAACTGAGCTTTCGAGAGTACGTGTTAAGAGCAGTTTAGCTTATTTTAAACCAGACTCCCAAATGTCGCCAAAATTTAGGGCATAAATAGGGTTAAAAATTCATCTGAATTGACGCGAGGCTAAGGTAGACAACAAATCGTCCTGATGATCACTTAAAAACCGAGCGCTTTCTTCAATTATACGTGATGCGCCTAGGAAATTTCTGCCACAATCAGAATAAACAGAGAGGTAGACCGCGGCGAGAAACGAATCGGGTAAAACATGCCATAAATGCATCAGCGGAAAACTCTGGTACAAGCTCTAAATGAACGGCTTTAGTTGATGAACAAACATAAATACATAAGTAACCTTTGAGAATAAGTGCATCCCGACCAGTAAAAGACTTCAGAGGGAAGGGGCCTGCAAAATCAACACCGACATAAATAAATGTACAGGTAATGCGTACGCGCGAGGGAAGTAAATTAGCTGTAATAGGTTGAGGAAGTTTAGTGATTAAACGAAAACGAGGTAAACAGTTATGATTACGGAGCCTTACCAAAGATCTAGCGCCAACGATCCAATATTGTCTAGAAATGAGAGCTTGCGTAGTGAAAGGGAGAATGTAGCGATTAAACGTGATAATGATAACATATGGGAAAACATAAATGAGCCGACTTGGTCAATAGCAAGGGGTGTTTACTTTTATAAGACAGCAAGGAATGTCGAAGGCGACCGCCCACCTTAACGAGGCCATGGGGGTTAAGAAACGGTAATAGCTTACGCATGTAACAAAGTAGAAGTTGGCCACTTTGTAATAATTTAATTTCTGAACCGAAGTACTGTTGCTGAACAAGTTTAACACATGCCTCTAAAGCAGCCAATTATTAGTGAAGCGGTATATGTATGTGAGGCGGCTCCGTGGCGTAGTTGGTATGCATGTGACTACTATGCTCAAGGTCCCGGGTTCAAATCCCGACACGGTCCGCTTGAAAAATGTTAGGCAAGCATTTTTCACAAAAATACGCCCTCGTTCGGATGAGAGGTAAAATGGAGGTCCCGTGTGTGAGTGTTGTCACGCACGTTAAAGAGCAGCAGATATCATCAAGGGTGTCATCTCAGTCGAGCTGCAGCAACTATAGCCGTTGCAGAAAACACTTAACTCCAAAAATAATAGGTGATTGATAATCACCCTAGCGGATCAAAAGTACGTGCCATATATGAAAAAACATTTCGTTTGATAAAAGGTCCTTTAAAAGGAAGGGTGTGGTAGGTGAAAATATCTAGAGCGGGGTCCCATACTAAACCCAAAATTTTAATACCACTAGCATTAGCAGAGAAGTATAATGAGGTTTCTAAATCAATTTCTTCAAAATCCTTTAGAACTTTGGTCAAACTGCTGAATCATTTACGAAGTCGAAATTGCCCGAGCGACAAGAGGTTGTTTAATTCAGTTTGGTGTTGTTTGGCAACATCAATAGGATTTGCGCCAGAATTTATGGCGTCCATACATGTATTATTTAATAAGGCACGGGATACCATAGGGTAAGAAGACCCTTCATCTGTAACTAACTGCTGGAGAACACGCTTCGCAACGAAAGACTGGGGTGAAACACCATAAGTGAGGGTTTTGAGTTCATACTTACGCACAGACGTCTCGGAAGAAGGACGTCAAAATATGTATTGAAATTTGCAATATCTTTGATCTACCAAAATTTGACGGTACATCATTCAAATATCAGCACATACTGCAACAGCATGTGAACGAAATGCGAATTTTTTTTCAGGTAGCCCCTTTTGCAATTTAGAACCCGCATACAAACGTTCATTCAAGGAGACACAAGAATAATCAGGGGCGGATCCGTTAAATATAACACGGAGTTTAGTTGTGCTGCTCGTGAGTTTGTGAACAGCATGATGGGATAACACATATGGTGAGGAAGTTGCAGCAATATTCAATATCCTAAAGACGAATATTCCTGAAGGAAGCTGTTGTATACAATTTTCTCATCAAGATCGCGGTTTAAACGAGATTTTAAATTGAGATAACTTTTAAAAACCACATAACGGTTGCTACCGAGAGAGGTAGCATTTTGAATAAATGGTAACGAAATTATATAACGACCTATTTCATCGCGCTTAACGGTGTCTAGAAAATGTTGTTCGCAATAAACATCTTCAAGACTAGGATTCGCGGGATGTAGAATTTCTGCAATTTCCCAAATTTACGTAATTCGTGATTTTAATGTAAAGAAGTGGTAAATAGCAAAGTACAAGAAGAAATACTTTCCATAGTCGGAACTTGATCCATGAGCACATAGCCGAAATTGGTGGAAACTTTGAGGTTTTCCAGGAATACTTTAGCAATTATTAATAAATAAAATTTGTGAGCATATATCTGCACCTAATAAAACATTTATTGGTAAAGATCGATGGGAATCACAATCAGCTACGACTAAATTACGAAATTTCTCGTAAAGTGATTGAGGTACGAAACAACCTGGAATATTTCTAGTAATTCTTGGAAATATCGAAACTTGAAAACGAAGTTGCGCAGTCAAATTTTTAGAATGAATTGCACAGTGTACCGAACTTTTAGAGCTGATGGGAACATCAGATAAACCTGAAATTTGCTTGGAATCCCGACTACGTTGAAAGCCCAATTTTTCCGCGCATAAAACGCATGTTACGTCATCATCGAACAATTCGGTATTTGTGACAATAAATACCACCAGTGCGTGCATCCTACAGTTTTGAGTGAAACATTATATACCGACAGTGGAAGTGCGTTGAAGAAAACAGTCGCATTCGAACCCTTGCAAAAGACGGTTGTATGAGAGCTTTTGAAAAGCGACATCGACATCCAATCGTGCGTGTTTTTGGTTGTCCGTCGAAAGCTTTTGTGTGTGAACGTCTATTGCCCACAGAGGCACAGGATAAAAGGTATTTATACCCTTTATTAAGTAGTTTGGTGTAGTTGTTTAGTTATTACATAACCGCCCCACCGCCAATCGGTATTGCTACAAAAAGCAATTGGTCCTTCCCAGTAATTAGCATATTTATATCACCTTTATCACCCCCCAACAATCCATTGGTCCTATAAGTCGATCCGAATTCACCAGTCCTATGGTATACGCATGTCCTAAATTAAATATCATTTTGCACACCAGCGAGCTTTTAAGTAATTATTTTAATGTACAATATTAGCTACATACTTTCGTTAAATTAAATAAGCGATTTCGCCGTTTAGTTACAAACAAATACTTTAGCATCAAATCTGTTAGTTTTCAGTCTTAAATTCATTTTAGCGGCATAAAACACAAAGCAACCTGAAAATTATAGTTCGCTTTATACTTCTTAAATAAGAAAGGAAAGGGATTTGCTTTGTATTTAAAAGCCATTGCACGTTTTTGTATTACACACAAACCTGCTCGGTTTGTAAACCTAAAATATTGAACACATTTGCAGGGTAATAAAGTTGCAGAAGCTGCATCTTTCGGCAAATATGTTAAGCCACATGTTTAAACGTTCCTGTGAGCTTTGATGTAAAGGCCGCCTTTGAACTGTAAATCTTATCTATACGCTTTGTTTGACAAACCGTTAGTTTGTTCTACGTGGTTTTAAGACCACATTGCAGGCTAATAGTCATAAAACGTGATTTATTGGTTTATACGCTATTTGACATTTTTCGTGCCTTGACCAACAACCCATAATATTTATTATTTCGCAGCGCACGTCTGACCGGTTACGGTTTTACAGCATCTTTATAGTGTGGGCCTTTCAGAATAATTTTCAGAATGGCTCCCATGAAAATACAGGTAGCCGAACTAGAATTACTGAAAATACGTATTATAGAAATGTGGGAGCTTAGTAATGCTATACAAAGTGACCCAACTTTAAAAACGTTGTTCCTTATTCAAACAAGGGGAGTAAATGACCTTTACAGAGATTTCAATACAATTTTAGTTGTTGTCTTGGCCTCCTGTGACGAGGCAGAATTATTAAATTACAACGCTTTACGGAAGGAAGTAGATTCCGCTTATTATTGCATACTGCTGCATCTCGAAACGATGCAAGAAATGAAAGCACCACAAATCATTGAAAATGCTAAAAGGAGCTCGGTATCAAAATTGTTACCGTTAAAGCTCCCACTTTTTAATAATGAGGTAACTGAATTCGCATCTTTCATCTATTTATTTGACAGTCTGGTCTATAATAACGCGTCACTGTCCAATATCGAAAAATTAAATTATCTTATCAGTTGCTGTACCGGGGAGTCTTTGAAAATCATTAAATCGGTACCCATTTCGGGAGATAATTTTATCATTTCCTATAACGCTTTGCGTGAGCGATTTAGCAATCCGCGTTTATTGGCAACTTTGCATTGGAAAGCAATGAAAGACTTTCCACCTTTAAAATCAGAAGACCCTAAGAAACTTAGGGCACTTATTGATTGTTTTTCAGAGAACCTTGCTGTTCTAACTAACTTAAAGTTTCCCACTGAACATTGGAACTTTATTCTGGTCGATTGTCTTTTAGAAAAACTCGATCCGTTCACTAGAAAACGCTTCGAACTCCAATCGGATCCGAAGCAAATACCCAATTTCGATGATTTGAGATATTTTTTAACTCAACAATGTGCAGCGTTGGAAACCTTTTCTTCAACCGCACCTGTTTCTTATTCGACGACTGTCCATACATCTCACACATCAGTGCCTAAGAAATCCTCAGCGTTTCAATTTAAACCAAAGGTTTCTTCTAACGTAGTTTCACTGAATACACCAAGTAGCTCCAGTGACTCAAATAATTCATTTTCGCACCATTGTCCTTCTTGCAAAAGCAATCACTTAATTTACAGATGTCAATCGTTTCTAAAGAAAACTCCGACAGAACGTTTCGACATTGTCAAACGCTTACGCCTTTGTTTAAATTGCTTACAAACAGACCATGCGTCCATGCAATGCAAATCTTATAATTCCTGTCGAACTTGCGCCAAGCCGCATCATACCTTGCTACATTTTGAACCGCAACCTGCTTCTAGCCGTTCAGCTGAACCGATCGCTACACCTATGCATAAAAATGCCAATAGGACGCAGTCAGCCTCTCCTATTCCGGCAAATGTTTTGTCTTCACAGACGAATTCAAATCTTGGGTTACTGTCATACTCTCCACTGCGGTTGTGGAAGTTCAAGATCGTTCTGGTAGATACAAACCGATCAGGGTACTCTTAGACCCTGGCTCTCAAGCTAGCTTTATTCGAGACGATTGCGTGAGCAAACTTTGGCTTCCACGCATACGTTCGCAAGTTCCGATTTATGGACTTGGACAGACAACTTCAGCAGTCAATAGGGGTGCCGTCAGCTGCACCATTCGCTCTATGTTAGACTTTAAAAAATCTCTAGAATTCACAACCTTTGTGCTTTCGTCAATATCTGGCAAATTACCTAGCGTTGAAGTTCCTAATAATTGGGAACACTTATGCGGCCTGCACTTCGCAGACTTGACCTGTAACTCTCCAGGAACTATTGACATGCTCCTTGGAGCAGATGTTTATCCGTTCATCATCAATGGCGGTGTTATACATGGCAAATTTCTTCAGCCTGCCGCCATAAATACAATTTTTGGTTGGACTATTATTGGTCCCACAAAAAGCTTGCAGTCTGATACTGTCCAAGCATTTTTTACTTCTGTAGAAGATCCTATCGACCAGACCCTAAGGCGGTTTTGGGAGATAGAAGAGTTGCCATCCAAGCCTTATACTTCTCCGGAAGAAGAAAAGGCAAATTTGATTTTTGAAAACACGTTTTCTCGTGACCCTAGCGGTCGTTTTATTGTTGCGTTACCGTTCAACGATACTTTGCCCGTTTTTGACAATTGCTTTGAGATGGCTAAAAAAAGACTATTTTCGTTGGAGCGCAAATTGCATGCTCAACCGGAGCTACGCGCCCAATACAACAATTTCATGCAGGACTATCTTGATGCGGGTCATATGGCATTACTCGATTCTCCGCCCGTTGGGAACGATAATTATTTTTTACCCCATCACCCTGTGTTTAAAGAGGAAGGTCATACTTCTAAAATTCGTGTGGTTTTTGACGCCTCTGCAAAGGCTAAAAACAACGTGTCACTTAATGACACTCAATTGGCTGGACCTAGTCTCCAAAATGACATTTCGTCAATCTTACTTAAATTTCGCTCTCATCGTTTCGTTTTTACCTGTGATGTTCGCCAAATGTATCGACAAATTTTGGTTACCGAAAACATCGAAAGTTTCAATTAATTGTTTGGCGGTTCTCCGCAGAAGAACCCATTCAGACTTATCAGCTTAATACAGTGACCTATGGTATTAAGTCATCGCCTTATCTAGCATTAAAGACTCTTCAGCAATTAGCCATTGACGAAGGCAAAATGTTTCCGTTAGCCGCTGAGGCTATACGGTCAAATCTATATATTGATGATTTCGTCGCCGGTGGAGATTCTATACAATCGGCCCGCGAAATTAAAGATCAACTTATTCGACTTTTGCATTTGGCTGGTTTTGAACTTCGAAAATGGAGTTCTAATTCAGTTTCTATTTTGGAAGGCATTCCGTCAGATTTTTGCCAATATACTTCTCTCGATTTCGATTCTGACGAATCAATAAAAATATTAGGTCTTCAATGGTCACCTACAGAAGATATTTTCTCATTTCGGGTTAAACCATTAAACCCAATATGTACAAAGCGCAACATACTTTCGCAAGTTGCCAGAATATATGATCCATTAGGGTTTTAGCCCCACTAACACTTTTTGCAAAACGCCTAATCCAGCATCTGTGGATGTTAGGTTTGAATTGGGATGACATCCCACCAGCAGACATTTCGTCTCAATGGCAGCAGTACCAAGAAGAGTTGCCGTTATTATCGTCATTAAAGTTACCACGTTGTTTACCCCTTCGGATCCTTTTACTTGTCATTTGCATGGGTTTTGCGATGCTAGCGAGGTAGGGTATGCAGCGGTAGTGTATTTCAGTTCATAAATCAAACTACTGGAGAAATAACTGTACAATTTGTAACCGCTAAAACAAAAGTAGCTCCAATTAAGCGCATTTCAATTCCACGTTTGGAATTATGTGCCGCCGTTTTATTAACCGATTTACTTTCTTTTACCATTCGTTCTTATCAAGGCTTGATTGACATCTCCGATGTTTCAGCGTGGAGTGATTCTACGGTCGCTCTCACTTGGATACGTTCTCCACCTTTTCGTTGGAAAACTTTTGTGGCAAACCGTGTTAGCCACATTCAAGAAATTATTGCACCTAGCCGATGGTTTTATATTAAATCTTCGCATAATCCGGCGGATCCTGCATCTCGGGGATTAATGCCAAGCGCGGTTATTTCATGTTCGCTATGGCGGGCGGGGCCTGAATGGCTTCACTACCCTAGTGACTCGTGGCCGCCTCAACCAACATTGTCAACCTCAATTGCTGAGGTAACTACGGAAAAGAAGATCCTAACATTTGTCGCTCAAACAGATCCAACCGTCATTGACATTTTACTAAGTCGCTTTTCATCGTTATATAAAATCCAAGGCATTGTGGCTTACATATATAGACTTTCTAAACCCATGGCTCAACGTCATACGGGTCCCTTAACAGACATTGAATTACACAATGCTCTCATGATTATCGTTCGGCATGTACAAAATGTTACATTTTCAAAGGAAATAGCTTCGATCAAGGCAAACCGTAAATTACCTAAAACCTTGCGAAAACTTTCTCCATTTGTTGATCCACAAAACATCTTAAGAGTAGGTGGGCGCTTGACACACTCTTCGCTTTCCTATTTCGAAAAGTTTCCTGCGTTATTGCCTCAGCGGCACCGATTAACCGAACTTATCATTCGGTCAACTCATGAAAGGTATTGCCATCCCGGTGTTAATACCACAGCGTATCTTATCCAACAGAATTTCTGGATCCTTTCTATTAAAAATTCAATCAGAAATTATTTATCATTATGTCATAGATGTTTTCGTACCAAACCGGTCCTGGTAACTCCTCCTATGGGAGACCTACCGGCAGCACGTATTACCCAAATCAAACCGTTCAGTATTGTGGGTGTTGATTTTGCTGGCCCTCTTTTAATAAAGGCTAACCGCCTACGAGGCTCTAAAACTCTTAAGGCCTATATTTGTATTTTTGTTTGTTTTGCCACTAAGGCAGCACATATTGAACTTGTGTCGGATTTGTCGGCAGACGCGTTTCTTGCCGCTTTGCGACGATTTATAGCACGGCGAGGACGCTGTTCTCAAATATTTAGCGATTGCGGTACTAATTTTGTAGGTGCCTATCGTCAGCTTATGAGTTATCTGCATAGTGCAGTAACCTCAGAAAAGATAAAGTGGTCGTTTAATCCACCTAGCGCCCCTCACTTCGGTGGCTTGTGGGAAAGCGGTGTTAAGTCGGTAAAGACACACCTAGCTCGCGTAATCGGCGAACAAAAACTTACCTTTGAGGAACTTTACACAGTTCTTACACAAATTGAATCTGTTCTAAATTCAAGGCCACTCTGCGCTTTGAGTTCGGATCCAAAGGACTTACGTTGCCTAACACCAGGTCATTTCCTAACTATGGAGCCTCTTTCTGCACCACCAGATGAGGACCATTCAACCAACGTTTTACCATTAAAAAGCAGGTGGAAACTCCTGCAAAAACTCCACCAAGACTTTTGGGCTCGCTGGAGCCATGAGTACTTACATACTCTGAATCAAAAGGTTAAATGGCACTCTAAGGTAGGTGTCCGACAAGTTGAAAAGGACACTATTGTCCTCATCAAGGACGACCAGCATTCTCCACTTCAAAGGAAGTTTGGTCGTATTATTATTACCTTTCCCGGTGCGGACGGTATTATACGTGTAGCTGAAATCAAAACGGCACATGGCACACTAAAACGACCTTTGGTCAAACTAGCGCCGCTACCGGTATTTTAATTTTATTTTTATGTTTAGATGTATATACACATTTCTTACATGTATAGTAGTATATTATTTTTACATATTTGCTTATTTACATATATATTTTTATTTTTGCATAGTTGGTAATATCGCTCGCTGTAGTGTACCACCCTATCTTTCGTTACCTGTTTTCCTAACAAGGTCAAATCCCATGTGATTTCCTTCACCCAACCTACTTCCCTCCTTTTCAAAATTCTATGAATTTGGTGGGCGGTATGTTACGTCATCATCGAACAATTCGGTATTTGTGACAATAAATACCACCAGTGCGTGCATCCTACAGTTTTGAGTGAAACATTATATACCGACAGTGGAAGTGCGTTGAAGAAAACAGTCGCATTCGAACCCTTGCAGAAGACGGTTGTATGAGAGCTTTTGAAAAGCGACATCGACACCCAATCGTGCGTGTTTTTGGTTGTTCGTCGAAAGCTTTTGTGTGTGAACGTCTATTGCCCACAGCGGCACAGGATAAAAGGTATTTATACCCTTTATTAAGTAGATAGGTGTAGTTGTTTAGTTATTACATAACCGCTCCACCGCCAATCGGTATTGCTACAAAAAGCAATTGGTCCTTCCCAGTAATTAGCATATTTATATCACCTTTATCACCCCCCAACAATCCAACGCATATAGCATTTAATTGAGAACCGGTGTCTAAGACACAGCGTGCGGACTGTAGGTAACCATAGGAATTTAATATTGTAACTTGTAGGGTACACAGTAGTATCACATAGTTACCAAGAGTATGAGAAACATTACATTTTGATACGACTTCTTGAGAACTTGCGATTCAAGAGCATCAACGATTGTGGTTTGGTGTGATTGAGTCGTCACATTTCTTTTATAAGGTTTATGTAGTAAAGAATGATGCCAACTAGAGGAACACATTTATCTCGAGATTTACATCCTCGAGTATGATTTTTCAAGCACTTTACACATCGAAATACTGTCTTAATAGTTAAATAACGTTCGTCGACACTTAAATTTTTGAAAGAGGTGCAGCCGTAGATTTTGTAATTCCCATTACAATGGGGACAATAATTATTTGTGTAGCCTTTAACTGCAACGTTAGTGTTTTTAATCAAAAAAGATTTGTACGGATTCCACTTGAAACGAGAAACTGAAGTTTCAATTTTTTCTGTTTTTAAATCAGAATAAAGTTCTAGCGTTTGGCTTTGCAATGTTAAAAATTCAAACAAATTAGAGCTTGTAGGAATTTCAGATCTAAACTGCATATCGAACGCATTTTGGGTTTCAAAATTCAAATTGCGGTAACTGAACGAAAATAATAGAAAATCAACCATGTCGTCAACTTTTGAGATAGTTTTCAACGTACTCACTGCACTGAAATGGAGGTTCATAAAGTGAGTGAGAGAACCGGTATGTATACATTGCAAAATTTTATCTAAGCTGGTAAGCCTGCGAGGTGAGCCGTAACGGATTTCCAGCTTTTCAAATGCTTGGTTGTATAAATCAGGTTTTAGAAAAAGATCAGCTATAAGAGCCAGGGCTTCGCCTTCACATAGGAACGAGGGTACAAATATTTGTGAATAACAGGTACAGTTTCATTAGTATGAACCCAAGTACGATAGAAGATAATGAATGGAACCCTGTCTTCTATGCGCCTTGAAAATAAAGTGACATCCAGGAGTTCTAAATAATGCGAACTGGTGGACGCGGTTACCGGGACGGCTGTGGCAGCAGCTAGCTCCGGTGTTAATTTTCTTTTTATTTTAATCTAACGGGTGCGAATACATCAATCATATCGTTGAATGAAGATTGAAAATCTTGAACCTTTTTCTTTAAGTTCTTTAACCTTAAAGTTGAATTTAAAAACTTGATTTTGAAGCTCATCAAATTTTAGTTTCGATTGCCTCTACCAGTCGCAATTTTGCTTGAAAAACGGGCAAACGCGCTAATGTAGCAGTTTTAGCAAAGACTACTATTGAGGTGAGTTGCGAGTACAAATTTTGTAATTTGCTGTTTAATAATAAAGCGGTTTCGGACATAATAATAATATAGCGTATGTTTAAAAACAAATCGAAAGCGAAGATTTGTTTATTTTATAATCGTGTACCTTTTGATAATTATTAATATAATATAAATTGAAGGTGAACAAAGCGATAAACCAATCAGCAATGTAATGTTTTAAACTGATAGCAATGTCCATCAATTTGTTGAATAGAAATTTGAGGTTTTGAAATTTTATTATGATTAATCACCGATATGCCGTTCGTTCCATTTAAAGCATTGTTGTGCAATTGAGAAAAACCGATAAGTACATCGTAACTTGCTTAACCGTACATAAAATAATGTAGTTAAATCGCGAGGGTGGCTAATTAGTAACCGGGTCGTTAGGACCAAAAACTGTTTCAGAGAGAAAGAAGTGGATTGTATTTTAGGGGTGAGAGGTAGAGGTGTAAACATTGATAATAATACGTACGACAAAAAATCACTCACCAAAGCTGTTGCACTGAAGTTCTTTCTATTGTGATGCACCACTAGAACGTCATACGATACTGTTTTTAAGTAGCACTAATCTGTGTCTATGGATAGCATTAACCCGAAATCCACAAGAGCGGATAGAGGAAGAGTAAGAGGAAAATATGTATGATATGCAAGGATATTAATATACACCGTAATTGTGAGAGTGACCGCGAACGTCTTGTCGAACTAATAAATACGCTAATCGAGCGATATGATCGGACAACTCCGTGGATATGCGCGCTGAACCGGGAGCGGCTCGAACACATATTTTATCACTACTCACGAATTAAAACAATCTTCATCTAATCCTTTTTAATAATTAAAAAACGCTAAAATATTTCACATGTAAGACACAGAATTTTCTTTAAAATTTTCATGGATAATTTTAATATTCTTGTATTACTCCGTCTCTCACAATGTAATTGATCAACGACGTCAAGCAGAAATTTTTAAGGGTCAAAATACCTCGAGCTCTGACTTCAAAATTGCTCCATGCGTCGAAATATTTTGTCTCAGTTTTGAAACGTACTTTTCACAGACTGAAGTTGCGGGTGGACTCGAACCAAGAAACCTTATTATTTATATAGGAGCAGTAGGCCGTCGTAGCATTCCATAAAATAATTATCTGCTAATGATAGAATGTTTCATAACTTATGTTCAGAACTTTAATGTTAAATCGTGAATGCCGAAAGAATGTATGAATCGTTCTAATTACTTCTACTTTTATATAATAAAACTATCTTAATACCTCATAGTATAACTTATTTTTTTCCTGATGTGATGAAAGGAGTAATTACATGACAAAATATGAGACACATTTTGGCGCAGCTGGCATCCACCATTGGAGGTTTCGGAAACTGTATGGATTTAATGAATCTCAGGGAGGTAGGTAAAAATATGTATGTAAAAGACAAAAAAAGCAAAAGTAATGTTCAAGTACCTTAGTTATATTTACAATTAACTTTAAATTCGGAATAACAATCGGGTTAAAATATAAAATTATGTTTTATCACTATTTTACATCCAAACAACGTTTAAGAAGTTTTAGAAATAAATAGGTTAATTTATCTTTACGTTTGTTGATCACATGAGTGACACATTCCAGTTATTTTTATATAGGAAAAGCAGATATATCTTTATATACACTATTGCGTAAGAACATAAATATTGCATTTAACAAAAAATTTATAACAAATTATCCGTAATAACCATAAATTTTATGAAACTTAAGGCGTACACTTTATATTCCTTTATGTATTACTTAAAAATAACCAAACATTTTATCAAATTCATAACTGCAAAAATAGCTGGATATTACATGCACCTTTAATATTATTAAGTTATAAAAAAAAAGAAATTTGATTAAGAGTATTTCGTTTCATTATTTTTCTTGAAGATAATTTAATAGTAATAAACATACCTGTAAGTATTTAAAATATAAAATATAGAAGTGAAAAAATATCCACAACTTGATTTTGTATAATCATAGGAAGTAAAATCTTCGGGTCTTCGAACCATAAGGAAAGCGCTGGTCAAATTCGCTGTTTCCTCAGGAACAAAAATCAGCCACTCTCCAATGTAATATAAAGTGGATAGTTCCAGAGAAATGTCAAGGTTAACAAACTGTAATGTACAAAACATCCATATGTTACGCAAAATAACCAGCAGGCACCAGATAAATTAGTATCATGCAGATTTGATTTAAAGTTTCCACATGTTGAACAATTTCGATGAATAGGAATTTTGAAGATAAAATTTATTTAATGCAACGTAGGTATAATAAATAGCATCTATAAAATTTCTCCATACTTCTACTTAATCTGTTCCGACGTCAGCTTAACCTGTCTAAAGACTCCTAAAATATTATTTGAATATATGCAAAATGAATTTGCCATTAGGTAATAAAGTAAGAACAAAAGAAATCTGTTTCGATCTTTATCATCATTATGTAAATTGATGGAAAAATTATACTGAAGATGTAACAGACATGCTTGACAACAATTCTAGAAAATTATTTCTATTAAAACTTATAATTGAACACAAATAAAAATACATACCATTCGAGAAACAGATATCTTTAAGAAACTGGAAACAAATGGCCTTAGTTCAAAACCAAATTCGAAAGAGAATCTGTTTTGGGCAGATAAGCAAACATATAACGACCGGTAATAAAGAAAGAAAACTAATGTCAAAGTAAATCTTTCACCAAGTGTAGATTCAAAACTACAGCATTTGTGTCAATGGAAAATTAACTATCAATGAAATAGAGACTACAATTTATTTAGTTTTATACTTGATGAAAATCTAAATAACTTGTTATTTAATAAAATTATATTTATACCAACAGAACATAAATTCTATCGTGAATTGAAAAGTACTCTATAAATTTGTGTTAATGCAAAACACAACATTAAAATAACTTGTACTATAAAGTACAAAATCATCTTCTTTGGAAGTTACAGTTTGTAAAAATAAACTGCAAAAAGATAAGTTAAAGAGAATCTTTCTTCAGATATATAAAGTAAAAAAGGGGGAAGGCATAAAGTGGGAATTTAAAAGCTGGGACATGACAAGTAGGAAAACTGGCATGTTACAATCGTTGTTCGAAGTTCGATTACATTTTCGAAGGTGATTCATCTCTATGATGCAACAATTAGCTACAATTTCGCGTTATCCCTTTAATGAACTGTCAGTTTTGAAATTTATAGCGACGTAAAAGTCTCCCATCCTTTATTAGTGAATAAAGGTAATAGTTCTTACCTCTCTTCCTTTCGAGCTTTTGTAATAATTAGAACCATTAAAACTCAGTACGTTATCTGGTTTTATAGTCTTTCGGTGTTATCGCTTTCCGCGAATCGACGTGTAAACATTGACAGAAAATAATTAGGTGTTAACTTAAATATAATAGATTCTTGAAAAGTCTGGAATTATTTGTCTTTCCAAACAGCGAATTAAGTTTATTAAATTATATTTTCAAGTATGAATGCATTATGTAATTTACATTTTAGCTAAGCACGAATCTTTATGTTTCCACCGGCTGGAACTATTTGTCTTTCAAAACAGTGTTTTATGCTTATTAAATGATATTCTTTAAAAAGATAGCTTGACGTTGAAGTTATTTAGTGTTCTTAAAGCAGATAGAATCTTAGACTCGTTTTACGATTTCTATGAATGCAGTAAAACTTGTTTCAAAGGTATTTTTCTAGAATAATTACTTGCATATGGAATTTAAAGTGGACTTCATTCCTAAATGGCATGTTAATGCTATATGTACTTAAAGCGTTTTATTTTACATGGCAATACCGTTACCTTGCTAAACAATATTATACAGAGTAAAAATTAAATATTAGAAAATTTTACTTTTGTTTTCTTTGAGTCAGCTTTTTCACACAGAATGACCTCTTGTGACCTCATTATCACATCAATATATATATATATATATATATAAATATAGATTCTTTTTTAGCGAACGTAAATATATGGATTAGTTGATATTTTTATTTCTTGGGATATTTTACGTTCGGATTTCTTTATTAAATATTCATTTGCTGGTTTCTGACGTTTCGATTTATTTAAAATCTTTTTCAAAGAGCTATAAGTATAAAGATAATAACAGCATTCAAATTATATAGGCATACACAGCTTGAATAGAAAATATTTGACATTGACATTGACATAAAAATAAATGTGTAAATAAGGCAACTTGTAGAAACTGTATAAGTAGTAGGTTTGTTAATTATGGTTGTAATGTTTTGATTGTGTGGAGTATATAGTATGGTGTGGTGTGTTGATTTAAATATATTTTGAAATGTAGAGGTAAATTAGTAAATCGGTTTTATGGATGATTGTCTATTTTGGTGATGTTATATAGTTGTGAGTAAACTGTACTGAGATTATTGATGTCCTGTTTGTTGTTGATGCAATTATTGTCTTGTATTATGTGGTAAGATTCTAAAAATAAACGTCTTTTGTGGTTATTGTCTCCTGTTAATATGGTGATTTCATTAAAATTGGCTGTCTGTTTGGCAGAATGTAGATGAGAAGCAAGAGCACAATATGTTTTTCCAATTTTTGCATTTTTACAATGTTGGGTAATTCTATTTCTTAACCATTGTGAAGTCTGTCCTATGTATGTTTTTTTGCAACTGCATGTGATTTTGTAAACTAGGTTGCTGCGTAGAAACCAGCAAATGAATATTTAATAAAAAAATCCGAACAAAAAATATCCCAAGAAATAAAAATATCAACTTATCTATATATATATATATATATATATATATATATATATATATATATATTGATGTGATAAAGTGGTCACATAGAAGTCATTGAGCACCATATTCTGTACATGAAATAACCCAAAATACTTAATTTATGTAAAGAAACATTTTGTATGATATTCCTGTGGTACTCTAAAAAACTTTTTAATAGTATCTTTAAATAATGTAATACGTAAGTTAAGAAACCAGCGAAAATACAAATTATTCCTTGATAATAAATCCGTTTTAAAACGAGTTCTAACATGTAAAAATTCGTCCTCCTCAAAGATACTAAACGCCATTTAATAACGCGTTGCGTATATTGAACATTAAAGTACTTCTTCATTTTTTGTAAGAAACATGCATTATAGGTTGAATAATGCATATACTTTTCTAGAGATCTCTTTCCATTTTAATAAAAACGTAAAATTCAATTTTGAACAAAGCTACTTTATTTTAGATTTTTATTATAACTTAGTTGATGCATCGATAGCGAGAATAAACCCATTAATTAACGATTGTAAATAAGCAGGTGACACATAATATAAATAAGCACCCTCATTAACGAGGCTATAATATGCGGTAAGACGCATATAATGACCATAGATTAAATAAGATAAGCGCAATAACCAAACAACTACCGACAAATATTTCCTTTCACTCTTGGAACTGCACCAATTAAGATTTTAACGACTTAATAAACATGTAAAATGAACTGATTACATCAGCTTTATAATTCATATCAATGAGAAACGTATCGACACTTCCGGAAGCTAATGACATAAAAACTTTTTTTTAGATATTTTTCATTTGTTGGCTTTGTATGATCCATTAGTAAAAGTTCATATTGAAAATGAAAATAATAGAGTAAAATATTTTTGTACAAAATTACAGACTGAACTAATACACCTTTTGTCGTCTTCTTTATTAAGACCAATTTTAAGTAAAATTAAACAAGCGTCATTTTTTTTCTTTTACTGGATACTACCCAAGATGCCAGTAGAATAGATCAATTGAGTGTTGTAATTCAATTATGTTAAGCAGATTTAGAAAATAAGTTAATCATTTTCGAAACTTTTATAGGATTTTATGAACTAAAAAATCAATCCAGACAGACACTCAAAAACGAAATTATAGGTATCCTTGAGAACAATAATATTGATTTGAAAAAATGTCGTAGGCAAGGTTATGATGGTGCTGCAAGTATGAGGTAAATATAGGGATCTTCAAGCGCATATCAAAAATCGGAATCCAGCAACTGCTGACATTCACTGCGCCTCGCACAATTTAAATCCGGTATTAAATGATGCTGTCGGTGATATTTTGCAAATTTGCAAATTTTACACTATCGTAGAACAAATTTACGTTTACTTTAATGAAAGTTTGCCACGTTTGCATAGATTAGACAAAATAAAAATACGAAACGTACACTAAAGGGTATTTGTCCAACTAGATGGTCATCAAGATTTGATTGCCTGTTTTTTTTAAGAACGAATTTGGTTGGCGTCATGATGTGTCTTATAATTTTCTTATCAAATAAAACATTTGAAAAAAGTCTTAGTGATTAAAAATAAAGTAAATTCCTTGGAGTACATCGTGATTTTGGTTTTCCAGTGTAAAGTATTACAATTTATTAAAACATAATTTCAAAATATTTAAAAACAAGCCTCAATTGATTTATCAACAGCCACATCACCTTTACGCACAGTTCAAAATAAGACGATCATTTTAAGAAATCAATTTTTTAGCGATACTTCGAGAGAAACCAAACACGTTATAAATACCTTAAAAATAGCCTCTACTTTTGTAACTAAACGACAGCGTCACACTAAAATTTTTTTTCATGAATTGGCGGTATACGAACACACAACAGATCAGAAGAAAGATTTACAATAACCGTGTTCAATGTATGTCTAAACGTCATAATTCAATAACGGACAACATGTTTTGTTAGCATGAACGATATTTGAATCAAATTTGCAATTCCACAACCTGAACATCTCACTGTTTGGTCTGATGAAGAAATTACCAAAAAAGAAAAAATTAAAAAACTCTCTTCAGTAAAAGAAGTGGTCGAATTAGTGATGGTTAAAAATTGTTCTATCGTTAGTAGTGTGTCGGATTTGTGTACGATATTACAATTATGAACTTTGCCGGCTACCACCCCTTCCCCGATATGTCGTTCAGTAAGTTTAAGCTCATTAAGAACTATTTGCGTAGCACCATGTCCCAAATAAGACTTAGTTCATTGGTACTCCTTTCTATTGAAAGTAAATGAGCTAAAAACGTTGTAGTGGAAAGTGTAGCTTATGAGCTTTTATCAACAAAAAACATCATTTTGGAAAGTAATTGTGAATATCTCTGCATAACTGAAACTTTCGTTTAGTTATATGTTTACTATGTCTTATATTATAACTAGAACCTAAGCATTTGGTATGTATAAAATTCTATAGTATTTCAAGTATTGCATAAGTGTTTTTTAAAATTTTGCAAGTTAACCAAAAGGGGTCCATGTAATATTTCTTGCAGGGAAGCCCATCAAATTTTAGTTACGCCACTTGTTGTATCCCAAATTTTGTATTATTAATTACGTTGTAGGATTGTCTGCTGTAGCCAGAATTGTGTGATTAATTCGGTATTCTAAAGTTGTAATGACTATTCACATGAGCGGCAAACTTAGTTATTAATTTTACGGTATTTCGGAAGACTATATTATTATTTGTGGTGCTCTAAAGTGACCACGCGGTAACCAAAACTATTACTATTTATATTTAACAAAGAAACGCTACTACGTTACTTAAGGAAATATTAGGCAGTAGAAATGAGTTTATTAATTTCAGTTAGTTAAACGAGATTTATCACGAAGGCAGCTTGAAAAATTTAAAAGCCTCAGTAGTGTATATTTAATAACGTTGCCTTTTCAATATAAGATTAAATTAGGAGGAAAGAATAAATCACATTACATTAAACATAAACAGTAATACATATCTGGACATTACACCCCTTCGTATTAAATTCTAAAAATTACAGATAGACGCTCAAGAAACGACCAATATAATAACGTTATTTGAACAAATTCACACAAGTTCAAGAACCCTCAACTAAAGACTTATAAAGAAAGCCATAAGATTAGATGGAACAAAATAACTGTTCACACAGATAGAATGGCATTGACCTCTGAATGAAGATAGTTTACACGCGCAATCAGTGAGAACAAATAATCGTATACAATGACTTTGGGAAGAAAAACTTATAAAACCGATGGATACTGAAAGGAAGGATTCGTTTATTCATCAGTTATTCGATTCGAGACATCAGTCGGCAGAGCTTCGAATTGACACGCAGACCAACATCCAGGTGCAGGATGAGGTTTAGAACTAGATAGGTAACGTGACGGTATTCATATCCGTAAACTGTTACTGAAAACAGGTTTTCCAAACGCGAGTACGAACACGCGGACGTTATATACCAGTAGTTAACGTGAAAGCTGTCTGTGCTGAATGCTTCTGTGCAACTACTAGGTTACATTTTTACATAGGACGAGTCCTGCACTAAAAGTTAACGGAGCTTTGAGGAAAACAATAAACTGTAAGTCGATTGAGTTCCTGTTATACATCTTATAAACATCACATGCTGTTTTGTTGTATTGAATAATTGTGCATGAAGGTAATGATAATATGTGGAGTGTCTTATTAGTAAGAGGACTATTAGCGTTGATGCACGCTGATTCTAAGCGTATTGTACATACCGTCTTTTCATAAAGAGTAGCTCAGGATTGTATTTGCATAATTCATATGTAAAAATTAAATTTCTAGAATTAATATTAAGTTTCTTTGTAGCTAAGCACACATGGCCAAATTAGGGTTAGATTATATATATTTTTTTGTTGTTATTCATTGATTTAATCATGTTGTACAATATAGGTTAGGTATATACAAGTGGAGTTTATATTTTTTATTGTAGAGTAGTAGAAGGAGGTTATATGGGTGTAAACAAAGCTTTATCAACCTCCTGGAGTTTTACAAAAAAACTCAACACAGGCAACTTCCATGTTAACTACGGGTATCTAAAATATGCGTGTTTGTACCCGTGTCAGAAAACCTGTTTTCACTTACAGTTCGGGGTTTTGAATACCGTCACGTTAACTACCTGGATTTCAACTTCGTTCTTCACCTCGATAGTGGTCTGCGTGTCGATTTGAAGCTCTGCCGAATCATGTCTTGTATCGAATAACATGAATAAATAAATCCCTGCCTTTTACTATTTGTCGTTTTTTTATAAGTTTTTCGTCCTATGGTCATAGTATACTAGTTTTAGGTTTCACTGATTATGCGCCTAACACCTATCTACATTCAGTGGTAAATGTCATTCTGTCCGCGTTAATGGTCATTCTGTTCCCAGACTTTTACATTAAATAGCGAAAGCTGCGTCATTCATTATTAAAGTTATGAGCGTTTTTTATGAGTCTGTGGAATAGTTGGGGCGTATCTCCCGTATTTGATTATTCTTGAACTCGGCTGAATTTGTACCAACAACTTTATTATGCCGATTATTTTCTGAGTGTAATTATTTGTAATTTTTCTGAATTTAATAGGAAGGAGTGTACAGTCCCGACATTTACAACTGTTTGTATATAATGTACTGGGCGCTTTTCTACTTATTCTTTTATTCTAATATAATTTCATACTTAAATAGCAAGATTATTAACTGTAAACTACCAAAGCTTCTAAATTTTACAGGTTGCTTTTGTGCTAAAAACTCATTTAACTAACTGAAATTAATAAACTCATTTCTACTGCTTAATGTATCTTTAAGTAGCGCACCGCCGTTACATTATTGAACCAAAAAGTATTAGGATTTGTGGTTAATTAAAAGATTATCATTAAATTGTGGTAGCTAACAGAGACCTTCATTAAAGTAAATTACTTTAATTAAACCTGATTTTAAGCTTTGTGTTATCAAATAAATTAAATTTTGTAGGTCTATAATTTTTTTTGAAACGTGCAATATACTGAATTTATATTTATTTTAACTGCATTAAACGTACTGCACAAACTGAAATGAATTAATAACTAAATATTCGTTTAGGCGCATTGGTATATAATTTTATCGTTTTTATCTCTATGATTTACATCTAAAACGTAACCACCTACCAATTTATTTTTCATGTACTCAGACTAGGAACATATCCGTAAATACACAATCTGGTACAACGTTCTAAAAGATTGTCTATTTTTTTAACCTCATCTGGCTGTTTGAACTTATTTCCTTCATTCAATGTGTCGGCAAACCTTACCGAGAGATTGACATATTTAAAGTCCTACTCGCCTGCTTAATACAAAACTACGACAGTAATGCAAAACAAGTTATTTTTCTTAAATGTGAAGTACTGTGCTTGGAAGTACAATACTATTGAACTAGCTAGTAAATATCACGATGTTTTAATAAACGCAAATAAATTTAAATAATCGGAAATCATTGTTTAAATAAAATTAGTTAATTTTAAGTAGTTTATGATTACAGTTAGCGGTTAAATAATTTGAACCTGATTTATTAGGAAACGTTTTGATTTAATGCACGTTTCAAATGGTTTAAAGTTACATATTATATATAAGTTGATCATTTAATGCTAGTTATGAAATTGTGTACGTGTGGGTACGCGTATGAGTGTATGCGGTCGTATGCACGATGTGTATGTGTGCAATGCGCAGGTGTTGTGTTTACTTGTATGTACATGTATTGGCGTATGCTAGTGTGTGGATTGGTGTGTTTTATGACGTGTGTGCGTGCAATCGAGTACGTATACACGCGGATGTGCACTTGAATGCATATACACGTGTATATGTGTGTGCGTGCGTGCGTTTGCACGGGTATGTATAGTAGTACTATTATCTCATGGCGGGTGACCTTGAAAAAACCTGCGCGAGGAGGAGTTATATTAATAATCAAAATAAAAAAGTGAGACTAGAAAACATCGACTGCTTGCACGTCCAGTGTTGCCAGAGCAAAAATTGTCGAGCAACCAAGGAATGTGTTTTAAATAGTTTTATGTTGATTTTTGCTCTTCTACAAAAATGATCTGAGCTTATTGTTAGATGTGATACCCCAAAATTATTGATTGATTGGATCAGTGTACACAAGATATTTTATCACTTATAGTCACTAGTAGAACAAAAACAATTTGGTAGTACTACATATTTGTTTTTTTCCAAATCAATAGACGTTTTTGTTTTAAACACCAACTATAAACTATAAACACTATAAAAATGTCAAATGCCCACCTCGAAAATATTACTAAGATTTATTACAAAAACGTTTTAAGAACATGTTTACACAATGACACTCATGGTGTTGTAACTAGCAAAAACAAAACAAAAACAATTTTTAATTAATACCAAAAGGTTTTTATATCATTTGTTATATTAATATTATTATAAATTGCATATATCTCGTGCTTTATTTTAATGGATCATAGAATCAACAATTCAGTGCTGTAGAATTAAAGAAAGAGGAACAGTTATAGTATGAAAAGAAAGATAATTAAAGTTTGCATCTTGTCAGGTTATATATTTTTTACATAACCCCATTCATAGTTTAGAAATATTTGCTAAATTAATATATTTTTTACGCACTTCATCGATAATCTAGCTATAAAATAATTCCTTGAATAATTAATAATCTTAACCTTAACACGATCGGATAGAAGCGCCGAAATAAATACAGTCAATAAGAATCCCTTTTGGAGACAAAGAATAGACATGCTTAACATAACGGTTCTTAGAATCTCTTTGTCAAATCCATTCACTGTTGACTTAGGGCTTGGTTTATTTACGGTTTTCCTTGGTGAACTGAACTTGCTGCAGGGTGGTTTGTTTGTACCTTCCTTTACAATTCTTTGCACCGTCCGCAATGACACACCTGTTGCTTCTGCCACGCACTCTTGCAAATTGTTCAGGTTGGAGGCGCCCGAATCTTTTATGCGTTTCAAATATTGAAACACATTAAAAACAATCTGTTGTTCTTGACTATAAATCACCTCCTTCTTATTCATAATATTACTCTAAAAATATCATAATTAATCATCGAACGAACATTCTTTTTAAATACTTACATTGCTGAAGAAATTAACTATCAGTTAGTTTTGAAAAAAACTGTTTTGATGACTATTACTTGATACAAATAGTAAAACGGAAAACTGGAAACAATAAGACCTTGATAAGAGCGATAATGACATTGACAGTTACGGTTCACATTTGGTATATAAAGTATTGGGATCCGCTGAGTATGTGCACTGTTGCCACAGCAAATATTTACGGATAAAGAAACTACGAACCTAGAATTGTTTATAAGTAAAAACAAGTAAAAGCTCCGATATTATATGGAGGTCTGGATTTATTTCATATATTTATGAATTTCTAGATACCGCCAGCATGAACGGGGTTCTTACAAACAATATTTTACTTAACGTAATAAATGGGATATTCGTGACAACGTATTAAAGCCACATTGCTAGCAAGATGTTTGTGGGTTGTACTGTAGAGTTGTGAATCTTGAGGTTTAAGTTTAAATTGAACCTATTGCGCATGTGACGTCACCCGCCATGAGATAATAATACTACTCTACGTTGTACTTGAATGGGTGTGCGATTGCATGCTTATTTGTACTAGCATGGGAGTACATGCGTGTGCTGCGTGTTTGCACCCGTGTATGTTTCCACGAATTCTGGCATGCATATGATCATTTCATGTATGCATGAGTTGAAGTCGATTGATGGCGTAAACGTAAAAGTGCAAAGTTAATAGATTCTATGGCGTTCACATTTCCTTAGCTGCTACATCTTAATTAAATGCAGCTTGGAAATTTTGCTTTTGCCTTAAGAAGCATGAAATTTTTTCTTTTTAGTAGATACGTTGATTTTAGTATACAAATATAAATACCAAAAGATAAAGATAATATTCTTCCTCAAATAATCTGAAAACCGAAAGAAGTTATCGAGTACAATTGTACTTGGTTAGCTATGTAATTATAAAGTGAAGGGTTCATCAAATACGCTTACGGGTTTATTTCCATTTTGCTTGCTATACGATCTTTATTTAAATTAGTTATTCTATTTGAGTTAGACAAAACTTTGGTATGGAGACGAAGTGTTTAAGACAATAATGTGCTGGCAATCTTTCAAGCTGTTATATTCCCAGTCAACTAAAATATATTCATTTTTCAGATTGAGGTTAGATAACCGCATGGCTATCGGGTACATATATTAATCTTGTACATACATTGCAAAAGAGGGTTAAAACAAAACAAGATTTCTGCGTTTTATATGATCTAACAAAAGGTCTACAAGCAAACAATACGTAATTACATATAAATGCGTCACTATTTGATCATTAAGCTCAGATTAGTTAATTCCCTCCAAAGGCTGCACGTCTAAAGAGACAAATTTCTAGGGCGACAAAATAGTGCCTAACAAAAACAGAAAGGATGTGGTTTATTACAAATATAATATGGAAAGGGAACATCAAAGAGCAAACTGTTTCTTTTTATTTCGGGAATAATTTTTTTGATAGTCTGTTATTAGCTTGAATTGAAACAAATTAAGATTTTCAAAATATTCAAATATGAAATCCAAGTGTCGTAAATACAGAAGCAAAACAAACCAAAATGTTCTGCCTTGCTGTAGAGATTGTAAACACCCCTGCTGCATATCTTTTGCAGTTCTTTTAGGCAACCCGGACAAGGTATGTTAATTTGTTCACATTCATAGGTATAGCATAAAGTATTCCAGCCCCAGGACATTAGCTTCGTAAATGAATTTGTTGCATTTTGTATATTTATATAATGACCTATGTATGAAAAGAGAATAGTGCTTAGGTAACTAAATATAAGAACTTTAGCTTAAGTAAATAAGGGAAACTTTATTTTAAGTGGTTTAAATTAGTGAACTGCGTCAAAGACATTTATTACGTGGATTGCCTCTTACATTTCGGGATTTGAGATAAAAAAAAACTATTTATCAACAAAAGCGGTTTTATTGTTTCCAAAATATTTTCCATGAAGATCAATAGTTAATGCCTTTGAACCAATTTTTGAAACACTTTTCCCACTGGAATTGAGGCCTAGCAAACAAATTCTTGTATACCATTCAAAATTAACCGTTCTACGTATTTTTAAAAGAACGGTTGCGAGATATTCGGGTTTTCTGAAAAAACAGGCGATCACCTGTTTTGAAGTGCTTCGTGTACTAGCAACTTTTGTTAAGTAGAGTCAAATGCTGTTTTCTTTCAGACTTTCGGGTTTATACTTGCAGATCCACCATTCGTCACCCGTACGATGTCGTAGATGTGTTTGGAAGCACAACGATTGTAGCATTTAATCGCTTCTTTCGACCAATAGACACGAGCCTGCTTTTAAGCGATTGTCAAATTATGTAAGATCCAACGGGAACAAATCATTTTGTAGCCAAGTGTTCATGCTATGTTGAATGTATGCTGGTTCCATTAATGCCCAAGGATGCCGCAATTTCACGATGTTACGTGACGGTCCCACAGTATCACTTCACACACAACGTAAAAATGGAAGTAAAAGTAAAAATACAATTGGAATTTTGAAACATTTATAGTTAATTCCACTACAGAAGTGCTTACTAATGTTCAATTTTATCTTACTTATTCGAAAGTGTTCCTTAAACTTGTCAAATTAATTTCATGAAATTATGGCTTCATATTAATTTATTTGCTGTATTATATTAATAATTCCTACTACAATATTAATATCATCGTCCTCCAACAGTATAAGTTTTCAGCCGTATTTGAAACGCCTAGCAAAGGATTTTTTTATCCAAAATAAATCTTCAAGTGAACTATCATATATTTATTGACGCTCATATACGTCCCGCAAAGCTCAGTGCTGTAGAATATCGCTAAAGTGCAACAAAGCTTTTTGTACGCTGAATGCGCCCATTGTCATTTTATTTTTTTATTGAAGTTAAAATTAATTTAATTTGAACTTCAAGCTTTTGAAAATATAACCTCTTTGTTCGGCAGCGGCAAATAATTTGTTGAGTCGGCTGAATACATTCATTGGTGAATTAATTTTCTATGTCAAATCTCGTAAATTGACATTGGTTGTTGATAGTTGTTTATGTTAACGGTTTCTAGGTTTAACATCTTTAGCTTTATGGTATATTTTGCAATTCTAAACCTTCTTTTCAGAATTTGTATCAAATCATATTTATGACCGTGCTAGAGGTTGTTTTTATTGGAATGGGTTTTTAGCATAGTACAAGTAAAATTTCGTGTTCGCCGCTAAAGAAACGCAAAGGATTAGATATGGGACGTTTATCTGTGGCCGAAAAGTTGTCAATGACATACCTATATAATTGTAAATGCAAAAAAATTTACGTGTTCTAACGCATCTTTATGCATGAAAAATATACTTCGCTTTGCTTTACTAATTATTTTTACTAATAAAGTTTGTAGTTTAAGAGTGTTTTAAGGTACCTTTAACAAGAATGAATATAATTTTGTTTTAAATTACCTCTGAAGATGGGTACCAAAAACCCTCGTCGTTGTGTCCATATACTTCGATTATGCCTGGATCCAACTGATCCCCACTATCCAAATCTTTGCCACCACCTCTAATCTTCTACCCAGATATTTGTTTTGTTCAAACTTAACATTCCATCCCAAATACACTTCATGCATACAAGTTAAGCTTTAGGATTCGCTTACCCAAGTACCATCTCTTCATTCGATAGAGTCGTTGTAGTAACGGCACCTTTTATCTACACCTAAGCACCCACTCGTGCAATATCACTTTTACTTTTGCGGTACGTTACTACAGCTTTACATGTATTCACACAGGATGTTGTATGCTACTTTACCGAATACACAATAATTAATACCCGTAGAGCATATACTATTATTACGTTGAAGATCTAAGCGAGATCTCAGATATAAAAGGAAAGAGAGCTTTAATATCTTTGTCCAAGTATTTATACGCTCTGCAAAACCCCCATGGAACCTAGTTTCATTGAAAAGTTTATTTTTAAAATCTAGTTCTACAAATTCTGAACGTAACGTCTGAACAATTCCGAGATTATTATAATGTTACACTGAAATTTGTTTAATACCTTGACGGACGCGCGCTTCTCACAACTGCCTAGCCTTAGACCAATGATATAGTTTTCACTCGTCACAACGCTCCAACTATCAGCTATCTTTCTCCGTTCTACTCATATTTATTGTCTCATTTAAAAACCCCTCTCAAGCTACAGAAAATCGATATTGTTGTTGGCCTTCTTATTTCCCCGTGTATTTAGACGTGACTTGTAACCAACGCTTTCTTTATACGTTTTTCTGTCTGTTTTATATTATAGATCTTTTATTTCACTCAGCCTTCAAGGCACTTGTTATTTTAGCAGCTTATACATTGACCGTTACAAACAAACTTCCATAGAATTTTGTGCTAACGTTCGTTTAAGTTTCCAGAACTCGACATTTTACCTAACAGGTGTTCTTCGAAGCAACCGGCCGTTTAAAACAACGATTCTGAGTTTAACCCTTCTTGGATTTGTAAACGAACGTTTGCTTTTATGTAAATGGAAATATTTGCGTTTAAATCATTGATTTTCTATACTTGCACGCTTCGTTTCCTATCCCATGCGCTTGATTTAAAATTATTACAATTAATTTGCGTATCCTTGAGTTTTTTATGTACTCTAAAGCTTTTTTCCTCTGTGCAATTTTAACATTCTAATTTAGAATTATAAAATCTGTTAATAACCATCCGTCTTCACTATCTATACTGATTACCTTGGCGCGTAAATAAATTATTCCTATTTTCTATATACACAGTTGATAAAATTTTATTGTCTACACCCATTTAACCTATAATTCCACAACATATATATATATATATATATATATATATGTATATATATTTATATAATATATATACATATATATATATATATATATATATATATATATATATATTCGTCACTCATTAATAAAACGCTCATTTATAAATTTGTCGACGTTTCGGATAATTTATTTCCTTAGTCATGACCTATAAGTGATAGGCTGTAATACAAATGTACAAAATAGGGTTACTTACAATCTATGTGAGCTCTGAGTAATTCGAAAAACCATCAATAGAATAAAAGCAGTTACTTTTAAAACATGAAACAAATTTTAAAAATAACAGTCATAAAATAAAATTAGTTTAAAACTTAGAAACTATAACATATAAGAACGGTCACTAATTCAAACAAGATTCTCACAATATAGTGTTGTTGGTTTGCATGTAATACTGATTAGTTATCGCAATTGATATTTTATATAAATTACATTTTAACGATATACATGGTGAGTGAATTATGGCTTGCTGTCTTTATGCGCCTACTTAATTTATATAGTAATGAATAAACTGTATTTAAATTATCAATATCGGATTTGAAATTTATTGCAGAATTGTTGTTTTAATATGAAAAGATTCCAAAAATAATCGTTTGTAATGTTTCTATTTCTAAATTTAGTATATCCTCAAAATTAGGTTATGTGTTTCTTATATAAATTACATGTATTAACGATATACATGTTAGTTGATATTATGCTTTTATGCTGTCTTATAATTGCGTAACCTATCTTAATTTATATAGCATTGATATTCAAATGTAATTAAATTATCAATATCGGATTCTTAAAATTTGATTGCTAAATTGTATGGTCTTTTAGAGTATGAAAAGATTTCTTAAATAATCTGTTATAATTGTACCATCGTTCATATTCCGTATGTATATTAATAGTATTATTTCTATAAGTTCGAGTTAAGTTTTCTTTTATATAAGGCTTTTATGCAGGTTATCGTTGGTAGCCATCGTTTAGTCATTTACTCCGGTCATGCAGTATTAAATATTTTTTGTAGTAGGGTTCTAGGATAACCGTTATTTATTAATGTGTTTTTAAGTTTGTTAGATTTTGTTTAAGAAATTGTGGGTGACATATTTTAATAATTCTATTTTTTAGAGTTAGAACGGTGTTAAGTTTATGTTAATTTTACTCGGACCACACAATTAAACATAAACTTAACACCGTTCTAACTCTAAAAAATAGAATTATTAAAATATGTCACCTACAATTTCTTCAACAAAATCTAACAAACTTAAAAAACACATTAATAAATAACGGTTATCCTAAAACCCTACTACAAAAAATAATATTTAATACCGCTACCGAAAGTAAAATTGATAAGAGAGCTACCACAACCTTGCATAAAAGCCTCCCCTATATAAGAAACTTAACTCCGAGCTTAATAAAACTATTAAATACACCGGATATGAAGATTGCGGTAAATTATAACAGAACCCTAAGAAACCTCTTCACTCCGCTAAAAGATCCTACAAACAAAAAATTATTAAGTAATGTAGTGTATAAAATTACTTGTGAATGCAATCAATGCTATATCGAGGAAACTAAACAATGGTTACGCAATCGTATAAGCCAGCATAAAAGCGATAATAAAATAAATAAAAAATCTTGTGCTCTTGCAATACATCTAAATAAAGAAACACATAACACTAATTTTGACGATATACAATTTTAGAATTAGAAAACAATTACAAAAACGATTATTTTTGGAATCTTTCATATTAAAACAACAATTCTGCAATAAATTTCAAATCCGATATTGATAATTTAAATACAGTTTATTCATTACTATATAAATTAAGTAGGCGCATAAAGACAGCAAAGCCATAATTCACACTCACCATGTATATCGTTAAAATGTAATTTATATAAAATATCAATTCTCAATTGCGATAACTAATCAGTATTAACATGCAAACCAACAACACTATATTGTGAGAATCTTGTTTGAATTAGTGACCGTTCTTATATGTTATAGTTTCTAAGTTTTAAACTAATTTTATTTTTATGACTGTTATTTTTTAAAATTTGTTTCATGTTTTAAAAGTAACTGCTTTTATTCTATTGATGGTTTTTCGAATTATTCAGAGTCTCAATAATTGTAATGTAAAACCCTATTTTGTACATTTGTATTACAGCCTATCACTTATAGGTCATGACTAAGGAAATAAATTATCCGAAACGTCGACAAATTTATAAATGAGCGTTTTATTAATGAGTGGACGAACATATTCCCAAAGAAGATTCTAACACCTTAAAAATTTTATATTATCTAAACTAAACTAAACACCCACCCTATATATATATATATATATATATATATATATATATATATATATATATAGGGTGGGTGTTTAGTGCGTGGACGGAGGATTGCCCCGTAACTATTAGAGATACTAAAGCCAACTTGGGCATGATACTACATCATCATCACACCTGCATTTTAATAATACTTAAGTGTATACAGGGCGATTCACAAAAAATGCTGACCCAAATCTGTGTTTTTTAAATAGAACACTGTGTATAATTTTATATATTCGGATGCCCAGTAGCATTCACAATTGAAAATGTATAAGTTTCTAGGTAGCTAAGTGTAACCGTTTTAGAGATATTGCCACTTTAATGTGGAAATCTGGTCAGCTTTGGAACCGTGTTGTTATGGCTCTAATCAACATTTTTCAAATTTTGTTGCACCAACGACTTGCAATAATACGTACCAAACTGTTTTTCAAATAAAACACCCTGAATATTTTATCACAAATCGATTTCTCGTGAAAAATGTGTAATAAATGATATAAAGGTTGTATAGGCATAAAACGAATCGTTCTTGAAATATTCATACACTTATGTATAAATATTGAACTCAAATATTTTTAATAGCAACAAATAGCAAAATGGAATTGAAAAACAAACAAAATGTAAAAAATGTATTAGGTAAATAACGTAAATGGAGTCCAGTGAAGAACTTTTAAAAGAAACAAAACAATAAATAATTTTAAAATAAATGTTCAAAATGTTGCCCATGTCTAGTCAAACACCTTTGAATACGGTCAGAAAAAGAGCGTTTAACATGTGACAACATTTCTGGTGCAACCGATTCAAAGGCAGCGCGTATATTCTATTTTTCATTTCTTCTCTAGTGGTAGGAGAATCTTTAAAAACAACTTCGCTAACGTAGCCGTACAGGAAAAAATGGTGGATGTAAGGTCCGGAGATCGAACTGGCCAGTTTTGTGCACCACCTCTATTCACTTCTTTCGGAAAGTTTCATAAAGTTATCACTTAACGTTGATCAAATAATTTGGAAACGCACCAACCTGCTGGAACCACATCGTACGATTTCTATCTAGATCGATATCCCCCAAAAGATCAAATAAATTGGTTCCAAAAGATCTTAAATATTTCTCAGCAATGAGAGTTTCATCAAAAAAGAAAGCACCGTTGACATTGTAAGGTGACGGCGTACTGCAATTCACCTTACGTAACGAGAACACAACGGTGTTTTACCAATATTTCCTTTTATATTAAAATAAACAGGAGACGAGATTTGAGCATCTTTATTGCGGTACGAACACAAGAATACTGAATACAGACATTTACAGCCACCGCATGGTGGGGTGAAAGAGCAAAACCGGCACGCAGGCCGTCTCATTTTCTAGCTATAACGGTCCATTAAAAGAATGTACTAACATACTACCAAAGTACAATTTATTGTCATGATGGGACGTAACATGCCGCCTCCCTTGAAATTAGTAATTTCGAAAAGCTAAATAAAGGATAAACTACGCTAATTTTACACTCTAACAAATATATTACGTAACACAAGCTGTTTCAATTTAAACATAAACGTTTTTTTTTAACATTAAGCTAACTACATTAGGCTGCGCATTAGTCATTAGTCAATATCGATTGGTAGCGCACACAATTTCACAGTAGGTCTTTTTATTATGCCACTTGACGTACGCACACTAACTACCCGCACCTCACCATCAACCCCTGGATGCACTTCAGTTATATGGCCTAGCCTCCACATACGCGATGGCAAATTGTCTTCCGAGATGATAACTAACTGATCTGGAGCCAAAGGAAAACCTTGAGAAATCTTCCATTTTTGACGTTTTTGCAACTCCTGAAGGTACTCTCCTTTCCATTTCAACCAAAAATCCTGCTGGATGCGCTGCACCTATTGCCATCGTGATAGTTTATTAATAGGTTCCATTGTTAAGTTCACTTCTGGAACTGCCATTAAATTGTCACCAATTAAAAAATGCCCCGGCGTCAGATAGTCAAAGTCGTTTGCGTCCTGAGAAAGAGGTACTAATGGACGAGAATTAAGTACACTTTCGACTTCAATTAATAAAGTATGTAACTCAATAAAGGTTAAATTAGCATTTGACGCAACCTTATAAATATGCCTTTTAAAAGACTTTACGGCGACTTCCCAAAGACCACCTAAATGGGGCCCCCTAGGGACATTAAAACGAAAGTTTATATTACGGGAAGTAGCTTCTCTTTCGATGGCGTTCTGAAACCTTCCATTTTTTTTAGAAAATCTACGATCTCACGCAGTTCATTGGCTGCACCCACATAATTAGTCCCGTTATCGCAAAATATTTCGAATGGAACCCCACGTCTGCCAACAAATCTTTTAAGCGCTGCAATAAACGCTTCCGTGGTTAAATTTTCTACAATTTCGCAATGAACAGCCTTTGTTGCCATGCATACAAACACACAGCCGTACGATTTAATTATTTTCCGAGATTTACGTGTATCTTCCTTGATAATGAAGGGTCCAAAATAATCTGTACCTACACTTGAGAATGGTCTATTGTTACCTTGTATACGACACGCAGGTAAATAAGACATTTTTGGTTGTGATGTTAAAGGATTATGTCGAAAACAAAGCACGCATCTCCGTACAATTTTTCTAACAACATTTTTACCTGACAGAGGCCAGTATTTTAATCTAGTAGCGGCTAACGTACCTTGAGCACCGCTATGTAAACTAGCTTTATGAGCGCGAGAGACAATTGCATCACAAAGTAAGCCCTTTGCAAGCAATATTGGATGTTTATTATCAAATTGCATACTCGAATGACGCAAATGCCCTCCTACGCGTAATATCCCGTTTTCATCCAGAAATGGATTTAAGGACAATAATCTTGACTTAGTATTCAGCCCTTGAGAACCTTGCAACTGGTCAATCTCTTTACTAAAAGAATTTCTTTGGTCAATCTTTAACAATGCAGTTTCCGCTTCATTGAGCTCCTTTACCAACAATTCTGAGGTATCCCTTTTTAATTTATTTTTACAGTTAAAAATAAACCTTTTACAGGTAGCAATTAAACGAACTAATTTAGTAATGGACGAATATTTTAAGAAAATGCACTGTGCAAATTCACGCAACTCATTAACGTCACAATCGCTGATCCCAACAGTAAATACTTTAGCCTCTGGCACATCTACCTGGCATTTTATTGAGTTAAATAATTTCGGTTTAAAATCAGCTTGATTTAGAAATGCAGGGCCTCGCCATCACAAATTGTTTTTTATTAAATCAGCAGGGTATTGTCCCCTAGAAATAATATCTGCAGGGTTGTTGATTGTGTCAACGTGATACCATGATTCCGATGTTGATATATTTTGAATTTCTGTTATTCGATTCGCTACGAAAGATTTCCAACGACTAGGACATGATTTAATCCAACACAGAGCAATGGTTGAATCTGTATAATAATTAATCACCGAAAATTTCATATTGGACGAACTTAGCACTTTTTCCACTAATTCAGCCAATAATGAAGCAGCACATAATTCCAATCGTGGTAAACTTATTGTTTTAAGAGGGGCTACTCTTGATTTTGCGCATAAAATTCCACAATTAATACTATTGTTGGACATAATTTCTCTAACAAAAACACAGGCTCCGTATGCTCGCTCACTAGCATCGGCGAAACCGTGTAATTCAATACGTGAATTGTTCCCAAAAACAAGTTTGCGAGGAATGTTAATATTTGAAATGTCGTTCAATTGAGAACTAAATTCCTTCCAACGAGTGTGAAGCTCATTTGGAATGGTTTTATCCCAACCGGTTTTAATTTTCCACAACTCTTGCATAATTAATTTGGAAATTGTAATAATGGGACCGAGCAATCCAAGTGGATCAAATAATTTTGAGATGTGACTCAAAATCATACGCTTTGTGACACGCGATTCCTTGCAATCTAATCGTGTTTTATATAGTATCGCATCTTTTGTAGGGCACCATAAAACACCCAAAGTTTTCAAACTGTCACCCTCATTACACGGAATAATTAGATTTTGTTGATCAGATTCTATATTTTTCAATAGATTACCGTTATTGGAATTCCACTTTCGTAGTGGAAACCCTCCCGAGTCTAAAACGTTTATTATTTTGTTGCGCAATTGCAACAATTCAGCTTCATTATTACCGCCAGTAATTAAATCATCCATGTAAAAATCATTGGTTATCGTTCTATATAAATTTGGATCAGAACTTGCATACGGTAATGCAAGCTCAAACAAACATTGTGTTGCAATAAACGACGCGGGTCGTGTACCATACGTGAGCGTTTTTAATTCGAATATCTTGACTTCCTCATCTGAAGAAAAGCGAAATAATATTCTTTGATACGGCGTGTCTTCAGGATTAATCAGAATCTGCCTATACATTTTTGTTATATCCGAGCACAAAACAAATTTATAAAATCGAAATCGAGTAAGAATGCTGAAAAGATCGTTTTGTAATACCGGACCTAGCATTAGAATATCGTTTAGTAAAACATTTGTTGACGATTTGCAGGATGCATCAAACACGATACGAATTTTAGATGTAAGGCTTTCGTCCTTGAAGACCGCATGGTGAGGCATATAATAACCCTCGCCCGAGCAGGTACTTAAGCTCCCTATTTCAGTCATGTGCCCGAGTTTTAAATATTCTGACATAAACCTATCGTAATCCGTTTTAATATCGAGATTTTTTAATAACCTTTTTTCGAGATTTAAATATCGCCGCTTAGCAATTTCTAACGAATTTCCTATTAATTTAGGGTTGGACTTCCATGGTAAAGAAACAATAAATCGACCTGCGTCATCGCGCTTTATAGTGTTTTGATAATGTAACTCGCAATCCTTCTGTTCTTGAGAATTTTGCGTAGTTTCAGTTACGTGCTCAATTTCCCAAAATTTAGTAATGTTTTTAGAAATTTGTTGCAATGTATTTAAATTGCATGTCGCAGGGGTGAAAGATTCGATTGGAATGTTACCTGGAACTAATCCTGAAAATAGCCACCCAAACACAGATTTTTGAAGAGTAATATTTTCATCCAAGAGTCGTATTTGTCCCATGCGCAATAATTTGAAAAATACTTGAGCCCCAATTAAAATATCAATTTTTCGCGAAATATAATATTGTGGGTCCGCAAGCTGCACATGATTTGGTATATTTATGAAATACGGGTCAAACGATTTTGTTGGAAGATCCCCTGAGATTTTATTTAAAACATAACAATCTAAATCGATTGAAAAACTGTTGTGTTTTGATTTGATTCTTGTTTTCGCGAGTACGTTACTGCTGGTTGTTTTATCACTTATGCCGCTAATGGCCAGGTTAGTTTGCACCGTTTTCAGATTAAGTTTTCCTGTTACATCTTCGCGAATTATATTAATATGAAAAGCCGAGTCGAGTAAGGCCCTTGCATTGCTGTAGGAACCGTTACCGTCCTCGATTTCTACCACACAGGTAGCTAATACAATACTACAAGGATTCTGCACAGCGTGAAGTGAATGTATTTGTTCACTTGAAGTTTGAGGTTCATTATAACGGGATTGTGCTGAGTTGACTTTAGGCTGGTTAGGGTTAATGTTTTCATTTATCGACAGATTGCGACCACTGTCATTATTTGAAGACGTTAAATGCAAAATTGTATTGTGCAATTTTGAACATTTCTTACAGCGAGAAGATTTACAATTTACCCCAAAATGACCAGGTCTTAAGCAATTAAGACACAAACGTTTATTTCGAGCTATTTCTATGCGCGAATCAACCGGAAATTTTAAGAATGCTGGACAATTGCTAGTGAAATGATTATTTTCAGAGCAATAATTACAATTACCTGACTTGTTTAACGTTAAACCACAGGACGCGGACTTGTAATTACCTTGATTACCTTGATACGTGGATTTTTTCACTGCAAAATTGTTGTTTTCGCGTGAGCTAATTGCGTTTAATGCATGGCACCTTTGATTTAGAAAATCGCACAGCATCTTGTACGACGGCAAGTTTGAGACTTCTAATTTATTTTCCCATTCGTTTCGTGTTGGCAGAGGAAGTTTCGATGTGATTAAATAAACCAAGATATCGCTCCACTCTTCCACTGGTCTACCCATGGCAGTTACAGAACGTAGATGTTGTGAAGTTGTATCCATAATGTTACGCAAACCTTGGTACGACTCTTTGTGAAGTACAGGCAATTCAAAAATTGAACGAATGTGAGTGGTAACAATGACGCGTTCGTTTTCGTAGCGATCTTTCAATATTTGTTTAGCGTTTTCATAATTTTGAGGTGTTATTTCTAGGCACTTAATTGTATCCCAAGCTTCATTCCTTAAACTCGATTTCAAGTACTGTAGTTTTTCGATTGGCGATAAAGAGTCATCAGAATAGATGAGCGAATTAAATGTCTCTCTGAACGAAATCCATTCGTCAAATTTTCCACTGAACGTTGGTATTTGTATATTCGGTAATTTAGCTACACGACTAGCTGATTGCCCAAGTTTTTGTGGCTTTGTTTCAGCAAAAGAATTAAATTTTAGTTGCAATTTTGAAAAGGTTGCGTCAATGCATTCCTTTTCCGCGAAAATGTCCTGAAATTCGGAATCAAAATTACTATCGTAAATTTCTTCCAATAATTCCTCAAGCGAATTAATCAATTTAGTACATGTCTGAAATTGTCTTGTAGCTTTATTGCGAGTTTCATCGTTTACCTTACTCTCATTTAGATACTGATCTAGCATTGTTAAGCTGCGTTTCAGGTAAGTGCGTTTATTTTTGTATTTCTTAACTTCAGCTTGAAATGTAACTATTTCCTGCTCTTCCATTGTAGAAGTTTAGTTTACCGAGAAATATGTATACAGAAGACCCTTTCTTTGCTGACCAGTTCTAGAGAACAATAGAGTAACCTAACGGAACACTCTACTGTTTTCCCACGTTGGTTGTATTTCGTAAAGATTCTTGCAAGCAATCGCCCTTACTGCCACTTACGAGAAGAGGAATGCCTCTTATTATATTCTTAAAACGTGTTTAAAATTGAAAGACGATTGTAAGGGTTGCTTGTCCAGTTTGTAGCAGGTAGCTTGTCTACCAAACTTACGATAAAGATGGCACTACTTGAACTTCTGTTACCCGACCGAGATATAAAACTTCGTATACACGCGCGTGATATCTTTAATGTTCAATTAATAACGGTCACTGTAATTAGCGATCCGACTCTACGAAGGACCAAATGTAAGGTGACGGCGTACTGCAATTCACCTTACGTAACGAGAACACAACGGTGTTTTACCAATATTTCCTTTTATATTAAAATAAACAGGAGACGAGATTTGAGCATCTTTATTGCGGTACGAACACAAGAATACTGAATACAGACATTTACAGCCACCGCATGGTGGGGTGAAAGAGCAAAACCGGCACGCAGGCCGTCTCATTTTCTAGCTATAACGGTCCATTAAAAGAATGTACTAACATACTACCAAAGTACAATTTATTGTCATGATGGGACGTAACAGACATTACTATCAAATATTGCAGCCTATAACTGAATTAACCTTCGATGCCAATGGTCGGCAACTCTTAAGATGTGAGGATTTCTCTCTGAACAGTAATGATAGCTATGTTTAATAAAATGTGCATTACTACGAAAAATTGATTCATTCGTAAGCAAAATGTTATTAACAAAATTGGGTTCATCATTAATTTTGCTAATTATCAATTGGCAAAAAGTTTCACGATTTTAAAAATCTATTTCGATTGAAGCTTGATGTGTCGAATATGATAAATTTGAAATAAATTTTTTCTAATAAACTTTCGAATAGTGTTTCTATTTATACTTAGATTCTGGCTTAACCCTCTGGTGCTGATTTGAGAATTTTTGATCGAAGATACTACAACTTTAAACTCACTCTCTTCATCGGCCCTTGTCTTAGTCTACTTTGAAAAACACACACTTCCAGAATTTATAAATCTGTCGACAACGTTAACGAACGATGATTCCCAAGGGGATCTCCTTTCTAGGTACCGTTGAGCGTATACTCGGCTAGCTAGCAATGCATGTTTTGAGCTTCACCAAAAATGAATATCATGTTAACCATTTCGTCTTTAGTAAAATACATTTTGATCAAAATTAGATAATAAGAATAAACACCAGCAACAAAAAATACACAAGAAAGCAAATACAACAAGCATCTAATTATTTGACAAACATCAAACAATATTGATGCAATTGTTTTTAAATTATTATGCTGGCCTACCTGATAATTTATGTTTTGCCTGGTGCTTTTAGTAAGTTGTAATTTTGAATGTTTTTACATAAGAGTATCAATATTTTAAGAACGGTTAGTTCTATGCCTATAAAACCTTGTCATTTATTACCTATTTTTCATGAGAAATCGATCTGTGAAAACATATACAGGGTGATCCATTAAAAAAAACCGAGAATAGTTACATTTAGCGTAAATCAGCAGCCCTATACAGCATTATGCCTTTTGGAAAAGTTTGATACGTATTTTGTAAGTTGACTATTATTGAAGGTCGATAGTGCAACAAGATTTGAAAATTTTTATTAAGGCCGTAACAACACGGCTTCTAAATTGACTCAATTTTCACATTAAAGTGGCAATATCCTTACACATTTTTAATTTTAAATGCCACGGGAAATCTGAATATGCAAAAATATATAGTGTTGTGATCATGTAGTTCTGTGGCCAAGTTGGTCTTAATATTCGTAATAGTGGAGCAATCCCCCGTCCACACACTAAACACCCACTCCTTTGTATATATATATATATATATATATATATATATATATATATATCACGATATATATTGATATGATAACGCCGTACACCGATGTAATAAACGTCCAGCTGAACGCCACCGCTCTGTTTTTCTCAAATCTTCTAATTTTATTATGCCACGGCTAGCCCTTTTTAATTTATACAGAGTGCACAACGTTACGATGATCAATTTTTATTTACCCCTTTATGGTTACCTGTTTCAATTGATAAAATGAAGTCAATCAACATTCATATAATGAAAGGAAATAATATTTACACTTCACAATTTTTGTAATCCTTTAAATACACCCTTCAATTAATTAATATTAAATGGATCATCTATCCCAAAATTTATATCCTTTTAATTTAATTTAAAGTCACCAATAAACGACACCTTTTACAAAAAAATCTGGAACGTTCTAGACCCTTTTATGATTTATACGTAAGTTTCAACGTATTCAATGTTTTTGTTAGCTCCTTACAAACTTGTGACAAAATTAATATATTCAGTGTTAAAATTTAAATTTGAAAAGATTTCTTAAAACTAGGTAGGTCTGACCTGTGATTTCCTGATGAGCTGTTTCGTGTTGTGGATTAACACCCCCTCATTATCTTCAATCGAAAACCAATGCTCTGCTTTGTACTCCTTACGTTTGAACCAATAATTCAGTACGGTTACCCCTTGTTTCCAAAATTCACTTCGTGCTTTATTCTATATTTCTCTGGATACGTTTTAGACCTCTTCCCTTAAATACCACTTGCAATTTGTAGGTTTCTTAGTATTATGAATTTAGAATTATTCCACTGTTTTTGTTTAGTATTTATTTAAACTCATCTTTGAAAGTGCGGTTTTTTATCAAAGCGCTTATTGTTCCAGCTTAATTGCATGCAGATTTACTAGGTTTTATCTTATCTTCTGCGTATTTATTTTATAACTAGTTGAACACTCCTCAACGTGGTTTAATCATATGTATGATTATTTCTCTGCTGAATACGCGTTCTATTATTGGAAGATATGCTTGCATTTATTAATTTAATTGGAGTTAATTGAACAATTATTGATATATAATAAGTATAAAAGCCTGTAAAAACCCAAGGTAAAACGCGTTGCTAACAAACGAATATATCAAGAGAATTAAAATACCATGAAACGAAGTTCGGAGAATTGTATTTAAAACGTTCATTACGATCGAACGTCCAGCTGAACGCCACCGCTCTGTTTTTCTCAAATCTTCTAATTTTATTATGCCACGGCTAGCCCTTTTTAATTTATACAGAGTGCACAACGTTACGATGATCAATTTATTCCCTTGTCTTATAAAAAATAAAGAAATTTATTTACTTAACCTATATATAAGCCAAATTCCTTTTAATTTAATTTAAAGTCACCAATAAACGACACCTTACAAAAAATCTGGAACGTTCTAGACCCTTTTATGATTTATACGTAAGTTTCAACGTATTCAATGTTTTTGCTCCTTACAAACTTGTGACAAAATTAATATATTCAGTGTTAAAATTTAAATTTGAAAAGATTTCTTAAAACTAGGTAGGTCTGACCTGTGATTTCCTGATGAGCTGTTTCGTGTTGTGGATTAACACCCCTCATTATCTTCAATCGAAAACCAATGCTCTGCTTTTACTCCTTACGTTTGAACCAATAATTCAGTACGGTTACCCCTTGTTTCCAAAATTCACTTCGTGCTTTATTCTATATTTCTCTGGATACGTTTTAGACCTCTTCCCTTAAATACCACTTGCAATTTGTAGGTTTCTTAGTATTATGAATTTAGAATTATTCCACTGTTTTTGTTTAGTATTTATTTAAACTCATCTTTGAAAGTGCGGTTTTTATCAAAGCGCTTATTGTTCCAGCTTAATTGCATGCAGATTTACTAGGTTTTATCTTATCTTCTGCGTATTTATTTTATAACTAGTTGAACACTCCTCAACGTGGTTTAATCATATGTATGATTATTTCTCTGCTGAATACGCGTTCTATTATTGGAAGATATGCTTGCATTTATTAATTTAATTGGAGTTAATTGAACAATTATTGATATATAATAAGTATAAAAGCCTGTAAACCCAAGGTAAAACGCGTTGCTAACAAACGAATATATCAAGAGAATTAAAATACCATGAAACGAAGTTCGGAGAATTGTATTTAAAACGTTCATTACGATCGAACGTCCAGCTGAACGCCACCGCTCTGTTTTCTCAAATCTTCTAATTTTATTATGCCACGGCTAGCCCCCCCCCCCCCCCCCCCCCCCCAAAAAAAAAAAAAAAAAAAAAAAAAAAAAAAAAAAAAAAAAAAAAAAACCCTTTTATGATTTATACGTAAGTTTCAACGTATTCAATGTTTTTGTTAGCTCCTTACAAACTTGTGACAAAATTAATATATTCAGTGTTAAAATTTAAATTTGAAAAATTTTAAAACAGGTAGGTTACCTTGTTTCCATACTTTTCGTGTTTGATTAACCCCTCTTATCTTCATAAAACCAACTTGCTTTGTATCCTTAGTTTACAATAATTAGAGTTACCCTTGTTTCAAATTTTTGTTTATTTAATTTCTTGGAACGTTTTACTCTCCTTAAATCCACTTAATTTGTAGGTTTCTTAGTTTTAATTTAATTTTCCCGTTTTTTTTATATTTATTTAAACTCTCTTAAAGTGGTTTTTATCAAAGTTATTTTCCGCTTAATTAGCGTTTATAGGTTTTATCTTATTTTTATTTATTTTATAAATTGAACATCTAATGGTTTAATATATAGTTATTCCGCTAAACGCGTTCTATATGAAGATATTTTTATTATGTATAATTAAAAACAAACCAGAAATAAAACAAGAGAATTAAAATACCATGAAACGAAGTTCGGAGAATTGTATTTAAAACGTTCATTACGATCGAACCCGCAACACCTTTTTTCAAATCTTAATTTTATTACCAGGCAGCCTTTTAATTTAACGGTGAAAGTTAGATGAAATTTTATTTACCCTTTATGGTTACCTGTTTCAATTGATAAAATGAAGTCAATCAACATTCATATAATGAAAGAAATAATATTTACACTTCACAATTTTGTAATCCTTTAAATACACCCTTCAATTAATTAATATTAAATGGATCATCTATCCCAAAATTTATATCCTTTTAATTTAATTTAAAGTCACCAATAAACGACACCTTTACAAAAAATCTGGAACGTTCTAGACCCTTTTATGATTTATACGTAAGTTTCAACGTATTCAATGTTTTGTTAGCTCCTTACAAACTTGTGACAAAATTAATATATTCAGTGTTAAAATTTAAATTTGAAAAGATTTCTTAAAACTAGGTAGGTCTGACCTGTGATTTCCTGATGAGCTGTTTCGTGTTGTGGATTAACACCCCCTCATTATCTTCAATCGAAAACCAATGCTCTGCTTTGTACTCCTTACGTTTGAACCAATAATTCAGTACGGTTACCCCTTGTTTCCAAAATTCACTTCGTGCTTTATTCTATATTTCTCTGGATACGTTTTAGACCTCTTCCCTTAAATACCACTTGCAATTTGTAGGTTTCTTAGTATTATGAATTTAGAATTATTCCACTGTTTTTGTTTATGTATTTATTTAAACTCATCTTTGAAAGTGCGGTTTTTTATCAAAGCGCTTATTGTTCCAGCTTAATTGCATGCAGATTTACTAGGTTTTATCTTATCTTCTGCGTATTTATTTTATAACTAGTTGAACACTCCTCAACGTGGTTTAATCATATGTATGATTATTTCTCTGCTGAATACGCGTTCTATTATTGGAAGATATGCTTGCATTTATTAATTTAATTGGAGTTAATTGAACAATTATTGATATATAATAAGTATAAAAGCCTGTAAAAACCCAAGGTAAAACGCGTTGCTAACAAACGAATATATCAAGAGAATTAAAATACCATGAAACGAAGTTCGGAGAATTGTATTTAAAACGTTCATTACGATCGAACACCTGCAAACTTTTAAATGTCAAGTTCTAAAAAATTTGGGTAGATAAACATGCAGATTCTACGTATATTGGAAACGGTTGAATGTTTTAGCATGAAATAATAAACAGAGTTTATTTAAAGTCACGTCGCAAGTCCACGTGTGTTTAGACAGCAGATAGTCAAGAATATCGATTTTGTACCACTCAGACCAGGGTAGAAAGGGACAGAGAAAACGCATAATTAAGAGACACTAGTAGGATAAGAGGGATTTGTGAAGCGTCACTAAGTCTACGATTGGTCGATATGTTAGTTTGATTTGAAACAAGCACGAGGATAGTGGAGCGTGATATCTAGAAATTTTATAACGAGGTATTGAAATTCGCGGAGCTGAAAATGGAGTTGAGTGCAAAATTGCGAGAATGTGTGGTGTTAACAGGGGATTTCGCGTTAAGCAGGTATGGAGAGGTTACACTCGGAGTGTATAAATGCTTTTGGAGAACGTGGTGAGGGCCTTAAGTTTTCGATCGCTCCAAACAACGTATCTAAGCATCACGAGTTGTAAGTATTACTAAATCAGTTAAATTATATTACAAGGTGATAGTCTCTTAATTAAATACGCGGTTAAGTGTGTCAAAATTACATTTTAATAGAGATATCATCTATAATTATAATCAACTTGTGTCGGGACATTAAGTAGCGTGGTTTGAAGCATCTAATTAATGCAGAAATAATTTTAAATGGAATTTGGAATTGGTTATACCGGGGAGGCAGCGTTTGCAGTTCAATTTGGATGGAGTTTTTCTAGTAACAGCTAGAAACGACCTGCAGAACGGACAGAAGAAATAGATGGCATCATCCTCAGAGCAGAGATCTACTATAAAATTCCAGGTAACGATTTGAATTGTGACTTTATAAACCGTGAATATTGGGAGAACGTATGAGTGTGAAATTCCAAGGTAGTGTGTATTATTTACGTATTGAACTTAATACGTGTAAAAACTTTATTATGGTATTTAACTAGAAAGTTGAAGGTGTCTATAAAGCTTTTAAATGTTCCATCAGAACGTGAAACTTTTGTGAAGAGTATATGGCTTTGTTTTGTTATTTGTTTTAAAAGTATGCAAATGCATATTGATAGTGTGCGTGTATGATTGAAAATATGCGAGTGAATCTAGATACCCAAGAGGAGATTCGAATTAGCTAGCCGGAAGCAGTTGAAGAAAGCCGTTCAACTGAGGAAAAGAGGAAAACGGGTAAGGATATTTTTTTTTGTGAAGTAGTTAATGTTTGAAAATTTGTTATTGTCGAATTTGAAAATTTTATAAAAATTTCGAAAATAATTTATGGTTGGTAAGCATCATACCCGAGTTCCACGGCATAATTTTGACGCCCAGATTCAGGAGCTGTAGGGATACACAGCAATATATATATAAATATATATATATATATATATATATATATATATATTATAGTGGTTTTAAAAGATCAAAAATAAATAGAAAAAAAACAATTTCAAAACACCCTGTATAAAGGAACAACCAGAAATTACGTGCGAAATTTATATTAGTTAATTCATTTTTAAGTATCAGGTATTAACGAAATTTTATAAATAATTATTGAAATTTAAGTAGGTTTGCAAAGAAATCAAATGGTAGAAGCCAATGCCATTAATTTATTAATTAATTTGAATTTAATTGAACGATTATTGATGTATAATTTGCATAAAAACGTGTAAAAACCCAAGGATACCAAGATGAAACGCGTTGCTATCTGACAAATATATCAGTGGGGTAGAAATACGCCGAACTCTAAATCGTGGAAATGTATTTAAAGCGTTCGTGTAAAATTAAACACCTGCCTATTTTCTAAATGTCAAGTTCTGTTTAATTTGTAGATAGCGAACAAATTATTCTACGGATTGTTCAAACGGTCGGATGTTTTAGCATGAAATACTAATGAGCGATTATTTAACTCACGGAAAAAGTCCACGTGTAGTAGACAGCGCACAAACAAGGATATTGATTTTCTACCACTCAAACCAGATTAGAAAGAGACGTAGAAAACGTATAAGCATGAGACCACAATAGCATAGGAGGGATTTGAGAAACGTCATTTGGTCTACGATTGATCGATATGTTTAGTTTGACTTGATATGAACACGAAGATAGAGTAGCGTAATTTTCTTAAAATATTATAACGAGGACGGAAATTCGCGGATTTGAAAATGGGCTTGAGTGCAAAATTGTGAGAATGTGTTGTTGTGAGCAGGAGATTTCGGATAACTGTGGCCAGGAGAGGTTACATTAAAAAGATATAAATAGTTTAGGAGAAGATTATTAAAGCCTTTATTATTTCGATCGTCCCAAATGCACGTATAAAAGTTAACACGAGTTGTAAGTATTACAAAATCATGTAAATTGTTTTGCTTAGTGGTAGCCTCTTAACTAAATTAGTACGCGGTTTGTGTGCCGAGATTAAATTTTTTTTATTAAGGTATTACCTATAAATTTTAAGCAACTCGTGTCGGGACATTAAGTAACGTAGATTACTGTGAAAGAAGTATAATTGAAATGAAATTTGGAATTTGGTTATAGCGAGAAGGCGGCCTTGGCAGATCAACTTGGATGGAGTTCGTCTAGTAATAGCGAGAAACGACCTGCAGACCAGATAGAAAATACATGGCATCATCTACAAGAGCGGAGATCTTCCACAATTTTCAGGTAACGATTTAAAATTGTGATTCCTATAAACAGTAAATATTGGGGTGGCGTATGAGAGTGTTTTTCAAGGTAGTGTGAATTATTTACGTATTGAACAGAATATGTGTAAATAACATTATTACGGTATTCAACTAGAAATTGAAGGTGTCTAGAAAGCTTTTAAACGTTCCATCAGAACGTGAAATTTCTGTGAAGAGTACATGGCTTTGTTTTTTTTAATTTTTATGTAAAGTAGAAGGGCTTACATTATGCAGAATTAGTTGGGTTATTATGAGCTCACTATACCCCACAATTTACTTTGATTATTAAAATAAATAAATAAATTATAAAAAAGGAATTTTAGAGAAGGTATTATTCAAGATCCATTTACTCCGAGTACATTTTATGTGTTTGATGATTTTAAAATTAAATTCAGGACATTACAAAATAAGAGTTACTGAAGTGTAACGTGAACAATAAAATATGGACAGTGTTGAATTGCATTTGTAAATAGGAATAAATAAAAGATTGTATGTTGGTTGTATTTTGTGGTTTTATTGGGAGTGTGCGTGAATGATAGAATTTGAGAATGAATATAGATATCCAAAAGGAGGTCCAAATGAGCTAGCCGGAAGCAGTTGAAGAAGGCCATTCAACCGAGGAAGAGGAAAACGGGTAAGAAATTTTTTTTTTGTATTATTTAATTTTTGAATTATCGAGTTGTGAAAATTTTATAAAATTTTCGAAAATATTTTTGTTGGTAAGGATCTTACCCGAGTTCCGCAGGTGAAATGGCTTGCGTGTTCTAATGAGCTAAAGAGCCAAACTACAGGTCCAACCAAAGTAGTAGGGTCGTTAGTGAGGAACCAGACTAAGACAGGTCCCCGAAAGAGGGCAGCGACTCTTTCGGTACTTAGATTGGAAGAGACCATAGGGGTCGGTATGGCAGTCTAAGACACACTACAACGATGTGGAAGGCAACGGGAAACCACCACATTACCTCCCAATTACACAGCGTACCTAAATTATAATAAAATGATGGCATTCTCTGGGTAAAAGATTCCGGAGTTAAAATAGTCCCCCATTCGGATCTCCGTGAGGGGACTACTTCGGAGGATGCGATCGGAAAGTTAAGAATAAGAGTCGGGAACATTTTGCGAGTCGGAGCGTGGAATGTTAGAACTATGAAGCAAGTGGGTAAGCTAGGGAACCTAAAAATCGAAATGAATAGGTTATCATTAGACATAGTAGGGATCAGCGAAGTTCGATAGCCAGAGGCGGGGGATTTTTGGAGTGGAGACTTCAGGGTAATTCATACAGGAGCCGAGGAAGAAAATTTGGGTGTGGAGATAGTTATGCGGAAAAGATAGGATACTGTGTAGAAAATTACTTACAAAAGAATGAAAGAGTACTCATGGTTAGATTAGAATCTAAACCGGTAAACACAGTAATAATACAAGTATACATGTCCACCTCTAGCTACAGTGAAGAAGAGGTAGAATCCATCTACAAAGATATCGAAGACATATTAAGATACGTAAAAGGACATGAAAATTTAATAATTACGGTGTATTTTAATGCCGTGGTAGGTAAGGGTAGGGAAGGAACGATAGTAGGTTTATTTGGTTTAGGCACTAGAAACGACAGAGGAAATAGGCTGGTAGAATTTTGCGACAAGAACAATTTAATCATTACAAACACATTATTTCAACATCATGCTAGAAGACGATATACGTGGAAGATGCCAGGAGATATAGGAAGATATCAAATAGATTACAGTCCTGTTAGACAACGGTTTAGGAATCAAGTAAAAGACTGTAGAAGCTACCCAGAAGCAGATATAGACACTGACCACAACATCGTAATTATGAAGGCCGCACTTAAATTTAAAAATTTGAAGAAAAGAAACGGAAAAAGGCACTTAGACCTACAGAAACTAAAAAAGAAAGATATTCAAAAAAGATTCGAAAAAATGTCAAATGAATTGCTCAAAGATATCGGGAAAATATCTGATACTAAGGAAGTAGAAACAGAATGGAATAACATTAAATCCAGCCTCGACATGGCGGCCAGAGATATTCTGGGGTATACACAAAAAGCAAATAAGAAACCATGGATAACAAAGGATATCCTGAATTTAATAGAAGAAAGACGAAAATACAAAAATAAATCAGACGAAACAGGAAAACAGAGATACAAAGCCATAAAATGGGAAATTATTCGAAAATGCAGAAAAGCTAAAGAACAATGGATTGATGAAAAGTGCAAAGAGGTACAAACTAAGATGGAAGTAGGAAAGACAGATGAAGCATACAAACTAATTAGAATCAATTTTAGGAATATAGAACCATATAGCAAAAATATAAGGGACGCGGGAGGAAATGTCATTATAGAAAATGTAGAGAAAGTGGGTAGATGACAAGAATATATAGGGAATTTATATGCAGGAGAAGAACTAACTGCATTAGAAAAGGAATCAGACATTGAAAATGATGACTTGGGATATCCTATACTTAGAGATGAATTTGAAATAGCATTAAAGGGTCTGAAAAATGGTAAGGCGCCGGGTACAGATAAGGTGCAAGCGGAGACTCTAAAAGCCGCTGGTCAAGCAGTAACAGAACGTCTCTTCCAACTTGTAAGCTATATGTATGAGACAGGCGAGGTACCTAAAGATTTCAAACATAACATCATAGTAACTATACCAAAAAAGAAAGGCGCAGATAGATGTGAAAATTTTGGAACAATAAGCTTGACAGCACACGTATCAAAAATATTAACTAGAATTGTACAAAGACGAATGGAAAAACGGGCTGAAGAAATACTAGGAGTAGACCAATTTGGGTTTAGGCGAAACAGGGGAACACGGGAGGCTATCTTAGTTCTGAGGGTGATAATGGAGAAAACAATAGAAAAAGGGGAAAGCGTGTATATAGGGTTTGTAGATCTGGAAAAAGCATTTGACAATGTAAAATGGAAAAAATGTTCGAAATACTCAAAAGATTGGAATGAGTTATAGGGATAGACGGATAGTACATAGCTTATACAAAGAGCAAACAGGAGTAATAGAATTAGAGCAGGAACGTAGAGAAGTAAACATCAGGAAAGGGGTAAGGCAGCGATGTTCCCTATCCCCACTAATTTTAACTTGTACATTGAGGAGGCAATGAATACTGTCAAATGCAGGAAGACATTTGGAATTACTATGCAGGGACAAAAAATTGATATGCTTAGATTTGCAGATGATATAGCGGTATTAGCATCTAGCAAGGAAGAGTTAGAAGCTGCTCTCAATGAAATGGAAACGGTTCTAACAGAGAGATACGGTATGAAAATTAACAAAAGTAAAACTAAAGTACTAGTATGCAAAGGAGGGAAAAATATATCAAAAACAAGAATACAAATATGTAACACGAACTTACAAGAGGTTGAGGATTTCTGCTACCTAGGAAGCCAAATAACGCAAGATGGGAAAAGCACAAAAGATATAAAACAAAGATTAGCACAAGGTCGTGCTACATTTAACAAAAAAAAGCAACTACTGTGCTCAAAGACCACAAACATAGAAACAAGGAAAAGATTGCTCAAAACATATGCGTGGAGCACAGCACTGTATGGCTGTGAAGCCTGGACTGTGGGAGAAGCGGACAAGAAAAAGGTAGAAGCCTTTGAAATGTGGTGCTACAGACGTATGATGAAGATATCATGGACAGACAAAGTTAAGAACAAAGAGGTACTAAAAATGGTAAAGGAGGAAAGAAATATGTGGAAAACGGTAAAAAATAGGAGAGATAGGATGATAGGCCACATACTACGGCATGAAGGAATAGTGCGGAATATACTAGAAGCAGAGATAATAAAAAAGAGAAGAAGAGGTAGACCTAGGTTAGACTACTGCACACAGATAGTGAAAGATGTAGGCTGTAGGAGTTTCGGGAAATGTGTAGGCTAGCTCAGAAGAAAAATCAATGAACGTACGCATCCAACCAGTCCCAAGATGGATAAATTAATGACAAAGAAAGTAGCTGCACTTAAACATGATATTTATTATAAGCAACTACTAGCATTGGAGGGGCAATATTCTCTAATAATGGTAATTGCGTGAAAGCATTTACTGGAAAACTATTATTTCGGCAAATGTCTAAGTGTTGGGGGATCTTGGCAGCCACAGGTTGCTTAACCCCCTTCAATAAATCTCTGTGAAATAGGGCATAATATTAGAAAACAATATAAGGGGTACCGAGCTGTATTGCTGTGTGAGAATTTCAGGGAACCATGTAGCTTAGTTTAGAAAAGAAATAAGTGCAGGTACATGTCCAATCAGTTTTGAGACAGGAAACCCAATCACGAAAAAATAAGCACAGACAAATCTAATGATTATTATAAACAATTAGTTGTTTGTTGTGAAATTTCTGCAACTAATGTTGACTGTGCGAAAAGACATATTGGAAAAAATATTAAATCAGTAAATGTTCAAGTGCTGGGGGAACTTGGCAGTCACAGGCTGCTTACCCCCCTTCGCAACCACTGAATGTCGGAGAAATAGGGTATATAATTGTAAAACAATAGAAGGTGACCGAACAAGAAAGAACGGCGCCTATGATGAAAGACAACAAACATAGAACCAAAAGTTGTTGAAAGCGTATGTGTGAAGCACAGACAATATGCCTACGAAATACGAGCAGTCTGAAAAGCAGACAGAAGAACAGTAACGGCCTTTGAAATGCCGTGCTTCAGATGTTTGAGGATGGACAGACAAAAGTAATAACAAATAGGTTATAGAAACAAGGATATACTTGGGGAAAAATATGAGAAATAGAAGGGCAGAATACGTTCTAAGGCATTTTTGGGAAATAGTATGGGATATATGACAAGCAGAGATAGGAAAAAGAGGTGGATGTAGACCTAGATCAGATAGTGATAGATGCAGACTGTGCAAATTTCGGGGAAATCTGTAGGTTAGTTTAGAATAGGAAACAATGATGGTACGCGTCTAACCAGTTTCAGGACTGAAGACCCAATGATGATGATATATATTGCTGTGGTCCTCACCAAAATTCGGGAACTACGGTTTTCGAATCGAGCCCCAGCGTTGGGCCGTCATAAAATGCTGTGGAACCTACAAAAAGCCTCACCACAGTAAAAAAAAGACATTCGAACCTCTCGAATTGGGCGCCTAGATTTGCTTTGATTCTCTTGTCCGTTGAATTGCCTCTTTCCTCTTTCCGCCTCGGCTGCTCACCTAGTTAAAACTTTCATCCTCATTCATAAAAAAAACAAACACATTCCTACCACAAACATCAACGTTAACTCTATTTACATCAATATTCATAATACATTAAAATTTCAAAATTAAATTTCAGCATAAATTTCAGTATCATAAAATTTCAAGTTCAAATTTGTCATCATTTTAATTTGCATCCAGAATTAGAGTCCTTGTAGGATGCATACTAATTAGGTTAACAATATGTGCAGAAGGAGTCTGAATAAAAGGGAGCATCTCCCACCCCTTTGCGTTAATTTAACAGGTTAGTCTAATTGAGCTCAAAGACAGACCCAAATTTTCATCATAATCAAAAACATAAACTTGATAAATACTCCTTTCTACTTTTACAAGAAAATTTTACCTTTAAATTAAAAATTTGTTGTTTATACAAATTTACTACTGTCCATTTTTATCAAACACATTATAAAGATATTCAACACACATCAAAACATCAAAGATCGAACAAAATGCATAATTTACCTAAAGGTTACTGCACTTGTGGCTTCAATGTACATCGGACTTGCTCACCCCACCATTCCCGCTGGTTTATGTTTACGGCTTCAGATTCTGACCGCTTTTAAAATTTTTGTACACCACCATTCGTCTAAAAAGTTTCAGGGCTTCTCAGGAACGCATCTATGTATATCTAAATCTTGTTTTGTAGATCCAAACACGTTTACGAATAACACTTGATTACTCACTCCCGAACAAAATAGCAAAGAAATTCATAATTCGTTCACGCTATACTAAAAACTGCATACTTCAATGTATTTATTTATCGCTACTAATTTGGATAATTGGTACAGTAATACCCGCAAATATTACTAGACTTTATTACCTTATCTATCTTCTCTAAGTGTACTAATAACTTTTATTGTGGCACGTAATCACCACGTATTCTACTTAAAGTATTAAATAATCAAAAATAAAGAGCAAAACTGTTTAAAGTATCGAATAAAATCAAAAATATAAGAGAGCGAAACTTCTATTAGCCCGGGTTTATATAATGGCCCGCGTGCAAGTCGAATTTGCCCCGCAACGGACAATTTTTAGAATTTCGCATTCTCTTTTCCCTTTCGACGGTCCGGCACAGCGATTCTACTAAAATTTGCACACGTCCAAGTTGAAAATTTAAGAATTTTCCACACGGCTCGCAACGCGTCCGCGAACAACTAACTAATTTACACACCAACTGCTATGCTTTCCCCTCTCATGTTTGCATCTTATTTCAACCAATCGTAGCCCTAGTGAAGCTTTACAAATCACGCCTTTATTATCAGTGTCTCTGCTTTACGCGTTTTATCCATCCCTTTCTACCCTGGTCTGAGTGGTACAAATCGATATTCTTTACTATTTGTTATTTAAATCCACGTGGATTCCTATGTGAGTAAAATAACCCCTCATCTAGCATTTCCTGCTAAAACATCCGACCGTTTCTAATATACGTAGAAGATGCATGTTTATCTATTCAAATTTATTAGAATTGGACATTTAAAAGTTTGCAGGTGTGTGCTCCTAATGAACGTTTTAATATAATTCTCCGAGCTTTGTTTTATGGTATTTTAACCTTGGATTTTCACAGGCTTTTATGCTTATTATATATTACTAATGGTTCAATTAACTCCAATTAAAATAATAATGAATGGCATTGACTTCTACCCTTTAATTTTTAGCGAATACCAATTAAATATTAATTATTATTTGTACACTTTGTTTAATACCCGTTACTTAAAAATTGAATTAATTAATATAAATTTCGCACATAATTTCTATTTGCTTCTTTATACAGGGTGATTAAAATTATTGAATATCGTTAATTAATTTTCTACCCTGGTCTAAATTTGAGTATTTTCCCCCTATTTGAATACAAATAATCCTACTTATTTGAATTCAATTACGAAGCATCTAGACTACAAAAAAAAATTTACAAAAAAAATTGTCTATCTCACTCTACACTTATCTTTCTAACTTACCTAACTTATATCCAATCCTAAAAATATTTACACCTGTCCTATATCCCTGTCCTATTCCTAACTCTCACATAATTTTATAAACTGAAATTATCCCTAACTTCATCCTACTTATCCATTTCATCCTATATACATCCTATATACCTATCCTATTCCTATTCTATTCGTATCTCTCCACTAATCTTATAAGAAATATCTACACTTAACCTGTCTTATTTTCTTTCTACATTTAATTTTCATTCTAATCCTATATACTTATATCTAACTATCTCCCATATTTATCCTATACCTAGCTTTATTTTCTATAAACACTTACTTCTACTCTTCTATATACACCTATTTCTATTCCTATACTTTGTTCATTTAATCTTCATTTCTTATTTAAATCTGACTCTTTTCTTGATCCTCCAAGTCTTTCTTCTCACCATCCTAATACTCTTCATCCCTATTTCTCCTCCTTCTATATCTATACTTATCATCCCTATTATCTCACATACAATAAACTCATCCCTATTATCCTGACTCTTAAATATTGCTTCTTCTTCAGTCCCTACACTTGTTTGTTTCTCATTTATTATTGTTTCCTGTTCTGCGGACAAACCAAACGATACTACCTTAAAATTATAGATTTTTCCCTCTACGGAAAATCCTGTGTACCTTCTAGAATCCTTGTGTAATGGAATCAGCCAGAATGAATTCCTTAAATCTAATTTACTAAAAACAAACTTGCCACTTAACCTCGTCAAAAGTGTGTCCATGGATGGTGGACAATGGAATTGCGGTTTGGTCCGTTGGTTAATTTTTTGTGCATCTTCATTTAATTCTGTCTTCACCTGCTCCCGATATGCTGCTCTTGCTTCTACCCCCACTAATTCTGCATGTTTTTGTAATAAAGATTGAACCTCTACTATCCTATCCTCTGGACATCTTATTGTGTTGATCTGTTTAACTTCATCATCTTCTACCTCTACTACATTAATACTCAACCCCGTGTTATCCTCTGTGACTTCATAACTGCCCTTCCATGGCACTACCCTATCCTTAATCCTTACTACCTTCCTTTCCATATCTATCAAAACCCCTAACTGCATCATACAGTCAACACCTAAAATGCTCTGAAACTTCAGTCCAGGTACAATTACAAACTCCTGTTCACAGCTTAAACCTCCTATATTTATCCTAAGCACCACAACACTATTCACTACAGCAAACTTCTTTTTATTTGGAGCTACTAAATGGCTACGCTTTATAGGCATAATTCTATCACAAACCTTGTCCCTAATTTTGCTGACGAATTCCTCCGATATTAAACTCGCCTCTGCCCCTGTATCAAGTAATACTTCTACATTATTCTCAAAAATTCCTATATTAACAATTGGCAAACATAATTTTTCTACAGTTTCTGGCTCTATTTCCTCCTCAATTTTGAAAAATTCACGTGGATGTTCATACACATTTACACAGAAATCTAGTGGTCTGTCGCGTTCTAAAAATCCTGTCTCGTCCTGTTTTCCGTGCTTGGTCCTGGCTGTCCTTCTACGACCTGTGCGTACGTTCTCCTCGTATTAATATCCGTGTCCCTGTCTCTATTCGGCGTGCTCGTTACTGTCCTGTTTACTTCCGGTAAACTGTTCTGTCTCGTGTAACTAGGTCTTGGCGTTGGTCCCCTAGTCGCACTATTGCTTCTGTATTCCTGTCCTCGTCGTTCCCAATTCGGTCGAAAATTCCTATTGTAGTCAGGCCGTCTCGGAAAATTTTGTGTCCTGTTGTCAAACCTAACCGTGTTAATGTTTCGTTCCCGTATCTCTCTTGTCCGTCCAACACATACATCGTCATATCTCTGTAAATACTCCAAAAATGTCTCCCGTCCTGTGATGTTTTGTAAGGCCACGTGTTGTCTGATTTCCAGTTCAAAATGTCGTGATAGGTACTTGATTATTTGTCTGTCCGTCAATGGTGGATTAAGTTGTTTGGCCACACTGTATTTTCGGATGGCGTATTGTTCCCTAGAACCTGCAAACTCTCCCTTAAATTTTCCTGTAATCAACTCGTCCCTAATCTGATCCTGTTTGTGATCACTCCAGTAATGTTCTAAAAATTTGTTTTCAAAGTCGTGATATGTGTCTATGTCCTGTCCTACTAAATTATACCATGCTTCCGCATTGTCTTTCAATAAAGTCTTTATCGTATTGAGTTTAGTCTGTTCGTCAAATAAATTTCCCACTAGATTTCTTACACTATTAATAAAAATTTGTGGATTTACCCTGTTATCGCCATAAAATTTCATATGTTGGTCCAATGACACGCCACCTGTATAAAATCTGGGACCATCCCCCGTTAAACTTGACATGTTGTATTTGATACTACTAACTTCGCGTTCTACCCTGCCTAACTGATCCCTACATGAGTCCGTTACTTCAGTCATTTTCATATTTATCTCTTCTTCACAAAAAAAAGGCGTACTTCGGACCTTAAATTTCCCATTTTCTGTCGAAGACCTGTAATGTTTTTCTCATTTCTATCAACCCTACTTTCTACTTCCCCCATTTTTACGGTAAGACTATTTTTGAATTCTGTAAATTCTCTCGACGATTTTTCTATTCTATCCCCTAATTCCTGGCTTAATTGGTCCAATTTCTTATTCGATTCTTCACTCATCCTTTCTAGCATTCTCAAAATTGCTTTATTTCCGGCTTCTCCTGATTCCGTCCTTGACTGATTCCTACTCCCTCCAGCTTCCTCCATTTTCGAATTTTTTTTACACAAGGCACTATCGTCACTACCAATTTCCACCCCTTGACTTCGAAGCCACTCTTTTCTCTGCATACGTCACACTTTTCACCCCCACACACGCCTACACACTTCTTTCACACACCTACAAAAATATTCACACTCAGATCCTAATTTCAGGGTCGACAGTTTCCTGAAACAGTTACATATTATCTGAAATTCGAGCCCTCAAGTTCTGGTCGCCATAAAATGCTGTGGTCCTCACCAAAATTCGGGAACTACGGTTTTCGAATCGAGCCCCAGCGTTGGGCCGTCATAAAATGCTGTGCAACCTACAAAAAGCCTCACCAGAGTAAAAAAAACATTCGAGCCTCTCGAATTGGGCGCCTAGATTTGCTTTGATTCTCTTGTCCGTTGAATTGCTTCTCTTCTCTTTCCGCCTCGGCTGCTCACCTAGTTAAAACTTTCATCCTTATTCATAATAAAAACAAACACATTCATACCACAAACATCAACGTTAACTCTATTTACATCAATATTCATAATACATTAAAATTTCAAAATTAAATTTCAGCATAAATTTCAGTATCATAAAATTTCAAGTTCAAATTTGTCATCATTTTAATTTGCATCCAGAATTAGAGTCCTTGTAGGATGCATACTAATTAGGTTAACAATATGTGCAAACCTGAGTCTGAATAAAAGGGAGCATCTCCCACCCCTTTACGTTAATTTAACAGGTTAGTCTAATTGAGCTCAAAGACAGACCCAAATTTTCATAATAATCAAAAACATAAACTTGATAAATACTCCTTTCTACTTATACAAGAAAATTTTACCTTAAAATTAAAAATTTGTTGTTTATACAAATTTACTACTGTCCATTTTTATCAAACACATTATAAAGATATTCAACACACACCAAAACATCAAAGATCGAACAAAATGCATAATTTACCTAAAGGTTACTGCACTTGTGGCTTCAATGTACATCGGACTTGCTCACCCCACCATTCCCGCTGGTTTATGTTTACGGCTTCAGATTCTGACCGCTTTTAAAATTTTTGTACACCACCATTCGTCTAAAAAGTTTCAGGGCTTCTCAGGAACGCATCTATGTATATCTAAATCTTGTTTTGTAGATTCAATCACGTTTACGAATAACACTTGATTACTCACTCCCGAACAAAATAGCAAAGAAATTCATAATTCGTTCACGCTATACTAAAAACTGCATACTTCAATGTATTTATTTATCGCTACTAATTTGGATAATTGGTACAATAATACCCGCAAATATTACTAGACTTTATTACCTTATCTATCTTCTCTAAGTGTACTAATAACTTTTATTGTAGCACGTAATCACCACGTATTCTACTTAAAGTATTAAATAATCAAAAATAAAGAGCAAAACTGTTTAAAGTATCGAATAAAATCAAAAATATAAGAGAGCGAAACTTCTATTAGCCCGGGTTTATATAATGGCCCGCTTGCAAGTCGAATTTGCCCCGCAACGGACAATTTTTAGAATTTCGCATTCTCTTTTCCCTTTCGACGGTCCGGCACAGCGATTCTACTAAAATTTGCACACGTCCAAGTTGAAAATTTAAGAATTTTCCACACGGCTCGCAACGCGTCCGCGAACAACTAACTAATTTACACACCAACTGCTATGCTTTCCCCTCTCATGTTTGCATCTTATTTCAACCAATCGTAGCCCTAGTGAAGCTTTACAAATCACGCCTTTATTATCAGTGTCTCTGCTTTACGCGTTTTATCCATCCCTTTCTACCCTGGTCTGAGTGGTAAAAATCGATATTCTTTACTATTTGTTATTTAAATCCACGTGGATTCCTATGTGAGTAAAATAACCCCTCATCTAGCATTTCCTGCTAAAACATCCGACCGTTTCTAATATACGTAGAAGCTGCATGTTTATCTATTCAAATTTATTAGAATTGGACATTTAAAAGTTTGCAGGTGTGTGCTCCTAATGAACGTTTTAATATAATTCTCCGAGCTTTGTTTTATGGTATTTTAACCTTGGATTTTCACAGGCTTTTATGCTTATTATATATTACTAATGGTTCAATTAACTCCAATTAAAATAATAATGAATGGCATTGACTTCTACCCTTTAATTTTTAGCGAATACCAATTAAATATTAATTATTATTTGTACACTTTGTTTAATACCCGTTACTTAAAAATTGAATTAATTAATATAAATTTCGCACGTAATTTCTATTTGTTTCTTTATACAGGGTGATTAAAATTATTTGATGTCGTTAATTAATTTTCTACCCTGGTCTAAATTTGAGTAATATATATATATATATATATGTATATATAGAATAACACACATGACGTTTGTCAACAATTTTTTTGGATATAGTCCAATAATAAAACAATAAAATTGTATATTTTAATCAAAATCTTGACGTTTCGGTAGACTTTCCTATCATTATCAAAACCTAAAATGAAAAACCACATGAGTAAAAATACACAGAAAGACGCAAATAACCTACTCTAATTTCCTTAAATTAGTAAAATTTTCAAAGAAAATTTAAAGGATTTACATAATAAAATTAGTAGACGCATAATTACCATATTAAAAAGCGTCAGAAGGGCACGTATTGTATTAGTGACTATTAAAAACGGAAAGAACGAATCTAACAATTATTTGAAATTGACAAGAAGAACGTTCCAAAATGACAGCAGTTACACTTCAAACGAGTATTCATTACTTCAACGATGCTTGAAAAGATCAATATTGTATAAAGCGAAGTAAACGTTATGTACTTTATCGACATCCATTTTGTTGTTAGTAGGATTGATTTCCTTATTGATATAAAACGATTCTATGAACAACCGGGTCTAATAATTGGGTTTGCTGTCCAAAATAATGTCATCATCGAATAAAGATGTATGTTTAGTTGAATAAACATGTGAAGACAAAGTATCTAGGCAATTAAAATCTAAAGTAATAATTTTATTTTGAAAAACTCACATGTAAATTTGTAAGAAAGACAGATTTGATTTTCATATTTGAATTACTAGTAATTCCGTTAATAACCTAAAGGTCTAAGATATGGTCTTAGATTAAAAGACACCATTAAATATTTTGTCCTTTATCATGTAATATAGATATAACCGTTTTACTAAACTAAACTTTTAATACCCCAGGCTTACTGAATTGAACCTTCAAAATTTTTGTTTAAATATAGAGCGATATTAGATTCGATTTAACTCGTTAATGTTGAACTGAAATTTTCTAGGAACTTCAAACAAAGAGATTTCCTTATGTAAACATTATAGACATGTTTATTATTATAATTCTTATTCGTTTTGTTCAATAATAAAATCTATTAAACAGTTAATATATATTTTCCTGCGAGTATACATTTTGTCAATCTTATTAAGGATTTTACCTTGGAGTTCCTATACCATTTCTAGGGTCATAACAATAACTGTTTAAACGGGTGTAGTGGCGCCTAACTTTAATTCCTTTACATCTTAATTTTACAGCGAACTTCTCTGTTTATTAAGCTTTCTTCTTCTTTAATATTACTTTTGAAGTACATCTACTGTGTGCAAGCGCTGGCATCATTTTTCTTCGATCAGCTGTGATCTTTTCGAGAACGCTATTCTTAAGGTCAAATACCCATCCATTCTATTGAATTTACTGGTTTTGTTATTGAAATATTAAAAATATCTATCGACCATGAGGTTATCCGCTTTAATTTTGTACCTTATGATGCATCTGGTTATGATGGAATATCTTTATGAACCGCTGAAGACGGGGGTTGACATGCTCACTTTACGTATTATTAGGGATATTTGGGAGTGATTGTAAATTTATTTTTGAAGTCCCACCTTTTTGTGATTGATAGTTTGGGAGGCTTCAATTTAACTTTTTGTGGATTTAGACTCGTCTGGTACTACGATTTATTCGATATGTGATTTGGTTTTGTTTATAAAATACCTTTTGCTATCAAAAGTCTATCTTGTAGGTGCAGATGTGTTTCTATCCTGCGACCTCGCTTCATATTTTGTTGTACTTTAATTATTGTCTGGAATCCTACTTTGGTGGTAAATAATATTTTATAATAATGTTTTTAGCGAGCTTATAATAATAATTTTAGGGATTGAGTTATGGATCAATTTAACGATCCAGTTGTGGATTAATTTTTGGATTAATTTGAAGCTATTGAATAAGATGTGGTTATTATTTTTACTGAAACTACAAAACCTATCTGAGTTATTACTAAATCTGTGGGTGCAGTACCGAATTAAATAGAAGCGATTTGAAATTAAATCTTTCCGAAATTCTACCCGTCTAGAGGAATCCAAGCCATTCCTAGAACAAAATTGTAGTCCGTCAGCAGGTCGTATGCGTTCTATAGTTTGATTACTTATTATTGTACTAATTCATGGTTCTAGTGTGACCCTTTAAATATTATATTTTATGTGTTAATAATTTTTGTATTTTGCATGCAATAGTTATTTGTACTAGTTCAAATTGAACTTAATTCAGCCCATAATTCACTTACTGTAGTTTCTATTTTACGTAATGACATTTATGATTTAAAATTGCAAAACTTTACACGAGAAGTGCCCTCTTTACTATTTGCGCTAACCACGTCAACCTTACAAACATAATTTAGGCTTCTAAAGGTTATATTGAAAACAATACTAAGTGTATTTCTATGGCCATAAACGTACCTCCATTAAATTTCTAAATTAAACAAAAGTAATTATTGGGTGCACTCGTGTGAAGACAATAGTTGCGTATTTCTTATTTTCCGTTTCTCCTTGTTGCTTATGGTAAAAATATAAACGTAAAATAGAGTTCTTTAAGGTAGTAAAATTATGCTTTAGTATTTAGTGATATTGATTGTCGTTAATTTATGCCTCTAAGGATTCTAATAAATATATGATAATTGAGTTACGTTTTGGATTTATGTTGTTAAGCTAAGGAAAATCTAGTGTTTTTTTGTGGTTCAATCAGAGACTGTTGGAACTAGGTTTCTATGAACTTTATTTCTAGTTCTTAGCGCCCAGGTATATTTTTGGCTCTTAATTTAGTTATGTTTTGCGGTAAATTTTTAAAGTGACGGCAAACTTATTTTTCCTACCTCTCGATTCGGCCCTCTCTGAGACAGAGCTTTTCTCTGAGCAGCCCGGCTCATATTTTTGTCAAAGAACCACTACTATCTAAAAACACTTGTGACAAATTGATTGAAATTGACTCGTGTCAATTTCGGCACGTGACGTGCTGGAGTAAAGTCCAGATAGCGAATCGATATTTATCACCTTAGAAACGGAAAAAAGTTATTACAATGTAAGAATGCGTAATGGATTATACTTTGTAAGTACTCACTTTTGAAATAGAACTTTTTAAAGATCTTTTTTGTATGGCAACAAACAATATTGTCAGCAAAACTAAATTACAATCATACACCAACAAAGTATGCTCATATTATCTAAGCGAAATACCTAAAATGCACACTAAAATAAAATCTGAGCTTTCATTACTTGTTAAAATTATTAATCAAGACAAAGTAAACGTTATTGCTTAATAGAAATTCGTTTTTAAAATTGCATTTGCAGCTGAAAACATACTTTTACTTCACTCGTTAATACCAGAATGAGAAAAGCAAAAACAAACTACAGCATACAACGATTATCCCGCTTATAGCGCGGGCAATATTAATAGACTCCACATTAGTGTGGGGTGAATTTGAAAGATAAAACCATTTTTAAATTCTTTATTTTTTCTATGTGACAAGAAGTTGTATTTGGGGGTTTTTAAATTATATTACAAAATTTGAAGTTCATTAATGAAGGTTATGACTTATTATTGAAAAGAGAAAGTAAAAAAAAAGAAAAGTTTTTTTTTTGCTATTCCTATATAACAAAATCAAAAGTTTTAATTCATTCAAAGAAGTTCTTGAGGTTCCTATTATTGATTAAACAAAAATAGAAGATGAGATTTTCAACACAGAATCATGCATATTTATATTCTTGAAGTTATATATCGCAAGGTAAAATAAAAATCGTGCCATTCAATATTGTGACAGCGCCAGGAAAGAACAATTTTTGACCAAACATTGTGTATAATTAATTAGTAAACTTACCAAAATTAAAACAATATTCCATAATAGTGATGTTCACTGTCCAAGAATTGTAATGGATTCCTTCCTTGTTTCAAATTGTGGTAAATTTTGACGAAAAGTTATTCTTGCATGTATGAATCCGTCTCTGCCTTTTTGTCCATAAATTGAAGCTTTCGTTATGGATTTTATACACTCTTCTATTGCCTGAGTATGGCAAGGATATTTCAAAAGGTCAGTTGTTTCTGGTGTATCGAGAACTATCATTTGCAAGCGCTCATCTAAAGTTTTCATCGTTAATGAAGGTTCACTTATAGTTACAGAATGCTAATCAATTAGGTCAATGTAGTCTTCAGCCGGAAGGTTTAATATTGGAACTATAAAGTGTCGAATTTCTTGACTATCCTTGCATTGTGTTCTACATTTTAGTATGCGTCTTAAGTCTAATTTACAAATATACTCCCTTCTTTCACCTAACATTGCCAATAAAATGTTCTCTGGGCGACAGAAATGCCTATTGAGTTCAATAACTGTATCCACCATAACCCTCAACTGATCAGGTAAGAAACGAAATCATCTGATAATGTTTAAAATATGTTTTGGGCCTTCTGTCCACAAGGATTTAGTTTTAATCTGGAACCAGCTAAATGCAGATACCCTCACAACATATTATGTTAAAACCACCAGTTCTTGGGAAGATATCGGAGTCGCTATGTATAATCTCAGATTTCGACTTGATGTCCTAAGCCACCTTGAATGAGCCAGTTTTCCCGGCTGTCTTTAAGCCAAATCAAAGGATACTTTACCTTCTGAAATTGCTGAACACATTTCATAATTGCACATTTGATCTCTACTTAAAATATTCAATTGTATCTCGGACAATTGTACATGAATCTTCTAGAAAGTAACTACAGACATACTGTCACATTTATCAAGAGCTTTTACAATAATACCAGAAAATCTTCTAGGGTCATTATTTTTACCATTTAGGTGTGTCATTAAGTATCTGAGAGGTAACTCATTACAATGTAATAGACATCTGGACCAATGCACTGGTTTTACTAATGCAATCTCAAGCTGCCTTATGGTTGCATTTTTTACTCGTGTGTTTGTGACGGTTCCGTCGCATCCAACTGTAACAAATTTTTCTAATCTCGTTTCTAATACGTTTGTCAGAAAGTTTAACATACTTGTCTTAATACAGTTAGAGAAACGTGCCCCAAATACTTCCCCGCTGGCTCAGAAATTAAAACAACGTGTTCTTCAACAATAGTTTTCTTGCGATACCTTAAGTCAACTTTCTCCAACGCTAAGGTTTTATCTTTTCTTCCATCAAAGTAAATAGCGCTTATTTGAACAATTAAATAAGATTTATGTTATAAATCTTTACGGCATTTCATACGTTCCCGTCTTATTTTACTTCTATCTATTACTTTCGAAGGATCTTGCTTAGTAACGAATTTAATATCTCGAAAACAAAATTTACCATAACTGATACTGACCTGTCAGATATACAGGTTCTGTCAAAATCGGCTGATAGTGTGGCTGTTTTATTTTGATTTGTTTTTGCGGAGAAACAACCTTGGAAGTAGATACAGTAGCTTTTAAAATTTTAAAATTATCATCGTCGTCGCTGGAAAAACTTACTTCATTTTCACTATTATCTGAACAATATGGTCCTCTATTGTATCAATCATATGTTTCTGAACCATCTCCTCTTTATATCTCTTAAGTTCTTCAGATTCCTGTATTTTTAGAGCCATCTTTCTTTTATTCATTTTAGTAACGTCCATATCGATATTTTCCATCATCATTATTCGTGTTGTTCTCTGGTCAATCAAAAACTCGCGTTTTGATGAAGGTATTTTATTTATGCATTGGCAACGAGGAAAATCATAAAATTTGCATGCCGAAATATGGAATAGTTTTTAACTGCCAATTTTCAATAACTTGAGCTTCTCAGCACACTTTTTATTACATATTGACTTGTAGTTCTTCTTAATAGCTTTGTATTTTTCATTATAAGTTTTGATTATTTATGCTTAAAATTAAATTTCTAGACAATTTGCCAACGCTTCGACGTTTATTATTGAATTTTTTCTTGAGTGAATTTCTAATAAACCAGTAAGCTTTCATTACATCCAAATACGTACGAAGCACATTGGTTTTTACTTCACCAGGTGCACCATACACTTCACATTCAGCTTCTTTACGAGTTTTAGGCATTTTAAACTACTACCGACTTTAGATATTCCCGAAATACCAAAATAATTGTTGTAATAATAAAAAACGCATACAACTGCAGTCCCTCTGCATTCACAACGTATTGTCTCGTAGTGACAATAGTACACTGCACTTAAACAAGCAGCAACTTCTCAAGAATGGCATACAAGGTAAAGTTAACTACCAGTTGACTTGTCTAATAATCACACGCTTTGTTTTTCAAGGTGTAATGCTTAGAGTGTACAAAATTGAGAAAGTGATTGCCATGCATATATAATAATAAGAAACAGTGTTTGAACTCAGTTCCGAGAGTTAAATCTATATATTCAATGATAGTAAAAAATGGAAGTTTAATCATATAAAGAATTCAAACCATATAAAATAAATAGTTAAATGTTGACCAGAATTATTTAGAATGTAATATTATCGAGCAACGTAAGAATTATGACATTGAACACTGTCAATAAACAGGCTCTTATCAAACAGGGGGGTTCGGGTAGGAGTAGACTCTGAAATTCAAGTTGCAAAAAAACGTTGTCTAAATACAATTAACTTTAATTAACATTTAACATTTACACGTAATTTAAAAACAAAATTCCCGAAAGCATCCGGAGCAAATTCAGAATAAGCTAATTTATTCTGGAATAACAAAAATCCTTACGTAAGTACTACAGAAGAGAGTACCGAAGTTGGTGAACCTAAACATAAAGTAATCTATTCTAAAAATTAAATATATCTTTAAACCGTAAGCAAAGCACAGACGACAGGTGACGTAAGCGTTATTCGATGATTATCAGCACGTAGACCAAACAATGTAAATATTCAAACCACTTTCAGCACGGTGAAACCCAAGCGATTTTTGTTAAAGAGGCGGTTGTAGCTTCAGATGTAGAAACTTATAAATGAAGGTCACAATTATTTATGAGTACCTTCTCTATACACAATAATAATTGCAGTCGCAGTCACCACAGATTACGAATACGTTAATAATTTAATTTTCGAATCTGTTAACCAAATCAGTGACGAATATACCATATGTAAATTATAATAGATCCTACCTGTCAATAGCGTTCAATTTCAGGCACTTTCACAATCTGATATCCATTTTATAGAACTGAGATGTTCCCAGGTCTGCGATACGTCTCAACAACACAAACACCGAATCGCGTCTCCTTTCAATCCACTTTAGTCCAAGCGCACCTCATCAACTCGTATACTTCCTGTCACCACATTCTTAATATACCGCTACATAATCAAAATACTTATCTTAACCCGATAAACAAATGAACATTAATGCCATAGGCGTAAATTACTTTAGAAATATAGGGCAAATAAAAGTAAAAGTACTGCCTGGTACAACATACAACACTCAAAATTTACATATACATTTAAGTACCCCAAATCCATCTTCTTAATATATAGGAATAAACAATTTGCAATCATTTTTTTTTTAATTTTTAAATTTTAATGTCGTCTAGAAGCCGAAGATGACGACATATAAAACTCAAATTTCGCTCATATTTTATGTGCCCCAAAAAGCAACTGCTGCATATATTGGCGTCGACTTTATCAAAAAAAATATTTTTACTCCTTCACATTCTACATACTTCACACTAGGCCGCCGACACAACGGTTTGTATGTGAGCAAATGTTACTTCCATTTGCATTCACTTCCATACAAGCGCCATGCTTCTCTAATAGATTCTTATTGTATTCTGTATAGTAGTGTTATTTTCTTATTTTTACACGTGAGGTCAAATTGAAATACATATGCACAGAAATAGAATGTGCAAAATAGTAACGTTTTGCGGTTTGGGTTTGCTGTATAACATAATAATTACAACTGATTTCTAAAGTTATATTTGCTTAGATACTGCATGCTTTTTTTACACTCCCAATTAGCATAAAACAAAATCTTTGCCAGATAGGTCATTAACCGAAATGATCATAAAAGAGAAACCGCGAGTGGTTACAGGTGGTGTAAAAACCATGGAAATGTGTTTCAAGCATACTATCTCCCTTCTACAAATATACAAAAAAAAGTTTATTTATATGCGCGTTCAATTATTTTTTTATTATAATGTGAGTCATGTATCCCCCAATCTATATATGTATAACAAAATAGAATGTATTAGGGATTATTAGAAATTGTTAAAGAAATTTAAGTATATGCAACAATGTAATTTCAAGAATAAACACAGAAAGGTTATTAACAGCTTACAAGCAAGCTGTGAGAACGGATGCAATACATTGCATTCCAGACAGTAAGTGATACTGCAGGTGCAGATCACGGACGGTTAAGAAACCGCAATTACTTAGAAATTAAGATTGTTACATTGTATAATGAATAGAGTTAAGAAATAAACAGATATGAGCTCTGCAAGTTCCCACAGACATGTGAGGGGTAGGGACAACATAAATACCCCGGGAGCCCCAAGACCATCAGTCAGTCTACAGTATTTCAGCTTTAACATTGCCGTTTACTTAGGCTACTCGTCCTAGTATTAATTCAATTATTATTTTATTTCGACTTAGAATATTAAATCCAGTTTGTCAAAATTCCATATTTAATATCTGTTTGAATAATAAAATTTGTTACAAGTTTTGGAAGAAGTTTTGAAAAGGACCGCTCTCAAGGCTCGACACGTAACTCGTGTTAATAAGATAAATTAAAAAGTGAGATTTTTGTAAGAAGACGCAGTGGCACTAACAGCGTTTGCACGAAAGATGTAGACTGCAATGTAAATTGACGCATATTTACTCATTATAGAAATTTGATAAACGCTTCTATTCTTGCAGAAGAGAACCAGTCAAAACCATCACGATCTACGGTTTATTTTTAATACGCCCAAGCTTAAAGCTCTCTCCATAACTGTGACATCCAAAGGCGTGCTTTATATTGCAGAATATATATAATAAAGGTATGCATTGCGCCAAGATTGTTCTTGTATAGCATAAATACCGTTTAGAAATACCTTATATTGTTTAGGTTTCGACTTATTGTTCTTGGATAATTTAAGTTGACGTCCTTTATAACGATCTCCCGGCCATAACTAATTTTACTCCTTGCTAATAAATTTCTAATTTATGCTGAAGTAAACCAATATGCCATTTATGAAATAAGGGAGCAGTTGTTCTGTTGCCGACGTAGACATGTAATTAAATGAAAATATTCGTGATAATTAACAAGCTATTATTTTCGACGCTGTGTGCTTTTCAGTGACAATGTCTTATTAATAGTGGAAGGACGCGGTTTTTGCATCGTACGCTCATAAAGAGTTTGTTGTATTTTAAGTGAATACTCAGACATGTATTCAAATCGATGAATTGTCGCCTTACGGTTTGAATATGCTTGAATATTCTCTAAATTAGTCTATTGTAGTTTGTTTTACTCTTGGAGGCACTGCTGGCTCCAAATATTTGAATACAGAATTTTTTATTAGTTGCTTTTAATTCGACAGTGATTCAGTTTTTGAACTTTAAGTATGATGCCAGTTAATAAAACTGCTAAAAAAATTCTACAAGCTGAAACCGAAACATGAAAGTAACGTTTATAATTTTTGTAATATTTCACCGTGACGTTGCTGAACTGTTAGGGTTAAAAACTATCGAAATTGTGTACTACATTAGGAGGGAATTTTTCAGCATTGCATCATCCACAAGCAATGGCAAAGTTTGCTTAAATAAAGGCTGTACGAAGGATGAGTCATTAATTGCACCATGTGACTGGTTAAATAGTTTGTTGCTAATTCAGAATGATTCCACGTTTCATATTTCTTTTTCGTATTTCAGAGAACAGTTGCGGTAAACAAATGGATGCATTTCAAGTCTAATTTTTCAGACAAAATATACAAATATTCTCTTGGAAACACTACGGCGTTTAGTAATGTTTGTTGGATTTGCTACACTTTGGATATTTCGTTAGTTAATAGCTGTTTCGTTTCAGGTTTATATGTATGCAGCTTATCACTACAAACGATGTCGAATACCAAACTTGATGTTGCTAAGTTGAATTGTTCAAGTATTTTTTGACATTATTTAAAAGTTATGCATTTGACATTGAGTCAGAATGTGGAAAATTCAACATAAATATAATTTCTTATTATTGAAGTAGTCACTAAAATTTAATTAGTTTTCAGTCACTTTCAGTTACCTCTCAAGCAATGCCAATTAAATTGCCGGAAATAAAGATTTAAGTTTTCTCAGGCGATGTTAAAGAATTTGAATCACAATATTTTGACGTTTTAATTATAAAAGAATTCTCAGCTAACTAATATTCGACGTTTTATATATCACAAAAGTTATTTAAGAAATGAATCTTCACAGTTAATTGATTCATTGCAAATTATAAATGAAAATTTTCAGATAAACTTAAATAGGTACTTTAAAATGTATGTTCGAAAACAATGTTGTCATTGTTAGTTCTTACTTATCACAATTTTAGATGTGCCTAGCCTAAGAATATGTACGTCAAGTTCAATGCGCGAATTTACAATCGCTATTCATAAATATGGAATATTATCTTAATATTCTTTTAAAAGAAAATAGATTTCAATACAAAATATGCTTATGAAATGGAAAGAGATCATTCTAAAACTCCTAATTTAGAATCCTTTATAAAATTCTTAGAAAAAAGTTCTCTTATTTTAGAAAATATTGACAAGTCCAAGACCTCGCAGAAAATCTGTTTCCGTTAATGTTTTACAAATTATCACCCTTCAACTAGTGTAAGTAGAAAACTCCTTCAGAATTCAACTGCACTCTTTATAATAAAACGAGGCATAAAATTTATACATCTTCAAGTTTAAAAATTTGCTACATCACGAAAAATTAATTTTATCGAGTCCAACAAAATGTGCATTAATTGTTTGGGCAAACGCAAATTAGACGATTGTTCTTCTAGCATCTACAAAGCTGCGTGTTGTATATGACGTCAGTTGTACAATTTCCTCCGATTATTCTCTGAACGAAATTTGTCGCAAGGGTTGTCAAGGTCAATCAGGCCTCTTTAATATCCTTTGTAGATTCAAAATGTTTCCTTTTGCTTTTACTATCGATATACAAAATATACAAAATCCTACTTAATTCGAAAACATATTTTCCTACTCGTACAAAATATTTTATGGCGCTAAAACACCCATTATGACTTAAAGTGCATTCGAACCCTGCCAGTACCAGTGCCAAGCCCGGATCAAAAAAAAAGAAGGAGAAGAAGTTCAACCTTGTAGAAAACATGGGATTTGCTAGCCCCGGCCGATATTTCAAAGTAAGCGCTCCACGCCTAGTCATACAAATATTACAACACAACACTGTACATCATGCACACTGCCACAATTAAGACAATGGGAATATTCCTGCTCCACCGCCTCACCGTTTTTTACCTGCCCAACGCGGGTCCCGATATTGAGCAGACGATATATCAGAAAAACTGAGGATGGCACACCCAGGTCGCCAGACAGGACAGAGCACCGAACCACCATCAAACGAATGGAGAAGCCTATCCTATCATCTGGTGTATTATCTTGCACTCTGTAGTAATGTTGGGAGCTGCCCAGGTGGGAACATGCTGCATGTGGTGTGGGGCTCTGTCGAGGTTACTCAACGGTAGGGTCCGCCGGGAGCTGGTGGGGGTCTCGATAGAGTGAGAGAGCCTGACTATTTACAATAGGTATTTAATTAAATACACACACATACATATATACAATATCTCAACAACACACGTGCAATGTCTTTCATCATAAACACAAACTAGTACAGTACAATTAAATCACAATCCTCTTAATACTTAAAAATGAATAATAACAGTAATAGGAAAACATTATCGTGTAGAAAAAGAAAGTTATAGGAAACCTCCCGGCTCCGATTTAGAAATAAAAATGGACTTTGAGTACGTTTCTTCAATGTAGAGAGGTTATTCAGATGTAAGGAAACTGCTCAGAGCCTTAGATGACATCCCTGACGGGAACGTCAAACTACCTCAACAGAGAGTGTTGACGAGGGTCCTGACGCAGAGATCGAGGCTGACTTGATTGAAAGGGAGCCCATGGGCTTCGTTTTGAACAAGACAGTAAGAATAGAAAGGAGAAGACAAAGGGGAAGGCAAAAAGGAAAGAAAACCGTAGAACCGAGTGACTGAGACGGCGTGAGAAAAAGGAAGTAAGGGAGAGGCCGCACAAACACGTTCAGGGTGCTACCCAGACTAATGTGATTAATGCCACTTCCAGTTCTCTAGAGCACCAAGCATATAAAAAGTAGGACAAAACGGGTCTGCAAAGATGAGCCAGTTCCAATGAATGGTTTCGTGATAAATGAATTGTATCTTTTACAATTAATTACTTCGTGCTGAAGTATTTAATCATAAAATATGTCACGTTTGAATGCATTTTTTAGTAATGTAGATGTTTAATTATAGCTTTTTATAAGTTGCAATGAGTGAATGATTTTATTCAGTGATGGGTTTCCGGTAATAAGTTGTATCAGAGTCGCGTTTTAAATTTGCACGCTTTGTTTCAATTTGTAATAAGTTAATTTTAATAATAAATTGCAAGATGTTTCTACAATTATACACTAGGTGTTTAATTATAGACTTTGATGAAAGTTAAAGTTTGAATAATTCGTTTTTGTAATTAATCGTTATTGCGTTTTATTTTTATTGTTTCAGAATTGCTGAATTGAATTCGTTTTTGTTTTGTATTTTAATAATTTGTAATAATTGTACTACTAATTGCGTATATAAATGCGTCTCTTCAGTTTTCTTGTTTAAAATAAATTTTCTTGCTTTAAAAATAATTTCTCGTATTTGAAAATAATTTCTCTTAATAGATAAGTAAATTGTTTTCATAAAATGGCATAAACTGCAATAATAAAAATCTGTACATACATAAAATAAAAAACTTTCTTTACTAGCTAATATCAATAAATTTGTAAAAAGAATAAATTGGTTTAGTGAAATGAGCTTACAAAATTTTCATCGTCGATTTCTTTTGTTTTCTGGTTGTAGACTTGGTCGATTCTTATACTTCATCCACGTTTTGTTTTTTTGGACTCGGTCGATACTTGTACTTCGTCCAACTTTGTTTGGGTTCTTCCAGAATTGGGAATTGAAATTCTTGGTTACTAGTTCTCCGATTTTTGGATTCGTAGTGCTTTTCTGGACCCGTACGACTGCGCCACCTTGATCACCTTTAGCCGTATAATATAACCAAGGGAAAACGCTTTAACCAAGTGAATTGAAAATTAAAATTTTACTTCTTGGTCACAGCAAATTATGTTATTAATGGGTTAATATGGGCAAAGCTGTTACAAAACGTAAAATTTGGAAATACCAACCATAATAAAAATAAAAAAGTGCAACTAACAGTTATTTACTTACTCTGTTGCCGCGTGATCGGATACGTATGGCACCTTTTGCTGACAGATTTGAAATATCTACATTTATAATGAAGTACTTATCAATACGATTGCCGTAGAAATTATATTAAATCTACTCTACCTATGCTTGTAACTGCAGCAATATTTTCGTCTAAATGTATATTAAATTTAATATATAACCCTATTCATAACATCTCAAAACAAAACTAATGCAATTTAGCAGTGGCAAATTGGCGATGGAGTGGTGGAGGAGGCGGCAGCCCTCTTTGAAAGGACAGCTGTAAAATAGTTATTAAATGATATTAGCATTTTCAATTGTAACCTTTTTTTTTATGGCCTCCACTAGTTGGATACAAGTGAAGCCTTATTGGTTCGCGGCTAAGTCTGGGAATTACCCCAAGGGTGAGCAATGAGAAAGGGCGTGGGGATGGTATAAACTCTACAATAAGCTAATATAAAAAGAAAAAGGGGGATTGAGCGCCACTGTATCTATATGGATGATAACACAAGAAACTCTATACTCCTATGAGAAGAAACAGAAACTCATGGGATATAAGCACCATAAAAAACTTACAACTTAATGAACTAACACATCTGGAAACCTCTGGAGCATACTTACAACCTCTTCAATCTCGAAGACCCTGAAAGAAAAAATACACAACAAACTTTCTATTAAAAAGACACTGTTTGTGCTTTCTAATAAAAAAGCATACTAATAATTACAGGTGGATAATGTTAAGATTACCACACCAAAGATATTTGAATCAAAAATGAATACCTAGAACAAATCAGTTGTAGCATATCTGTGTTTTTTTTAAATTACTTCAGCATTCGTCTACTTTCATTATTCAAAGATTTATTTTCTTTAAAAAAAATTTTAGTAAAATTAATTGTGCATGGAATAAAAAACTTGAGTCCAAAAATGAAATTTAATATAGTTTCTCTTTCGTTTTTTTTCTAAATATGTTTACAAAAATGAAATAATAAAATTGGATTCTTTATACATCTGCCTTCACATAACAAGACCTTAAGTTTAATAATATTTTATAACAAGTTTCTGATACCAAATACTCAGATCTGTTTATTGGCTTACATATGTTTCACATTGAGTTTAAATTATTTCTTAAAAAAAATTTGAATCACGTGCAGTTAACTTGGACAAATAACAGTTCAACTTATTTAAATATAATGAGCTGTTTATAAATTTGATATCTGCAAGTAATTTTCTAGAAAACAGGAAATGGACTTTGAAGTCTCATCTTTTTAACAAGTGAATGTTCTGCATATCTTACAAAATTATTGTAATAGCATTTCGTAACAATAATCTTCTACGCTGTTCTTTATGCACAAAAATTTAATTTGACTAAGCAATCCCTGAATACAATTTATGTGAGCACACTCAAGGTCTCACAAACATAACAAAAAAAGGTTTGATACCTGTTTTTAATGAAGCCGTCATCCCTAGTTACCAAACTGCGATGCACGTTTTCTGAAATCTGCTTACTAAATGGTTGTAACAAAATACCAAACAACAGCTGTAGTTTCTTAACAAACGAACATTGTCCCAATCTTTTTATACGTATATATAGTTAATTCATGTGTACTTCAAATGTATGTTACTTCATCATTATGTTACTACATCATGCGCTACGGAAATAAAGATATTTTATAAATTATTTGAGTAATGCGGTTTTACCGTTAACAAATACCGACTCGAACCATTTCAAGGAGAAGCGTGATCAAGCGCCTTGCCGGTGTCACAGGAATAAAAACTTCTCTCTGTGTCCCAAGACGACCAGCCCTCCTACTTTTACTTCGGCACACCTATCCTGAGGCCCCACTTATGCAAAGCCTGAGAACCCATTTCTGTACGATGCAATCTGAACTACATTCCCAAGTACAAATGGCTGACTTCGTTATTCGTACCGTACAAGTACGGGACGGCGCATCTGCTTAGCGCGTCCTCGTGACCGTATTCACGCACGCGCTATTCTAATTTTAACGAATAAAAGGGTATAATCCGCCTGCAAGTTAGGCAACAAAAACGACTAGATCCCTTTTAAATATGTTTCTTGAATGTATATTATTATTAAATATCTCTGGGTGAAGCATTTAAGTTAATTAAACGGTCATGATTTCCTGTTTCATTATGGAATTGTGTCTTTCAGATATAACAGTATCAAATACGAGAATTAAATACCACAGATTAAAATTGTACTAATGTGATTCTTGCAAAAATAGTGCTACAGAATATATATTCGTTACAAAATATTGGTTCTGGCTACAAAATGAGTACACCACAGCACAAAACATATTGTGTTTAGTAAGATATTTCATATTTTTAATCGTTGATACATCTGCATGCCGAAACAGGTTGGCATTAGTTTTATGTCATTAATTAAAAGGGGGCGTAGAGTTTGATAAGACAAAAAAAGTTATTCAACCTGTGGTCTACAACGAATGGTTAAGCTACAAACGGACACACAAAAAAAGTATCAAAAATGTTTTAAACCACTGCAATATTAGCGAGGTCACGAATCAAATACACAATAACATTATCCTTTAAAGTCAACCGACCAAGTTGTTACTTCTACAAACTTAAATGAGTGAAATGGGGTGCATTTCAGCTGCTAAACGAAATAACGCGATGCACTTTAACTGCTATCCGAATAAGTTTAAACTTTTTTTTAAAAAATACGGATGTTACAAAAAATAATATTCCATAATGCTGATTTGGTTGACTGTATTGGGTTTCTGACCCCGTAGTCTTAAGTTTGTTGCAATTTAGCTGTTATGCAGCATAATGATAACCTACTTTAAGTTGAACGTACGTTTTATTAAATAGCTCATAACTGGAGTTAGGTGAATTATTAGTGTATCTCTTTTGTTTGATTTTATTACATGTGTTCCCCTACCTGCTTAGATAATACACTTAAACACAATGTTGTGACTTAATTGTAATTGGTTGTAGGTAATTGGAGATAATTTTATTGCACTGTAGTTTAGTATATTCTGATTTAAAAATAAAACCGGAAGTTATACCAACCACGAACTTGCATCTTTGAGAAATCATTTCATGTGCATGATGTGATTCAGGAAACACTAGCATAAGTAAGTTATTTTTATAAACTTATATCAAAACAGTAGTCCTAAAAACTTTACTTAAGTTGATTTAGGTCGGGCATTTAAAAAGCGGCCTAAGAGTAAAATGTTTTATAAGTTTTTGTTTAGCTAATCCATTCCTATTACCTTCTTAGTAAAGCGTTCAATAATGAACTGCATTATTTTTGTAAACAATTGAGTGTCAAATATTTACAAAAGCAATCTCATTAGCTCATTATCGAACCAGCTCAGGTTTTAATCTCTCTCCCCATGGAGGTAGCCAATTTTTTTACGAAACAAGGATCCAATAATATGTACGAGTAGAATGAATATATGGCTATATAGAAACTAAAACATCTGCTAACAAAAGTACATGACTGAATATATAGGAATATTTCTTTGTGTCGACGCAATCATTAACTTACAATTTGAAATTATCGTTCCTCTTTTATTAATGAATCACTACTGTAAACTCTGTATGTTTATTCTTGAAAAACCACATCCTCTACAATCCCACTTGTTAGTAATAGAATTGTTAACCTAACGATGACGAAGTGCTTAAGAATTATCTGAATGCTTTCAAAAAACTTTAGTTAAGACAATAAAATCACCAGGTGGTTTCTTTTCATTGTAGCGTTCCTTTATGTTTACGTTTATTGCACTACTTGAAAAATAAGTGAGCTGCCCTGCAGTATTCAACTAACAGCGCTAATATAAGTTACACTATATTTTAATAAGCAAAATTTTTAAACAATCTCCTATTATTTATAAAAATACCTTTAATCCTTTTTTGAAAACAATTTAGTATATAATCTACAACTTCTGAGTATATTCTGCATTCTGCAATACACCTAATCAGCACCGATAACTTTGAGAATTCTAATGAAATATGCTTAAAGCGACCCCACTGAAAATGAATTCTGGATCCGCGCCTGCAATTTAGGTGACACAAACACTTACGAATAAAGCAAACCAATATTAGCAAACCATAAGCATGCAAAATCCTACTTCTACAACAATATTAATTGTACTCAGCAGGTTCGGATGGGGACAAGAAAAGGAAAAGGACGGCCCGAAATTCTGGTGGGTAGATGCATGCATATCCTCCTGTGATCCGATCATATAGACCAGGAGGGAAGGTGACGCCTCCTGGTTACAATGATGATCAAAGCATGGAGGAATCTAACGGTCCGACGAAGCTGAGGTTCAGGAATTCGGGTGTGGTGGAGCTAGGTAGATTCTTAGTAACTGTTCAGGATGAATCCTCTACCCAAATGGCTTCTGGAACTTTAGCCCATAACACTCGAAGATGTAACTTTGAGTCTACTATCTTCGACCTAGGTTCTTTGGCAGAGGAGGATATTAAAATGTAAAGGGTGTGACATGGATCGACTTACGCATATGTTGGGATTCCAACAAAGGGCTAGGTGGAAGCATGTTAAAATTACAGGAGGTCCTGGTGCATGGCACCTATACTTAATGGTGAATAAGGACACAGTGTAGCGGCTGAAATGCCATATGATTATGCTTAGAATAGTAGCGATAGATTGTTCGATGATAAATTGCCTACTAAAAAATGTTGAAAGATCCAAAATATAACAATCGAGTACTTTGAAAGCAAAATGTGGATGCAAATATATTTACTTCTTTTTGATGCGCTTGTTTACGCGTAATGAATACCGTTAACGTAAACACATAATTAAGGTATCTAATTAAGGATGAAACCCTTTGAAAAATTTACTCCTACGCGTAGAATACATTGAAATATCATTGTTCTTACGTTAAAACACTATTTCTTTGTCGTCAAGTTTATGTAGTAAGAATGTAAGCCTTTTTAATCACGGTTCCTATACATTTATATTCTACGGGGTGGTCATAAAGTAACTATGCAGTGCCGTGTGGTGTTGAGCTAAGTATAAATACACAGTTTATTTATCCGCAGATTCGATTATATTGCAGACAAGTTTAGCAACGATATCGTTTGTGACATTGTGACATAGTGTGTAACAGTTTGTGATCCAGTTACTATGCTATCAATTGATCAAAGAGGGTTTCTTGTGGAGCATGTGTTTCGCAATAGAGGCAAGTTTACTACAACCGTTGAAACTGCGTTTTCATCAAATCTTCCAGGTGTAATAGTGTCTAACCGAAATTCTGTTTGAGACCTCATTACTAAGCTTCGCGAGACAGGAGGCGTTTGTAATACTTCATAATCAAGCAGGCCATACACTTCCGCATCAGAAGAAAAGGTGTTGAAAGTGCAGGACATGATGCTGTGAAGTCCAACAAATTTGGTTCGATGAATAGCTCAACAGACCCACGTGTCCGTTGTTTTTGCTCACAAGATTCTGCGGGAAGTCAGTGCAAACGTACCCGTACAAAATTTTCGTAATGTATCGCGCCCACACGTCGATAAACTTTTTTGACGGACATCTTTGTTGACAGCCATCACGTTTATGGGACTCTGGCTTCCTCAATCATTTGACTTGACTCCACCATATTACTTTCTGTCGAGGACGTTGAAGGCAAAGACCTACGGAGACAATCTCACACCATACGGGAACTGCAGGATACATTGACTCATCACATTCAGGACATCATTCTAGATGTTCTTGACTAGGTTTCAATAACTTGAAGAAATGTGTGAACGTATATCTCCAAGTATAAGTAAAGTTTGAGCTTTTCCTCTAGTTCACAAATCACTTAATATTTAACCACTGCTATATATAATCGTAGTTACTTTATCAACCACTCTATAGTTACGTTTACCGAAAGTTACGAACCACTGCATAGTTACTCTGTAAACCCCCTGTATGTAGAAAAGCGTTTTCCCAAACACGCTTTTTTATACTAACAAATATCTACCTAATTTGAAATTTTTTTAAATTTGTTCACACACACACACACACACACACAATATATATATATATATATATATATATATATATATTGCTGTGACTACCCCTCGCTTTGGGGCGTTACAAAAAAAAATTAGTATAAAAAAGGCCGCACGTCGAGGTGCCATTAAAGGAGTGTGAACTTAAAATGGTTTACCTACCTTCCTTTTACTTTAACTTTGCCTGACCAGCTCAACGGAACTGACAGAGTTACAGTATTATACATTTTCTCTCATACAAAAGCGTTTAGAACTTATACAACATTGTTTCTTCAAACAAAAATAATATCTAAGAAGATATAAAAAAATAGGTTTTTTACCTTATTTTAAATTTACAGAATTAAATTTATTCTTTTGAAAATGGTTTATCTGGTTATAATTTTTTCCACGCTTCAGAGATTTGTTTTGGCTAGAATAAATCCTTGACATATAATCTATTAAAAGGTCCGAGTATTTCGAACTCTGAGCACAAACTCCTGGTAAGAAAAAACCCCTCACACAAAAAAAATTATTATAACTATCTTAAACTAGACCCAAATACTCTAATATCAGTTAAAAATAAATCTAAAAGTGATATTTGTAGAATCCACAAAAATGTTCATCGTAATAAAAAAATCTTTCTATTTACATTGACTTCAAATCAACTCACGAGTTTTTCCATGTTAAAAAAAATCTTCACTTAAGGCAGTAGTTACCAAAGTACATTTCTGGTTAAATCTTCTTCTTCAATTATTTAATAAAATCTTTTAAACTGGCTTTATCTTAAAAAACTTTCAATCTTGTAATTAATAATTTTCATTTTTTGTTGTAAGTTACGTTTAAAACCTTGCTTCTTAATTCATTTCAACCTCGCCACTATTCAATTACAATATGCTTACTGCATACTCAGATACTATTTCCGGGTGGTAACAGCTTGCGGTTAAATAACATTTCGTGCTCGTATGAATGAAATCGAAGGATGAATGAGTTTCAAAAGACTAAACGTTTGCTTTATATATAAATTTATCTGTTTCCAGAAGCTTACTCGAATAGTGTAGAACATTATGACGCAAGGGTCTCGAAAAACCCAATTAACGTCTAAAATCGTCGAGTTCTATGACCTAATTATCGTTCTAGTTATCCGTGACGTGTGTTATCCTTTCTTGTCCCACATACTATATTGCAGCGTCGTGTACTAATGCAAAAGACAATCGATTACTTATCGGTTATTCCAGGAATTTTACGGTTTATTTTCAATGTTCAAGCTGCTTCTAGGAATAAAATGTTTATTTATTAATGAGTTATACTAATTTTACTTATTTTTAAATACCGATGACTCATCTTTTTATCTTCTAAAGAATTCTTTATTTAGAATAAATTGCAATATCAACAGGGTAATTAATTTAAGCGTTAATTGGTTTTAATGCAAAAGGCGTTCCATGTTATAGAAATATTTGCTTTCGTTTCAGTACACAAAATTATTTATTAATTTTAAGACTTTTAAATACACGTTGATTGTAGTTTCTCAAACTAAATGCGTAAAGGTGTAATCTTTTATACTCTTTACAGCAAATTAAATGCATTTTTATCAAAATAGTATTGATAATTAAAAAATAAATGGCTTTGTATTTATCTTAAAACGATGGATTTTTACGTTTACATTTAAATGGGCTTTACGGTAATCTTACAATTAATTATTTTTACAACTTACGTTACTTGCTATATATTTACAATACACTTATATAATATAGGGTGATTATTTGTACACGCGTTATTTTCGTTTTTGCATTGTACATCAATGACGCTTGTATTATACAGGACGTAAGCATGGATTTATGGAAAATTTCATCTTTTCAGAATTCTATTATATTTTGGTGAGATTTATTTTAGAATTAGGATTTCAATAACCTCTCGAGACCCCTTATCACGTCATTTTCCCCAAAATCAAAATATAAAATTCGAAGCCTGCGTTATTTTTCTGCATATATGACAAATTTTACTATTTTTATTTCTATACTTGCTATCTATAACTAATTTTATAAGCTTTATAATACACACGCATAATCTTTTCATACTAGGGCTTTTCTTCTTTTTAATAATACACCTATTCCTATCTTATAATCAACTATATTTGCCTTAACTCTATACTAATATTAGTTACAACCTAACATTTCTATCCTATATCACTTTCCATATTTACACCCGGTCTCATCAAGTTTTATCTCATATAGAATTCTCTTCACTATCACTCTTAACTCATTGTATTATCGCAAATTCCTCTCTAAATTATCATAATTTTGGCAAAATATGGAGTATAAAATTTTCATAAAGTTGTTCCAGCAACTATTTGACTATACTACTCACGTCGAAAAATTATGGTTTAGAATCTCTATATCTAGCATACTTACGTTACTTTACAATTATACATCTTTCAATTACTCTGCATTAAATGCATAAACTTCAGTCTTCAATGGTGCACTATCGATAACTTGTAACTTACTCTCAAAATCAGTAGCAATTCTTAACTCCTTATCTTTAACTCATAAAATTTCTCTTTTAACGACGGTTCTATTTCATTCATAACTTCACCTGGACATTTAGCAACGATTGATCCTTTATCTACATGTTCTTTTAATTATCCTTTAAATAATTTACATCTTTCTCAAAATAATTCACATTTATACTTTTAACTACCTCATCCTCTTTCATTCCAATAATTTCTTTCTTTTTCCTACGCTTCCAATTCTTTCTTACATTTGCATATTTGAATAAATTTTTCGACAAACCAAACGCCACTCCTCTTTATTTATACATACGCCATTTAAAATATCAATTTGACACTAATCACAATTATCCCAAACAAATTATTAAGTTCTAATTTCCAAATTATTTCATCATTATTTAATATTGTACAACCTTTATTTATTATATTTTTAAGAGTTGCATTTACAGAAAGTTCTTTTATCTCCTTTTCAACACCTACAATCATACTATTTTCAACAGTTTCATCTATTATTTCTATCTCTTCAACATCATCTTCTGCAGTTTTCAATAATTCTGAGATTTTCTCTAGAAACGCTACAACTTTACTTCTAACTTCACCAGGGCCCTTAATACTTAAACTCTTATCTTTTTTCCCTTTCATCTGCTTCTCAAATTGATTCAATTCATACAATCCCCTTGTACTTCTATATGGACTTCTTCGTCCCATTTAATCCTTTCACTTTCCATAATTATCACCTTATTCTCAGTATCAGGTGCATTTCACCGGCACCCCCACTTTCAAGGAAAGGACTGAAAATAGGTGCGTTTGTTTGTGCTACGTTTGTGCTGGTTTGTGCTGCAAACCCCATCGTTTGTGCTACTTCCGTTCTCGAGATATTTAAAAAACAAGTTGGGGGTGCTGCTGAAACGTCCGCACCCCCACTTTTTCAGAGGGAAATATAAAGTAGTGCATTCGTTGGTGCTACGTTTGTGCTGGTTTGTGCTGCAAACCTAATCGTTTGTGCTACTTCCGTTCTCGAGATATTCAAAAAACAAGTTGGGGTGCTGCTGAAACGTGCGCACCTCCACTCTTTCAGAAAGGAATATAAAGTGGTGCATTCGTTTGTGCTACGTTTGTGTTGGTTTGTGCTTTAAACCCCATTGTTTGTGCTACTTCCGTTCTCGAGATATTTAAAAAACAAGTTGGGGGTGCTGCTGAAACGTCCGCACCTTAACTTTTTCAGAGGGAAATATAAAGTGGTGCATTCGTTTGTGCTACGTTTTTGCTGGTTTGTGCTGCAAACCCCATCGTTTGTGCTGCTGTCCTTCTCGCGATGTTCAAAAAACAATTTGGGGGTGCTGTAGAAATAAAGTGAATGAGAGTGAGGTGTGTGGTTGAAAGTTTATCAAATTTGTTGAAAGCACTTGTAATCGTTTGTGTTCTGTTTGTGTTACATGGTGCACTGATTTTTTTGCTTTACCAGTCACCCCTCTGGTTAGAGTTGTCTTTTTTATCTAGAAATATGCAAATATAACGGGATCAATTTTTTTCGAAACCAGCCGTGAGACTTATTAAGAAACAAAAATTTCGTACGGAATCCGAAAATCATATTTATTTTTAACTAGCCCTCGACTCTGTGGTCGACCCCCCTCGCCCCTAATTCGCTAGATGTAAAATATCTCAAGTTATACATTCAATTAATTTTTCCAACGAACGTCTATGGAATTTTGATAAACGTCCATAAATAAGTTCTTCAACTAAAGTGGTATGGGCGTTCTTTGGCAAACGTCCATTGGACATCCGTTTAAGTTCCATTCAATGTACGAATATCCAATGGACGTTTGCCAAAGGACGTACATACCACTTTAACTGAAGGACGTCCTGTGGACGTCCATCAAAAGTTCATGGGTGTACGTACATTGAATGGAACTGAAACGGACGTCCACAGGATGCCCATGGGACGTTATATATTATATGGGAAAGAGGTGCATCCATTTGTGCTGGCTTGTGCTACAAACCACAACCCTCTTAACTACAAATTTAAAAGCAACATGGGGTGCAGCTAGAATATGAGTTATCTATTTAATTATAGGGTATATATAAGATCGGTGATGAGTGTACAGAGGTTAGTCTATATCAAAATGTCGTATATAAATCATATCGTGTATAGTTAGTTGGTCATTATAGTAGCGTTTAGTGCTGTTAAGAAGACTTATGGTTAAAGATTTAGTTTAAAAAGATACTAGTGCTTGTAAATGGCATTAGTGTGATAGTGTTTCATTGTTAATTGGACCGAAAACATCTATAAATTAGGCATATACTGTTAATTAGACTTGTGAATAGTGAGTAATAAAGACTTTTGTTATTACTTGTTTTAAATTAGTTAAACGCGAGTTAAGGTTTGAGCCTTGGGAGCTGCCTTTTTAAAAACCAGTTCCAAAACTTCTCAACAAATTTATTTATTAATACAGAAATTAAAGGTGGAATTTTGACAAGTTAAATTTAAACATTACTTTAAATCGAAATTAATTAATATAGGTACTACTTTGAGTAGTGAGTAAACTGCAATGCAAAAACGGATCACTTGACTGACTGCCGGGTCTTTGAGCTTCCGGGCTTCTTATAATGTTCCTACCCCCTCACATGGCTGTGGGAACTTGCAGATCTCATGTCTGCTTATTTTTAACTCTATTCATAAATACAATGTTGTAATCTTAATTTATAAGTAATCACGGTACCTGACCGTCCGTGACTTGACATCTGCAGTGTCACTATCGTCTGCGGTACAAAGTAGCGCATCTGTTCTCATGAACGTTAATAAATTTTACAAATTGTCGTTGTATTTGCAATGTTGCACTTCACTTAACTTTTTATTACACTTTCTAATAATTTCCTAATTATTCTATTTCTTTATATATATATATATATATATATATATATATGTTGCTGTGTAACTTTATAAGAATAATCGTGCCTCACGAGTTGGGTGCCAAAAATTGCCGTGGAACTCGGGTAAAATTTTTACCAACAAAATATTTTCGACAATTTTATAACATTTTCAAAACTTGAAAATTCAAAATTAAATATTTCTTACCCGTGTCCTCCCTTCTTCGGTTGAATGGCCTTCTTCAACTGCTTCCGGCTAGCTCATTTGGACCTTCTCTTGGGTATCTAGATTCACTCGCATATTCTCAATCGTACACACACACTCGCAATAAAACCACAAAATACAACCAACATACAATCTTTTATTTATTACTATTTACAAATGAATTTCAATATTGTCCATATTTCATTGATCACGTTACACTTCAGTAAATCTTATTTTGTAATGTCCTGTATTTTATTTTAAAATCATCAAACACATAAAATGTACCCGGAGTAAATGGGCCTTGAATAATACCTTCTCTAAAATTCCCTCTTTATACTTTATTTATTTATTATTTTAATCTAAGTAAACTATGGGGTATGGTAAGCTCATAATAACCCAGCTAATTATGCATAATGTATGCCCTTCTACTTTGCATTAAAAAACAAAGCTATGTACTCTTCACAAAAATTTCACGGTCTGATGGAACTTTAAAAAGCTTTATAGACACCTTCAAATTTCTAGTTAAATACCATAATAAAGTTGTTTACACGTATTATGTTCAATACGTAAATAATCCACACTACCTTGAAAAACACTCTCATACGTCACCCCAATATTTACAGTTTATAGGAATCACAATTTTAAATCGTTACCTGGAAATTTCTAGAAGATCTCCGCTCTGTAGGTGATGGAAGGTATTTCTTCTATCTGGTTTGCAGGACGTTTCTAGCTGTTATTAGACGAACTCCATCTAAGTTGAACTGCTAACGCTGCCTTCACGGTGTAACCAAATTCCAAATTCCATTTTACGTCTTTCGCAAATATTTACTGTAATCTAGGTTACTTAATGTCCCGACACGAGTTGGTTAAAATTTATAGGTGATACCTCAATTAAAAAAGTGTAATCTCGGCACACTAACCGCGTACTAATTAAGAGGCTACCACTATGCAATATAATTTAAATGATTTTATCATACTTACAACTCGTGTTGACTTTCATACGTCGTTTGGGACGATCAAAATATTAAGGCTTTTACCACGTTGTCCAAAAACATTTATACACTTCGAATGTAACCTCTTCATACCTACCTAACGCGAAATCCTTTATTTAAAATAATAATTCTTACAATTTTGCACTCCACTCATACTACTCACGTCGAAAAATTATAGTTTAGAATCTCTATATCTAGCATACTTACGTTACTTTACAATTATACATCTTTCAATTACTCTGCATTAAATGCATAAACTTCAGTCTTCAATGGTGCACTATCGATAACTTGTAACTTACTCTCACAATCATTAGCAATTCTTAACTCCTTATCTTTAACTCATAAAATTTCTCTTTTAACGACGGTTCTATTTCATTCATAACTTCACCTGGACATTTAGCAACGATTGATCCTTTATCTACATGTTCTTTTAATTATCCTTTAAATAATTTACATCTTTCTCAAAATAATTCACATTTATACTTTTAACTACCTCATCCTCTTTCATTCCAATAATTCCTTTCTTTTTCCTACGCTTCCAATTCTTTCTTACATTTGCATATTTGAATAAATTTTTCGACAAACCAAACGCCACTCCTCTTTATTTATACATACGCCATTTAAAATATCAATTTGACACTAATCACAATTATCCCAAACAAATTATTAAGTTCTAATTTCCAAATTATTTCATCATTATTTAATATTGTACAACCTTTATTTATTATATTTTTAAGAGCTGCATTTACAGAAAGTTCTTTTATCTCCTTTTCAACACCTACAATCATACTATTTTCAACAGTTTCATCTATTATTTCTATCTCTTCAACATCATCTTCTGCAGTTTTCAATAATTCTGAGATTTTCTCTAGAAACGCTACAACTTTACTTCTAACTTCACCAGGGCCCTTAATACTTAAACTCTTATCTTTTTTCCCTTTCATCTGCTTCTCAAATTGATTCAATTCATACAATCCCCTGGTACTTCTATATGGACTTCTTCGTCCCATTTAATCCTTTCACTTTCCATAATTATCACCTTATTCTCAGTATCAGGTGCATTTCACCGGCACCCCCACTTTCAAGGAAAGGACTAAAAATAGGTGCGTTTGTTTGTGCTACGTTTGTGCTGGTTTGTGCTGCAAACCCCATCGTTTGTGCTACTTCCGTTCTCGAGATATTCAAAATACAAGTTGGGGGGTGCTGCTCAAACGTCCGCACCCCCACTTTTTTAAAAGGGAATATAAAGTGGTGCATTTGTGTGTGCTGCGTTTGTACTGTTTTGTGCTGCAAACCCCGTCGTTTGTGCTACTTTCGTTCTCGAGATATTCAAAAAACAAGTTGGGGTGCTGCTGAAACGTCCGCACCCCCACTTTTTCAGAGGGAAATATAAAGTAGTGCATTCGTTGGTGCTACGTTTGTGCTGGTTTGTGCTGCAAACATAATCGTTTGTGCTACTTCCGTTCTCGAGATATTCAAAAAACAAGTTGGGGTGCTGCTGAAACGTGCGCACCTCCACTCTTTCAGAAAGGAATATAAAGTGGTGCATTCGTTTGTGCTACGTTTGTGTTGGTTTGTGCTTTAAACCCCATTGTTTGTGCTACTTCCGTTCTCGAGATATTTAAAAAACAAGTTGGGGGTGCTGCTGAAACGTCCGCACCTTAACTTTTCAGAGGAAATATAAAGTGGTGCATTCGTTTGTGCTACGTTTTTGCTGGTTTGTGCTGCAAACCCCATCGTTTGTGCTGCTGTCCTTCTCGCGATGTTCAAAAAACAATTTGGGGGTGCTGTAGAAATAAAGTGAATGAGAGTGAGGTGTGTGGTTGAAAATTTATCAAATTTGTTGAAAGCACTTGTAATCGTTTGTGTTCTGTTTGTGTTACATGGTGCACTGATTTTTTTGCTTTACCAGTCACCCCTCTGGTTAGAGTTGTCTTTTTTATCTAGAAATATGCAAATATAACGGGATCAATTTTTTTCGAAACCAGCCGTGAGACTTATTAAGAAACAAAAATTTCGTACGAAATCCGAAAATCATATTTATTTTTAACTAGCCCTCGACTCTGTGGTCGACCCCCCTCGCCCCTAATTCGCTAGATGTAAAATATCTCAAGTTATACATTCAATTAATTTTTCCAACGAACGTCTATGGAATTTTGATAAACGTCCATAAATAAGTTCTTCAACTAAAGTGGTATGGACGTTCTTTGGCAAACGTCCATTGGACATCCGTTTAAGTTCCATTCAATGTACGAATATCCAATGGACGTTTGCCAAAGGACGTACATACCACTTTAACAGAAGGACGTCCTGTGGACGTCCATCAAAAGTTCATGGGTGTACGTACATTGAATGGAACTGAAACGGACGTCCACAGGATGCCCATGGGACGTTATATATTATATGGGAAAGAGGTGCATCCATTTGTGCTGGCTTGTGCTACAAACCACAACCCTCTTAACTACAAATTTAAAAGCAACATGGGGTGCAGCTAGAATATGAGTTATCTATTTAATTATAGGGTATATATAAGATCGGTGATGAGTGTACAGAGGTTAGTCTATATCAAAATGTCGTATATAAATCATATCGTGTATAGTTAGTTGGTCATTATAGTAGCGTTTAGTGCTGTTAAGAAGACTTATGGTTAAAGATTTAGTTTAAAAAGATACTAGTGCTTGTAAATGGCATTAGTGTGATAGTGTTTCATTGTTAATTGGACCGAAAACATCTATAAATTAGGCATATACTGTTAATTAGACTTGTGAATAGTGAGTAATAAAGACTTTTGTTATTACTTGTTTTAAATTAGTTAAACGCGAGTTAAGGTTTGAGCCTTGGGAGCTGCCTTTTTAAAACCAGTTCCAAAACTTTTCAACAAATTTATTTATTAATACAGAAATTAAAGTGGAATTTTGACAAGTTAAATTTAAACATTACTTTAAATCGAAATTAATTAATATAGGTACTACTTTGAGTAGTGAGTAAACTGCAATGCAAAACGGATCACTTGACTGACTGCCGGGTCTTTAAGCTTCCGGGCTTCTTATAATGTTCCTACCCCCTCACATGGCTGTGGGAACTTGCAGATCTCATGTCTGCTTATTTTTAACTCTATTCATAAATACAATGTTGTAATCTTAATTTATAAGTAATCACGGTACCTGACCGTCCGTGACTTGACATCTGCAGTGTCACTATCGTCTGCGGTACAAAGTAGCGCATCTGTTCTCATGAACGTTAATAAATTTTACAAATTGTCGTTGTATTTGCAATGTTGCACTTCACTTAACTTTTTATTACACTTTCTAATAATTTCCTAATTATTCTATTTCTTTATATATATATATATATATATATATATATATATATATATATGTTGCTGTGTAACTTTATAAGAATAATCGTGCCTCACGAGTTGGGTGCCAAAAATTGCCGTGGAACTCGGGTAAAATTTTGCACCAACAAAATATTTTCGACAATTTTATAACATTTTCAAAACTTGAAAATTCAAAATTAAATATTTCTTACCCGTGTCCTCCCTTCTTCGGTTGAATGGCCTTCTTCAACTGCTTCCGGCTAGCTCATTTGGACCTTCTCTTGGGTATCTAGATTAACTCGCATATTCTCAATCGTACACACACACTCGCAATAAAACCACAAAATACAACCAACATACAATCTTTTATTTATTACTATTTACAAATGAATTTCAATATTGTCCATATTTCATTGATCACGTTACACTTCAGTAAATCTTATTTTGTAATGTCCTGTATTTTATTTTAAAATCATCAAACACGTAAAATGTACCCGGAGTAAATGGGCCTTGAATAATACCTTCTCTAAAATTCCCTCTTTATACTTTATTTATTTATTATTTTAATCTAAGTAAACTATGGGGTATGGTAAGCTCATAATAACCCAGCTAATTATGCATAATGTATGCCCTTCTACTTTGCATTAAAAAACAAAGCTATGTACTCTTCACAAAAATTTCACGGTCTGATGGAACTTTAAAAAGCTTTATAGACACCTTCAAATTTCTAGTTAAATACCATAATAAAGTTGTTTACACGTATTATGTTCAATACGTAAATAGTCCACACTACCTTGAAAAACACTCTCATACGTCACCCCAATATTTACAGTTTATAGGAATCACAATTTTAAATCGTTACCTGGAAATTTCTAGAAGATCTCCGCTCTGTAGGTGATGGAAGGTATTTCTTCTATCTGGTTTGCAGGACGTTTCTAGCTGTTTTAGACGAACTCCATCTAAGTTGAACTGCTAACGCTGCCTTCACGGTGTAACCAAATTCCAAATTCCATTTTACGTCTTTCGCAAATATTTACTGTAATCTAGGTTACTTAATGTCCCGACACGAGTTGGTTAAAATTTATAGGTGATACCTCAATTAAAAAAGTGTAATCTCGGCACACTAACCGCGTACTAATTAAGAGGCTACCACTATGCAATATAATTTAAATGATTTTATCATACTTACAACTCGTGTTGACTTTCATACGTCGTTTGGGACGATCAAAATATTAAGGCTTTTACCACGTTGTCCAAAAACATTTATACACTTCGAATGTAACCTCTTCATACCTACCTAACGCGAAATCCTTTATTTAAAATAATAATTCTTACAATTTTGCACTCCACCAATATTCAATCTCGCGAAATTTAGCACGTCGTTATAATATTTTCAGAAAATTAATATACACTATGCTTGTATTTGTCTCGCGTTTAACTAACTATATCGACCAATCGTATATTTACTGACGTCTTGCAAGTCCCTCCTATACTATCGTTGTCTCCTGCTTATGCGTTTTCTACGTCTCTTCCTAACCTGGTTTGAGTGGTACAAAATCGATATTCTTGACCATCTGCTGTCTAAACCCACGTGGACTTACGTAATTTTAAATAACCCCTCATTGGTATTTCCAGAGAACCCATGCGACCGTTTACTGATATTCGTTGAACTTGTAGTTTTATCTTTAAAAATTACGTAGAAGCTGACATTTACAAAACACGCAGGTGTTTAATTACCTGACGCTTTAACACAACACTTCTACGATTTGGAGTTCGGAGTATTTCTACCCCACCAATATATTTGTTTGTTAGCAACGCGTGTCACATTGGTATTATTGGGTTTTTACGCTTTTATGCATTTTATACATCAATAATCGTTCAATTAAATTGAATTAAATTAATAAATTAATGGCATTGGCTTCTACCATTTAATTTCTTTGCAAACCTATTAATATTTATCATTATTTGTACAATTTGATTAATACCCGTTACTTAAAAATGAATTAACTAATATAACTTTCGCAGGTAATTTCTGGTTGTTCCTTTATACAGGGTGTTTTGAAATTGTTTCGTTTATATTTATTTTTGATCTTTTAAAACCACTATAATATATATATATATATATATATATATATATATATATATATCATTTGGGGGAAACATAACTCCTCTCGACGTACATTAAAAATTAAGGGTTTTCCTTGTCCTGATTTTTAATTCATTAGACTCATTTAATTTTATTTCCTAAAATTCATAGTTTTTAATGGTACATTTGTTTCTTTGTTAACCTTGATTGCCTTAAATCTAAAACTGTTTTCTTTATTTTTATACCTAATATACATTTTGTAAATTACATAAGTGATCAATAAAATAGTCAAAATAATTAATATAATTGTACAAATACTAATGTTATCGTAGTGCACTTGGGCTTTTTTAATTCGTTTAGATGTTCCTTATAATTTTCCATAAGTTTCATGGCGTTGTTGAGTTGTCTAGTTCCAGATGTTCAAGTTGTATGGGCTTTTGAAGTATTTCTTCGTCTTCGTTTTGCATTGTCTTGATTTGTAATTCTGGTAAGTTTGATAATCTCTTGGTTTGTAGGGATCTTGGTAAACTCTGATTACTTCATTTTTCAGTTTTAAATAACAATCTCCCTTAAGGGTGATTAATTTATTTCCGGTTAATGCTAAGTTGTTTTCGTCTTGATTGCAGTGGACTGTTGCTATTACTTCTGTGGGGAAAATGGCTATCCATTTATTTTCTGTTACTTTTTGAATTTTCATATTGGTGATTTGTACAGGTTTGGCTTCCCAGTTCTCATAATGATTTGAAAATTTTAATAATTGTACTTCGCAAGGGCTTTCTTTGTGAATGATTGTCGTTGTCAATGATTGGCATAGATATTGATTTGGTGTGACTTCGTCACATTTTTCATTTGTATAACCATATCTTAGTTCATTTAAGAATAGGAATTTGGTTTTGGGTATAATAACTTGGTATGTGCTAGTCATTTTCATTGGAAAAGCAAATAAATGATAATAATTATAATTGTTAATCTCTACTATTGGGATTTCTATTAGAAATGTTATGTCGTTATTTTTGACATAGCTTTTAACTATAGCTATTTTTTCAAATATTAAAATGTTTGGTTTCACTGCATCAAAAGGTAATTTATTTACTGTTGGTTATAAATGATTTAATTTTTAAAAGTCCCTTTAATAAATAAATTGGTTCAATTTTATTTCCTTTCTTTAAACAATTTGTCAGGGGCTTGGTTATTTGAGCATAACCTTTAATAAATTTGCGGTGGTAACCACTAAGTCCTAAAAAATTTTTTATTTCTTTGTTCGTTTTTGGCATGGAGTAATTTAGTACTGCATTTGTTTTGTCGGGGTTCGGCATAACTCCCTGGGGTGTTATTATATGTTCTAAAAATGCTACTTTTTGCTGCAAAAATTCGCTCTTATCTAATTGTACTTTAAATTGTGCTGTTCTTAATCTTTCGAACACTTCTCTTAATCTTTCTATATGCTCCACTAATGATGTTGAATAAATTATGATATCTTCTAGATATACCAGACATTTTTCGTTGTGTATCCCACGAAATATATTATCCATAACTCGTTGAAAAGTTGCGGGTGCGTTCTTTAATCCAAATGGCATCTTTTTATACTCGTTATGTCCTCTTGGTGTGCTAAAGGTTGTTTTAGGTGTATCCTTTTCTTCCATTTCTACTTGATGGTATCCTGAGGCTAGATCTAATGTCGAAAAATATTGGCGCTTGCCTAATTTATCTAAAATTTTGGTTATATTTGGTAGTGGGTATTTATCGTCTATCGTTTTTTTCATTTAGTTTTCTATAATCTATTACCAATCTATATTTTCTCTTTTCGAATGCGTCCAATTTCTTGGGTACTATTAATACGGGGCTGCTCCATGGGGGGTTGGAGTGTTGTATGATATCTTGGTCTAATAAATCTGCTACTTGTCTGTCAGCTTCTTCCTGACTTGCCTGAGGTAGTCGGTATGCTTTCGTGAATATGGGTTTGTTATCCGTTAGTTTGATATTGTGTTTGACTGTATTTGTAAATGTTAGGGGTATTCCTTCGCAATGGAATATGTCGCGGTATTCAAAACATAAATTTTTGATTGCTCTTTGTTCTTCTTGATTGATGTCGGTTTTAAAGCGGATGTTACTTAAATTTTCTCTTAACATTTCGTCGTTTTCTGCGGAGTTGTAATCGTCGTTTAAATTCTCTATTTGCACCTCGTTAAAATTTAATTCTTCCACGTTAATAGGGTTTGTTAAAGATAGTTCTACGGGGTAGTCATTTGAATTTATAATCGTCGTTGTGGCATAATTATCTTTTATTTTTACTATTCCTTGTTGAAATGTTATATGATTTATTGTTCCTAATTTGTTATTTGAATTTACTGGGATTTTTATCTTTTTCTCTGTTTGGTGTTCTATTGTGTATTTTTGTTCAACCTGGGTATTTTGAAATTTAATGGGGATTCGTCCATATTTCGTTCTTAGTAAACGGTTCTTTATGTCGATGTTGGCTCCTAATTTTCTTAGAAGGTCCATTCCTAATAGTCCGTCATATTTGTCATTGAATTCGAAAATGCAAAATTTATGCTTCATTTTTACGTTAAATGTTTTGGGTAAGGGTATGTTAGCTACGAATTGGTGTAGGGTTGTTTTATGGGTTGTTTTAGATTTAAACGGTTCTCTTTCTACATAAATCTAAATAGTGTTTCTTTACGGTTCGAGGGCTAATTAATGTTCTTGAGGATCCGGTATCAATTAATAGTTTGAATTCGGCGTGGGGTATTTCTATATAGGGTAGTATTAGGTGATTTATATTATTCAAGTTTATTAAGTTTGGTCGTTTATAAAACGATCTATCTGAAAATTTAAGCCCGCGTTTTCTTCGTCGTCCTCTTCATAAGTTTCGTATGATTCGTCTCATTCATAAGTTTCTACATGGTTTGATTGATTGTTCGTAATGGGCTGAATGTAATTATTCTGATCATTATCAAATTCCTCTACTTCTTGATGAAATAGTTATTCCGATGTAAAAATGCGTTTTTGGTTAAGGTTTGGTAGAATGTGTGTTATTTTTGTATTTGGTCTGGTGTTACCAGATGAGGTATCCATTGTTGTGGGTTTATAATAATTATTAGGATTGTTATTATTGTTTGTCATTGGTGAATTTCTAACAGGGTTCGCGTTGATTGCTGGTTTTGTTGATTTACCTTTTTATTTGAATCTTGGTTGAAATGCGGGTTTTGTAAAATTTGGGTTAAACGTTGGTTTTAAAAATTATTTGTATTGATTATTAAAGTTTGCGTTATCTAAATGTGGATTATTGGTTCGCGGTTGGTTGGTTTGTGTATTAAATGATGTGAATTTTTGTTGGAGAATTGCTTGTTTTGCGGCATGTATAGTTTTTATTAGTGAATAACTTTTATTCGCGTTCAGGTTATATAATCTGTTTCTGTAATACATTACGTTTTCTTCTTCGATTATCATGTTCATGGTTTTTTCTAAGTTTTGGGGACGTTGGAATCTGATTTTGTCTAATAATCTTTCTGGTAGTGCATTTAGGTATGTGTCTAATGCCATTTCGTCATACATCTTTGTTTCTAATAGTCTGATATTTTGGCCGAGTTTTTCAATTTTTAGTTTCTTCAAGATTAAACTTCTTACATCTTGACATTTCATTCCAAATTAGTACGGGGATTGGTTATTTTTTATTCTAAGGTTTACTAAGTCGCATACTAGTCATTTTAAGTTACGTTAATTGCCAAAATATGCACTCAATATTTTTTTAAAATCTTCCCATTGTTCTAGTCATCTCGGCTGGCAATTAATGTTAGTTCCCTTCCGGTTAGTTTGCGGATAATAAGGCGTAGGAGTAATACGTTTTTTTCGTTGTCACCGGGTTTATAGAATTTTTTCAAAAATAGTTCACACGCGGTAATGTAATTTTCTAAGAAAGTTTGATTACCATTATGAATTGGAATGGTTTCCAAATAAATCTTCATATCTTCACTCATTATGGTTAAGGAAGTTGTTCTGATAATTAATATTTAGTTTTGACCTTAATTATTTTCAAATTTTGTAAAAATTGGGATTTATTTCGCGGTTTGTATTGTTGTTCCCTGCTTGGGTTTATTATTTTCCGTTTAGATTGCGTCGGGTTACTTGCTATTTTTAGCTTGAGTCGTTTTAGATTATTTAAAGAATTGAGTTGCTTGTATTGTATTTAATTGTACGGTGCTGTAATTAATTTATGAGGTTTACGCTTGATACTGTCTTGGTTACGTTTATTTTTAATTTACTGATGTTAATTTTATTGTGGGTTTGGTCTCTGAAGTTTTGATGTGACTTGCAGTTAAAACTTTTCTATTTTAATTTTGCTGATTTTATTTTGTCGGTTGTAATTATCTTTTTTCGTGGGTGTGTGTAATTTATAAGTGTGTCTACAATGCTTCTCGTCTTGTATACGTAAGTGTTAATTATAAAGTTTGCAAGGTTTCGTCTTATGCGTTAGTCAAAGTTGCATACAATGTTTTAAACTACTGTAGGTGTTATTCAGTCTCTGTGAATGCTGTGGTATAATTAAATATGCAATTATACTTTATTTGATCTTCCTGAAACTTTTGTTTAAATAGATTGTGTCTTTTCTATAATTAATTATAATGTAACGTCCAGTAATGTTTATATTTTGTTAATTGCCGCAGTATTTTAATTATAATTGTTACGTTTGGGAATGAATGTAATTTTATAACTTTTATACCGTTGCTATGCGAGTTTTCCAATAGCGTGATTATTTATAGGTTTCTTAAGTTGATTTTATAATTAGACGTGTTTTTCGTATTTAAGATGATGTTTTATTTCTTGATAGATATTTTTGGTCGTAATTAATGATGCTCTGTTTTAATTCAATATACTTTAATTTTATTTTGATAAATTAAAAAGATTTCCTATGGTTACGCAATTTCAGTTGATGCATGGCTCTGAAAGCTTGGTTTTAACTCGTAATAAGAATTTAGGTTAATAATAGATTGCAAGCTGTGTGTATTATTTATGGAATGCGATGACTTTGCGTCTGGATAATTCGTTTCGATATTTTCTTTGCGTTATTTACAAGAATCTCGGTATTAATTTGTGTTTTAATTTTGCTTTATTTTTGGGTATTTAAATTATTTTGTGCGCCAGTTAATGTCGTATTGTTAACTTAAGAATTCGTTTTTGTTTTGTTTTTATAATTTTTTACGTTAGCTAGCTTTCGTAATAATTGTCTTAAGTGCGCATAAAATGCGTCTTTTGATTCTCTAGTTTAAAAAAAATTCTCTCAAATTCAATTTTTTAGAAATAACTTGAAAATAATTTCTTGCTCTAGCTAAGTAATTATTTTCATTAAATTGCGTAAAATAATGGTACTAATAATCAATATACATATGTGAATCATAAAATTCTCTTATACTAGCAAATATCAATGTTTGTAATTCAATTGGCTTAACGAAAATGAACTTACACTAATTATTTTATTGATTTTATGGAGTCTGTCAATTTTTGTACTTTCTCCACGTCGGTTTTTTGGATTCGATCTATACTTGTATCTCCTCCGGGTTTTCTTTTGTTGAATTTGATCGACTTTGTTTCGTCTTCAACTTCTGTTTGAGTTTGTTGAATTTGAATGATTTTTGTTTCGCCTCCAACTTCTGTTTGGTTCTGTCAAATTCGAAATTGAAATTTCAGACCGCCAGTTCTAGTGACCTATTAACATGCGTACGACTCCGCCAGTTAAGGTTCGGGCCTTAGAAGCTTTCTTTTTAAAAACCAGTTTCAAAAGTTCTTAACAAATTTATTTATTAATACAGAAATTAAAGGTGGAATTTTGACAAGTTAAATTTAAACATTACTTTAAATCGAAATTAATTAATAAAGGTACTATTTTGAGTAGTAAGTAAACTGCAATGCAAAAGCTGATCACTTGATTGACTGCCGGATCCTTGAGCTCCCGGGTTTTTTATAATGTTCCTACTCCCTCACATGGCTGTGGGAACTTGCAGATCTCATGTCTGCTTATTCTTAACTCTATTCATAAATACAATGTTGTAATCTTAATTTATAAGTAACCACGGTACCTGACTGTCTGTGACCTGACATTTGCAGTGTCACTATCGTCTGCGATACCAAATAGCGCATCCGTTCTCATGAACGTTAATAAACTTTACAAATTGTCCTTGTATTTCCAATGTTGCACTTTACTTAACTTTTTATTACACTTTCTAATAATTTCCTAATTATTCTATTTCTTTATATATACATATATATATATATATATATATATATATATATATATCAATTGGGGGATACATAACTCGCGTTAGCGGTAGCCCGCTACAGAACGTATTTCTTCTGAACAAAACATCCTGATAGCTACCTCTGATATGCCTACTAATGAGTTAATTGGTGAAGACAATTGTGCTGTCATCTTCTCCTGTGCCGATCCTTCCGAAGCTAACCTCAAAGAACCTGAAGAAAATTGGAGAGGTAAAGGAGTAAAAAGTACTAAACATAATAAAAATACTAAAACAAGCATCTATCTCACAAAGGACCCTACTATTTTGCACCTTAATGACCTAAGCAAGTCAAAAGCATCAATAATAGGCATTCTGAAAAATGGCAATACTCTTTCGCTTAAATCTATCAAGATAGGCGGAAAGTTTTACACCTTTATCAATACTTGCACGTTTGATAGTGCAGTGCATCTTATTTGTACCGCTTTTGCAGACAGTCAACTTTACGCTGCAAATATTGCAAATAATGACATTACTCAGCTTCAAAAGATTATAGATGAAAGGTTCAGTAACCAAAGTACAAAATGTACGACTTGCAACATTTCGTCAAATACGAATACCATTTCGTACACCCATCTGTTTAAGGAACCATGGCCGTATATGCAACAGGAGAAAAAAGAACCTCGTCTTTTGTTTAACGTGAGTTTAAATGTGATTCCCCGTCACATTGTAATTGACGAAAAAAATTACACCTTAAGAGGAGTTCTTGCATTCAGCCCTGTTGCAGGAAGAGATCCTCTATTGATTGGGCATTACACCGCGTATTGCTGACGGGAGAAGTGCCTGAAATGGGAATTGTATGATGATCTTCAGGACAAGTTCCGAAATGTTAGATCGCAAAAGACAATAAACTGTCACATGTCGTTATACACATTGTAATTTGTTCGATACAAGGAAGAAGTTTATTGTTATCCTAATGAAATATGCACTTTAATTTAAGTTTTCACCAATAAAATGTTTTTTTTTTATTTTGAGTTTTTACAAGCTTTTTGATTTATTTTACGTTTTTCCTAATAAAATATACGTTCAATTTTTCCGAAAAATAAACTTTTATTTCAAATTTTGTTCACTTTATAGCGCCCTTAAACCTACCTTGAGTCTTGACAGTGTGAACTTATGATGGTCTATTGTCAACACTCAAAATTAGACGTAAAAAATATACATAGTATACTTATATAAATAATGTCTATAATTAATATAAACATTGCTAAAACCTAAGTAGTTGACTTTTACAGTTGTCCTATCTTATCTGTTCACAGGGGTGGATTAAAATTGTTCAGAGTGCTCCTTATTCAACTTCTTCTATGGTAATAAAGGGCGGATCCGGGCATTGGGGCGTGGCCGTAAGGGCGCGGCCGATAGGTCGCGGGTCATTTGGAGGCGAAGATGTTATCGTTGGAGTGGGAGGTGTCTTAAAACAAGTAGGCTTGGCTTACTTAATTGTTTAATAACATAAGCAAAAATAATTTTAAGTTCCAAAAAGTACATAAAATTAAAGTAAAATTAAGATTTAACAAGCTATGGCGAGCACTGCTTGGAAGATTCTACATGCTATGGGGAGCACTGCAGAGGAGAAGATTCCTAGGCTATGGTGAGCACTACGAATGTCTTCTGCAGAATTTGAAATTATATTTATACCGTTCTGGTTGCTATTCTTCCTGTGTTGAAAAACGTTAATCACGTCTTTAACCAATGAAATGCATTTTCGATTTTTGATTTTGTAAAAAGATAATCCAAATTTTAGTAGTACTAAACTTAGTTGGAATTTCACGACATTCTTTGGGTTGTTCTATTTCCAGCACATGTACTCTGATATAGTCAAATGCAAATTCTCAGTTCGTTCAGTGCTCTGCGTGTGATGATAGAGTTAACAAAGACAGTAGGGCGCGAGCCGTTAGGGCGCCGCCGATAAACCGCGGGACATTAGGGCGCCGCCCATAGCGCGCGGGATATTAGGGCGCGAGGACAGTAGGACGCGAGCCAAATTCCAAAAAAACTTCAAAAATAAAAAAAATTTGGTCGTAAACTTTCGTTTGTGTTTTATTATGTTCTAATTGTTTTTGTATCGTGTTCCTGTATGTGTGTTGATGAGAATGGACAGGCAGAATTTTTAGAAATGCTCCACCAGCAGCCAAAATACTGATCCACGCAGAAGCAAGCATTCTTTAAAAGTAATAAAAGAACAATATTTTAGCCGTCAAGGGAATCTTCAAAAATTCAACCAGTACATTTTTATATAAACACGCACAATAATACCATACAAGAAGAATTAGAACAATAAACAACACAGAAAAAAGTTACAGCGCCTACTCAGAAAATATTTAATATTTTATTATATGTCGATTTAATATTTTCCTGTAACCCTAACAGTTTCACGACCTAACCTTTTTGTGTCTAATGATCCCGACTGTTCTGCGATATAACAGCACGCGTCTTTACTACCCTCGCGCCCTGTTGTCCCGCGCCCTAACGGCAGCGCACTAACGACTCGCGCACTACAGTTCTCGCGCCCTACTGTCTTCGCGCCCTTATGTCCCGCGCACTATCGGCGGCGCCTTAACAGCTTCCGCCCTACTATTCTCGCGTTCAAATTACACGCGCCCTAACGGTGGCGCCTAACCGGCCGCGAGTTATCAGCAGCGCACAGATTTCCAACGCCGAATAAAAGGTGCAAAAATTCATAGGTTTAAAGTTGGGAAAAGTTATCTTTGGATTTGGCGCAACAATTCAATATTGTTCAACTGCTTGCAGAGCAAATTTTTAAATTTGAAGGCGAAAGGGGGGGCGAAGATCCACGGAGTTGAGGGCTGGTTAAAAATAAATATGATTTTTGAATTCCGTACGAAATTTTTGTCTCTTAAAACGTCTCACGGCTGCTTTCGGAAAAATTTGTTCCCGTTGTATTTGCATTTTTTTAGATAAAAAACAACCCTAACCAGAGGGGTGACTGATGAAGCAAAAAAATTAGTGCACCATGTAACACAAACGGGCACAAACGATTATAAGTGATTTCGACACATTTGACTAACTTTCAACCACACACCTCACTCCCATTCACTTCATTTCTACAGCACCCCAAAATTGTTTTTTTGAATATCGCGAGAAGAGAAGCAACACGAACGATGGAATTTGCAGCACGAACGAATGCATCACTTTATAACCCCCTCTGAAAGAGTGGGGGTGCGGACGTTTCAGCAGCACCCCCAACTTGGTTTTTGAATATCTCGAAAACGGAAGTTGCACAAACGATGGAGTGTGCAGCACAATCCAGCACAAACGTAGCACAAACGAATGCACCACTTTATATTCCTCTCTGAAATAGCGAGGGTGCGGACTTTTCAGTAGCGCCCCCAACTTGTTTTTTGAATATCTCGAAAACGGAAGTTACACAAACGATGGGATTTTCTGCACAAACCAGCACAAACGTAGCACAAACAAACGCACCCATTTTCAATCCCCCACGTGAAAGTGAGGGTGCCGGTGAAATGCAGGCGGCTCCGTGGCGTAGTGGTATGTGCGTGACTACTACGCCCAAGGTCCCGGGTTCGAATCCCGACACAGTCCGCTTGAAAAACTTTAGGCGAGCATTTTTCGTAAAAATACATCCTCGTTCGGATGAGAGGTAAAATGGAGGTCCCGTGTGTGAGTGTTGTCACGCACGTTAAAGATCCCTACCTTGCTTGGAACAGCAAGGATTCGGCAAAATTCAAAATTTTCCAGGTAAAAAAAACTCGTTTCCTGGCCAATGTAGTACCTTCGGGTGGAGCATTGGAAAATCACATGTAATGCCGGTGAAATGCACCTCTTGGTATCTATTATACCTTTCATCTTACTTATAAAATCCATTCCCAGGATGGCATCAACTCTTATTCTTGGCACTATCAAAAACACCTGCGCAACTTCCATCTTTCACAACTTAACTTTCAGAATTATGCTACTCTTGATAACTTCAAACTTCTTATTATTCGGCGATACTAAATTATTTTGTTTAATAGGGATAACTTTCTGCATAAACTCCTTTGAATTATCTTTAGTAAAACCTTCGCTTACTAATGTTGCTTCAACTCCTGTATCTACTAGTAATTTTATCTCTTTTCTTCAACTTGTAATTTTATTATAGGTAGTAAATCATTTTTTTCATTAACTTTTACATCATTTTCTAACTCAAATTTCATAAATTCATGCGTATGTTCATATTTGTTAATTTCTATATTTTCGTCGCTTGATTTGTCTGCATCTAAAATCCTGCCTACTTGACGTTCCAGGCTGATTAACTATTTCTGCATATGTCCTTCTATTTTCGTTGCTACTATTTATTCCATTTCTTTGTGCGTTGGCCATATTTTCCCTTTCTTGGATAACGGTTCTATTGTCAATAGCACGGGATTCATTATTCTCCCTTCCCCCGCCGCTCCTAATAGCATTTCCTTTATTCCAATTATCTCTTTGGCTATTCCCCCTTTCAAATGATCTGCCTTGATATCTCTCCTGTCCATTATTCCTCTGGAATCTAAATATGTTCATGGGCTGGCTCTTTGGCTTGATCTCCATCCTTCTAGGTTGAATAATATCATCGTAACGTTGAAGACATTCTAAAAACTTATCTGTATCAACAATACTTTGTAAGACTATGCATTGCCTTACTTCTGTTTCGAAGTGATCTGCTAAATATTTTATAATTTGCTGGTCTTCTAAAGGAGAATCAAGTTGTTTGGCAATACTAAATTTTTTGTTCGCATACAATTCCCTTGTCATGCCTGAATCGCTACTATATTTGCCCATTAATAAATTATCTCTAACTTTAAATTGCTGGTTGTCTCGCCAGAAATGCTTTAAAAATTTAATTTCGAAGTCTTTAAACGAATTCAACTCACTTCCAATTAGTTCTAACCAAATTTCGGCACTACCCTTCAACGTGGACCTTACAATATTTAACTTTGTTTGCTCATGCAAGCTACTTTATATTAAAGTTTTTAAGTTATTTAAAAGTATTTTAGGGTTAAGTTTATTATCCCCATAAAATTTTGAGTGTTGTTCCAACGGAGCACTGGTTGGACTCCATCTCATCGGTTCCCCAACATGAATGTTCTTAACCCTATCTTCTAAATTCTCATACTTATTCCCTAAGTCTGTTTTAAGATTTCCCAAATCATTTCTAAATGTATTAAAACCAGCTTGTCAGCTTCCCTCTATTTCATTTACTTTTTGATCTAAAGTTTTAAATTTCCCACTAGTTTATCTTTCACTTGCTTCCTGATTCGATTTTATCCAAACAATTTCTCTTTTAACATCATTTGTATCCTTTAAAATTTGTACTACTTTTTCTCTAACTTCAAATTTCATTTCTTCAATGGTTTTGTTAGTTTCCTCTAAACCCAAAGCTATGCTTTCACTATTTCCAAATTTCTTTTCATTCTTTTCACTTTCTAATGTTACTCTTTCCTTTAATTTTGTTATGTTCGCCTCAAATTCTGCTTGCAACTTTTGAGTATTTTATCAGATCTTTCAGTCATTTGTTCAATACACTTTTTCTCCATTTTTTTAAATTCTCTTTCATTTCCTTCATATTTTCCTTGTGATCTTTCATACCTTAATTTAAATTTAATAAAAGAGCCATCTTTTTTGATACCTGGGTCTCTTCTACACTCATGGCCTCTGGATTTCTTCTTTTTCGCTTCTTCTACATAAACGCTTTCCTGAGAACCAATTTCCATTTTCTTAGCTTTCAAACTTTCACGAACTTCTTTCATTCTGTCAGTCATACTGGAAAATTAATCAGATATTACAAAACGAACAAAAGCAACTCCAAAAACAAATCCTACGGAACAAGAAACTCTAATTTACAGACGAATTAATCGAAACCACGTTGGGCGCCACTAAAAGGGTGCTGTGACAACGCCTCGATTTGGGCGTTACAAAAAAGTTTAGTATGAAAAGGACCGCACGTTGAGGTGCCACTAAAAGAGTGATATGAAGGTGGATAGTGCAATTTGTAAACTTGAAATGGTCCACTTACTTTTCTTTTTTTAACTTTGTCTGACTAGCTAAACGGAACTGGCGGGGTTTGATCAAAATGAAATCAAACACAACAATATCACAAAGCATATATACAGTATAGTATTAAATATTTTCTTTCATACAAAAGCATTTAGAACTTTTCCAACATTATTTCTTTTAAACAAAAATAATTTTTAAGAAGGATATAAAAAATAGGTTCCTTGCCTTATTTTAAATTTTCAGAATTAAATTTATTCTTTTGAGAATGGTTTACCTGGTTGTAATTATTTCCACATTTCAAAAATTTGTTTTGGTCAGAATAAATCCTTGACATATAATCTCTTAAAAGGTCAGAATATTTCAAACTCTGAACACAAACTCCTGGTAAAAAAAAACCCTCGCACAAAAAAAAATTTATTAAGACTATCTTAAACTAGATCCAAATACTCTAATACCAGTTAAAAATAAATCTAAAAGTGATACTCGCAGAATTCACAAAAAACCAGGTGGCGCCTAAAATAAACATTTCGTAGAATGTAAGTTAGTTCATATGTAAGTAAGGCTCTAGACATTAAGTTTCTACTGTGCTAAAAGTTTTTCTCTTTTTTTCTAAATTTTTTCTTTTATGGCTTGGTTGCGATTGTTACATGCCAAACTGGCTATGTAGCATTTTTAGTTTTAGATATAATTTGTAAGTCAATTGCCGAGTATTTTTAAATGAATAATGTTAACTTCCGTCGTTGCTGACAGTCGCGTCTGCGCAGAAGGAATGAGGATGGGCGCGAGTGTCGAAAGCGGGGATTAAACGACGAGACCTGGACCAAGCAACAACTATCTGAGTGGTGTGTTTTTTCTTTAGAAGTAGGTATGTAGGTTCCCTGTACCTTACCTTTGTTGTACCTAGTACCTATTCCCTCCAACCCCCTACGAGTGCAACAGAGGTTATGTGACGAACGGATGGCAAATTTGGTAATCAACATGGCGTAGTCGAATCCAACCCACCATTGGCTCCTGACATTAAGTTCCGGAATACACCTCACGTGAGTAATTTGATTTTACTTAATTTGTGCATGCAAATTTGACTTAGACAGCGATTACATCAAATACATGATCTGTAGAAATATAACAATGGCGGGTAAATATGTCGCGTAATTATAACAATTTGGAGGGAATAGGTACCAGGTACAATAAGGCAAAGTACAGGAAACCTACATACTAATTTCTAAAGAAAAAACACACACACTACTCAGATAGTTGTTGCCTCGTTCAGGTCTCGTCGTTTAATCCTCGCTTTCGACACTTGCGCACATCCACATTCCTTCTGCGCAGACGCAACTGTCAGCGACGACGGAAGTTAGCGTTATTAATTTAAAAAATATGCGGCAATTAACTTATAAATTATATCTAAAACTAAAAGTGCTACATAGTCAGTTTGGCATGCAACTATATATATATATATATATATATATATATATATATAACAAAGACAAGTTATTTGCAGTCCGCAATAAGAAAATTGTATATAAAGTAAGATGTATCTGTAAACAAACTCTTATGAAAATAATAAGAGCCATTGACAAATACAAATCGGGCTGGTAGTTATATAGTCATTAACAAAACATTAGCTTTATTACTTCACAGGGGAGGAAGCATCCACTGACCAATGGTTTAGGCTTGTTAGCCTCATCAGAGTGGAATAGTTCCCAAGAACCCTATGAAGTAATCGAAGCTATTATAATGATATAATTTCGAAACAATCACTGTACTATGGCAAAAGTAAATAAAACCGCCATCAGGTGATAAAACACCAACACTACTAAAGTGTGAAAGTATAGAATTGAACCGAAACTACATAATAAATTTTATAAATGACTATAAAAGTACGTCTGGCCTTTGAGATTTGCGGAATGTTACAGCAAAATTTATTTGCAAACGTAACAAACCTTCTCGTGGCGACACCCGGGTTCATGCCCCAAAGGCAATTCAAATAAACAAAGACAAGTTATTTGCAGTCCGCAATAAGAAAATTGTATATAAAGTAAGATGTATCTGTAAACAAACTCTTATGAAAATAATAAGAGCCATTGACAAATACAAATCGGGCTGGTAGTTATATATATACATATATATATACAGAGACAAAATTCTCATGGCACGCCACTAATAGTAGGCTACTATGGTTAATTTGTTTTGTAGGTCAGTACCATTATTATTTGAGGAATGTTTGATATGCTGCAACGAAGCACTTTTGCAACTAATGGAAGTAAGGGATATCATTTTATTTATTAAGACGTCGCCCCAGAAAAAATAAGGACCACCAAATTTTAATTACTTTCTTTCCATTTTAAGAAGCCATATTGTGCATTTATTAAGTTAATATAAACAATACACTTTGATATAATAATGTATATAAATAATTAGACATTTAGCTAGTATTAAACAAACTAGTTCATTACGGAGGCGAAAAAAATTAAAGATAAATTGTAATTTGATTTAGCACATGATTTGCTCAATGCTCCGCTCTCAAATTTGTACTATCAGGTTCCAACTACGTTTCCGGAAAAGTATAAAGTGCAAGAACGTAGAGGTTTTCATTTACTATTATTATAATTATTTATTCATCCTTAACGTTAAGACATTTATTATTGTTTTTACATCAATAATATTAAAATTATTATTATTTTTCATTTATTGAATGTCAGCTACCATTAGTAACAGTTGTGGTTATCCTCAGTTATCGTTAGTTATAAGTACACAGAGTTGTAATCCCAGAGTTGGTAGTATTGCGAGTTTTACAATATGTAAGGAATGCTATTGTATTATATTGCAGTGTAAATAAACTTGTTATATACGCTAAGACTTTTTTCCCTGAGTTTGTCTTCTAAACACCATTCGCAAGCTTTAGCACTCTATTACTACTAGTGTCAATACCTCTACCGGTGACCGACGCGTTATGTTTCTTTGACACTACTTGATCCAGCGGCAGTGTGGTGATACCCTCCTAGTGACCGACACGGTAGAATTCCTCTATACCGTGGTGACCGCTGCCGCCGCCGTACTCTCATACCATCCCGACAATTAATTAACGCGAAAAATAGTGCTTCTGTCTGTCGCGGCACGTATTCTAATCATTTTCTTGATCCGTCTACGAGGTAGCAAAGCCATACTAGTATCCCTCATCCCGCAGACCATTGGTATTATAGAATTCAGGTTTACCGGCGTCACTTGTTTCCGACGCGGTGCCTTGATATGCCCGACTACCGCCGCAGCAACCGATTTATGCTAGTGCAAACCACGATACAGCTTCTAGGTGCCCCCACCTTTTTTTCGAACAGTTTGACGCGTGGAATCAGTTTCTTCACTGAAACTATTCAGGCCTGTGTCAAACCCCAAGGAACGACAGATCATCGGAGAGCAAACTTTATTACGGTATTCCGTACGGATAAGAAACAAGTAACGTAAGCAATGATAACAACTCGTACCGAGTACAGAAACTAAAAAGAAATCCAAAGAATGCCGTGCTAGCTAGAAAGTCGTAGAGTGGGCAGGGTCATAAACAAAAAAATCTCGCGAGAGAAAATTTATTTACAACACCTTTAATAAAAACATGTTATAAAAAGGAAAACCACCCCGTGAAGAAAATCATATTTATCCAACATATCCCGGAAGATTTACAGAGCACAAGAATCTTTGCAAAAATAATTAATACGTTGCTTAATTACTTCAAACTAACTTTTAACATCGATTCTAGTATTCGCATAAAACAGAAATTAAGAATAATAATAATAATATATATATATATATATATATATATATATATATATATATATATATCTATATATATTTTATTTTACTCCAAACGTTTCGGCTGAACATATTAGCCTTTTTCAATGGATGTTCATATCTGAAAGTAGAATTACATAACTAACCAAACTATTTTTATATATAATCCTATTTTTGTTTGATACAAACAGAAGAAACTGTTTGTATCAAACAAAAATATGATTATATATAAAAATAGTTTGGTTAGTTATTTCTTTGAAAATGTGTTTAGATGTCACTTTTTCGGTTTCTAATATTTTAGCGTCATTGAAATTCATATTATAACCTTTCGTTAAGACATGTGTAGACAAAGCACATGCCTGAGGTTTTATTTTAATATCGCTCTTGTGTTGCGTTATTCGTTGTTTTAAATTTTGAGCAGATTGACTTATGTAGAATGCATCACAATCTGAGCAGTTTATTTTATATATGGCATTCCGTTGACTTAAATTAGGAGTTTTATCTTTTACTTTAGAAAATAATTTTTTTATTGAGATTAAGTTTTGTTTCGCGATTTTTATGTTTTCTTTTTTACATACATCTTTTTTACACTCAACATACACACACGTACATACGCACACCTACCCACACAAAAACACACACACATACACACACATACACACACATACACACACACACACGCACACAACTTTACATGACAAAACAAAGCTTACCAGACACACACATACATAACATACATAAATATACAATATACGAGACACTGTACATAGACAAACACATTCCCCTGCAGACCAGATATCTATTAATATTACATCCCATTCATAATCATTTACCATAAAGCATAATCATAATTTAAATTTAGTTCTACTCTAGTTTAGTTTGCATGTTTATATACAAATGTTTTAATTTATATGTCATTTGTCAGAAACTGTCAATTGTATAATTGTTTGAAATAGCTTTTTAAAAATGTTTCTTGTTACACATGCTAGTAATTACACAATCTCGACTATTGTAAGTATATATTCATTTGCAGAAACTATGTTTATACAACGTGTAATTTTTAGTAATCTGTGACCAGGAGTAAAAATATACTCGAAAATTCACAGGACCTATAACCCAAAAAAGAAAAACGGAAAAGTATATATATATATATATATATATATATATATATATATATATATACTTACATTGTATCTACAAGCACTTCTTTAAAAGTAACTCTTGACAAGTATAAACCAAGAAAATAATGTAAGAGCAGACAACAGCAATAAAGAAACATAAACATCTATCAGATGAAATGAATTTTGCAGCAGCGGTAAAGAGTTATGTAATAACGTCACACCTTAACAATAATGTAATTCTAGATTTTTATAGGAAAGGTCCTATGGACAGTCAATGCCAATCTTATTTTATAATTAATGTCCAAACAATAAAAGCTGCTGCTACTAGCATATTTATCACCCTAAACCAAAGCAATTAAAAGTATTCAGATGGTTTCTACACATTTTATATATCTAACCTATACTTTATAACTAGAAACACGATCATACAAAATTTTTCACACAATGTAACCAAATGTAAACAATATATTTTTATCTAATTTTCTTTAAAAAAGCCTAGAATGATTGCATGGATTTAAGTTAGTTTTTGTCCCATAAAAACTAAATGCCTTCATCTTACAAGTTCTAACGTGACCTAGATAGTTAAAGCCAAATAGGTGATCTGACTTAGAAAAAACCAACATATCAATACACAGAAAGAAAATATATGCATACACTGGTAGGGAGATGCATTCAAAAAGTGCGTTCTCCAACGTCCTGTCGTTGTCGCTGGAAAATTCTACGACGCAGGAACTATTCTCAAAGGAATTCAGCAAAACACACATCGCTGTTTCCACCATATGGCAGCCCAGATTTTACCATATGTTTCGAAAACATGATCTACGATGAGTACGAGGACAGATTTAAAACTGGTTGCTGCAGGAAAAACAATACTCGTGTTTCTAAGCCATCAATGAAAATCAATCAGTCTGTAATGATTATATTATTAGATAATTTGTATACAGCGAAGTTCACGTTCACTTACAATCGCGTTAACTATATTTATACCGGTATTAGAATATGCGAAAATAAATGTTTGTAAAAATTGTGCAAGTACAATACTGTATTTGTATGTATACAAACCGTTACGAAGCGCATTTAAAGTGTATGTGTGAATTTCATTAAAAATATTTTGTAATTAATACCGTGACAAGCCACAGAAACAAAGCATTTTAATAATTGGAATGGCGTAAGCTGCATTACTTGAATCATCAAAAATAATAGTCAAGCAACAATAGATCCAATCACAACATTAGGACGTTCAGAGCGAACTACATCACTACATCACGCAAGAAGACTGATTTTTATAACGGAAAGCAATTTTATTTTTCGTGCAAGCAAGGAAAGCAGGTACAATAATAATAAAGAAACATTCCAATCGTACTTCCCTGAAAACATGTATTTGTAGATAGTCCAATCACATCAATGATATTTTTCCTCTACATGTTCACCTGTCAACCAGGAAACCAGAAAAAAAACTAACTGCATTGCACTTGTCTTGGAAAGTCCTTCGGTAAACTCGTTCATCAACACGTATCATATCATTTTTAACAGGCGATACTACAATCAACCAATGAGAAAACGGTTCTAGTGTTCTCCACTACAACAAATATATCTCAACGTCTCTAGATGCGAGATAAGAAAATATATACAACCATCCTTGTGGAATTATAAGGACGCGTAGGGTGAGTTGTCTAACTTTCAGTATTAAAATTATAGTATCGTAAATAAACTAGTAAATAATTTATATAACGTAAGGTGTAGAGATTAACGAACCAAACATTATAATGGGTCGAAATTCGGGAATGAAACACGTTCATACACTCAATATGAATAATTAAAAAAACGAACGTTCTTGATAACAAAATCACCACATTGTTAATGCCATAACGGTAGAGGATAGATTTAAGAGTCTTAAATTATAACTTGAAGTAATTAAATAGCAATAGTTTAAACTGAATAGTCAGTCGAAATCGTTAATAAAATATTCAAATGCAGGATCTGCAACCCCCCCCTCCCAGGATTATTAAAAGAAGGAAATGGATATGGTAGAAATAAACGAGCACAAAAGGGAAATGGCCTAACACTGCGAAAGGCGTCCAAGAACGGATATATCTAGTAAAGAAATAGTAAAGTTTTCCAACTTCAAGAAAACTATTAGTTTCTAGCGAGAACACACCAAAAAGTAAGAAAAGTAACGAAAAAGAAAACCAACAGCAAAAGCCAAAGTAAGACAACAACTGTCAAACTTCAAAATATGCCAGGGAATGCGAAGAATGCTGGACGGAAAAACCGAATCACTTCAAGCCGTGGCAACAAAGAAACGTACTAAACGAACAGTCGAAGAAAAGCACAACCAACCAGGCCAAAAAGTCGACCAAATCGCAGCCACCGAAAAAAAAATGAAGGTCCAGAAAGCATTCACCACAGGAGGTGGATCGAAAAGTTCAATCAAGTCCGTATGAGGATTACCAGTAAGAAAACCCAGCCAGACGAAAGGGAAAGGAATGTGAAACAAAAGGAACAAAGAAACACATCTGAAATAAAAAAACAGTGAGAGACATCGCAAGATCCGAGTGAAATAGACTAAACGAAAGAAAAGAAAAACAACCAAAGATAGGTGTGTATGTGGGTATGGATTATGTGTGTGTGTGCATGTGTGCGTAAGTGTGTGTGTGCGCGTGTGTGCGTGTGTACGTGTGTGTGTGATGTGTGTACAAGGAGTGTGTTGAATTTCTTTTGTCGCTTTTTACGACAGGCATGACGTACCGTAGTGCTATTCTAATCCCGGCTCACGCGCAGTTGGATGAGTACAAGAAGAGAAACGAAAGAAAAGAAAAACACAACTAATAAATGCAGGAAATTATTAGAAAAAAAGTAAAGTCTATAAGTCAAGTCTTAAGGTAGGACAGAATCAGCATAGAAATCTGAGGACGCAAGAGAAGTAGGAATCGAGTTTAAAAAGTTTGCGTCGCCAGTAAAAAAACAAAGTAGGATCGGAACATCGAATGGTTGGGATAGACAGGTTTGAGGTCCGTGACATGCCAAATACGTAGGGACGCTTCCTCATGTTCTAATTTTCGCCGACCTACGTGTTCAGATTGCACAACTAAAAGTTCTGGTACATATCGTGTAGTGTATTCCGAATTAGAAACATCAACTTTACTTTCTACAAAACTTACTTTACGTTTTACAGTAGCTATAGTATTGGAATCATTTTTAGTTTCACTAGCAAAAGGTTTTGATGTATCTTTGAGGTTAACAGATATTTCGTTCATTTTTCCCTAATTGTGTTCTGCTTTTTGTTGTCCTACTTCTGATTCGGGTTCAACGCAGTAAAACGTTATGCAGTAATGTCACACTTAAACAATAATATAGCTCTAAATTTTTATACCGAAGATATTATGGACAGTCAATAATAATTTTACTTTATAGTTAATACCCAAACAATAGAAACTACTGTCAGGAGCATATTCATAACCCTAAACCAAAGCAATTATAATTTACTAGATGGTTTCTACACATTTTTTGTACCTATAGTATACTCTATAATTAGAACCTAACTATGTATAATTTCTCACACAATGCAACCAAATTTAAACAACATATTTGTGTCTATCTTCCTTTAAAAAAGCATAGAGTAACTGCATGGTTCTAAATTAGTTTTTATGCCGAAAAATTTAATATTTTTGTCTTGCAAATTCTAATATGACCTAAATAGCTAAAACCAAATAGGTGGGGTTATTTAGAAAAAACCAACATAACAATACACAGAAAGAAAATATGTATATACACTAGTGGAATGATGTCTTTAAAAGGTGCACCCCGACGTCTTTCTTCGTCCCTGGAATATTTCACAAAGGAATTCAACACAACAAACACCTCCGCTTTCACCATGTGGTAGCCCAGATTCTACCATATGTTTTGAAAACACTCTAGACACTGTGTATAAGAACATATTTAAAATTTGTAGTTACACGAAAAGTAATCCTCGTGTCTTTAAGCCATCAACTAAAATCGATCAATCTATGATGATTATATTATTGTATAATTTGTATACAGCGAAATTCGTGTTCACTCACGATCGCGTTAACTATATTTAAACCGGTATTAGAGTATGCTAAAATAATTGCGTGTAAAGATTGTAGAAATTCAATACTGTATTTGTATGCATACAAACCGATTCAAAGCGCATTTAAAGTATACATTTGAATTTCATTAAAAATATTTCGCAATTCTTACCCTCACAAGTCATAGGAATAAAGCTTTTTAATATATGGAATAGCGTGAGCTGCACTACTTGTATCACCGAAAATAATATTAAGACAGCAATAAAGCGAATCCCAACATTAGAACGCTCAATGCGAACTACAACACTATATCACGTATCAGTACTCATTTTTATAAGGTAAAACAGTTCTATTTTTCTTTCAAGCAAGGAATGCAGGCACAATAATAATAAAGAAGCGTACCAATCGCAACTTCCCTCAAAAACATCTATTTGTAGATAATCCAATCACATGTATGTTGGTTTTTTTTCAACACGTCCATCTGTCAATTAGAGAACCAGAAAAAATAACTGCATTGCACTTGTCTTGAAAAGTCTTTTGGTATACCAACATGTTTTATATCATTTCTGAACAAGTGTCACTACGACCAACCAATGGGAAACCGGTTCTAGCGTTCTCAACTACAACTTTCTGCATGGAAATTATAGTAAAGTACATAAACTAACTAATAGCTTATATAACGTAAGGTGTAGAGATGAGCGCGCCAGACATTTTAATAGGTCGGAATTTGTGATTGATATAGGTACATATACTTAATGTGAATATTTAAAAAAACAAACGTTGTTGATAACAAAAACTTTGCATTGTTAATGCCATAACAGAATATGATAGATTTAAGTGTTTTAAATTATAACTAGAATAAACCTCGTAAAAAATCGACGGCTTTTTTAGCATAAATGTAACAATCTCTATAACAGTTGAAACAAATACTAATATTTAATTGGAAATGACCGATCACTTCGGCATACTTCGTTTCAAATCTGCAGCATTCATAAATCCCGTCGAAATTTGACGGCAAGACATTATAATGACTGCTAGAAATATCACCTGTAAAAATTGTAAACAGTGTTGCCATCTATATATTCAAATATGTGAATGTGGTCGTCATTAAGTATTTTAAATAAGTATTCCGGAAACAACTGACCTATCCAATTTTACATTACCAGCGTATTATCTAGCTAAGTCATACGTGTATTACACTGTGTTAGTGACCGGTAAGTAGCCTATAATACGAATCACCAATAATAAACGCTGTTATCGTTTGAGTGGGCGGCGTCTAAAAGTATGTAGGCTTGGCTTGATTATTTGTTTAATACGTATTAGCAAAATAATTATAAAGTTCATAAATATATACAAATGAAAGTTAAATCGTTAAAATGAATGTACAGCTTGAAGCATTTCGGAAGTCTTCAGTAATCTTCGGAACTCTTTGGAAGGCCTCGTTGTTGCGCGTGGAACCAAGTAAAACTCAAACACTTATTGAATGAATATATATATATATATATATATATATATATATACAGTTTAAAGAGGTGTAAAAGTCTTCAGTAGTCTTCGGAACTCTTCGGAAGGCTTTGGAATTGGCTTGTGAGGTCAAGTAAGAACTTGAATAACGATAGTTAGAAAATCTTTACAGTTTGAAGAGGTTCAGACGTCTTCGGCGGTCTTCGGAACTCTTCGGAAGGCTCGTGATTTACTGGTGGGACAACGTGAGAGTATAAAGAGTTATGATATGAATGTAAGAACTATAAATTTAACATATATACAAGCATAGAGGGGTTCAGAAGTATGTAGTAGTCTTTGGAACTCTTCGGAATGTACTTGTGAGGTTAAAGAAGAACTTGAATAACGATAGTTAGAAAATATTTACAGTTTTAAGAGGTACAGACGTCTTCGGTTGTCTTCGGAACTCTTCGGAAGGCTTCATATTTTACTTATGAGACAGCGTGAGAGTGTAAAGATTATGGTATGGACGTATGTACACCTTGGAGTAGTTCGGAAGTCTTCGGTGACCATCGGAACCCTTCGGAAGACGTCGTGGTAGTGATGCCTAAGGCCTCGTTGAGTGCGTCGCCGTTGAACTCTACAATGGTGTTGTCCCGGAGGTAGACTTGACAGACGCAATCGGTGATATCACAATAAACGACTTCTCTATGTAGTTGTAGTGAGGGCGGTTTGAATACGTTCTTGCCGCGGCCCTTGCAGAAACCACAGATGGTTCGGCGATAATGGCAGAGGCGACAGACGCTTTGGGTGCGATATGATCGAAGTGCACTTCGGAGAGCGTTCTGTGCCTGCTTCTGGTTGGCCTGGTGGATGGAACGGAGATTACAGCCCATCCGTAGCTTATTGACTATTTTATGATGAATTATAGTGGCGTGCCCCAGGTACAGCGGTGGACAGCGTCACTGTCAAAGAATAAGCAGGCTATGGAGAGCACTGCTCGCTGGAGTATTAGCGAGCTATGGGAAGCACTGCCAGTTGATTCTTTTGGTTATGGGGAGCACTAACAAATGTCTTTCTGAGAACTTGTAATGGTATTTATACACTTCCATTTTCTATGCTGCCTGTGTTGAAAAACGTTAATGATGTCTATAACCAATGAAATTGTGTGCATCAATTTTCGAATGTAAAAGAATGTTCAAATTTTGTTTGACCAATGAGCGTGCTGATTTTTGGGTAGCACAAAAAAAAATGAGCTGGAAATTCTCGCGATTCTCTAGTTTGTTCTGTGTTCAGTACGTGCATTTCGATATAGTCAACAACGCTGCAAATAAATTCCTCTCGTCTTTTATTTTTCGACTACTTGCAAGCGGGTGTCACGTTGGCTTTCATCGCTGTTAAATATAGAATAAGCAACTTCTCTTAACAAACAATTACGATCACCTAAAATTGGAACAACGTGACGTCCCAATTAAAACTAACGTATTTACTAAACAATCCTGAACGTAATAACCTCAAAAGAAAGACAATACAGTTATAGAAACACTATATAGAAATCTATAGAACAGCTATAAAAAGCAATGTACACCCGATAGAAATAAACTTCGTTAAACTTCGTTTTAAATCGGCAGCATTTGCTCTGTGTGTTTAATATCAACGATTACGCGTAATATAATGACAAGTTCAAACGTAGTTTTCACCAATTATATTACGCCTTTTTGTAAAGAAAAACCTACTGTGAGCACATCTACGAATAATAAGTATTATTGTGGTATTCGAATGATAAAAATCTATTCAGTATTTTTCTAAAACTAAGCGTTACAAGAACCGGCTTAATGTTTTAAATATATAGGATTTGAAGAACGAGTAATTGAGTAGCAACCGTTTAACCTGAAAAATCAGTAGAAGTTGTTAATAAAATATTCAAATCCTTGTATTGCACGTAATGGCGTTTTTTTTATAAAATCTGGCATCCGAGAAATCCGTAATACCTAAAACGAGTGCGTCACAATGCTTTAGATTTATGGCAAAGTTTACAGTAATTTTCTTAGAGCAATTTGTAGAATCTGAAAGATGCCCTAATCGAATAAAACTGTCCTGCCATTGAAGGAAATATGAATATTAGAACAGCAGCGAATTCAAATGAGTAGGTAAAGAAACTGACAAACTGTTGATCCGAAGAACAAAATTCTGAGCGTTGCAAATCAATATTCCCCTACTAGTACGAAAAGATAATCTAGGCGTTTTAGTATTTCGTTCAATTACATCTATATCATTGTACACCTGCGCAAGAACGACTACAACAAGGTTTTACAAGACACGTAATGTTTTGTTGTTGCTTAATCAGAAAAATATGCGTGTGATACAGAATTTCTGAAAAAATTCTTGACATCTGAAACTTGTGTTAGAGGTCTTTCAAAATCTCATGGGCTGTGAGATGCGCAATGAAGGAAGCCAGAGGTACCGTATAAAAAGAAAGAACAATACAATATAAGCAAAATCTAAGAACATTGAATCTCCGGATGCGTATTCTATTTTAACACAACTGCTATGCTATGTGCATTGCATAACCAGTAATTTATCAACATAATACAAATTATTTAGTGTATTGTTTATTGTTCTTTTCCTGTGTCATGTTTCCGTGCGTGTGTTGATAAAAATAGACAGGTTAAATTTTTAAAACTCTTGGCAGCCAAAATACCGTCCTCTTATAATTTTTTAAGAATGCATATTTCATAGAAATTTAATCTAAAAAATCAAAAAATTACAACCACAATCTTCAAATTGGACCACATTAGATTTGGGACTTTTCCTATTAATTTTTTTCCTTTGGAGATACAAATTTACCACCCTTCGTTTCGCGCTTCGCTTCTGAAATATTTCACTAGACTGTGTTTAGTCCAACTCCAGTTGCTGTTGCTACTCGTTCTTGTAAATTATTCATAGGATTGACAGGCATTCCATTCTTTTATTCTCTCATAAACTTATACACACTATAAATAATTTTTCTTCCTTGACTGTGAACTGTTACTCATTGTAAAATTAAAAGCTCAGAAATAACAAAATAATCTGTAAAACCAAACATTATTCTTCTAATTGAATTGAAACGTTCATTATACCTACAAATAAAAACTAGACTGAATTGCAGTAGTTTTGAAAAAACTGGTTAAAGTTGAATCAAGGCTGAAATCTCATAAATAATAATCAAAAACAATAATAATGAACCACAGATCTTAATACGCAAATAAATGACAGATGAATTAAAAATCGACAGCTGAGTTGTCAATTTTTTTAGGATGCACTTTAACGTAAATAACTTAAATTGGTGTTCTGTGCAACAGTCTATGAGGTTTTGAAAGACCTCTACCAGAAATGTTGCAAATTGCTAAAATTCTCATGTGTACCCATCTGAAAATCTTTGTTACAACTACCACGCATTACTAGGATACGTTTTCTATATAAGTATGCTGAGAAATGATCGCTGGTAAGTTTATCGGGCCCTACTTACCTTCAATGTTTACAGAATCAATCTATTTAACCTTATTTCAGTATATTTCATGGGAGATTTTGTATGAAATACCTAGTCAAGATCATTACAAAAGCGATTTCTACATGACCGTGGACTACCACATTTATCCATGATTATAGAGAATTGTTTAAATACTACCTATAAATGGACCTCTATATTACTCAATTTAATACCACTAGAGTGGAGTCGTATAGCGGATCCATGTGAAGCTTCGAAGCAAAATCCGCAAATTATACGGGGAGGTTTGCTTGTCGGTCATGGTTGCGACATGCGAAATTTCTTTAAGCAGGCACTTTAAAAATGTAGTACCATACGTATCCTTTGCTAAATACTGTAAATATGTTTTAAATACGAATTGCAATTGTAATTGTTGAATCAAGAATATATTCAAAACAAATTATTTTAGTGTATGTATAAGTTTATTATTAATTTTTGTTGTGTTTTTAGATGTAGATTTGCATTTCCATATTTGTTCGTGCAATAACCAAACAATGAATAGTTAAAACCTTTTAAATCACTCTTGTTTAATTCCGAAGATTTGATCATAAAATTGTCGAAAAGAAAGAAATAAAATTGACGTAAATATATATGTATATATTGCTAAACACTACATAATAGTTCACTGAATTACAAGGATGTATTTAAATTAAAAGTCTATAATTTTTTACATACATGATAACAACTTTACTTAAAGATAATACTTAAATATAAAAGCGGCGATAATTTGGTAATAGCATAAAATAAAGGAGCTTTTTATAGTCCAAGACGTCGACCGAATCGTAAAAATACATGATCAACGTCCTGTCTCTTTGTTCCACGGTCGTACAGTTGCGTGTCCATGACATCGGCTGCACAAACAGAAATATATAGCTTAATTAGTTTTGTGTCTAAAATCGATTAAACTTAATTTAATACAATTCTTACGTACACGTTACATGAGGTTGGTTGTCTGATGCCAAATACTGCTCTAAAGATGCAATTAAGCAAAGTTGTCGCAGTTTAGGTGGAGCATCTGGAGCGCATATATTTGTTGCTTCAATAGTTGGAATTCCCGTGGCTGTTGTCCATCTTAACAGCTGTGCAAATACAACGATGTACGTTATAGCTGTGGCGCACGAACGCATTCTGGAAGATGAATAAATTGAAAACTGAAGATCAAGTTCATAAAGATTTTATGTAGAAAATTTAATTAAAACTGTAAATACAAGAGCAAATTTCGAAATATACTCTACTAAATCTTAATTTTTAAAAGTTACGTGTAAATCGAACGCTATTATAGATTTATTATACTTTAATTAACGAAACAACGATATCAAACTTTTCGGGAACAATTTACGTTTATTATATACACGCGCCCTAAATTCTTAAATGACTTAAGTCTTTATCCTATGGAAATATAGGCAACACACTCGTGTCATAGATTGTTTCAAAACGAATGCTTAAATTTAATATAATTTTAATAGCAACCAAAATGTAATAACTTCATTTACATTTCTCCTAAAAATTTTTATCTAAATACGTTTGTTATACCTACGTTAAATTGGCTAAAATTACCTAACTACAAGCTCGTAAAAATACAGTTTTATAGCGTCCGCTGTTTGCAGACCCCAATATTATTTTGTCAATTAGAGTGGGAACATAAAGAAAGGCTTTGTCTTGAACGCCAAATCAATCGTCATTAAAATTACATGTTCGACGGAAAACATTTTGCATGGTCTTATAGTGCTTTAAGTAGCTGAAAAGCTCTTTCGTGAGCTTTACGAAAATTGAGGATTTATTGAAAAAAAATATCGAAAACAGAGGTGAATTAAGTCACTCAGTCTGAAAACATTTGCAAAAATAACTGTGTTCTTGCCTTTAAAATTACTGCGATAAAATTTAGCAAAAAAATTGATTGTAGCACTTAAATAAAACATTTAAAATCCATATTGTCTTTCTAAGTATATAGTATAAAAAGTTTTACAACTTACTTTATGGTGTTTTTCGGAGAGATGGCACAACTGAACCAAAAACTCACTGAAAGATTGCTTTCACCGCTTCAACTTAGAAAGTGTAGGAAATTTCAGAAAAGGGCCGTTTTATATGGTGCTTCTTGTGCGCCTACGAGCTTTTGCGCTGTCCCGCCCTTTGTCAACGCCAACCCCCACATCATCAGCATCTCCATTACCTTATCTTGACATCAATTATTAACAATTTTATCAATTCTGCTAATGTTACGGTTACCTAAAATTATGTCGTCGGTATTTTCCGTTAAAGAGCAAATATTGGAATCATCTTTCAAATGTTTGTTACAATAGCGCGAAATTTTATTATTACAGTTTTGTGTGACACATTTTAATCCCTATCAAAAATTGCGTACAGGTCTTTGTAGAAATAAAATGCTTATCGATTTTATAATACCGCATTCTTAAGAAACTCCTATTGGAGTAATTAGTAAGCATACCTGAAATTTCGCTTAATCGTTTCTGACAAACACGATTTTCTACAACATAATAATAATACTAACTGGCATTTCCAGCTGATAAAATCATGTTGACACATATTTGCAGGGCTATAAAACACTAATTGGTTGTTAGTTTTTCACGGATATGTCATTCCGTACAATACCATCTGTAGTGTTTGCGTTAAAAGTGGATTTGTTATGCAGATAAACTTATCGCGGCTGCCTTACAATAAATACCTATCTATAGTAATTTCTATTTAATCATGTTTGATGCCTATTAACGTAATCCCAGGGTCGCATATTATTATACTGTACTATGATGGCTCAATATACATTATTCTGTCTAACTAACAAAAGCAAATATTTGCACCGTTGTTTTGTAATCAAATAAGAAAAGAATGATGTACAGTCCTCACGGTCTGTTTAGGTCCAACGTTTTCTATTGCCCGCCGGCACGCTTGAGAGTGAATGCAAACTAGGTGCAAGCATTTGAAAGAATTTAATTGCACATTGACTTAGATATCGAAAAATTTATCATTCTTTAACAGAGCTCAAAATCTGTGCTAAAGTGCGTAATTCTACTGCACTTAAGGCAGTTTAATGCTTAACTAAAAGCTACTTGTTCTCTAGAACGCGATATAACGGCGCCTGCAAACGAACGTTGGGCTGGATAGAAAATTTGAACTGGGGAAAGCAGTAGGATAAATCCACGCTGTATTTCAAAATGTTCAAACGATGAATTTTAAAAATCGCACACTTAATATTGAATATAAGATTATACTTAAATCTATGACTAAAGGTCCCTTAATGATTGATTACTAGACACAAATTTTTAACGATATTCTCAGTATCTGTTTTTCCAGATTATTCTTCTAGCGTAACATGAGCATGAAAATTTCTAAATTATCCTGATTTAAACAACTTTGGAATCCGCTTAAGATTAAGTTTTTGTAAAACAAAGAGAACAAACTATAGAATCGATCATATGATGGGCTAGGATAATGTAAGACCGATCGGTCTGTCTTTAACTAGAATAATTACTTTGGAATGTAAGCCAAGCGTTTGTACGCAAAAATAATTGGTAGGTCCGGGCGACACCTTATCTTTCAAATGGTTTTGATTGGCAAATGCATGAGTTTTGCATTTAATAGTTATATAGATTTCGAGATGTTACTTGAATAATTTCTGATACGTTTTAGAATACTCCAAAAGTTTTGAATATGTATATAAATTATCGTCGTAGATATGGTAGTTCAGTTCTGATTGAAACCCTGCATACAGTATGTTCTAGTTTAAAGCCTTGAAAGAAATATAAATTACTGTTGATACAAATTATTGTAGTAATAACATAAACTAACAATTAGTGCTCGGATAGTTAATTATAGTGTTTCGATAATAAGCAATTAAGAATGTAGCATCGTAGTGTAAGAAGCTAGTAATTGTACTACTAGCGATTAACTTAAAACAAAGCAATAGGAGAAGTTTTAGCAAATTCCATTGTTACTTCGAGTTGCTGCAAAGGCTTGTATAATCCGTTCGGAAATAAAGAACTGTTGTTATTCATCATTATTAGGTCTTCAGTCCTGGAACTGGTTAGACGCGTTCCATCATTGTTTCCTATTCTAAACTAACCTACACATTTCCTTAAAATTTGCACAGTCTGCATCTATCATTATCTGATCTAGGTCTACAACTACCTTGTTTTTCCTATCTTTACTTATAATATATCCCATACTATTCCCCAAAAATGCCTTAGAACGTATTCTGTCATTCTATTTCTCCTATTTTCTTTTCCACAGAGATCCTCGTTTCCTACTATTTGTATAACCTATTTGTTATTAACTTTGTCTGTCCATGCTATCATACCCATACATCTAAAGTACAGCATTACAAAAGGCTGTTACCGCTTTTCTGTCTGCTTTTTCTACTACCCGTATTTCATAGACATACTGTGCTGTGCTCCACACATATGCTTTCAACAATTTTCTTCTTCTTTCTATGTTTGTTGTTTTTCATCATAAGCGCTGTTCTTTCTTGTTAGATGTAGTTCGGTCCCTTTCTATTGTTTTACAATTATCTACCCTATTTCTCTGACATTCAGTAAAGGGGGGTGGCTCCGTGGCGTAGTGGTATGTGTGTGACTACTACGCCAAAGGTCCTGGGTTCGAATCCCGACAGGGTCCCTTAAAAAATGTTACGCGAGCATTTTTAACAAAAATTCACCCTCGTTCGGACGAGAGGTAAAATGGAGGTACCGTGTGTAAGTGTTGTCACGCACGTTAAAGATCCCTACCTTGCTTGGAACAGCGAGGGTTCGGCAAAATTCCAAATTTTCTAGGTAAAAAAATACGCTTCGTTGCCAATGTAGTACCTACAGGTGGAGCATTGGTAAAAAATCACACGTAAGGTGCTGGAGGGGGTAAGCAGCCTGTGGCTGTCAAGTTTCCCCAGCACTTGAATATTTACCGATTTAATATTTTTTCCAATATATTTTTTCGTACAATTAACATTAGTTGCAGATATTTCACAACTAACACCTGCAGTTGTTTATAATAATCATCAGATTTATCTGCGCTTATTTTTTCGTCATTAAGTTTCCGTGTCAAAACTGGTTGGACACGTACCTGCACTTATTTATTTTCTGAGATAGCCTACACAATTCCCTGAAATTCTCACACAGCGTGTATACAGCTCGGTTCCCTTTCTATCGTTTTTCAATTTTATGCCCTATTTTACCAATTCAGTGACGGGAGTTTAGCAGCCTAAGGCTGCTAAGTTCTCCCAACACTTAAACATTTGGCGAATTAGTAGTGTTCCAGTAAATCCCTTTACACAATTAACATTTTTTGAGAATATTGCCCAACCAATACTTGTAGTTGCTTATAATAATCGTCATGTTTAAGTACAGTTACTTTTTTTCGTCATTAGTTTATCCACGTTGGGACTGGTTGTATGCGTACCTCCATTGATTTCTATTTTGAGCTAGCCTACACATTTCCCTGAAATTCTTACAGCTTACATCTTTCACTATCTGTGTGCAGTAGTCTAACCTAGCTCTACCTCTACTTCTCTAATTTCCTGTCTCTGCTTCTAATATATTCCGCACTATTTCCGCATACCGTAGTATATGGCCTATCATCCTATCCCTCTTATTTTTTACAGTTTTCCACATATTTCTTTCTTCCCCTACCATTTTTAGTACCTCTTCGTTCTTAACTTTGTCTGTCCATGATATCTTCATCATACGTCTGTAGCACCACACTTCAAAGGCTTGTACCTTTTTCTTGTTTGCTTCTCCTACTGTCCAGGCTTCACAGCCCTACAGTGCTGTGTTCCACACATATGTTTTAAGCAATCTTTTCCTTGTTTCTATGTGTGTTGTCTTGGAACACAGTAGTTGCTTTTTCTTGTTAAATGTAGTATGACTTTGTGCAAATCTTTGTTTTACATCTTTTGCGCTTTTCCCGTCTTGCGTTATTTGACTTCCTAGGCAACAGAAATCCTTAACCTCTTGTAAGTTCGTGTTACATATTTGTATTTTTGTTTTTGATTTATTTTCCTTTTTTTTTGCATACTAGAAATTTAGTTTTAGTTTTGTTAATTTTCATACTGTATCTCTCTGATAGAACCGTTCCATTTCATTAAAAACAGCTTCTAACTCTTCCTTGCTAGATGCGAGTACCGCTATATCATCAGCAAATCTAAGCATACCAATTTTTGTCCCTGCATAGTAATTCCAAATGTCTTTCTGCATTTAACGATATTCATTGCCTCTTTAATGTACAAGTTAAAAATTAATGGGGATAGGGCACATCCCTGTCTTACCCCTCTCCTAATGTGTACTTCTCTACGTTCTTGCTCTAATTCTATTACTGCTGTTTGCTCTTTGTACAAGCTATGTACTGTTCGTCTATCCCTATTACCCATTCCATTTTTTTTTGAGTATTTCTAACATTTTTTTCTTCATTTTACATTGTCGAATGCTTTTTTCAGATTTAAAAACCCTATATACACGCTATCCCTTTTTTCTGTTTTCTCCATAATAACTCTCAAAGCTAAAATAGCCTCCCTTGTTCCCTGTTTCGCTTAAACCCAAATTGGTGTTTTCCTAGTATTTCTTTAGCTAGTTTTTCCATTCGTCTTTGTACAATTCTAGTTAATATTTTTGATACGTGTGCTGTCAAACTTATTGTTCAAAAATTTTCACATCTATCTGCGCCTCTTTTTTTGGTATAGTTACTATGATGTTACTTTTGAATTCTTTGGGTATCTCGCCTTACAAGTTGGAAGAAACGTTTTGTTACTGTTTGTCCAGCGGCTTTTAGAGTTTCTGCTTGCACCTTATCTGTACCCGGCGCCTTACTATTTTTCAGACCTTTTAATGTTAATTCAAACTCATCTCTAGGTATAGGATGTCCCAATTCATCATTTTCAATGTCTGATTCCTGTTTTAATGCTGTTTGTTCGTCTCCTGTATATAATTCCTTATATATTCTTGCCATCTACCCACTTTCTCTACATTTTCTATAATGACGTTTCTTCCCACGTCGCTTATATTTTTGCCATACATTTTTATATCCCTAAAATTGATTCTAATTAGTTTGTATGCTTTATCTGTCTTTCCTATTTCCATCTTAGTTTGTACCTCTTCGCACTCTTTATCAATCTATTTGCAAATAATTTTCCATTTTATGTCTTTGTATCTCTGTTTCCCTGTTTCGTCTGATTTATTTTTTTCGTTATCTATTAAAATCAGGATATCCTTTGTCATCCATGGTTTCTTATTCACTTTTTGTGTATACGTCAGAATATCTCTGGTCGCCATGTCTAAGCTAGATTTAATGTTATTCCATTCTGTTTCTACTTCTTTAGTATCACATATTTTCTCGATATCTTTCAGCAATTCATCTGACTCTTTTTCGAATCTTTCTTGAATAGCTTTATCGTTTAGTTTCTCTAAGTCAAAGTGCATTTTTCCGTTTCTTTTTTTCAAATTTTAAATTTAAGTGCGGCCTTCATAATTACGATGTTGTGGTCAGTGTCTATATCTGCTTCTGGGTAGCTTCTACAGTCTTTTACTTGATTCCTAAACCGTTGTCTAACAAGAATGTAATCTATTTGATATGTTCCTATATCTCTTGGCATCTTTCACGGATATCGTCTTCTAGCATGATGTTGAAATAACGTGTTGTGATGATTAAATGGTTCTTGTCGTAAAATTCTACCAGCTTATTTCCCCTGTCGTTTCTCGTGCCTAAACCAAATAAACCTACTACTGCTTCTTTCCTACCCTCATTTACCACTGCATTAAAATCTTCCGTAATTATTAAATTTTCATGTCCTTTTACGCATCTTAATATGTCTTTGATATTTTTGTAGATCGCTTCTACCTTTACGTCACTGTAGGTAGAGGTGGGCATGTCTACTTGAATTGTTACCGTGTTTACCGGTTTAGATTCTAATCTAACCATGAGTACCCTTTCGTTCTTTTGTAAGTAATTTTCTACACAGTTTCCTATCTTTTTCCGCATAACTATCCCCACACCCAAATTTCCTTCCACTGCTTCTGTATGAATTACCCTGAAGTCTCCACTCTAAAAAATTCCCCGCCTTTGGCCACCGAACTTCGCTGATCCCTACTATGTCTAGTGCTAACCTATTCATTTCGATTTTTAGGTTCTCTAGCTTACCTATTTGCTTCATGCTTTAACATTCCACGCTCCGACTCGCAAAATGTTTCCGATTCTTATTCTGAACTTTCCGATTACATCCTCCGAAGTAACTCCCCCTTCCCCAGGGATCCAAATGGGGGACTTTTTTAACTCCGGCATCTTTTGCCCCTGAGGATACCATCATTTTATTATAATTTAGGTGCACTGTGCACTTGGGAGGTAATGTGGTGGTTTCCTGTTGCCTTCCATATCGCGGTAACGTGTCCTAGACTGCCATACCGACCCCTATAGTCTCTGCAAATCTAAGTACCGATGGAGCCGCTGTCCTCTTTCGGGGACCTGTCTTAGTCTGGTTCCTCACTAACGACCCTCCTACTGTGGTTTAATCTGTAGTTTGGCTCTTTAGCTCATTAGAACACGCAAGATGTAGGTCCATTTGAAATGGCTGTTGTTATTACAAATAAAGTTTTCGTTACATTGGCGTCAGCAGTGGGATTAATGATGAAACACTTTTGAACGATTCCTATTTTCATGCCTGTCCCTGGTAGCTGAAAACAGGAAATAGGCAAGAAAATTATTTATTCTTGAAGGAGTTCAAGTCAAGCGTTGGAGGAAGTTTGGTTGAAAATTCCGCCAATTTACAAAAAAAAGTTGAGAAACAGAGCACGCAAAGAAACCAGAAAAAACCCTGTGAGCTTCGCACCGAAATTAGAAAAAAATAACACGAGGTTTATAGAAACATGTCGGAACTTTCGCAGCAAAACTAAAAGAGGTCGCCGTAAATCTACAAGAAAACTATATCCAGTTGAAAAAGGAGTTTATACAAAACGCTACTAAAACTGCGTAGTAAACCAGATCAGAACGCAAAACCAGTTGAGCAAAAATTAATAGAAAATTACACGCAATTGAAAAAAGAATTTTCACGGAAAATTACAAAAATCGCGAAAATGTTGCGAGCTAAATTTTCTAATGGTTCTCAGAAACTGGAAATGCAGTTTGTGAACAACTCGTAAGAACTAGAAGAAAAATTGTTAAAGACTTCGAGTAAAATGAAAGAAAAGGTTCTGAGGACGGAAGAGCATGTTAATTCCCCAACAGTACATGCACCAGGACCCTAAGTGTTGATGACACTACAGCACGTCTCAGAACTTAAGAATGTTTAAAATGCACACAAACTTCAATATTCAGAGTAAGATCACCCACATTTTATGGAAAATCAGCTTGGCAGATATATTTCAAGTAATTCAAGTTTGTCGCGAAAACTAACGACTAGCACGATGGTGAAAGGGCAACTGCATCGATTGTCGCGTTACGAGTTGAGGCATTTAACATTCTGCAGACCATACTAAACCATGACCAAGGAAGCTAGGATGCCTTAAACTCAAGACTGGAAATGAGGTACGGCGACCCTCACCTGCAACAATGAAAATTTGCAAGAACTTGGAGCAGATATTGTTCGCTTTGTAAAACTAACTACCTACCAGCACCGGATAGCTTTCTAGAACAACTGACGTATGATTGCAGTGGCTTTATTTTAATAGAGCTAGCAAAATAATTAAACAACAGGGATTTTGAAACTTTTATCAGAAGCATCTTTTATTTGGGCAATTTATATATATATATATATATATATATATATATATATATAGCAATTCTATTGGTGGAGATAAGTGGAATCACGTATTTTTTGTTTAGGGTGTTTGTATGTCAATCATGTGTTGCATCGCAGTGAAATAGTCTAAGGTTATTGTAATTGTTTTGTGTTAGATTGCCGGGTGTTCATCCGTTTTGGAGTGGATGTCAAAAGGCTTGGGTTGTAGGAGGTTCGTTGTTCTAGGCTCTCTTGGCTGATACTGGAAAAAGATGGATGCTCAAAAGTTACTTGACCAGTATTAATCGTAAAATATTGCATTCATTTTATTCCACCGTCAGATTGGATGTACTTGATGGACTTTAGTAGGCCAATTGTAAAGTGGTTAAAATAATATTTTAGCAGTGTTGCTTATTTAAAATAAATAAAAGACGTTGCAATTAACCCACCTGGTGGTAAGTGGAAACTGTGGATGTACAATTAATTATTCAAGTTTAATGTATTAGGAATCTAAGATGGCGAGCTTGAAATACATATTCGTCTGTTAATGGTATAAAGTTGAGAGTATACAAGGTTTAATTTGGAGACCCGGATTTTTATCAATCACAAGGTGCTGTAGTAGCATCAACACAAATCCGCATTCAAATAGGAAGGTTTGAGTATTCGGAAGTAGGGTTAAGTTAATAGACCAGATATCTACGTGGTAAAAGTCTGTCGGAGCTGCAAGTGTTTTCCACATACGTCTCTGAAGCGCTCAGAATGAGCTTCTTGTTTCTGTTTTAGGGATAATTTTAGATTGGGGTCCAGTGAGTAAAAGGAGAAACAATTCTACACCTACGGTGTCGAAGGATTGAATTATATTGCACTCTGTAAATAAGGCAAAGATAGTGCAAGATAAAACATTTGACTTTTGGTATACGAACGGAGGGTGCGGGTAAAAAATAATTATAAGTTGAAATTCGTAAAAAACAAATAGCTGAGTTTGCTTGTTCTTTAGGATTATCTTTAGTAGAATGCATTCTTCTTAACAGGAGTTCCATTAATAGTTAAAAGTAAAGCAGGGAAAATTCACTGCAATTATTGTATTATCATAGATCCTATAGATAGATTATAAAATCGTAAGTGGGCAGTGTTACAGTTTGTGACTAGATTAGTTAAAAAGGAATTATGCAATCTCAAGATAATTATGATTGTATTGGTTAAATAGAGTAATTATTAATGTGTAAGCATCTTCGTTCCCGAGATTCACACTTACCCTGAGCTAGTTGAGGTCAAAATAATATATTTTGAGTTGAAAAAATAAAAATCAACAACAAGAATTTTTGAATATATAATAAAAGAATACGTCATTTAATAAAAATGTTCTAGAAGCCATTAAATAAGTCGATCATTTTGTATCAATGAATAAACGCCCCAATTCAAAGAACGCCCTCCCACCTGAAAAGCTATAAAAGATAGCATAGCGTTTTAATAGCTCTACGTATTACAGAGAAGTAGACAGCTACGATTGACTTCATGCATTAGCAAACAAAGGAAGATTTTACGACCGCGATAACTTTACTTAATTAGCTTATTAAAACGCGAAATCGACATAATTATTACACTACCCAGGTGTGTTATGCTTCGAAATAAATCTAGAATAGAATGGGAAGAATGACGTATTTAGTATATTTAATACATAAACAAGAATTGAATTAAAACGGGTCATTCGGTAATTCATGTAGTCGATTCATTCATCATAATGTCAAGTGACATGTAAGTTTCAAGCAAAGATTAATTATTTAGATTATTTTACGATGTGCAACATATACGTTTTGATTAATTTGTATTTTATTTGTTAGCGTTCCACAAGTAACATAGAACTTTGAATTATGAAGCATAATTATTGTTAAGAATACTACGAAAATTAAATGATCTTTGATATAATAATCCTGATGCAGGATCAACTATCGATTTTAATCGATTAAAAATAAATACACTTTGCAAACTGATATTTCAACGTCAATTTTGGGAATGGAGGCTTGAAATTGAACCAGGAAGTATTCAATGCCGTTAATTGCAAAGGAAATGATATTTTTATAGAGCGCTATAAAGAAGTATTTGACAATATCAATGGGAAAGTATAATTTGTATTGTTTTTGTAACCTAATAGTAAATTAAGCTAGAATAGGATTTTAACTTTTTAAAAATTATTTGTCAAGGGGATAATTTCCAACAATTTTTGAGGTCAAAGTTCGAAGCACTTTGACCTTTACTAAATTATCTGTTCGGCGTCATTTGCCAATTACACTGACAAACGGGGTAATAAAGGAGATGTAAATTATCCACATAAAAATCAAAGAGGATTTTGTACCTCACCGAAGGGATATTTAGGTTCTGTAATTGTTAATAAGGATTAACTGAGGACTATTTTAATAAATAAGTAATCCTTAGGTAAGATTTTCTGTCTAAGATTAAGTTGTAAATTGTTTTTATATTTGTTTTTTATATCGAATAAAAGAATAAAGGATAAGCAAATTATCGACAGAAAAATTATTGAGTTTCGGTTGTGTAGTTGTCAACAAGGATTAGGTAAAGATTATTTTAATAAGTAAGCAATCACTAGGTAAGATTTTCCGTCTAAGCCTAAGCTGTAAATTGTTCTTATAAGCGTAATTTATATTGAATGTAAGAGATTTTTTAGATAATGTGGATAAAAGAACTATGTTTTTGAAAGCTTAGAAAACTGTTCATAGACGTTTTTTGAAATTTTTGTGTTTTATTATAAAATCCACAACATATTTTCGGCTGAAATGGACAGGGAAGTAAAGGGATACGGTAAGATAGTGATTGTAGATTTTCTATTGCATCTTCATTAATAGAATTCGGTTGTACCCAAGTCACAACATAATTTATAATTTGTGACTCACAACGTATAGGAGGTTCACAGCAATATATATATATATATATCTGAGCGCTTCAGAGACGTATGTGGAAAACACTTGCAGCTCCGACAGACTTTTACCACGTAGATATCTGGTCTATTAACTTAACCCTACTTCCGAATACTCAAACCTTCCTATTTGAATGCGGATTTGTGTTGATGCTACTACAGCACCTTGTGATTGATAAAGATCCGGGTCTCCAAATTAAACCTTGTATACTCTCAACTTTATACCATTAACAGACGAATATGTATTTCAAGCTCGCCATCTTAGATTCCTAATACATTAAACTTGAATAATTAATTGTACATCCACAGTTTCCACTTACCACCAGGTGGGTTAATTGCAACGTCTTTTATTTATTTTAAATAAGCAACACTGCTAAAATATTATTTTAACCACTTTACAATTGGCCTACTAAAGTCCATCAAGTACATCCAATCTGACGGTGGAATAAAATGAATGCAATATTTTACGATTAATACTGGTCAAGTAACTTTTGAGCATCCATCTTTTTCCAGTATCAGCCAAGAGAGCCTAGAACAACGAACCTCCTACAACCCAAGCCTTTTTGACATCCACTCCAAAACGGATGAACACCCGGCAATCTAACACAAAACAATTACAATAACCTTAGACTATTTCACTGCGATGCAACACATGATTGACATACAAACACCCTAAACAAAAAATACGTGATTCCACTTATCTCCACCAATAGAATTGCTATATATATATATATATATATATATATATATATATAAATTGCCCAAATAAAAGATGCTTCTGATAAAAGTTTCAAAATCCCTGTTGTTTAATTATTTTTGCTAGCTCTATTAAAATAAAGCCACTGCAATCATACGTCAGTTGTTCTAGAAAGCTATCCGGTGCTGGTAGGTAGTTAGTTTTACAAAGCGAACAATATCTGCTCCAAGTTCTTGCAAATTTTCATTGTTGCAGGTGAGGGTCGCCGTACCTCATTTCCAGTCTTGAGTTTAAGGCATCCTAGCTTCCTTGGTCATGGTTTAGTATGGTCTGCAGAATGTTAAATGCCTCAACTCGTAACGCGACAATCGATGCAGTTGCCCTTTCACCATCGTGCTAGTCGTTAGTTTTCGCGACAAACTTGAATTACTTGAAATATATCTGCCAAGCTGATTTTCCATAAAATGTGGGTGATCTTACTCTGAATATTGAAGTTTGTGTGCATTTTAAACATTCTTAAGTTCTGAGACGTGCTGTAGTGTCATCAACACTTAGGGTCCTGGTGCATGTACTGTTGGGGAATTAACATGCTCTTCCGTCCTCAGAACCTTTTCTTTCATTTTACTCGAAGTCTTTAACAATTTTTCTTCTAGTTCTTACGAGTTGTTCACAAACTGCATTTCCAGTTTCTGAGAACCATTAGAAAATTTAGCTCGCAACATTTTCGCGATTTTTGTAATTTTCCGTGAAAATTCTTTTTTCAATTGCGTGTAATTTTCTATTAATTTTTGCTCAACTGGTTTTGCGTTCTGATCTGGTTGTCAACAAGGATTAGGTAAAGATTATTTTAATAAGTAAGCAATCACTAGGTAAGATTTTTCGTCTAAGCCTAAGCTGTAAATTGTTCTTATAAGCGTAATTTATATTGAATGTAAGAGATTTTTTAGATAATGTGGATAAAAGAACTATGTTTTTGAAAGCTTAGAAAACTGTTCATAGACGTTTTTTGAAATTTTTGTGTTTTATTATAAAATCCACAACATATTTTCGGCTGAAATGGACAGGGAAGGAAAGGGATACGGTAAGATAGTGATTGTAGATTTTCTATTGCATCTTTATTAATAGAATTCGGTTGTACCCAAGTCACAACATAATTTATAATTTGTGACTCACAACGTATAGGAGGTTCACAGCAATATATATATATATATATATATATATATATATATTGCTGTGATAAGGGGTTGTTTAAGGGTGTACTTTATAGTAAAGGTCATTTAGAAATGAGAAATTACCATAGGCAGCAGAAAACTGCATTTATTTAGTGAAGAATTAAGAAATGGACATAGTTTGTAAATAGTAAGCAGTCAACACCCTGTATATAAAGTATAAATAGTTTTAAGCGACGCAGATAAACATAGGAGGACGCATAGTTGGCGTAGAAATAAGAAATACATGCAGTAGATAAAATGGAAAATATTTAATACCCTGTAGATAAAGTTTTAGGTAATTTAGGCAATGTAAATAATAATATTTTTCAGTGGAAGCACGCGTATATTTATAAGTAAACGATAAAGTGTAATTAGACACGCATTCAAAAGAGTACCAAACAATTAGATTAATACGGAGATAGAAATAGAGCTTCAGGTAGCATAGGTAAATGCGTGCAAATAGCTAACCATTTTTGATAAGAAAGGAGATTAAAAATTGCGTGAATAACATGTAAATATGAAAATTAAAAGTCGAATTGCATCAGTTGTTTATGGAAAAGCAATTAGATCTATCAAAACACAGCATGTTGATAACGAAGACATTACATGTGATTTTCCAATGCTCCACCCGAAGGTACTACATTGGCCAGGAAGCGAGTTTTTTACCTGGAAAATTTTGAATTTTGCCGAACCCTTGCTGTTCCAAGCAAGGTAGGGATCTTTAACGTGCGTGACAACACTCACACACGGGACCTCCATTTTACCTCTCATCCGAACGAGGGTGTATTTTTGAGAAAAATGCTCGCCTAACATTTTTCAAGCGGACCGTGTCGGGATTCGAAACCGGGACCTTGGGCGTAGTAGTCACATACATACCACTACGCCACGGAGCCGCCTGATAACGAAGACATTACATGTGATTTTCCAATGCTCCACCCGAAGGTACTACATTGGCCAGGAAGCGAGTTTTTGTTACCTGGAAAATTTGGAATTTTGCCGAACCCTTGCTGTTCCAAGCAAGGTAGGGATCTTTAACGTGCGTGACAACACTCACACACGGGACCTCCATTTTACCTCTCATCCGAACGAGGGTGTATTTTTATGAAATATGCTCGCCTAACATTTTTCAAGCGGACCGTGTCGGGATTCGAACCCGGGACCTTGGGCGTAGTAGTCACACACATACCACTACGCCACGGAGCCGCCTAATAACGAAGACACTACATTTGATTTTCCAATGCTCCACCCGAAGGTTGATAACGAAGACAGCTGGAACCAGCTTACAATTATTGGGAATCGTGGAGAATTACATCAGAAACTACTTTGAATGTAATTATTTGATTGGTTATAAATGAGCGACGAGCTCTAGACCATACCCACTGACGGAGTGGGAACGAAATAATATATTAGCAGGTACAGTGATAACGAAGTCAGTTTGCAACTCAACAAAGGCCGAAGTGCGCCGCTATGAAATAAAGTAATACGTAATAATTTTTAAAAGTGAAAGATAAAATAAGTGCCAAGATGAAAACTATAATTGCCGATTAAACGGCTTTGAAGTCTGGGGAACAGTAATACAATTTTGAAGTACGGGGGAAAAGAAGAGTAATACAATTTCGAAGTATGGGGCAACAGTAATACAATTTCGAAGTCTGGGGAAAATAAACTACAATTTTTGAAGTACGGGGAAAAATAGACAACGACTTTGAAGTACGGGGTGAAAACAAGCTACAATTTCTATGTCCGGGGTAAACAAACCACAATTTCTAAGTCAAGGGTGAAAATAAACTACGATTTCAAGTCAGAGGACAATGATAATAAGAATTCTATTCTAAGTTTGAAGAAATTAATTGATAAGAAGTAATAAGTCTGAAATGAATCGAGAATAAATTGGGGTGCATAAATTAATAATGGTAGTCCATAGGGCAATGGCAATAATTTAAATGTAATCCTGAATTGGGGGAAGATAATTTTTATTCAAATGGAAGCGTTGATGTGAAGAAAACAGATCAGGTCAGATTTTTTAGTTATAAGACATTTTATTTTTCTATATATTTTTTTTATTTTGAATATTGAATTTGCTTAATATAATATGAATGTGAAAAAGTCAACAAAAGAAGTTGCATAAGTATAAAGTGAGTAATATGATAACAGGTTTACAACGTTCTACGCTTCGTTGATAAGGATAATAAGTTTTTTTTGGTGACTTTGGGTTTTGAGTAAATAGGATATGATGTTTAATAAATGAAATTTACAACATTAACTAATTGAAAAGTGTATTTCAAATAATTTACAAAAGTTGTACATAATATATTGGTTTCATTATATAAAATCGAAATTAACTGAATTTTATAATTCCAAATAAATGCTAGCCGAGGTCATAAGATTTAAATAGTTCAAGGAGGAGCTACGAGTTGAATAGGAAATTGATAACAAGTAAGGCGGTAACGTATCGAATTTTGCTATTGGCAGACAAGGTTGCTTCAAGATAAAATCCAGTTAAGTTTCTGGAGGGAATTGATAGCAATATTAATAAGACAGCCCAACGTCGGAGGAGATATTTACAATCTTGTTTATTCATAGTAAATATTAAAATGGTCGTCCAAATGATGGAGCGCGAATAATTTAGAATTCATAGCAATATATATATATATATATATATATATATATATATCTGTGTGTGTGTGTGTGTGTGTTTGTGCGTGTGTGTCTGTGTTTATGTGTGTGTGTGTGTATGCGTGCGTGCGTACGTGCGTGCGTATGTGTATTTTCTTGTTTATTTATATATCTCAAACCCCTTGACCGTTTCATGAAATTACTAACTTCTTTCCTAATTTTATTACTTTATGGTTGAGCGAATGCGTACTTCATAAAACATTCCAGTGCAATTAGTATATACGGTTCTCTTGTTTATGAGAAATAAAGGTCGGAATTCATAGATTCCTTTAGATGATGTCACGTTTTACAGGTTTATGCACCGCGTGACTGCGCATAAGATTTTTTTGACCCGATATAAATAATTGCTTTATATCAGTTTCCTTACTCCGGACAATGTTAATGCCAAATTGATAGGTTGCCTAATTGTCAAGTATTTGTACTAGAAGTGTAAGCTAAACCTTGGGTTTGTAATATTTGTTTAAAATAGTTTCAAGATTTGTATTACAAATCAGTAAAAAGTGCGAGAACAGGATACCGATCGTTCTTTGCGCAGGTGTCGGTCAACTCTATAGAAAAATTGTTGTTAAATCGGATGAAAGCTTTTCGATTTGGTTACCGACACATTGTTTAGTTTCTACTTTTGTGTTTACTTAAGTTTAGCGTTGTTGATCTTCAGAATTTTGTAGATAGCTAGTAAACGCAAATTTATTAATTCGACAGCAAACCTTTTATTTATATAATTACTACCTTTTCGAGATTTGCGATGTTTACTAATCTTTTCTCACGAATGCTAATTGTTCCCTTTTCAGGTTCAAAAGCTATAGTATTTTTTTTGACAAGATCGTAAACAGATATGGGATCCAACACATCGACAAGCTGTTTCTGCTGCATATCGTAGTCTTCACCCCTCGGGTACTGATTAAAACCCTCTTGCCTATAGGACTTCATTGCTTATCTACATCCTTACGTTCTGGGCATCCTAACGATCAACAATAATTTTGAAATTGATCTGTTGTTTATTGAAATTAATCTATTATACCCTCATCTCTTCATTGTTGTATTAAAGACACCATTACTTTTATAGTTTCCTCGCTCATGTTTTTAGCTATGTTCGAAGCATTCGATTATTTAAACCAGTCGATTATTTTATGTATGTTGTTCCAATAGACAAATTGTTTAAAAACCACCAGAAAAACCTATACTTTTTCTTTCGAGAAACATTCTTTTATGTTTTCGCTGAAATTCAGCTAAATTTCTTACCACATATTTTTCAAATTATTTGTTACCTGTGGGAAGTCCCTTGACTAATGAGGCGAGAAATTTCTTCTGAAAACGAAGCCTAGTTAAAGGTATTCAAATAGTCTGATAAATCCTCAAGTAAATTGAAATCGTCGTTTTGAAGATAATATGTTTAATGGTTAGAAAATTGTATGAACCTTTTGTACTGAAATTTATTATATTGTTCGGGGGTATATTGCTGGTTTCCAGACAGATTTCCAAAACACTTTCCACTAAATTTCATTCATGGTTTTCGGGATTACATTTCTCTCTAAATCGATTTACCAATGTATTCCTGTTTATTTGTTGTTCCACTTTTTAAAAAGGTACGCCTGTTTTCAACTGTAACTTTTTACAGTTTCGGTAATCTCCAGGTATGTGTTGAAATCGCGATGCGGCGACTTGCAGTTCAATCAACTGTTTGTGTGCTTCTTTAAATTGTTGCTGTGAAGCCAGTATATCCCTCCTTGCAACCTACAAACTTTTTTAGTGCAGTATCCTGTAACTGAAGAAAATTGCTTCTATTTGCAATAGTTTTAAATTGTTGTCATCATCACACCCTGGATTACGACTACGCTTTGATCATTTCCAGGAATTACACACTGACGGAAATTCTTTCTATACCCATCTTTATTAATATCAGAATCACTAAAAAAAAGTTGTGAGGTTCTTTCGAATGTTTATTATTCCAGCATTACATTCACATTTCTTTAAACCAATGTCCATAAAATATGATGAAGATTTGTGAGATCTTATTTCGATAACGAAATGACGTTGGCTTTAAGTTTAGGCAAATGTTTTAAGACGCTTGCATATGCTCGGTAAACTTAGAGCGCATCTGTATATTGCTGTAAGCATTCCGAACAAAAAGAAATGTGTAATTTTGTTTCGTTTATTCCACTGGAAAGTTAATACTTCTTACGCATTTTTCGGGCCTACTTACATCATTGCACTTTCTAAATTTTTAGTAGCCTATTTTTTTTTTAAAAGGGTCAAATATATTTTTTAGAAGTTCGTATTTCAGTAGTCAAAGGTTTACAAAACACAGACATTTTAGAATGTAAGTCCTTTGTTGTGTAAAATACGCGATAATAATGCATTGGTGCTATCGCACCCTAATGATTCAGCGCATACTGTCCTAATATTAGATAGGAAAGTTCAAGCTTTACAGATTTTGTTGGCGCTAAACACAGAGTTCTGTTCCTGTATTACAAATTCTCGATTCATGATATCTACATCTTTTAAATCTTTCTTTACAGGGACATCGTAAACGGTGTGTAATTTTTATCGTTCTGTAGCTGTTCTGGTGATCGCGTAGCCTTCTTCTACGTATACCGTATAGCTTATTAGCACAGTAGATATTTATTACGCCTTGCCTGATTTTACCCATTGTTGCACTAGCACTTCTCTGGCGTATTGCTTGTTGTTTGCAGATACCTTTCAAGAATGTTGTTTGCAACCGACCCTAATTTAAAACGTATAATCATTATATAATGACCTGCCGAAGCGTCTGCACAATCGTTCAACCCTCGTGAGAAGCTACACCATAGCTCAAATACTCATTTTCTTACTCGTCATCTAATAAACAAGCGAAGGACAGGTTATAATTAAAATTTCCGAATTCTACAGTTCTTAATAAGTTGACAATATCGTGTTTAATTAATAAATTTCGCTGAAAAACCCTACGCTTTTCATGAACGACAATTATACGCATGAAAAGTTGGTGTTTGGTTTCCCGGCATCGTGTAATAGCGCTTTCTATTTGATAAATCCGTTTATGATGTAGCTTATTGCAACTTAACTCAACTGCTATTGGAAAATTAGATTTGTTGGTTCCAGCAAAATAACGTAACCTATAATACCGCTAATAAAATGCTAGATATGATACAGGAATTTTTTGGCCATTATTTGACATAAAAAAGATTGTTGCCGTCAACATACCCAGACCTAATACAAACAGAACGTTCCTTTTGAGGGCCTTTCAAAGGTTTAGTTTTTGACAAATTAAAAGCAAACATTGAACGTAAGATTTCAAACGCTACTGAACAAAGATTACGAATAGTGTGACTGCAAGTGCTATGAAACTTGCACGAACTTGCATTCGGACCGCATAAAATCAATTTAAGCATCTTTCGAATTTTGCCGAACCCTTGTTGTTCCAAGCAAGTAGGGATCTTTAACGTGCGTGACAACACTCACACACGGGACCTCCATTTTAACTCTCATCCGAACGATGGCGTATTTTTAGGAAAAATGTAACATGTTTCAAGCTGACCGTGTAGGCGTTTGATCCCGGGGCCTTGGGCATAGTAGTCACACGCATACCAACTACGCAACGGAGCCCCCCTACATACCGCTGAACATCGCAGAAATAGTAAAACTGAACTGCATCTACAAGAAAAATAGCGGTTACGTTCAATGACAACAAACATAGAAACAAGAAGAAAATTGTTGAAAGCATATATGTGGAGCACAGCAGAGTACGTCTATGAAATGGGGGTAGTAGGAGAAGTAGACAGAAAAATAGTAGAAGCCTTTTGGAATGGTGTGCTTCAGATGGCGTGGACAGGTGAAGTTAATAACAAAGAGGTTATAGAAATAAAGGAATAAAAATATCTGTGGAAAACAAAAAAAAATAGGAAAAATAGAAGGACAGGATAGGTTTTAAAGCATTATTGGGGAATAGTCTGGAATATGTTGCAAGCAAAGATAGGAAAAAAAGAGGTACAGATAGACCTAGATCAGACTATTGCACGGAGATACAGAAAGATGCAGACTGTAGAAATTTCAGAGAAATGTGTAGGTTAGCTAAGAATAGGAAACAATGAGGTACGCGTCTAATCAGTTCCAGGACTGAAGACTTAATGATGATGATAATATCATTGCTATATTTTCACGTCGTTAAAAACTTGTTACCTGCGTTTAGAAACACCAGTTATAAGCGTTCGTAAAACGTATTTTCTTTCTCCTTTTCGTATTTAACATTTTTAGTTGCTAGTAATATCTATGGAGTCTATTTGATTCTGTTGTCTACTTTGATTTTAACACACGCGGCTTGGATTGGGTTAATGGTACTAATTTACATTTTCTAAATGCAGTCATTCTGTACTATTCTGCATTTTTGATAGCAGCAAAGCCTTAGCAAAATATTTTAGTCACCCATGCAATGGATTACATACTAAAGGTTTTAGTATTTTCGGCCGTAGCGATTGCGTTTAGATCCCTAAACCTTACTGTTTCTTAGGCTCTTTCTTCTAAATTTTTATCTACTCCATATCTGGACGGTAGACTGCTAACGTTACTACGTTCAGTTGTACCCTCTTAATATTTTCATTCGATTGCACTCCGGGACCGAATATGGTAATGTATCAAATTGGTACAGTAAAACATCGCAACATAACAAAAGGCTGCTGGATTAACGCCTGATAGAGATCGGAGTGGGTAGGAACAAACAATATCGAGTTGCGAGTCATCCCTTTAAAAAAGTATATGTCTACTCAAATATGAAAAGTCAGCAATCGAGCGTTAGGCGGTCTACTAAATGTATACGAAGTTAACAAGTTAGCACAGTTACCATCGTTAGTTAGGTGATACTCCCTTATGAGGACTATTCTTATGTCTACTAATGTATACACAGTTCAAATGATTTCTGGAACTCTAGGAATAGATAGATACCCTGCGTCTGTAGTTACGCTTCTCTAGGCGTACCTTAACATAAAAACCAAACAGAGAAGAAAAGATTTTTAACTATTTTGTTTTGACTCATAATTATAAATCAAGAAAATATAACAGTTGAGAATGATAAGGGTGTCAGTTGAGTTCGCAATCTCCGTATTCATATTAGTTTTGTAGTAAATCTACTAGACGCGTTTATAGCACAAGACGCGACTAATAACTGACTCTATCGAGCTTGAGTTCGCTTGACTTAACTCTTCTAATGGGTGTAGCAATGGTTTTAACACTAACTCAATCTACGGTATATACAAGACAGAAAACGAATAATATACTAGTTGTCATAAAATAGTAGCGCGAATACAATTATATCTATGGTCAGCAAGGTTACATGTCTAACACAGTCATCGTATGTGGTGTTTATCCCACAAAAGTCAAACACTTAAAGTACCTGAAGTATTACTACCTCGTGGTCCCCAACGAAATTAAATGCTTTCTCGGTGTATTGAATATATAAGTAACAAAGAAATGGATACCCACCAATTACATACGTGACTCTCCTAACTTTTACTATAGTTACCACATTGTAGCAGATTTCAAATGAGTATATCCCACTATCTGATTCCGTTACTTGGGTCCACTAATTATAGCATTAACAGCTTTTACTGCTACTGCTAACAATACTCGCAAAAATACAGGAGAAAGCAACCACGGCAGTTGTCGGACTAATCATACACTACAAGTATCTAAGATTCTTTCATAATCCAACCAACTGGAAAAAGCAATGCGTGACAGGAGATATGTTAAAGAAGTAATCGCGTATTGCCTGCTTGGAGTATTAAAGCATGACCAATAGAATAACTACTTTAAGAGAACTAATGGAAAACGGTGCTCCTAATATAGATCTGTTTCTGTAAGATGTAGCCACGGAAAAGTATAATAAAAATAATGTTTTACAGAATCTCTCAAATGATATAATTAAAAGAAAATACGGTAATAACGATATTGGGGCCATGTTTTACGAATTTATAAGAACCTATCCAAGATTGTTTAAAAACAGTATTTGTAGACAAGTTGAGTATATGGAAGAGTGCAACAGGTTTCCATTCCACGCATTTACGAGCAATGTCTAAATTTTAAACCATTGATTTTAGAGAAATTTCTGTCACTATAATCCTGCATATTACAGTTTATTGTCTTATACCTTTCTAAATTGTTTTATTTCAACTACAGATATCAACAGCTGTAAATAAAATTATGTTATAGTTTAAAATAAAACAATTCTGATTAATAATTATGCGAAACGTTTATAACACTCTTTTAATAAATACACACCTTTGTTATAATTCTTTTTATAAGAGCGTATATACCAATTTCAGTTATGTGGATGTTTGAAGAATTAAACAATACCAATGTATACTTTATATTTTATAACATAAATAAGCTAATATATACAAAATATTTCTAAATTCACATCATTCATTTCTTATGCTAGTAGTTGAGGGGGTTAAATTTTTACTTTAAAACTTACAATTTAGTATTTATTCCATCTTAATATCTGCCAACAGTTTTAAAACCCCATGTCCTCGATTACTTCTATCAAATCTTCTAAATCCTTGGGCAATACTAACACAGCAGTACAGTGCTGCATTGCAAATTTTATGCCAAGGTCTCTAACTCGATTATAGATATCACAATTTCACAAAGACAGTTGTGTTAAGATTTATGTACAACAAATCCAATGGCATAATTTTCAAATTACTAGCTAGTGCTATTATGGTTTCTTGCTTATAACTCTTAAACGGTTATAGTCATTTAGGTTTTGCAAGAGGGGTTATTTGATAATTATAGCGTGTTGTGTCCAATTAAATAAATTCAGAATTCTTATCTAGTGCCCTTTTGACTTTTTTATTTATAAACTTAAAAACGGTTATAGATATTAAATTTTCATAAGGTGCAATGCCGCTGCTCTAGTTACAGTATTTATTTGTATGAGATTATCATATTTATAATCAACTATCTTTGGTCTAGATAGTATAATAAATTTTAAGAACTAATGCTAACCATTGGCCAAGTGGGAAATATCATTTGTAATAGTTAACTATGTTCTTATCATTTTAGTAATTTGTTTTTATTTTAATTGACATGCTTAGAACCGATTTTAAGACATCTATATAGTTTTCATAGATTGAATATCTTCCACAAATTGATTAATCGTCTACTACGTTGGGTATTCACAGTCAGGTATGTATGTATGGGTACTCTATTATGAGTAAGCATGTTTTAACATATAATAGAAATAAAATGGGCGCATTGTACTTCGTTTTATGCAACTGTGTAGGTTTGAAGGTTTGATGATGAACCGACCTTGTTGGGTTACTTTCTATGAAGTCGTACCTTTGAGTTAGTGGCTTACTATTATGACTCTGCGGTCGAACAGGCTCAACCCCACCTGCTGGGAGTTAGAGCTACACCAATTCACATCGATTTTGTTCTCGTCATCACCTTAATTGCACTGTTTTTCGGTTCAATCAGATATAGTACCACTGTAATGGTAAAACTTAGTCATAACATCCAAGTTTCAAAGACAATTTATTTAAAGTTAGTTGTTGCATATAACCTTTGTGATATTGTAATAATTTTAAATTATTCTTTTATTTGCATAATCAGATCTAGGTCTGGTTGTGGGTGCTTTAATGGCAAAGTTCCTTGAATTTATCTCCATCAGAAAAAGGTGAAAGTGCCTTATAGGATGAAATTGCCTTGTAAGGTGAAATTGCCTTATCGAGTGAAATTGCCTCATAAGATGAAAGTGTCTCCGACATAAGATCATTGATTTCTTTTACTTATGTCAAACTTACGCTAGTGCCTTAAAACATAAACTCAGAGATAACGCCAATGTAATCACATTATGAAAACAGGATGACACAAATCTTCGTCATATCTTTCTTCATCGTATAAGTGGTGATTTGTCATACCTTAAATTTAAAGAAACGTGCTTGCAGTGTTAGGTTGGGGGTAACTCAAAACAAAATTTTATAACTATTGTGAAAGATTTTGATATCAATGAAGGACGGTACCGGAAGAATTTCGACAAGTATATAAATATAGAAGAAGACGTTAATGGTTAGCTCCAATCCGAAGTTTCATGATGACGGACGTTAAAAATTTTATTGCAAATAAACGTAAGCTTTATTTTATGCAAGATGCCGTACGAAAGAAGTTTGTGGAAGGCAAAATGATATACTGCTGCTCAACAAAATTCAAGGAAGCTTATAAACAATTGCTTGAGCCTTTGCAAATTACCGCTTCCCAGTCACAAGGAATAGCGAAAAAAAAGCCAAAACCTATAAAAGAGATTAAAGTTGAAAACAGAGTCAAACTTTTAAAAAGATTAAGTTATTAGTTGACGACGAGTCTGTACATCTTTATTATGCGGACGTGTTGGTTAAAAAATGAAGACGAAAATATATACAAGTCGGTTTATGGAGTAAAGTGTAATGCCGACACCGACACATAAAGTTTGTAAAAAAGTGTATTGGAAACTAATCCGGAAAACAGTGACATAACCTTAAATAATAGCCTCTCTCCTGGCACTAGAGGTGTAACAAGAGTTATAATTATTTTTAAAGTTCTTAGCATTTTCCTAAGGAATGTAATAAATTAGTTCAAAGGATACATTCCCTACCTGTTGTTTTGTGCGTGCACACAAATCTGGTAAAATCGGGGTATATTCGAACAAGAGTAGCTCATATAAAAAGACTCTTCGGTCTGTTCAAGTACGGTCTGCGAAATGATGTCAATAAATCTGAAAGTTATTTTATAATCGTCGAACGGGGTCAGGCCTGCAATTATAATTTTCGAAGAAGATTTTGTTATGGCGTATGGTTTTTCAAATAGCTACTTGGGTCGCTGTAACTGAATTGTTGCGTTTATACATTCTTCATGCACTGCGGCCGCTTGTTTTTCTAAATCTTTAATTTGCTCCTACTCATCGTCTATAATTTTTAGTTCCTCTTGGAAATAAACCATCTCGATGTGCTCCCCGTGGTGTTTGTTTACGGCATCACCTCCAGTAAAAACGCTTTCACACACACTGCCTGAGATACTTAAGATGTTGATTCTTGAAAAAAATAATAATTAACAGTTTTTGAATTAAACAAGTAAATATTAATTTTTTCAACGTTTACAAGCGGATAATATAAAAGGTGTCGTGCATGTAAAGTTGCTGAATAACAATAGAAAATCGCAGTTTAAACATGCAAGTTTTAAAATGTTGTTTACCCGAAATTTTCAAAAGTGGAAAATTCTGCAACACTATTACACATTGAACGATTTCACACCTTACAAAAATAAATTCAAAATAAGCTTTTAGTATCATGTTCCCCGTATTTATGTACATAGAGGAAGTATAAGTAAAATTTGTTCTTACGCTCACTTAATTTAAATCAAATTATTAGAATGCGTATTCCCATATATTAACTAGAATTGTAGGAAAGTACCTTTCACAATTAGTAGTCAGACGTCATTAACAGTACAATGCAAGACTGAGGATCATACATTTCACTGAATTTATTTAGAAAATACGTCTTGTTTTAAACTACATTTAAAATAAATTATTGAACTACTTTCTAGCCCACAGTGCAGAATAATATATTTAACATTTTGGTCTAATTATTTGAATGTGGATACAGTAGTTAAAAATTTTAACAATCCTAGATTATTAATAAATATTCTTTGAGTTTTACTCTATTATTGAGTTAAATCTAAATAAAAATGCAGAGGTGGTTTGCTGTTAGGTTTAGGAATATTAAAACATTATACGGGCCTTTGCTGGAACTAATTTTAAAAAACGTGATAATTGATTTCGATTCCCCAAGAAATTCTACACTAATTTGATAGGGTTTTTTCTTAAAAGACAGAGCAATACTGTTTAGAAATAGATTTAAGGTGAACACCGTATGGTTTATAAAAGGTTAATCTGTAAATCAGTAAGAAGTTGTTCGATTTGAAAAAATTCCAAACAATTTGAGAACCTGAGAAAAACACAATAATAATTGATATCTTACACGACGGAGTTATATTAAAAATACCGCTAAGAGTAATTTTTATAAAAATTCTATAATTGGTGTTGGTGTTTAAATACAAACAGGTAATACCCACTATAAAACATTTATAAGCGTCACTTTTCCAGTCAAAACTTGCATGTAATACCAATTAACATAATAAGGAGCTGAGCACACTCGGCCGTCAGCATAAAAGGCGAGGGAGCCATATTCCAGAGTTGTCAAAGTATCGTCGAGTTGATCAAAATTACAAGTTAAAGATGAATTTCTCTTGTGTTGACGTTACAAGTGATGTAGGACTGCCATTAGGGATCGACAAACTAGTTGGTAGGACCACCTATGCGCTAGGCGAATTTACATCAAATTTTCACCACCATAACATGGAAGTTGGTTTTGATTTATATGGTGGTCTGCAACCATTCGTAGATTTGCAACAGTAGAATGTGCCAAAATTATGTTATAAAAATGAACTACTTTAAATGAAGAGTTTTGCAATTTTTAATTGGAATTTAAAATCATACAATTTATCCAAGACGTAGCAAACGTAAGATTGAATGGTTTTTCTGGTGGAGATGTTTTAGAATTACAGTTGGATCGTGAATTTAAACTGATTGCCGAAACATCTAATACAAGTGTATCGTTGGCAAATACATTTTAAGAAGAAAAATTATATAATATGGAAATTACGAAAGATCGAAATGTTATTGTGTTACCTGAGTACGAGTGCATTAAGTTATTAAATTTGCGAGAATTAATCTGTTATAAAATGGAGGAATTGAGGTGTAGAAACGTTCCAGAATTTTACGAAAAATTTGTAGTTGATAGAAAAAATGTATGTGGAAATACGACTGATGAAGAAAGGGTTCAAACGTTATTAGAAGAAGAGAACCTCTGTTTAATGATTGCAACAATTTAAATTACTTGAAATTGTTGGAAATTATTAAATGTCACCCCATCCAGTACTTAGAAGATGCGTCTGCGAGGCGATCGCTTACGCAAATGTGTAAAGATTTGGCTATCCCAGATTCACCAGACTGGTTATCACAGTGGTTTATAGATGTTATCAATACATATACATTTTTTATTAGAAACATAATAATTCTCGATAAAGTTTGTTTTACTTATTTGTATCGTCAACATCAGTAAAAAATTATTAATAGACGTATTAAACTATCTTGTTCCGTTATTCATAGGTTTAAAGTGGTAGCACTCCTAAGTTTTTTATTGTGTAGATTAAAGTAAATGTCCGAAGGAGGTTCTAAAGATGGAGTTAAATATAAATGAGCAGAAATTATAGGTACAACGCGTGTTCTTCTTTGACTATATACTAAAACTGTAGCTGATAATTGCTACCTGGAGCGATTACGCGTTAATAGAATCTATGGAAAGTTGAACGAGAATTTTTTCTGAATGAGCAGTAAGGCCGACGGCAATTTTTAATTCCGGTAAATACAATTAAACATTACTTGTATTAAGGATAACGAAAATTTCACCTTCAAAGAAATTGACTGACCTCGTATGAATAATTATTCCTAGATTAGTCAAGAACGTTAATAGGCTTACAAGTGGTTTGCGTTTAACAAATGATATACAAAGTGTTCAAACTAATGAGTCGGCAATAAGTGAATCATTGAATCTAGTCAAGTATTCGATTTCTTTATTTAAAACAAATTAGATTTTAAATAATAATTAACCGCGCTCGTAAAGTGAGCACCTAATGGTTAAATTTAATGACACTCATCATGTATTTTCGTTCGGCGATTCAAACAAAACGAGTTATAAATAAATAAACAAAAAATTTAAAGGTGTGAGGCTTTAACAGTGTGTGACCTTGTAAGAGATACTCGGATTTTAAAAATTTAAACAGAATTAAATTATCCGGCAAATTTTGAATAAGGTGCGTATGGATAACCGAAGAAAACTCTAACCAAGGTTAGATAGCGGTAATGACCGATGTGACGTAAGGAAAAATGATAACATCGTTAGTGAGTTTTCACATTAAAAAGCGATTAGTGTTAATAAGTTTTTAATGAGAAAACCCATTAAAAACAATTAGTGCCAATGGGTTTTTAATAAGAAAACCCATTAAAAAACGATTAGTGGCGGTGTGTGGTGGCGCTGTTCCAAATACATCCAAAATGCCCTATTTCTGTCAAAAAGATTATTCAAACTAAGGTAGGAAAATAAATTTCCGCAACACATTCTCTTGAAGATTGTGTATTTTAAGGGTCTACCATTGTGTCAATTGTTTGTTATTACCGTAGATATTCTATTACCGCCGTTGGAGAAAGCATTGACAGATCAATGTCAGCGTGTCCCAAATCAGAAGCGGATAACGAGCAATCTTTTTGTTATGAGATCATCAATGAAAGAATTAGAAATGAGCGATCTTCTTTTTTTCTCAAGTATAGTCAAATATTAATATTTTGAACAATTTTATTAATTCGTATAACTAGCTGTTTGTAAATTATCTGAAAATGTTCTTAAAGCTTTTTATACACATTTTTATGTTGATTAAAATGATGCACTTAAATGTTTAATATTTACAACAATTTTCAAGTTATAATATAAATTTGCACTTTTTTAAAGGAAACTGCAGTTGACTGCCGCTTTGCTTAAAAACTCATGAGCTTTTTAAAATATATAGTTTAATGTAGTTATTTTTCACTTAGTTGATTTATTCTATTTTTTGGTTATAATAAGTTGATTTATAATATTGGTAATAAATTGTTGGCCGCGAAAGAAAATAAATACACAAAGTAAGAAACGTCAAAGAGCATCTACCATAAGAATTGCACAAACAATTTATGGTATTCTTAATTTTGTAAAGAAAACCACATCATTCTAAAAAGAAACAAAGTTTAGAAACTTGATGAATAATACAATATCAGAACTGTACATATTACAAAAATTAGAAACTACATCTTAAATTGTATTGCTTTGTTTACAAATAAATAATTTATACTTGTGCCTATGTACAACAATAGAACAGCGATGAGGACGCTATAATAATTGTATCTACCTCCAGGTGATAGATATCGTTTAAACTGCGTTCCATTCTCTTTCAAACAAATGGCGTATAGCTTTTTTAAAAATTAGTAGAACTTAGCAAATGAACAGGTTTAGTTTTACAAAATGCTGCATGGAATGAATTCCGTAACTCTTCAATGGTATTGTGTCCAGTTTTATATATCTCTTCTTTTAAAAAATCTCAGAAGAAGTAGTCGAACACCGAGAAGTCAGGTGACCTATGCGGCCACTGAGCAAGTCCATCAAATAATTGCAGGTAATTCTGGCCTTGTGTGTAGGTGCGACATTTTGTTGGTACCACATTTCACGTCTATTTTCCAGTGGCATATCCTCCATTAATTTGTGCAAGTTTGTATTCAGAACGTACCAACAAACATTCAAACCAAAAGGGCCTTGTTAACGCACCGTAAGCGTTTGATGGGTATTTTTGTTAGAACACTGGCGGTAGTTATGCCTATTAAATATACCATCACTGATTACATGTATTTCACTAGATCATAAATTTATTTTCAAAATTGTTAATAGCAGCACAGGCAAATTCGCATTCTTCTTTGACAATCATACGGAAACAAGCTATATGTAATTTTAATTTTATAGTGTCGATATTTATTATTTTTTAATATTCTGGAAGCTGCTGATTTAGAAACACCTGTTTCCTTTTCAATTTTTTTACATGATGTTCTTGGGGTCAGCTTTCACACATGCTAATGTTGCAGCTTAAGTTTATTCTAGATTATGAACTGCATGTTCTTTCGTTCTAGGTTTATAGAAATATCCAAACTGTTTTAAATTATCTCATAACCAACTAAAAATCGTAATATTTGGTTGCCGTCTTTCAGTATACATACCTACATTTTTTTTTTACAGAGAAATTAGTAACAAGTTATTAACCACACATATCTCTTATAGTGAAATGTCTCTGCATATATTGGAAATCTTTTACACTCTATGTCGTATTTTTCGTGATTTTAAAATATTGCCATTTAGTAATAGACGAGTTGTTGACTCAAAAACTAACAACACAATTTATTGCTTGTGCAATTATTAAGATAGACGCGCTCTGACGTTTGTTATGCAAACAATTGTCATTTTGTGTATACATTTAGTTTCACTGTCAACTATGTATTACCAATATTATAAATTAATTTATTATTACAAATAAATAGAATAAATCTACTAACTGAAGAGTAACTATATTAAACTATGTATTTTTTAAAGCTCTTAAAGAGGTTTTTAGCAAAGTGGAGGTCAGCTGCGATTTTCTTTAAAAAAATGTAAGTTAATATTATTACTTGAAAATAGTTGTAAATATCAAACATTTAAGTGTATCACTTTAATTTACATAAAAAATTGTGTAAAAAGCTTTAAGATCATTTTTGGTTATATTTACAAACAACCAGTTATACGAATTAATAGAATTATTCAAAATATCAATATCTGGCTACAACTTGAGAAAAATAAAGAAGATCGCTCATTTCGAATTCTTTCATTGATGATCTTATAACAACAGGATTATCTATTAACCGCATCTAATTTGGATACGATGACATTGATCTGCCAATGCTTTCTAAAACGACGGCAATAGAATATTCACGGTAATAACAAACAATGTGACACAATGGTAGACCCTTGAGATACACAATCTTCAAGAGAATGTTTTTCGGAAATTTATTTTCCTACCCTAGTTTGAATAGCCTGTTTGACAGAAAATTTTGTATCTTCGATAATAACAGAGTTACTCATTAACCGCGCTAATTTAGGACACTCTAAACATAGACGATTTTATTGTGTATTACTCAGCTAATTCGATGAACAAAATTCAACTTCAAAGGGAATCAACAGAATAGTATCAGAAGCAGATAATATTGATTTTACTTTTGCTGTAAGCAATTCACACTACGTGTATTTTTGCAGATTTTGGCATGCGTATAAAAGCAAATCTTAGCTATACGAGGAAACAACTTATAGGGTAAGGAATGCCTTAAGATCCTCGGGGTTATTTTTGATAACAAGCTAACATTGCAATCTCATATCAACAATTTGGCTAATCGTTGTCGTAATACTCTGAATCTTATTCGCTGTGTATCTAACTTCAAATGGGGATCTGTAGAAAAGTTCTCTTAAATATGTACAAAGCCTTGGTGCTGACAAAAATAAACTACGAAAGTGAAATTTATTCATTTGCCCGTAAAAGTTACTTACGCCAATTAGACTCTATTGAAGTGCAAGTAATTCGTCTGACTTCATGCACTTTTAGAACCTTGTCATATGCACTCCTCTGTTGTGAAGCAAATCTAATGCAGTAAACTTATATTAATACTGTCTTTCTTGATAGTGACAAATGTTAATAAATAACACATGTACACAGCAGACTATATAATTTTTTGTATTTATTTAGAGTATAAATAGTAAGAGTACAAAATTATAAAACGGTTAATGTTTCCTAGCACCCAACCTATTTAATTCATTTTTAATTTTATACTAGTGCCCGTTGGAAAAGGGTTGATGCACTATCATTCAAACTGGTTTCTGACGGTACAGTCTAATCCCGACACGGTCCGCTTGAAAAATGTTAGGCGAGCATTTTTCACAAAAATACACCCTCGTTCGGATGAGAGGTAAAATGAAGGTCCCGTGTGTGAGTGTTGTCACGCACGTTAAAGATCCCTACCTTGCTTGGAACAGCAAGGGTTCGGCAAAATTCCAAATTTTCCAGGTAAAAAAACTCACTTCCTGCCAATGTAGTACCTTCGGGTAGAGCACTGGAAAATCACATGTAAAGTATAGTCTAACCATAACAGATCAACACAAAGCAAAGTTAACTTAACATAAAAAGGGCCCACCGAAAAGAAGGCACTCTTATTAAACAAGAATTATAAAATAAACATGTCCACAACAGAGAAAATTTCATATACCATATTAAACAAATTGTGAGCCATAAATCTAAATTATAAACAAAAAGTAAACACGTCAAAAAATTATGCGAGCTATAAATAAACATTGTGCTTATACACATGCAACATAAAACGAGCGGACCACTAAGCACTTTCACTACTCATATTCAGGTAATGGGCAAAGTTTAGCAAAGAAGCGCTTGACAAGCCCATTGCTGATCTTGATTGTAGCAACACGATTGACTCCATCCTTACCATCTTGAATATCTATCATGCGACCAAGCTTCCACGAAGAAATAGGAGCGTTATCGTCTAATAATGACCAATTGGTCTGGTTTGAGCATACCCTTATTGGATTGTTATATGACGCGTTGTTGCAATTCGTAAATGTACTGTAACTATCAATTTATTCCAAAATAATTGCTACAATTTCTGAACAAGTGCAAAATTATATAAACGAGACGCAGCAGTATCAGTAACATCAGGATGAGGAATTGTATCTATGTGATGGCAAGTATAAAATGTGCGGGGGTAAGGGGACTAAGGTCATTGAGATTAGAGGACAATGGATGAAGCAGCCTTGACTTAAGGATAGATTCTACAGGGTGTATGATATATGACTATTTTTGAACTGCTATAGCTTTTCATTTTATGTCACAAACATGATTAAACAAACAATACAATTGTAAGTCTATGAGGTTTCCAAATCTGTCTTCAAAATTCGACACAGGCTCTTGCATTTTGCAAACACCTGTAACCTTTTAGGTACGTCATCAACAGCTGCCTGCAATATGTGGGGTGGTATGTTACTAATTTCGTCTAAAATTGTTTGTTCAAGTACATCAATATTTTGGGGTTTTATTTTATAAACTTCCTCTCTTGCCCACTCTTACAAAAAGAAATCACAAGGTGTAAGATCCGGGTTGTGGGCAGGCCAATCATACGAGCCACGCCTTCCTATCCATTTCTCAACATAATGCTCATTTCTTACGTCTTTAGCATAATGTGGAGGAGCGCCATCTTGCACATGATGCGAGTTGGACATATTCTATTGAGATATCACTGGCCACACTTGGTTCCCCAGCATGTCCAGATATTGTTCAGCGTTCATTGTAGTTCTTAGGATATAGGGTACAAAAATTTTCGTTGAAGTGAAACCGCACCACAATCACTTTATCGCGCCCCTGAGCCTTTTCAACACATTTATGTGGATTACCCAACGCATAGTAATGATAATTATGTCTGTTCACAAACAACCCAACATGAAAGACAACCTCATCACTCCAAATTATATTGTTAAACAATTTTGGCAAATCTTCCTGCCAAAACAACATCATCTCAGCAAATTCCATTGGTATATCACAGTCTTCTGGGGTAATTTCTTAAACATAATGTGGTTCCAGGGTTTAAAACGTCTTTGTTCAAAATTGTTTGAACTGCATAATGAGTTAGACCACATTCTTTGACAGCGGCACGTACAGATTTCAATAGAATTCTGGCGAACATTTTATTGATCACTGCCAGGGTTTCTGGAGACCGGGATGTTGAACGACGCCTAGGTCTGTGAATGTTCTTAACAGAACCAGTTATCATCAATTTAATTTATGATGTCAGTTTTTAATTGTCTTTGGATCAAGTGTCGCATGAATTCCACGCTCTCTTTTCCATCAACGTTGTACCTAGGCTACCGAGTTCCATACCTCAAACCTGGCGGCTATTTGAGCTTTGTCTTTCACACTCAAAACCGGCGGCATTTTTGACTAAAACAATAGAAAAATATGTTAATCGCGACCTCAAGACGTGCTGTTTCTAACAAAAGTTGTTCTAAAAAAATTGGTTCATAATTAAAGAAATTATAGCAGTTTATAAACAGGGAGTCATATCATACCCCCTGTATTTGCGTTAATACAGTGTATAGCTCCTCGAAGAAAAGTAAACTATTTCCGATTGAACATTTTAAACGATGCTCTATGCTTTTAACGCCTGCCTCTCAAAGTCCACCAAAGTGCAGAGATTGTGGAGGTGTAAAATGCTATTCAGTGCCTAAATTTGATGCAATGTGTGTAAGTAAGTAAATCTTCGTTAAGTTAAAAAAATTTATAAAATCCCTTTAATTTGAAGTGGGAACCGATATAATGGTAGCGTTGTCGGAATATATTTTACCGACTTGCCACAAGCAGCGACAAATGTTCTTAAGAAGATTAAAAATGCTTTGATACATAGATCGCTGACAACTTCAACATAAACAGCTTTCGTAGAGAAGCAAACGAAGACACAAATGTAACTTTTGGTAGTGGTACTACCACGTCCGCTTTTGGATCTATACCGACAACAGCAAATGGAAAATTTTTAGAAATTCTGTCGCGAGGTGAATTGCGCATTATTGGACTAATAGTTTTGGGACAGCATTTAAAACATTGGACACAATTTTGTACAATTTTTCGATCTAAATTTCTGCCATAAGTGAGCCAAAATCATTGTCTAATGTATGAAAGGAGTAACTGAGGACTAAAATGGAGAAATCTAATAATGTTCGCGAATAGCCAACAATGTTGTAAAGTGATGATAACTATTGCAAGGTATAGGGCGTTTCTTATCAAATTTATAGTCAGAATTTTGAATGCGTCTTCTTACGCAGAAGAAGTCGATTATTGTCAAGAAATAGAGCAAATTTATTAGTTTAGTACGTTTTTCCGAGAACTTAGCAATTTTGTTTCTTCACCAAAAGATTTCAATTGAGAAATATTTACTAAAAGCCTAAGAGCAGAGGCGATATCATTGGAAGTTAAAAACCAAACTTTTTTAACTTGAGCTTTACAGAACAGTTATATTCGTAGGTGATTATTTTTATGAATTTACGCAAATTAGAATATTTTCTCAAGAGAAAATGTTAGTTTAAGCCAACCAGAAGAGTGCCAATTTTATGTAGCGTTTTAGGGTTCAATTTGAGTTGTGTAAAGAAAATTTGAGGCACTCCACCAAACATTACATGTTTTCAATTTGGATGGGATTAGACCACGAGACAATATGTCAGCTATATTGTTCTAAGTTGAAATGTGTGACCAAGTCTAATCACGAATAATCTGCTGAGTTTCAGATACTCTGTTGGAAATAAACGGTTTTAAGAAATGCGGCGGGTTTTGTATGCGTTTTAAACCAGCCTAGTACGATCATGGAGACGATCCATAGATACTAATTATTAATTTTGTACCTCAAAGCATTAATTATTGTAAATATTAATTTTGAAAGAAGTAGGGCTCCACAGAACTACAATTTAAAAATAGTGAGCATTTTTATAGAAGCTACTATATTCTGTAAACAAAGAAGCTAACAACGGATGGCAGCATCAGAATTAATTGACCTGATGTAAATGCACGTATCCCAGGCTTTAAGATTCATGCATATAGCATATCGAGGAATTTCCAATTCATTTAGTTCATAAAGTACAGAGAGAATCTGAGTCCACTTATAATATAGATTAGAGATACGGATTTGTCCCAACCAGCTTTATTTAGACACAGTTGTTGAAGTAAAAATTTAGGGATTATAATATAAAGACGCAGTCCGAGAGGGTCAAAATTTAAGCAGCTCCTGTAAGGATTGGCCCTTTCGTGATGCATTTACTTTCAGAAAAGGGAATTAGAAATGACAAATTATGGTGTTTAAAATCCTAATATAAACTAAGAGTTTCCGTATAGTTTTAAGCGCCAATTTTCATAGAAACAGGATACACATCGCAAGGATTAATGCTCTGCAAAGCAAAAGGTTTATTTGCCATCCATTTCTTTAAGGGAAAAGATCCCGATGAGAGAGTTTTAAGCAAATTTTTACATATTTTCTGCGTGGGTGATTCCTCTTACATTCGAGGCCTAATTTATGCAAACAACGAGGTGCTAAAAAAAGAGGTTGACGTCGCACTATAAGTTACAATTTTTAAATTATAAGCTTCAATATTTTAATTAGAGCTATTTTGCCATAATATTTGTTGGAGAGGTCATTGCGAGGAATTAATGAAGACTTAGCCATACATTTTTTGAATATAGGCCGATTCACTATTTACCAGTGCTGCACCCGAAGGCACTACACTGGCCAAGAAGAGAGTTTTCTTTTACCTGGAAATTTTGAATTTTGCCGAAACCTTGCTGTTCCAAGCAAGGTGGGGATTTTTAAGTGCGTGACAACACACACACACACACAGGGCCTACATTTTACCCTTCAGAGCTAGTTTTTTCAGCCTTGGCCAAAGTCATATGAGAAAGAGCTTGTTATTTATCCTTAAATTCAAAGTACCTATTGCGAAGAAAATCGGTATATTTCATATATTTTTCGAGAGAAAGAAACGAGCGTTTAGCAAAATTATAAGAAGTAGGTAAGCTAGAAAACTTGAAAATTAAAATGAATAATTTAACATTAGAGATAGTAGATTATCAAATTTTGAGGGAATTCTTTAAAAGAATAGCAACAACAAATGCGAAAGCTTTGTCGGATTGTTTGAAGTTTGTAGGGCAAAATTCTGTAACCTTGAACGCAATCTGCCATTACATAAGAGGTTTTATACGGGGAATTTGAATGTGAATAATATAATCTACTATAAGGTTTCAAATAATCATACCTATTTATATAAGATGTGGATTCTTATAATTGTTTGAACTTCTTTTAATTAACACAAAGAATTACAAAATGTAAATTAAAAATAAATTTACAAAGAAAATTCAGAAATATATCGATAATATCTATACATCATACAAATTTTTTAAAGATGAGATAATATTTCAAATTTACAATTTTTTTTGTTTGGAACTTAGATAAAAATTGTTTTTATAATTTGTATATTATATAATTAACAAAACTTTCAGCTGACATTCGTAGACCACCATACATACTTCAATTGCGATCAAATGCTTTAAAATGTGTCAATAATATGTCGATTTCTACTGTTTGAAGATTTTGTGTAACTCTTAAAAGCACAAAATGTGCCACATTTTTCGTCTTTCCGTCCATATTCATTGTTAAACGCTAAAAACCAATACTTGCAGAAATACGAATCGAAATAAAGAGTTTAGTTAACCAGAAGAAAATTTAAAGTTAATTAGAAAACCACTTATTTGGAGCATGCGCACAGAAAAACAATTACGCGGGAAACGCTAACCTTCGCATCTGTAAGAGGTGGATAATCTGTGCTTATATCCTGTACAAACTTTTCCTTTCAGAGTAATATTGCCGAAGCACGATACTAAGTTGTTTAAAATAGTCACCGGTTTACATCTTTATTTTTATAGTGGTCTTGAATCTTTTGTTTTATCGCGGATTTAAAGGCATGGCCGTTTTATTTAAGCACAGTTGTAGTTGTTTTGTGTATGTATACAAAAACATTTGCAATAAATTCTAAGAAAAATTCATTAAAATTGAATGCACATTATGTGGAAGTGTGTTTGATAGTGATTAAAATTAAATATCATGATAGAAAACCGGTCCGAGTAAAACATGTTGCTGCTCCTGAAAATCCATTTGTGGCAGTCAAAAAGTAGAAAGTACAAAATCAGCTAATCATTATAACTATGACGCAGATAGATAGACCTACAAAAATAATTATTACTTGAACTAAATAAGCCGAATTACATTTTGTAAGCAATTCATTTACATTTGCGTCATAGTAGTTAGTAGTACTATTTACTATATTATACGTTGCTAACTTTTAATAAAATCAATGTCTAATGATACAAAAGAACGGTGCAAAGTAAAATATATACATATATATATATATATATATATATATATATATATATATTGCTGTGGTAAGAGGGTGTTTAGGGGTGTATTAAGTAGCAAGGGTCGCGTAGTAACCATACATTGCAAGAGGAAGCAGAAAACTGCATTTGTTTAGCAGAAAATTAAATAATTCATACATTATGTAAATAGCAAGCATTTAACACCCTGTATATAGGCCATAATTAGCTTTAAACATTGCAAGAAAGCATATTTTACAACAATAGAACGCGTATTTAGCAGAAAAATAGGTAATTCGTATATTATGTAAAAAGCAAACATTTAACACTCTGTATATAGAGCATAATTAGCTTTAAGCGATGCAAGTGAGCATATGTTCCAACAATAGAACGCGTATTTAGCAGAAAAATAGGTAATTTGTATATTATGTAAATAGCAAGCATTTAACACTCTGTATATAGATCATAATTAGCTTTAAGCGATGCAAGTGAGCATATCTTTCAACAATGGAACGCGTATTCAGAAGAAATGATAGTACATGTAGTAATTAAACACGCGTTGAGAAGTGTCTAATTAGTTATAAAACAAATACGAAGATAAGAGATAAAACCTAATAAGACTATATGCAAGTACGCGGAAACAATAAACATTTTTGATAAGAAAACGCAGTTTCAAACACGCATAAAAATACATAAACGAAAATAGCATTGCAGTTACATCATTTATTTTGTTCAATTATCCAAAAGGCGATAGCTATACAAAACAACGTCTGGCAAAGATAACAAGGTATCTATAGCAAATAGATATTACACGGAAAACCGAAGAAATTACATCAGAAACAACTTCGAAATACAGGGAATATAAAAGACCTGGTTGGTTGAGATATCTGTAAGACTGCTTAAAATCCAGCCCACATGTAAGTGGTATGAGCTTATATAACACAGAGAGCAATGATGAGACGGATCAGTTTAAAACTCATGCACGCCGAAGCTGCGTCACTGTTAATCAGAAAGTCACGCGTAATTTAAATATAATAATATATCAAGTGTATGTTACAGTGACAATAAGTGCAACGATTACGAAGATTTCTTTTGCCGTTTAACGTGAGTAGAATTTGGGGTAGTTTATTTAAACCAAATATTAATAATAGGGCATCGAATTGGTGATACATTTCTGAATACTTCGAATCTGAGATATAACACTTCGAATATGTGGTGTATTTCTGGGTCAATATAATATTTCAAATCAGCGTCGACAATTATATTTTGATACAATTCTGGTACAATTTTGAGTTGCGAGATTTAAGGTATATGAAATAAAGGAGCGCGAACTAATTTTTGGAAAGCGAAGGGTGAGTGTACTCAAACACTGGTTCAACAAATGAGGACAACATAGGGGTGTTGATTCATAACCCGAACAACATTTTAATACCGAATTTATTCAATTTATATAAACTTGTGATGAAGTAAACAACAAACATTGCATACACTAAACTTACGTAATGTATTGTAAAGGAGTCTAGAACGTTCCAGGTTTCTTTGGTAAAAAAGGTTGTTTTTGGTGGCTTCCGATAGAATTCAAAATATATAAATTTTGGGATAAATAATACATATGATGTTGACTGATTGAAGGGTGGTTAAATATTTTTCAAAAATTGTAAATAATATTTTTTTTTATTATATGAAACTAATTGACTTCGCTTTATCAATTCCAACAAATAGGTAATCATAAAGGGGTGGAAAAGAGAAAAATTGATTATCGTAAAGTTGTCCACATTATGTAGATTAAAAAGGGCTAGCCGTGGCATAATAGTAAAATTAGTCAGATTAAATTTGAAGTGAGAACACAGAGCGGTGGCGTTAAGGTAAAAACGTTTATTACACCGAGTACGGCGTTATCATATCAATATATATATATATATATATATATATATATTACTCATATTTAGACCAGGGTAGAAAATTAAATAATCACATCAAATAATTTTAATCACCGTGTATAATGAATATTATTAGATAATACGCGTTATTAAAACCGTGAAGTATAAAAATTTATTAGTTTCAGTAAAAATAAGAGATTTAAATCATGTACAAGACGCTTTATATCAAAAGAAACAGTATTAACAAGCTCTACGTGTAATGTAATTATTCCGAGGAAAGAAACAAATGGAAATAACGTGCAAAATTTATATCAATTAACCCTATTTTAAGTAACCGGTATTAAACAAAACGTACAGATAATAATTAATATTTAGTTAGGATTCACTAAAATTTAAAGGGTATTAATTTTAATTGAAGTTAATTGAACCGTTAGTAACATATAATATCTATAAAAACTTGTAAAAACCCAATAAAATAAAGCTCTGAGAATTAATATTATGTTTGAACACCTGCGTAGTTTAAAAAACTCATTCGGCGTAAATTTTGCAGATAATTAATGGTTACAAAGAATCTTGGAGAAACCGGGGCTTAATATTCACGAGAAGGTGCGATACGGGGTTATTTAACCCAGATAGTCCACATGGACTGAAATAATCGATAGTAAGGAATATCAATTTGCACCACTAAGAACAGGTTAGAGAAGGAAAGATAATGTGCGTAAGACAAAGACACGAATAATTAAAGGCGTGATATGAGCAACGTCACGAGGGTCATGATTGGTTGAAAATAAGATGCACATATGAGAGGTAGAAACAACAATTTCTGTATAAAATTTAATTAGTTATTCTCGGACATGTTTGCGTGCCGTGTGAGAATTTCTGAAATGTAACTGGGGTGAGTACACAATTCGTAAAAACCGACGCACAGGCTACGGAATGGGAACCGAGAATGCGAAATTCTTTAGAATTGCCCGTTTTGAGGACTCGACCGACAGACAGGCTAACTGCTATATATACCCAGGTGAATATAAACAAGCCCTCTTAGATCTTCGACTTGATTGAACGCGTTAAATAGTGCTTTTTAGTTTTCCGGTTTTAATATTAAATAATTTAAACAGTTTGCTCGAATATTATATGATTTAAAACAGCTTGTTCTTTACGTGCTACAATGAATGTACGTTAGTGCACTTAGAAAAGAAGATACAAGGTAATAAAGTTTAGTATCACTGTACCAATTGGTAAAATTTACTATGACAAATAAATACACAAAAGTAGGCAGTTTTGGCGTATCTTGGTGAAAGAAGTATGAATTTCTTTGTTATTTTTGGGGTATTAATACTTAAATGGTGCATAAACGTGTCTGGATCCACGAAACAAGGGTCAGATATACACAGAGGAGTTCCGGAAAAGCCCTGAAACAACTTTAAATAAATGGTGATGGAGAAAATTTTAAAGCGTTGAGAATCAGAAGCCGTAAATATAACCCAGTTGGAATGGTGTGATTAACAAAGAGACGATGTACATTGAAGCTACGAGTGCAAACAACCTTCAGGTAAATTATACTATTTTGTTTGAACTTTGAGATTTTGGTGTGTTGAATAACTTTCTAATTTGTTTATTTAAAATGGACAGTAGTGAAATTGTACTAACAATAATATTTTAATTTTAAGGTGAAATTTGCTTGTTTAAGTAGAAAGGGTATTTAGTATTGATGTTCTGGATTAAGATAAAATATGGGTATGTCTTTGAGCTCAATTAGACGAACCTGGTTAATTAACGTAAAGGGGTGGTAGATGCTCCTTTGTACTCTGCATATATTGTTATAGTAATTAGTAGGCATCCTACAAGGACTTTAATTCTGGATGCACATTAAAATGATAATAAATTTAATTTTGAAATTTTCCGATATTAAAATTTATGCTGAATATTAATTTTGAAATTTTAATGTATTGTGAATATTGATGTAAATAGAGTTGACGTTGATGTTTGTGGTAGGAATGTGTTTGTTTTTTTATGTATGAGGATGAAAGCTATCTAGAGGAGCAGCCGAGGCGATTAACAGAAGAAAGTCAATGGACCAACACAGTTAAAGTAATGAATAGCTTTTCGTAGGATTCACATCATTCTGGACATCCAATTCGTAGGGGCTCGATTCGAAAAGCGGAGTACCCGGATTTTGGTGGTATCACAGCAAATATGACGCTGTGGGGCTAGAATGTTTTTTTTTAAGAGCCAGTTCTCGCATTCAAAGGAGCATTACACAGCAAATTTGGCGCCCAACGTGGGGCTCGATTTTAAAATGGATCACAGCAAATTTGGCGACCCAAAAGTGAGGCTCGAGTTCCAAATAAAATTTTTGTGATTTTATTCCAGGAAACTGGCGATCTGAGAGAGAGAGTTTTTGTGTGTGTATAAATTTAGGAGTATTTTAGAGTGTGTGTGAGTGATTTGAACGTATGCAGAGAAAGGAGTGGTTAAGGAGTCAAGGAGTGGAAATTGGAAGTGACGATAGTGCATTGTGTGAGAAAATTTCGAAAATGGAAGAAGCTGGAGGCAGTAGAGATTAGTCGAGGACGGAATCAGGAGAAACAGGAAATGAGTTAATGATGAGAATGTTAGAGGAAATGCGATTAGCTAGGGAAGAATCGAATAGAGCGAGAGAGGACTCAAATCGAAAATTTAGGGAAACCCTAAGTGAGAAAATAGATAAGACGAATAAAGAAGTTTCAGAATTTAAAAATAGTCTTACCGTAAAGATGGGGGAAGTTGAAAGTAGGGTTGAAAAAAATGAGCGTGATATTACAGGTCTTCGACAGGAAATGGGACATTTAAAGTCCGAAGTACGCATGTTCTGTGAAGAAGAGATTAATGTAAAAATGACTGAAGTGACGGACTCATGTAGGGATCAGTTAGGCAGGGTAGAACGCGAAGTTAGTAATATCAAATACAACATGTCAAATTTAACGGGGGATGGTCCCAGATTTTCTACAGGTGGAGTATCATTGGACCAACACATGAAGTTCTATGGCGATAACAGGGTAAATCCACAAATTTTTATTAATAGTGTAAGAAATCTAGTGGGAAATTTATTTGACGAACAGACTAAACTGAATACGATAAAGGCTTTATTAAAGGACAATGCGGAAGCGTGGTACAATTTAGTAGGACAGGACATAGACACCTACATGGACTTTGAGGACAGTTTTTAAAGCACTACTGGAGTGACCACAGACAAGACCAGGTACGAGACGACTTAATCACAGGAAATTTAAGGAGAATTTTCAGGAAGTAGGAGCAATATGCTATACGCAAGTATAGCATAGCAAAGCAACTGAACCCACCACTGACGGACCGACAAATTATTAAGTATTTATCACGACACTTCGAGGTAGACATAAGACAACACGTAGCACTACAGAACATAGTGGACAGAGAAATGTTTCTAGAATACTTGCAGAGGTACGACGACGTAAGTAGTGGACGACCTCGGGATAAAAGGGAAAGACAGATTAACACAGTTAGGTTTGACAATAAACGGGACAACTACGCTAGACGGGGGAATAGCTACGGATACCAGCGACAGAATTGGGAACAGAGACGACCATATGTTAGGAGTAATAGTTTAAGAAGGGGACCTGCACCGAGACCGGGACCTACCAGAATGAATAGTTCACCAGACATGAGCGGGACTGCTAATACAGACACGGAACGAGTGGAAACGCCTAGGACATACGCTGAGGTGACGGTTAGACCAGGACCAAGTAGGGAAAACAGACCTGGACAGGATTTTTAGAACGCGACAGACCACTAGATTTCAGTGTAAATGTATATGAACATCCACGTGAATTTTTCAAAATTGAGGAGGAAGTAGAGCCAGAAACTAAGGAAAATTTATGTTTGCCAATTATTAATTTAGAAATTTTTGAGAATAATGTAGAAGTATTACTTGATACAGGGGCAGAGGCGAGTTTAATATCGGAGGAATTCGTCAGCAAAATTAGGGATAAGGTTTGTGATAGAATTATGCCTATAAAGCGTAGCCATTTAGTAGCTCCAAATAAAAGAAGTTTGCTGTAGTAAATAGTGTTGTGGTGCTTAGGATAGATATAGGAGATTTAAGCTGTGAACAGGAGTTTGTAATTGTACCTGGACTGAAGTTTCAGAGCATTTTAGGTGTTGACTGTATGATGAAGTTAGGGTTTTGATAGATATGGAACGGAAGGTAATAAGGATTAATGATAGGGTAGTGCCATGGAAGGGCAGTTATGAAGTCACAGAGGATGATGCGGGGTTGAGTATTAATGTAGTAGAGGTAGAGGATGATGGGGTTAAACAGATCAACACAATAAGATGTCCAGAGGATAGGATAGTAGAGGTTCAAGCTTTAGTACAAAAACATGCAGAATTAGTGGGGGTAGAAGCAACAGCAGCATATCGGGAGCAGGTGAAGGCAGAATTAATTAAAGATGCACGGAAAATTAATCAACGGACCAAACCGCAATTCCATTGTCCAACATCCACGGACACACTTTTGACGAGATTAAGTGGCAAGTTTATTTTTAATAAAGTAGATTTAAGGAATTCATTCTGGCTGATTCCAGTACACAAGAATTCTAGAAGGTACATAGGATTTTCCATAGAGGGAAAAATCGATAATTTTAAAGTAGTATCGTTTGGTTTGTCGGCAGAAAGGGAAATAAGAATAAATAAGAAACAGACAAGTGTAGGGACTGAAGAAGAAGTAATATTTAAGAGTCAGGATAATAGGGATGATAAGTTTATTTTATGTGAGATAATAGGGAGGATAAGTATAGATATAAAAGGGGGAGAAATAGGGATGAAGAGTATTAGGTTGGTGAGAAGAAAGACTTGGAGTGTCAAGAAGAGAGTTAGATTTAAATAACTTGATGAACAAAGGATAGAGATAGGTGAATTTCAGTATAGATATAGAAAATAAAGCTAGGTATAGGATAAATATGGGAGATAATTAGAAATAGGTTTAGGATGAGAATAAAGAGTAAATGTAGGAAGAAAATAAGATAGGTTAAGTATAGATATTTCATATAAGATTAGTGGAGAGTTAGGAATAGAATAAGAGTAGGATAGGTATATAGGATTAGGTAGGATGAAGTAAAGTATAGTGAAGATTAGTTAAAAGTTAGGGATAGGATAGGTATATAGGATGTATATAGGATTAGATGGATAAGTAGGATGAAGTTAGGGATAATTTCAGTTTATAAAATTAAGTGAGAGTTAGGAATAGGATAGGGATATAGGATAGGTGTAAATATTTTTTTTGGATTGGAGATAAAGTAGGTAAGTTAGATAGATAAGGGTAGAGAGAGATAGGCAATTTTTTGTAATTTTTTGTCTAAATGCTTTATATTTGCATTCAAATAAGTGGGATTATTTGTATTCAAATAGGGGGAAAATACTCATATTTAGACCAGGGTAGAAAATTAAATAATCACATCAAATAATTTTAATCACCGTGTATAATGAATATTATTAGATAATACGCGTTATTAAAACCGTGAAGTATAAAAATTTATTAGTTTCAGTAAAAATAAGAGATTTAAATCATGTACAAGACGCTTTATATCAAAAGAAACAGTATTAACAAGCTCTACGTGTAATGTAATTATTCCGAGGAAGGAAACAAATGGAAATTACGTGCAAAATTTATATTAATTAACCCTATTTTAAGTAACCGGTATTAAACAAAACGTACAGATAATAATTAATATTTAGTTAGGATTCACTAAAATTTAAAGGGTATTAATTTTAATTGAAGTTAATTGAACCGTTAGTAACATATAATATCTATAAAAACTTGTAAAAACCCAATAAAATAAAGCTCTGAAAATTAATATTATGTTTGAACACCTGCCTAGTTTAAAAAACTCATTCCGCGTAAATTTTGCAGATAATTAATGGTTACAAAGAATCTTGGAGAAACCGGGGCTTAATATTCACGAGAAGGTGCGAAACGGGGTTATTTAACCCAGATAGTCCACATGGACTGAAATAATCGATAGTAAGGAATATCAATTTGCACCACTAAGAACAGGTTAGAGAAGGAAAGATAATGTGCGTAAGACAAAGACACGAATAATTAAAGGCGTGATATGAGCAACGTCACGAGGGTCACGATTGGTTGAAAATAAGATGCACATATGAGAGGTAGAAACAACAATTTCTGTATAAAATTTAATTAGTTATTCTCGGACATGTTTGCGTGCCGTGTGAGAATTTCTGAAATGTAACTGGGGTGAGTACAAAATTCGTAAAAACCGACGCACAGGCTACGGAATGGGAACCGAGAATGCGAAATTCTTTAGAATTGCCCGTTTTGAGGACTCGACCGACAGACAGGCTAACTGCTATATATACCCAGGTGAATATAAACAAGCCCTCTTAGATCTTCGACTTGATTGAACGCGTTAAATAGTGCTTTTTAGTTTTCCGGTTTTAATATTAAATAATTTAAACAGTTTGCTCGAATATTATATGATTTATAACAGCTTGTTCTTTACGTGCTACAATGAATGTACTTTAGTGCACTTAGAAAAGAAGATACAAGGTAATAAAGTTTAGTATCACTGTACCAATTGGTAAAATTTACTATGACAAATAAATACACAAAAGTAGGCAGTTTTGGCGTATCTTGGTGAAAGAAGTATGAATTTCTTTGTTATTTTTCGGGGGTATTAATACTTAAATGGTGCATAAACGTGTCTGGATCCACGAAACAAGGGTCAGTTATACACAGAGGAGTTTCGGAAAAGCCCTGAAACAACTTTAAATAAATGGTGATGGAGAAAATTTTTAAAGCGTTGAGAATCAGAAGCCGTAAATATAACCCAGTTGGAATGGTGTGATTAACAAAAGGGACGATGTACATTGAAGCTACGAGTGCAAGTAACCTTCAGGTAAATTATACTATTTTGTTTGAACTTTGAGATTTTGTGTGTGTTGAATAACTTTCTAATTTGTTTATTTAAAATGGACAGTAGTGAAATTGTACTAACAATAATATTTTAATTTTAAGGTGAAATTTGCTTGTTTAAGTAGAAAGGGTATTTAGTATTGATGTTCTGGATTAAGATAAAAATATGGGTATGTCTTTGAGCTCAATTAGACGAACCTGGTTAATTAACGTAAAGGGGTGGTAGATGCTCCTTTGTACTCTGCATATATTGTTATAGTAATTAGTAGGCATCCTACAAGGACTTTAATTCTGGATGCACATTAAAATGATAATAAATTTAATTTTGAAATTTTCCGATATTAAAATTTATGCTGAATATTAATTTTGAAATTTTAATGTATTGTGAATATTGATGTAAATAGAGTTGACGTTGATGTTTGTGGTAGGAATGTGTTTGTTTTTTATGTATGAGGATGAAAGCTATCTAGAGGAGCAGCCGAGGCGATTAACAGAAGAAAGTCAATGGACCAACACAGTTAAAGTAATGAATAGCTTTTCGTAGGATTCACAGCATTCTGGACATCCAATTCGTAGGGGCTCGATTCGAAAAGCGGAGTACCCGGATTTTGGTGGTATCACAGCAAATATGACGCCCAATCTGTGGGGCTAGAATGTTTTTTTTAAGGGCCAGTTCTCGCATTCAAAGGAGCATTACACAGCAATATATATATATATATATATATATATATATAAGACAGGTTATTTCCAGTCCGCAATAACAAATTGTGTAAAACAATATATAAAATAAGATGTATCTGTAAACAAACTCTATGAAAATAATAGTCTATTGACGAATACAAATCGGGCTGGTAGTTATATAGCCATTAACAAAACATTAGCTTATTATTTCATAGGGGAGGAAACATCCACTGACCGACGGTTTCGGCTTTATTAAGCCTCCTCAGAGTTAAATAGTCTCCAAGAACCCTATGAAGTAATCGAAGCTATTATACTGGTATAATTTCGAAACAATCTCTGTACTATGGCAAAAGTAAATAAAACCGCCATCAGGTGATAAACATCAACACTACTAAGCGTGGAAGTACAAAAATTGAATCGAAACTACATAGTAAATCCTATAGATGGCTATACAAGTACGTGTGGCCATTTGAGATTTGCGGAATGTTACAGCAAAATTTAATAAAGCCGAAACCGTCGGTCAGTGGATGTTTCCTCCCCTATGAAGTAATAAGCTAATGTTTTGTTAATGGCTATATAACTACCAGCCCGATTTGTATTCGTCAATAGACTCTATTATTTTCATAGAGTTTGTTTACAGATACATCTTATTTTATATATTGTTTTACACAATTTCTTATTGCGGACTGCAAATAACCTGTCTTTTATTATTTGATTTGCCTTGGGGCATGAACCCGGGTGTCGCCGCGAGAAGGTTTGTTACGTTTGCAAATAAATTTTGCTGCAGGTTATCTTTAAATTAAACATCCTTTTCTACCTAAATAAGTTTTCATCTACATCTAAAGTCCCATAAAATTTTCAGTTCATTAAATTCATAAAGTATAAACACTCTAAAGCACAAAAAGTTTAAAAAAACACAGCCAATAACCCCCACAAAATGTTTTTATAAAATTTTTTACTTGGTAATTATTCTCCGGTAGGTTTCCACAAACCAGCCTTTGAAGAAAATGCCGTCTAGTATGGCTCTAGTCTATGGAACTGTTCCCAGGTTGAATCACCATTCCTCTCTACATGCTGCTATCCCAAAATTTCTCTTCATTTACAATAAACCAATGCATCCAACTTCCAAAATTTTCACAACATATTTCCATTTATAAAAAAATAATCAATGATTGCTACATTCACCATTAAATTCCAATTTTCAACAATTTTTGTACATTCCAACACCCAAAGTAGTTGTTTGTACTTACATACTTCGTATACGCTTCGCTCAGAATTCTTCATTCATTTTCAGATTTAAATAAGTTGACTTATCATCACGCCACACCAACTTGTGTGTAATTACCATTTATTCTATAAAAACCACTTAATACATCCGCTATTAGTAACCTCGTATGCAAGCGAAGAACGTAAGAATAAGAGAACGTCACCCTCCACTAAGGTGGCTATATAGGGCCCTGTTTCCCAAGTTTTGCACGTATAACTACAACGGACAACAATATTTCTAAGTAAAACGCCAATTGTCTACTTACTTCCTAAAATTACCGGCCTAACCGTAGTCAATTTTGACGTAAACCTCTAACGGCTCTCAGTTTTCTTTGAAACACGATGTGTAAACAACTCAAACTACTTGGAACACCTTCGAAAATTTCCAACCGTCCGAACTTTTCAGCGAAATCTAGCCTCAACGAATTTTAATTCTCACTACATTCACGCCCTCCAAACTAAACAAAATATATTCCTTCTCCCTTTCTCCTATATATTACCTTTTCTCATTTGTGCTCCCTTCTTACAAATCCCCCGTTGTATATCTGCCCTACCTAACTTTCAAATTGTTGCGCGTATACTGTAATGCCCAATTACATCGCTCTATTTTTCTCCCTGTATTCAATCTATACAAACATCTTCCGTCTTACTCTATCTACAGGCTATAGAACTGTCTTTATTTACGTGCTTATCACGAAGTCTAACTGATATTTATTTTTGCATCCTTGTCTTTCATATTTTTTATTAAAATCCGTCTTCATCATTCTTAGAAGTTATTGATTTTCTTATTCTAACCAATACAAGCTTGTGTTTAACACGTTATGTTGAAACGTTTCAAGTTTGTCCCTAAAAATATCGATCCTATGCTTAACGAATATTTTCACCTTGTTACTTTTAAACCTTAGTTTCCTACTCTATACATATTATGCTATTTCTAACTAAAATAAATGAATGCAAAGCTGTAACTACAATTAAATTACCTTAAATTCTTACCTTAAGTTGAATATTCGCTATCTTATTTGTCTAAAATACCTGATTAAATTTCTCGTAGATTTTGACCACACCCTAGCTTGACCTATGACCTTATGTATCTACAATTGACCTACAAATTACACGATATTATATATATATATATATATATGTATATATATATATATATATATATATATATAATATAATAATATATACTTATTTTTTAATTAGGAATCGCAACCATCAACTTCAAGTTTGGGATCAGAATCAGAACAATGTGCGTTTGCATTAAAAAAGCAACGGAGAAAAACTATTGGTGCCCAGAAAACAGAGTTCAAGATGATAACAAGAATATAAATGTAGACACAAAAACAAACCTAACAGTGCACAAAAAACCTTCAACTTCCACACACACATAAAAAACATATCAAACACCAAATTCACTTATGAAGAAGAAGAACCATTACAACTAGGACTTAAACACAACATTAAGCAACCTCTAACTTTAAATAATCTTAAACGCTTTTCCACCGAAATCGATATCATTCTCGAACAACTAGATATCAACCATAAAACAAAATGCTCTACGCAATGAAATAGGCTGCACGCTATTTCAAGAGGACCAAAACTAAACAAAAAACACAAAAATCAAGAAAGAACAAACACTAATCAAAAAAATCCGTCACAAAATCTCAGAGAACAACCTTATAATATCCAAAGCTGACAAAGGCAATTACCTACTAATTATGAAAAAAGAAAACTACCTTCACAAAGTCAAAACCTTTTTAACAGATAATTCTTTCAAAAAACTAAACAAAAACCCTCTCATCGCATTCCACAACAAACTTAAAACCATAATAAACTTGAAAAAGTCTTTCCTTGTTAAGCACAACGCACCAAAAACAATAATTCCAAGCAATCCACAAATACCAAAATTATACGAATTACCAAAAATCCACAAAAATTCCATCCCAATAAGACCAGTAGTATCATACATTAACTCATCCATATTAATACTAATAATATTCCTCCTAAAGCTATTTTACACACTGACAAGCTACACTCCTCAACACACCATTAAAAACTCAAACCAACTCCTAAAGAAACTAAAAGAAGCAAAACAAACAACCATATGTTCTTCTTAGATATTACTAACTTATAGAGCAACGGTGACCGTCACGAAACTATCCCTTTAATTACAAAAATCCTAAAACAAATCAACGTAAATGACACGGATACGAACAATTACATTACATTACTTACAATTTGCCTATCACAAGACTTTTTTCTATTCAATGAAAATTATTATTCACAACCTGACAATTTAGCAATGGGTAACAACCTATCCTCTTTACTCGTTGACACCTACATTGACAACCTAGACACAAAAACGATAATACCAAACCACAAAAACATTTACAATTGGTTTAAATACGTGGACGACTGTTTAATCTTCCTCAACGGTAACCAGAACACAGCTAACACACTTCTAACATAACTAAACAGTTTAAACCCTGGAATCCAATTGACAATAGAACACGAAAAAACAATTCTATCAATTACCTTGACCTAAAAATTACTAAAACTACCAACAATTTCATCTTCGACATATACAGAAAACCCACACAAACAGCCCATATATGCCACTATATCCAACACAAAATGGCTGTATATTACAGCTTTGTCAATAGATTAATTAACATACCAATGGACAATAGAAACGTTTTCGAAGAGAAAAAACTTCTAGAGTCCATAGCCCTAAAGAACGGATATAATCCCAACATCACTCATTCTATTTTTGAAAAAAAACCACAATAAAAAAACTAAAAGAAGAAGCCTACCTTAATATTAATAAAGAAACCAACAAAAAATTAATGTACATACCTTTCATAAACAATAACCTTAACAAAAACATACAGAAACGTTTTAAAAAATTTATCCTCGACATAAAACTAACCTACCGCTTACACAGAAACCTCAACCTCTATCTTAACAACACTAAAGACACTACACCAGACCTATTAAAAAGCGATATCTACAAATTATGCTGCTCTGAATGTAATACATTACATATAGGCAGAAAGACTAGAAACTTTGACACCAGAATTAAAGAACACGTTAACAGACCTATCCAATCAACATTTGGCCACCACTTACTCGAACAAAACCACAAATTCAATAAAAACAAAGATGTTAAAATTTTACACCACATCACCTCAAACAACCTTACAAGACTGGACCTACTGGAAGAATTGGAAATAAATAAATGTATATTAAACAATTTAAAATTATGTAACACCCAAAACCAAAACTTAAAAAACCATTACCCTTTGTTCAAACGAATTTTAGTTCCTAGCCTCTATATGCTTACGACTTCTATGATACCCATGACATCGACAATGTCAAAACTGTTTAACTACTTGTCAACTACAGAAGGTAAATTTTTATTTAGAATTCTTTATATTTAATTAATAGTTTCTAGCCACTTAAACACTGAAGATGCTTTAAAATAAAATATCGAAAGCGCTCTGTATATAGTACATATTATTTTTGTACGATTACGCACACCACAATCCCGTCTTCATAAATGTAGACAACTCTATAAACGAAAATGATTCACTCGAAAGCGTTGAATTAGTTGCAAATACGAGTCCTGAAGAATATGGTACTTTACCAACAACTGAAACATTAAATGAAGTTGTGCTTCTATCAAACATTGCTAATCTAAAGGAAAATTCCGACAATATCTTGTATATGGAATGTGTTGAACAACTGAAGGCCTTTGTCAAACAAATTCATGCATGTAGAATACCCCTTGAGAAAATTAAAAACGCTGATGCAACGTATTCTATTTCATTTCTAACAGAAACAATTGGTATTAAAAACTCTAGCACAACTATTCGTATAAATTGTGAAAAAGCACTAGAGGAAATTATGAATAGAAATGAAAGGCGTTCTTGTTTAGAAAGCGGACTACTTTGTAGATCATGACCCAGGTATATACAAAAATTCTTTGTCAGAATATTTAGTAAAACTTGGTCCATGTCTGCCAAAACTAAGTACGTTTCCAGTACATGAAAGTATTCCTAAGGAAAAATAATGTAAATTTTCTGTGAAATGGTACGACACCAATCACCATTTAGAGTTGTTACGGTATTCTGCGTAAACACGAAAGAAAACAGTAAAAGTCAGTAAAGAAATCGTTTACGCCGAATACCGTAACAAAACAAGGACAGAATGGTAGGACTGAATTAGAATTCGGGCTAGCTGAAAAATTTCGTAGAGTGGCGTGGGTGAAATAAAAAAAAGCACACTGAAAACCTCAATAAACTATATTGTCAATATACAATCTCGAAAGGCTATTTACAAAACAACAAAAAAACCAATAATTTGCGTAATCGTTTGTTACAGCGTGATGGTAAACAAAAGCGTCATAACATAAAAGTGTAAAATTGGTAAGCAAATAAAACATTTTAGAATCTAGATACTTACTTAATGGTTTACCTTAAATATATACAAAAAAAAATTAAGTATAAACTTTACAGTAATTCTAGGGAAAGAAATATACATAAGGAAGCACAGAAGAGAACAAAGAACTAAAAACAGAAGAAATTTGGTACTTATTAGTAGTAGGATGACAATTCGGACAAATGCGTCGAATAATTTCCTAATGTTCGCAACCATAGCAATGAAGTACTTGAGAACGAGTACAACGTCTCGACACATGACCAGGTTGATCGCAATGGCAGCATGTGACCTGACGAGTAGAAGTAAGCATAGGAATTGGAACAGTAGAAATTACAGAAGAAGTATTTGATCTACCCGTAGGCGTAAAAGGAATCTTAACAGTTCGATCATGTAAAGTAAAAGTACTTTTCTCAATAGTAGCGGACTTCTAAGCAAAATTTGGTTCTACATATGCGTGTTTAATTTTGCATAAAAGTATTTCGTCATAGTTAGCGGGTTGAAATTCTTCGCGTAGCAACTGAACAACATCGGACCACTTGGCTATGGAATTTTTATAAGCCCTATATAAGATTAGAGCCTTGTCGAATAGCAAATCGGACGCGCAACACATATTTGAGAAATAGAAACATTGAGCGCTAGACATAATTTGTCAACGCGTAACAAGAATACGTTTAAAGGCATCTGGCCATAGCCGGAAAATTTTAAATCTCAGTTACATACTAGCTGACCATAACTTGAAATAGAATTAGAAATAGGGGTAGGCATTGCAACAGGTAATACGTTCAAAGGTTCTGTAGCAGGAGGAACAGTATAAGCAATGGGTACAGACAGACTTGTAAAATGATTGAACTGATCATGTAATTTGTCAAAATTATTGCGTAACTCTATAATAGTTACCAATAACTGTCGCTGTTTGTACTTTTTCGCGTCAGATGCAACATTCATTTGGTTAATTCTACTTTCCAGATGTATAGTGAGTGAAATGATTCGTGTACCGTTGGCTGTAGAAAAATTTCCATCAAAAGTTTCGCATTTAGCGTTCAACTTAGCTAAACCTTCAGTCACTGCGTCGTAATCTATTTGAAAATTAAGTTCAGATATAATTTGGTCTGTACTTCTAAAAGATTTTGATTTTAATATTTTCCTTAGAGTTTTTTTAAATTCGATTACAGATAACTCAGTATCGAACCCACGGAAGCTAACCTCATACTTGAGTTCGGGCTCGTGTAAGCGATCAACCTTTAATTTCCAAAAAGTACAAGCCATTTTTTTAGAAATATTTACTAGAAACAAAAGTAGACTATAATATACACGCGGTATTCTAAACGGGGTAGTATAAAAACGTTCTCACAACAAACTATCCAAAAATACCAGTTAATAGAAGGCTGTATTAAGAATAGAAATACGGCGCCAGTGTTTTAAAAAAAAACGAATCGCCAGCGAAAACACAATTTTGGTAACTCGGTATAAAGTAGTAAAGTAGTAAATCACCAAGTATCGGACAAGGAACAATAAAACAAACGCAAAAGAAATTTTATCTGGATAAAACGGTATATATTACATTTATATTGCCTCCGGTATTATTAAGTTGATTGCTAGATGCTTTACATTGATTATTATTAAAATTGTTGTGTTAGGAATTCGAACGCAGTAAGGTTAATTCTTATCTTATGTTCACCCTATAAATAAAACGCTATAGTAATTTCAGTAGTAACATAATCTCTTCAAGGAAGATATGTTAACTTTTATCGCACTATAAATTAACATGCAAGCATTCGTGATTATTAATAAATGTCGAATAAGCAAAGGATAATCACTCAGAGCTTTTTAGAAGTTTAAAGCTTATTGGCAACCAGTGATTAATTTCAGAAGGAAAAGAATACAAACTTTCCATTATTTACACCTTCAAATAACATTATGTATAAGTCGGATTACGTGAGGTATCATCGTTAAAGTATTGAGTTGGAGTCGATGCATTAAACAAATGCAGTGCAGTGCAGTGCGGATCAAACTGGTGTTTTTTTTTTAGTTGTGCGCGTTTTAAATTTCAGTAATGAAAAAAATAATTGTGGCCAAGAACGTACCTCATCTGTGTAGGAGGAATAAAAAGATAATACAGTAAGTGTTTGTATATTTAGTTACAAATTCCTTGTTTATATCTCGCATATGTATCAAGGACATTTATTTTACATTATCTTTGAAGGATAACCAGCATCTATTTGACTTTATGTTATTTTAATTACATAAACCCCGAGTAATTCAGGTGTATGTAGAAAAATTCAAGACGAAGCGTTGAGTAGAAATAGAGGTTTCCAAAAAGCTGGGACGAATTTTTAAGTAAACGAACGGTTTCAGAAATATAGCAAATTTTTAGTGAAAAAGTATGGTTTTGAAATCGAGCCACACGTTAAGTATGCCAAATATATGTTACGCTATTTTGCGCAAACACGAAAGAAAACAGTAAAAGTCAGTAAGGAAATCGTTTACGCCGAGTACCGCAACAAAACAGGAACAGAACACATTGGAAACCTCAGGAAACTATATTGTCAACATACAATCTTAAAAGGCTATTTATAAAACAATAAAAAACCAATAATTTGCGTAATCGTTTGTTACATCTTGATGGTAAACAAAGCGTCATAACATAAAAATATAAAATTGGTAAGCAAATATAACATCTTAAAATCTAGATACTTACTTAACATTTCACCTTAAATATATACAAAAGAAAATTAAACATAAACTTTACAGTAATTCTACTAAAAGAAATATATATAATTCATACATTTTGCATTGTGAAGTGCACCTCCTCAAGAAATAGTGTAACATTAAACTTATACACCCTTACTTAAATTAATTAAGTGTTAACTACTTTTAAATTGAAGAGCAAGTTCTTTGCGTTAATATCAATGCAAAAAGACAAAGAAACACTAAAACGGGCTTTAACACAAAGTTTGATTGACTAATTTTTAACTTGAAGAATAATTAAATAGTCGATCGTGCATTGTAAACGTGAGTCTTGTAATGTGGTGTTGGCAATTTATTGGATAATCATGAGTAATAACATTATGAACAGCAAGTGAAATGTCTATTCTTAACAGCAGCATCAAAAAATAACTATAACAGAAAACTTTTCTTAGAGCTATTGGTTTCTTGCTGGTCTCATAGATGGGAAAATGCGGCTGCGTTTCTTTATAGGCTGGATGCTAAAACCACCAATATAACTCATATTAGCACAGAAAGCATTGTAAGAGCGTGACTTTACAACATGTCTTTTCGGTAAGAAAATGTTGTATTCAATGGGTCCCTTTCAAATTTTGGTCTCTATTTTATAAGAACAGAACCATGTATGGGGGTAGATATTTGGCTTTCAAAAATATCGCCGAAGGATTAAGTGTTCAGAATTCTCAGATGACAGCTGCAGAAATACAAACTCTAACAGCTTGCCAACAAGGAGTTAACGCAATAACAAAAGATTTTTAAGCAAAGAAATCTTATGACTTTGAAACATCTTCACAGTTGCAGGATAACAGATAGCGAGCCCATTGCAAGTGTTCATTTATTAGGCAGATGGTTAAGTGGTCTTATGTTTTAGAAAAAAGCTGTGCAATTATGTGCAACTGTAATTAAAATGTAGTCACAGCAGGTGGTAGAATTTATTTGTAGCAACTTTGTAATGTGGAGCTTTTATAAGGTAATATAAGGTAATTATTTGAGAAATTTTATAAATTAGCACTAATTTCAAATGGTAGGAAATCGAGCTTTTATTCCGGATGAGAAAGTTGCTACACGAACGAGCGAAACGAGCGAGTGTAGTAATCATCCGAGAGGAAATAGTAGCCTTTACTATAGCGAGTTGTATACTATACTTTATCCACAACTAAGTATCAGTAAAAAAGCGGAATTTATATAACCTTACTTTTCAAATTATCGAAATTCTACAATTAATTAGCGAAAACCAACACGGCTAGTTTTTTGTGTTATTGTATTGACACATAGTATTTGGTGCTTGGCATTTGACGTTTGTTTTAAATTTCAAAGGTATTGGGATTTAATAATATTATTTTCCAGTTGATTTATAAGAGGAAATAAAGAGCCATTATTCCCTCCGCTCTTCATTATTCACCAGCGTGATTAATATATGGCATTATACTGCAAAAGCCACAAGTGCAATACATATGTTAAATGTTAGTTGTATATAAACTGTCGCTAATTATATAATAATCGTCTCTGCCTGTGTGATTTATTACGTAATCGATAGCCATACGAGAGGCTATCGATTACGTAATAAATCACACAGGCAGAGACGATTATTATATAATCAGCGACAGTAAATCAGCGCTGACGGCATTAACTAACATGAACACCTCGACAGACCTCCAGGCGGACGTCTGGAAAATAGCGCATACAGCGCTCGAGTTTCGACGTTTAAAGTTCTGTTGGGTTAGGTCGCACGATGGTAACCTAGGAAATGATAGGGCTGACGAATTAGCTAAAGAGGCCGCGACGGGCGACTTTCGGATATCACATTCGTCGATACCGAGGTCTTTAATTAAAAGAAAGCTGCGCGAAAAATGAAATTGACAATGGGAAGAGAGGTGGAACAACGCTGCCACGGGCAGGTTGACCAACAAATTCATACCGAGCATAGAAGCTAGAGGTAGGATCAAGGTTAAGATCGATCACAAAATGGTGCAGTTGATAACAGGGCACGGTGCCCTGAAGGCGTATTTACAAAGGTTCGGTTTAACCAACAGCGACCGCTGCGAATGCGGTGAGGGCGCGGAAAGCGCAGTGCACGTGCTCTTCGACTGCCCGCTTGAGGCGGGAAATCGAGGGTTGGCTGACAGCAAACTAGCTATCCTAGGTCTGGCATGGCCAAAGAGCCTAGAGGAAGTCGGGGAAGTGGTTAACCAGAAGGCGTTCTGGACAGCCTCAAAAGAATTCGCGGGAAGGGTCGCGAGATTAGACAGTGACAACCACGTGTAAATTCGGTGGGGTTGGTGGGAGAATTAAAAAATTTTAGATTGATTTGGCGTGAGTAAGGATACGAGCATTGAAATAACCAAAACCTGATTTAAAAAAAAAAGAAAAAAAAATTTAAAAAAAGAATTAAAAAAATTAACATGATAATTATATCCAAATGTCCAATATGCACGAAAAACCCCCACACCACTAATACAATTACTGTCTAACTTCATAATTATGCGCGGAAAATCGGGAAATCGGGAATAAATAATAACAAATAAACAATAACAAATAAATCAGAAACCCTAATTAAATTAAATCAATAAAATAAACAAAGAATAAAATAGAGTGAAACCGCCCCCCCCCCGACTTAAAAGTGAAGTGATAGTGACCCCCCTCCCCCCCGAACATTTAGTGCATACCCACCAGGACTTTAACAATGCATATCCAACTCCCCCATAAAAGTAGAAAACCAATAGATATAGGTAGACGACCAGATCTTCGGATGCTGGAGAAATTTATATTGAACGTAAGAATAAAATTGTGGCGGCTGTACTCGCACGAGCATTGATTTGTGATTTTAAACAGATTTTGAAATAATCTAACAAGCGCGTTTTTTGTGTAATGGCGCTAGTCGATATTCTGCTCAAGCGAGTGCACCTGATAATGTATTTGCTTTTGCTGATTAATGCACTGTTACATGCTTTTGCTTATTCAGAAATTTATTTATATATTAATTATATGTTTATTTTTATTTATTTTTACACTAATATTTTTTTGCCTGCATTGTATTGTTTTGTGGCTTGATTCGTTTGACGTTCTGTCGCCAATTTTTAGTCGCAGTATATATAGAAAAAAAGATTGTATATATAATATGTCAGTTAGGGAATGATAAGGAACGTTAGGGACAAATTTAGGATAAAATAATTAGATCAGGGAGGACGAATTTTTAAATTTATAGGGTAGGCAAAATAGCTGGATTCACTATTAATGCTTTTGGCAATGCCTTAGAAATTTGAATCCATTTTAAATTAGCTAGCTAGATTTGGATAGTTTTAAGTCGACCCTTCAGGTCGCACAGGTAAGCAGAGCTGGCGACTGCTATCCGGTATTACGGATCCCTTCCCCTCTCATTTTTGCTTGTGTCTTGTTGATCGGGCACACTCCAAAGTCAACGCTAGGAATACCATTATTTAAACCCTGTTTTTAGTTTTTGTTTCAGTTTGTTACATTTTTATTTAGATTCTTATTTAGGGTGGATTAATTATGAAGTTAGAATTAATAAGAAGCACGTTTATTTTTGCGTTTAAACCCAATGTAGTACCAACGGGTGGAGCATTGGGGACGTGGCCGCAAGTATAGCGGCCCTAATTCAAATTATAATGTAGATAAACGCTTTTACAGAATGCTATTATTTATTTGTCATTTAATGCTCTATTGTTTGTTTCATAAGTAACTCGACTATCGCCATTGCAAATAATACTCAAGGCGAGGGCTATTTCAGTACTACAGGTAAGCGCAAGTTACATATCCCCGAAATTAAAATATATGTATATTTAAATGCCATTATTATGTATTAAGAAATAGATTGTTACATTGTATAATTGAAGGACACATTATAAAAGGTTAATGAAAGTTCATAATCAGACTTAAGAAAAGAAGCAACTACTTTGCATTCCAGACGTAGCATGATACTTCAGGTGCAGGTCATAATAGATTATACGAATGCAATTGTTAGAATTAACATTACTAAGAAGTTATACAATATATTTTAACAAGAAGTAGCAGACATGAGATCTGCACATCCCATAAGACGATGCAAAGGCAGGGATAGTATAAATACCCTTAGGAGCCCATGATGGACAGTCAGTCTCAAACTTCATAACATTAACATTATTGGTTATTCAGCTAATCATTAGTAATTAGTAATTTTGAATGTTTGTTAATTAAAACGTTAATGAACATAACGTCCAAGTTATCAAATCAATAATGTAATTACTGTATAAATAAAATACACGTGATAAGGTTGTTTTCCGAAAATAAAAACTTTTCTAAAAGAAGCTCCCAAAGGCTCAAAAGCTATCTGGCGCAGTCGATTGTAGGATGCTAGAAGGGCACTAGCGAATCAAAACATGAGGAACTGGTGCTCGTAAATTTTAATTCTTTGACTGGAACAAAAAACCAATTGGACGAAGCACAAAATTCGACCAAGTCCAATAAAAGAAGGAACGCTAATGGAACTGACAATCAAGCTATCGTAAGTACCAAAAGTTCATTTCCCTAACTATTTTCAATTGCATATTGATATTAGTTAGTAAGAAACAAAAGAATTTTATATACGCATTTTTATGTACAATTTTATTATCACAATTTTATTATTATTACCGAAAGAATTTATTCAGCAAAAGTATGAGCTTTATTGTATAACTATATAACACAGTTCTTTGTACCATTTTATTACAGCAATTATTAATAAAATAATTTATTTAGAAAATCTGAAACTTAATGATATTCCAAAGGTTTATAATTAAACACATATTTATGTACTTTATTATTGCAACAATTTAATGAAACAATTATTTAGCAGAAGTCTGAAACCGATGTAATTATGACCAAGGTTATTATAATTACATACTATATATGTAACCTTAAGTGATTCTTTATATAACTTTAGTACAAACTCGACTGAAGTAACTGAGAATAAATAATTTATAAAATAAATACTGAAAACATGAAACTGTACTTAGACTCAATTCCAATGTACGACGGTAACTAAGCTGTATTAGAAATTTTTATTACTGTTTGCGAAACATTTTTAAAGTCATTTTACAAACAAGGTGACGTTAAACCCGATGCCTGGCTTTTACGTTTAGTTTTAAGTAAATTAACCAGAAGAGCTTTGATCCTTATTGCAAGTCGCGATGACCTCACGGAATGGGACGATTTCAAACGGGTATTAATAGCATATTTCGGCGATCAAAGAAATATCAAATCTCTTATCAGGGACCTAATAAATTTACGAATGGAAGCTAACCAATCACTATATCAATTCCGTATGAGTTGTCATGCCGTACGAAGTTTAATTCTAACTATGCTAAAACTCGAGGAACCCGACCAAAGCATACGTTTAGAAAGACAAAGATGTACAACAAAATGGCGTTAGACACTTACATCAACGCGTTACCCGAACGATTATCAGACAAAATAAGATTTCAACATTTCCAAAATTTAGAAGGAACGGGAACATGATTGTGGAAGAAAAAAACGTCATGTACTACAGAAACAGAATCTATAATCCTAATGCAAATAAAAACTACTCACGGAGGAAAAGATACAATCTAAATTTAAACCAATTAACGAACCAATGAGTCATTCGCGAATTAACAATACAAACTTTAATAACACAAACTTAAACAATCAACCTCGACAATTTCCAAGACCAACATTTAATTCAACTTTTACAAAACTCACATTTACACCAAAATTCAATCAAAACGCAAATCGAACATTCGGCGCAAATTCTAATAGAAATGCACCCATGGCGAGTAACAACAACAACCTCAATAATTATTATAAACTCACCCCTATGGACACTTCATCTGGTAACACCAGACAAAACACAAAAATATCGCAAATCAGACCAGACTATAACCAAAAACGAAACTTCACTTCCGAGGAACTATTCCATCAAGAGGTAGAAGATTTTAACAATCAAGATACAGATAGTTATGCGAATCCAAGTAGAAACGATGAAACAAATCATTCGGAAAGCTATGAACGTAAGAACCCTTATGAAAACTACGAAAAGGACGACGAAGAACATGCGTGCTCAAATTTTCAATTGGACAAATTCAAATACGACCAAACATAATAAATTTAAATAACATTAATCAACAAAACTTACCCTACATAGAAGTCCCTCATGTGGAACTTAAATTATTAATCGTCACAGGATCTTCAAAAACTTTAATTAGTCCTAAAACCGCACAGAAACATTATTTAGATTTTGTAGAAAGAGAACCTTTTAAAATCAAAAAAGCACAAAACGGTATTATATGAATTTATTGCAAAGATACCTTTACCAAAAACTTTTAACGTAAGAATGAAACATAAATTTTGCATCTTCGAATTTAACGACAAATACGGCGAATTATTAGGCATGGATCTTTTAAGAAAATTAGTAGCAAATATTGATATAAAATACTGATTATTACGAACAAAACACGGACAAATTTTAATTAAATTCCAAAACAGTAACATTCAAACCGATCAAAAATACACAATCGAACCCAGGACGGAAAAAACAAAAAAAAGTCTTAGTAAATTTAAAAAACGACATAGGTATTATAAATCACATGTCATTTCAACCAAGAGTAGAAACACCCACCGCGTTAGTACGTATAAAGGACAATTACGCCACTACGACAATTTTGAACTCAAACGATTACCCCATGGAAGTATCATAAACAAAACCAATAGAAGTAGAAGTGAATTTTAGAGAAATGGAAATCTACAAAGACTCAGAAAGCAACTCTATCCCTACAGAGCGCGATAAAATGCTAAAAGAAAATTTAATTAACATTCGTTTTAATGAAGATATTAATAACGAAGAGGAGAGAGAAATTAAAGACTTATGTTTCAAATACCGAGATATATTCCATTGTGAAGGAATACCTTTAACTTTCACCAACACAGTCAAACATAATATTGAGGTAACAGATCATAAACCGATTTTCACCAAAGCATATAGACTACCTCATTCAAGTCAAGAAGAAGCAGATAGACAGGTAGCAGATCTATTGAAGCAAGATATCCTTGAACATTCGAATTCACCATTGAGCAGAATACAACTCGACGCAATAGACACAGAGTCGTTGACGGAACAGAGATACGAGAAAACCCAGAAGAAACAGACACCATCCATTCAACACAAAACGAAGAACCAAAAGCTGCAATTAAAATTTTATACGAAACAATAGATACAAAACCAAACCAATAAATAATTACCGAAATTTTAACCAACCCCCGACTCCGTAAAATATACAAATACAGACAATCGGAAAATATATCAAATCCAAATAACGAAAGATGACAACGAGGAGCAAATAATTAAAGTTCTAAATGAGTATACCTCGGAGAAAAAACGTTTTTACTTTTATTTCACCACAGAACATTTGTACAAAAGATTTTCCGAATTAAATATTAGATTATTTAATAATTCAGGACCCGAAATTATCAGATGCACACGAAAATTATTAACTTTAGATGACCCAGACGAGATAAACGATGTAATTCGAAACCAACTTGAAGGTAAAACAAACCATCGTGAATAAACGAAATTTTGAAACAATTCGTAAGGAGATACTATTTTAAAAACATGAAGGAATTAACCACGGATTTTATTAATCAATGTGAATTATGTGACAATGCAAAATACGCCAGATCACCGCCAAAAATACCCTTAATGTTAACTAAAACATAAGACAAACCTTTTCAAAAATTACATGCCGAAACTTTGGTAGTAGAAGCTCAAAACTTTTTATCGATCATAGATGCATTTACCAAAATAGGCCAAGCGATATCCATTACTTCGAAAAATAGTATTAATGTAACCCAAGGATTTTTACAATACTTTACATTTCATGGTACATCTGAATCAATGGAAACAAGTTTAGGAACGAAACCATACAAAATACCCTAGAACTCCATAAAATAAATATTCATTTTATAACAGAAAATCACCTGGAATCAAATGGATTAGTCTAAAGATTACATTTGACACTATCAGAACAAATTAGACTATTAAGATTAACCTATAAGAAAGAACATATCACTAATTTAATGTCATACGCCCTAATTGCTTATAACAATATAATTGATTCTTCAACTAACTGTACACCCCCTCGACTTAACATTAGGACACTCAGATTCCAGCAACCCTTACGATATACACTATAATAAAGAAGTATAGCAACAGTACGCCAAAGACCACAAAGAAAAATTAAAAATTATTATAATACTGTCAAAAATAAATTAGATAACGATAAAAAACGTATCACAAAAACCTGCACTGAAAAGGCCAATATATATAGATTTTCAGTAGGACAAACCGTGTATAAAGTAATTTTAAAAGCAAGAGACACAAAACGGCCCCAAGAAATTTAGATCCGTTTAAAATCAAAAAAGTCTCAGACAGAAAGGTTGGCCTTAGTAGACAACGGAAAAACTATAAAATACATACATTAAAAGAATTTAAGACACCCTATAATTTCAGATGGACAGCCATCACCCTTGCTGTCAACCTCCACTCAGGTAGAACGGATGACAACGACATAATAGTGGAAGATATAAAAAACAACCCCGGTATACTACCAATAAAATTGGGAAGTATACAAAATACAGTAGACTATTGCACTTTCGCACAGAAATTTGATTTAACTGAATTAAAACAAGAATTTTATATAATTAGAGACAATTACGACAAACTGAAACAATCAATGGACACATCCAAATTAGGAAAAGATTATGCAATAGAAATGCTTAATTACAAAAGCATAATGGAAAATATCCTAAAGAACACAAACGACAAATTCAATCGATTAACACCAACAGACCAAACCACAAGACAGAAACGAGGAATTATTAATGGATTATGTAATATTATAAAAGCGATCACAAGCAATTAGACAACAAAGATGTTGAACGGTACGACAACATAATACAGTAATTAATTAATAATCAGAACGACATAAAAACTATTGTTGGAAACCAAATATCTTTAACTCAATCAACCATAATAAAATTTAATGATACACTAAGCAAGTTAGTAAAGAACCAAGACAGTAAACAAACAGAATACTAACTCTTGAAAGTAACATGCAGAACACAATGTTAGGAATGCGAGATTTAATAAGATTTAACACGATATTTATTCAAATGATATCAACCCTCACTGTAATTCAACAATTTTTAGCTACATTAGAAAATGCTGTAACATTTGCTAAATTAAATACTTGACATGCTAGCATTATCGAATCGATGGATTTATTTAATGAATTATTAGGAATCAAATCACTTATAACTCATAGTAAACTACCTTTTGAAGTAACCGAATCTAACATACTTGTATTTGAAAAAATAGCCATAGTAAAAGGTTATGTAAAGAATCATGAAATTACGGTTTTAATAGAAATCCCCATTATAGAAATTAAGAATTACAATTATTATCATTTGTTTGCTTTTCCCATGAAGGTTACTAGCCAATACCAAGTTATTATACCCAAAACCAAGTTCCTTTCCCTAAATGAACTTAGGTATGAATTCACCAATGAAAAATGCAAAGAAGTGGCATCCAGTCAATATTTATGTCAATCAATAACGACATCAGCTATTCCAACAAATAGCCCTTGTGAAGTACAATTATTAAGATTCTCTAATCACTATGAGAATTGTGAGCCAAAACCAGTACAAACTACGGACATGAAAATTCAAAAGGTTACAGATAACAAATAGATTGCTGTATTTCCTCAAGAAGTAATAGTAACCGTCAAGTGCAACCAAGACAAAAACAGTTTAGTCGTAATGGGAAGCAAAGTGATCACCATAAAAGAAGATTACTATTTAAAACTAAAAAGTGAAATTATTCGAGTATATCTAAATCCAACAGTGACGAAGAAATTTGCAAATCTACCCGAACTACAGTTCAAGATTCCTTAAACCGAATACAACGAAATCATCAAGAAACCGATGCAACTAGAATATCTAGACCTAGACGATCTCAACCACGCCGTTAAACTAGTGGACAATTATAAAGAACATTTAAGTGAGTTTAAAGTACCAAAATTACATTACAACAATATCAGTGTTTGGCCGATTTTATTGATCATTGTAATAATTTTATTAACTGTATATTTATTGTATAAAATGTATCTTAGATATAAGAGAAACGCAACCAATGTAAGCAAAGAAACTACAAATGAAATTTTAGGGACAATAAATTTTAAAAATTAAGTACAAGCCTTAATTTTCATCTAAGTCGGAAGGAGTTACATATCCCCCAAATAAATATATAAGTATATTTAAATGCAATTATTATGTATTCAAAAATAGATTTTTACATTGTATAATTGAATGACACATTATAAAAGGTTAATAAAGGTTCATAATCAAACGTGAGAAAGGAAGCAACTACTTTGTATTCCAGACGTAACATGATACTGCAGTTGCAAGTCTCAATAGATTATAAGAAAGCAATAGTTAGAATTAAGATTACTAAGAAGTAATACAATGTATTTTATCAAGAAGTAGCAGGCGTGACCTCTGCATTTCCCACCAGACGACACCAAGGCAGGGATAGCATAAATACTTTGAGGAGCCCATGATGGCCAGTCAGTCTTGAACTTCATAACTTTAACATTGTTGGTTGTTTGGCTACTCATTAGTAATTAGTAATTTTAAATATTTGTTAATTAAAACGTTAATGAACATAACGTCCAAGTTGTCAAACCATTATTGTAATTACTGTATATATAAAACACACTTGATAGGGGTGTTTGTCTGAAATAAAGACTTCTTAAAAGAAGCTTTCAAAGGCCCACACCTATCTCGCAACCACTCAAAATGGATATTCCGCACTGGTTGCTTGACAACTTGCCTAGCAACGAGTGTGGAATAGAAACTGGTATACAATGTATTAGATTTCTTTATCAAAAACACAATTAAAATATGCTCATTGTAAAACAGTCGTAGAAAAATTGTTTTTCGTTATACCTTAAGTTATAACTTAAGTTTTAAAAATATAATTGCACCTAGAGTATTTAGTCTAAAAATATAAATTGGTTTGTTGGGAAATGCTAAGATTGCACACCCCTCTAATAAAACTACCTTTGTGGCGGCCCTGTTTATAATAGCTTCTTCAAGTGACAAGATAGATTTGAAATTTTTAAGTATAATAAATATTACACTTTTATTAAAATTTTTATAAACAAATTACGCTAGTCTTGAGGATAAAAGACTCACATTCAAGAGATCCTGGCTACAACTGGATTGTCCAATAATACTTTGCAAACTTTAACATAGACGCCATAACTTTTTGTCAAAAAATAGTCAAATTAATCTATGCTTAGAAACTTACGTGCAATATATGTATTCAAAATATCGCACTGTAATCTGAAGGTAGACGCATAATTACGTTGATAATTGAACGTATGTTACCACTCTAAGCTGTAAATAGTGTGTACTAAAAATAAGCAGGTTATCAATAAACACAATCGATAATCATAAATAATAGCTTAATAGCACTTCGTAGTTAAATATGTACTTCTATCGCATATTAATGGATTTAAATATTTCTTTAGCGTGAGCATAAACAAACGTGATAGTATTTTGAATTATTTAAAAGAAGACAGTACCGTACCCGTATATCACTCGACTTCTTCGGAATTTGAGTGTGGCTTTGCTGACAGCTAACCAAACACTTGAAACTTACTTCAATACAAAGTTAATTTTAAAAAATTATGAATTATAATTGGGTTTAAGAATATCATTAAAAATTTTCTAACGTACACTTTGTTAATTACAACTGCGGTATTAGTTATTATTCTTCTCACAACACAACATTAATTAAATTGGGAATAAATTTTAAACGATGCATTCAATGGTAATATAGACATTAAGAATATCCTTGATGACTCCTATTGTTAAGACTTGCAAATTTAGTAGACCATTTTTGACTTGAAAATTTTAAATATTTAGAGCGGCTTCGCTTTTGTAACGATCTAGTAATATAGCACTTTAGATATATCTTTTTCCAAATTTTACTAACAAGTTGCCGTTCCGAATGGACCAGCACATTTAAGAAGTTCTAGATTACTAGAACGGGTGGAATGGCTTCCGCATTCCAGTCATATAAAGAGCCAAACTACAGGTCCAACCAAAGTAGTAGGGTCTTTATTGAGGAACCAGACTAAGACAGGTCTTCGAAAGAGGGCAGCGGCTTTTTCTGTACTTAGAGTGGCAGAGACCATAGGGGTCGGTATCGGTATGCCATTCTAAGACACACTCCTGCTATGTGGATGGCAACGGAAAACTACTACATTACTTCCAAAGTACACGAGGAACTCAAATTGTAAATAACCTGATGGCATCCTCTGGGGCAAAAGATTTTGAAGTTAATGTAGTCCTTACATGTAATTTTTCAATGCTCCACCCGAAAGTACTACATTGGCCAGGAAGCGAGTTTTTTTTTACCTGAAATATTTTTAATTTTGCCGAACCCTTGCTGTTTCAAGCAAGGTAGGGATTTTTAACGTGCGTGACAACACTCACACACGGGACCTCCATTATACCTGAGTAGAAGCAAGTAGGAAAGCTACAGAACTTGTAAATTGAATTGGATATGTTAGCACTAGACATAGTAAGGATCAGCGTAGTATGCTGGCCAGAGGCGAGGCATTTGCTATACTATTGCGCAATTGTAATAATATAACGTATAATTATGCGACAAATTACGCGCCATTTTGTATCAAATACTGAACGCGTATAAAGGTTTTGCAATGGTCAAATTTTCATGCACAATGTAAATAAAAACAATTTATTCACTTAAATCGCACCTTGCAGCCAAATCCCAGGGTCCATCACGTTTTGTAGGCCACATCACGCTTGTTGACTCCAAATTTCATTCGTTCAAACTCTATTCATTCGTAGGGGAACGATAAGGAACAACCAGGTATGAGGAACAATTAAGGCAAGGTAGAAAGGAACCTACACACCTGAAAGGAAACGGCACACCACACAGACAGATCTTCGATGCTTCAGGAATCGTGGCTTAATGGCGTCTTTTCACACTACGCGCACTCCGTATCTACTCTGCGCAGACGCGAATGTCCGGGTGGGCGGAAGTCGACGTTTTTAATTTAAAAAGATACGCAGGAACTACCTTATAATTTATACTTAATCTAAATGTGATACATAGTCAATTTTTGGCACGTAACAGATTTTAGGGTAATTCATACAGGATCAGAGGAAGCAAATTTAGGTGCGAAAAAAGACACGACAACGTGTAGAAAACTACTTACAAAAGAACGAAAGAGTACTCCTCGTTAGATTAGAATTTAATCCGGTAAATACAGTAATAATTCTAGTATACATGCCCACCTCTAGCTACAGTGAGGAATAGGTAGAGGCGATCTACAAAGATATCGAAGACATATTAAGATACGTAAAAGGATACGTAAATTTAATAATTACGGGAGATTTTAATGTAGTGGTGGGTGAGGGTAGGGAAGAAGAGGTAGTAGGTTTATTTGGTTTAGGCACGAGAAATGACAGGTGAAATAGGCTGGTAGAATTTTGCGATAAGGAAAATTTAATCTTCAGTTACATTATTTCAACATCATGCTAGAAGACGATACACATGCAAGATGACAGGAGATATAGAAAGATATCGAATAGATTACATTCTTGTTAGACAACGGTTTAGGAATCAAGTAAAAGGCTACATAAGCTACCCAGAAGCAGATATAGACACTGATCACAACGACATAATTATGAAGGCTGCTGTTAAATTTAAAAATTTGAAAAAGGAAACGGAAAAGGGCACTTTGATTTTGAGAAACTAAAAGATAAAGATATCTACAAAGGATTTGTAAAGTAAAATGAATTGCTGAAAGATATCGGGAAAATTTCTGATACTAAGGAAGTAGAAACAGAATGGAATAACATTAAATCCAACTTAGACATGGCGGCCAGAGATATTCTGGGGTATACACAAAAAGAAAATAAGAAACCATGGATAGCAAAGGACACTCTGAATCTAATAGAAGAAAGATGAAAATACAAAAATAGATCAGAAGAAACAGGAAAACAAAAACACAAGGTCATAAAATAGGAAATTATTCGGAAATGCAGGAAAGCTAAAAAATAATGGATTGATGAAAAGTGCAAACAGGTACAAACTAAGATGGAAATAGAAAAAACGGACGAAGCAATATACCAATTAGAATGAATTTTAGGGATATATAACAGTATAGCAAAAATATAAGGGACAGGACACAAAACTTCATTATACCAAATGTACAGAAAGTGAATAATGGCAAGAAATATAGGGAAATTATATGCGGGAGAAGAACTAACAGCATCAGAACAGGTATCAGACAAGGGAAAAGATGACTTGGGATATCGTATTATTTGTAGATAAGTTTGAATGGACATTAAAGGGTCTGAAAAATGGTAAAGCGTCGGGTACAGAGAAGGTGCAAGTAGAAACTCTAAAAGCCGCTGGACAAACACTAACAGAAGGTCTATTACAACTTGTAAGATCTATGTATGAGACAGGCGAAATACCCAAACGCAACATCATAGTCACTATACAAAAAAGAGAGGCTTGGAAATATGTGAACACTTTCGAACAATAAGTTTGACAGCACACGTGTCAAAAATATTAATTAGAATTGTACAAAGACGAATGGAAAAATGAACTGAAGAAATACTAGCAGAAGATCAAGGCGAAACAGGGGAATACGGGAGGTTATTTTAGTTCTGAACAATAGAAAAAGTGGAAAACGTGTATATAGAGTTTCTAAATTTGGAAAAAGCATTTGACAATGGAAAATGGAAAAAAATATTCGAAATACTCAAAAAGATTGGAATGAGTTTTAGGGATAGACGGATAGTACATTGCTTATACAAAGAGCAAACAGCGGTAATAGAATTAGAGCAGGGACGTAGAGAAGTAAATACCAGGAAAGGGGTGAGACAGGGATGTGCCCTATCTCCATTAATTTTTAACTTGTACATCGAAGAGGCAACGAATACTGTCAAATGCAAGAAGACACTTGGAATTAATATGCAGAAACAAAAGATTGATATGCTTAGATTTACAGATGATATAGCGGTATTAGCATCTTGTAAGGAAGAGTTAGAAGCTGCTCTTAATGAAATGCAAACAGTTCTAACAGAGAGATACGGTATGAAAATTAACAAAAATAAAAATAAAGTAGTAAGTAAAAAAGAGGAAAATAAATTATAAACTAGAATACAAATAGATATCGAGAACTTACAAGAGGTTAAGTATTTCCGCTATCTATGAAGCCAAATAGCGCAAGATGGGAAGAGCGCAAAAGATATAAAACAAAGGTTAGCACCAGTTCCAGCTATATGTAACAAGAAAAGCAACTACTGTGTTTAAAGACAACAAACATTGAAACAACGAAAAGATTGCTTAAAACGTATGAGTGGAACACAGCACTGTAAGGCAGTGAAACCTGGACAGAAAGAGAAGCGGACCGGAAAAAAACCTTTGAAATGTGTTACTACAGACGTATTATGAAGATATCATAAACAAACAAAGTTAAGAACAAAAAGGTATTAGAAATGGTAGGGGAAGAAAAAAGTATGTGGGAAACAGTAAAAAATAGGAGAGATAGTATGATAAGCCACATACTAAGGCATAAAAGAGTAGTGCGAAATATATTAGAAGCAGAGATAGGAAAAAGAGCGATAGAGGTAGATCTAGGTTAGACTATTGCACACACATAGTAAAAGGTGTAGGTTGTGGAAATTCAGAGAAATGTGCAGGCTAGCTCAGAATAGAAATCAATGGAGATGCGCGTCCAACCAATTTCAAGACGTAAAACCAATTACGAAAAAAATAATTATGCTTAAACCTGTTGATTGATATCAGCAGCTACATGTGTTGGTTTTGCAATATTCTCAATTAATGTTGATGATACGAAAGGATTTATTGGAAAACTATTAATTCGGCAAATGTGTAAGTGTTGAGGGATCTTTGGTAACCACTAGCTGCTTAACTCCCTTCACATACCCTACATGTGATATTCCAATGCTCCACCCGAAGGTACTACATTGGCCAGGAAGCGAATTTTTTTAGCCTGAAGCATTTTGAATTTTGCCGAACCCTTGCTGTTCCAAACAAGGTAGGGATCTTAAACGTGCGCGACAACACTCACACACGGGACCTACATTTTACCTCTCATCCGATCGAAGACGTATTTTTGTGTAAAATGCTCGCCCAACATTTTTCAAGCGGACCGTGTCGGGATACGAACCCGGAACCTTAGGCGTAGTAGTCACACGCATACCAACTACGCCACGGAGCCGCCTCCCCTTCACATACCTTACATGTGATTTTCCAATGCTCCACCCGAAGGTACTACCTTCGCCGACAAGCGAGTTTTTTTCCTGGAAAATTTGGAATTTTGCCGAACCCTTGCTGTTCTAAGCAAGATAGGGATTTTTAACGTGCGTGTCAACACACACACGGAACCTCCATTTTACCTCTCATTCGAACGAGGGTGAATTTTTGTGAAAAATACTCGCCTAACATTTTTCAAGTGGATCGTGTCGAGATTCGTACCCGGGACCTTGGGTGTAGTAGTCACACACATACCACTACGTCACGGATCCGCCTCCCCTTCACATACCACCGAATCTTGGTGAAATAAGGCATATAATTAGGGAACAACAGAAAGGAACCGAACTGTGTATAAGTTGTGAGAATTTTAGGAAGCCGTGTAAGCTAGCTCAGAATAGAAATAAATGAAGGTACGCTTTCAACCAGTTTCAAGACGGAAACCTAATGGCGAAAAAATAATTGCACTTAAATCTGATGATTATTAAAGACAACTACAGGTGTTGGTTTTGAAATACTTTCAACTAATGTTGATTGTGCGAAAGGATATATTGAAAATCTATTAATTCGGCAAATGTTCAAGTGTTGGGGGATGTTGGCTGCCACAGACTCCTTAACCCCCTTCACATACTATTTAAGTAGGGAAGACATAATAGACCAAGTACCAGAGTTAATTGTTATTGGTAGTGATAGTGAAAGTGATGGTAAATTTAGTTACACAGAAAGTGATCATGAGGCTTTATGTTATGAACCATTAATTTAAAAACATTCAAACTGTATGTAATTTGCACTCTATACTAATTTTATTGCACTACAGCATAGGAGCAGGTGTTATAATGGTAGAAATTATGTTCATTAAAATGTTAATACAATTTCCTTTTTCTTAACTAATTCTGTTACGGAATGCTTCCTGTACCATCACAAAAGTAGCTTAATCCTCATTTATTTGATTATGGAAATTTATCTCAGCTATCGTTCTTTCAGAACCACCTCTACTACATCCAACCACCTTTTACGCGGTTTGCCCCTTGCAGATTTACCATTCATTCCATTTGCATATATACGCTTGGTAAGTCTATTCTTATTTATTCTTTGCATTTATTCAAACCATCTAAACGTGCTTTGTTCGTTCAACTCCTCAAGTGTCTCTTGCCCCTATACTCTGCTCTGACCCATTCGTTTAGTACTTTATCTTTCAATGTTTTTCGGCACACACTTCTTAGAAACCTCATTCCTGCAGCATTTATATAACTAACATGCTTCTTCTGGCAGACCCAAGTTTCGCTCTCATACAGAAAAGTTGACACAAACACACTGTTGTAAATAGCCAGCTATGCATTTATACTTATTCTTTCATTTCTATTCACTGCCCACATACTTTCACACACTTTCTTTCCAGCATTTGCCTTTCTTTTTATTTCACCATCCAGCTGCCATTACTCAAAAACTTTCTACTAAAGTACTCGAAGTTATTCACTTTCTTTATCGTGTCATTGTCTATTCTAAATACAAAGTTATCAATTCCTCCATCTTTGTCAAAATAAAAATCATTACTTTCGTCTTATTTCCATTCACTTTCAATTGCATATTTTCACACGCTTCCGACAGCCTGTCAAGCATTCGTTGCAAACCTTGTGATGCTTCATCCAACAAAACTGCATCTTCCGCATACAACAGCACACTGACATTTGTTTCACCAATTTTTACTCTTTCCATTCCTTCACAATCCTGCCTCATAGATTTATCTATAAATACATTGAACAGCCATGGAGACATCACACAGACCTGTCTTACAGCTTCTACAATTTTAAAGTATTGCCCCATGTTACCATTTCCACGTACACGCGTCCTACTGCCTTCGTATATTGCTCTGATAGATTTTATCAAACACTTACTTAATCCATATAACCGCAGCACCTTCTATAAATCACTTTTATTCACAGAATCATACGGCTTTTCCAGATCTACAAATGCTGCATACATTTTCTTTCTGGCATGCATACACTCTTCGATAATTTGTTTGTATTGCTTACATCTGATCCACACATCCTCTTCCAGGTATAAAACCACATTGAACGTTCCATATCTTGCTCTGCGCTCTATTGCAAACTCTCTTGATCATGATTTTTCCATACACTTAACCGGGTACACTCAACAGACATAGCACACGATAGTTTATGCATATATGCTTGCTGCCTTTACCTTTGTGCAAGGGAATAATAATCGCACTCTTCCAATCTTCAGGCGCCTGTGCTTGTTTTATACACTACCCTATCAGTTTGCACAAACATTCAACCAACACCACAGGCCCATACTTAAGCATTTCACTTTTTATTTCATTTACACCCGCCGCTTTGCCATTCTTCAGATTACTCACTGCCTTTTAGGCCTCAATTACACTGCATTCGAACTTCATAATATTATCAACGTTCTCGACCAGTACATTACTGCTCTCTTCATTATCCATACAGTCATCTGTATCATTCTTGCCACCACCATAAAGCGTATGAAAATATTCTTTCCAACAGTTTCTCACATTTGTTTCGTCCCAAACAATTTCATTTCTACTGTTAATAACGCCATTGACATATATATTTTCACCCTTTTTTGTCTATCTTACCCAATTCCAAGTTTTTATTTCCTTTAAAGTTACTGTACATTTTTTCACCCTCCCTCTCCCTCAGTTGCTAATTGCTTGTCTTCACTACTTCTTTCGCTTATCGCCTTTTCTCCTTATATACTTCATGAAGTTGCTTTCTTAACTCAACATCTTTTTCTGGAATCATTCTTTTACAAGCCACTTTCTTTTCCTTGACGACCTTTTTGACCTCATCGCTCCACCATGCACTTTTATTACATGTACCAATCATTGTTGTTCCACATACTTTCAAAGTACATTTCATCACACTATTCTTCAATCAATCTCATGCTTTCTCCACATCTTCAGACTTCAAAACATTCTCCCATTCCTATTTGCAGTCATACAACTCCCTCTCTAACATAGTAGCGTACTATCTTTGAGTCGACTCTTCTAAAATGCGTTCTACTTTCATTCTTGATTGTGTTACATTCTAGTTTCTTCTCCACACTCATTTCTGGCTAAGATTAATTCTGGACAAAACTTTCATTAAATACAACCAAATCAATTATATCTTTCGCATTTCTCCTTTGCCATGTGAACCTGTGTATGTACTTATATTTATACCTTGTGTTGAATACAAACAGTTCTCTTTCCATACATATACTCACTAACGTTTCTCCACTTTCGTTCGTTCTTGGATTACCGAACCGACCTACCACATGTTCAGCACTTTCTCTGTGTTCTCCGACTCAACTATTCATTCACAGGAGCATAATATGCTACTAAAATTTTTTTCTAAAGCCCAGTTTTATTCTAACCTACAAGATGCAGGGAGACACCAATTCATATCGTTTCGTGCACGCTTTCACTTCACCTTTCAAAATTATACTAATACCTTCACCTCGAACCTATTGCCCTCTGCTACAGACCACAAACCCAGCAAACCATCATCTAACTCAACAACATGTTTCCCCTTTCGTTACGTTTCACTCACATACAGCACATCTATGCGCCTTTCTTTCATTTCATTCATGATTTCATACTCTTTACCGTACACTTTCTTGACATTCCTAGTACCAAGTCTAAATTCCTGATTCGTGCGATCGTTATCTGAAGGATCAGATATTTTCCGCCCCGGTCGCTCAACATCACGGTCTAAGGCTTTTGTAAAAGATTTGGTAGACAGTTTTAATTAGGTTGAATCAGATTACTAACCTAGATCGCAACCGTACCGTTGTAGCTTTCCCTACTAACGGTAACGACACCTACCGTTAAGGGTTAGCATGTTTAGCCTCTCTGCCCCAGACGTAGTCACGATTCCCAGTCGTCCAAATGTGCCTAACGTCTTTCAATAAAAGATAAAACTTCGCCTTCCTAGAGGGATACCTTGTAAGCCAGCTGAAATTTGCCTGCGCTGCGACTAAGAGGTACATGCTGTGCACTGGCGCTCATCGAACGCATAAATAACATATTGTACATGTTATCGAAACATTTTATTAGATGCAAAATAAGCAGAAGAGGGAACTAATCTAGCGTAGCCAGTATGAAGTTTGAAAGTAGTCAATGCCTCAATATATTAAACATAACTGGCGGTAATCTAGTCACTAGCAATGTTGAAAACCAATATTTTAGGTGAGGTAGTAAAATGGAGAAAAACGTGTTTTAGTATTTTTGCACAGGTTCATGAGGTTTGGGAATGCTTTTAATTTCTTTTATACCTGAAAGCCGTTATTCTTTTGACTTAAACATTGCCTTGCTTATTTATGGTACTACACTGCACATTCTTTTAGGTTTTATTAGTGGAAATAAGCAAGCAAGCATGTGACTTGCCTCTCAACCGTGAAGAAAAGTATTTCAAAAACAATAAAGGATATACTTCTTACTGATGACTAAATTTTACGTTTTGTTCATATATGTTTTGTTTTCGATCTTTACCACTTTTATGTGGTTACAAAGGTATAGCTGTAATAAGATGTATCGTGTTACTTTATTATACAGAATAGATACTAGAATACTTAATTCAAAGCATTTGTACTTGTGCGTTATTTAGAATTCCGGATTTATTATCTTTCAAAGTGCACCCTATTTTTTAAGGCAAAAATTTTCCTGGAAGCAAAACAGTTGAAAATAGTTATATAAACCCTTATACCAGATGAATCCTTTACACAAGCACTATTCAAATATGTAACAACATATAGGGTGTGCTATTTAAAATAACAAAGTTGATCACTACTTTCGGTATAACCGGAAGTTACACGCAATTAGAAATATTTTAGGTACGTTCACCTAGTTTGATAACCCCTATGTACAAAATTATAATTTCCTGGTTTTTAATTTTGGAGATACCTTTAATGGAATCTCGTCTTGAGACACCCCGTATTTAGCCGAATATAATCTATAGGGAACGATTTTAACAGCTGTTATCAAAATTAGGAAGATTTTTTATTTTCAATGACGAGTTACCCATTTTAAAGTATTTAAAACAAATCTACAATTAATCAGGAAACTACAATATTAAATTTAAAGTGTTAGAATAAGGAATTGGAAGAGGGAACATTGACAATACTGATCAAAAGAGCATTAAAAAAGTGGCTATTGTTGAGTAGACAATATACTGGGTGTCTCATTTAAAATCCCTCATTCATCTAACTTTAAAAATAAAACTGCTTAAATTAATTTGGGTTGATAGAACTGTATGCTTCAATTTCAATGTAATAAAATGACAATTTTCAACCACTTTAGGCTTACTAAAATAAATCCACCCAATTCATCATATGGTTTTGACGACAAATTTCAAACTTGTAAAAATAAAAATAGTGACATTTCTCTCTTTTTGACTTTTTCAGAAGAAATACTAATAATAATTACGGATTTGATATTAGCGTTAACATATTCGACGAACTTTCTAGGTTTCTCTATAAATTCAATATGAATGTGTGTATGTTTGAGTATCTTTGGAATTTTGAAATTCAGATTTGAGATTTATATTCCGTAGGAAAGTAGACAAAAACTTTTGTAGTGTAGAGTTTGTGCTGTTCTGTGCTTATTAAGATAAGAAAGTTATAAGAGTTTATCAAAATTTGCTTAATTGAATAATTCTGACGTGTATGTATGAATCCTTGGAGTTTTGAAATTCTGATTTGAGATTTGAATTCAGTAGGAAAAAATTATTTTACAAAAACTGTGTGCCTATCAGGATAAAAAGTTATGGGAGTTTAAAGTTTCAATATTTGTATAATTCAATATTATCTGTGTAAGCTTCTTTGTAATTTTAAAATTCTGAATTTCTGATATCAGATTTGAATTCTGTATAAAAACAATTAATCAAAAAATTGTGTCACGAAAAGTGTGTAACTATTAAGTTCAAAAAGTTATAGGTGTTTATAGTTTCAGTATTTGCTTTTTAAAATACATTATGGGTCGTCTTTTAAAGTTTTTTTTCAACATCTAAAATTTGAAAGGAAGTTAACTTTGATTAAAGATCAGCATATATCAAATAATGGCACGTGCGAGAAACATGATGTCCTGTGTAGTTTACAAAATATTATGTTAATCTTATTGATATAAAGGTAATCACTACACCTAACTTATCTACCAGTAGAACTACTCGTTGCTGTTTAACTAATTTTATAAATGATTCATAAAAACAATGGTGAAATAGTGTGTCTTATTTATAACAAGATGATAATTATACTCATGACCGGCTCGAGCAGAAAATATTGGCGATGCAATCTCCATAGTACCGCGCCTATTTTCACGACCATATATTTATCAAAAACATAAAATTCAATATTGGACAAAGATTTTTTACACTATTCCAAAGCCCCCCCAAGTTCCAACGATTTTTGTCAAATATTCAAATCTAAGTCAACTTTCTCAGAAATGGAAGCTATTGAATTTCTTTTACTTTTCCCAGAAATTGTGGCTGCTTTTTAAGAATTTTATACCAAATATTAAAAATTTAAAAACTGAACTTGTAGGTCAATTCAATAGTTCTGCTTTTCTTCAATTTTTTATATTCTTCGGAACACATGACTTTGAATGGAACTATTTGGCTTTTCCAGTATTTTTTATGCTTCAAAGGATTTGTTATCAAGCATTATTTAAAATAACAATAGAAACAATTTCTCAAGTAATTCACATATACAATTAAATTATATTAATTGTTTACTGCTCCGAGCAACCACCCCACCGCACCCCGTAAAATCGGCCCTGAATATATCGCATAACTAGAAAGTCCAATTCTAGCACTCTACAAAAAAACAACTAAATACATGTCGAGACAAGCGTGTGTGAAATAACATCTAATTGTCATGTGTACTAATAAGTGCAATTACACGCTAAATTTACGATTCTTGTTGTACACACGCGGTTAAAAATTTTTACATTAGTGTAATATATGGTTGTTAGGTGGGTGGTACACTGAACGTTGAATTTCACGAACGTCATCGCTATTATAAGTTTCATTCCTTATTATTATTTATCAAATAATTTAAACATCATTATTTGTTTGGTCGTACCACAGAAACTTGCTTTATCATTACAAAACATTTTGTTTAGCTGCCATATTGTACACAGATCAAGTTAGGATGAGATGAGTATCCGTTATAGCTACCCATACCCTTTACAGACTGCGTGAAGGAATAGTATATGATAATGACCGATAGCTGTTTGCTTTACTCTTAGACGGTATGTAGTTTGCCTGTTTTCTAGCAGTGTTAATGGCAAAACTTTAGGTTATAAGATTTATTCAATAATTTGAAATTTTCTTTTTGAATATACTATTTCAAATATGTGTTTTTTGTACTCGTATATTTTAATAGCTTATAGGCAGAACGAATTTAATTTGCGTCAATATAGTAGGTAAGTATTTGGTATATGTAGGTTTCTGCTGCTGTATATAAATATATATATATATATATATATATATATATATATATACATATATTGTAGTGTCAGGTGGGAGCTACAAGGTTTCTAAGGGTAGTTTTGTGTTAAAGGGGGTGTATGCCATATAAAATGATCCATATATCAGATCCCGTAATTCAAAAAACTATGTTTTGCCGTACTTTACATATGCTAAAGTATTTACAATGTTAGTTTGAAATGTATGTGTCAAAAGGTAAATTAAATGACTTGATGACGTTGATAAAATACACAGTGCTCAAGGTTTTATACTGAGTTACAATTTAATAGGCCATTGAAAGTACATTTGCCATCCGAAAACCGGATGCGTCTACGGATGTCTACTATCAACCACGCATCCAGGTCATGTGTGAATTATTTTGGCTTTTGTTTAATTAGAATCAACTTTTGGACAAATTTGTAATTTCAAAATTATAAGTTATAGCAGTGTCAAATGTGATTGGAGAATTGTGAATTATTTAGGACCAATGATAGAATTATGTACAAACTAGAAAAGTGTAAAAGGACAACAGTGAAGGTATTTGTGACACAAAATAAGGGATAAAATGTTATTGGATGTTTTTATTTATGTAAAATGTGATTAAGTAAGCTGGATTTGTTGTAGTAATCGCCTTGGAAAGTAAACAACGAAGATCTTTTTCGATTTAATTTTGTGTAAAGACGTATTTTGTAAACCTGCGCTAAAATTGTTTAAATATTTTGAAAAAGAAATAAATGTGTTTGAATTTGAAGAGTTTAATTTATTAAAGTGGAATAACGAGAAGCATCAGTGGTTAGTTAATGAATAGCGACGACGAATTATAGTGAAGATTGGTATTAGTGAGATAGCGAAGCGGCGAAAAGTAAGATTGTTTAGGAACGGATTTGATAAAGGCAGAAGGCATCGGTGAGGAATTGTAAGCGTGAATAAGATTTGGATTGATTTGGTTACCGATTTATGGTTAATGGGGCATTGATTGGATTGATTTGGATATAGAGTTATGTATAGCGGGTCATTGAGTGGTTTTTAAGACAAGGAACAAGGATAGATTTGGATTGAGCTGAAAGGAAAATAGGTTTGGATTGAGCTGAACGGAGAGTAGATTTGGATTGAGCGATTGGAGAGCAGCAATTGGAAGAGTTAAAGGCTACGAAGAAAGTAATACGGAAGAATTAGCGCAGGGGAAGTAAACAAAACGGTTATTCTAAATTCTAAAATTCGGGTTATTTATTTCAGATTGGGGATCAACAAAATTATACTAAGATACCTGGAGGCGATACGAAAGTTTCCAACGATAGTGAATCCATGTAAAGACGCATACGGCGACAAAGATCTTGAGCCAGCAGTAAAAAAAAGCCAGCAACGAAGTATAATCCAGGTGAGTGCTGTGAAATATCTTTAAACGTCAAAGTCAGAAATTGTGTATTATTAATTAATTTGGCACAAGGCTACGTTGATCATTAAATTTTGGCATATACAGTGGTAAATTTATATAAAAGTAGTAAAACAAAAGATAGTGCAGTTTGGTTGGGCATTGCACATCTACTTACCACCGAACCCACGGTAAGTAGGTGGACACCCTGAGAAAAGAGTTCATATAGTCGAGGCATAGTAATAAACATTTTGATTAGATAACCAACCAAACGTTGCAAAAGTACGTGGCGTGCAATAGGTGTTTGCACATTATACAAAAAAAGCATTGAAATTTATAAGAAGGGGCGCGCGGCGACACAAAAATAAAGTAATAAAGTAACAATTGAGGGGGTGGTACAAATATATATATATATATATATAGGCGAAGTTTTCGATTTGATTTTTACTAAATATAATTAGTAATTAAGAAATTTAATAGTGCTAAAATATTCTTGGAATTCTTAAAAATTATTTAATAATATTATATTTTATATGTTTTGGGTTTAATTGTTTTTTCAGGTCCAGATGGTCGAAGAAAAAGAAGAACTTTTATTTTGTGTACTGTCGTTTCGTTCTTTAGACCTCCACAGTCTCCGATTGTGTTTAGCACGGAATTCGTTTTCTTGCTCTTTTTCTGCATTCCTTTGCTACCCCGTAATTCGGGTGTGCATTCCTTTACTGATTTCGTTCTTTACTTACTGGTCCGCGTAGCAACAAATACTGTAATTCTACTTCTACTTAAATTCAAAAAGAAAGATTAATATTATATGTACATACCTGCAAATGTTTGAATAGGATACGGAAAGTCCCAAGAGATTAGCATATCCACTGCAAATGTAGGTACACAAATAGGTACCACAGGATATACAGCGTATGCGCACTAACAACTATAAAGCGAACAACGAGAAACTAATCTCTCTCCTGTACTAGTGAGAAAAATTTATTTCTAGTAAGTACTTGAAATAATGGCGTACGTAAACTCATATTAAAATTACAAAACGTTATTGTGTGGATTCTTACACTAGTGTTACAGTTATCCGAGCTTACGTCAACCAATATTTTGGTACGAATGTCTTATATTGAAAGCTCCCAAATATTGGGGTTACTTAATCTTGTTCTTGAATTTCGGAACGACACCTTAATTGTACGCTCGCTCAAGAGTCGGCATTCATGAAGGAATGGATAAGTACGACAATAGCGAGCTTACAAAGCAAATGTTAGGTGTACAAATAAGTCAATGTCACCTTTATTAAAATTTAATGATTATACTTTTTGAAAGCTAATAACCGTATAATGAATAGAAAATTCATTTACAATACAATTCTGATACATACTGATTAGGTATTGTTTCGTTTATTTTAAAAGCAACAGGCATCAATAAAGCACGAAACAATAACAAGAACCCACAATCATTTGCAGAAAATTAAAATATGATATATTGTGAGCCCATTCCAAATGGACCTGCACCTTGAAGAAATTCTAGATTATTAGAACGCGTAGAGTGGCTTCCGCGTTCCAGTGATCTAAAGAGCCAAACTACACGTCCAACCAAAGTAGTAGGGTCTTTAGTGAGGACCAGACTGAGACAGGTCTCCGTAAAAGGGTAACCGCTTTTTCGGTACTTAGAGTGGCAGAGACCATAGGGGTCGGTATGGCATTCTAAGACACTACTGCGATGTGGAAGGCAACGGGAAACTACCACATTATCTCCCAAGTACACAGTGTACTTAAATAGATATTTAAGATAATGGCATCCTCAGGGGTAAAAAATTTTGGAGTTGAAATAGTCCCCCATTCGGATCTCCGGAAATGAACTACTTTGGAGGATGTGATCGGAAAGTGTAAAAAGTACACAGCGTAAAAAATTCGGAGTTAAAATAGTCCCTTATATTTGATTTTCCAATGCTCCACCCGAAGGTACTACATTGGCCAGAAAGCGAGTATTTTTTACCTAGGAATTTTGAATTTTGCCGAACCCTTGCTGTTAAAGCAAGGTAGGGATCTTTAACGTGCGTGACAACACTCACACACGGGACCTCCATTTTACCTCTCATCCGAACGAGGGCGTATTTTTGTGAAAAATGCTCGCCTAACATTTTTCAAGCGGACCCTGTCGGGATTTGAACCCGGAACCTTGGGCATAGTAGTCATACGTATATCAATTACACCACGGAGCCGCCCTGTTAAAATAGTCCCCCATTTGGATCTCCGGGAGGGGATTATTTCTGGGGGTGTGATCGGAAAGTATGAAAAAAAGTCGTGAACAATCTGCGAGTCGGAGCATGGAATGTCAGAAGTATGAAGCAAGTAGGTAAGCTAGAGACTTGAAAATTAAAATTAATAGGTTAGCAATAGGCATAGTAGGGATCATCAAGGGATTTTTGGAGCGGAGACTTTAGGCGAATTCATACAGGATCAGAGGAAGGAAATTTGGGTGTGGGGAGAGTTTTGAGAAAAAAGATAGGACAACGTGTTGAAAACTACCTACAAAGCACGAAAGAGTAATCATCATTAGATTAGAACCTAAACCGGTAAATACAGTAATAATACAAGTGTACATGCGCACCTCTAGCTAAAGTGATGAAGAGGTAGAGGTGATCTACAAAGGTATCGAAGCCATACTAAGATACGTAAAAAAACATGAAAATTTAATAGTTGCGGGGGATTTTAATGCAGTGGCAGATGAGAGTAGGGAAAGAGCAGTAGTAGGTTTATTTGGTTTAGGCGCGAGAAATGACAGGGGAAAAAAGTTAGTAGAATTTTGCGACAAGAACAATTTAACCATCACAAACACATTATTTCAACATCATGCTAGAAAGCTATAAACATAGAAGATGCCAGGAGATATAGGAAGATATCAAATAGATTATATTCTTGTTAGACAACGGTTTAGGAATCAAGTAAAAGACTGTAGAAGCTGCCTAGAAGTAGATATAGAAACTGACCACAATATCGTAATTATGAAGACCGCTCTTAAATTTAAAAATTTGAAAAAAAAGAAACTGTAAATGGCACTTTGACATTGAGAAACTAAAAGATAAAAATATCCACGAAGGATTAAAAAAAAGTAAAACGAATTGCTGAAAGATATCGGAAACATTTCTTATACTAGGAAAGTAGAAGCAGAATCGAATAACATTAAATCCAGCTTAGACATGACGGCCAGAGATATTCTGGAGTATACACAAAAAGAAAATAAGAAACCCTGGGTAACAAAGGGTATCTTAAATTTAATAGAAGAAAGACGAAAATACAAAAATAGATTAGACGAAACAGGAAAAGAGAAATACAGACCCGTAAAATGAAAAATTATTCGCAAATGCAGGAAAGCTTAAGAACAACGGATTGATGAAAAGTGCAAAGAGGTACAAACTAAGATGGAAATAGGAACTAAGAACTAACAGCATTAGAACAAGAATAAGACATTGAAAAGGAAGACTTGGAATATCCTATAGTTAGAGATGAGTTTGAATTAGCTTTAAAAGGTCTGAAAAATGGTATGGCTGCTGGAACAGGTAAGGTGCAAGCAGAAACTCTAAAAGCCGTTGGACAAGCAGTAACAGAACGCCTCTTCCAATCTGTAAGCTATATGTATGAGACAGGCGAGATACCCAAAGATTTCAAACGTAACATCGTAGTCACTATACCAAGAGAGGCTCGGATAGATATGAAAATTTTTAAACAATAAGTGTGATAGCACACGTGTCAAAAATATTAACTAGAATTGTTTAAAGCGAATAAAAAAACAAGTTAAAGAAATACTAGAAAAAAATCAATTAGAGTTTAGGCGAAACAGGGGAACATGGGAGGCTATTTTAGCTCTGAGGGTGATAATGGAGAAAATAATAGTAAAAGGAGAAAGCGTGTATATAAGGTTTTTAGATCTAAAAAAGGCGTTTGACAATGTAAAATAAAAAAAAAGTTTGAAATACTCAAAAAGATTAGAATGATTTTTAGAGATAGACGGATAGTACATATCTTATACAAAGAGCAAACAGCTGTAATAGAATTAAAGCAAGAAAGTAAAGAAGTAAATATTAGGAAAGGGGTGAAACAGGGATGTGCCCTGCCCCCATTAATGTTTAACTTGCACATCGAAGAGGCAATGAATACTCTCACATGCAAGAAGACATTTGAAATTATTATGCAGGGACGAAAGATTGATATGCCTAGATCTGCAGGCGATATAACGGTATTAGCATCTAGCAAAAAAGAGTTAGAAACTACGCTTAATGAAATGGAAACAGTTCTAATAGAGAAATACGGTATGAAAGTTAACAAAAACAAAACTAAAGTACTAGATGCAAATGAGGGGAAAATAAATTAAAATCTGAAACACAAATAGGTAACGAGAACTTACAAGAGGTTAGGAAGTTCTGCTACCTAGGAAGCCAAATAACGCAAAATGGGAAGAGCGTAAAAGATATAAAACAAGGATTAGCACAAGGCCGTGCTACATTTAACAAGAAAAAGCAATTACTGTGTTCAAAGACAACAAACATAGAAACAAGCAAAACACTGCTTAAAACATATACGTAGAGCACAGCAGTGTACGGCTCTGAAACCTGGACAGTAGAAGCGGACAGGAAAAAGGTAGAAGCCCTTGAAATGTGGTGCTACAGACGTATGATGAAGATATCATGGAGAGATAAAATTAAGAACAAAGAGGTACCAGAAATGGTAGGGGAAGAAAGAAGTATGTGCAAAACAGTAAGAATTGAATAGAGAATGATACGTCACATACTAAGCCATGAGAGAATTGTGCGAAATATATTAGAATCAGAGCTAGAAAAAAAAGAAAAGCAGAAGTGGACCTACGTTAGAAAGATGGTAAAAGATATAGGCTGTGAGAATTTCAGGAAAATGTGCAGGTTAGCTCAGAATAGAAATCAATGGAGGTACGGGTCCAACCAATTAAAATATGAAAAACTTAATGACGAAAAAATAACTGTACCTAAACCTAATTATAACTATAAGCAACTACAGGTATTGATTTTGTCATACTCTCAATTAATGTTACTTGCGCGAAAGGATTTACTGGAATTAATTTGGCACATGTTTAAATGTTAGGATCCTTGGTAGCCCCGGGCTACTAAACCTCCTTCACATACCATTGAATCTTGGTGAAATAGGGCATAGTAATTAGAAAATAACAGAAGTGGAACTGAGCTGTTTGTGCGCTGTGGGAATTTCAGGGAACGGTGTAGGCTAGCTCAAAATAGAAATAGGTAAAGGTACGCGTCCAACCAATTTTAAGACGGAAAACCTAATAACGAAAAAAATTATTGCACTTGAATCTGTTAATTATAATAAACAACTACAGGTTTTGGTTTTTAAATATTTTCAACTAATGTTGATTGTGCGAAAGGATATATTGGAAAACTATTAATTCGGCAAATGTTCAAGTGTTGGTGGATCTAGGTAGCCGCAGACTGCTTAACCCCCTTTACACTACAGGGAAATAGGTTATATATTTGTAAACAATAGGAAGGGAACCAAACTGCATCTAACAAGAAAGAGCAGCGGCTATGTTCGAAGTCAATAAACATAGAAACAAGAAGAAAATTGTTGAAAGCATATGAGTGGAGCACAGCACAGTACGTGTATTTAATAGGGGAAATAGGAAAAGCATACAGAAAGAAATAGAAGCCTTCTGGAATGTTGTGCTTCGTATGTGTGAGGATGATAGGATGGACAGACAAAGTTAATAACAAATAGGTTATAGAAATAGTAGAGGAATAAGGATATCTTTGGAAAACAAAAAAAAATAGGAAAAATAGAAGGGCAGGATACGTGCTGAGGCATTTTCGGTAACTAGTGCGGAATATATTACAAGTAGAGATAATAAAAAAGAGGTAGAGGTAGACCTAGATCAGACTATTACACGTAGGTAGTGAAAGATGTAAACTGTGGCTATTTCAGAGAAATTTGCAGATTAGCACAGAATAGAAAACAATGAGGGTATGGGTCTAACCAGTTCCAGGACTGATGACCTAATGATGATGATGATATCGTGAGCATTGTTGTAAGTTTTAAGAAATGGGTCCGTAAAGTTAGCACACACCTGAAAGCATTAACGAAACCTTTGCGGCAGGTTTTTAGTGCTTAGTTAGTGCTTTATATAAAAAATCAGCACGCCACGCATTTTCAAATAAATGAAATTTGAAAAGGGCGTTCTAACTTCACGCTTTGTAAAAAGAATTAACGAAAACTTTCCGGAAGTTTTTTAGTGCTTCGTTAGTGCTCGTTAGTGCTTCATATAAAAAGTCAGCACGTTTACATATTTTCAGAAAAATCGAATTTGAAAAGGGGTGCTAACTTCATGCTTCTTTGAAAGCGCTTTAAAAGTTTTCGGAAGTTTTTTAGTGCTTTGTTAGTGCTCACTGCTGCCACATACAGAAATCTAGCACTAACAAGCACTAACAAAGCGCAAAAAATAGACAGAAGGATGTTGTTGATGCTTTCAACGAAGCGTGAAGTCCGCACCCACTTTTCAAAGTCGATTTTTTCGAAAATGCGTAGGCGTGCTGACTTTTTATATGCCGTGCTAGCGAGTACTAACGATGCATTAAAAAATGCCGCAAAATTATCATTAGTGCTTTTAACAGAATGTGAAGTTAGCACGTTCCTTAAAATTCGATTTTTTTTAAATGCGTGAGCGTGCTGGCTTTTTATATGAATCACGAACGAGCACTAACGAAACACTAAAATCTTCCCAAAATTTTTTATTAGTGCTTTTAAGGAAGCGTCATGTTAGCACGCCCTTTCCAATTTCAATTAGTTTGAAAATGCGTGGGGTTGCTGACGTTTTCTATAAAGCACTAACATGCACTAACGACGCACTAAAAACTGCCAGAAAGTATTAGTTAGTGCTTTCGACAAAGCGTGAAGTTAGCACGCCCTTTTCAAATTCGATTTTTTAAAATGCGTGGGCTTGCTGACTTTTTATATGGCGCACTAACAAGCACTAACGAAGCACTAAAAACTACCGGGAAGTTTTTGTTAGTGCTTTCAGATGCGAGCTAACTTTATGGACAATTAAGAAGTACGGTTCGGTACGGTATGGCTTTATATTTTTATTCAAACCCATACAATGAAGTTGGTACGATAATATCAGTAACATAATATTTTTGTTCCCTTTAAACCTAAATAAAAGTTATGAATAATGAGATTTCAAAGTAGCATTATCCTATACCTAAGGTGAGATTATAAACCTCTCCTGTAATTCAGGATACGATCAGTTTGGTAACCCAATTCAATATCTCCAATTACGAATAATCTTGGAATGAAATAGCATAAGCCCATCCTAATGACGTCAGATTTCTCATAACTTCATACTGAAATGTTTACCACCATTTCAAGATCACATGTCAATTCTGGTTATGGCCAAGTACAAAATAAAATTACATTTTTTAATTGAAACTTCATATCACGCTTCTTTCCTTTATGCATATGAGTACAATCTTATAAGAGGTGTAATTAGCTCTTGTTAATGTTTGAGCTTAATATACGTATAATTTTCAGACAAAATTTCTCTCAGAGAACCCATTTTATTTTGAATATGATTATTGCGAGCGTTTTAAAAACACCTATTTTAGTTTATATGCATCAGGCAGACAAAACTTATTCTTGTTTATGAAAAAAAATTACCTTAATTATTTTTTACTAGCATCTCAGAAATGCAATGCAAATACAATTTTATTCAAAAAAACTATTGAAATAAATAAAGCTCGAGAATTTAACTACTATATGTATACAAAAGGTAAGACTAAACTAAAAATGTCCTAGTTTGTTACATATTTAGCTACTGAAATGTTGTATTTTATAAAATAACAGCATAATTATGTAATACTGTAATATCAGAAATGTTGTGCAAGAATATATTATTTATTAATAAATTATATAGTACCCCATTAAATATATCTAACAGTAACAGCAATCCAACTTTTTGCAACAATATTTTTTATACTCCTTTGCCTTGACTGGCTTCCGAAGTTTTAGTTCTTAGATTTTATTTAAAATTAAAACTGTTTATAGTAGCCAATAGTAAACAGGATGCAAATATATGTAAAATACTGTTCTAGACCGAGCAAGGTTACATTAATAATATTATTAGATATAAATATTTTTATTTTATTATAATTAATAGCAGTGAAATACATTTCATGCTATCTCCATTTGCATATTCACTTCCTTAACTAAACTGTTGTCGCAATAAACTTGTTCCATAACTAGATTTATGTATTTAATTAGTCAACTACACATAATCTTTTTTTTTTGGCAAATGTATGACTTAATATTTCTAGTAATATACAATATTAAACTCAGTTCCAGTACTTAATGTTTGCTTCTCATAAAATTCTATGAGACAAGTGGTTGCTTTAATTTTGTTGACACACATGATTAATATTTGCAAAGACTGATTTGTAGCACGCATTCATAGTTTTACATATTAATATGTATCTGGCAAAGTAACCTTAAGAAACACCCAAGAAATTTTAGAGGATGGTTGTTGGCTTTCATTGTTTGGGTTACTAGAAACTTTCCAGATGCAAGTATCATTCAGATATTAGAATAATACATATTTGAAAAGTACGGTGTCTTCTGGAAGTTACTTAAGGCGTTATAAGGGTTTTTTGCTATTCACATCACAAGAAGCGTGACTAGTTTAAACAGAAATATAAGAAGGTAGTTTGGGAAAGTGCAAAGAACCATATCTTGCAATACAGAACATTTAACTTTAGCTCATTACAGAGGAAAAAAATCTAAGTTCTCATGTGCAGAACTTCTAACCAAACTTACAGATATGTTGTTATCAAAAATATAAATATTACATATACATTAATGAAAACAAGATGTCGAATAACTCGAAAACCTTTCGACTTAGAGCATTGGTGCTTTGAGAAAATATGTTCAGGAGGTATGTAGCTATGAGAGCTATGAGAAAATATGCTCAAGAGGTCGATATTAACCTAAAACTTTATTTATTTTTTGCTGGAGTGAAGTTTATCATAGTCAAAATTTCGACTTTAAAGTCGAATAACTCGAAAACTAAATGAGATATCGAAAAATGGATAGCATATTCTTAATCAGCGTAAAAAACTGAACAAGATCCATATATCAAATGTTTGTAAAACGAAAAAAACGTGCAACGGACGACGGCGGCGACGACGGCGACGTAGCGATCCTATTAACCTAACTTACTTCGTAAGTTTGGTTGAAAATAGGGTTTACATAGAAAAGAACGTATGTCTTTTATTAATATTGAGCAATAAGCCTAGGTAGTAATACAAAAATAAATTAATTACTTAGTCCTGCAGTATATTCTCTAATTGCCACTCAAGAACCATAAGATGTTTATTCTTTAATTTTAGGGGTAAATAAATAAATCTCATTTATGTATTAGTTTCAAAAGACAGTTTGCTTATTTCCTTTACCTGGCTTAACTGATGAATTTTGATTTAATGATACATTAAATTAGAACTCAAATTATTAAAATCTGAAATATATGGCCGCAAGTTTAACAACCCTTGCTTCGATGCATATAACCTTAAAGTGCTTTTATTTGCATTTCATTATTCTGGACGGCGTCTGCTGTATAATAAGACGTTTTTCAGAAATCATTTTTATTATCAATGCATTATGTATAATAAAAAGCAATTTATAGTATAATGGATTATGCCTTTGTGCGTTCAGAAGCTTTATAAAACGTGATGGCAGCTTGTTGGTGGAATAAAATAATGTGACATATTTGTACAGCAACCGTGTTGACAAGATGGTTGTTTGATGGGATATATTTTGCAATTCTTTAAAGAATTTCCATACGATTAAGGAAAATTTACACGCAACGCTATGCTATTGGACAGTATAAAGTATATTAGTGTAGTTTTCTAGAAAGAATTAAGATATTTGTTTGGGAATAAATTTAATGCTTTATGATGTTGAGAATGACATTCTATAGTCAAAAAGAATATATATTTTCAACCTCGAAAATAATTTCATTTAGAAACCTTACAATATCAGAGCACAATACCAAATCTAACTAGAACGTGCTTCAAAGAAAACCTTAATTTTCCAACGTTGTTTCTACCCACTAATGGAATAATATTAGCAGTAAAAGGTAAGGGATATGAAGCAACTAATGTAATGCCGAAATTGTATTTTGTTAATAGGTGTTAGTTGAGAGTTCCTTTCTACGGTATAACAATTGTAATTGATTTATGTGTTTTGAAATTTATACGTAAAGGTACATTATTTTCTAGAAGCTTTTGAGAAGGAATTTTCTAATGCTCATTATTAAAAATTTAGGGCTTTTAATTTTTACGTTTATAAAACATAATTAAAGGTTCAAAATTAAAAAGGCAAACCTAGTCTGCATTGTCGTCAAGAAAGAATATATTAGTAGCTTGTCATATATTTATACTATTTAGCCTGAGAGTAAGTACAAGAGGTAGTGTTGGCTACATTGATTATTTGAGCGCTAGTGTAAAATGGAGCGCTAATGTATCAGTTTTATGTAAAAGGTGAAATGAATATGGTATGCTATTCTAACGACCTCTCCTAAAAGATTAGCGGTAGATGAAAAGTTATCGATTTTAAGAGACCTTTCGGAGACTTCGGACTAACTCGGAACTTACTTCGCGGAGTTTGATATGACGTAAGGGGGGGTTAAAACAACGGATATGCCTGTTGTTACTACACGTTTGAAGATGTATATAAACTACAAAACACCACCAAAGTAAATGTAGAAACCTCGACGTGAATACATATTAATTACAAATGCGAGACACGAGTTTCCGTCTCAAAACACAGTTCAAAATTATTGCAAGATTAGATAACTCTTGTTGCTATTCAATATCAGTAATAACACATTCTCAAAGCGCAAGTTTTGGATGTTAAATATTTATATATAAATACTCTTTAGTAATCAAGGCCAATAAACACAATCAAATGGATAATTATATTAATAGCTAAACGTTTTAAATTACTCAATCACAACTATTTACAAAAGGTCATTAATTCTTATTGAGACTAATAATTCAACATTTTATTTGATTAAATGTCTCAAGTTGTTAAAAAGACTTGATATTCTAGTTCTAACTTTTAGCTTGATATTAAGGATCTATATCAACAATATAAATTTATATTATACTAGAAATCTATATTTATGTACCAATATTCAAGTCTGAAGTGTTGGATTACAAAGTCAATTTATAATTAAAATTGTAATAAGAGCTTAAAAATAAAATTTAAGAAGTTTAGTATCAATAGCACCATTTGCCACAAAAATAAGTTGTCAAAAAGAATGCACATTCAGTTTCTCTTTATATATAACACATCACTCAATAAGTCCGTAGGATAACTAAGAAAAACACATTTTTTTGGCGAAATTCGATTTTATTCATCAACATACATTCCTTCAAGAGTGATACAATCAGTCCAACGCCGTTCTAGCATTTCGATACCTTTTTTGTAAAACAATTCGTCTTTGGCCTCAAAATAAGCTTCAGTTTCAGCGATTACCTCTTCATCCGAGCCAAATTTTTTTCCGGCGAGCATTTTTTTCAGGTCTGCGAACAGGTAGTAGTCGCTGGGGGCCAAATCTGGAGAATACGGTGGGTGCGGAAGCAATTCGAAGCCAATTGGTGCAATTTGGCCATCGTTGCGATCGGCTTGTGACACGGTGCATTGTCTTGGTGAAAGAGAATTTTTTCTTCTTCATGTGTGGCCGTTTTTGGCAATTTCTTCCTTCAAACGCACTAATAATGCCATGTAGTATTCGCTGTTGATTCTTCTTCCTTTCTCAAGATAGTCGATGTACAGAATTCCGTGCGCATCCCAAAATACAGACGCCAAAACCTTACCAGCCGACTTTTGCGGTTTTGGCCGCTTTGGACGTGGTTCTCCGGCTGCAGTCCACTCAGCTGACTGCCGATTAGACTCTGAAGTGTGGTGGTGGATCCATGTTTCGTCCATTGTCACATACCGACGCAAAAGTCCTTTTATTCCGGTTGAACAGCTCCAAACAGCTCTCAGAATCATCGACACGTTGTTGTTTTGGTCCACTGTGAGCAAACGCGGCACCCACTTTGAGAACAGCTTTCTCATGGACAAATGTTCATGCAAAATAGTGTGCACACTGCCTTCTGATATCTTGAAGGTGTCAGCTATCTCACGCAATTTCACTTTTCTGTTTTCCAAAACGATTCGGTGGACTTTTTGATGTTTTCCGGTGTAACCACCTCAATTGGCCTTCCAGAGCGTTCAGCATCGTCAGTGTCTGTACGGCCACGTTTAAAATCAGCAAACCACTTCTCCACCGTTTGCCTCGATGGAGCAGAGCCCGGATAACACTTATCAAGCCATGCTTTGGCTGCGATGGTATTTTACCCATCAAAAGCAATGATAAATCAACACGCGAAATTGCTTGGAATTCATTTTTTTGAAAAACTCAAAAGTATCGTCACTTGAACCTCTGTAACTTGTAAACTAATCGTCGGATTGTCATGAAATTTTGACAGATATCTTTTTAAGGTTAGTACTTCCTACAAATCATATGGATTATTACATAGCAACGCCATCTATGTATCATCCTACGGACTTATTGAGTGATGTAGTATATATATATATATATATATATATATATATATATAGCAGATATAATTATGTTACGTAAAATATCGCAAGCATCAACAGATATCTTAAATTTTAATACAAAACACCATGTATTTTATTGCTTCATTTAAATTTGAAAAATATCGGATCACAATTTTGAATACCTGATAACCATAAATCGTAAATATTTAATAAAGTATTTCTTTAGTTTGTCAATTAAAATTATTTAATTTTGTAGCCAAAAGCGTCCCTATAGTAGGGAATAAAAAATACTACTATAGTAAGAGGCAATTAAAAGGCGCAGCAAGGGGCAGCAGCCTTGCTGGCTAAAAGACATTGGAGGAGAGTCGGTTAGTCTCGGGCGATCCTCAATAATTTACAAGGTTGTTGGGGGTGTGCCGTGACAAATACGGGTTTTTGCTAAAATCTTTTAAAACTGCGTTGTGGAAATATATGGGAATCTACCACAGTATTACCCAGGTATGCGTGGCCAAAAACACGAACTATGTATGATGGAGAGTTCACAGGTAAAATTCTTGTCCGGAGGTAAAATACCTCCTCACTCTGATCTCCGGGAGAGGGTACTTGGGGCTCGTCATCGTAAGAATTTAAAACAACGGTTCAATTTAGTGATAGAGACTTGGAATGTAAGGTCGTTACTTAGAGTAGATATGTTAACGAATTTATTAGTCGAAATAAGAAAATGAAAGCTGGATATTTTAGGTATTAGAGAGGTGAGATGGCCAGACAGTAATGACTTTTAGAAAGATAATTATAGAATAATTACAACTTCTTCAACTGATGGACAGGCAGGGATAAGAATAGTGTTAAGTAAAAGATGAGGACATAAAGTTAAAGAGTACTTACAATTTAGTGATAGCATAATTACGGTTAGATTAAGTACGAAACCCACAGACACTGTTGCAAGTTTACATCCTAACAACTCAGTACAAGGATGAGGAAGTAAAAAAGGTTTACGAGGATATAAATAATATAGTGAAAATAGTAAAGGGAGATGAGAATTTAATAGTTATGGGCGATTTTAATGCGTCAGTGGGAGAAGGTAATGAAGGAAAAATTGTAGGAAGATTTGAGTATGGTAGACAAAATGATAGAGGAGAAAGATTAGTTGAGTTTTGCCAGGAACATAGATTAATAGCTGTAACCACCCTATTCGAACAACATGTTAGAAGGAAATATACCATTGAAAGCGCCAGGTGATAGGGCTAGATACCAAATAGATTATATTTTAGTTAAAGAAAGATTAAGAAACCAAGTTAAAAACTGTCGTAGTTATCCAGGGGCTGACATACATGGCAATCATAACTTAGTTAAAATGAAGTGTAATCTAAGATTAAAAAAATTGAGAAAGGTTGAAAGAGAGGGATGGGATCTAGGTAAGCTTAATGATAGTGAGGTAAAAGAGGAATATAAACAAGTATTGAATAATAAGATCAAAGAGATAGCTAAAGGAGGGAACGTAGAGAATAGATGGAAAGAAATAAAAAGAGCTGTACATGATACAGCAACACAGGTTATAGGTTAGAAAAAACTAGAAGCGAGAAAACCCTGGGTAACAAAGGAGATATTGGATTTAATAGTGAATAGAAGAGAATTGGATAGTGAAAGTACGCAAAAATATGTATAATAGAGTTAGAAATAGGATAGTACATAAGTTTAGAAAAGCTAGAAATAAAGGGATGGAGGAAAATTGTAAAGGAATACAAGATGATTTAAGAGTATGTAAGACAGACAGGGCTTACAGGGCAGTTAAAAAGTTTTTCGGTAAAGATAGGAAAAAATATAATGGTATTAAAGATGAGAATAATGTGCTTCTAATAAATAAAATTGAGATAGCAGACAGATGGAAAAGATATTTAGAAGATTTATATAAGGAAGACGATATGGATGAATTAAAGAACGGCCAAGAAGAGGATATAGAAATAGGGTTCTCAATAGTAAGAGAGGAATTTGATACAGCTATTGGGGATCTTAAAGTAAATAAAGCCCCGGGGATAGGCGATATACCCGCAGAATTAATAACATATGCTAGTCAGAAAACTTTAGACAGATTATATGAATTAGCAAAAGTAATATATGACACGGGTGAGGTCTCACTAGAGATCGAAAAAAAATATTCAATCCCAAAAAATCAGGAGCTGATAGGTATGAGAGTTTTAGAGTGGTTAGTTTAACTTCCCACGCTTCTAAAATACTAACAACAATAATTAAAGATAGAGTAGAAGCTTTGACTGAGAATTATTTAGGCGAAGACCAATATAATTTTCATAAAGGCAGAGGGACTAGAGAACCGATACTAATGATTAGGATAATTAGCGAAAAAAGGTTACAAAAAATAAAAAACTTATTTCGCGTTTGTATATTTACAAAAATCATTTGATAGAGTTAATTGGATTGTTATGTTCAGGGTTTTACAAAAAATAGGAATCTCTTATAGGGATAGAAAAATTATTTATAGTCTATATAAAAACCAAAGCGTAGTAATTAGATTTGATGAAATAGAAAAGGATGCTAATATTAGAAATGGTGTCAGGGCTGTATACTATCTCCCTTGATTTTTAATGTTTATATTGAGGAAGCTTTAAACTTAGCTAGAAAGGGAAAAGGGATAGGTATTAGAGTACAGGGACAAAAAATAGACATGTTTCATTTTTCAGGTGATATAACCATTATAGCAAAGTCTAGAAAAGAGTTAGGAGAGTTTTAAAATATTTTATATGAGATACTGCAGAGTAACTATAGTATGAGAATTAACTCATGAAAGACAAAGATTATGACAAGTGAGTTACAGCCTAGTATAAATACAAAGGACGGACGTAGCAGAAGAGATATAGTAGCTAGAATAGCTCCAGCTAGAAAAAGGTTTTTTAGAAAAGAAAGACTTACTAATAGCTAATAGTATTAATTTACATAATAGAGAAAGTTTCTTATAGTCGTATGTATGGAGCGTTCTATTATACGGTAGTGAGACTTGGACAATTAAAGGGGTAGATAAGAAAAAGATAGAAGCTTTTGAAACTTGGTGTTAAAGGAGAATGTTAAAGATTAGTTGGACAGATAGAGTAACAAATGAGGAAGTTTATAGAAAGATAGGTGAGGAACCCTGTCTGTGGAAACAATTAAAGGTCAGAAGAGATAGAATGATAGGGCATCAGTTAAGACATGAGGGTCTACTTAGTAAGGTCTTAGATTATAGACTACCAAATAAAAATAGAGCAGGAAGACCTAGACAAAGCTATATTAGTCAAATTATTGAAGGTTTAGGTTGCGAAGGATATGTAGATCTTTTTAGACTAGCTCAGAATAGAAAAGAATTTAGAGCTGCGTCAAACCGACCTTAAATAAGTTTGAAAAAAAAAAAAAAAAATAAAAATCAGTTAACTCAATGTCACCATGACATAACTCACAATTAGTTAGCGGTCCAGCATGTTGGCAGCGATTCGCTGCTTAAGCCTTACCATAACATATAACTTAATAAACGTCTCTATGACTAAACTCGCAATTAGTTAGAGGTCTGGCATGTTGGCAGCAATTTGCTGCTTAAGCCCTACCATAACATATAACTTAATAAACGTCTCCATGACATAACTCACAATTAGTTAGCGGTCTGGTATGTGTCAGCGATTCGGTGCTTAAGCTTTACCATAACGTATAATTTAACATTTTTCCTTTTTTTGGAGGGGATAACCAGGTAATATTTCACTTCCTTATAAATGGGAATCAGGTAAACATGTTAGAGTTCTTTAACAACCATCACGTAGCTAATATCTATGTAGAGCCAGATAGATATGAAAAAGATAGAAGAGTATAGGAAGACCTAGACCAAGCTATATTAGTCAAATTATTAGAAATTTAGGTTGTGAAAGGTATCTAGAACTATTTAAATTAGCACAGCATAGAAAAGTAGTTAGAACTGCGCAAACCGACCTTAAGTAAGACCGAAAACAGAATGAATGATGTAGCCAACAGATTTCCATAATGAGCTGCCGAACGCACAAAGTGATGCGCCGTTAAAATGAAACAAACGTATGTACAAGCTGGTTCACTCACCAATAAGATGACATAGAGCAAATAGTTTTAAAACAAGTATTAAACAAGAACTTAGATCAACCACAGCAGAGCCTCTTACTATCGTGAATTGCAGAATAATATTTTTAAATAATGCCAGAACTCTAGTGTACGATAGTTTGAATGAACAAACCAAATTGATTATGTTGAAGGGGAGTGCCGAAGTTTGGTTTGGTTTAATAGAAAGTGAACTAAAAAAATTTAAAGATTTTGAAGTCTAATTTTTGAAGCATTTTTGGAGGGATAATCAACAATTCTTAGTTAGGAATGATCTAATCATGGGAAAATATAACACATACTTCGGCATGACAAGGGAATTATATGCCATCTAGAAATTCAGTGTGACAAAACGACTAAATCCTCCATTGGAAGACAAACAGGTAATTAAATATTTGGCAGGGCATTTTGAGACGGAACTAAGACAATGCATAGCTTTTCAAAATATTATGGACCGGAACGTATTTTTGGAGTATTTGCAAATACGATGAAATGGGTCAAACAAGAAGAAATGAGAACAGTGCGCGGAACCACCCGATAAAGTTTGTTAGGTATCAAAGGGGGTACAGGACCTGAACGCTTCAATGGTATGTATTTTTAGAGGAAATTATTTAAGGAACTATATAAGGAAATTATATAAGACAAATTGGAGCCAGACTAACACCACTAGAAGAGACGTGGGAAGAAATAATGAGGCAAGGATAGTGGAAAGTAATAATATAAATAAAGAAAACCATAGTAATGCAAATTCATATGGGGATAATTCAACAAGGGAAACTAACTGGACATATGCCAAAACAATAAATTGGTCAGGACTGTCGACAGCGGTGCAGGATTTTCAATAAGAGACGGACCAAACACGCGTAGAAATTAATCAATATTAACATTAACGTGTGTTTATAAAATTGGATTTAGAAAGTGAAGAAAATTTAAATAGAAGCTTATACCTGATTTTAAATTTAAATATAGAAGATAAAATAATTGAAATACTGATTTATATAGAAGCTGAGGCTTCGCTGATCTCGAAAAATTTTATTAAAGATAATATTGAACGATTAAATAATGAATTGATGCTTGTAAAGAAACGTAACTTAGTAGCAGCGAACGATAGAAAGTTTGCGGGTATAAAAAATATGGTAATCTTAAAATTTTGGTTATTGCATATGAAGCTTGAGTATGAATTTATAGTTGTCTCTGAATTAACGATGGATTCTATATTTGGCATCAATAGATAAGTTGCGGATAGACCCAGAGTAGAAGATGATAATGAGAAGTATATTAAGTATGATGATGAAATGGATGTTGAAGTCGAGAAAGACTGTATTAATTTGAATCAGTGTGAATTAGAGAATAGAGAAGAAAATAAATGAAGTAGAGGTAAAAATTATTGGGATCCAGACGAAGTAAAGGATGAAGCAAGGTTATCGTTAATTAAATTTTCCGAATTAAAGAATAGAGAGTTGGATATGGAGATAGTAGAATTCCTACAAGTTACGAAGATAATGCAGATAAGATTGAGGAAAAATTGAATGAGGGGATAAAAATTTAAATGAGGGTCTCAGTGAGTACGTATTTTATGAATCATTTAATTATAATAAAAAAAGCGATGTTGATAAAGAATTATGTTTTAATGTAAAAAGTATAAAGCGGCGTACTAATAAACAATATAATTATCCAACGTCAATATATAGTATCTTGGGGAAATTAGTAATAAGAAAATTTTTTCGAAGAATGATTTGAAAAATTTGTTTTAAAGAGAATGTACAAAAGATTTTCGGTATATGGGAATATTTAGCAGTATAAAGATGTCCCTTTTGGTTTGTCTATGATCACGGTAGCATTCATTAGTAAAACCCATTCAGTGTATTTGAGACCACCTAATGAAGATTTTATACGTTTTATTGAAATTTTTATATTTGGTATAGGTTTTCTGCAATATTTTGTGAATTTTATATATGTCGAAAGAATTTATTGAGATGGAACTTAGTATCTGGTAAAACATTGTGTTAATATGAAAGAGTAAGAAAATAGAGAAATATAATGAAAAATTTCGAGTAATAAAGCCTGAGATTGGAGGAAGACTGATTTTAATTTAAAAAGGTTAGTTTTTAGATTTTGAGTAAGTAAAGGAAACAAAAGTTGGATTATTTGATAAAAAGGCTATTATAAGTAGAGAATTATGCCTTGTGAATTATACGTCTAATGTAAATAATTGTAGAGTGTGGGAAATTAGACATAAAAGTATAAAATTATTCATCAATGTAAAAACTATCGCGCCCGACGTAAACTTAGTATGATTTGATTTTCAATTTTATATTTCAATTTTAGGGAACATGATGTGATTAGTGGTCATAGAACGGTCATCTAACATCATTTCGTAACGATATGACGCCGTAAAGTCGAGCAAATTTGGAAAAATTTAAGAAAAAAGCTCGAACTATATAAATACTAATTTGTTTGTATGGAGAAAAAGACTTGATTGAAAGAATCTTCATTCTAATGATGAATAAATAGTATATAAATAGTATTTTAAGTAAGAATAATAATATATTTCACGCATATGAGGACGTTTTTGTAAGAGTTTCATCCAAAGGGTACACATTTAGTATTCAACATGAGTCAATCCGTGATTATTATAAATGATTTTTATGTTGGCAAGAACTGGAGTGTATTCACTTAAAATATTGGTCGATATTCAAGGAAAAAGAGAAAATGTATTTGAATTGAAAATAACTCGAAAACGGGTTCATAACTATTATAGAATGATCGAGTGCTTAAATGGAACAGAAGATTGCATCATAAATAAAATACCATGGATTCGTTAAAACTGTCAACCTTAAATCTTGAATGTTGATAAGATAGTGCGTAGGTAAATGTTGTTAATTACTAACCTCAAACTACTAGAACGACGAATTTCTGAATGTTACATCACACCCTCGAAAAAGAACTAATTAGAATATAGAAACGACCACTACAGTTTGATAAATTATCCAAGATGCGTGACGTAACACGAAGGCTCAAATATATAGTTGAATTGAAAGCGGATTAAGAAAGCAGTTGATAAGCAGTTGATGTGATGCTATTAAAACGTCATCATGCCGTCGAACCAGTGACGATGATATATAACGTAGAAAATTATTACAGTTCTAGTAGTTAAAATTATTTTATTTTAAATAGCAAAAGAAAATCCTTTTAAGATGTACAGAAGTGAGAAGGATTAATTGGAAGTACTTAATGAGATCAAATAATGATTAACTACTGCAAGATAAAGTTTTAATTTGAATATAAGCGTATATGGAGTTGAAATGCAATGTTGGTGTTTAATGGCATTTAAAGAAAAATTTAACAATTTGAACGATTTGGACATGGGTGGACGACTATGTGCCAAACAGAGGCAAAAACAAGAACCTGCATAACTTGCACGGTAAAACAAAAAAGCATTGTTTTAAAATTTTAGAGAGGACATTTTTATTTATTACCTAAGTTACATGATATGAGTATTTTTGTGGGTTAGTATTTGAAATTGGGATGGAGAGAGTTTGTACAAGTTGATAATTTGATTGAAAGAGGTGGTAAGCCGTCGGTGAGGTTTTTTTGACATTATATAAAAGAAAAATTCATTAAATTTAAGTGATCAGATACCTTTAAATCCGATTTTAAAGGAGGGATATTGAGTTATCTATTTTATCTTGACAAATTTTATCCTTATAATAAAATTATTTAAAGAGTTATTGGAGAATTAAATCAAGATTTGAATGTGCATCATGATTACAAAAGAGACTCTGGACTCAAATTTTAGTATAAGTGAGTGACTATTCAAGAGTTGTATTTCTGTTGGATCTAAGATACTGTTTGTAGAGAAAAGCCGCTGAGGCAATATTAAACTCTACCTTTAGGTTTTAATATTTTTGTAAAAGTATTTTTTTTAGAGGTTATATGTCAGATATTGTTTGTCAGAAAAAGCTGTCGAGGAAGTAGTAATTGTTATTTAATTGTTTGTTAAAGAATATTTATGTGTCAGTATAAGTTTGATAAGTTTGATTAAGATTGTTGAGTATACGCAAACAAAAGGATCAAAGCATTGTGCAATTCGGAAGATGACAACAGTCCGGAATACCTTCCGAGTGGGCGACGTAGATTATGGCGTAAACGGAGAATCCAAGCAACGATGCGCGTAATAAAGGGGAAGGAAGGGTGATTTTCTAGAATTGATTGAATCCAACATTACCATTACCATGGAGTTAGACCATCCCTATAGTGGGGGATAAAGAATACTACTATAGTAAGCCTGCTTATCGTAAAAGGCGATTAAAAAGCGCAGCAAGGGGCAGCAGCCTTGCTGGCTAAAAGATATTGGAGGAGGGTCGGTTGGTCTCGGGCGATCCTCAATAATTTACAAGCTTGTTGGGGGTTGGCCGTGACGGATACGGCTTTTTACTAAAATCTTTAAAAACTGCGTTGTGGAAAGATATGGGAGCCTACCACAATATTTCCCAGGTGTACGTGGCCTAAAACACGAAATATATATGATGGAGAGCTCACAAGTAAAATTCTTGTCCGGAGGTAAAATACTCCCTCATTCGGATCTCCGGGAGGGAGTACTTGGGGCTCGTCATCGTAAGAATATAAAGCAACAGTTCGATTTAGTGATAGCGACTTGGAATGTAAGGTCATTACTCAGAGTAGATAAGTTAACGAATTTATTAGTCGAAATGAGAAAGGAAAAGCTGGACATTTTAGGTATTAGTGAGGTGAGATGGCCAGATAGTAATGACTTTTGGAAAGATAATTATAGAATAATTACAACTTCTTCAACTAATGGACAGGCAGGCGTAGGAATAGTGTTAGGTAAAAGATTAGGGCATAAAGTTAAAGAGTACTTACAATTTAGTGATAGAATAATTATGGTTAGATTGAGTACAAAACCCACAGACACTGTTTTAGTACAGGTTTACATGCCAACAACTCGGTACGAGGATGAGGAAGTAGAAAAGGTATACGAGGATATAAATAGTATAGTGAGAAAAGTAAAGGAGATGAGAATTTAATAGTTATGGGCGATTTTAATGCGTCAGTGGGAGAAGGTAGTGAGGGAAAAATGGTAGGAAAATTTGGGTATGGCAGACGAAATGATAGAGGAGAAAGATTAGTTGAGTTTTGCCAGGAACATAGATTAGTAACTGTAAACACCCTATTCGAACAACATGTTAGGAGAAGATATACCTGGAAAGCCCCAGGCGATAGGGCTAGGTACCAAATAGATTATATTTTAGTTAAACAAAGATTTAGAAACCAAGTTAAAAACTGTCGTAGTTATCCAGGGGCTGACATAGATAGCGATCATAACTTAGTTAAAATGAAGTGTAAACTAAAATTTAAAAATTGAGAAAGGTTAAAAGAGAGGATGGGATCTAGGTAAGCTTAATGATAGTAGGGTAAAAGAGGAATATAAACAAGTATTAGATAATAAGAGCAAAGGGATAGCTGTAGGAGGGAGCGTAGAAAATAGATGGAAAGAAATAAAACTGACTGTACATGATACAGCAACACAGACTATAGGTAAGAAAAAAATAGAAGCGAGAAAACCTTGGGTAACAAAGGAGATATTAGATTTAATAGAGAATAGAAGAAAGCTTAAACCTTTCAGAGAAGTGGATAGTGAAAATAAGCAAAATATAATACAGTTAGAAATAAGATAGTACATGAGTGTAGAAAAGCTAGAAATAAATGGATGGAGGAGAATTGTAAGGAATACAAGATGATTTGAGAGTAGGTAAGACAGACAGGGCTTACAGAGCAGTTAAAAGTTTTTGGGAAGATAGGAAAAATATAATGGTATTAGAGACGAGAATAATGAGCTTCTAATAAATAAAGTTGAGGTAGCTGATAGATGGAAAAGATATTTAGAAGATTTATATAAGGGAGACTATATGGATGAGTTAGAGAACGACCAAGAACAGGATGTAGAAATAGGGTTTTCAATATTAAGAGGAATTTGATAGAGCTCTTCGGAATCTTAAATTAAATAAAGCGCCAGGGATAGACGATATTCCCGCAGAATTAATAAAATATGCAAGTCAGAAAACTTTAGACAGATTATATGAACTAATAAATGTAATATATGACACAGGTGAGGTTCCAATAGATTTCGAAAAAAATATTATTATTCCAATCCCAAAAAAGTCAGGAGCTGATAGGTGTGAGAATTTTAGAACAGTTAGTTTAACTTCTCATGCTTCCAAAATACTAGCAATAATAATTAAAAATAGCGTAGAAGCTTTGACTGAGAATTATTTAGGCGAAGACCAATATGGTTTTCGTAAAGACAGAGGACTAGAGAACCGATACTAATAATTAGGGTAATTATCGAAAAAGGTTACAAAAATAAAAGACTCATTTCGCGTTTGTAGATTTAGAAAAAGCATTTGATAGGGTTAATTGGATTGTTATGTTCAGGGTTTTGCAAAAATAGGAATCTCTTGTAGGGATAGAAAATTATTTACAGTCTATATAAAACCAAAGCGTAGTAATTAGATTTGATGAAATAGAAAAGAAGCTAAGATTAGAAATGGTGTTAGACAGGGTTGTATACTGTCTCCTTGATTTTTAATGTTTATATTGAGGAAGCTTTAAACTTAGCCAGAGAGAGAAAAGAGATAGGTATTAGTGTACAGGGACAGAAAATAGACATGTTATGTTTTGCAGAAGATATAGCCATTATAGCAGAGTCTAGAAAAGAGTTAGGAGAGTTTTTAAATATTTTAGATGAGATACTACGGAGTAACTATAGTATGAGAATTAACTCAGTAAAGACAAAGATAATGACAAGTGAGTTACAGCCTAGTTCTAAATCAAAATTAAAAATAGGTAATACCGAGTTAGAGGAGGTAGATGAATTTTGCTATTTAGGTAGTATAATTACAAAGGGTGGACGTAGCAGAAGGGATATAGTAGCTAGAATAGCTCAAGCTAGAAAAATGTTTTTAAAGAGAAAGACTTACTAATAGCTAATAGTATTAGTTTAGATAATAGAAAAAGTTTCTTAAAGTCGTACGTATGGAGCGTTCTACTATACGGTAGTGAGGCTTGGACAATTAAAGAAGTAGATAAGAAAAAGATAGAAGCTTTTGAAACTTGGTGTTATAGGAGAATGTTAAAGATTAGTTGGACAGATAGAGTAACAAACGAGGAAGTTTATAGAAGGATAGGTGAGGATCCCTGTATGTGGAAACAATTGAAGGTCAGGAGAGATAGAATGATAGGGCACCAGTTAAGACATGAGGGACTATTTAGTAAAGTCTTAGATTATAGACTACCAAATAAAAATAGAGTAGGAAGGCCTAGACAAAGCTGTATTAGTCAAATTATTAGAGATTTAGGTTGTGAAGGGTATGTAGACCTTTTTAGACTAGCTCAGAATAGAAAAGAATTTAGAGCTGCGTCAAACCGACTTTAAGTAAGTTCTTTAACAACCATCATGTTGCTAATATCTATGTAAAGTCAGATGGATAAGAAAAAGATAAAAGGATATAGGAAGACCTAGACCAAACTATATTAGTCAAATTATTAGAAATTTAGGTTGTGAAGGGTATGTAGAACTTTTTAGATTAGCACAGATTAGAAAAGAAGTTAGAGCTGCGTCAAACCGACCTTAAGTAAGGTCGAAAACGATATGATGATGATGATAAGTTTGATTTCTAATTCTAGTGGTTCTGTTTAAATTGAGATAGCAAAAATAATTAGAAAGTGAGTATAATGGCAAGTTACTCACTCTAAGCCACAAGGGTATCCTGTCAACGCGTTTCGCCCTAATTCGGGCTCAACGCGTTTTTCTTTTATTTTATATATATATATATATATATATATATTACTGTAGATTTATAAGCTTAGATAGGTGTACATAAGTCAACTTTCTAGTTGCCGCTTGAAGCGAGCGGACGTGTTTCTGCCGAGCTCCCGCTTCAGCAATAACAGTAAGTGTTTATCTAGGGTTTTATTATTTATTGTTGAATTATTTTATTTGAAGCTTTGCTTTTTATTGTGTTTTATTTTTATAATTGTATGCCATCAAAATTTAAATACAGGGCAGTAAAATAAAATTTTAAAACAGAATTTAAACTAAATAAAACTAAATAAATCGCGTTTTCTTTGTAATTTAAACTAAATCCGCGTTTTAAAATAAAATAAATAAATTACGGGACAATAAAACAAAATCTACTAAACTAATACTCAAAATAATTTCGGAATAACTTAAAAGGCATTTTTAATAATAAATTTAAAATAAAAACCGCGTAAATCGAGTAAAAACCGGGTAAAACAACCAAAAAGTGTGTGAAATTTTATAGTGCGCGTATAATAAAATAATAACCAAAAACAAAAATCTAAGCCTTTTAAATCAAATAAATATCTCAAAACTGTAAATTTTAAAACAATTTTAATATAAATTTTCTGTAAATTAAGTACACGCGTACTTATAAGTTCTTTAAAATCGATTTTGGTGTAATTAAGCGGTGTAACAGTTACGGGTTGTGCTAGTTACCAAGCGATAAAGTGAAAGGTCATTTCCGGTTACCACATTCCGATTGCGCTCGACCTTATTTTGTTAATTACACATTTAAAAATAAAGTGTTGTTATTTATAAATTATATATTTTAATATTTTGAAGTAATTAGTTTATTTAAATTTGATTTGGCGGTTTTAAAAATTTAAAATAAATAAATAGTGTTCTTCGCGGTACATTTTGAAACGAATTGCGTTAGGGAATTTATTTGGTTCTAGTTGTTATTTTGACGCATAGTGCTTGCTGTATTTTTGTTAAAAATTTAATATTTAATTGGGCGGTTCGAAGTTTAAATAAATACAAGGTTGCTTACGGTTCACCATTAAACAAAACATTTTTATTGGACCAACGTTTTGCGTTCTTCTAGCGTCGTTTTTTTAGCGTCGTAACGGCCAAGTGGTTTTTGAGCTGCGTTTTAGGTGTCATTTTTTGTCGTTTGTTTTGTCAGCATGGTGGTCCACCGCGACGTGGAACCATTGCCCAGGAAAAAGAGGGGAGATAGGTCGGAGTCTAATAGGTCGGAGACTGAGGGCGCTGTTGGGGGGAAACAGCTAAAGGTAATTTTAAAAGACGTTAGGTTAGGGATTCAGGAGGAGGTACAGGAGATAGAGGAGCCTGTGTCTGCGGCGGTCGTGTCGGGGGAGTCGGGGCCCCCTGGGGTGGCTGCGGCGCCTGAATCGCCCTCAACTTCGGGAGCCCAGCGAAAGATGTCGACTAGCAGCGACGTTAGCGTTGCAGCTAGCGACCTCGATGAGCTGGACCTCCTGAGATTGAGGGTGAGGAAGGCGCACTGGGCCATCTCCGGGAGGGTGCCGACGACCTCCGCCACTATCGTCGTGGAGGACAGAAAGAAGATTCGCTACGCCCTGGATGATTTCCTCGACGCGGCGAATCAACTTATAGGTATGGTTAGGGCGCTGCGGATTGTGGCTAGTGATTCTGGGAGAGCTAATGTTGTCGGGGGAAGTCCAGCGGTGGTTGCTTGCGTTTCAGGGCAGCAGGGTTCCAGGAGCCAGGAGGTACCGATGCCGCGGAAGGCGTCGTATGCTGCAGCTGCTGCAGGTGCGACGCCCACCTTTGAAGTTAGGGTCGACGCCAGGCCAGGGGAGAAGGATGACGTCATGTCGATTCTAAAGAAGAAGGTCGATCCCGCTCGTGATGGTTTTGTTGTGGTCGGAGCTCGTAGATTTCGCAAGGGCGGTGTAGTTGTCGAGTGTGTAAACCGAGAAGATGCGAAGAAACTGCAGTCGAAGGTTGTCGGTGATTGCAAAGAGCTCGTGGCGAAGACCATCGAGAAGAAGCGTCCACGGGTCGTTCTTCCGGGGGTCGAAGCGGGGATGAAGGCGGAAGAACTGGTGCGGTTGATCGCGTGCCAGAATCCCCGCTTCGGCGATTTGAAAATAGAAGACCACCTGAGGGAGAAATTTAGATTTGGCGGAAAGGGCCCTAGGGATCCCTTCGTCAATGTAGTCTTCGAAGTGACCCCCACACTTCAAGGGCGTTTGTTAGCTGACGCTATAAACCTCAGGTGGCGAAGAGTCTGGGCCCGAGACCACTTCTCGATGACCCAGTGCTACAGGTGCTACGAGTACGGCCATAGATCGATGGAGTGCAGGAGAAGGTACAGTGGTGCGGTAACTGTGCCGAAGTCGGTCACGAGTTCAAGAATTGCCGGAGGGCAGTCCCCTGCTGTGTGGTTTGCGCTAGGGCAAACGACAGAACTGGCGGTTGCGCGAAGGTCGATACGCGCCACGACGCCAAGTCGAGTAGATGCCCCACGATGCTGAGATTGAAGAACGCAATCACACGCAACATCGATTATGGACCGTGAAGAAAAGAACGATTTAAAGAAGCAAGAAGATTAAATTCGCGCAATTAAATCTCGGAAAGGAAAAGGGACTACAAATAACTTCGTAAAGTTATTTAGCGAAAATAATATCGACATCGGGCTTGTACAGGAACCGCACCTGTACAGCCATAAAATAACAGGTTTTGGGAAGGGGGTCACCGTTTTAAACGCAAACAGCGAACGACCGCGTAGCGGTATAATAATAAATAATGGGACGTGCGCCGGAATAATACTAAATAATTTATCCAACGAATTTTTAACAACGGTCGAAATTAAATCAGGGCTAAATACATTTTACGTGATCACGCGTATCTTCCGCCGGTTGATTCCCGGCGGAAAATCCTCAAACCGAGGACTTAGTAAACCAAGTTGAAAACATTTTGCGCAAAATCGGTAGGAATAAAAATTTAATCATCGGGGGAGATTTTAATGCTAAGTCGCCATTATGGGGCAGCCCTATCGAAGACTATAGAGGCTCGCAGGTTGCTGATCTTTTTACGGGATGGGACCTTAGTGTGATAAACACTAATAATTCACCTACGTTTGAGACGCATAGAGGCAGCAGTTTTATAGATATTACTGCAGTCTCGCACGAAATGTTAGAAACGATTTGTAATTGGAAACTAAGGTCGGACGAGGAAACGCTCTCTGACCATAAATTAATAACATGGGACGTTGAAACCAAAACAAGCGCAAACGAGCAGCTAACTATATTTCCGCGGTTCTGTAATAAAAAAGCAAATTGGGAGAGGTTTAAAGAAAAATTTGGCGAAAGTATCCCTGCGCTCGAAAATGAGCTATTTAACTGCCGAGAGGCAGACGAAGTAGAAACACTCGCGAAAAAATTGAACGACGCGGTGGTAGACGCGTCGTCGTATTCCATGCCGCAAAAGAAAACATTTAAAAACAGCGTACCCTGGTGGACCCGGGAACTAACCACCAAGCGGGCAGAAACGCGTAACCTAAGGCGCCGCTATCAACGCGCCTCGGGAGATATAAGAGAACAACGGAGAATAGAATATAATCAAAGTTACCGCGAATATAAAATATTAATAGAAGAAACGCGAACGAATAAATTTAAAGAATTCTGCACGCAAAACTCAGAGAAAGAACCCTGGGGAACCGCATACCGCGTAATTAGAGGAAAACAACAAAAAATCGCGCTCAGTAATATAAAGAAAACAAATGGCGAATACACGGAAGGTTTTAAAACCACAGCGGAATATTTACTAGAGGAATTTTTCCCATCGGATAATCCCGAGGGGGATGAAGGGTCGCACGATTTAATACGTCGGGAAGCTGCAAAGGCGCAAGGAACAGGTGCCGATAAGGCAATCCTAGTTCACGAGGTCGTCAGGGCTCTTAGGAGGATGAACCCTGAGAAGGCACCGGGGCATGATGGAATCACTTCAGACGCAGCTCTGCAGGCGTGCCTGTTAGCCCCGTGTGTCTTTGTTGGGTTGTTTAATCTTTGTTTAAAAAGGGGCGTTTTTCCGCGTTGCTGGAAAATCCAGAATGTGAAATTTATACCCAAACCTAAAAAGGCGGATGCGTCAGATCCGGGCAGCTACCGTCCAATTAGCTTGCTACCGGTGCTGGGGAAAGTTTTAGATCGCGTTATGACTACGCGTGTTGAACACCTAGTGCGAGACAGCGGCGGTTTTAATAACCGACAGTTTGGTTTCGTGGAGGGCAAGTCGACTATCGACGCGTTAGAGTTCGTTGTCGGGGAAATTAAGCAGGCAAGAGATGCCAAAGAGTACTGTGTCGTTGTTGCTTTGGACATTTCAGGAGCATTTAATGCTGCCTGGTGGCCATTAATCGTTTGCGAGTTAGATCGTAGGGGTTGTCCGCGAAACTTGATGTCTTTGGTCAAGAGCTATTTCTCGGGCGATTAGCACAGGTTGAAATTCCGGGCGCAGTTCTGTCGCGTGAGGTGGAAAGGGATGCCCGCAAGGGTCATGTTCTGGTCCCACATTTTGGAAGTTGTTGTATGAGAGCATCTTTAGGGTCAAGTTGCCCGCAGGATGCTCAATCGTTGGGTTTGCAGATGACACACTTTTAATTGTAAGATCGAGATTGTTAATGGATATGCGCACAAAACCGAACGAGGCGCTTAATAAATTACACGAATGGTCGCAGGCGGTAAAATTAAAATTTAACACGGCGAAGTCAGAGGCGCTTTATTTCGGCACGAAACCAGGACAGAGACCTCCTAGGTTAGAGCTAGGAGGAGAAAATCCGTTTAAAGATTGTATTACCTACCTCGGCGTCAAGATCGACAATAAATTAAATTGGAAAGCGCACGTACAATACGTAAAAAGTAAGGGCGGCGAAATATCAAACAAAATGATGGCGGCGGCTAAAATAAAGTGGGGTTTCAGGGCGAATCGCTGAGAACGGTTTATGCCGGAGCAATTGAGCCGGCAATACTGTACGCAGCTTCTGTATGGGCAGAAGGTTGTAAAGTCCGGGAGATGCGTCAATTGACGAGCGTACAACGCATAACCGCGGTAAAAGCGGCGAGGGCGTACAGGACCACCTCCACGGAGGCTGTCCTGGTGATCAGTAGGACTCTCCTATCGAATATGTCGTTAGGGAGATTAGAGATAGACGATTAATAAATATAGGAAAAGGGCGCGAAATTATCGAAGATCTTAATCTTGGTAATAGGAAATTGCAAGAAAGATTGTTGTATCTGAGTTAGGGCACCCGGCTGATATTAGAGGATCGAGTTTGTCGAAGGTGATGAGGACGCGATGGGTATCAGAATTTATACGGACGGTTCACGTATGGACGATGGGCAAGCAGGCGCGGCGTTTGTCGTGTATAATCAGGAAAGGGAGGTGTTTCGGTTTCAAACCAAACTCGTGAACTGGTGCACTATCTTCCAGTGCGAATTGGTAGCCATACGAGAGGCTATCGATTACGTAATAAACCATACGGGCAGAGACGAGTATTATATAATCAGTGATAGTAAATCGGCGCTAACGGCTTTAACAAACATGAACACCTCGACAGATCTCCAAGCGGACGTCTGGAGGATAGCGCGTACGGCGCTCGAGTTTCGACGTTTAAAGTTCTGTTGGGTCAGGTCGCACAATGGTAACGTAGGAAACGATAGGGCTGACGAATTAGCTAAAGAGGCCGCGACGGGCGACTTTCGAATATCACATTCGTCGATACCGAGGTCTTTAATCAAAAGAAAGCTGCGCGAAAAATCAATTCGACAATGGGAAGAGAGGTGGAACAACGCTGCCACGGGCAGGTTGACCCACAAATTCATACCGAGCATAGAAGCCAGAGGTAAGATCGAGGTTAAGCTCGATCACAAAATGGTGCAGTTGATAACAGGGCACGGCGCCCTGAAGGCGTATTTACAAAGGTTCGGTCTAACCAACAGCGACCGCTGCGAATGCGGTGAGGGCGCAGAAAGCGTAGAGCACGTGCTCTTCGACTGCCCGCTTGAGGCAAGAAATCGAGGGTTGGCTGATAGCAAACTAGCTATCCTAGGTCTGGCATGGCCAAAGAGCCTAGAGGAAGTCGGGGAAGTGGTTAACCAGAAGGCGTTCTGGACAGCCTTAAAAGAATTCGCGGGAAGGGTCGCGAGATTAGACAATCAATGACGACCGCGTGTAAAAATTCGGTGGGGTTGGTGGGAGGATTGAAAAATTTTAGATTGACTTGGCGTGAGTAAGGATACGAGCATAACCAAAACCTTATATTAAATAAAAAAAAAAAAAAAAAAAGATAATTATACCAAAATGTCCAATATGCACGAGAAACCCCCCACTCCATTAATACAATCACTGCCTATCTTCATAATTATGTGCGGAAAATCGGGAATAAATAATACCAAATAAACAATAACAAATAAATCATAAACCCTCATTAAATTAAATCAATAAAGTAAACAAAGATAATAAAACAGAGCGCAACCGCGCATCCCCCCAGGACTTGAAAGTGAAGTGATAGTGATTGTGATCCCCCCAAGAACATTTAGTGCATACCCACCAGGACTTTAGCAGTGCACCCCGTCCCACCTTTAGAAGTAAGTTACAGACGACCAGATCTTCGGATGCTGGAGAATTTTATTATCGAGGTAAGACTTAAATTGTGGCGGCTGTACTCGCACAAGCATTGATTTACATTAATTAATAGTTTTCGAAATAATTTAACAAGCACGTTTGGTGTGTAAAGGCGCTAGCCGACATATGCTTGTGGGAGTGCACCTGATAAACAGGGTGATGCTTTTGCTATTTTGTGCACTGCTATATGCTTAACGCTTATTAAACATTTATTTATATATTTACATAATTATATTTATTTATATTTTATATTTACACTTTATATTTATTTATATATAGCATGTATTATGTGGCTTATTTGTTTTGTTTGACGTTCTGTCGCCATTTTGGTTGCAGTATATATTTGGGAAGGACGAACAGAATTGCGAAGATTGTAATCATAATATAAATCAGTTAGGGAATGATAGGAAAGTTAGGGATGGATTTAAATTAGTTAGCTAGATTTGGATAGTTTTAAGACGACCCTTCAGGTCGCACTGGTAAGCAGAACCGACGTCTGCTATCCGGTATTACGGATCCCTCCCCTCTCATTTTGCTTGTTGATCGGGTACACTCAAAAGTCAGCGCTAGGGATACCATTATTTACAACCCTGTTTTTAGTTTTGTTTTGTTTTTGTTCCAGTTTTGTCAGATTTTAGGTTTGTTAGATTGTTAGAGTTTGTTAGGTTTGTTAGATTTTAGGTTTGTTAGATTTTTGTTTAGTTTTTATTTAGGGTGAATCAACTATGAAGTAAGAATAAATTAGGAGCACGACTATTTTTCGCGTTTAAACCCAATGTAGTACCTCCGGGTGGAGCATTGGGGACGTGGCCGCAAGTATAGCGGCCCTAATTCAAATTATAATAATGTACATAAGTCAAACATTTATATATTTGTAGTTACCCTGTATGTAGAAATCAATTTAGAATTTAAAACGTTTCAATATAATTAAATAAAGATAAGATTAGGTAAGATAAAATAGGTTTAATTTTTCTGCTTTAATTTAGAACTAGGATAATAATTAATTATTAATAAGATCGAGGGGAAGCGCAGAAATCGTGTACAAATATTATTATAAAAGTTTTTCATATTGGGTGTTGGAGGGGCGAAACTTCCTCCACGTAATTAATTAAATAAGCGGATGGATTAAACAATTTAATGTAAAGAAATTATCAGGATACAATATTGCGGGACTAAATTGGAAAGCGATAAAGCGGTTGTAATCTGGTTGTCTTGTACATGTTACAGTATAAATGTTTAACGTTAATCAAGTGCACAAGTTCATATAAACAAAAGTCAAAAACTTACTAGAATTTCTTGGCTTTCTGTGCTATAGGTGATTTCGGCACGCACAATCCACGGTTAACACAGTTGCGGTTTATATTATATTTTTAAGCGGTAAAACAAAAATTTAGGCACTTCTTGAGTACTCGGCGGTCACACACGAACAACGTTTTATATAATACTGCACTCTTGCGGACCAGGTGTTCGTTCCAAGATAAATTTGGTTCTATCTATCGCGCACTATCATTGTTTATTTTGAATACACAACGATACTTTTGGCGCGAACTAAGGCACTTATAAATTAACTATAAGTCGCCGAACCATACTCCCCGCCTTGAAAGTAAGAAACTTTTAAAGGAATGGAAAAGGAATGGAACCCCGCCTTGAAAGTAGGAAACTTTCAAAGGAATGGAACCAAAAAAGAGTAAACAGAAATAAAAAAAAAACTCAGTGCTTGCTTAACACACAACTAGTGCAAGAGTTTATGTAAGCGGTAAAGCATAATGCTATTAAACTAAACCTTTATAAGCGGATGAATAAATGCGGTTGAAGAAATGCGGGTAAGTATAGTAGTATTTAATTATTGGGTGGGCAACGGGCAAAGTTTCACAATTACTCGTTTAAAAGAACTGTTTTTTGTTTTGACAGTGGCAACTCTAACAACGCCATCTCGACTTGGATAAACTTCCTGGATCATACCTAAGGGCCATCGCAGCGGAGGAGTATCGTGTTGATTAATAAGAACTATAGTCCCTACCTTGATGGGATTACTAGAAGTGCACTACTTTTGACGACTTTGTAGCGTATGCAAGTAGTCTGTCTTTCATTTTTTCCAATAAGATCTTACTAATATATCTAATAATTTTTTGCGATTGACCAAGTTAATATTTTCACTTGGTAAATTAAAGGCGGGTAAACATTGTAAGGGCGCAGACATTAAAATGTGAGCAAGTGTGAGAACCTCAGGGTAATGGTCTGAAGATAATAAACAAAGAGGTCTGGAATTTAACAGACATTCTATTTGAGTAAGGGCAGTCAGTAATTCTTCATATGATAATAGTTGACTTCCAATTACTCGAAATAGATGCGTTTTGCAACTCTTTATATTTAACTCCCACATACCTCCAAAATGAGGAGCTCGTAAAGTAATCATTTTCCACTCAATACGGTGAATTGGAAGTTCATTTTTTAAAGCGGTTTGATAATTTGCGGATACCAAAAAAGTATATAATTCCTCTAATTGTGTCTTGGCACCAATAAAATTTGTCCCGTTGCCCGAATATAAACAAGCAACAGGACCGCGGCGTGATATAAATCTTTTCAAGGCGGCCAGAAAACAATCAGAAGACAAGTCGGAGACTAATTCTATGTGTATCGCCTTAGTGGTCAGACACACAAAAAGACAAATGTAGGCCTTCTGTGATCGAAAACCTCGCCGTCGCGTTAGCGTAATTTTAATTGGACTTGCATAGTCGACGCTAGTATGTACAAATGCCTTTGTTTCTTGTACTCGACATAAAGGCAGATCAGCCATTTTTGGTACGGGATGAACAGGCGATAAACGAAAACAGGTGTCACATTGGTATACTCGTTTTCTAACAATACTTCTAGCGGAAAGTATCGAAAAACGTTGCCGTAATATGGACATTAACAAATTTGGACCCGTATGACAATTTACTTTATGATAATAATCGATAATGAGATTAACGACATGATCATTTTTTTGGCAATAAAGCGGGATGCTTAGTTTCAAAAGGGAGATCGGAATTAGATAATCGTCCTTGTATTCGTAAAATCTTGTCTTCGTTCAAAAACGGGCAAAGATTCTTAAACTTTTTGGTTCATAATTTAGAGTTACTTAGCTTGCTAATTTCATCACAAAAATGCTCAAATTGAATTGACCGAATAACATATTTTTCAGCAATAATTAGGTCTGATGCTCTCATTTCGTTACAAAGTGGAAGTTTTTTAATAAAGCGGAGTACATACGCTACTACCCTAAGTAGTTTGACCCATGAGGAACAGCGTTGAGCCAAAATATATAATACTGGTTGGACACATTGAACAAAGACGATCAAAGTATTTGATTTACGTTCAGGCAAATTATCAGTCTTATTAGAACTAAATGGCTTAATTGGCCATTCTGATATAGGAAAATGCAACCACTGTGGGCCATGCCACCATAGTTTGTTAACTATTAATTGAGAGGGTAACATGCCTCGCGACAAACTGTCGCAAGGATTTTCTATTCCAGAAATATGATAAAAATGACGAGGATGTAAATTTTCATGACATTGTGCTATGCGGTTACTCACAAATATTGACCATTTATGCGGTGAAGAATGGATCCACGATAATGCTATAGTGGAGTCCGAAAATGCGTAAATACCTGTAATAGGTATTTGATCAATATAAGTATCATAAACTCTTTTAATAAGATTAGACATTAAAACAATTGCGCACAATTCTAGCCGGCCTAAAGTAATTATTTTAACAGGTGATACCTTTGATTTTGAACAAAGCAATCGAACTTTAATATTTCCGAGAGAATCCGTAGTATGCATGTAAATAACACAACTGTAGACGTTTAAACTAGCGTCAGAGAATGCTACGAGATTCACAACAGAATTTTTTAGAACACCAACATGGCGTGGAATATTTAATTGTGAAAGTAAATGAACTTCCTGGCGTAATAATTTAAAGCGTTGGACAATCACGTCTGGAGGATATCATCCCAATAAATTTTAATGCTCCACACTTCTTTAATAAGCAATTTCGCATATAAAATTGTAGGCGAAATTAAACCAAGTACATCAAATCAGCGGGCGATAAAAGACAAAATTGTACGTTTCGTACATTTACCCTCAGTATCAGAAATGGTAATCTTAAATAAATCGAGCGACGGCAACCATGAAAGTCCCAGAATTTTTAAGTTACCATCGTCAGAAAAACTTACGGAAGTGCGGTGGGAGTCTGGAAGGCTAGCCAATAACTCGGGTGAATTTGAAACCCATTTAATTAGATCAAAACCTCCGGACTTAAATAAAGTAATAAGTTCTTGAGCTAGTTTAATAGCGGTTTCATAATCAAGTGCAGAGCAAACCAGATCGTCCATGTACAGTTTAGACGTAGCTATTTGTGCTGCATTTGGGAAACGTTTAGCTTCAGCAGAAGCTAATTGGTGAATGGTGCGCATAGCTATATATGGGCTAGATTTTAACCCAAAAAGGAGACGATTAAATTGAAAAGTTCGTATTTTTTCTTCGCTTGTGAAACGAAATAAAAATTTTAAATATTTGCGGTGAAAATTTGGTACAATTATCTGCAAGTACATCTGACCTATGTCCGCTGTTAAAGCTATTGGAAATAAGCGAAAATTCAACAGAAGCAAAAACAAATCCGCCTGCAAATTAGGCCCACTATAAAGAATATCATTTAACGAATAGCCAGTATGAGTTTGACTACTGGCGTCAAGAACTTCACGTAATTTTGTGGTAGACTTGTCCAGGCGCATAAAAAGATGATGTGGTATATAATAACCATCGTGTGTATCATTAGAAGTTTGTACTTCTGATACATACCCCTTAGTTAGATATTCACTAATTATCTGATTATAATTTTCAAACAAGACTGGTTCTTGTTTGAGCTTACGTTCTAAGGATAAAAAGCGATCATATGCGACAGTATAGGAACTGCCTAAAGCGGAGGGAGCTTTACAAAATGGAAGGGCAACAGAGTAGCGGCCCGTCGGGTCTCTTTCGACCGATGAAGTGTATAGATTTTCATATAGCGTTTCCTCGGGACTAAGGAAACGTTTAACGTTAAACTTCCTCTAATTCCCAAAATTTATGCAAAGAAGCTTCAATATTATTTAAAGTTAATGCGGTAAAAGAAGCGTTAGAATGATCGGCATTGACACTGCGAGAGGGAATATCTCCTATGAAAACATAACCAAATACGGTTTGTACAGCGGGCGGTGTAGCGGGACCACAATCAATGCGGTTACCTAAGTAGATATATGGAGATAATTGTGCCCCAATTACAAGCTCTATGTCTCCAGGAATATTCCATGAAAGGTCTGCCAGCGGAACATTGCTAAGAAATTGCAGATTACAGTTACCAATAAAATATGCTGGCAATTTATCTGTAATAGTGTCAACTACCAGTACTTGTATGTAATATTTGTGATTATACACACGTGATTCAATATTAAGATAAGAGTAGCCTCGTATTGGTCTTTGAGTTGAATCAATACCTCTTATGAGTGAATTGTTAAGGGGTTCTATAGACAAGTTGAGTAATTTACAACCCTCTACAGTTATTAAATTGTTTTGTGAACCGTTACCCAGCAAACAACGAATAATTTTGCGTTTGCCGTCAGAACCAGTTGCATATATTTGTGCGGTGGCTAATAATATTATAGGATTGTAACATGTCAATTTACCTTCCTCTTGCCATGTTACATTGTGGTCCAATTTTCTTCAATATAAAAACAATTTTCGTTTTAAGTTTATACTAATACCGTTTATAATCACAAAAGTTTTGATTTGTGTAACGTTTCCCTTTAGTATTATTAAATAATACACTAAATACATCTGTCTTTAGTCTTAATTTAATATTCTCTCCTTTGTATAAACAATATAAATAATTAAGATCAGATGTAATTTTCCTATTGGTTAACCTTTGAATAATATCCATAAATATACAACTGGTGTATATATGAATCTAGCCTTTAGGATAGTTTTCTTGTTTTGCCCCTCTCTCAAAAGTGTGGTTATCTGTAAACCAGAACTAAAATTTGGTTTGTCTTGATATCTAACTGTCTTTTTGAGCGCATACCGTCTTCCGATAAAGATGTCCTTTCGAATGCCATGCTGTCGTACCTGGTATGTAAAAGGTGTCTTTGCTTATTCTTCCTAACATACATAAATATCGTTTTAGAATATAAGCAAAACGCTTATGAAGAGAGCTTACCTAGATAACCCGTTCATAATGTTAATGGATAGTAAGATATTTGTAGATTAAATTTTTAGATTGTTCCTCGTGACGAATTGCAATATTTCGTTATTGTAACACGTTTATTTTCTAGGGTCCTATAGTGGCATATCTTACCGTAGCATGTCTTATGGTGGCATACCCTCCCGTAGCATATCTTTGGATGGCGTGTCCTATGGTGGCATATCTTACCGTAACATTTCTTATGATGGCATGTTTTCCTCTGATGGCGTGTCCTACCGTATAGCATATCTTCTGATGACGTGCTTTCCCATGGCATATTCCTTCCTGAAGTATCTTCAGGTAATGTATTCTCTGATCGACAATTTGATTATCTATGCTGAGCTATCTGAGCTCATGCATTAATTTTATTATCTACAAATATTACCGTTTATCGTTTAAGAAAGTTATGTTGACGTTTTCAAGTACCTTCTAAAATAAATCAAGTTTGCTGATTAAACAAATGGCTGTGGAACAAACAAGTATTCGCCCTTACAAATTAGAGGTTAGAGGTTAACAACCAGAATAATTAACAATGGTGTTCGTCTCAACAACAGTAAGAAAATCCGATGTTTCTGAACAGGCCGTAAACCAACATTTAAGTATATGTTTCTTATCATTTATATATCTGGAATACAGGTATGAATTAATCGTATTTATTTTTGAGATGGAACGAAGTGCATGCGTTCCGTTTTAAATATAAATTGTCTGAAAAATTATGCATGTAAAATATAATCATAATCTTATTTATCGATTACCTTAACTATTACCGATTACCGTAATTAATTTAAATATTATCTTTGCCTGCTATATAACCCACTGAGTTGTAAACAAGAAAGCTTTCATGAAACCTTTACTGTGAATTTTGGGGTTTATGTTCAATTTAAACGTTCATTTTAAATTATCTTAACTAATGTTAAACACTATAAAGTGTATTTATGATTTCCCTTATTAAGAGCGTTAATTTGAAATTGTGCCTAAGCACAATAATTATTTTAGATTTTTCTTATATCTTATCTAGTAGAGTTTTAAACATATTTTGAAATAAGGAGTGTAGATATATAAACTTCATTTAGTGATTTTATCGTATAAAAATTTGGTTGTAAGAAAATAAGGAAACATTTAATTTTTTTAATGTTATTAACTGAACGTCAATATATAAGTTGTATTAATATATTTTCTTTTGTCAAGTTCTAAATTGCATCCCTTTAACTTGCCTGGGTGAAATTTAACTTTGTCCTCTAAACCCCTGAGATATAGTCTCTTGCAATCTACCGCAGCCACAAACGGTCGACGCTAGCTCCGCCAGAGTTTTTATTTAGACTCTGTTGTACACCCATTCCTATCTGTAAAAAGGAAGGGTGCAGGATTAGAAGTTGATTCAGAATTAAACGCTACGGTAATAGCAGGTTCCACCTGAGAACTTGTACCGGGTGAGATAGCGGCATTTGAAATATTATTATTATTCTTGGCAAGAGAACTTACGGGCGTTTCTTGTGATAAATCACGAGTATTAGAATGGACATTTTTGTCCGATTTCTTCTTAAAACAAAGTAAACTATAATGCCTATTTTGACAATAATTACAAGAATGCCTTGAATTACACGAAGAAAGAGTTTGAGTTACGATTAAACAATTAAAGCATCCATTTTTCATTTAATAATTTCAAATCTGTCTTGCGGTGAATTCATATTTTTAAACTGCATACATTGGTATATTTTAAAATGATTATCTTTTTTACACAATATTCACAAAAGCGAACTGGAAACAAATGCTTTAGTCTTAAATGCGGGCGGTTGCGATTTATGATTATAGTTATAAGACTTCGTATTATCATTTGAGCGTTCTAAAATTTTAACTTGCTCTTGAATAAAACTTATCAGCGTTTTGTAAGAGGGAATTTCCGTGTTTCGAACGGACAATTCAAACGCTTGTGCAGCTTCTGCATCTAGTTTTTTTAAATCCCAATACAAAATTATAAAATCTTGCAAGTCGGTAATTCCCACCTGTAACAGCGCTGCAATAGACGCATAATATTTTTCAATAAATGTATTTAAATTGTTAGCGGGTCGTGGACAATTTTTTAATTCAAAAATATTATTTAAATAGTGGGCACCTAGCGTACGTTTATCCTGGTACTTTTTTACCAAGCTATCCCACAATATATTGTAAGTTTCAGCACAGGAAACTATACCTGCAGTTATCTGCAGGGCGGAATCTTTTAATTTACCCATAAGGTATTGTACCCTCTGGCCATCAGTAAGTTGAGGGTTTAGGTAAATATTAGTCTTAAAAGACTGGTAAAATACATCCCATTTTAAGATTTCACCGTTAAAATACGGGATTTTTATAGGCGGTAAGGGAATTGAAATTTTAGGGGTAGCATTAGTAGCCCCTTGATGCAGTGGTTTAAATTGAATTATATTATTACACGCGCGTTTGATTCTACTATACATTTCCTCAAATGCATTTAAACTATGATAATCAGGTTGAAATTCCGGTTTCAATAATAATTGGTATTCATTTATCTTATCCACAATAGATTCAAACCTTGACCTTAATTCATCCATCGTTTCGGTATCTGCCATAAAATTTTCATTAGCTCGCGACTCAAATAAAGAAATATTTTTTGAAAAATCATATAATGCTGTAAGCCGCTGAAATATACTCTCCTTCTTATTGTGTAACATTTTTAGCTTTTCTTCCATTTTTAATAATATAAGAAAAAAGAGTTCAAAATTTAACTGCAAACACTATTTTTTTTGCTGGGATATTCGAGCTCTAAAGACCAATTTAATGGAGGGGCGTAACTTCCTTCACGTACTTAATTAAATAAGCGGATGGATTAAACAATTTAGTGTAAAAAGATTATCAGGATACAATATTGCGGGACTAAATTGGAAAGCGATAAAGCGGTTGTAATATGGTTGTCTTGTACAAGTTGCATATAAATGTTTAACGTTAAACAAGTGCACACATTCATATAAACAAAAGTCAAAAACTCGCCAGAATTTCTTGGCTTTCTGTGCTATAGGTGATTTTGGTACGCACAATCTACGGTTAACACAGTTGCGGTTTATATTATATTTTTAAGCGGTAAAACAAAAATTTAGGCACTTCTTGAGTACTCGGCGGTCACACACGAACAACGTTTTATATAATACTGTACTCTTGCGGACCAGGTGTTCGTTCCAAAATAAATTTGGTTCTATCTATCGCGCACTATCATTGTTTATTTTGAATACACAACGATACTTTTGGCGCGAACTAAGGCACTTATAAATTAACTATAAGTCGCCGAACCAGGTGTAGTGTAAAAATTAATAATTTCTTAAGAGTAGCATAAACTAAAACATTTGTGGAACTTTACTAGGTTGAATATTTAAAAACAAGCTACAACGGTTGGGAATTTCATGGAACAAACGGGCAGTAGATAAATAATTCCAGTAAAGCTTTTAAACGTTGAGAATATATTTCTAGGTAAAAATCGTTAACTGAAAACACATGTCTATAAGAGCAACAGACGGTTATATGTAGAAAACAGATCGATTAAATCAAGCTAGAGACAATATTTAGCATGTAATAGGCACAGAAAGAAGATATCATATGGTCAGTTATAGTAACTTTCAAACGTCTGTAAGACGAGGATATTTTTAAAGCCAATAAGAGGGACAAGGATGGAGCGTGTTCGCAGAAAATATTGATTTTCAAGGCGCACAAAAAAGTAGGGAGAAACAATTCTGAACAATGTAGTGAGAAAGGGACTATACAGAGGATAGAAAACATGGGGTAGATAAGGAAACCAGAAATGCGGAAATGACAGACAACTTAGAAAGAGTATGAAAACAAGGCATTGGTTATAATCAGTGTAGAAGCGAGATAATAGTATGTACGCGCATATGGAAGGCCTGATTTTAGGTGTTTGGGGGTGATAAGAGTGTTAAGGATATAGAGAAAATTAAGACCGTTGGCAAATTTAACGACTTTTTCGGAGTAAAACAGTGTTAACGTTTCAAAATTCTAGGTTTTCGACGACAGTTAGGTTATTGTGCACGTTAATTATAGAGATTGAGCAGCCGTTGGATAATGTTTCGGGAAATGATTGTGAAGAATACGAACAACTTGAGAAGGGTTTTGGTTATATAAATGCGCTGGAGGAGGTAGGCGCTCTCTTAGTTTTTCGATTCTGCTGAATATTTCATCCTAGCTTTAAACTACGCGACTAACGAAATCCGAGATAATTACAAGTGTTTAAATGCACAAGTTGGCGCGATTTTAGAGACGGAGTGAACCGTATAAAATTATTTTGATAAATTGAATCAGGATGAACAGTAAGTAGCAACTTATTTGTAAATTGGATGAGGGTACTTGTTGCACTTGCTTGAAAGAAGCGATTGTTAATGGATCTGTAGCGGCAGTCTTGACGATTTTTGGAGTATGGTAATTTGGATGCCAAGCGAGTTCGAGAGATACTTGCTGTTACTATTGGAAGACAACAATGTGGAGTGATTCAGGTACAAGCAGTCGGTAGAGGAGAGAATCTTTAGAAGTGGTGATCTGGATGAAAAATACTCTCCAGGTGATGAATATTTTTTGAAACTGTTGTGGTGGTGCTTATTTGTTGATTTAAACTATTAGTGATTTTGGGTTATATATTGTGATGAATTTATGAACAGAAAATTAATTGATTTACCTTTGCAAAGGAAATATTTAAAATCTGAGGATGTAAATAGATGTATAGGATATAATTATAAATGTTTCACATATGTAAAGAGTAAACGGATCTTTTATTTAAAATTATCAGTTCCAAAATTTTGCACGCAAATCCAAAAAGGTATATACTGAGCTCACTATAGACCAAGGGAAAAATAAAGTAAGGTGCTGGAGTAGGCCCATCTATTTTAGAATGAGTTTAGAAATATAGACAAGCAGGAAATTTTTGTTGTATGAAGTTGATAATATTGTAATATTGAGGAGGAGCATGAAATATTTAATGTGAATATAATTTTGTACATATTGAGATAGTTTGATTTTAATGTTAATTTGTCAGAATAAAAAAGGTTGTATTTTTGGTTAGAAGGATTATTATTTTAATTTTTTTTTATTATTATTAAATAGAAAGGTAGTTATGAATTGTAGAGCAGATGAGCAGCCGTGGTCAGTATCCCTGGAGAAGCAGTGAGCAGAGCTAGCCGTGTGGTGTCAATTTTAAGAGCCTATAATAATCCAAAGATTAGAAACAAAATTTATTTGGATGATGATTAGAGAAATTCTCTACAGGTAATTTCATAGAATTTAATTAATTGATCCAACATTGGGGCACGAGTAGAAGCAATCATCCTAGCAACAATTATGATGGTCCAACGTGAGGTGCTAGATTTAAGCACCTGACGGAGCTAATCTTCACAACATTTATGACGCCCAAAGTGTGGGGCAAGAATTAACGTACCTGTTCAAAAGGGAGATTCGCGGCAATATATATATATATATATATATATCTATATATATATACATATATAGATATACATATATATATATATATATCATATATAGATATATATACATATAGATATATATATATATATATATATATATATATATATATTGTGACGGGTAGCTTTAGGGTATTTAAGAATATCTAAAAGGGATACCCTTGGTTAAAATTCCAAGATCGATCTATGTGTTACGTGTTCCTACTAGGACTTGTGATTGTAAGTTGATGCATAAATAATAGCTGGTGTCTTCAGCATTTAAATTAGGTAATGAACACAAAAATATGTTTTTACAATATAAGCGTGTAAACAGTATGACTACAAGCATAATAGTTGTGATCATTTGAATTGCAAATATATGATATATATATATATATATATATATATATATATATATATATATATATATATATATATAGTATCGTGTAATTAAGGGGGCACAAGTGAACTCATAGGTTGAGAGCTATTGGATAAGATACAACAAATTTATTCAGTTAAGGAGTTAGAATATTTTTAAACAATTATTTTTTAGCTTAAGTAGTGTATAATAATGTAGGGCCAATTTAATTTAGCTAGGGATAATGTAACGTAGTACTTGTGTAAATATCGGGCATAATAAATAATAATTGGGATACAATTATTCAAACACATTTAAATTTGTAGTAAAGTACTATATTACAATTTAAAAGCGTGGAGTAAGTGTTAAAATAACATTTCTATTTTCAAACGTAAAAGCCAACACGTTTAAAACAAAACAACGAGCGTAGATGACATTTCTCGGTAGCGTAGCGACAAACAAACTTTAATAGGTTATTGGAAAAGAACAGCCGTTGGAATTAATGTAAACGCGGTTTGTTGGTTAAAATATTGATTTTAATCTTTAGGGTAGTATAAGAGAGAACCAAGAAAAGACCAAGATAGAATAAAAATGTATTGAGTACAAGAGAGATGCATATAATTAATTTGGAGACAGTATAGTAAAGAGCCTTGAATAAAATCAATAATTTCAAGGATATTTAGAAGCAAGTACGCGTCTGTTAAAAGGTGGGAGAACCAAGCAAGGTGATTGGTGTAAATTGTACAAGAAGGGCACAGATTAAGCTGGTGGAGGCATATGCGTGAGATAAAGCTATAGATACAAGGGAGATGAAAGCGTAGAGAAATGGGAAAGTAGAGGCTAAATTAGAACGGCGGTTGACAGTTTGGAAGCGGTTTACCGAGTATTGTTTTATTCGTTATGAAAGTTCACGAGAAACCGAGGTTCGTTAGGGGTTTTCCGCTAGAACACTGGACGGTTGGGAAACAATTTCTAGAATTATAGGAACGGGTATACAAGCGTACGTGCCAATTTGAAATAGAGGGGGGACAAATTTTACTTACTTAATCACTGACAGAAAGGGGCCGAGCTTTCTTTGATTTCATCCATCATTCGTGATAATACTTACTTTCAAGTGAACTAGTGAAATTTAATAAAAATTTATGTAGAAGCTAATAGAACATCTTTTTGTTAAAACGTTAAAGTGGTGTGTAAGTACAAAGCTTATTATTTTGGAATTGGAATGCACGGAAGTATTAGAATTTGAAATTGTTTGGATGATGGAAAAAAAGCGATGTTTGAATAATAAAAGTTAATTTTGGAAATTGGAATCTTTGGATTGGAAATTGTAAACAGCGGCATGCATGGCAGATATGGTAATTTGACCGGGGAGTTAGCTGATGGACTGGGAACCTACTAGACGGCAGCATCTCTAAGGAGAAACCGCTAAAAGAACGGGTACAGCAGGATTTGAACCTGCGACCATTGATTTTCCAGGTTCAAATTTTGCTGTAACCGTTCTTTTAGCGGTTTTCAATTACTAGTTCGATTTGAAATGGTAATTCAACTTTACATAAAAAGTTGGGGTTTCAGTTTATCTTAAAACTGTTAATATATATTAATAAACATGCATTTGCATTCCAAATGTGGATTATTCTTCTTCACTATTAATAATAATATAATTACATCTTTGTATTATCCGAACTTTGCAAAATGGGATGATCAAGTTGTTAGTACATGAATAATGTATATAACTGGAATAAATTTTCTTAATTGCAAGACGTAATTGAAAATTGGTAACAAGAATAAGCTTCAGTAGTATAAATTATAACACCATCTAAAAAATTGGCTGCATAGCTCAGTTGGTTAGAGCGTTGATCCGGAAAATCAATGGTGGCATGTGGCATCGCTTCCAGAGTATAAATAATCGATGCGGCCTACTCGCCAGGACAGAGGAGGAGCTTGATCCTCTTTGATTAACACCAAGGTCCCAATTTGGACTTGAGGAGATGTAGTGAACCATTTAGTCTTTTGTTGCAGGTTATGCAAATAACTTGTTTGCCACTGTTTCCAGAAATCTTGTATGCGCTGAATTAGTTGCCAGCGATCTAAATGAGAAATGTTCAACGCAGTAACGTCAGGATCTGGTAGAGCAGACACAAGTTCCAAACCAAGAAAATGATTCGGTTTTAAATATGAATAATCTTCGGGATTAGTACTTAACGGGCACAAAGGCCTTGAATTAAGTAGAGATTCAATTTGAACAAGAACAGTGTTGAGTTCTTCATATGACAATATTTGACTTCCAATGATCTTTTTGAGATGAGATTTGACTGATTTAATCCCGGCTTCCCATAAACCTCCGAAATGAGGAGCGGAAGGGGGGTTGAATATAAATGTTATACCTTCTGCACCCGCAGAGTCTTTTATCATGTCAGATAATTCACGAGACGCTCCAGTAAAATTGGTGCCACAATCACTATAAATAGTCATACACTTTCCACGACGAGCGATAAAGCGACGTAAAGCAGCGATGAAGGCTTCTTTTGAAAGACTAGACACTAACTCCAAATGAACGGCTTTTGTGCTAAAACAAATGAACAAGCAAATATAAGCCTTTGATGATTCAGATCCTCGTTTTCTACTCATTGTAATGGCAAGAGGGCCACCATAATTCACACCAGTATGCAAAAATGCCTTTCCGGGAGTTACCCTCAAAGTTGGTAAATCGCCCATGGGAGGGCAGTAAGTAATAGGGTTTATGCGAAAACAACGGATGCATGACTTCAAACATTTACGAACTGCTCTTTTAGCAGATAGAATCCAAAAATTGTGTCAACAAAAATTGAGTAGTACGAAGTCCAGGATGTAAGTGCTTGCTATGGCAATCCAGAATGATCAAGTCTGTTAACCGATGCGATGATGGGAGTAAGATTGGAAATTTCACTCCATAAAGTAGGTCTGAATTTCGAAGACGACCACCCACCCTGAGTAAACCATGTGAATCCAGAAAGGGAGTGAGAGGTCTGAGCGATTTGTTAACCGGTTTACCATTTGCTATATTACAAATATCTAGATGGAAGACTTCTTGTTGAACCCTTTTGATCAAAATATGAAGAGAACATTGCTATTCAACCGTAGAAGCATAATGGGGCTCGTCTCTGCGTGATTCCAATGGTGTTCGAGTATTAGAAATGAAGTGACGAACACATGAAATAATTCTACATATTTTTGCCAAATTTGAAAAGCGAGTAGTCAATGAGTCTAAGAAATTGTATGAAATAACAACATTTAATGATAAAATTTTTCTTTCCGTTTCGACAGATAACGGATTTAATGAACGAGAAACGTTTAGCAATGGCCATTCTTCTTCTGGAAGTTAAAGCCAATGAAGCCCTTTTCACCATAAATGATGTTGTACTAATTCTGAGGCTACCAGCCCTCGAGAGGCACAATCATCTGGGTTTTCTGAAGATTTAATATGAAACCATGATGCTGGAGGAATGCGGTCTTGAATATGTGAAATTCGATTGCTGACGAATGTTTTCCAATTATACGATGATGATTTAATTCAAGCGAGTGCAACGGTTGAATCGCACCAGGCATGAATACTATCGAATGACAATTGTGTCTTGTAAGTAGTCCGAACAAAATCTACCAAGTTTGACAACAGTAGTGCACTACATAACTCCAAACGAAGCACAGAAATGCGATAAGTAGGAGCAACCCTAGATTTGGCACACACCAATGATGTTTTAATGTTTCCAACTGTGTCGACGACTCGAAAATAAACAGCGGCTGCATAGCCTGCTTCCGAAGCATCACAGAAACCGTGAATCTGTATACTTTTGTAATTAACATATAAAATCCATCGAGGGATCTCGAGTTTCGATAACTCTGACAATTGTTCCAAATAATTTTTCCATTTTGATACAATATTTAATGAAGGACTTTCGTCCCAATCCAAACCCAATATCCACAAATATTGGATTAAATGTTTGGCAAAAAATACTAAAGGAGTAAGTAGCCCCAACGGATCAAAAATTCTGGCTACTTCAGACACCATACTGCGCTTCGTACAATCCTTTGAAATAGGATTAACGTGATAAAAGAAATAATCCAGTATGGGTTTCCACTGCAAACCTAAAATCTTTTGTGACAAATTATTTGAATCTTCAAAACTAAAAGTTGTCGGATAACAAGACGATTCTGGTAATCCTTCAAGAACCTGGCTGACGTTGCGGTTCCATTTACGCAACGTAAAACCTCCTGCTGCACAAATTTGACTTAATTCGAAAATTAAACGTTTTGCTTGCTCCACAGAAGCACAACCACTCACAACATCGTCAACGTAAGTATCTGATGCCAACACCTTAGCAGCACGCGGAAATGTGGCTGACTCCACTTGGGCTAATTCTTGAATGACCCTCAATGCTAAAAATGGAGACGAGGTCATTCCATAAGTGACGGTGTTCAACCGATAATCCCTGATAGGATCCGAAGAATTAAATCTCCAAATTATTTTTTGATATTGACGATGATCTGGCGCAACCAAAACCTGCCTGTACATCTGTTTGATGTCAGCAGTGAATACCACAGCATGTTGACGAAAGTGCAGCAACAAAACCATAACGTCTTTCTGCAACGGAGGACCAACTAACAAATGTTCATTTAACGAACCACCACTAGGCGCAGAAGCCGAAGCATCAGAAACCACTCTGAGTTTGGTTGTTGCGCTCTCTGGTTTGACAACGGCATAATGAGGTATGTAGTATTCTGACAAACCATCTATTGAATTTTGACCCAATTTCGAACAAAGTGTCATATGACCACTCTCAATCTAATGTTGCATAAAATCACGATATGAACTATATAAATGAGAATCTTTTTCCAAACGTCGTTCCAATGAAAGAAATCTACGAATGGCGATCTCCCGAGAATCGACAGAAACAGGCTCTGGGCCTTTGAACGGCAACCGGACCACAAAACGACCACCCTCCTCTCTAGCATGAGTCTCAACGAAATGCCTTTCGCACGCTTCTTCCGCCGAGCTCACCTAGACGAGTCTGGAATGTTTTCTAGTTCCCAAAAGCGACGTATATTAGAATCCAATGGTTCCACTATTGCACATAACGATGTGAATGAAGAAGCAGGAGATACAAGTTTTCCTGTCATTATCCAATCCAATGTTGTTTTTATAGCGACAGGTTCATCCAGCGAACCCACACGAGATTCATTCATCAAAATATGAGCGAAAATATTTGCACCTAGCAACATATCTATTTTGCCGGGTTTATCAAAATTTTCGTCAGCTAAGTTTAAGTCAGACGTATGCTACCAATTATTTGATGGTAACTGTACCGTAGATATTTTCCACAAATCTCCGGGAGAACAAAAACATCCACATCATATTGAGGGTTTCTTTGTCCTTTAGGACGAATTTTACATGACAATGTACCTGAAACATGAGCAGCCGATAGTCCCAGCCCTTCCACCTTTACTGAAACTTTTGATTTATTTAAAGCCAAACGTTGACGACATGAGTCAGTCATAAAACTTTCCATGCTACCATTATTCAATAAAACTCTTACAGTTTGAATTCTTCCAAACCCATCATAAACGAATACTTTAGACGTAGCTAACAAAGTGACATTATTTGACGATCTTGCCGAAAATAAACTACTACTGGCAGTGTAGCTAGCTTCCAATTGAGGATTTGATGAAGACGACACAACTGTTGACGATGAAACTACAGGCACAGAAGAAGTTACATGCTCAGTCTGCACTGCTGAGTTTCCAAAATGCAGCAAAGTATTGTGGGGTTTTGAACACCTTTTGCACAACTTCTTTGATTTACAATTGGTAGCATGATGTGAATCCATGCAACAATTAATGCACAGCCCTTTTCCTTTAACAAAAGTATAACGTTCCTGCGGTGACTTCCCAAGAAACATTTTACATTGATATAAATAATGTGTCGCATCACACAACAAGCATTTATTTATCTTTGACGTAGTCACTAAAGACGTATGAGATTGTGATTTTGAACCCGCACTAGGGCGTTTTTCCCAGTCCACATGACGATTTGAGATGTTTATCTGCTAGCACCATACTGCTGATTTCTAGCGCCTTACAGTGCTTTTCAACAAACGATTTCAATTGTTCGAATGTTGGAATATCCTGAGTATTTTCCAACTCGAACGTTTTAAGCAAATCGACCTCAAATTTTTTTGATAACATATTGAAAAGAATCAAATTCAACAAATCAATTTTCATTTGACGCAAACCAGCCAAATTTTCTACAAAGTAATTCAGTAATTCTCTTAATTCTACATGTGAGTTAGATTGAGCTTTAGAAATCTTTTCTAACGCTGTCAATAACCGACGACACTTGTAACGCTAAACGATAACTGAATAAGCAGTTTCAAAATTTTCATTTGTGACAGCCAAATGACGAATAAGATTTTTCGAATTTGAATCTAGAGAGTCTAGTAAGAAGAAATATTTTTCAATGGGTAGTACATTCTGGTTATCATAAACTAAATTCTTAAACATGCTATGATAAGCGTTAAAATCACAAAACTTTCCAGTGAATTTACTTATTGATACACGTGGCAATCTAATATTAGTAATACCACTAAGATCAGTAGGCGATGCAGACCTATTTCCAAATGAATTTTGAGGTTTAATGTCCGATGACTCAAACATGCTTTCAAACTGAGCATTACAAATTTTAATTGACAGTAGCATTTTATCCAATTCGATACGAAGCGATCCAATTTCCTGAATGCTTTCTGCATTTTCTTCATCGAAAATACATGCATGATAAGACATATCAACTTCTTGTTTGATATCCGTGGCGGCTTTTGTAAACAATTTTATTGCAACCAAATTTTCACGAGTCTTTTCCAATTTACCCGTACTGAGCAATAATTCCGAAATCCTATTGACAGCATCTTTCATGTCTAAGATTAGACGATCCATAGAAATTCTGAATTGAGTCATTGTGCTGAATGACACGACTTCAATTAAAATACCAACAACCAAACCTTGTAAATCTTACGACTAGAATTTCCTACGATACAATTTTAACTAAACTTTCTAACAAGGACCATACCTGAAAAACCAAACCAACCAGTAAAAATATGTTCACCTCGTTAGAAGCTCCCAAGATATGAAGATATGAGTGTGTGCAACAGATGTGATTTGTTTGTCTGGTGCCGAAGCAATTATAAAACCACAACCCTTAAAAGCTACCTGCATAAGAATTCACCTCATGTGTCCAACATTCTTTCGGAACATTTAACATAAAACTAGCATTACTACATGTCCCGTTATTTCTAAGGGGCAAACTGTACATACCAACGTTTTAAAACTTTCCGTCTGTAATAAATACTTCAACTTTAATTGAATGAATATAATTATTGTGATTGAATGAATAAAATGATAGCTACACTAAACGTTAGTAGTTATCAAAGGTACTCACGAAAATGTAATGAAACAATGAGGATTAAATACGATTAATGATTAGGATTAATTGCAAAGACACTTCAAAAATTGAACATTATGAATGTATAAGATTTGAGCGCGAAGGATCAATTAATGTACGATATACAGCGCGTAAATAAATTAATATTAGCACTTATGTTTTATCTGCTACCATGACATTACCATAGGTCATGAACCATTCCAAAATGTTTATAGCGGACTGTATAATGATTGATTGATGATGTGCAATACTTTGTTTCACACACACACTAATGAAAACACCGCAAACGCGCGTCCGTTGAGTACGGGTGCACTTGCGGCTTGACCAAAGTGTGAACACCACTTTCGTGACTGTCACCGTTCAATACCGCACCTTGCGCTATATAGGAATCTAAGGGTACAGGTACCGGAAATGAAGAATGCTGAAGGGTTAACGGTAAAAACAGCTTTAAAACGCCTTAAATATATATATATATATATATATATATATATATATATATATATAAGCATAATAGATAGATAGTTGGATTATCAATAGCATAGCAATTACAAATGCGTACAGTTTAATTAGATCATAAATATTTACCTACACTTCTCTAGGCTTGCGCTGGAGATGAAAACACACACAAGGACTCACTCTCGTGAAACTCAATATACGTTCTCTGTTTTTTAAACTGTGCTTGTGTTTTTATTAATTCGCGCTTCCGACTGATTGGTGTATATCACCTTTGTTATAATTAAATGTTTTTTCTCAGATTTAGCAATTATTCATTTCCTGTGTGTGGTTGCCTATCTCATACTGATTCAAAATTTGCTTTCCTGGTAGCTGTATGTGAACTTCCCGTGACTGTAATTTCGCATTTGATTATTAGTTATTAATTCTAATAATTTTTGATGATTTGAAAACTGAGTAATAATACATGTAACTATATATATATATATATATATATATATATATATATATATATGTATGTATGTATGTCGTAATAGTGGACTTATTGAATAAGCACCACGGTTGGATCGCTAATAAAAATACTGTGCCCAGTATTGTGAACGTCAATAAATATGACTTAATATCGACGTTTTGCGAAGATGTTGTAGGCCTTGGAATAATTTCTCTTACCATGGGCGCCAAAAATTTTCTGCTTCTCAACTCGTAGTCACCTTCTTTATCCAACAGTCGCAAAGTATAAAAGAAACCAATACCTTGACACAAATTCTCTCCAACTCAATTGGTATATTAAACCTCACGAAAATTATAGAAATACAAATATTCACAATAAATACACATAACAAAACAAAATATGTAAACAGAGCAAAGCAAATCACATAAATGGCTCAAAATTTATTGAAATATCAATTTACACAACATATATGCTAATAATTGCCTCAGAGGGTTAAAACACTCTTATCCCTGTCCAGTACCAATAATTGATATTGAAATGATGTAGTGTCACTATTACAAAATATTATCTTAAAATTATTCAGTTCACAATACACATTTTCAATTATCCTTTAGATAAAATACACAACTTATAAATTTAACTGATTTTGATTACAGTGGACTCAGGTTATATCCAAATAAACGGTGTCCCAATATATTCGTCAGTCTCGAGCATTAAAGTAGAAACTAGTTACACAAATTGATATCCAGTTTATAATCCAAAACACAATTCTTATTTTAGCAGCTCCAAACCAATTTAAAGATAAGTTCCAGTAAACACGCTAAATCTCAAAAAGTACCTATGCCTTATTATTTAAAATTCTCTAAAAAGTTTCGGGTGATACTTTGGAAGCTTTAGGTCGTAGTTTGGAACTCGGTAATAATTAAGGGTTTCACGTGGTACGTTGGAGATTTAAAATTACCCCATTAGCAGCAATTCCAGTGAAGAAATTGTACTTGCGATTTGCATGGGCTAAATCGAATTTACTCTCAATCTTCACTTAACATTTAATTTTTAATTATTACTGAGACGAAACACTTTGTGTAATTACACTTTACTTCTTAATTGGAAAATCATCAAATGTCTACTGTTATTTATAAACATTGGCCACGATACAGAGCAGTTGCATGAAGTAATTTTGATGCCACGCCTAGCGTATAATTTGAAAAACTTCACGTACACTATGACCAGTGAGCGATTTTAATTTCATATCTTTAAAATGCTATTTGTTGAAAGATTCTAATATGCAACCAAAGGTTTACAGAGGGACAAAGATTGAAGATTCACTCTGAGTATTGAAACGCCGAGAGGAACTGAGACTCAAAAAGATAGTTTATACTTTCCTGTATAAAAACTACGCCTGTCGTTAGACAACAAAAAAAAAGGTACAAAAGGAAATAAATACGAGAGTAATATATTAATTTTCAACGCCAATTATAACAAGCAAGTCATTTACAAAACTATGTTGTTGAATGCGCTCTCTATTTGTGAAACCTTCATGAGAGTTGCTTTAAAAAAGGCCAGCGAAACCAGTTCGATAATACTAGACCCAACGGGAAAACATTCCAGCAAATAAATTAGCGAGCGATAGCTTAAAACAGATCAAAAATCATATTAAAGTAATTCCGGTGTTTGAGAGCCACTACTGTAGAGATAGAATCGAACGTGATTTTGTTCAGGATTTATGGTTAGATTGGAAATAGGTATTGGATATGACTGGAGTATGAATTTTAAAAAATATCAAACTATCAAGGATTGATCCTTGCGTAGAAAATAAAGATAATAATTAATAAAAGTTTGTAAGTACGGTATTTGCTCATTCTTGTACATTTTGTTTAATTTTACTCGGATTCCATTTGGTTGATTTGGTTCAATTATCGAACTGTGCATGATATTGCTAGCTCTAAATTACTAATCAAATTTTGTATTCAGTGCAATTGAGTTTCTAGACTGTCAAAAATACTCGAAAGAAGAAATGCTTTTTCTAATATAATGATTTCAGTCACTCGTAAGGGGAAATTATTTGGTCAGTTTCGTAAAAGTACTTGACACTCATGTAAGGTTTTAAAATTATGTTCGTAGGTCTTAGTCAATTCTTGTAGTAAGGTGTTTAGTAAGTTTAAGACGTTATTTTCCTTTTTGATGTCGCTTACTAGCAAATTAAAATAAGAATTCATATGTTGTTCGTCATCGGATTCTAATGTACCGAATAGCCATTTTGAGGATTTTCTTACACCGTTTATTAGTCCTTTTTTTATTTTAAGATTATGAAGAAAGGTATTTAATTGCCGATATTCATGTTAAGGATAATGCGTTAAAAATTCTATTTTTCAATAAAATCGAAAATTTATTTTGGGTATTCTTTGTGGCTACGATATAATCCAAAGCTTTTAAATCGGTTTTAATTCTTTTTAGTGATTTTTTCTAGGTACGTCAAATTTACATGATACAGAAAAGTGTGTTTAGAGATAATGATTTTACTCTGTCCAATTTGAACAGGAAGGATGGGATTCTGTATTTCCTCTTCACTGCCGCTAATATTTTTGTACTCAGGCATATGAATAGGACGACCATTTTCATTGTTCTCTAAAATAAAACGTTGGAGGTTTAGAAGATTGTTGTGATATGGTTTACTTTTGGCAGAGATTTTATTATCATTGATTAAAATAGGGTTTTCCACTTTTTGGTAGGATTTAACGCTTTCCTTTTTACGTATCTTGTATACATTGTGTGTAGCGTCTATATTTACTACTACCGGTCGGGTTTTATTGCATTTATCTAAATTAGTTTGTTGATTGTGATTGGTTTTTCGGATGTTAATTTGTTCATAGCTTTTAGATTTTCTATATGATCTTGTAAATATTGGTTCAGTTTGGTATTCATGTTTATTTTGAAAGGGTATTTATAATTATTTCCTCTAGTTATTTGGAAGGGTGTATGTTCTGTGGAACTAAGTGTAGAGTTGTAAGATAATAATGCGTAGTTCGTTGAGATTTCAATGTCTTCGCGGGGTTCTGCATTTTTTAATGTAAAGATTGTTTCAGCTAAAGTGGAATAAAACCGTTCTATTGGGCTGTTACTATTTGGGTTATAGAGTGTAGTATAATGGATTTCTACATTATGTGTTTGACATAATTTTTGAATTACCTCATTTTTAATTCTGTTCCGTTGTCTGTGGTTATTTTCCTAGGAATGCTGAAGTGGTTAAAAACTGCATCAACTTGTTTGCAATTTCTACAGACGTTAAGGATTTAATTGCGTATTCTTGTCCAAGTTTAGAAAAACTGTCTACTATTGTCACGAAATATTATCCATGCGTTTTATATGTATCAAGATATAAGTGATCGAACGTCTCATGACCAATCGGAATTGGTTTGAATAATATTCGTTAGGATGTCCCTCATATTTACTTTCTTGGCAAATTTTGCATGAGTTTATGTAATTTCTTACATCTTGATCCAATTTGGGTTAATACAAGGTTTTCTTAATAGATTTCAAATTTTCTTGGATTACGTGGTGCGAAGTTTTCGTCTCGTGATATCGTTTAAGTAATTCTTTCTGCCTTTCGGTATCCATATAGACGAGTATCATATTTGTTATAAAAAGGGTAAATGCATTGTTTTTGAAATAATTTTTAGTACTCTGATCAATTTCAACTTGAGTTCTTTCGTTCTGAAATTAAAACATTAAGTTTGTCTGGGGCTCATATTTTGCTTAATAAAGTTGAATGCTTCTTCACTTCATCATCGGGTATGCAGATTTTTATACTATTTTTGTCAAAAAGTTTAATTCTTTCCAAGTAATATTTGTTAGATAGTGAAAGAATGACTACAATTTGATATTTGAATACATTTATTGCCATTTCGGTGTATGGTATTTGTGACGTGGTATTTTTGTGATTGCTATGAATAGTATTGTCGTCCGTGTCTGGTAATACAAATCTCGAAAATTTGTCTTCGACAGAAATAGGGTTCTGACTCTGCCTATTGATTTCTTGGTCTAATTATTCTAATAATTGTCCTATATTTTGTTCGTTTACATCGTTAAGATCTGGGGGATTTGCACACATAGATATACCGTCGTCAGATTCTGTTGTTATGGGATTTATTTCATCTCGGGAAAATGCGTCTGCGTTTGTGATCATTTTACCCTTTTTATAAATCAAATCGTATTCATATTTTTTAAGTTTGAGTCTCCAACGAACCACTTTGGAATTTAGTTTCGTAAGAGAGGATAGCTATTGTAATGGTATGTGATCGCTTATTATATTAAAATTGGTTCCGGAATAAATAAGGTCTAAAACATTTAACTGCGCATACTATTGCTAAAAGTTCTTTTTCGATTGTGCTGTATTTACATTCTGCTGGGTTTAAAGTTCGTGATGCGTAAGTTACGGACAGATCTGCTCTTATCGGTCCTTGTGATAATGCATATCCTATAGCAAAGTTTAAAGCATCTATTATCAAGTTGAATTTTTTTGAAAACTCGGGGTGTTGAAGAAAAGGTTTGTTAAATAAGATTTTTCTACAGGTGTTAAATGATTCTAAAAATTCGTGGTTATGTTGTATTTTAATATTCTTTTTCAAACATTGGGTTAAAGGTTTCGTTAATTTTGCAAAGTTTTTTATGAACTTTCTATAATAGCCAACTACTTCTAAAAAAATTTGATTTGCTTAACAGTTTGAGGTATCGGGAAGTTTTTTACTGCTGCGATTTTCTTTAAGTTTGGTTTAATACCAGCGTATGTTATAATATGTCCTAAAAATTGCACTTGTTTACACATGAAATCTGATTTATCTAGTTGTATTGTTAGTTCGGCTTCTTTGTTTATCATATACCTGTTTAAATTACTAATGTGGTCCTGTAGTGAGGTCGAATTGATAACTGTATCGTTCGTGTATACCAGGCATTTTATTGTTTAGATATTTTCGAATACTATCCATCTCTTTTTGGATATGGCTGATATGCCCTTTAGTCCAAATGGTAAGCTGAGGTACTCGTAGTGTGCACGTTTTCCACATTAAACGTTGTTTTGGGGATAGAAGGATGTAGTTGAATTTGAAAAAATCCTTGACTAAGGTCGATCGTAGAAAATATTGTGTTCTTCCTAAACGATCCAGGATGCCGGTGATGTTCGACATGGATTAACAGTCATTTACAGTATTTTTCATTTAACTTACGGAACTCCATAACAATACTCCATTTTTGTTTTCCACTATGGTCGATTTTTTTGGGACGATCCATATTGGAGCACTACATGGTCTTTGGGATGTTTGTATTATTCCGTCTTGTAGCATTTTGGTTATTTGCTTTTGTACTTCGGTTTTGTGTACGTACGGGTATCTATACGATTTTGTATGAATTGGAATTTCGTCGGTCGTTTCAATCTTGTGTATTATTAGTAAAAGTTAATTTTTGATTAGGATCATACATTGCGTCTTTATATTTAACCAAAAGATTTCTTAAAGATTCTTTTTCTTTTGAATTTAGATGAACGGTTCTGATTTTGTTGAGTCGAATTCAGAATTATTTGATTTGTTTGTGGAAATAATTGAGTCTATATTATAACATTCAAAATCTGTGTGAGAATATTTAGAATAATGTGATTTTAAAAAGTTAGGGTCTATTTCCACTAGTTCTGTTTTTTCAGAGTTATTAATAAATTCTAAAGTAGTTACATGGTTTGGTATTGGTATTGAATTTAAGTTTTGCTAAAAGACATATTCTATCCCTCAAGAAGCCCAAATCAGGAGCATACTCGCAAAAGATGTTTAGATCTGTTTGTAATAAACGAATATTTTCAACTGTTTAAAAAAGTCAAATGACAAACCACATCGTATATGGAATTTGGATGAAACCAGTTTCTGTAAAAATCCATCAAAAATAAAATTGTTCTACAGAAAGGTAGTGCATCATCAAGAACTATGGCAGACTCAGGATGCGAAAATATAAGTGTTGTTGACTGCAAACGCAGCAGGACACAAATCATTCCCAATAATAATATTTAAGAGTAAAAACATATGGGACGGATGGCTTGCCCCAGAGATCAAATGCTTTAGAGAAACTACGTATGCTGCTACGGCAAACGGTTGCATGGATTCAAACATATTTTCAAGAAATTTTGAAAAGAATTTTCTGCAAGTATTGGTGATTTAAGACCGGTATTATTAATATATAGTGGTCATCAATCGCATGTTGATGATTGATTGATATTATGTGTCATTTAAAATGATGTTATATTAAAATTAGCGCCTCATTCAAGTCACTTACTTCAGCCATTAGCCTTGTGCATCATGCGGTCACGAAGGGCAAAATAGGATACTGAACTTGTCCAATGGCAACAAACCACCTTGGTCAGAGAATACCAAAGAAACATTGCAGTCAAGTGATGGGCGAACTCTGATATTACCATAAATGGATTCCGAAAGGGTGGTATTGTTCCTTTTACCGATAATGTTATTTCAGAAGAACAGAACGATATTTTTGCACTGAAAAGATTCAAATACATCAATTATTAAGGACAGCCTTCAATTTCTGATACACAAACAAACGTTTTTTTTTTGGGAACTGCTCTTGGACATGGTGAGGCCACACAACTTAGATAATGTTAGGAAATCCAACAAAAACGTAGCAAGTTGTGCAGAGATTCTTACCAGTTACGAGGCGTTTCAGTACTTGTAAAATACACAATAAGTCATCGAAAAAGGGTAAAATTATAAATGTTTTCGATTCAGGAAGTTCGCCTGAAAAAGAAATTGTTTACGAAGAGAGTAATGATGACACTGTATTATCCACATGTTTATTCACTTATCCCGCTTAACCGGGTAAGTGCGTAATATGGACTTTCAAAATAAAAAAGTAGAGCTACATTGTAAAATTTTTAATGAATATAGGTGAAATGATGTATACATGTAGTTAGCACCTGTAAGTTTATATAACCCCAAGATGACTTTGACATTATGAATACTGTCTTTAAAACTTTGATCTAAACATGAACTTTAAGAATTTTGGTACACACTTACCCCACTTCACCTTACATTGTTTATGTTTGAGAAACTATGGTTCACTGACCATTTCTAGACGCTCATTTAGTGCTGTAATTGTGCTCATTTTTGATAGTAATTGCTTTAGTAATTGATAAACCGGCTAACATGCATTCACAAGTATACCGATTAAATTACTAGGTAACTTTGTCTAAATGACTAAGTAGTCTTGTTACTGTTTGACTTTGAGGGTTTTGGGCGGCGCCTGAATTCTTAGGCAGTGTTTGGGTTTTGGCTCTATTATTTTTTAATATGTGTTACATCATCATTGAACAATTTAGTAGTGGTGACAATAAATACCATTAGTGCGGGTACCCTACAGTTTAGTGAAACATTATGCCGCAGTGCGAGTGCGTGAAGTGACAGTTAGTCGTACTCGGACGGTAGCAGCAGACAGTTGTACGAGAGACCTGAAAGCGACACTACACCAAGTACGCGTGTTCTTTGGTGTCCGCTAGCCTTTGTGCGTGACTTTTCTTGCCCAATGCGGCACAAGCTTAAGGTATTTATATTTTTTATTAAGTAGTTTGTCGTAGTTGATTTGTTTATTACATAACCGCTACACTGCCATCGGTATTTCTACATAATAGCAATTAGTCCTTCCCTATAATTACCATATCTAGATCACCTTATCAAACATATTTAGTCCTAATACAATCCAAATTTCACCTGTCCTATGTTTATACGCATGTCCTAAACTGAATATTATTTTGCATTTCATTGAGCGTGTTTTAATCATGTATTTTAGTTGTTAAATTTGTGCTTTAAACCCCATATTTAGCGGGTTAAAATATGTAAATATTAGCTATATACTCTCTTTACATTAAATTAAGCGATTTCGCCGTAATTAAACCAGCAAGCGTTTAATTACAAACAAATCATTCATATAAAACTTGCTAATTTGCATTAAAACCCATTGCGCGTTTTTTGTATTACATACAATCCTTGCAGTCGGTTTGCAAAGTGAAATATTGAACACATTTGCAGGAGTAATAAAATGTAAAAGCTGCATCTTTCTTGCAAATATGTTAGCCAAATTTTTAAACGGTGTACCTCTGATCTTTAATGTTAAAAGCCGCCTGTTCTAAACTGTAAACTTTATCCTAACATTTTGTAAGGGTTTGACAAATCGTTAGGTTTACGACGTGTTGCTTAAGCTTCATCGAAGGCTAATAGTCATAAACGTGATTTATTGATTTATGCCCTATTTTACATTTTCGTGCTTGAACAACAACCTATAATATTTAATATTTCTCAGCGCACAGCTGAGCGGTTACGATTTATAGGATTTATTTGTACATCTTTCAAAATAACATTTTCATTTTGGCTCCAAAAAAGACCGATTTAACTCAGCTTGAGTTATTTAAAATACGCATTATCGAAATGTTGAAACTCGGCAACGCTATACAGAGTGATTCAAGTTTAAAAACGTTATTCCATATTCAAACAAGGGAAGTAAATGACATTTACTCCAATTTTAATAGGGTTTTAATTGATGTCTTAGCCTTGCCTATTCCGGCAAATGTTTTGTCTTCACAGACGAATTTAAATTCTGGGGTTACTGTCTTACTCTCCACTGCTGTTGTGGAAGTTCAAGACCGTTCTGGTAAATACAAACCGATCAGGGTACTCTTAGACACTGGCTCCCAAGCTAGCTTTATTCGAGACGATTGCGTGAGAAAACTTTGGCTTCCACGCATACGTTCTCAAGTTCTGATTTATGGACTTGGGCAGACAACTTCAGCGGTCAATAGGGGTGCCGTCAGCTGCACCATTCGCTCTATTTTAGACTCTGAAAAATCTCTAGAAGTCACAACTTTTGTGCTTTCATCAATATCTGGTAAATTACCTAGCGTTGAAGTTCCTAATAATTGGGAACACTTATGCGGCCTGCACTATGCAGACCCGACCTGGAACACTCCAGGAACCATTGACATACTCCTTGGAGCAGATGTTTATCCGTTTATCATCACTGGCGGTGTTATACATGGCAAATTTCTTCAGCCTGCCGCCATAAATACAATTTTTGGTTGGACTATTGTTGGTCCCACAAAAAGCTTGCAGTCTGATACTGTCGAAGCATTTTTTACTTCTGTAGAAGATCCTATCGACCAGACCCTAAGGCGTTTTTGGGAGATAGAGGAGCTGCCATCCAAGCCTTATACTTCTCCAGAAGAAGAAAAGGCAGATTTGATTTTTAAAAACACGTTTTCTCGTGACCCTAGCGGTCGTTTTATTGTTGCGTTACCGTTCAACGATACTTTGCCCATTTTTGATCATTGCTTTGACATGGCTAAAAAAGACTATTTGCGTTGGAGCGCAAATTGCATGCTCAACCGTAGCTACGCGCCCAATACAACAATTTCATGCAGGACTATCTTGATGCGGGTCATATGACATTACTCGATTCTCCGCCCGTTGGGAACGATAATTATTTTTTACCCCATCACCCTGTGTTTAAAGAGGAAGGTCATACTTCTAAAATTCGTGTTGTTTTTGACGCCTCTGCAAAGGCTAAAAACAACATGTCATTTAATGACACTCAATTGGCTGGACCTAGTCTCCAAAACGACATTTCGTCAATCTTACTGAAATTTCGTACTCATTGTTTCGTTTTTACTTGTGATGTTCGCCAAATGTATCGACAAATTTTGGTTACCGAAGAACATCGAAAGTTTCAATTAATTGTTTGGCGGTTCTCCGCAGAAGAACCCATTCAGACTTATCAGCTTAATACAGTAACCTATGGTATTAAGTAATCGCCTTATCTAGCATTAAAAACCCTTCAGCAATTAGCCATTGACGAAGGCAAAAGGTTTCCGATAGCCGCTGAGGCTACACGGTCAAATCTATATATTGACGATTTCGTCGCCGGTGGAGATTCTATACAATCGGCCCGAGAAATCAAAGATCAACTTATCCGACTTTTACATTCGGCTGGTTTTGAACTTCGAAAATGGAGTTCTAATTCAGTTTCTATTTTAGAAGGCATTCCGTTAGATTTTTGCCAATATACTTTACTCAATTTCGATTCTGACGAATCAATAAAAATATTAGGTCTTCAATGGTCACCTACAGAAGATATTTTCTCATTCCGGGTTAAACCATTAAACCCAATATGTACAAAGCGCAACATACTTTCGCAAGTTGCCAGAATATATGATCCATTAGGGTTTTTAGCCCCACTAACACTTTTTGCCAAACGCCTAATCCAGCATCTGTGGATGTTAGGTTTAAATTGGGATGACATCCCACCAGCAGACATTTCGTCTCAATGGCAGCAGTATCAATAAGAGTTGCCGTTATTATCGTCATTAAAGTTACCACGTTGTTTACCCCCTTCGGATCTTTTTTACTTGTCATTTGCATGGGTTTTGCGATTCTAGCGAGGTAGGGTATGCAGCGGTAATATATTTCCAGTTCATAAATCAAACTACTGGAGAAATAACTGTACAATTTGTAACCGCTAAAACAAAAGTAGCTCCAATTAAGCGCATTTCCATTCCACGTTTGGAATTATGTGCCGCCGTTTTATTAACCGATTTACTTTCTTTTACTATTCGGTCTTATCAAGGCTTGATTGAAATCTCCGATGTTTCAGCGTGGAGTGATTCTACGGTCGCTCTCACTTGGATACGTTCTCCACCTTTTCGTTGGAAAACCTTTGTGGCAAACCGTGTTAGCCACATTCAAGAAATCATTGCACCTAGTCGATGGTTTTATATTAAATCGTCACATAATCCGGCTGATCCTGCATCTCGGGGATTAATACCAAGCGCGGTTATTTCATGTTCGCTATGGTGGGCGGGGCCTGAATGGCTTCACTACCCTAGTGACTCGTGGCCGCCTCAACCAACATTGTCAACCTCAATTGCTAAGGTAACTACGGAAAAGAAGATCCTAACATTTGTCGCTCAAACAGATCCAAACATCATTGACATTTTACTAAGTCGCTTTTCATCGTTCTATAAAATCCAAGGCATCGTGGCTTACATTATAGATTTTTTAAACCCACGGCTCAACGTCATACGGGTCCTTAACAGACATCGAGCTACACAATGCTCTTATGATTATCGTTCGGCATGTACAAAATGTTACATTTTCAAAGGAAGTTACCTGCATAGTGCAGTAACCTCAGAAAATATAAAGTGGTCGTTTAATCCACCTAGCGCCCCTCACTTCGGTGGCTTGTGGAAAAGCGGCGTTAAGTCGGTAAAGACACACCTAGCTCGCGTAATTGGCGAACAAAAACTTACCTTTGAGGAACTTTACACAGTTCTTACTCAAATTGAATGTTTTAAATTCAAGGCCACTCTGCGCTTTGAGTTCGGATCCAAATGACCCGCGGTGCTTAACACCAGGTCATTTCCTAACTATGGAACCTCTTTCTACACCACCAGATGAGGACCATTCAAACAACGTTTTATCATTAAAGAGCAGGTGGAAACTCCTGCAAAAACTCTACCAAGATTTTTGGGCTCGTTGGAGCCATTAGTACTTACATACTCTTAATCAAAAGGTTAAATGGCACTCTAAGGTAGGTGTCCGGCAAGTTGAAAAGGACACTATTGTCCTCATCAAGGACGACCAGCTCTCTCCACTTCAATGGAAGCTTGGTCGTATCATTAATACCTTTCCCGGTGCGGACGGTATTATACGTGTCGCTGAGATCAAAACTGCACATGGCACATTAAAACGACCTTTGGTCAAACTAGCACCGCTACCGGTATTTTAATTTTGTTTTATACTTAGATGTATATACATATTTCTTATATGTATGGTAGTATATTATTTTTAAATATTTGTTTATTTACATATATATTCTTATTTTGCATAGTTGGTGATATCGCTCGCTGTAGTGTACCACCCTATCTTTCGTTACCTGTTTTCCTAGCAAGGTCAAATCCCATGTGATTTCCTTCACCCAACCTACTTTCCTCCTTTTCAAAATTCTATAAATTTGGTGGGCGGTATGTTACGTCATCATTGAACAATTTAATAGTGGTGACAATAAATACCATTCGTGGCGGGTACCCTACAGTTTAGTGAAACATTATGCCGCAGTGCGAGTGCGTGAAGTGACAGTTAGTCGTACTCGGACGGTAGCAGCATACAGTTGTACGAGAGACCTCAAAGCGACACTACACCGAGTGCGCGTGTTCTTTGGTGTCCGCTAGCCTTTGTGTGTGACTTTTCTTGCCCAATGCTGCACAAGCTTAAGGTATTTATATTCTTTATTAAGTAGTTTGTCCTAGTTGCTTTGTTTATTACATAACCGCTACACTGCCATCGGTATTGCTACATAATAGCAATTGGTCTTTTCCTATAATTACCATATCTAGATCATCTTATCATCCAATATGTATAAAGCAATTATTTATTGACTAAATTAATCATAAAGTTAATAGATATACATATGTACAAGTTAAACACTTATAATATATATATATATATATATATATATTGCTGTGATATTCAACTTTGAATGCGGGAACTGGGTCCTTTCAACAAAAAAAATTCTAGTCCCACCGATTGGGCGTCATAAACTGCTGTGATCCTGTTTTCGCCTCGGCTGCTCACCTAATTTTATAAACCTCCTCATTCATAAAATTAAACAACACATTCCTACCACAAACATCAACGTTAACTCTATTTACATCAATATTCAGAATACATTAAATTTTCAAATTAAATTTCAGCATAAAATTCAGTTTTAAAAGAATTTCAAGATTAATTTTATTATCATTTTAATGTGCATCCAGAATTAAAGTCCTTGTTGGATGCCTACTAATTAATATAACAATATAAGCAGACCGGAGTCTGAGTATAAAGGAGCATCTACCACCCTTTACGTTAATTAACCAGGTTCGTCTAATTGAGCTCAAAGACATACCCATATTTTCATCATAATTCAGAACATCAATACTAAATACCCCTTTCTACTTAAACAAGCAAATTTCATCTTAAAATTAAAATTTTATGGTTAGTACAATTTCACTAATGTCCATTTTGAGTAAATCAGTTATAAAGTTATTCAACACACACCAAAATGTCAAACAAAATAGTATAATTTACCTGAAGGTTACTGTCCTCGTAGCTTTAATGTACATCGTCCCTTTTGTTAATCACACCATTCCAACAGGATTATATTTACGGCTTCTAATTCTCAACGCTTTTAAAATTTTCTCCATCACCATTTATTTAAAGTTGTTTCTGGGCTTTTCCGGAACTCATCTGTGTATATCTGACCCTTGTTTCGTGGATCCAGACACGTATTTGAACCATTTAATTATTAACACCCCCGAAAAATAGCAAAGAAATTCATACTTCTTTCATCAATATACGCCAAAACTGCCTACTTTTGTGTATACATTTGTCGTTGTAAATTTTGCTAATTGGTACAGTGATACTAAATTTTATTACCTTGTATCTAAGTGCACTGAAGTACATTCATGTTAGCACGTAAATAACAAACTATTTTGAATCACTAAAATATACGAGCAAAATTTTAAATTATTTTATCAAACTAAAATGCACTGTTTAACATCTTGAATCAAGTCGCGGATGTAAGAGCTTTTAACGCATCGAATAGTCAAAAGTCTAAGAGTCTAAGAGACCTAAATTCATATTACCACCGGTATATATAGCAAAAGCCTGTCTGTCGGTCTGTTCCCCAAAACGGGTAATTCTAAAGAATTTCTCATTCTCTGTTCCCAGTCCGTCGCTCGCGCGTCGGTTTTTACGAATTTTTCACTCGCCCCATTTAAAACTCAGAAATTCTCACACGGCACGCAAACATGTTCGAGAAAAGCTAATTAATTTTGTACAGAAATCGTTGTTTCTACCTCTGATATTTGCATCCTATTTTCAACCAATTGTGACCCTCGTGACGTTGCTTAAATCACGCCTTTTACTATATATGTCTTTGCTTGACGCATTTTCTCTTTCCTTTTCTAACCTGTTCGTATTGGTGCAAATTGATATTCTTTATTATCGATTATATTTTAGTCCATGTGGACTATCTGGGTTTAATAACCCCGTATCGCACCTTCTCGTGAATATTGAGCCCCGGTTTCTCCAAGATTCTTTGTAAACATTAATTATCTGCAAAATTTTCGCCGAATGAGCTTTTTAAATAAACCCTGTTTTGTATTTCGTGCTAAAGCATCTGACCGTTTCCAATATCCTTAGAATCGACATGTTTATCTAAACAAATTAAACTGAAATTGCCTTTTAAAATACGCAGGTGTGTTCAAACATCCTACTTCTAAGTAACACTTCTAGGATTTGCATTTTATTGGGTTTTTACAAGTTTCTATAGATATTATCTGTTACTAACGATTCAATTAACTTCAATTAAAATTGACTTCTATCCTTTCATTTTTAGCGAATACAAGTTAAATATTAATTATTATGTGTACACTTTGTTTTACTACCGGTTACTTAAAATAGGGTTAATTAATATAAATTTTGCACGTAATTTCCATTTGTTTCTTACGTAGAGCTTGTTAATACTGTTTCTTTTGATGTAAAGCGTCTTGTCCATGATTTAGATCTCTTATTTTTACTGAAACTAATAAATTTTTATGCTTCATGGTTTTAATAACGCGTATTATTTAATAAAATTCCTTATACACAGTGATTAAAATTATTTGATGTGATTATTTAATTTTCTACCCTGGTCTAAATATGAGTAATATATATATATATATATATATATATATATATATATATAAGTTAAATCAGTTCTTAAATCTTCGGCAAACTTCGAAAAACGTGATTTACTGCAGGGCGCCTAGTATAGAAGGCGTCGGCGTGTAATACAGCGTACCATTCTTTGCGGCGTAAGCAGGCTATGACATGCGCACTGTTTGTTAAGGTGTGGATGTAGGAAGTGGCGGCGCCGTGATGTAGCGCACCAGTCGTTGAGGCGTCGACGTCCTGATGCAGCACACCGCTCGTGGAGACGTAGGCGTTTGCAGACTATAGGTAAAGCGTTGCTGGCTAAAAGTGGACGTGAAAGGCGGCGGCGACGTGATGCAACGCACCACTCGGTCAGGCGTCGGCAGCGTGCCCTAGCGGAGGCGTTGGCATCAGCAGTCTATGGTTTAAGCACTGTTTAACAAGGGTTTGGATGTATGAGGCGTTGGCGTCGTGATGCAGCGCATCACTCGTCGAGGCGTCGGCGTAAGCGGGCTATAGAACAGCGCCTCTAGTGCCGAAGAGGGTGACAGACTATGGGTCAGCACTGCTAGTTGATTCCTTAAGCTATGGAAAACTCCAAGTGATTGCTTCCTGCTGAACTCGCAAACTTTTTTATACTCTTTTCTTCTCTATGCTGATTATGTAGAAAAAGTTAGTTAGATGTTTAACCAATGAAAATACAGAATTTAATTTTAGTATGTAAAAGAAGTATATAGGGTCTTAACCAATGGAAATGGTGGTTTTAGGGAAGTTCGTTTTATAACTGGGCGCTGGACGTGTTTGCTTGGCTTGGATCTTACTATTACCCCGTTCAAGTTTAACCCAGTAGCTGTTGAGTCCGACTCTTTTTTGAGTTGGATGAGGTCTGGTCCATCTTGTTTCGAACCGACTCGTGAGTGCCGGGTGATTTGTGATCGTAACCATGTTGATGCCCGAGAATACAAAGGAGTTGTCGTCGTCGTCATGTGTTGGCTTGTAGCGGCGTTTGCGTTTTTGATTTGTGCGGCGGCATCTGGCTTTTCCATGGTTGCCTACTGCTGGGCAGTGCGTGGTTTTCCGACGCCCTGTTAAACAGTCGCGGTGCCATCGTTGTTGTGGACCAAAGGCGCACCTTGGTAGCTGCTCCGTTGTGCGTGGAAGTCTGACTGCTGGTGTAGGAACGGTTGTCCCTTTTGTTGCATTTTTATTCTCTTCTATCTTAGCGAGACGGGTGACTATTTCCCATAGAGTTGTCGGCATGTGACATTGGATTGAATTTCTCAATGCTCGAATGAGGAGATTTGTGAACAACTCTATATCGTGGTTGATTTCTATGTTTAGGTAGGGCGCTTTCCGTACCTTGGTGCTGAGGAAGACAGCAACTGGTTGATACGCCCTCTGTTTCTGTACATAATAGTCTGCGGTTATTTTCGCTTTAATAGTTGGACTGTCGAATTTTTCCGGGAAGAACCTCTTAAACTCGCTGCAGCTGAGTTGGATCGCCTCGTATGCTGTCCACTACGTGGCTGCTTCGCATTGCAGTTGGGCGGTTGTTGTAGGTACACCTGCGTCCATTGCTTCCATTTGTTGAAGAAACTCTGTAAGATCTTCTAGAAGGGTGCCGGAAAATACAGGTTTCTCGGTTTCTGTGGTCGCTGTTGCGACATTATAAAGATCTTCCACTGGCGTCTTGATTGTGACCATTCTGATGATTTGTTATGTTTGTTGAGCGCCACTGGGCTGTTGCAGTACCAGAACTGTTTGTGGTTGTGTGTCTTCCTGAACTGGGGGAGACTGATTGATGTCCGGTTGGATGCTCGTGACTGCTTGACCTCTTGTTTCTGGTATGTAGTTTGGTCCTTGCAAGCACGCTGTTTGCAATATATTCGGTGAAGACGGCCCAATCACATTGGACGCCACTTGTTACCGTTTGACTTCGGGGGTTGTGAGCGTCGCCTAAATGCTTAGACAGTGTCTGAGTTATGACTCTATTATTGATTAATATGTATAAAGCATTACGTATTTACGGGTTAAATTAGTCATAAAGTTAATGGAAATACATATATACAGTTATTAAATCAATTATATATACAGGTTAATTCAGTTCGTAAATTATCAGCAAACTTCGAAAGACGTCGTGGTTTACTGCAGGGAGTCGAGTATAGGAGGCGTCGGTGTGTGGTGCAGCGTACCATTCGTTGCGGTGTAAACAGGTTATGACATGGTCACTGTTGGTTAAAGTGTGGATATAGGAGGCGGCGGCGTCGTGATGTAGCGTACCACTCGTTGAGGCGTTGACGTCATGATGCAGCGCACTACTCGTAGAGACGTACACGTTAGTCGGTAATGGGTAAGCGCTGCTGGCTAAATGTGAATGTGGAAGGCGGGGGTGACGTGATGCAACACACTTCTTGATAAGACGTCAGCGTCATGATGCAGCGTACTCTCATGAAGACGATAGCAGCAGCAGGCTATAGATTAAGCACTGTTTAGCAAAGATTTGGGTATATGAGGCGTCGGCGTCGTGATGCAGCGCATCACTCGTCGAGGCGTCGGCGTAAGAGGGCTATAGGACAGCGCCGCTAGTGCTGGGGAAGGTGACAGGTAATGGGTCAGCACTGCTAGTTGATTCCCTAGGCTATGGAGAATTCCAACTGAATGCTTCTTGCTGAACTTGCAATTTTATGTATACTCTTTTCCTCCCTATGCTGGATATGTGGAAAAAGTTAATGAGATGTTTAACCAATGAAAATGCAGGGTTTAGTTTTAATATGTAAAAGAAGTCTATAGTGTTACCGTTCGTGTGGGCGGCGTCTGACTTCTTAGACAATATATGTAGACTTGGCTCTATTATTTTTAGTATGTATTAGCAAAAACAATTAAAAAGTTCATAGATACATAGATATGAAAGTTAAATAGTTAAAAATGAACAATTTGTACAGTTTGAGTATATTCAGCTAAAGAAGTTCAGAAGTCTTCGGTAGTCTTCGGAACTCTTCGGAAGGCTTCGTGATTTACTTGTGAGACCAAGTAAGAACTTAAATAACTATAAATTGAATATATATATATATATATATATATATATATATATATTACTCATATTTAGACCAGGGTAGAAAATTAAATAATCACATCAAATAATTTTAATCACCGTGTATAATGAATATTATTAGATAATACGCGTTATTAAAACCGTGAAGCATAAAAATTTATTAGTTTCATTAAACATAAGAGATTTAAATCATGTACAAGACGCTTTATATCAAAAGAAGCAGTATTAAAAGCTCTGCGTGTAATGTAATTATTCCTAAACAAATGGAAATTACGTGCAAAATTTATCTTAATTAACTCTATTTCAAGTAACCGGTATTGAACAAAACGTACAGATAATATCTACAGAAACTTGTAAAACCCAATAAAATGCAAATCCTAGAAGTGTTAGTTAGAAGTAGGATGTTTGAACACACCTGCGTATTTTAAAAGGCAATTTCAGTTTAATTTGTTTAGATAAACATGTCGATTCTAAGGATATTGGAAACGGTCAGATGCTTTAGCACGAAATACAAAACAGGGTTTATTTAAAAAGCTCATTCGGCGAAAATTTTGCAGATAATTAATGTTTACAAAGAATCTTGGAGAAACCGGGGCTTAATATTCACGAGAAGGTGCGATACGGGGTTATTTAACCCAGATAGTCCACATGGACTAAAATATAATCGATAATAAAGAATATCAATTTGCACCAATACGAACAGGTTAGAAAAGGAAAGAGAAATGCGTCAAGCAAAGACACATATAGTAAAGGCGTCATTTAAGCAACGTCACGAGGGTCACAATTGGTTGAAAATAGAATGCAAATATCAGAGGTAGAAACAACAATTTCTGTACAAAATTAATTAGTTTTTCTCGGACATGTTTGCGTGCCGTGTGAGAATTTCTGAGTTTTAAATGGGGCGAGTGAAAAATTCGTAAAAACCGACGCGCGAGCGACGGACTGGGAACATAGAATGAGAAATTCTTAAGAATTGTCTGTTTTGAGGGCAAAAGCGACGTGCCGGCTATTCGCTATATATACCGGTGGTAATATGAATTTCGACCTCTTAGACTTTTGACTATTCGATGCGTTAAAAGCTCTTACATCCGCGACTTGATTCAAGATGTTAAACAGTGCATTTTAGTTTGATAAAATAATTTAAAATTTTGCTCGTATATTTTAGTGATTCAAAATAGTTTGTTATTTACGTGCTAACATGAATGTACTTCAGTGCACTTAGATACAAGGTAATAAAATTTAGTATCACTGTACCAATTAGCAAAATTTACAACGACAAATGTATACACAAAAGTAGGCAGTTTTGGCGTATATTGGTGAAAGACGCATGAATTTTTGCTATTTTTCGGGGTGTTAATAATTAAATGGTTCAAATACGTGTCTGGATCCACGAAACAAGGGTCATATATACACAGATGAGTTCCGGAAAAGCCCAGAAACAACTTTAAATAAATGGTGATGGAGAAAATTTTAAAAGCGTTGAGAATTAGAAGCCGTAAATATAATCCTGTTGGAATGGTGTGATTAACTAAAGGGACGATGTACATTGAAGCTACGAGGACAGTAACCTTCAGGTAAATTATACTATTTTGTTTGACATTTTGTGTGTGTTGAATAACTTTATAATTGATTTGCTTTAAATGGACATTAGTGAAATTGTACTAACCATAAAATTTTAATTTTAAGATGAAATTTGCTTGTTTAAGTAGAAAGGGTATTTAGTATTGATGTTCTGAATTATGATGAAAATATGGGTATGTTTTTGAGCTCAATTAGACGAACCTGGTTAATTAACGTAAAGGGGTGGTAGATGCTCCTTTATACTCAGACTCCGGTCTGCTTATATTGTTATATTAATTAGTAGGCATCCAACAAGGACTTTAATTCTGGATGCACATTAAAATGATAATAAAATTAATCTTGAAATTCTTTTAAAACTGAATTTTATGCTGAAATTTAATTTGAAAATTTAATGTATTCTGAATATTGATGTAAATAGAGTTAACGTTGATGTTTGTGGTAGGAATGTGTTGTTTAATTTTATGAATGAGGAGGTTTATAAAATTAGGTTAGCAGCCGAGGCGAAAACAGGATCACAGCAGTTTATGACGCCCAATCGGTGGGACTAGAATTTTTTTGTTGAAAGGACCCAGTTCCCGCATTCAAAGGTGAATATCACAGCAATATATATATATATATATATATATATATATATTGTAGTGGTTTTAAAGGGTTAAATGTAAATATAAACAAAGCAATTTCAAAACACCCTGTATAAAAGAAACAACCAAAATTTACGTGCAAAATTTATCTCATTTTATTCAGTTTAAAGTATCAAGTATTACCATTATTTTATAATTAGGGATTAAGAATTTAATAGGTGCGTAAAGAAAATAAAGTGCATAAGTCAATGGAAATAATTATTTTATTTAATTGAGTTGAATTCAAAGGAATATAACGTTTAAAACGCATAAAAGCGTGTAAAAATTAATAATACCAAGGCGAAACGCTTTACTATATGAAATACTTCGAAAAGCAAAATCCTAGAAATGTATTTTAAGACGATCGTTAATTAAACACTTGCATGTTTTCTAAATGTCAACTTCCACTTATTTTGTCTAAATAAAACTCAAGATTCTAGGTATATTGTACAAACGGTCGGATGTTTTCGCATGAAAAGCTAATAAAGGGTTATTTAAAGCACGTAGGCAAGTACACGTGGGGTTAGATAGCAGATGGACAGGAATATCGATTTCTACCATTCAAACAAGGTTAGAAAAAGACGTAGAATATGAATAAGCAAGGGACAACGTTAATATAGGCGGGATTTGTAAGACGTCAATACATATACTATTGGTCGATATCGTTAGTTAAACATCAGACAAACACGGAAATATTGAATGTTAATTTTTCAGAAAATATCGTAACGACGTTCTGAATTTCAAGGATTTAGAAGACGGTTGAACCCAAAATTTTAAGAAATATTATTGTAAATGAAGGACTTCGGGCGAAATGCGGCCGAGAGGTGGCATCGTAAATGGTGTAAATACTTTTTGAAAATGAACAAAAGTCCCTTAGTATTTTGATCGCTTCAGACTACGTACGAAAGTTACCACGCGCTTGTAAGTATAGAAAATTATTTTAAATTAAATAGCACGGTGTTAGCCTCATAATTTGTACACGGATTGTGCCGAGTTTAAATTTTATTGAGGTGCCACATATATTTTTTTAACAAGCTCGTGTAGCGACGTTATGTAACATAAACTAAATTAAAATAAAAGAAGTGTAATTTTTGGATTTGGAGTTGGATGTATCGTGTATGAACAGCATTGCAGCACAACGTAGAGGGTGTTCAACTACTAATATCTGGAAGCGGGAGCAGAGCAGTACCACGAAACAACTTAATGGCATTATCAACGGAGCAGGGATCTTCAAGAAATTCCAGGTAACGCTTTAGAATTTGTTGTTGTTGATAAACTATATGAAGGTTATTGTGATGGGTGAGAGTGAACTATGATGGTATTTTACATTATTTGGAGTTTTGAAAGTAATACGTATAACTAACTTCTATTGTGGTATTTAACTATAAAGCTAAAGGTGTATATAAAGCTGATTAATGTTCCTCAGGAATTTAAATAATTTTTTGTAATGAGTACATGGGTTTTTGTTGTGTTTGTAATAAGAATATGCCCAGTAAAGAGCATACATTAATCATAATTAACTGGGTTATCATGAGCTCTCCATACTCCAGAGGTGCCTAATTGAAATTAAATATAAATACAGAAAGAAAGATAAGGTATTATTCAGGGCCCATTTACTCAGTTACATTCAATGTGTTTGATATTGCTAGTTAAAATTCTGGACTTTACTAAATAGAATTTATTGAGGTGTAACTTGATTGTTGTATTATTTTGTGGTTTTATTGAGAGTGTGCGTGAACGATAGAGAATATGAGAGTGAATCTAGGTATCCAAGAGGAGGTCAAACTGAGCTAGCCGGAAGCAGTTAAAGAAAGCAATTCATCCGATGAAGAGAGGAATCTGGGTAAGAAATTAATATTGATTTTTGATTAATTTACTATTGTGTGAAATTTATGTTCAATTTTGGTAAATTAATAAAATTTTCGAATATATTTTTGTTGGTGAGGCTTTTAACAGACAAACACGGCAATCTTATGGCGCCCAATTCGTGGGGCATGATTCATGCAGAGGTAACACGGCAATATATATATATATATATATATATATACAGTTTAGAGAAGTTCAGAATTTTTTGGCGGTCTTTGAAACTCTTCGCAAATCTTTGCGATTTACTTGTGGGACAAAGTAAGCACTTAAGAAATTATGATATGAATGTAAGAACTATCCGTTCTGAATGGACCTGCAACTTGAAAAGTGCTAGATTACTAGAACAAACAGAACGGCTTCAGAGTTTCAGTAATCTAAAGAACGGAACTATAGGTACAACCAAATTAGTGGGATTTTTAATGAGGAACCAAACTGAGACAGTTTTCCGAAAGAGGGCAAAAGCTTTTCTGGTACTTAGAGTGGAAAAGACCATAGGGGTCGGCATGGCATTCTAAGACACATTATTGCGATGTGGAAGGCAACGGGAAACCACCACATTACCTCTCAAGTACACAGCGTAATTAAATTGATATTTAAGATAATGGCATCTACTGGGGTAAAAAATTTCGGAGTTAAAATAGTCCCCCATTCGGATCTTCGAGAGTGGACTACTTTGGAGGATGTGATCGGAAAATATAAAAAAACAGTCGTAAACATTCTGCAAGTCGGAGCATGGAATATCAGAAGTATGAAGCAAGTAGGTAGGCTAGAGAACTTAAAAATTGAATTGGATAGGTTTGCAATACACATAGTAGGGATCAGCAAAGTTCGGTAGCCAGAGGCGGGAGATTTTTGGACCGGAGACTTTAGAGTGATTCATACAGGATCAGTGGAAAGAAATTCAGGTAAATACAGTAATAATACAGGTTTACATGCCCAGCTTTGGTCATAGTGAGGAAGAGGTAGAAGCGATCTACAAAGATATCGAAGAGATACTAAGAGACGTAAAAGGACAAGAAAATTTAATAATTACAGGAGATTTTAATGTAGCTTTAGGTGTGGTTGGGGAAGGAACGGTAGTAAGTTTATTTGGTTTAGGCACGAGAAACCACAGGGAAAATGGGCAGGTAAAATTTTGCGACCATAACAATTTAGCCATCACAAACACATTATTTCAACATAATGCTAGAAGACGATACACGTGGAAGATAAGGAAATCTAGGAAGATATCAAATAGATTACATTCTTGTTAGACAACGGTTGAGAAATCAAGTAAAATACTGTAGAAGCAGATATAGACACTGACCACAACATCGTAATTATGAAGGCCGCTCTTAAATTAAAAAATTTGAGAAAAATGGATAGAAGGGTCACTTTAACTTTGAGAAACTAACAGATAAAGATACCCAAGAAAATGCGTACTCGAATTTTCAGTTGGACAGATTCAAATACCACCAAACATAATAAATTTAAATAACATTAATTAACAAATTTTACCTTATATAGAAATATTTCATGCGGAGCTCAAACTACTAATCGATACAGGATCTTTAAAAATTTTATTTAACCTCAAAATCGTACGGAAACATTATCAGCTACGCGTCAAGAACTTTAAATGAAATGGAACAAAAATATAGCACTATTGAGAAAGAACTATTAGCAATAATTTGGGCAACAAATTATTTTAGGCCATATCTTTATGGAAGGAAAATCTACATATACATCGACCATAGACCATTAGTATGGTTATGCAAATTTAAAGGACCGATTTCAAAATTACAGAGATGAAGGATTAGACTAGAAGAGTACGACTATGAAATCATATATTAAAAGGAATGTATAACAATAATGCAGACGCCCTAAGCAGAATACAACTCAACGCAATAGAGACAAAGTCAGTTATAGGTAACGTAAACGAAACAGAGATTAGGAAGGACCCATCATCATTAGGTCTTCAGTCCTAGAACTGGTTAGACGCGTACCATCATTGTTCCCTATTCTGAACTAACCTACAGATTTCCCTGAAATATGCACAGTTTGCATCTATAACTGTCTGATCTAGGTCTACATCTACCCCTTTTTTCCTATCTCTGCTTGTAATATATCACATACTATTCCCCAAAAATGCCTTAGAACGTATTCCGCCCTACTATTTCTCTTTTTCTCCAGATATCCTAGTTCCCATACTATTTCTGTAACTTATTTGTTATTATCTTTGTCTGTCCATGTTATCGTCCTCATACATCTGGAGCATTTCAAAAGACTGCTACCGTTTTTATGTCTGCATTTCAGCCAACATTTTTTAACATGTTTCTATTTATACAATTGAGAGGATGGTTATTAAAGAAGTGTGCGATTGCATTATTGAAAGGCTTAAGTAGTCGTTTTTTTTTTATATTTATTTTGAGGGGGAAAATTCATTATGATTTAAGTTACCTCTTTGGTAGATTTTAACATGGTTCTGAGGCGACTCTATGGCGGGTTTACACTTCTCAGATACCACTGTTGTTCTATGAAGATTGTATATAGATCTGAGGCAACCCTATGGCGGGTTTACACTTGTCAGATACGAATGTTGTTCTATGAAGATTGTATATGGATCTGAGGCGACCCTATGGCGGGTTTACACTTGTCAGATACCAATACTGTTCAACGGAGATTGTATATGGTTTTGAGGTAACCTTATTGTGGATTTATACTCGTCAGATACCAATGCTGTTTTACAAGGATTGTTAATATGCTTATTTTTATGTAATTAGTTATTTTATGTATAAATAGAAATCATGTATGTAGGCTGTATTTCATGTTAATATTGCAAGGAAAACCCAGGAAAAACTTGCAATGCTACCTAGATATTGTGGGCATTTAATTTTCATTTGTTATTTCTTTTAGTAATGGAATCCATTGTTTACTGAAAGTCACGGATTCGTTTGCAACGCAGTTATTTTTATGTAGGGTTATATAGGCAGCTTCTTTGATTTTGCGTTTTTGGTGGTTTTCTTTTTTTCTTCTTTTCTTCTTTTCAGGGAGTATGTGTATTCAGCTCGTTCCCTTTCTATTGTTTTCTAATTTTATACCCTATTTTACTGAGATTCAGTGAAGGAGGTTAAGCAACCTGTGGCTACCAAGATCCCCAACACTTAGACATTTGCCGAAATAATGGTTTTCTAGTAAATCCTTTCACACACTTAACATTATTCGAGAATATTGCCCAACCAATTCTTGTAGTTACTTATAATAATCATCATGTTTACGCACAGTTATCTTTTCGTCATTAGTTTATCCATCTTGGGATTGGTTAGATGCGTACCTCCATTGATTTCTATTCTGGGCTAGCCTACACATCTCCCTGAAACCTCTACAGCCTACGTCTTTTACTATCTGTGTGCAGTAGTCTAATCTAGGTCTGCCTCTTCTTCTCTTTTTTCCTATCTCTGCTTCTAAAATATTCCGCACTATTCCCTCATGCCGTAGTATGTGGCCTATCATCCTATCTCTCCTATTTTTTACCGTTTTCCACATATTTCTTTCTTCCCTACCATTTTAGTACCTCTTCGTTCTTAACTTTGTCTGTCCATGATATCTTCATCATACGCCTGTAACACCACATTTCAAAGGCTTCTACCTTTTTCTTGTCCGCTTCTCCTACTGTCCAGGCTTCACAGCCGTACAATGCTGTGCTCCACACATATGTTTTAAGCAATCTTTTCCTTGTTTCTATGTTTGTGGTCTTTGAGCACAATAGTTGCTTTTCTTGTTAAATGTAGCACGACCTTGTGCTAATCTTTGTTTTATATCTTTGTGCTTTTCCCATCTTGCGTTATTTGGCTTCCTAGGTAGCAGAAATCCTTAACCTCTTGTAAGTTCGTGTTACATACTTGTATTCTTGTTTTGATTTATTTTCCCACCTTTGCAAACTAGAACTTTAGTTTTAGTTTTGTTAATTTTCATACCGTATCTCTCTGTTAGAACCGTTTCCGTTTCATTAAGAGCCGCTTCTAACTCTTCCTTGCTAGATGCTAATACCGCTATGTCATCTGCAAATCTAAGCATATCAATTTTTGTCCCTGCATAGTAATTCCAAATGTCTTTCTGCATTTGACAGTATTCATTGCCTCTTCTATGTACAAGTTAAAATCAATGGGGATAGGGCACATCCCTGTCTCACCCCTTTCCTAATGTTTACTTCTCTACGTTCCTGCTCTAATTCTATTACTGCTGTTTGCTCTTTGTATAAGCTATGTACTATTCGTCTATCCCTATAACTCATTCCAATCCTTTTGAGTATTTCAAACATTTTTTTCCAATTCACATTGTCGAATGCTTTTTCCAGATCTACAAACCCTATATACATGCTTTCCTCTTTTTCTATTGTTTTCTCCATTATCACTCTCAGAGCTAAAATAGCCTCCCGTGTTCCCCTGTTTCGCCTAAACCCAAATTGGTCTTCTCCTAGTATTTCTTCAGCTCGTTTTTCCATTCGTCTTTGCACAATTCTAGTTAATATTTTTGACAAGTGTGCTGTCAAACTTATTGTTCGAAAATTTTCACATCTATCCGCGCCTTTCTTTTTTGGTATAGTTACTATGATGCTACGTTTGAAATCTTTGGGTATCTCGCCTGTCTCATACATATAGCTTACAAGTTGGAAGAGACGTTCTGTTACTGCTTGTCCAGCGGCTTTTAGAGTTTCTGCTTGCACCTTATCTGTACCCGGCGCCTTACCATTTTTCAGACTCTTTAATGCTAATTCAAACTCGTCTCGAAGTATAGGATATCCCAAGTCATCATTTTCAATGTCTGATTCCTGTTCTAATGCAGTTAGTTTCTCTCCTGCATATAAATTCCTATATATTCTTGCCATCTACTCACTTTCTCTACGTTTTCTATAATGACGTTTCCTTGTGCGTCCCTTATATTTTTGCTATACGGTTTTATATCCCTAAAATTCATTCTAATTAATTTGTATGCTTCGTCTGTCTTTCCTATTTCCATCTTAGTTTGTACTTCTTTGCACTTTTCATCAATCCATTGTTCTTTAGCTTTCCTGCATTTTCGAATAATTTCCTATTTTATGGCTTTGTATCTCTGTTTTCCTGTTTCGTCTGATTTATTTTTGTATTTTCGTCTTTCTTATATTAAATTCACAATATCCTTTGTTATCCATGGTTTCTTATTTTCTTTTTGTGTATACCCCAAAATATCTCTGGCCGCCATGTCTAGGCTGGATTTAATGTTATTCCATTCTGTTTCTACTTCCTTAGTTTCAGATATTTTCGCGATATCATTCAGCAATTCATTTGACTTTTTTTCGAATCTTACTTGAATATCTTTGTCTTTTAGTTTCTCTAAGTCCAAGTGCCTTTTTCCGTTCCTCTTTTCAGATTTTTAAATTTAAGTGCGGCCTTCATAATTACGATGTTGTGGTCAGTATCTATATCTGCTTCTGGGTAGCTTCTACAGTCTTTTACTTGATTCCTAAACCGTTGTCTAACAAGAATGTAATCTATTTGATATCGTCCTATATCTCCTGGCATCTTCCACGTATATCGTCTTCTAGCATGATGTTGAAATAATGTGTTTGTGATGATTAAATTGTTCTTGTCGCAAAATTCTACCAGCCTATTTCCCCTGTCGTTTCTCGTGCCTAAACCAAATAAACCTACTACCGCTCCTTCCCTACCCTCACCTACCACAGCATTAAAATCCCCCGTAATTATTAAATTTTCATGTCCTTTTACGTATCTTAATATGTCTTCGATATCTTTGTAGATGGCTTCTACCTCTTCGTCACTGTAGCTAGAGGTGGGCATGTATACTTGTATTATTACTGTGTTTACCGGTTTAGATTCTAATCTAACCATGAGTACTCTTTTGTTCTTTTGTAAGTAATTTTCCACACAGTGTCCTATCTTTTTCCGCATAACTATCCCCACACCCAAATTTCCACCCTCTGCTCCTGTATGAACTACCCTAAAGTCTCCACTCCAAAAATCCCCCGCCTCTGGCCACCGAACTTCGCTGATCCCTACTATGTCTAGTGATAACCTATTCATTTCGATTTTTAGGTTTTCTAGCTTACCTACTTGCTTCATACTTCTAACATTCCACGCTCCGACTCGCAGAATGTTCCCGACTCCTATTTTTAAGTTTCCGATCGCATCCTCCGAAGTAGTCCCCTCCCGGAGATCCGAATGGGGGACTATTTTAACTCCGGAATCTTTTACCCCAGAGAATGCCATCATGTTTGTTACAATTTAAGTACGCTGTGTACTTGGGAGCTAATGTGGTGATTTCCCGTTGCCTTCCACATCGCGGTAGTGTGTCTTAGACTGCCATACCGACCCCTATGGTCTCTGCCAATCTAAGTACCGAAAGAGCCGCTGCCCTCTTTCGGGGACCTGTCTTAGTCTGGTTCCTCACTAACGACCCTACTACTTTGGTTGGACCTGTAGTTTGGCTCTTTAGCTCATTAGAACACGCAAGCCATTTCACCTGTTCTAGTAATTTAGAACTTCGGCAAGGTGCAGGTCCATTCGAAATGGAGGAAGGACCCAGAAGAAATAAAAATCATACACTCAACGCATAACAACGAACCAAAATTTGCAATTAAAATTTTAAACGAAGCAATAGACACGAAACCAAATCAATTCATAGTTACCGAAGTTTTAACCAACCATAACCAAGTAAAATATACAAAACAGATAATAAGAAAATATTTCAAATTCAAATAACGGAAGATGATAACGAGGAGCAGATAATTAAAATTTTAAAAGAATATACCTCAGAAAAAAACGTTTTAACTTTCATTTCACCACAGAACATTTGTACAAAAGATTTTCAGAATTATATATTAGATTATTTAGTAATTCAGAACCCGAGATTATCAGATGTACACGAAAATTAATAACTTTAGACGACCCAGACGAAATAAATGACGTAATTCAAAACCAACACGAAGGTAAAACCAACCATCGTGAAATCAACGAAACGTTAAAACAACTCGTATGAAGATATTACCTTAAGGACATTTAAGAATTAACTACGGATTTCAGCAACCAATGTGGACTATGTGACAAAGCAAAATACGAAGTATATCAACAGTATGCAAAAGATTACCAAGAAAGATTAAAAATTACTTATAATCATGTCAAACGTAAATTAGATAGCGATAAGGAACGTATTACTAAAACCCGCAATAAAAACGCCAATATAAATAGATTTTCAGTAGGACAAACCGTGTATGAGAGGAATTTTAAAGGTAAGAGACACAAAACGGCCCCCAGAAATTTAGGTCCGTTTAAAATCAAAAAGATCTCAAATAAAAATGTAGCCGTAGCAGATAACGGAAAAATCGTAAAATACATTCATTTAAAGAATTTAAGATACCCTGTAATTTCAGATGGAGAACCATCACCCTTGCCGTCAACCTCCACGTAGGTAGAATGGACGACAACGACATAATAGTGGAAGATATTAAAAGCAACCCCGGTATACTACCAGTAAAATTGGGAACTATGCAAAACTCAGTAGACTATTGGACTTTCGCACAAAAATTTGATTTAACTGATTTAAAACAAGAATTTTATATAATTAGAGACACATACTACAGACTGATACAATCAATGGGCACAGCCAAATTCGGAAAGAATACCTGATAGAAATGTTTAACTACAAAAGTGTAATGGGATACATCTTAACGAACACAGACGACAAATTCAATCGATTAATACCAACAGACCAAATCAAAAGACGAAAAAGAGGATCTATTAACGGACTAGGTGATATTATAAAGGCTATCACAGGCAATTTAGACAACCAAGATGCTGAACGATACGACAACGAAATACAACACTTAATTGAAAACTAGAATGACATACAAATCATTGTTAGAAATCAAATATCCTTAATTCAGTCAACCATAGTAAAATTTAACAACACATTACGAAAATTAGTAAAGAACCAAGACAGTATAACAAATAGAATACTAACTCTTAAGAGTAACATGCAAACCACAATGCTAGAAATGCAAGATTTAATAAGATTCAATGCGATATTCAATCAAATGATATCAACCATTACTGTAATTCAACAAATTTTAGCCACATTAAGAAATACTGTAACATTTGCTAAATTAAACACTTTGCATGCTAGTATTACAGAGCCAATTGATTTATTACATGAATTATTAGAAATTAGATCACTTATAACTAACAGTAAACTAACTCTTTGAAAAAACAGAATTTAACATAGTTATATTTGAAAAAATAGCCATAGTAAAGGGTTATGTAAGGAATCATGAAAATACATTTTTAGTAGAAATTCCATTGTAGAGATTAACACTTATAATTATTATCATTTATTTGCTTTTCCCATGAAAGTTACTAACCAGTATTAAAGTTATTATCCCTAAAACCAAGTTCCTTTCTCTGAATGAATTTAGATATGGCTTCACAAATGAAAAGTGCAAAGAAGTAGCACCTAGTCAATATTTATGTCAATCATTAACGACAGCAGCTATTCAAACAGATAGCCCTTGTGAAGTACAATTATTAAGATTCTCTAATCACTATGAGAAATGTAAGCCAAAACTAGTACAAATTACGTACATGAAAATTCAGAAACTCACGTACAACAAATGGATTGCTGTATTTCCACAAGAAGTAATAGCAACCGCCAATTGCAACCAAGACGAAAACAGTTTAGGCTTAATTGGAAGTAAAGTAATCACCATAAAAGAGGATTGCTATTTAAAATTAAAAAACTAAATTATTCGAGTATATCGAACCCCAGCAGTAACGAAGTAATTCGCAAATTTACCCGAACTACAGTTTAAGAATACACAAACCAAAGACGACGAAATTATCAGGAAACCAATGCTACTAGAAGATCTAGACCTAGACGACCTTAACTAAGCCGTAAAGGTAATGGACAGTTATAAAAAACACTTAAGTGAATTGAAAGTGCCAAAATTACATTACGACAATATCAGTGTTTGGACAATTTTATTGATTATTGTAATAATTTTATTAACTGTATATTTATTGTACAAAATGTATCTTAGATATATAAACAAGGAAACAAATTTTAGTAATATTAACCAAGAAACAAAGGTAAATAAAGAAATAATAAATAAACCCTTAGGGACAATGAGTTTTAAAAATTAAGTACAACCCTTAATTTTCATCTACGTCGGGAGAAGTTACATATCCCCCAAATTAAAATATATGTATATTCAAATGAAACTATAAAATCTTAATTGTTACATTGAATATTTGAAGCACACGTTATAAAAGGTTAATAGAAGTTTATAAACCAGACATGAGAACGGAAACAGTTACTTTGTATTCCAGACGCAATATAATAATGCATGTGCAGGTCACAGTAGGTTATAAGACAGCAATTATTAGAATTAAGATTATTAAAATGTAATACATTGTATTGTATCAAGAAATAGCAGACATGAGATCTGCATTTCCCACATGTGATGTAAGAGCAGGGATTGCATAAATACCCACAAAAGCCCAAGATGGCCAGTCAGTCTCGAGCTTTACACCTTTAACATTGTTGGTTGCTCAAACTACCCATTCTAGTTTTGATTAATTTAATTAGTGAATAATAACTTTTATTGTTGTTGATTTGAATACGTTAATGAACATAACGTACCTGTTTTTTGAAAACCAATTGTAATTTCTGTTTAAATAAATTTGATAGAAGAGTCTTTTGGAAGAGATCCTTTTTAAAAAGAAGCTTCAAGAGACCCAAAACCTATCTGGCAGCTTAAGTAAATTTTCGCCGCAGCTCTTGTTGATGCCGAACATGGTCCGGTGATGGCGGCAGGGGTGACAGAAGCTTCAGATGTGGTAAGGTGGTTCGAAACGCACGTCGGAGGATGTTCTGTACCTGCTTCCTGCAAGCCTCGTGGACGGAAGGGAGCTTCCTGCCCATACGTGGTTTAAAAACAATTTTATGGTAGCGAATTATAGCGGCGTGCCCTAGGTACGGTGGCGGACATCGTTACTGGCGGAGGATAAGCAGGCTATGGGGAGCACTGCTTGTTGAAGTATTAGCAGGCTATGGTGAGCACGCCAGTGGATTACTTAGGCTGTGGCGAGCACTATGAATGTCGTTTGTCGAATTTGCAGTTGTATTTATATGCTTCCTTTCCCTATGCAGAGTATGTTGAAAAAACGTTAATGGGGTTGCCATCCAATAGGATCGTGGGGTTTAGTTTTCATATGTAAAATATGTACACGTACTGTTGATCAATGGGTTTGCTAATTTTAGTGTAGCGCAAAAAATGAGTTGAGATTCTTTGTTTTCTATGAGTTTGTTCTGTGTTCAGCACGTGTACTTTGAGATAGGGTAACAATAGGGTATTAACCAATGGAAATGCTGGGGTTAGAGAAGTTTGTTTTCTAGTTGAAATTTTTCGGTGTTCATCGAAATTGTTCTATTTCCAGCTCGTGTATTTTGATATAGGTAACAGTCTAACAGTATAACATTTTTATTCTCAACCTTTTCCGTGAGTTTGGAATGAGGACTTATATTATATAAAGCGAAGGGACTGCACAAAACACAACATTTACTTATTTAACTATAAATGGTGAATGTAAGAGGCAACACATTCTAATTCTAACAATTCATAAAGTACAATTTGCGCAACGATTTCTGGTAATTGTGGTAAATTGCTGTGAACTGAAAGTTTTCTGAAAAACAGTGTTTTTGAAAACTAAATAGACAGTTCTTAAAAAAAGATCACAAATTCTTGAAATAGTTTGGAGATTTTTTTATTTTATCTATTTGTGTTATTGAATAACGTCAACTTATTGTAAAATTTAACCATTCTCAAACTGCAGTAACTTTAAATGGTTGCAGTGTCTCAAAAGAAGCTTTTACTAAATTTATAATCATTAAATTACTGTTAGTTCTGCAAATCTAGGGCTTTACTATATAGATAGCAATTTATTTCGCCCGCTATTTGTTTTTGCACTTTACAATAATAAACAGATTGTCAGAGCTTATGTATTGTTTAATGAATATATAGGAGCGTAAGGTACTATCAGCAATCTTTTGCTTTATTTTATTGCTTTTATAGCTAGGAATGATCGTTCGTTATTTCACTTTAACTGTAGGAAGCTGTTTTAACCGTAGATTACACTTGCATCGTGAAACCAAAAATAACTGTTTGATGCTTCATATATTTAGAACAAAATGACTATAAAGAAAGCTTGTAACTTTATCTGCACACAAGAAAAGTCGAACATAATATTAATAAACTATACTCAGGTTATAAAGTCTATTGCTATTATAAACGCTTTTTATGCTAGTTAGTAAGCAACGAACTCTACGTAATCGATATTGCGAACAAGCACAAATCTTAATTAAGAAAAGCATTTAACCAACATAAAAATAAGTTCTTTATAATGACTGATTCATGCTTTTCATTTGTCGCAAAGAAATCAATCAATCGGTTGTTAAAATTCTTAATAAAATTAAAAACTCTCTCGCAGGCCAACACTGCAAACGCACTTAGTTTTCCTTTCCGATATTAAATTTCTTATAAATGTTTTATTTTTTAAGTTTTCATGATGTAAATAGTGAGTTATATATTTTGATCATTTTTGATATCGCAAGATGACACATTGTGCTTAGCACAAATTACATTTGATGAATCTTAAGAAAGTCGAATGAGAGCACTCAAAACAGGCAAAAGAAGATTTGAGATTATTAAAAAGCAAACCTCAGCGATGTCTCCAACACGTCGAGAGATCTGCTAATACAACCGAAATTCACCAGAGTGCAAAAAACGAATGTACAACAATATTACATACAGCATGGATGGAGTAATATAATAATTGATTGCTCCAAGGAATAGTCAGAAACATGGATACCGATAATTCGCAAATGTCGCTGTACTAAAATGTAACAATATAATGCCAATTGTAGAACGTACAATAACCGCCCGGCCGTTCGTTTGTTTAATGCGGTGTACACGGACCATGATTATCTGCACTAGGTCTGTAAGAATTGCTAAATTACACTTAATTAAAATTGAGGTTATATTAAAAATTGTGTAGTACTCAACTGCGTTCGAAACTTGAGTTATTACTCTTATGAGTATCCATTCTATTAAATTCTTCATCGGCGTGCACGAAGTTGAACTTCACGAGACCAATGAGATTGCTGATTTATTATTGCTCGGTAAAACTACACACCTAATTGATAGATTTGGGCGTAATTTATTTTGCATACAGACTTCTAACTCCAAATATGATTCGAAGTGTGACAATGTTGTCCTATCACAATTTTGGGTTAAAAACACCCTTATGTTAAAAGGTATTTAAAAAATCTCGAACTTTCAAGTAGATAATAGTACCTTGACACTTAATAACTGGTGATTTTGATAATGATTTTACGTACTCTTTCTTTGAAAAAACAGTCAGTGTAGAAAGGTTAGTGCATTTTGAAGTTACTGCAACAAAAATAAAAGATACTGATTTTGTGATGCATGTGGTTAAAGATAATATAGGTCAGTCTATCGAGAATACATATTAAGGTAGCGACCACTACAACACTAAAACGTACGATGAAATACCGCTTCAAATAGCAGTAGTTTAAGCAGTGCAGGTAGGAAAAAATATTTATTCCAGTATTCATCGTCATATAAGTAGGGGTGAGCGATACGGGATTTTGCGCATCGAATATCGATACATATTCTATATCGATTCGTATCGATATATCGAATATCGATGCGTTTCGATGAGTATCGATGCGTATCGATACGTATAGATATACATAGCGATAAGTATCGAGACGTTTAGATGTTTAGATTAGATATACGTATGTATACGTAGCGAGACGTATCGGTACGCAACGGTACGAATCGATACGCATCGATATTTTATTTTAAGATTGTTTGTTATCAAAATAATTAAAGTTTCAAGTTTAACGTTTGTGATATAAGTATATATATATATATATATATATATATATATATATATATATATATATATATATATATTTAAATGGTTAAATTTGAGGCAAACAATGCAATTTAAACACCCCGTGCAAAATTTATTTCATTTATTTAATTTAATTTTTGGAAGTTTTAAGACGGTTATACAAAATTTGCGGAAATATTATTTTCAGTGAAGTATTTTACGTAAAGTGTAGCCAAGAGGGGTATGGTTTTATTGTATAAATACGGGAAGAAAATTAATAGGGCTCTCTTTAATTTTGCATCACTTAATGACGTATAATAATTAACTGACGAGGCTTGTGAGTATTAAAAATTTGTAAAATTCAGTAAAATATTATTAGATTGTTTGTGGCCTTATAGTTAGTATCGCGAGTAGTGGCGAGTAATTTAAATTTAACTGAGGAAGAAAATTTTTGTGAAATTTTATATTTAAACTAATACGTATCGACACGTCAATACATATAGATACGTATCACATCGCTACGTATCAATAGGCATCGGTGTCTATCGCTACACATATCGATACATAAAGATACAAATCTGTAAATATTTATAGGATTTAATCAAAACTTTAAGTAAAAAAAATTTAGAGAACTTAGTATTTAATAATCTAATAACCATAATCATAATGTTATATTATAAATTCTAATATATAACAATATAGCTCATTTGTTAGTATATGAAATGTATTTTCTGTTCATCGACAAAAAGAACAATTGTTGCACATGATCACTGGTTAATGAACCACGTTGATCTTCTATTATTAAGGCACCTTTGCTAAACACCCGTTCTAATGGCACACTGGTTGCTGGTGATGATAGGTATTTTTTAGCTAATTTGCTCAATGGCGGTAACTCGTATTCGTTCAGTTTTCACCACAGAAGGGGGTTTTTAGAATAATCTAAATCAAACATTTTTTGATACAGTTTTAATTTTACCTTTATTTTATTCTGTTTAGAATAGGGGCTAGCTTGACTTAAAGTTTTGCATATATAAATGATAGGTCTTCCATCTTTTTAATTCTATTATGTCCTTCGGTTTCAGTAAAATTTTCTTTCATTTTGAAAAGAATATCGTTTTTTGTTTGAGAAAATTCTATGGGACTGCTTTTAAATTTTAAAAAAACCGTTAACAGCCGATTCTTCACAGTATCTCTCATGCAAAAGAGTCTTTATAGGTTTTATTAAAGCCGATTTTACGGCAAAGTCGGTTAGGTTCTGGGTATCATCTATGAGCAGCGAATCGTCTAGGCATATTTGCAACTCTGGTTCAGTATTTTGCATGTAATCAATTATTCTTTGCTAAATCTATTGTATGACCAAAGCAACTTATTTGTATTTTTTTCAGGTACAAGCTAACCGCTTTAACAATATTAGCACCTTGATCCGTTGTACATGCTATTACTTTTTCTAGCGGTATATCCCAACTTTCTAAAACTTCTTGAATACATACATCTATGTTGTCTGCAGTTTGAGCCTCTGGCATAAAGCCGCAGCTCAAGCAAAAAGTAAGTAATTCCCACTCTTCGTTTATAAAATCTACAGTAATGCCTAGATACGGCATGTCCGCTGTACTTGTCCAGGAATCTGTAGTTATAGACATAAAACTATTTGAGAGGTGTTTCGTTTTCTCTTTCGTGTAGATGTATAGTTCGGGATTTTTTTTTCTGCTATAGTTTTTCTGCTGGATATTTTATACGGCGGAACTGCCGTTTTAATAAAATGCTGAAACCCCCTTTTTTTCGACAGTGGAATATGACAGTACATACACCGCAATGTAATACGTCAATGCATCCGTGATTTTGTTTTGTTGAGAAGGAGAAATATTTTGAAATGTTGTAATTGACGTTTGTCTGTTGCTTTTTTCCAGTACGCCTTGTTGAACTCTAAATAATGAAGTTGTATCCATAGAAGTAGTTGGAGTTTTGTGTGTAGTATTTTCAGGTACGCCTCCTTTTGGCTCTAAGGGGTAGTCTACAGCTTCAGCGTCATCTGAATCAATGCAGAAAGATTGCGTTGCTTCTACTTCAACTACTTCATTGTCGTCATTGTTGGCTCTGAAAGTTGTAAAGTTTTGATAACATAAATTTCAGCGCATAGATGTAGGGGTTAGTGTTATAGTTATATTTAAGTAACAACTTATTATAGCTGCTGACGTAACATAGGGAAAAGAAAAGTAGGAAAAGTTTTTTACACATTCATTTAGTAAAATTTGGTAATCTGTACTTTTATAATCACACTCCTTCCTTTTCCTCTTTCAGTGCACATGGGCGCCATTTAAAAAGATATCAAAATTTTTTAATTTTCCATACTATAAGATAATTTCTTTTGCAATTTTGTTACGATAAACGAACGGATCAAGAAGAAGTTGAGAGGAAAGCAGAGTAAGGACTTGCACCAATTATGTGTAAATTCTGAATGTCAGAATTTTATAAATACAAATGTTTTAGCGAACGTTGTAACAAAAACTTTTGTTACATTAAAATCTCTAAAGAAAAACATTTCTAGCCGTTGTTATTTTACGAAATTGTCATTTAGCGTGAAATCGTTAAATAGTTTCATTTACTATAAGGAAGAACACCTCTTTCCTTTTTACATTATCTTCACCTATACAAAGTATTTAATAGTGACTCCTACGCTTTTGATATCTGCAAATACCCTGAACGTAACTTGAGTTGCATAAGCTACAGGCATTCTGAAGACCACTTGTGCAATTGCTAGACACAACGCCTGCGCGTAAGGTGACGCTATAGCTAGGGTGTTGACAAGAATGCGAATGCAGCCATCTTGCAAGCAACAACGAGGAGGTACGCTTCGTTTGAAGATGCGGAACTTTTGCTTCAAGTGGGGGATTAGAATTGCTCTATCATCGGAGAGGGTGTAAAGGTTGTTGTGGCGGAGGCTTTGCAAAAGAGCTCTTGCAATGCCGCCCCGGACAATGAAGAGTAAACAGTAACAACACGTGCTGGTAGAAGTCCGTTAGTGTTGAGATTGTGTAATAAAGCTGCTTTATATAAAACTAATAGATGCTTTAATTTCCTTAGCACATTTAGGTAGACACATTTAAGTATGCTCGTCTGAAGAATAAAATTTTAAGAAAGCACGTTTGAGTATGGTAGAATTGAAAATTTAAATCGTTTGTATGTCAAGCAGAATTCCATGTAATGTTATTGGAACGTAATTATGTATGGTGGGACCACTCGTTTTGAAGCTGTCTGAGGGGCTGATCATATAAGAATGCTGTATCTAGTAAATGCCAACCTCGTACCTTTTTAAACTTCAATAAGATGGAGTATTATGTTGTTTTGGTTGGTCTAGAGCGTTTTGCGGCATCATCATCAAGCAGTTAAAACAAAACCATTCAGGTACTTATAAAACTATTTATTGAGAGAATTAATTTTACGTATTAATTACGGTCAAAGCTTTGATTTAACGTTTTCCAAATTATAAGAAACTTTTGTTAAACGAATGTAATGTTAAATTTTTTTGCAAGATATGTTTATGCTTAAATCCCAAATAAAAACCAGTTTGAGAATTATATCCTAGTAACTTAATAGGTCAAACACCTTTTTGTTCAGAACTAAATTTTTTTCATAAGAGGAATTTTTGAACTTGTAATGCATATGTTGATTGAGAAAAATAAGTATAAAGTTCACTTTTGATTGAAAGATGTTTAACTACAATATGCTATATGATTAGTAGAATATCAATGCTGCTTCTAACATATGATGAATTAACTTTCTTTAATTTCATATAATGTTTGAGCCATATGAACTTTTTGTGTAATAAGTTCTTTAGAGAAACTTTGTAAGCCAGAACAGATCTGTTTTATGGATGTTTAAGAACCGACTGTATTAAATAATTTATAAATATTAAGATCTCTCTATGTAGAGAAACAAATTCAGAGATTTTTGAAACTTATTTTATGTTGATTATCAAATTTTTTATAAATAATTTTTGCAACAAAGAGAATTACATTTAGATTATACTTTGATTTAAAACTTTCGTCTTTTTATTTCACTAATTGAAATTAATAATATCCAAATTAGATAAACAAAATTTTGAATGTGGAACTTAGAAAAAAGTTGATACAGTATTAGATAATAGAAACAGAGTAAGTAATTTTCAGTTGAGTATATTTCCATAGGTAAGGTGTTGTTGAGATTTTGAAGTCGGGACAGTCGATCTATAAAGAACGAAATATTTTGTTGTCGTAAGAAACAAACAGTGTCTTATATTTTATTTTTTTTGTGTGACATTTTCTTGCAGGTCTGACATCGCAGAAGCTGGAGCAGAGGTCCAAGAGGTTTCCAGAGGTATTGTTTATTTTAATTTGTATGCTTTTTGATAATCATTATATCCTTTAGGTTTCTGCGTCTTCCTGTAGGATACTTTAGTTTTATTTATTGTCTATATAGATGCAGTGGCGCTCATTTCCTTTTTTTGTTCCCGTTTGTAGTCGAACCCACCCTATATCCACGCCCAATCTCATTGCTCACCCTTGGGGTAATTCCCAGACTAAGCCGCGAATATAGTAAAGCTCGTGGGTCCACCGAGGTTTTGTTCACTAATTGACTCACTCCCCATAATTAAATTAAAGAAAAAATTATAAGTTTCAACGTGTACAAAAATGCAAAATGTACTGTAATTATAACAATAGTTTAAATTAAACCGTCATTACAGGAAATTTTTTAAATATATAATAATTACAATTTATATATGAACCGGTTTATAATTCTATTCTACTGGGTACAATATTAAAAAATTAGTCCTAAGTATGCCACGTCTATTTTATCTTATTTTAATTTTCAGCTATGTAGTCGTGTTATATAATAAATATATTTTATGTACCTAGCTTGAATCCTGCTCTGTTAATTAATTTTTCTGCTGAGTTAACATACGCTAATAAATAAAATAAATAAATCTTATTGATGTAAATTCGTGCCACTACTACAAGCTAGTGCATAGCCGCTTTTGTGAAAATTACCGGGAATATCAATGGAGTAAAAATACTATTATACCCTTGTGTAAAAATTGCGATTAAATATAGTTTTATTGGCGACATTCACAACTTACTAAACTGGACTAAAAATATGAATATTTGATATTTGGAACTTTCCATCAAAAACAAAAAAGTTTAACGGAAGTGTTTATCTTAATCATTCTTATTCATGTCCTTAATAATTCTGAGTGTCACGTTGGGGTCCCCACATTTCCTAGGTTTATTTATTGTATTTATTATCTAATTGGGCGATTACGGATTGGTACCTATATCTTGCACCAACTACTTAAGAGGATTTTTGCGGAACTCGATTCCTTAGGCAATTAGTGCAACTATATAAATTCACGTGACAGTCGTAACTCTACAATGTCTATATCGCTATTATCTCTTACTAACACTGTATCATGAATCATGACATTAAATATCCTCAATTAGTATCCACTTCTAGATTATAAAATAGTATTGGATGATGACGTTTAAAATGTTTTAATATTGGTAGTATTTCCGCTTACAGCTACTTTTCGAAGACAATTTATGCAGGAAGCCATATTTTTATCCTTTTTATCAAAATAATCCCATAAAATACTTTTAAAAGATGGCATAACTTTAAATAATATCCTTATAAAAATTCGCTTAACTACAACTGTGCTCACTAGTAAATACTTAAAGAAGTCCTCACTGTTACCACTATCTTACATAATAACAGAATGATTACAGCATGTTCATTTAAATGTCTCAAAAGGTTAGGTATGCAAAAGGGAAATGCTTTATGTGACAATGCAATCTTGTAAATGTAAACTACAGCCTATATCAGGGAAAGTCTTTGCACATGCTACGCGATTTGTTTGTTTACTAAAATGAAATTATGCAACCTATAATACAACTAAGGTTTGCACCTCGCGCACTAATTGAATTATCATTTTTAATCACTGCATCCTCATTCTTCCACGGTAACGCTACTAAATATCGATCATCACATTTATGAACGTTATTTTTCAAAAAATTATCGAAAAATCTCTTATCGTCGTCTGCTTCTTTGGTTATACCTATTGTTTCCAAATCCCACATACTTTCGATCTCGGCTTCTGTTTTTATAACTGTCGCATGTAACACTGTCTGCAGATTTACTCCTATTGTTGTAGCATCAACTGGTATGGGACCATGCAAAGCATAACCAAATTTCGTGTCCACTGCTACTAAACCTTCGTTAAGACGAATATTTTTTCCTGTCACTACTGCCCAGTAATTGTCCGCCCCTATAAGTATATTAATTCCATCAACAATTAACGCTCGATCTATATTAAACGGGATATTGTCAGCAAGCTGCAGGTTTTGATACTCTACCACGCTTTCTTTAGGTATATATAAATTATTCATTTAAATTTCTGGAACTTCCACAGCCTCAATCATTAAAATTTCATCTGTATATTGTCCCTTCAAAGTAATTAAAACGCGGTTGTAGAGTTTAGACGGTATTGATGAACTATTTCCAAACGCGGCAATACGAACCCTATGTTGTCCAACAACAGGTAAATTTAATACCTTTGATAGATTCTCCTTAATAAATGAAAGTTGACTACCGCCGTCCATTACTAATCTAATTAACTTCTTTGAATTTTCGCCAAAGGCATAAACACAAGCCGTTTGCAATAGCACCTTTTTGTTTATGTTTGTCATCAAACTGGACACCGACGGCGCCGAAGTGTTCATTGAACTCTCGCCTTTCGTTAATTTCACTGTAATACCTGTCGTCTCAACGTTGTGTCTATCTTTACCTGGCTTAAAGTTTTGGTCGCATATTGTTGTTGCGTGCCTACCTTTGCATTCTATACATCTTAAGAATCTATTTTTACAATATTTAGCACTATGGTTATTTCTCGTACAACGGTAACAATTTCCTGCTGCCTTTAGAATTTCTCTCTTCCTCGCCAAAGGTACATCTGCGTCACACATTTCGTTGCGTTTTCGTTTGTTTGGGGTGACTAATAAACTAGACAAAGTTTCTATGTAATGCTTTCTCTTCTCTGTTAGGAGCATCTTTTCTTTACCATCTGCATCCGGTTTTAAAGCTTGTTCCAACGACTAGAGTTCGTTTTTAAGAAACTGCAACAAATGCTTTACCTGGTGATCTGCATCTTCCTCTGACCTTGATAATGAACTTTCTAAATTATTCGTAGTAATTTCTAAATGATTGGATGATTTCATTTTCATTTGTCGATAAAATCCTAAGCGCAATTCTGTTGGCAACGACTTCATGAGAGTCGACGTTACGATTACGTTATACTGAGAACTAGATACTTCTAAGATTTCAAGAGCACGCATAGCTGAAGTGATTAGATTGTAATTCTTCCTTAAAGTGCTTACGTCATTTCTGGATTTTACAGGTTCGATTTTCATAATGCTATCAATAGATTGTTCAATTAGCCGTTCCCCATTTCCAAATTGATCTTTTAATATATTCAAAGCTTCCTCATAGAATGCTCCAGATGGAGGAAATCCCTTAATTGCTTCAGCGGCCCTTCCCGTGACATACATTCGCAGGTAGTTGAATCGATCTACGTTCGTTAATTGTTGATTGTTGTGGATAATACTTCTGAATTGTTCCCAGAACGGAAGCCAGCCCTTTGCAGTACCATCATACTTTGCTAACTGTACACGTTGAAGCTTCACTGACGTAAAGGACGGCCTACTTGCTTCGTTACTTACTGGTATTGTATTCGTTAAATTCGAGTCAACCTCTATCTACGATCTTTCTGGGAGTTTTAATCTAAATTCCAACTAAAACATCGTAGTTACAGCAATCTCTTCATATTCATACCTTTTCATTAACTCGTCCTCTAGATTTTCCTTAAGCAGAGGTTTAATTTGCTTATCAATTTCTTTCAGATTGTCACTTGCAAGCTTTAACTTTGACATAGCTGTATAAATGTCTTCGACACTGAAACTATTTTCTATCATAGAATTTATATTATTAACTGTTTTAGTTAAGTGTGTTCTACAGATTGTCCGTTTTACTTGTTCCATCATGAAGCCTCGGTAGTATAGCCGTCTGTTAAATATTCGCGTTCACGTTCCGTTATTCCGAATATTCACGTTAAAGTTCGTTTATATTTATCACCACAACTTCCCGGGTTTCGGCACCAAAGTTGTTGTAATGCAATAAACAACATCAAGTTTAAAGAAATGTTTATTTAAATTTAAATCAATCTAAGCGACTACACATCATGAGAGCTTCTTACGTTGCTTTATATCTCTGAACAACAAGTTACAGTAACCCCTTACTTACTCCCTCTACTACCCTTAGGTCTATCAACGCACGCAGAAGGCCTGAAATATTTTACACACACTGGTTCTGAAACAAAATTATAGTTATCCTTTTATAAAAAGATTTATCCGAAACTTTGAAGAACTGTAAATTTTAAAAATAAAAAATTTACGTGGAAATATAATTTGGTGGAAAAGGCAAAGCTTGGTTATTTATTCAAATATCAACGAATTGAAAATCGCTATAAAACATTAGACAGAGGATTTATAGAGAAACAGTCAATAATAAGAAAATTGTGCCAAATCGAGCTAGTGCTTATTTGAAAAGTATGTTCTCCTTGCTTGTGGAATTGATAGAAATTGACAGAAATTAATATTAACCGCAAACCAATTTTCCAAGAATATGTACTCTACTCTACAGGAAGCGAGAAAAATATAATAACTTTAACAAAAGAGGAAGAATAGAAGCAGAAGATATAACGCAATCAACTACTCAAACATTAATAAATAAACCTAAAACAAATCTTCGCGAAATACAAAAAATTGGAGATCGAAATGAAAAATTGGACGAGCAAAAACTCGACCTAGAACTTGAGAAGTATGCATTACAACATAAAGCTGCAGGAATAGAAATGGCAAATATGGAGTCAGTAGATGGTTTGTATATGCTGAGAGGTAGCAGTTTGTACTTTTACCTCCACCTCCACCCTCCTTATCCACCCTCGTCTTCCACCTTCTTACGTCACATCTGTCATCCGCAATTTTTCTTATATCCTATCTGTCATCCGCCATCTTTCTTACTTCAAATCTGTCATTCGCCATTTTTTTCATACGTCACAATTTTTGACTTGCTCTGTATATATCCATTTTTGTCCCATCCTGTTTATATTTTGCCATAAGAAAAAAAAATCGACTCGAGCGAGATTCGGATCGTGCTGCCCGCATGCAAAGCAGATATGTTAACCACTACACAATCGAGTCATTCGAAATTATTACTTACACATCTTGTATTATTGTTTAATGCACCGATTCTATTTTAATTTAACGATTAACTTAAGAGTGCACTTAAATATGAAAAAATTTCAGAATAATTAAGAAAGAGCCTGCAGACTCCATTAGACCTGAAGAGTTAAACTGCCTCAAGCAACTGTACCACACTTTCAGAAATTACTGCCAGGACAGATACGTAACAATGCAAGGATCGAAAACTATTACAGAGAGGATAACTAAAGGTTGCCCACAGGGGTCGTCCGTGGTACTCTATTTTGAAATATACTTGAGAATGAACTCTTGAGTAGCTTAAAGCCATGGCTAAGAAGACGTCAATCGTAGCATATGCGAATGACTTCATGGTCATGGTGGAGGGAAATTTGAAAGCAGAAATTGAACGAACTGAGACATTCTTATTAAATAAAATAAGTGAATGGTACAAGACCAACGAAATGAACATTACAACATCAAAAACAACTTTCATGATGATAAAAGACAAACTTTCGAAAAACCCCAACATCAAGCTGTACAATCAAAGCGTTAAAAGATCACAAAACACAAAATATCTTTGCGTAATCCCGGATGAAAAACGGAATTACAAGCAACACATTAAAACAACCTGCTTAAACGCAAAGAACTTAATGTAAAGTATCGCCCGCTTAGCTCAAAAAAATTATAGAATTCCACTCAACTGCGTCAAATTATACATCAAATGGTGTCCATGATCACATACGCGGCAAGCGCATGGTCACATCGGGTGGAACTAGTGCAACTTAACTCTGCATAAAGGAGACTCATGATACGGCTAACGGATGCGTACCGAACAACGTCGCACGAAGCGTTTACCGTAGCATTAGGAATAATTCCACTCGACCTCCTGGTTAAAGAGCAGACAGCTACATATTGGCTGCGGAAGGGAGACGCCAACCAAAGTGCAAACAATATTACGAACACCGACACACACGCAGAAGCAAGTAAGAGAGGCTATCATTGTTTTATAGCAAGACAGATGGGACAAATCAACGAAAGGTAGCACTTTCGAATTCATACCAAATATAGCCACACGGCTCAAGACAAAACGATTCATACCAACTAAGGGGTTAATTTACTTCTTACCAGGGCACCGACCTTATCCTACCTACAACTACAGTTTCAACATATCGGATACAAGCAGGTGTACATGCTGAGCAATAGGCACATCTGAACATATATGTTGGAATGTCGGGACTGACTAGACCCGCAGGACCCAAACAACACACAACAAAGACGTGACAGAATCAACAACGACTTACAAAACGGAAAGATGTCGAAGGACATCATATGCGACAAAGACCTATTCCCATATATGAACTTATCACGGTAATTTTGCAAATATTAAAAACCAAGCTTCTTATTGGTACGGCGACTCTTGAAATGCTCCGGCTCTGTTCAGTGGGGTTATAATTAAATCTCGTGAATTCACAATAGTGGTTGGAATGTAGAAGCCACATAATATCCTGACACAGAGCAGATACAAAATAAGGGCGCCAAGGACTTCTGGGAACAATGAAGGTATCTTGAACTCTGTCCTAGTTCGACAAGGTACCAATATCAAAAATAATTTATACTAACTACGGGGCCAACAACTAACTATAGCATAAATAACCAGAATGGGAGGCACGATTCTGCCATCAATACATAAGTTTCAGAATTCACATAAACAGTTCAACATTTGTTATACTTTTGGGCGGTATGTAATTACCCGCTATTTTATAACATATACCGACCACGCTTTAAGAGTGATGCAACCGCTTTTTAAGTCAATTTGCAAGCACAATTCAAATAAAATTAAATTACTTACGTGGTGGCATCTCAGAACTTACTCAGGGTCCAGCGTTGATTTGCCGGTTGGGTTCAGTTACGCCATGTTGAATCAAATTACAATCCGTCCTTCCTTTTACTGCACTCGTAGGAGGTCGGAAGGATTAGGTAACAGGTACACAAAGGTAAAAGGTACAAAGAACCTACATTCCTAAAAGAAAAACACACACCACACCAAGATAGTTGTTGCTTCTTCGAGAGCTTGTTGCTTAGTGGCGTCTTTTTACACCACGCGCGCATTCCGCATCACTTTTGTGCAGACGCGACTGTCAGGGACGACGGAAGTTGGCGTATTATTTAAAAATTCGCGGCAAATTTATTTACAAATTAAATCTAAATATGGTACATGTCATTTGGCATGTAACAATCGCAACAAAGCCATAAAAAAATCTTAAAAAAAGAAAAAGACTTTTAGCACCCTAGGAACTTAAAATCTAGAGCCTCACTTACTTACATATAAACTAACTACCATTCTACTAAATGTTTATTTTAGGCGCCACCTGGTTTTTTCAACCAATAACGCGTTTTGCGAGTAACCAGGAAACGGAATGTGTAGCCCTAAGATTTTCGCACTACACCTATAAGTACACACACAAGTCTTAGATGTGGCGCAGTTATAATCGATAGCACAAATTTGTTGGAGAGCACAAAACACTACTACAACTAAAAACAAGTGCGACAAGTCGCCTAACATTTCCATACAACAACCTAAAGCTAACTTTACAGTTTTTTGGTGCACACGCACATAATCATTGCATTTTTACTGTTTGTGATTTGGCAAAGCATACCAAAAATTTCAAAATGCCCGAGAGAGCAAGTTACTATACATTTTACAAATTTTTATGTATTGGTACTCTAGCTTAATAAGCAGAACACATTAAAACTTTTGAATGACATGTTTGATAATTAACAAATTTACCAACAATACCATCTTACTAATTTCTTACATTTCTAACCTAACAAATTACATTGCTACCATCAGGTTAGCTTCTTTACTCAATACTCAAAATTTCCTACGTCTGATCATAAATACCAAACATTAGCACAACAAGAGAAAGTAAAACAAAGTCTGAAGTTATTACCAAAGATAATAGGTAAGATAGATATATCAGGATAAAACTAGATATCAATAGATGGATCCGAAACGTTCCAGCACGTTAAGGCATGTTACAACTATAAACTTTAAAAATATAGCGTAAAATTCTCCAGCTTACCAAGCCGTTTTGTCCTCCATCGTAAAGATACAAAAGAGAGTGGCTGCTTGAAACCCTTACGCAAAAAAGTACTTGTACCTCCTAGAAGAGAGCGACCTGTAAAACAGACCTGTTAGATAAACGGTACGAGGGACCGTAAAAAGCATGTGTGTGCATTCCTGCACCCGGCGTTAGTCAAGTTCGGTAAGGTACTCATACATCTACTTACACTCACACATTCACACACTCATACAAACTCTCACTGTCAGCGGCCACGTGCGGCTGACAGCCGCGCCGCATGACCACACGAAAGATACCCAAAGACGTGGCCCAGGTGTCCATGAAAACCCCCCGCGCAACCGCACGGTGACTAACGGAAATGAAAAGGCAATAGAGATATAGGAAAGGTAAAAAGAGGGAGGTAGGCATTTTGGAGTGTGCTAGTGCCACTTCCAGGTAGAAGGGAATAGAAGAAGGGCTCGCATTGTGCAAAAGCGATAGAAAAAGGTGGATAAAAAGCACTCTTCAACCAGCCAATGTGGCCAGTAGCCCAGAGTGAGGAAAAAATCACTCTTATATGGTAGACGGGTGTTCCGGGACAAGAACAGGTCGACCGAAGGAAAAATAAGGCGGTAACGGAGACAGCGGAATAAGACAAAAAGTCGAGTTTTGGACAAGCGTCCGAGAGAAGGTATAGAGTTGTCCCTGTTAAATGCAGATCGGTCTGAAAAACCACCTGCTATGTTAATCAGACATATTTAGACACATAATAAGCTAAAAATAACTAGACTCCTGATGAGAACTAGTACGATCATCTTCCTAACGAGCGCATCCACTGCAATACGAAGATCAAACAAAAAGTTAAAACAATCGACTTAAAAGTACCACTGCAAGTACCTTCACACAAAAAAACCAAGTGTACCAAGGTAATTTTCAAAAACGGTAACGCCATAAACACACAGGAATACTGTAACGTATTTTTTTTCTTGTTACACCAAGCCTAATAAATTAATAATAAAACAGATAAATTTTAAAGCATTTAATTCGTAAATATTCAGCCAATAAAAATTAAAGTATAATGTTCATAATAACACATAGATTCTAGAAGATATATATTCTCAGGCTTGTTACCAAGCGTTGTCCAGTTAATTATCAGCACTTTTGTTTCAAACGTCGAAGAGTGAAGTCGCTTTTTGTAGACTAGAGATAAAAGTCAAGATGGCCCGACTAAAACACGAGGCGTCTAATAGAGTCAGGAAGAAGAACTTGAGTTGAGAACATGGAACGATAATATACATCATTTAAGACAGTTGGTATAGATTAATACAATAAATTAAACTAATATATTTCACTTTAGTGCAATATCTAATGGACATATCTACAACAACAATTTTCAATGTTAAATTATAATAAATTTTCGTCGCAGTAATTTAAAGCAGGCAGTTATGGTTTCGTTCTATCTATTTAATACGCCGTATAGAAATGGTTTATTCAACAAAGAATCTTGGTACTTCAAACACACTGATGATTAATACGCTGGAAAAATACAACAGCTGACGTCATGATTTTGCACCTGCAATTTATTTGGATACACGTGAGTGTTTGAAACTTTCCGTAACTTTGAAAGTATTATAAATTATTATAAGATCTCCTACGTTGATTATTAGAATAACACAAATTTAAAGTAGTTTTTAAAGTTAATAACACACCGAATAAATATTTAGTTTGTCAGTTATTTGTACACGCATTCAATGTGTGTCAAGATATTTAGAATGACAACTTGTGTCAGATAAAAAATAGTATAGATTCTGTTTCCTAATCTAGACGCCAGATGCAGTCTTGATTTAATTTTCACATTTTGCTTAAAAACAGTTAGGTCATGTAAAAGCTTTTTATTGGTGCTGAAATTCGTGTATATTTTTTTGTATAGACTACAGTTAAATTTGAGTAGTTGCATTTTATGATCGCTATTTTTCTGATGATCAATCTTTGTTGTAAATGGTCAAGGAAGCGCTTCAATGATTATAAGTAAAAATAAATTCATGTGTTATGATCTAATAAATTATTACATGTTTGCTTAAACTAAATTTTATAGAAATGATCAATTAATACATATTTATTTTGAAGGTTAAACTTCACTAAAATTCTTTTATAAAAATTTTTAAGACAAGATAGTAAATATATATATTGCAGTCACATGTATTTAATCAGATTTCTACATATAAATAGAATTCATTTTGTTTCCTTTGAAAGAAGTTTTATTATACAACATTTAAATTAGGAAAGAGAAAACTAGAGCAAATCCTCCTTAAGTAAAAAGACAGAGTAATGAAAATGAATCCTTTAGTATTTCACAGATGTTTAAATTCATTTATTCTATTTTTGGCATATGCTTTTGAAGACACAAATAGTGTCCATGTGGTGTTTTGTTTGTTCACAGGTAAAGCTGAGACAACTGTTTGACATCTGGTGGTTGAGGTTTTGGTAAGTGTGTGATAAAGAGTGAAATTCAAATTTTATGGCTATGATAGTGGTGTTAAGATAAGGTTTCCGCATTCCCCTTATACAAACACAGTTAAATTTTGTTGGCACTTGTATTAAAAAATACGGTGGCGCCTATTAAAAATATTTTTGGTCGATTATCCACCCATGACCCATGCTCATGATCTACCCAGAGCTAACACTCTACTAGCCGTTTAACCCCTAAGAGTTTTCTTTGTCTAAAGCCGTTTTCATCTGACATTACCCTGGGCTTGGAGTATAAAGAAGAAAATCTCGACCTAGTGATATCAGATTAAAAATAGAGAGTTTTAGTATATAGCTGATAGTCACGGGGATAAAGGGTAATAAACTTACAAAAAGTTTTTAATTACCCCCGTTTTTTATTACACTTACAATACCTAACTATAAGCAGTTAAATAAAGATACAAACATACTCTCCCAATATGCTAAAAACAACCAAGAATTTAATAAGATATCGATAAAAAGCCATAGCACCTCACCACCAAGTTAAATAAAAAACAAAAAAATGTTTAAATGTTCTAATAACTTAACAGAAAAAACAAGTAATAATAAAGGATAAAGTGAGCGACAGCAATAATTTAGAAGAAGAACGCATGGAATAGAAACTCCTAGTCTTGCAACTGCGAATATGGACTGTTTCTTACAAAGGCAAAGGCCGCGGCTCCTATGTGAATCCTAAAAAAAAGCATCCACTTAACATCAGCTTTAGCTGATGTTAAGTGGATGCTTTTTTTTAGGTTTTAACCAATTATAACAATTCAATGAGTTACTCCAACCAAAGTTACAACAATCTCCACGAAATTAAACAACGATCGATAAATGCTAAAAGACAAAATACTATGATGCGGAAAAGGTGCCAGGATTGATTAGGTGAAGCAAAAGAGTGACATTGGAGAACCTAGATAATAAACAGATATATGGCTGACAATAAATTCAAGGGAAGAATTAATAGCCAGCAAAAAGATAAATAAAATGAGGTAAATAAGGCAAAAGTGTGGAAGGTAAATGCTGTATGAGAAAAGAAACGAATAGATATAGGTAATAAATTCAGGACGGGAACAAAAACATTTGGTAGACCATTAAAGCAGAGAACGGTTTAAGGTCTTTGATATGCCACTTTTCTTGACGTTTTCCTTCGGTGTCTTGGAGTTTATAAATAAGTGGACTAATAACGCGAGTAACCTTACATAAAATGAATTTTGGAGCTAACTTTAAAGAGAATTTTTTAGTAGCATCGTATAAGACATAATTTTTTTTCCAAACCTGTTCACCTAAAGCAAAAGAAATATCTCGTTTTCGCAGATTATAGTGATCTTTACTCTTTTCGTACGTCTTTAACAAATTTTTTTGTAACATCATTGAAAATAGAAGGTAAAGATTGTTGGTCTTCGTCCCAGCGTACTTCTTCGTCAAATTCAATTACGTTAGTATCATCCGGAACTGAACCGTAATAACTACTATCAATTGGCATGTATCTTTCAAAAACAAGAAATGAGGGAGTGAATTGGGTTGCTTCGTGTTGAGATGTACGCAAAGCTTGAGCAATTTTATAGATATTTTCATCTCATTTAGTGTGGTATGAGTCGATATATGAAAAGATAGCACTGATTTAGACTCTATTTACTCTTTCGGTAGAGTTTACCTGTGGATGGTATTTTGCGTTGAACCAAATTTTTTGTACTTTATAACTTTTAACGAAATTTTGAAAATCTTTTGAGATAAATTGCGCCCTATTATCACAGAGAATAATTTGATGGACACCAAAAATAAGAGATACATTTTGTTAGCGGAAGATGTGGCTTTAGTTAAAGGTTGTACAATAATGAATTTAGAAAACCAGTCGGTGACGACTAAAAGATATTGGTTACCTTTTTTTGATCGAGGTACTGGTCCTAATAAGTCAAGTGAGATTAACTGAAAAGGGATAAGATACACGTTTGAAGTTACCCATTAAACCAGAACGAGCTTCTTGAGAACTCTTCTGAGCCCCGCAAATTTTACAGTTTCTAATATAGCGGTAGACAGATTGTTTTATTTAGGCCAGTAATATAATTCAGATATTTTAGCTATGGTTTTCGAAACACCAAGGTGAGCAGCTGTAGGGTCATCGTGACACAATTTGAGAACTTCACTGCGGTTAGCAGTAGGAACTACAAGTTTCCATTCAGCGATGTTAGAGATTTTGTGAGATAAGAAAGATTATATAATCTATTATTCATCACACGAAAGGTGGAAAATTTATCGGGATTTTCAGAAACTTTCCTTATCATAATAAGATACCAAGCATCAGGAATTAGATCTGGGAGGTTAAGAGAACCGACATCACAAGATAAGGCATCAGGCACGATATTTAATTTACCAGGTATATGGCGAACATCAAAGGTAAATTGAGAGATACGTAAGTTTCATCTTGCCAATCGACCTGTGGGTTGTTTTAAGTTATTTAACCATGTGAGAGCTGCACAATCAGTAATTACTGTAAAATGTGTACCTTCAACATATCTTCTGAATTTTTCAATGCCAAAGCTAACCCCTAATAATTTACGTTAAGTAGTTGAATACTTTTGTTCAGCAGAAGTTAAAGCACGACTAGCATAAGTCATAGGGTATTCTAGTCCATTATTTACTTGAAACAACATCGCGCCTAGACCAGTAAGTGAGGCATCGCTTTGAATATAGAACCTTTCGTCAAAATTGGACGAAATTAAGATAGGTGCGGAAGTAATTAATGTTTTGATTTGTTCAAAAGCCTGCTGAGCTTCTTAATTCCATTCAATAGATAGGCTTTTCTTTTTATTTTTAATTATGGCAGTAACGGGTTTAGTTATAGTTGAGAGATTAGATAGAAAAATGCGATAGTAGCTAATCATTCCTATTAACCGTTTAATTTCGGTAACAGTCTTTGGTGTTTTAAATCTAGTAATAGCGTCAACTTTAGCGGGATTTGCCCGAAGACCAGTTCCATCGATAATAAAATCAAGAAATGTAAGAGTAGAACATCAAAATTGACACTTTTCCCAATTTATTTTAAAACCTGCTGCATTTAGGCATTCAGCGACTTCATTCAGTGTAGCGTTATGTTCTTCAAAGGAATTTGAAATGACCAATATGTTGTCTAAAAATACAAAAGCATGTTCTTGGTGTAAGACAGGACCTAACGTTTGATCCATAGTACACTGTAAAGTCTGTGGTGCATTATAGAGACCAAACGGCAAGAAATTATATTCGAACAGACCCCGACTCGGAACACAAAAAGTAATCTTTGGACGTGAAGATAAATCGAGAGGGATCTGATAAAAAGCTTGTCTAAAAGCGATAAATGAGATAAATTTAACATTGTGGAACCGACTCAAAATAGAATTAGTACGAGGTAAGGGATAAGCATCGGCCACAGTTACAGAGTTAAGTTTTCTTCCGTCGAAACAAACAATCCATTCATCATTCTTCTTACGAACCAATAACACGGGAGACATCCATTGCGAATTTGAAGGATAGATAACACCGGATTCAAGCATTATATCTATTTCGGAATGCAAATGTTTTTGTAATGCAGGCGATAACGGATATTGAAGTTGCTTAAAAGATACAGCATCACCCGTAGAAATAATATGGGTTGCGGTAGTGACACAACCGAGTTCAAAAGTATTTAATTTACGAAATTTGTCAATTGTAAAGTTAAGAATTTTATTCTGGGAATCGGTAAGAGAAATTTTATTAAATATACCAGCCGACGCCCAAAAGTTTGTTTTAAGAGAAGCTTGCCAAGAGAAATCTTGAAAATATAAAGATAAATTAAAAAGTTGAGAAAAGTTAACGCCAAGTAAAATGGGTAAGCTAGTGTAGCACAATTAAAAAAAAATGGAACATCTCGTTCAAGTGACTCTATACGAATTTTTAATTTAAGAGAAACAGTTACATATATTTTATTGTCGTCAGCTAAATTGATAGAGGTTTTTTCTGGAATAACCTGAAATTTAATGTTTTGTTTAGATAATTACTGTAAGCCTTCGTTATTTAAAAGAGAACATGACAAACCCGTGTCCAATAAAGCGATTACATTTAGAGAGCCAATAGAGATAGGTAAATGCGGGCGACTATCTAGAGGTTTTTTAACAAGTTGTAAGGCATTATATTGTAATTAGGGGCCGCTATGCATGCGGCCACGTCTCCAATGCTCCACCCGAAGGTACTACATTGGATAAAGTAGACGTGCTCTAAATTTAATCTAACTTCAGGTTAATCAATACTAAATTAAAATCTAACAAACTGAAACTAAAAATAGGATTTAACGAATGGTATCCCTAGCGTTGATTCTGTAGTTAGTCTGATCCACAAGACACACCCATAGATGAATGGAGAGGGATCCGTAATACCGGATAGCAGCTGCAGGCTCTGCTACTGGTACGGCCTGAAAGGTCTTTTTAAAACTATTCAAATCTAGCTAGCTAATACTAAAAATGGATTCAAATTTTTTAAGCATTTGCCAAATATTTAATAGTGAATCCAGCTATTTTGCCTGTTTATTTACAATTTCGTTCTCCCTGGTTTAAGTATTTATTCAAATTTCATTCTAAATTTGTCCCTAGCGTTCCCTATCATTCCCTAACTTACATATTATAAGTACAATCTTCTTTCCTATATGTACTGCCACCAAAAATTGGCGGCAAAACGTCTAGCAAATAAAATCAAGCCACAGAACAAAATACCGGTAAAATATAAATATAAAATAAGTATAAACATAGTGTAAGTATATAAATAAACATAAAATAAATATATAAATAAATTAAAATATCTAAATAAGTAAAAGCATGCAGCAATGCATAAATTAGCAAAAGCATCGCCCAAATTATCAGTTGCACTCGCATAAGCATTAAGATGGCTAGCGCCATTACGCACAAAAACATGCTCGTTAAATTATTCAAAATCTCCTTATTAATACAAGTCAATGCTTATGCGAGTACAGCCACCACAATTTTAACCCTACCTCGTATATAAATTTCCCAAGCATCCGAAGATCTGGTCGTTTTCTTACGTCTATAATGGTATCTTACTGCTAAGGGGAGATGATGCACTGTTAAAGTTCTGGTGGGTATGCACTAAACGTTCTAGGGGATCACAATCACTATCACATTTAAGTCCTGGGGGGATGCGCGGTTTTACTCTATTTTATTTTCTTTATTTATTTGCTGATTTAAGTTAATTAGGTTTACTGATTTATTTTGTTGTTATTTATTTGTTAGAGTTTATTCCCGATTCCGATTTTTCCGGTGGGACAGTGATTGTTTTAGTGGTGTGGGGTTTGTCGTGCATATTAGATTATGGTTATTGATTTTTGCTTTTGTTTTTGCTTTTTATTTATTTTTTTTTGTTTTTTTTTGTTTTCTAATACAGGTTTTCGTTATATCATGCTCATGTCCGTTTTTTATGCTAAGTCAAAATCAAAAATTTACAATCTTCCCTTAACCCCTCCGATTTACGCGCGGTTATCACCGTCTAATCTCGCGACCCTTCCCGCGAACTCTTTAACGGCTGTCCAGAACGCCTTCTGGTTAGCCACTTTCCCAACTTCCTCTAGGCTCTTTGGCCACGCTAGTCCTGCGATAGCTATTTTCATATCAGCTGACCCTCGATTTGCCACCTCAAGTGGGCAATCGAAGAGCACATGCTCTGCGCTTTCTGCGCCTTTCACCGCATTCGCAACGGTTGTCGGTTAAACCAAACCTTTGTAAATACGCTTTCAGGGCGGCGTGCCCTGTTATCAGTTGCACCATTTTATGATCGAGTTTCACTTCGATCTTACCTCTAGCTTCAATGCTCACTCTGAATTTGTGGGTCAATCTGTCAGTGGCAGCGTTGTTACACCTCTCTTCCCATTATCGAATTGACTTTTCGCGCAGCTTTCTATTAATTAGAGACCTCGGTATAGACGAATGTGATATCCGAAAGTCGCCCGTCGCGGCCTCTTTAGCTAATTCATCAGCCCCTTCGTTTCCTACGTTACAATCGTGCGACCTAGCCCAACAGAACTTTAAACGTCGGAACTCGAGCGCCGTATGCGCTATCCTCCAGACGTCCGCTTGGAGGTCCGTCGAGGTGTTCATATTTCTTAAACGCGTCAGCGCCGATTTACTATCACTGATTATATAATACTAGTCCCTGCCCGTATGGTTTATTACGTAATCGATCGCCTCTCATATGGCTATCAATTCGCACTGGAAGATGGTGCTCCAGTTCGCGAGTTTGGTTTGAAACCGAAACACTTCCCTTTCTTGCTTATACACAACAAACACCGCGCCTGCTTGCCCATCGTTCATACGTGAACCGTCCATATAAATTCTGATACCCGTCGCGTCCCCATCACCTTCAACAAACTCGATTCTTTTAATATCGGCCGGGTGCTCTAATCACGACACGACGATTTTTCTTTCAACTTCCCTATTGCTAAGATTAATACCTTTGATGATTTTGCGCCCTTTTCCTGTATCTACTAATGTCCTGTCTCTAATTTCTCTAACGACATATTCGATAGGGAGAGTCCTACTGATCACCAGGACCGCCTCCGTGGAGGCGGTCCTGTACGCCCTCGCCGACTTTACCGCGGTTATTCGTTGTACGCTGGTCAATTGTCTCATCTCCCGGACTTTACAACCTTCGGACCATACAGATGCTGCGTACAGCATTGCCGGCTCTATCGCTCCGGCATAGTCGCGTTTTAAGCTAGTAACTAGCTATTCTCAGGTAGAAATCTGGTTTCGTATATTTCTATAATAAATCAAAGCTGGGCCAGAAAATAGTTCTCCTGCTGATAGAAATAAATTTTGGTCTGTACAGTTACGAGAAATCTTAAAATCATTTACGCGGTCTAAGAATGACATTAACGAAATTTGGGAATCAAAGCCTGAGAAAGAAATACCCCATTTATTAACTGGTATAGATTTTTGACACAAGGTAGCAGGATAGAAAATTGTAAGATTAGAGAAGGAAGAAAGCACATTTTTATCTGAATCTAGGTTAAGTTTTTCGAGAATGATTCCTTCAATTAAGAGAACGTCAAATAAGAAAGTTTACTTCGTTTCATTAGCCTGTTCATCTTTCAGTAAAGATAACAAGTCTAAACGTTGCTTTAAATGTATTATACGAGAATGAATACGTTTTTATTCTAAATTTGAAGATCCTGGATTTATTTTGTAAACTATATTGTTAATATCATCTAGAGATTGTTTGATCTCAAAGGTATTTTGTGATAGATCAGAAGTTAATGTACGAGGAATTAATTGTCCGTCAGCTTCTTGTGCTAATACGGCCTTTAATTGCAAACATCTGTCGTTTTAATTCGACGCAGGTTGGATACTGCGTGATTCAAGTTCGAAGATCGTTTCGAGAAACTTAAGATGTGAGGATTCATCATATTACTGTATTTTAGGAAGTAGATATACTAAGATAAGATTAAGGCAAATAAACGATAATAGTTTTTTAAAAAAATAAATTTTTTCTAAAAAAATCCGTAAAAACTATTTAATTATTCAGGTTTACTTTAATAAATACCAGTTACAGATATAATAGTTATACTGAAATTTTGAACAGAAAACGCACGTTTTAGTAATCTAAAAAACACGTCAAGGCAAGTATTTAACCAAACTTAATGTGGTTTTTTAAAAAAAAATTAAAGATAAATGATAATAAATGAAGAAATTAAATTAGTAAATTATCTATATATAACAATACTTACTGGATAAAATATTTATATCCAAATTGAGGTTAAACGTTGACTATTAAACACATTTTAAATATAAATACACTGTTTTTGTAAGAAAAATTTAAATAGCACTGTTTTTGTAAAAGAAATCCAAATTACACTAGGTTTAAAATAGCATAATTAAGTAAAGCTAACGGTAAACAACCAACTATTCAAAGTGGCAGTTTCAATAAGTTACATTGACATATATCCTCCTTCAAATGTCACCAACTGAATAAGATAAAAAATAACTAATGTAACCAACTTTGGTGTTGCCAAATTACATATTTTTTTAAAAGTCACTAGAAATTAAACTTATTTAATTACTGATTTTGAATAAACAGACCACTTTTCCTAAAAAAATATAAACATTTTCAAAGCTAATATCTGACAAGTTAAAATAGGGTTAATTATAAACGGATTTAATTTCAACAAACACGTGTAAGGGCAGCATGTAATTCCCCCGTCATTTTATAACATATACCGACCACGCTTTAAAAGTGATGCAACCACTTTTAAGTCAATTTGCAAACACAATTTAAATAAAATCAAATTACTCACGTGGTGGCATCTCGGAGCTTACTCAGGGTCCAGCGTTGATTTGCAGGTTGGGTCCAGTTACGCCATGTTAAATCAAATTACCATTTGTTCTTCTTTTTACTGTACTCGTAGGGGGTTGGAAGAATTAGGTAACAGGTACACAAAGTTAGAAGGTACAGGGAACCTACATACCTAAAAGAGAAACACACCACACCAAGATAGTTGTTGCTTCTTAGAGGGCTCGTGGCTTAGTGGCGTCTTTTACAACACGGGCGCACTCCTCATTACTTTTGCGCAGACACGACTGTCAGGGACGGCGGAAGTTGGCGTATTCATTTAAAAATTCGCGGTAAATGTATTTACAAATTAAATCTAAATATGATACATGTCATTTGGCATGTAGCACATTAACTCAAACACAATAAACTTTATTAATAAGTCAAATTAAATCAATACCCCTTCAGTCTTTTATAGCATGTGAGTGTTTATTTCCTCACGTGAGAGTAATAGTATGGCTGTAACTTTATACAATTAACTCTAATAAATCAATAACACTTGTGGATGAAATTCTGGCCACGATATAGTGCAAGCACACATAAGAACCACAGTAAATTACACAAATTGCCATACTATTCTACGGCAGGCACACCACAAGAGATTTTAACATAATTGTATTTAAACAGACCACCTTTGCAAATAGCAGCAAGATGAGTTGCAACACAAGTAATCTAAGTTCAAAATTATGCACAGACCGTGCTCTGTAAATTCAAACCACACTAGACAAGTAATTTGAAGGTAGTTAAAAGTTATTTTCACTTCAATACATATAGAAACAATAGGTTAAGCATTCGTCCTGAAGTAGTTGGTTTTAGACGACAATAACCTTCAGGAACAAAGTGTTAGTTCTCGGGCTAGTTCTGTTAGGTGCGATACTAGGAATGGTGCATGTCCAATTCCAACACTCTTACTATTGCTAATGCTAGAGCTAGTTGTAGTTTCAGCGTTAATGCTCGTTCTAGTTTTGGTTCTAGTTCCCTAAAAATTACGAATAAGTAACACCGTAAAACACGGTGTACAAATATACATATCACATGGTGAACTGGCCAAATTTCGAATGTGAACGCTGACGAAGATCAGGTTCAGAATCACAAAGACAAAATGTACTCCTGTCTCTTGGAAGATTAAAACTCCGTAATAATCAATAGAAAGCTCCAAATAAATATACTCAAATAGGTAGCTTCTCACAATAAGGTCGACGCCGTTCGAATCTGTAAACTGCAAAACGGAAGCAACAGCGTGATCCAATGCCTTCCAAGATGAGGGTACAACCGCCAACAGGTAGTTGGTTATCACAATGCTTGAAAACCACATGTTGATAAATTTATAACGAAAACCAATGAAATATAAACACGATCGCAATACACAATTGACGGCAATAGTCATTTTGACGTACAAGTTAAATAAAATGGTAGTGTCTAAGCTACAGGCCGTAAATTTTAGACTAATCCATGGATCATATGTATAACCTAATAATAAATAAAAATATGATGTTACAAACTCACTAACACAGAGAACAAGCAAAACCATTTACAACCTGTACAGACCATAAACACACAATGAATACGACAAAAGCGAGACAACAACACCTAACCGACAATTCCTGGAACTACCTGTGGCATGCCGCTGTAGTGGTCACGCTGCTGAGGCCCAAGGATAGAGCAAAAATTACTGTATTCGAACCACCAGCTAAGACATACGAGCACTATACAAGTGATTTGTGCATCGACTTTATGTACACATAGCAATAAGTCTTAATATAATTATATACTAACACCTAAAATAAGATTAGTAGAATACGCCTTTTTTGAGCAACAATTAACTCATTTAAACTACACTAAATGTGGAAGTCAAGACTTTGTGGAAACTCAAGACTTTGTGCAAAACTCAATTCTAGACCTAATTAACTGCAAAACATAGAAATAGATACCTTTGAAAACACACTGACAAAACACTTAAAATCGAAACAAACAACATGTCTCAGACCATGTGTGAGCTCTCTGGTTGCCGGCTGCCGATGGTCAGAGCACGTGCAAAAGTGCTCAACTTTCTATTTCGAATTACTGCTGCCGATGATCTGGGAAGGGGAGCACAATTAAGATCAACAAAAACACACACTCAAAAATACTATATCCAAACACCCAAAACGGATCACACAACACACGAACACACACACTCACGCACACTCACAGACACACATATACATACAGACAGACAGACCCACACGCACACAAACACACATATACACAAAGACAATACAACGCGTTTTGGACAGCACGGGAGTTTTCTGGTTTTTGGCTGCCGGTGGCCAGTGCACTTGCTGTAATACTGACCTCTTATTGGAATTCTGCCTGCCAATGATCTGAGACTGGAAAGGAAGCACACCCAAAAATATTAACATACCATAAACACACACACAAACACAAAAATACAGAAAAACACACAGCACACAAGCACACACTCATACGCGGACAAAACACACAAATACCCAAATCAAAGCATACAACACGTCTTGAACCGCGCGTTAATTCTCTGGTAGCCAGCTACTGATGGAAAGAGCACCCGCAGTAGTGCTCAACTTTCGGTGCCGGAATTTCGGCTGTCGATAGTCTGGGACTAAGAGTGGATCACACTCAACATCAACATAAACACATACTCACACACACAAATAAAGATACAGTACCCAAATAACCAAAACAAAATAACACACACCCACACACTAACACACGCACACACACAGATACGCGCACACACACACTCACACACACTCACTAACACACGCACACACACAGACCCGCACACACACGCATATATACACAAAGACAATACAACACGTTTTAAACCGCATGTGAGCCCTCTGGTTTCCGGATGCCGCTGGCCAGAGCACATGCGGTAGTTCTTAACTCTCATTCCTGGATTTTCGGCTGCCTATGGTTTGAGACTGAGATGGGAGAACACCCAAAAACATACCATAGACACACACACACACATTCACACACACACACACACACACACACACACACACACACACACACATACACACACACACACACACACACACACACACACACATACACACACACATACACAAGCAAAGACAATGCACAAACACCCAATAAAAAAAAACACAACACACAAACACACACACACACACAAAGCAAAACACACAAAACGTTTTGGACCGTGCGTGAGCTCTCTGGTTGCCAACTGCATTTGGCCAGAGCATGTGCAGTAATGCTCAACTTTCGGTCCCGGATTACTTGCTGCTGATGGTCTAGGATTGAGAGGGGAACACAGCCAACACAAGCTCGCTTGCACACACACACACGCACGCAGACACAGCACCCAAAACAAAACACAACACACAAATACACACACTTACACACTTGCGTGCACACAAGTCAGTTAGATATATAGGGTAAAACGGGTCTGTTTAAATGTTAGACAGTAAACTAACCAGAATGTTAGAGATATAAATAAATAAGACTCCATTTTAATTTAGAGATTAATTTAAGATCACCTAACCCTAAATTTAATATAGACTTACCCTAACTACTTCTTTATTAACAAGCACTACTAAGTCATAATAAAAGCACAAACATACCTGCAACAACGACATTGAGTCTGTTGTGCATTATGCATGCAGTATGAACAGGGTTAACACGAGAGATTGCGAATATGTAGAAACAAAAACAAATGTTAAGTTAATTAAAGCAAATACAATATGAATACAAGGCTAACACGAGTGTGTGTTAATAAGCACAACAAGACCAAATGCCAAATAAACGTGGAACCGATTTTGCAATAAATAAACATATACAAACTTAACCCAAGGGGATGTTATTATGGAGTAACGAAATATTATTAACCAAAAGAGGATACAGACACTTAGGAAATGATTGTTGGAGATGGTGGCAACGTTGATGGTTTCGCGACTCGGTGTGGTAAGTCTGAACAACGTGGATCGGCTGACAAGATCTGGGTTACTGACGGCGTCTTCGAAGTGGTGCTCTGGGTCTTCAGGTGTGAGCGAGTTAAGATGTGGTTAGAATGTAATTATTTATCATGTAGAAGAATAGAATGTTTGGGTGCCACCAGGATATCAATCACTGGGTGTGTAATGATGGAGTAATGGCATGCAAGCAGGATAACAATCATCGGCGGTGTAATGTTCGTTTCGGGATAACAATCACCGGTGGTGCGATGAGAGAATCAATGTGTGTTGAACTAGGATAACGATCAGATTGTGTGGAGTGTGATTTAATTAGCGTAAGCTTGTACATAGCGCATACTAGACAATTCTTGGATATGCAATTGAGCTAGTGGTACTTGTTTTCGGATATCGATCACATGCACCGACTTCCCGGTCATTTTAAAGCTGCTTATAAATGCTTTTCCTTTATATAGAGGCGTGAATATTGTGATCGAGAAAACTGAGTAAGGTTTGAGCTACTTTTACACGTGCAGGAACAAGAGCAAAAGGAAGTAAGTTTTAATTGTCGATAACAGAACAAATTTGATTTAAATTTGTCTGAATTTTTATGTCTGGTAACTAACTAATAGTACAAAAGTATAATCGTTAAAATTGTGCAGACATAGATCGTACAAGTTGTCGATGAAATTATAAGCACAAAGACAATTCTTGTAGATTTTGTTTTACTTCTGTTAATGCAATTTCAGTTTGTTGCGTTACGCTTACGCTCGTTTCTACTAGACAGTGGCTCGAACGTTTCCGCCGTGTAATTTCCGAATTAAATTTGTACCTGATTTAGGGTTAGGTATTTAGAAACAATATGCCAATCTGTAGTAACTACCATTAATTGTAATTTAAATAATATTGCATTCTAACAGATTTTTAAATTTGCTTACTCTGCAATGGAACACCCCTGATAGAAGAGTGTTCAGTGTATGACATTACGATATTAGACTTAATTAATCCCAAACGACTACATAGGCTTCACCAAGGTTTCTTCGTCCAACTTTTTTCTAAGTGTCTCATATCTTAAAAAATAAAACTCGAAAAAATGTAAATTAGTCCTACCTATTATTTATATTTTATTAGGTTGAACTGACAGCGTGATCTTTAATAGAAAAGGTTCTCTTGAGTATTATCAGCATGTTGCGCCTTCCGCAAAGAGAATGGAGAAAAAGTAACTAAATAAAAACTTTAAATTGTCAGGCTATAATGGTCATTTGAATGTGATGTGTTTAAAATGAGGTTCACTGTTGGAAACGATCTTCAGTTACATGTTTCTTTTGTCTTAAGCAAACCTTGTATTTATTAAAGAAATTTTATAACCTAGGTGTACTAAATCAGCACATAATTGTTAATTAAAGTCACAAAATGGACGGACGTAATAAGCTGTTGCAATGTTTTTAACTTGGAGTTTTAACATCTGGGGTCCTGCTGATCGAACGAACGATTTAACTTCGTCAAGCATTTCCATTGAATACTAATTGCCTTCCTTGCTCGAAACAGTAAACAACAATTATTTCTTATTAGAGTACAACTTCACTTTGATTTGATTTTCTTCTCTAATCGCGAATCGCATTGCTCACTGTTGTTTTCATTGAAATCTAATCCTTTTTTATCGTTGACTTGGAGACCATTAAAATAATCTACGTTGGTGCATCTGACTTTGAATTCTAAGCAGTATCGGAATTTTGAAATACTGGAATTTAAATTAATAGAAATTTATATAGTAACAGTACATGTAAGACAAAGTACTAATTTGCGCTGATACAGTTTCATACTCTTTTATTTGATACAAATGTACTTACGAACTAAATCTATTATATACTTTAGTTGTAATTTTTAACTTCATATTGGTTACGGAACATCATAAAACTGGTACATTTTACAATTTTGGATTCGTGTAAACTGTTATTTTAGCATTGCTTGCGTAAATCTTATAAACACATGACACATTGTTTTTAGAAGCGTTTACTCTCCTAGCATTTTTTTAACCTACTCCCTGCCACGTGAATCATTTATGAATGAACTCTGTGGGCCAGGTGTATATAAATGATACACAGGGCTAGCGTAGTTTTCAAATCGCTGTTTATCTAAATAAATACACTTTAAAGAGGTGTCTTCTGTAAATTGAATTGCTCTGGTCTGACACTACGTATCACCTTATCGAATTTTTGACCTATGCATATATGTAAGAGTTTTTATTTTAAAAACAATATTCACATTTATTTAATTGTATATAACAGCATATATATTATAATTATCGTTTACATAGACAAAGACTAAATAAAGATAAAGAAACATATGGTGATTAACATAAACAAAAATTAAATTAAAATGATTAAATCATTTAAGACACTTTGTTGAAGCATTGTCTGCAAAAATACGGCAATAAATAACAGATGCCGCAAACGCTTGTAACTTGGGAGGTCAGAATCTTGTTTCCATCTATCATTTTCTTTTTCTTCATACATTTTGTAGCATTCAAAGACGTCTTTTCTATTTGAGGATACGGAACAAGACGATGAGTATTTTTCTTTGGTGTTGTAGGTTCACCATGCTTCTTTGATCTCCATATATCAAAGATTCAATTACTTTGTGTCTGAGCTCTGATATTGACATATTCTTTTGATGAATGGTATTTTCTTTGTACAAAAAATACGCATTTTCAAGTGGTGTGCCGCACATCAATTCCACTACATTTTTCTGTATCATTTGATATATTTTCTTAGAGACATGTTGTATGACGCAATCTGATCACTCACGTCAACAGAAAACTTTCCGGCATCTTAATCCAAAACGCATATGAGTTTTGTAGTTTTTCGACAACATTTTGAAGTCACTTTATGTGTCAGTACCAATATGGGATGTTCTTAACAACAAAACATGGCTTCTACATTTTAGAACAGTGATGCCTTCTAGGGTTCTGATGCAATTATATTCTTTATGACTTTTGGAATTGGGTTCTTATTTTTACGTGATGTTTCAGCAACATGAGCTTTTGTGTCAAGAGCCTTACCACAAATGGTATACTTGTATAGAAATTTTCAATATACAAGGTTTTACCTACATTTAGAAGGTTTTACACAATTTTGTGACAACGGTTTCAGAAGCCCACAAATCTCTAATTTCCTTGTCGTTCCTGCATATATCAAGAAAATCTATGTGTAACCTTGTTCCGGGCAGTGTTTATATACTTTTATCCCATAACATGGCGTTTTGAAAGAATATATTGCCGAAAACTCAAACGTCCTCTCCAAAGAATCGTACTTTCATCAATACAGATTTTGATCCTGTCAAATACGTACTTTAAAAGCTATGGACGAATTTTTGCAAAATGTCAAAACTTTAGAAGAGGCTCGAATCGATTGCGTGCCATAGTACTTTTAGGTAAAGGAAATGAATATAAAACTTTGTACTCGAATAATTAGCTAGTTTTGGTACTTTATACGATACACATCCAACCAAGCAAACGAACATATTTATTCATTTCATCGGCATTCGTAGGCGTCCACAAATGTAGTCTTGAAACGTACGTTCCATCAGTAGATTCCAGTACTTGCGTGGCAAATAAATTTATCTCCTCTGTCATTATATTTATGATGTCGGGTGTAACAAATAAGGTAAAGTAATCGATAGGATCAGCCATTGCTAAAATTCGACTAATAGAGGAGTCCATTTTTCTTGAATAAGTAAAAAGATATGTTTATTGGTTTCCTACAGGATTTCCGCATATTACCGTACAATAAGTGTGGTCTGTACCTTGTAGCAAAGTTGATGTCAGATTGGCAGAGTGTATAGGTGAAGATTGTATGTTGAACATAACAGATTAATAGTTCTAGGTGTAAGACATTTTTTCTAGAGCGAATCACTCATCACTTTCTTCGTCCGTTCCTGAGTCTTCAAAATTTAGAATATAGTGCGGATCGGTCTCGGAATCATCGAATTCTTTTGCGCTGAAGTCTCTATAATTGCCAGTTTCGTTCATTTTAGCTCCTCTTTTTCGTAAAATATCGCGGCACTTTTCAGGAATAATTTACTAATCACAATAAAAAGTTTTCTAAACACTCTAATTACAACACTGCTCAAATGTAAAATTTTACAACAACATGATTGAGTTGTATTAGCTAAAGGGTTTGAGCGACTATATCGACCAATAACGATTTAGAAGTTGTGTGGTTTTACCGTATGCTTGTATTTGTGAGGAACTATAAACTGTTATGACATAAAGTTGGTGCGTCGATTATGACACATTTGGCTTAACCGTGTTATAAATCTCCACTTAGTAGAATTTTAGCTTCCATGCGTCGCCAACTACGAATGATCTTGGATGTAAAGTATCACATCTACAAATTTGGCTGCATAGATTGCCGTCACGAGTGAAGCCCACAATTTAACAAAAACAAGCCAGTAGCTTACCTGTTTTTTACTAAAGACCCAGGCTGTCACCTGCGTCTCAGGTTCGGCTCATCGGCTGGGATTTTTAAATTTTACAAGTGACAAAGTGATGTATCATCGTGGTAGCGGAACACGATAGTTTGTAGATAGAAAAAGAAGGTACAGAAATTGAAATTAATCACTTCGCCAAACTTAACCGCACATACGTCCGATCTCTTCGAACGCCAATAGTGAAATCCCATCTTTTAACATGCTTTATGCTCACGAACTATAGTACCCACCATGTTACGGTTTCAACGCCAACTGCTCTCTAACTACATTCTACATTCTTTTTGCTTGGGAACGTAAATGTATGCGAATTACATACCATAACTCATGGGTTAATGTTCTAGAATTCGTGGGAGACTATAATCGTAAAACTTTACACGTGAAAACTTAATCTAAGAATGGGAAGCAAAAGCTTCTCTATGCTGGGTATAAAAATCTCCTACATTTAAATGTTGAAATAAAATATAAACCCAAAAAGGCGTATCAATCTAAAAGCGCCTAACACCGGTCCACGTGTATTTGTAATGAAACACGCGTAAAAATTGAATTATTTCAAAAAATAAAATGGTGTTCTAAAAACAAATTAAGTTATATGTATCTAAGTATTATTTTAATACTAAAAACAGTTTTGGCCTGGTGAAACACCATCTTAAAAAATACACTGTCAGTGATAGTGTTAAATAACTTTACCAGTCGAATAACCTTTGTTTCATTTGTCTTCTAGTCAGAGGCGGCTCCAGGCACGGGCGGACTGGGCGGTTGCCCGGGGCCCCGCGCTAGTGTGGGCTCCGCGCTGAGGAAAAATTAAATTAAAATGATTAAATCATTTAAGACACTTTGTTGAAGCATTGTCTGCAAAAATACGGCAATAAATAACAGATGCCGCAAACGCTTGTAACTTGGGAGGTCAGAATCTTGTTTCCATCTATCATTTTCTTTTTCTTCATACATTTTGTAGCATTCAAAGACGTCTTTTCTATTTGAGGATACGGAACAAGACGATGAGTATTTTTCTTTGGTGTTGTAGGTTCACCATGCTTCTTTGATCTCCATATATCAAAGATTCAATTACTTTGTGTCTGAGCTCTGATATTGACATATTCTTTTGATGAATGGTATTTTCTTTGTACAAAAAATACGCATTTTCAAGTGGTGTGCCGCACATCAATTCCACTACATTTTTCTGTATCATTTGATATATTTTCTTAGAGACATGTTGTATGACGCAATCTGATCACTCACGTCAACAGAAAACTTTCCGGCATCTTAATCCAAAACGCATATGAGTTTTGTAGTTTTTCGACAACATTTTGAAGTCACTTTATGTGTCAGTACCAATATGGGATGTTCTTAACAACAAAACATGGCTTCTACATTTTAGAACAGTGATGCCTTCTAGGGGTTCTGATGCAATTATATTCTTTATGACTTTTGGAATTGGGTTCTTATTTTTACGTGATGTTTCAGCAACATGAGCTTTTGTGTCAAGAGCCTTACCACAAATGGTATACTTGTATAGAAATTTTCAATATACAAGGTTTTACCTACATTTAGAAGGTTTTTACACAATTTTGTGACAACGGTTTCAGAAGCCCACAAATCTCTAATTTCCTTGTCGTTCCCTGCATATATCAAGAAAATCTATGTGTAACCTTGTTCCGGGCAGTGTTTATATACTTTTATCCCATAACATGGCGTTTTGAAAGAATATATTGCCGAAAACTCAAACGTCCTCTCCAAAGAATCGTACTTTCATCAATACAGATTTTTGATCCTGTCAAATACGTACTTTAAAAGCTATGGACGAATTTTTGCAAAATGTCAAAACTTTAGAAGAGGCTCGAATCGATTGCGTGCCATAGTACTTTTAGGTAAAGGAAATGAATATAAAACTTTTGTACTCGAATAATTAGCTAGTTTTGGTACTTTATACGATACACATCCAACCAAGCAAACGAACATATTTATTCATTTCATCGGCATTCGTAGGCGTCCACAAATGTAGTCTTGAAACGTACGTTCCATCAGTAGATTCCAGTACTTGCGTGGCAAATAAATTTATCTCCTCTGTCATTATATTTATGATGTCGGGTGTAACAAATAAGGTAAAGTAATCGATAGGATCAGCCATTGCTAAAATTCGACTAATAGAGGAGTCCATTTCTCTTGAATAAGTAAAAAATATGTTTGTTGTTTTCCTACAGGATTTCCGCATATTACCGTACAATAAGTGTAGTCTGTACCTTGTAGCAAAGTTGATGTCAGATTGGCAGAGTATATAGGTGAAGATTGTATGTTGAACATAACGGATTAATAGTTCTAGGTGTAAAATATTTTTTCTAGAGCGAATCACCTCATCACTTTCTTCGTCCGTTCCTGAGTCTTCAAAATTTAGAATATAGTGCGGATCGGCCTCGGAATCGTCGAATTCTTTTGCGCTGAAGTCTCTATAAGTGCATATCTAGAACTTGTTTATGTCCACTGCACTTCTGCTGCTAGCACTGTCACAAGTCGTTTATTGTGCAGTATGCGATTTGAATCTTGATTACTTTGTGCTGCGTTTATTTCTTGCTTTGTTGTAACTACTTTAAACTGTCTTTTGTTTGATAATATTATCGTTGGTTATATTTAATTAGACAGTTTAAAAATAAGAGTAGATTTTATTTCTTTGTTTGCGATCAGATTAAGCTACAATGACCTTTCATGATCGTGACATTGGTAGAAAATATGATTGTGGCAGTTCAAAACGGAAAAAATATCAAAAACGAAAAGAACTTAAATCAAAATTAAGTGGTTCTTTAACAAAATATTTCAAGGCTGATAAAATTGCTGATGAAAAGGAGGGTTTGTGTTTCCGAAGTTCAATGAATAAAGAAGCAGAAGTTGTTGTTGCTGCATTGGCAGGACCTAGTAATCAGGGTGACACTCACTTCGGAAACAAAGAAAAACTGGATTCACTTTCACCTATACATTTGCCGCTAAAAGATATTGAAGCTGACTTGGACCATCACGAGGAAACCAATGTTTTATCAACGAATATCACCGCAAGTGACCCTTTTTTATGGTCTACACATTTGAGTGACTTAGATCTTAATAGTATAGTTCAAAAAGGTCCTGTTCGAGTCTACAACAAATCTTACCCCAATAATGAAAGTGGACGACATTATATTACATAAAAACATTGATAAACGGTGAAGAGCAAGAGAAGCGTTGGTTACTTTATTCAGAGTCCAAAGACGCTGTTTACTGTTTTGCCAGTCGTTTATTTTCTCTAAGACTTACTGTTACTACTGTCAGCGCTCTTGGATACATTGAAGGTATGAGTGACTGAAGCATTTATCAGAGGTGCTCAAGAGTCACGAAAACAGCAAATTTCACAAAGAATGCATGATGAAATGGCTAAATTTAAAAAACGGCCTATCCTGTGGAAAAACTATAGACTCACAAACCCAGATTTAGATTCGAGTTGTACAATAGCGTTGAAAAGACATTTTAGAAAGGTTATTAGCCATCGTACAGTTTCTGGTTACTCATAACTTGGCTTTTAGAGAACATGAGGAGAGGTTGTTAGATCCAAATTCCAGTGGCAATTTTTTGGATTTGGTGGAATTGATTGCACAATTTGACCCAATTTTGCGCGAGCACTTGCACCATGCTATGAACAGGACAATTGCCAGAAACCACTACCTCGGCAAAATATTCAGAATAAATTTATTGAGATAATGGGCAATCATGTTAAAGATAAAATAGTGCATAAAGTGTTAAAGAGAAAGTACTACGCAATCATTCTGGACTGTATACAGGATATTGCTCGGATTGAGCAATTATCTATCATTTTGAGAGTAGTAAACCAAGACACTGCGGAGATCGAAGAATATTTTCTGGAATTTGTAGCTGCAGAAAAAACGACAGGTGAAGAGCTGGCCGACTACGTAATAAACAAGTAGGGAACTGTAGAGAACAAGGATATGATAACGGCACCAACATGTGTGGTGAAAACAGCGGTGTACAAAGAAGGCTACTCAACGTAAACCCCCTTGCATTCATTGTACCATGTGGTAGTCACAGCTGGAATCTGGTGTTGAGAGACTATGCTTCATCGTGTCTTCAAGCGCAGACATTTTTTGGTCTTTTGCAAAGATTTTTCACCTTTTTCTCTTGCTCAAGTGAACGATGGAGTATTCTTAAGGCGCATGTCAACATTTTTCTGAAACCCTTTTCCGAAACGAGATGGGAGTGCAGAAGTAAATCTGTAAAAGCTGTGAGGTACCAACTAAGCAACGTTTGTGGCGCTTTCACAAGTCTCCGTGAGAGTAGTACAGACTGTGATTTAGTTAGTGAGTATCAATCGTTAGAAAACGAAATCACCACATATGACTTTGTTGTGTCTCTTGTAGTGTGGTATGACATTCTGTCAAAATACGCACTATTAGTAAGGTCTGGCAAAATGTAAATATGCATTTGGATGTGGCAGTTGGAAACGTAGAAACATTTGTCAAGTGGTTATATGAATACCGTCTCAGTAAATTTAATTCAGCGTTGGTAACAGCAGAGAAGTAGCGGAAATTGCTGGTATTGAAAACATATTTAAGACTACTAGAAAACGGCGTAAAAAGAAAATGTTCTTGTATGAAAGGGAAGACAAAGTTCCCTAGCTTTTGTCTGAAGACAATTTCAAAACAAACTATTTTCTGCTGGTAGTAGATGCAGTACGAACAAGCTGTAACCCTAGATTTGCAGCTTTGAAGTCCTATGAAAACAAATTTGGTTTTATGTACCACATTAAAGGCCTTTGAAACATGAGTGATGAAAACCTGGTGAATAATTGTAAGGACCTACAACTTTCGCTGAGCGACGGAGATAAGCATGATATCGACGCTGTGGAATTGTTTGAGGAGCTGAAAATGTTGGTTTTTGTCTACGATGGAGATCAAGACGATGTACTTTCACTTCTTAAGTACATTACACAAAACAGTTTGAAAGATGTTTATCCAAACGTTAATGTTGTATTAAGAGTAATATGTACAATTCCAGTCACAGTAACAGCTGCTGAAAGAAATTTTTCCAAGTTAAAGCTTATCAAAACCTACCTAAGGAATACCATGACGCAAAATCGACTATCGTCTTTAGCCCTTCTCTCCATAGAAAACGAGTTAGCAACCAGTCTAGATTTTAGTGAACTCATAGACAACTTCAGTAAAAAAAAATTTGCAGTGTTACATTTTAATGAAGCACATTAATTGGCACATTATATTGTGTTGAATGATAAATAAGTATAGGTGTTGTAATCTCTTCTTTTTAAATGTTGTAGTAATATTTTCCACCCTGATATAAAATCTCTTTCTTACTAACTTCACTATGTTTGTTATATTTTATATTATCATTTATTGTAATTGACTACTAATTGTTTTACGTTCAGATTCAACAAAACTACCGTTTTTATGTTTGGTTCAAAAAATGTCCTTAATTTGTGCTGTTGCTATTTACCGGTACAATATCCAAATTTAATTCTGAGTTCATAGTGATAATGGCTTAACCTTGTTTCAGAAGAAAAGTATTTTTTAGTACTGTAGTAAATTTGTTCTTATTTCTCTTCTTTGAGAATAAACCCACGCATTGTTTGCAATATGATTTTTCAAAATTTATATAACCTCATATACTGAGATTTTATAGGAATTTGATTGACTGCATACCCCCCCAGGTCATACTTGCTTTAGTTTGGCCCTCAACAATAAATAGCCCAGGGCCTTGCATAGTCTAGGGCCACCACTGCTTCTAGTAATCGTCTAGCAGAACTTACTATACATCCGTATTTAAATTGCTGTTATCTATTAACTAGGGAATTCTCTGCAAACAGCACATACAATTTTCTGAACGTAAGAATTTTTGAGAAATGGACAACGTTTTTAATAGATAAGAACTCTTGTAGAAGAGCTTATCCTGCACGAATTGCGATCCGCAATCTTAGTATTCGCCTAAAAGCTCAAGCATTCTACCACCAACAATACTGGTAAATAAAAAGAAACTTTTCTTTTGGTACACGAGTGGAATGACTTGATCCAAATGAAACTTTCATGGCGAATTCAAATATGTAGTAGTTTTTTTATCATCAACGGTTTTCTTGTGAGATCTATGTTAATTGTGAAGGAAATGCTGTATATTTGCACGCATAGATGATTCTATTCGACTCACTTAAAATGCAGAAGTTGTTGATTTTGTTCGGTATTTGACATCTATAACATCTTTCTTAAACGCCCATCAGTAATCAGCAAGCATTATTGCACTCAATTATCCGTTGTACCGATTTTCGCCTGGCGAATATATTCTGGTGGAAACGCTTCCCGTATTCATCATTGGCGGCGTCAAGGTTGTCAGGAATGATATCCAGGTGAGAGTTCAAGAAATGAAATTTAAAGTGAAATTTCACCCCATATCTTTGTATGACTGTAATAGTTCACTTACAGTTTTATGATAGTTCGGGGCTTTACGATTTTTTAAAAAATTTTGAACTATACTGTTTAAAGATCTCCATGCTACTTAGTTTAACAGACCTCCAAAACAGATCTCAAAAACTTCTGCCTTTTTTTTCTGGAATCACACATGGAAATCTTTTCTTTAGGTAAAGAAACCTAGCAACATTTTTACTCATCACCTAAACAAAATTTTTGAAAAACCCTAAGGTTGATATAACTGGGAGGTTAGAGAATCATATCAGAGTTGACCAGTGACGGATACACAACATGTTTCTGTTCAGGTGTACGGGTTTCACGTTTCGGTCATTTCTTCTTAATGTAATGACTTTTCTTGTCCTTGCTATCCCATTTAGTCAAAAAGTAACATTAACAACTCAACAACCTTTAAATAACACCATATTGTTCAACAAAAGTTGTTATATTGAAGTTTTCCAAACAAGATTTTCATATTTCCATCATGGTGAATGTAAACGCTAACGGTACACAAGGAAAATTGATATCATTGTATAAAAGGAAGCCTTTAAACTGCTTTTTGAGGGATCAATGAATAGTCTCCATTCTGTTGTTTCATATATATGATAAAATGCACTCACCAAAACGCAAATATTGTTGCAATATACTAATTCAATTACTACAGAAGAGATTTAACTCCTTTTAACGGTTACGAAAATAACATATTTTGTGTCCCTTTGAAAGAGATTCCAGGCTCTTAATCAAAAACCTAAAAGTTCGGCATGAGTTTTGGACAATTTGTTACGTTCGTCGCCAAAAATTAGCATTTTCAAGAATAAAAATATCCACCCGTATTACTTCATAAAGCAAGGACCGTAATTATTGAGGTTGAACCCATTTTTAAAATAAAATGCCCGTATGAATAAGATAAAAATCCATAGTCTTCCTTAAATCTATTTCGATCGTAAAGTCTGTACTACATTTCATTAAAATATCGCAATTGAAGTTCAAGAAACTTTCTTTTCTTATAATTTTATTTGACCGTGAGAATCCAAAACACTAAATCACCGCGAACAGTAACATATCCAAGAATTATTTTCAAATCTACCCTGTCTACGGAAATATCAGTGGTTAATATAACTATTCCTTAACGGTGTATTTTGAATATTTGCATTGGCTGGTAGGTCGTGAAGAATCATAATTCTAACAATGGTTGAACAGCACGAGGGTCCAACAAGAAAATCTAACGGCATTTGTTCTTAGAATATTGATCAGTATGCTGGTCTAGGTCCAGAGTACGAAGTAGTTGTTTTCTTTTAACCTTACATGTGATTTTCCAATGCTCCACCGGAAGGTACTACATTGGCCAGGAAGCGAGTTTTTTTTTAACTAGAAAATTTGAAGTTTTGCCGAACCCTTGCTGTTCCAAGCAAGGTAGGTGCGTGACAACACTCACATACGGGACCTCCATTTTACCTCTCATCCAAACGAGGGTGTATTTTTGTGCAAAATGCTCGCCTAACATTTTTCAAGCGGACCGTGTTGGGATTCGAATCCGGGACCTTGGGCGTAGTAGTCACACACATACCATTACGCCACGGAGCCGGCTGTTTTCTTTTAACCGCAGTTTTGCCGAAATTTTGGGTTGTACCATAGATAGGTACCTTAATAGAAAAGAGTTATTGATCGCGTGTTAGCAAGATACAGAATGATATCCTTTCGTTGTACCTATATTTGTAGGGTGTTACAACATCGTACGCTTTTTAGGACTACAGATCTAACTACTTCCAGAATAACTTTGAATGCAGAAGACGGAGATGCATTAATTACACTCCGAAAGTACAACTGGTGCACATCTTAAAGAAGTATACTTTGATCACAAAAAATACGGATGTTTGCCAAGACCTTCAACGAATGGTTTTTCCTTAATTAAATTTCTACATTTTGGCATTTAGAATGAACTTTGGCAAGTAGGTGATGCTATTTGAATTGAATGATTTGTATATGTTTTGTATATATAATTGGTATATTGTTTTGTATTTCGTATGTTGATTAATAACACTATGTTAAAATTGCTTTGGTACACTTATTTTACGAATCGTTTAATAGTTAAGAGTATATATTTTATTTAGGACTGAATTAACTGAGTTCCTACAGGTTACAATGAGTAAATTTTGACTGTTTGTAAACAATTGTATGGCTGGTTAGTTTTTATTCTTTAACAAATATACTTAAATTGTAAACCACTCTTAATGTTTTAATTATTTTTTTTAAATAGAAGTGCTGTACTTTATTGTAGAGGTGTATCCACGATTTACTGTTTAATTTTGCTCAATTGTATAATAAACAAACATTTTAGTAAAGTCACAGTTCCATAAGTATAGGTCTTTCAAAATCTCAGCGACCTACGCAGAAATCACAAATATTACTGACAAAACTAAAGACCAAAATGAAAACAGTATTGTGGAATGATAGTCATGACTCCAACAGCGTTGACGTTACTGCAATATAATTTTAAAATCGATGTTGCTATATGAATATTTTATATACATTTTTCATACTAAAAATATTTGTGGGCGTTATAACTTTTACAAATTCTTTTATTTCGCAACTGCTACTAATAAAGCAAACATAAGACGATAAGGTTAAATTAAATAATCACTATAGCAGTATTACAGTGCTTCTTTACGAATTCTTAACCAGGGTGTAGTCACTTTTATATACAGGACTGTCATTGGAATTTTAATGGTAATACAATCCGTTCAGGCGGCGCTCTTTAAAATCTAGGGCTCTAAGATTATTCTAGGGATCCTATTTTTAACTTTATTTAAGATTAAACTTTCTGTTTTGTACTACAGCACGTTACAGGTTATATTTATATTTATTAGATTACTCTGTTCTAAATCATATTTATTATTTTGATTAAATATATGTTTATTAATGTAACAAAAAGTCACATGCTTTTATTATGAAAGTGGCTTATCTATATTAACCTTATCTAATCTACGTTCTTAACTTACCGCCGAGCCAATACTGCATATTCTAGGCACTTAATTTTGACATTTGCGATTCCTGCTTATTTCTTTCTGTTTTCAGTATCTTGTTTAATTTCCTTTTGTTAATAATATTTATAAAACACTCTTTTTTAAGACTATACTTTGTTGTTTATTTTGAAATTGTAAGTAAACGTTTTTAAATTTAATATTACTTGAGTACATATTTTTTATTTTAGGTAAGATTCGAATTCATTATGAGCAATTCTCATAAAATTGTTCATAGCCAAAGTCGTGAGATTATATATAATCTTTACAATTATATGAAAGATCAGAAGGATGCTGGTCAAAATATGATTTTGCCGAACAATTTGAGCAAAATAGTGTCTGAAGCAACTGGTGTTAGGTTAACATTTGTTAGGAAAATTATTAAAGAAAGCAAAATGCAGTCAGTTGGTGCTAAGTTACAATTTACCTCACCAAGGAAAACCATCAATAAATTTAGTCCAAAGTCTATATTAGATGAGTTTGAAGAAGAAATAATGCGCACAATTATTTATCGATTTCCTAAACACACCATAAACAACGTACATGCAGGCTGTATTTGAAGCTTTCAAATCTGAAGGAATTAATTTCTGTGGAAAAATCAATTCGTTTAGACGATTGGTGCATAAAATGGGGTTTCATTGGAAGAAGTGCCAAGACAATTGTAAAATCTTAATTAAAAAACCAGATATTCGAGCAAAACGAGTCGATTTTTTACGAAAAGTACAACAATATCGATTAGAAGGAAGAAATATTATATATTGTGATGAAATTTACCTATACAGATACATACTGTATCGAAATCGTGGGACGATGGTTTAAATCAATGTTCAAAAGCACCATTAGTTAAAGGGAAACGTTTAATTATTATACTTGCTGGCGGCAAAAAAGGTTTTGTTCCGAATGGATTGCTAATTTTAAGTCTGAACTTAAAACTGGTGATTATCACGATGAAATGAATCATAGAAATTTCTTTAAATGGTTGCAAGATAAAATATTACAAAACCTTGAACCAAACTCTGTGTTAGTGATGGATAATGCATCATGTCATAATGCGAACGAGGAACCAAATCCAACTACGGCTTGGAAAAAAGAAGACATGAGGTGTGGGCTACTGAAAAGGAACATACCTTTTCAGCTTTAAGATACAAAATCAGAACTATATCTAAATATTAACTAATATAAGCCTCCGTGCAAGCTATATGTTGATGATAAAATTTTAGCCGAACATGGTCATACAGTGTTACGATTGCCCCCATATCATCCTGAACTCAACCCTATTGAAAAAATATTGGCAATGGTAAAAATCACTGCAAATAACACAACTTTTAAATTAGAGGATGTATGGAAGTTGGCTGAAAATAAGTTCAATGCCGTTGGTCATCAACAATGGGTAAATGTGTGTTCTCGTGTAGAGAAAACAGAAAAAGAATACCTTAGTAGGGAATATATAACAGACGACATAGAAGAATTAATAATAAATGTTAACCACGATAGTGATTCTTCAGATTTGAGTTCGCCTGATGTTGATAGTGATGATGATTTTGGTTGCAAACCATTACAGTAACGTGCAATATGATTGTGTATGCTATAAGTCACTTTCAATTTGTTTGTAGTGCATATTGTTATTTATTTAAATAAGCAACATTATTGTATTACTTAATAATATTAAAACAATTATTTTACTTGGGTGTCTGATCTAAATAATATATTTAAGGTTTTATTAAATTTATTTGAAATCATTATGCTGTCTAAAGTAATTCTTATGACTATATAATGTAGAATGCTCAGAGCGAAGTTTAAGCAGTGTATACAATTACCATTTCACCCAAACTGTTTTAAGTGAAGTGTTTATTTAACCGAAAAATTTGTAAAAAATAACTTTTTGTACTACAGTTACTTTTGCTATCCAAGCCTATAGTCTAAAATATCTCCATAACTATGAATTTCTTCTCCATTGTTAAAACCATGCTTGATGTTACCAATAGTTTTTCAAGATTCAAACAATAAACTACCAATATTCTAAGTTTTATTTTTAATCGATTGTTCTAATTAAAATCTTTGAAGTTCCGTAGAAATCTACTCTTTGTTAAGTTATGCTCATGCTGAATCCTTTGATGCTGATTCCAGAATGGATTTTATTCACACTTATAAACTCTGTATGTATTTGAAAAATGCATACTTCAAACGTGATTCTTAATGATATTTGAAGAATTTTAAGTTCATTTTCCAGTTTTTTATCTTGACAGTTTATTCCTCCTGTTCGAAGGGAATAGTAACTTTGATCTTATAGCGAATATCCCATAATTAGGGATGGATTCGGGCCGGGCCGGACCGGGCTTTTAGATGCGGCCTGGCCCGGCCCGAAATAATTTGCTCCGGCCCGGCCCGGTGGCCCGGCCCGAACCAAAACGCATCGACCCGGCTTGAGGCCCGGCTTGAATTTCGGGCCGGGCTTCGGGCCGGGCCGGGCCGATTCGGGCCGGAATGTAACTAAAACCTTAAGTAATGTATAGATTGTTTAAAATCCAAATGGAAAGTATCATTTGTTAATATATGTATTTTCAGTTGGATACAAATACTTCTTTACTATTATTATGTTTTTCTACAAAAGTTGAATATATCAACTTTAATAAATTATAGCTTATAGTATCATTTTAACCTCGAAGAATCCCAAAGGTATTTGGAGATGATGCACACTTGCACAGGCAATCCGAAATAGAAGGTGGTTTGCGTCAAACTTCAACCTTAAGTAACAAAATGCATTTTGATCTCATGTACTACTACTAGTATATAGTAACATATTTAAAGGAAAGTCTTCAAAATTTGACTGAATATTGTTACCCCATGTATGTTTGTTGTGGTTCGTTTAGCATTCTTCTTAATCTTCTTTGGAAATTAAACCACTCATAGCTTTTAAAATCATCTTTATTTACGTTTCGATCCATGACGAGGATCGTTGTCAAAATAATAAAAACTTAAGAAGAGTTGTTTCCCCATATTCTAAACAAAGAACTTTGCCAATTTCCATTTTGCAGATTGCTTGTGTATATGTCTACATTTCGAGAATGTGCTAGCATCCGTTCAGAGAACTGACTATTCTAGTCTCTCGTATCAGGTAGACAGTACTTTGTTGTCTATGAATATTTTCTTGTCGCATGCTTTACTGGAAATTTTAATTATTATGAAAGAAAGGCCGACAATCTGTCCCACACCGAGCTTCCATTAAAAGTATTTTAAAAACTACAATTTTCCTGACAAATTGAAACTTTGTGTAGGAGTTACCAAACAAATAAAAATAACCATCTGCTAAAGCATCATTCATATATGGAATAAAATACAGGATGTGCTATTTAAAATAATTATTATGACAGATATTTGCAAGACTTCAAAACTATTTTAGCTATAGTTTCGCCTTGCTCGGTAACTCCTACACAAAGTTTAAATTTGCCAGGAAAATTGTAGTTTTTAAAATACTTTTAATGGAAGCTCGGTGTGGGGCATCCTGTATACATGTCTTTTTTCATATTAAACAGCTAGATTCTTTGTAATTATATGTTATTGTTTTACTCAATACGTAGCAGATTCGCTCTATACGGCGAAAGCAGCGTTTCCATACTTTTGAAGAACCCTCCATATATTAATATTGAACATTTTTATATATAAGATTGTCGGCCTTTCTTTCATAATAATTAAAATTTCCAGTAAAGCATGCGACAAGAAAATATTCATAGACAACAAAGTAATGTCTACCTGATACGAGAGACTAGAACAGTCAGTTCTCTGAACGGATGCTAGCACATTCTCGAAATGTAGACCTATACACAAGCAATCTGTAAAATGGAAATTGGCAACGTTCTTTGTTTAGAATATGGGGAAACAATTCTTCTTAAGTTTTTATTATTTTGACAACGATCCTCGTTATGAATCGAAACTTAAATAAAGATGATTTTAAAAACTATGAGTGGTTTAATTCCCAAAGAAGATTAAGAAGAATTACCGATTCACTTCGTCGAGGTTGATAATTTAGATCCCCACACGTTATCCTCCTTATTGAAATCCGACATTGTGATTGAAAACAGATAGCTCAAAATTTAGAATCTTGGTTATAATATTTTTAAAACAGTGTACTAAATAAAGAAATCTTTATGATTTAAATCAGAGTGCAGAAACGAAATTCAGCTTATTTATATTTATCAGGAAAGAATCCGAAATAGTCGCACCTGCAATAAATTTCTGTCTCATGGGTCAAGCAAAGGAAGTGAAACAATTGCAAAGACCTATCAAAATAAGAATAAATTTCAGTATAAAGCACAGGCGCATGCCGCCTAATGCCTGAAAAGGATAATAAAACCGTTTGAAATGATAAATCCAAATTTACACGGCTTTTGTTGAAGCACGCTGGAATCAGGTACATTCCTTGCTAGTTCGCAAAATTTGATGAAAATAAGTCGTAATAGGATTAACTTCGATGGAGTAAAAACCTCTAAAATTGAACTACTACCGCATGTACCAATTACTACAGCTGTTTAAAATATGCGACCTAAAATGCAAATTATAAATTTTATGGGTATCCATTATTGGACTTAAGCTCTGCAGATAGCAGCAGCTAGAGACGCCTCTGTTAAAATAATATTTACTCTATTCCGTTATTTTTGTATATACCCTTTATAATATCACGATTTTCCTTTATACCTTTTTAGGAGCCGCAACATAAAATATTATTTAGTATTTACATTTTAATTTTCTATATCCATGTTATTTAAAGCTATAGAAACCTAATCGCATTGTATTCGGTATATTTTTCAACAAAAGATACATTCAAATAATTAAATATAATTGAGCTGGTTTTTTGTAATCGTGAGTTTTTAATATTTTTTCATATGCAGAGTGGTTTCAATTTATTCATAAATAATCTTCAGTGCGGGGTCACAATATTAAATTAATTAATAACTATAATAAAATAAATCAGATCAATTAACATACGCTGCAATACTCCTTCAAATTAATTAAATATAGCACGGACAATTTCTATTTCAAATTTCTTGAAAATTGGAAAGAAGTGAATATTACTTATCGAAAAAAATCGAAATTCACAAATCGGTTTAAATCAAATCATTTTCTTTTCGATTTACTTCCAATATCACACACCTACCAATATGTGTGTAACTGTACCTGGGTGATATATTAAAAAGAGCGTTAATTATAATTTTGCTTAAGAGGTAACTAAAGAAATCATTAAATGGAATCTTTTACTAAATCAATAAATTTTATATTTCGTTACATAAATTTCGGGCCGGCCCGAAATAACCCGAAAAGCCCGAAAAGCTTGAGGAGTCCGGCCCGGCCCGGCCCGGGCCCGACACGTACTTGGTCCGGCTTGGGCCCGAAAAAAATTTTGTCGGCCCGGCCCGAAGCCCGGCTTGATATTCGGGCCGGGCTTCGGGCCGGGCCGGGCCAAAGCCCGGGCCCGTGGCCATCCCTACCCATAATCTCACTTTATATGATTTATTTAATTCATTTAGTCCCAAAAAGTAATATAAAACTCAAAAGTAAATACGCCTTGCCTTTTATTATAGATTAGTAGTAAGGTTAGGTATTTGTTTACACATTAATAATTTGACATTGCACTAAGGGTTATTTTAGCGAATCGTGATGTTTTTAGGTTGAACTGAAAACACCGTGTTATATCCTTTTCTAAAGGTTTCCCACTTCCTCCATTGCGCACCCAAGGGTCGCTGAGATTTTGAAACAGCTGTATTACGTTTCGATTCAATCGAGTATTTGTCAAATAATATTAATTTTTATTTAAGGAACTTGGATTTTCTGGTAAGGAATTTGAGAAGCTTAAGGGGCATGTTCTAATCCCTTAACGACTTTTGGATTTAAATTATGCGGATTAAGCGACCCGTCTTTTAACTTTTAGTCAAGAAAATTTTTGAGTTGCGAATACAAGTGGCGCTACCCTGAGCAATACTTTATCGACTGCAAGATACAGTACATACTGTAAGGCAGAGTTACTAATTTTTTTGAGTTATTTTATTCATTTTATCGGTTTATTATTTAAAGTAATTTAGAAGCCTTTGATTAACTTGGACCAGCCTGTTTATTTATTTAAGCTTATATACTTTGTGAATTCTTTTGAATCATGACCTATCGAGAGCTAGCTAGGTATCGTAATTCACTTACAATAATTATTACAGGCTCTTTAGTTTCTTTTACGCCCATATTAAATTGGTGCCCTCTTTTTGGGCCTTTCGTTTTCTAATTTTTCAGTAAATTTAATGTTCAATTTTCTTGGTAAATTACATTATTCTTTTTATTAGCTGAGTACCTTACCTTGCTGATTGTGACTTTGATTTCGACACTTTACAAGACTTTTTCTTATTTGGACTCGTATAAATTGACTGTAGAACGGTTATTAAAACCGGAACTTTTAAATGAATTACGAATTAGGGGTGAACTTGTAGAGGACGATTCGAATGTAGTTAATTTAAGGACGTTATTACGAAATGTTTTGAAAACACGTAAACTTAACTGTAATGACTATAGCGATTATCTTCCTGAATTTTCTGAAGACGCTACTACAGTAGAAAAGCTATTGATAAACGTTAATGAATTTTTAACTCAAATAAGTAATTTGGCAAATAATTCTATTATTATAGAAACCAAATGGGCACATATCTTAAATCGGTTAAACCATTGTTTGCCAACAGTAAGGAAATAATCACGAATAAATTATTAGAGAAGTTTAACAATCTAAAAACTTTTTTTAACGATATTAGAAAGAATACGTTAACTAAAACTCATTTATTTAAATTGACTTTGGATAGCCCTTCACCTTCAAAAATCCAAAACATTATGAAAATATTGTTGAAAATTTAAAGATAGATGAACCAAATAATGTAGAGCAAAATAATGCAAGCAATTCTGTACGAAAACTCGACGGATTCTAGTGTAAATAAGCAGATCTATTATAATATTGTTTCAGTATGTAAATGGAACATTAAAATCTCAGGCGATCGGCTCATGAATGCATTACTAGAAAGGGTGGAAGAGTTAAATACTGCGCGAAGTATAACTGATACTCGAATATACTTAGAAATTGTCGATTTGTTAGATGGGAATGCCTTAATTTAGTTTCGAGCAAATACATTTTTATTTCACGATCGGAAATCCTTGAAGTATGGTTTAAAAGTTGAATTCTTAGCGGCAGATTACGACGATTAGTTATTATTAGAAATACAAAATCCTATACAAGGGGTGGCAGCAACTATAGGCGTATTTGTAGCAGTTAGGACAAATTTATTTCACCGATTAAGTGAAAAGTTAAGCATCGAAAACAGCTAACAATTTTACGAAGGAACTTATTACCTTTATACAGTCGCAGCTTAGTTTAATTGAGATTAATAATATACAAGATCTTCTAAAATTTTGAAAAACCTTAGAAATGCGTAGGATCTTAATTGAAAATTATGAATCGCCAAAAAAGAAAATTGTTATTGTGGAAATTTGATTGGAGGGTAAATAGATTCTGTTGATATAACGTTACCGTACCCAAAAAAGCTTACAGTTTCAGTAATTTTGACTAAGAAGCTTTATCACTAAATGCCCACAATTGTAAGAGTTATGAGACTGCTATGGCACACTGTTATAAATTTCGCAACCTTGAAAATAACTCTCAACATTTTCTGGTGGTCTCAGATTTCCTACGCCCAAGGTCCCAGGTTCGAATCCCGACATGGTCCTCTTGAAAAATGTTAGGCGAGCATTTTTCACAAAAATACACCCTCGTTGGGTGTGTGAGTATTGTCACGCACGTTAAAGATCCCTACCTCGATTGGAATAGCAAGGTTCGGCAAAATTCCAAATTTTCCTGGTAAAAAAAAAGCGCTTCCTGGCCAATGTAGTACCTTCAAGTGGAGCATTGGAAAATCACATGTATGGTCTAAGATTTCCAAAGAAATCGTAGTATAATACAATATTTCCACATTTTCGGTACCTTACCCAATCAGTGTCCGGTCTTTATGTCGTATCCATATTAATGACACCTGAATCGTTGACACCCGGGTTAATCTTCTTTAACTGATCTCTGGAATAGACGCCGCGAAAATCAAAAATGTGTGATGCAAGTTTCCTTATATCCACGTCGGTGAGAGCTTTTCGAGATAACTTAAGCTTTTGATGCTTTTTTTACAACTGCTACGCCCTTATTTGTAAGGTTTCAAGAACAACGCAGCACCTTTCTTGTAGGGTTTTAAAAATAGTGCATTTTCATTTTTACCATCTGCTAGAGCTCCCATTGATTTATTGTGACGTCCACTTTCCTTTAACTGATCGCTAGCCGTTTTCTATCGTTCATTGCTTTTGCAATTCCTGCAGGGTCACTTGTTAGAGCACCTAAGGCACTTACTCTGGCAAATATCGGAAGCAATGGTAAAATACCACCTTTTTGCGGGACGGGTATAAAGTCTTGGAGTTTAATCCTTCTTTTGCCTCTAGCACCTCTCACAATTCTTTTTCCAACATAGATAGCAACTTCTAACAACTTTTTTAAATTGTCGAAATCAACTCGGCCAATTGCCGATTTGATTTTCTTTAAGAAACCTTCTTCGAAATTTAGTTTCTTTTTCTTTATACCCTGCCTAATTTTCTTTTGGATTTCATAGCGTTTGTAACGAACCAAACTGCACCCCTTTCACAAAAATTTGCGTTTTTGACTTAACTCTTTCCCAAGCACTATAAAATTTTGTTAATTGTTTATTGTCATATATATTGTTTTAGTTGTATATATAAATTTAATGCTATATTCTTATTGCATTGATAAAATTTTTTTTAATACATGTATTAAACTGTTTTCGTTGTTATTGAGTTTTGTGTACATTGGTGTTGTTCATGGGTTTTCATGCTTGTAGTTATACTTTATTCTCCAAGTCTGATTTTTTGGTAATATACAAAGTGAGTCGAAAACTGGCCTAAAGGTTTGGTACAGGGTGCGTCAAAAGAATTTAGTTTAAAAGATGGCGCATGTTAAAGGTAACAGATGTGACGTAGCAAACATGGTACCTAAGCAATAAAAATGGTGGATGTGTAAAAATTGAGGTTAGGATTAAAGTTACTGGTACACCTACCTAAGTTGTTAACTATGTAACATACGTATGCAGGGTAAGTGAAAATAATTGTATCAAATTGGTGGATGTGGGCAAATGCCAGTTTTGATATATTTATTATAGCGCGACGTAGTATGAATGTGTAACCGCTAAATGCAAATTTCTATCAGTTTGATATATTTTGTTTTATTATAATGTGACTTATGTATAGAAATTAATCTAGTTAGGAGTATTTTGTTTACTAAGTTGGCTATGAATATGTCTATCTCTAATACACTTATTATGGGATATGTCTGTTGTTCTCGCATTCATTATAGCTCTATAAGATGGAAAGTCCGTGAAAAAATTTTTATTTAATAAAAACCCTTATCTAGGTAGTCGAGTCTAGTTCAAGTGTATATAAGATTACAATCTAACACCATCACTCCAGATAATAATAATTATGATCTAATTAAGAATTTACCATATTAAACTCTTGTGCAAAATGAGTAATTAAATCTAATGTAAAGTGATTATATGCCCTATGAGAAAAAACCAGTGTACCACTCCCAAAGTAACGTCATTGGTCTATTGCCAATCTGTGTACCAGCATCCCTGATGTAAATAATTGTTGTGTATTTAGTATACAATGTCAATATCTTAAGCAAGATGCGTAATTAATCCCATTTGAGGACTATCTATGTGTATAATGCTTATGTATTGCGTGGGATAAAAACTGCCACATGATCGAACGTCAGTTGTCCATTAGCCAAATCTGTATAAACTTCTAGTTAAAACACTTGGGGATCATTTTAACATAGTTCAAGAAAACTTTTATATGATTATCCCCGAATTCAATTATGTATATACGTATGAAACATATATATATATATATATATATATATATATATATATATAGTGTGTGTGTGTGTGTGTGTGTGTGTATATATATATATATATATACATTTATATATATATATATATTGCTGTGTAATCTTTTATAAAATCGACAGAGAAAAAAAATACATTCGAGGATTTTATTAATTTTCCAAAAATCGTCATAAATTTCACACAATAGTTAAATTTTCAAAAAAAATAATTTCTTACCCAGATTCCTCTCTTTATCACTTTATTACTTTAACAGCTCTCTGGCTAGCTCAGTTGGGCCTCCTCTTGGATACCTATAATCACTATCATACTCTTTATCGTTCACGCACACTCTCAATAAAACCACAAAATAATACAACAATCATACAATATTTATTTACCACTATTTACAAATAAAACTTCAAGATTATTTACATTTCGGTGGTCAAGTTACACCTCATTAAATTCGATTTTTGTAAAGTCCAGAATTTTAACTATAAATATCAAACACATTTGAATGTAACAGGAGTAAATGGGCCCTGAAGAATACCTTATTTTTCTTTCTTTATTTATAATTAATTTTAATTAGGACACTCTGGAGTATGGTGAGCTCATGATAACCCATTTTTTTTATGATTAATGTATGCTTTTTAGTTAGCATACGCTTACTGCAAACAAAAAACTCATGTACTATTAACACAAAAAAAATTTGAATTCCTGAGGAACGTTACCAAGGCATATTTACACCTTTAGATTTATATTTAAATACCATAACAAAAGTTAGTTATACATATTATTTTCAATACGCACAATAATGCAAAAAACCTTCATAGTTCACTCTCACACATCACAACAATTTTCATAGTTTATAAAACCAACAAATTCTAAAGCGTTACCTGGAATTTCTTGAAGATCCCTACCCCGTTGATGTGGTTAAGTTGTTTTGCTCTCGGTTTCGGGGTTCTGCTCTGCTCGCCGTCGCCAGCTATTTGTAGATGAATACCCTCTCAGTTGTGCTGCCTGCTCTGCATTCACGATATTATATATATATATATATATATATATATATATTTAAATCCACGTATATTACACTTCTTTTATAGTTGCTTAATTTAATTTACGAAACTTTACGTCATCTCACGAGCTTGTTAAAAATATATGTTGCACCTCAATAAAATTTAGCCTCGACACTATCCGCGTATCAAATTATGAGGCCAACTCTGTACTATTTAATTTAAACAAATTTTATATACTTACAAGCTCGTGGTCAATTTCTGTACGTAGTCTGAAGCGATGAAAATACTAAGAGGGCCCTATCAATTTTCTTAAAGTATTTATACACTTCGAAATGCCACCTCTCGGCCACTCTTCACGCGAAATCCTTTATTTAAAATAATACTTCTTAAAATTTTGGTTCAACCGTTTTCGAAATCTTCGAAATTTAACACGTCGTTATTATATTTTTCGAAAAACCCGCATTTAATATTCCCGTGTTTGTTTGTTTTACAACTAACTATATAGCCCAATGAGATATTCAGTGACGTCTTGAAACCCTGCCTGTATTAACGCTATTCCTCTCTTATGCATATTCTATGTTTCCTTCTAACCTTGTTTGAGTGGTAGAAAATCGATATTGCTGTCCGCGTTCTATCTAACCCATGTGGACTGAATACGTGCGTTTTGAAGTGAACTGTTATTATGCCTGTCTCTTTCCAAAGCATTTCATTGATTGTCCATCCTTTCTGTACTTTAAGGAAACTTTTAGTTAGCTTTTATGCGAACCGTCCGACCGTTTACCCGATATACCTCGAAATTTGTCTTTTATCTACACAAATAAGGAGAACATGACATTTCCAAAACCTGCAGGAATTCAATTAACAAGCGTTTTTAAAACAACCTTTCTAGGAGTTTACGTTTCAAGGTATTTTATATTCAACGGCTGTTCGTTTGTTAGCAAGGCGTTTCACCTTGGTATTATCGATTTTTCAAGCTCTTATGCGTATTAAACGTAATACCCTTTCAACTAAACTCAATTAAATTAATTATTAATTTGCATTGGCTTCTACAATTTATTTTCTTTACAAACCTAACTAAATTTTAATCACTACTTGTAAAATTATGTTAATACTTGTTACTTTAAATTCACTAAATGAAATAAATTTCGCACGTAAATTCTGGTTTTTCCTCTATACAGGGTGTTTGAAATTGCCTTGTTTATACTTAAATTTAACCCTTTAAAACCACTACATATATATATATATATATATATATATATCCATTCCGAATGGACCTGCCTCTTGCCGAAGTTCTAGATTATTGAAACAGGTGGAATGGCTACCGCGTTTCAGTGATCTAAAGAGCCAAACTACAGGTTCAACCAAATTAATAGGATCTTTAGTGAAGAACCAGACTAAGACAGGTCCCCAAAAAAGGGCAGCGGCTCTTTCGGTATTTAGATTGGCAGAGACCATAGGGGTGGGTATGGCATTCTAAGACACACTACCGCGATGTAGAAGGCAACAGGAAACCACCACATTACCTCCCAAGTACAAAACGTACTTAAATTGTATTTCAAATGACATCTTTTGAAGTAAAAGATTCTGGAGGTAAAATAGTCCTCCATTTGAATTTCCGGGAGGAGATTACTTCGGAGGATGTGATCGGAAAACTTAGAAAAATAATCGGGAACATTCTGCAAGTCGGAGCGTGGAATGTCAGAAGTATGAAGCAAGTAGGTAAACTAAAGAACTTAAGAATTGAAATAGATAGGTAAGTACAAGACATAGTAGGGATCAGTGAAGTTCGTTGGCCACAGGCGGGAGATTTTTGGATTGAAGACTTTAGGGTAATTCATAGAGGATCAGATGAAAGAAATTCTGATGTGGGGATAGTTATGCAAAAAACTCATGGTTAGATTAGAATCTAAACCGGTAAATACTGTAATAATACAAGTATACATGCCCACCTCCAGCCACAGTGAGAAAAAGGTAGAAGCGATCTACAAAGATATTGAAGACATACTAAGATACGTAAAAGAACATGAAAATTTAATAATTGCGGAAGATTTTAATGCAGTGGTAGGTGAAGGTAGAGAAGCAGCGGTAGAAGGTTTATTTGGTTTAGGCACGAGAAACGATATGGTCTATGTGGTACCGTTGGGTGGAGCATTGGAAAATCAAATGCAGTGTGTCAGCAGGCTTGCCCTGTTTTTTCCATGCCATTCTCCCTCACCATCTAACTACAATTCGGCACGTGACAAATTTTCGTGCAGTCGCTCGCTAAGGGTCAATAGGAGATACCTATCTCAAGGATACATTAGAAGGATGTGGCTATCAGTATCTTAATTCAAAAATCCAAAATGAAGTTATAGATCTTGTAATGAAGTTTAGATGAAAAAAGTAGTTAAGTAGTTAACGAATCCAAATGTTTTCCTGCAATGACAGATGAAACTGCAGATATTTGTGGCATTGAGCAAGTATCTATGTGTCGGATACGATAATGGAGAAACAATGGAGTACTTATAGAAGATTTTCTAAAGTTTGTTCCAAAATTTGATCTCACAGGCACAGAACTAGCTAACTTAATCTTAAGTAGTCTCAAATCATTCGGCATTGACCTAAAATATCTTCGTAGATCAAGGTGCAGCAATGTCTTGTATACCCATTGTGTCGCTCATTCGCTAAATCTTGACGTATCCAAATCTTGCAAAGTGACTGAAACAGTATTGGCAAAACGTAAAAATTTGTTGTGTAAAGAAATTGAGAAACTTGAAGTTACACCCCATGCTAAAGCTTTAACAAAAACTGTGCAACACGACGGATAGAAAAATATTATTTAGTAAGTGATTTCTTTGAGTTCTTGGAACCTGTAGTGGAGTCTCTAGATTTAAAGATGTTAGCACATTCAGAAATACTACAGTGTAAAAAAGTGCCGTACTAAAGCCGCAGTTTCTGATGTCATCGCTTGAAATACGTCATACGTTTGCTCTTGGTTTTCAGCTCAGTAAGCACTAGCAAAAAGTAAACACACGAACTTCAGAATCTAAGAAAGGATGCTGAAAAGGAGTTTAATATAATATTTGAGGAAGCAAAGATAATAGATGAAAAGCTCTTAGTTGCAATAAATATTACGAGAGTTATTGGTAGGCAGAAGCATCGTGCAAACCTTTACCTCTAGAAGCCAGAAATTTTAACGGGCAACAATTAATATTCCCTTCTGGAAAGTGTTTATTTCAGAGCTGGAGCGCAAATTTACAAATAAACGGCAATATATTTAAGGGTTTCCAAGCGTGGTTTCTGTCCATGTACGAAAAAGCACTGTCTAGTCACGACGAAAAAGATTTGTTTGTTCTTCTGGAATCTTATGCTTGTAAAATCAGCGAACCTCCATTCGATATGATCGTTGAGTTCAAACTGTGGAGAGATGATAAAGAAATAAACATATTTCCAACAAATCTGCAATAAATGCTTTGGCTCTGGGCAATAAGAATATTTCCCAACATATTTATTATGCTGAAAATCATGGCAACACTACCCGTATCTACACCGACGGCACAAAAGCGTTTCTCTACTTTAAAGAGAATAAAAAATTATCTCAGATTCTACATGTCAAAATCGGTTAAATTAATATAACGTTTATATTCTGCTTTTTCCTCAAAAGCGGAATTCCTTACTTTTAGGGCCTTAATTATGTTATCCGAAATATAATGTAACAAGGGAAGCAGTTTCAGCCCTTCTTTTAAAGTAAATCTTTGTAGTTTGATACCTTTGTAATTTGATAAGTGCTACAGAATTTCCTTCTAGAGACAAAAGGTTATTTAAATCCTAATCTTTCAAACTTTTTTCGTTATTATGCTTCAAATAGATGCATATAGTGCATTACAAGTGAGAATAAGCTTTATGCTTTAAACTGACCAGAAATAGAAGGTTTCACTACACGCCGTCTTCATTTTGTTTGCAGTTAAACCGTTGTTTTAACGCTTACAAAGACGTAGCTTCCTATTGAGTTTCTGCTTGACCTATCTTTCGGCATGTTTAAAATACAATTAGCTTCCGCAAAGAAAGATATAATTATAACACACGACACCCTTTGTAAATTATGTCTTTCTACTATGAAAATGTCGACGGCTTCCAAAATAATATTAAAGCTTGCTTTTTATGCAACTCAAAATAACTGAGATGGTTTCATTCATTGGCAGCAAAGTTTTAGCTTGTAAACTAGTTACCACTAAACTGTTAACCAAAGTTAGAAACCAATTGAAACGTTTATCTATTTTGGGATTAATCAAGCTAACGAAGTTACGTACCGTACACCTTAAGTGAACTCATAGAAAATTTAGTCTAAGTCTGATTTTAATTCTGCGGCGCATTGAGCTAGGCCGTATATAAAAACAATTAAACAACACAACGAATTTGAGCGCCACTACATATAGATACAGATCCTCGTAGCTGCGCTGTCGTGGTAGGTAGGTCGGCCTCGATTATTTCCATTTTCTGGAGGAACTCGGATGGGGCCTCTAGTGGTGTACCCGAGAAAGTAGGTTTCTCGGTGTCTGCTGTAGTGATGCAATACATCGATTATGGACCGTGAAGAAATAGAAAGATTTAAAAAAAGCAAGAAGATTAAATTCGCGCAATTAAATCTCGGGAAAGGAAAAGGGGCTACAAATAACTTCGTAAAGTTATTCAGCGAAAATAATATGGACATCGGGCTTATACAGGAACCGCACCTGTATAGCCACAAAATAACAGGTTTTGGGAAGGGGGTTATCGTTTTAAACGCAAACAGCGAACGACCGCGTAGCGGGATAATAATAAATAACGGGACGTGCGCCGGAATAATCCTAAACAATCTGTCGAATGAGTTCATAACCACCGCAGAAATAAAAACGGGATTGCATACGTTTTACGTGATAAGCACTTACCTTCCGCCGATCGATTCCCGGCGGGAGAATCCTCAAACAGAGGATTTATTAAATCAAATTGAAGGAATTCTTCGTAAAATCGGTAGAAATAGAAATTTAATTATCGCGGGAGACTTTAATGCTAAGTCGCCATTATGGGGCAGCTCTATCGAAGACGATAGAGGCTCGCAGGTTGCTGATCTTTTTACGGGATGGGACCTTAGTGTGATAAACACTAATGATTCACCTACGTTTGAGACGCATAGAGGCAGCAGTTTTATAGATATTACTGCAGTCTCGCACGAAATGTTAGAAACTATTTGTAATTGGAAACTAAGGTCGGACGAGGAAACGCTCTCTGACCATAAATTAATAACATGGGACGTTGAGACCAAAACAAGCGCAAACGAGCAGCTAACTATATTTCCGTGGTTCTGTAATAAAAAGCAAATTGGGAGCGGTTTAAAGAAAATTTGGCGAAAGTATCCCTGCGCTCGAAAATGAGCTATTTAACTGCCGAGAGGCAGACGAAGTAGAAACACTCGCGAAAAATTGAACGACGCGGTGGTAGACGCGTCGTCGTATTCCATGCCGCAAAGAAAACATTTAAAGACAGCGTACCCTGGTGGACCCGGGAACTAACCACCAAGCGGGCAGAAACGCGTAACCTAAGGCGCCGCTATCAACGCGCCTCGGGAGAAATAAGAGAACAACGGAGAATAGAATATAATCAAAGTTACCGCGAATATAAAATATTAATAGAAGAAACGCGAACGAATAAATTTAAAGAATTCTGCACGCAAAACTCACAGAAAGAACCCTGGGGAACCGCATACCGCGTAATTAGAGGAAATCAACAAAAAATCGCGCATGATGGAATCACCTCAGACGCAGCTCTGCAGGCGTGCCTGTTAGCCCCGTGTATCTTTGTTGGGTTGTTTAATCTTTGTTTAGAAAGGGGCGTTTTTCCGCGTTGCTGGAAAATCCAGAATGTGAAATTTATACCCAAACCTAAAAAGACGGATACGTCAGATCCGGGCAGCTATCGTCCAATTAGCTTGCTACCGGTGCTGGGGAAAGTTTTAGATCGCGTTATGACTACGCGTGTTGAGTACCTAGTGCGAGACAGCGGCGGTTTTAATAACCGACAGTTTGGTTTCGTGGAGGGCAAGTCGACTATCGACGCGTTAGAGTTCGTTGTCGGGGAAATTAAGCAGGCAAGAGATGCTAAAGAGTACTGTGTCGTTGTTGCTTTGGACATTTCAGGAGCATTTGATGCTGCCTGGTGGCCATTAATCGTTTGCGAGTTAGATCGTAGGGGTTGTCCGCGAAACTTGATGTCTTTGGTCAAGAGCTATTTCTCGAGGCGATTGGCACAGGTTGAAATTCCGGGTGAAGTTCTGTCGCGTGAGGTGGAAAGGGGATGCCCGCAAGGGTCATGTTCTGGTCCCACATTTTGGAAGTTGTTGTATGAGAGCATCTTTAGGGTCAAGTTGCCCGCAGGATGCTCAATCGTTGGGTTTGCAGATGACACGCTTTTAATTGTAAGATCGAGATTGCTAATGGATATGCGCACAAAACCGAACGAGGCGCTTAATAAATTACGCGAATGGTCGCAGGCGGTAAAATTAAAATTTAACACGGCGAAGTCAGAGGCGTTTTATTTCGGTACGAAACCAAGACAGAGACCTTCTAGGTTAAAGCTAGGAGGGGAGAAAATCCCGTTTAAAGATTGTATTACCTACCTCGGCGTCAAGATCGACAATAAATTAAATTGGAAAGCGCACGTACAATACGTAAAAAGTAAGGGCGGCGAAATATCAAATAAAATGATGGCGGCGGCTAAGATAAAGTGGGGTTTCAGGGGCGAATCGCTGAGGACGGTTTATACCGGAGCAATTGAGCCGGCAATACTGTACGCAGCTTCTGTATGGGCAGAAGGTTGTAAAGTCCGGGAGATGCGTCAATTAACGAGCGTACAACGCATAACCGCGGTAAAAGCGGCGAGGGCGTACAGGACCACCTTCACGGAGGCTGTCCTGGTGATCAGTAGGACTCTCCCTATCGAATATGTCGTTAGGGAGATTAGAGATAGGCGATTAATAAATATAGGAAAGGGGCGCGAAATTATCGAAGATCTTAATCTTGGTAATAAAGAAATTGCAAGAAAGATCGTTGTACCTGAGTTGGGGCACCCGGCTGATATTAGAGGAATCGAGTTTGTCGAAGGTGATGAGGACGTGATGGGTATCAGAATTTATACGGACGGTTCACGTATGGACGATGGGCAAGCAGGCGCGGCGTTTGTCGTGTATAAGCAGGAAAGGGAGGTGTTTCGGTTTCAAACCAAACTCGCGAACTGGTGCACAATCTTCCAGTGCGAATTGGTAGCCATACGAGAGGCTATCGATTACGTAATAAACCATACGGGCAGAGACGAGTATTATATAATCAGTGATCGTAAATCGGCGCTGACGGCTTTAACAAACATGAACACCTCAACAGACCTCCAAGCGGACGTCTGAAGGATAGCGCGTACGGCGCTCGAGTTTCGACGTTTAAAGTTCTGTTGGGTCAGGTCGCACAATGGTAACGTAGGAAACGATAGGACTGATGAATTAGCTAAAGAAGCCGCGACGGGAGACTTTCGAATATCACATTCGTCGATACCGAAGTCTTTGATTAAAAGAAAGCTGCGCGAAAAATCAATTCGACAATGGGAAGAGAGGTGGAACAACGCTGTCACGGGCAGGTGACCCACAAATTCATACCGAGCATAGAAGCTAGATGTAGGATCGAGGTTAAGCTCGATCACAAAATGGTGCAGTTGATAACAGGGCACGGCGCCCTGAAGGTGTATTTACAAAGATTCGGGCTAACCAACAGCGACCGCTGTGAATGCGGTGAGGGCGCGGAAAGCGCAGATCACGTGCTCTTCGACTGCCCGCTTGAGGCGGGAAATCGTGGGTTGGCTGATAGCAAACTAGCTATCTTAGGTCTGGCATGGCCAAAGAGCCTAGAGGAAGTCGGGGAAGTGGTTAACCAGAAGGCGTTCTGGACAGCCTTAAAAGAATTCGCGGGAAGGGTCGCGAGATTAGACAATGATAACCGCGTGTAAAATTCGGTGGGGTTTGTGGGAGCATTGGAAAATTTTAGATTGACTTGGCGTGAGTAAGGATACGAGCATAGATTTAACCAAAACCTGATATTAAAAATATAAAATAATAATAATAATAATAATAATAATAATAATAATAAAATAACATGATAATTATACCCAAATGTCCAATATGCACGAGAAACCCCCACACCATTAATACAATCACTGCCTATCTTCATAATTATGTGCGGAAAATCGGGAAATCGGGAATAAATAATAACAAATAAACAATAACGAATAAATCAGAAACCCTCATTAAATTAAATCAATAAAATAAACAAAGATAATAAAATAGAGTGAAACCGCGCATCCCCCCAGGACTTGAAAGTGAAGTGATAGTGATAGTGATTGTGATCCTCCCCAAGAACATTTAGTGCATACCCACCAGGACTTTAGCAGTGCACCCCATCCCACCCTTAGAAGTAAGTTACAGTTAGATGTAAGCAGACGACCAGATCTTCGGATGCTGGAGAATTTTATCATGGAGGTAAGACTTAAATTGTGGCGGCTGTACTCGCACAAGCTTTGATTTACATTAATTAGTAGTTTTTGAAATAATAATAATCTTATTTTTGCTTGTCTCTTGTTGAACGGGTATACTCCAAAGTCAGCGCTTAGGATACCATTATTTACAACCCTGTTTTTAGTTTTGTTTCAGTTGGTCAGATTTTTATGTTTGTTAGATTGTTAGAGCTTGTTAGGTTTGTTATATTTTTAGGTTTGTTAGTTTTTTATTTAGTTTTTTATTTAGGGTGGATTAACTATGAAGTCAGAATTAATCAGAAGCACGATTATTTTCGCGTTTAAACCCCATGTAGTACCTCCGGGTGGAGCATTGGGGACGTGCCGCTAGTATAGCGGCCCTAATTCAAATTATAATGTAGTGATGCGATGCAGGTCATCCACTAGCATCTTAACGGTGGTCGTTATTTGAGGTTGGGCGCCACTGGATTGTTTCAATTCCAGAACTGTTGGTGGTGTTGTGCTGGTCCCCTAAGCAAGTGGAAATTGTTCGGAGACGTATTACATCTCGGCTGACTGGTTTACGTAGTATGTCTGGTTCCGTGTCTCAGGCTTGTTGTCCTGGGTCCGTTACAGGCTCCTGCCGTAATAATCTTCTTTTGAAGGCCCCAGACGTTGGGTGACATTTGTTATCCGCGTGGGTTTGCGGTAACAATTTATTCTGCAATAATATCTGGGCAACAAAGGGTTTGATTTTATTTTGACAGTTAGAATGAAGTAGATAATATATATATATATATATATATATATATATATATATATATATAGAAGAATAATCTATTAATAATAATATAATTACATGTTTGTATTACCCGAACGTTGCAAAATGAGATGATTAAGATATTAGTACATGAATTTTCTATATATCTAGATTCAATTTCCTTAAATGCAAGACGTAATTGAAAATCGGCAACAAGAGCCAAGCTTCAGTAGTATTCATTATAACAACATCTAAACAATTAGGCTAGATAGCTCAATTGGTTAGAGCGCTGATCCGGAAAATCAGAGGTTGCAGGTTCAAATCCTGCTGTAGCCGTTCTTTTAGTGGTTTTCAATTACTAGTTCGATTTGAAATGGTAATTCAACTTTACATACAACGTTGGGTTTTCATTTCATCTTAAAAACTATATATATATATATATATATATATATATATATTGCTGTCAAACCACCAAAATCCGGGTACTCCGCTTTTCGAATCGAGCCCCTACGAATTGGATGTCAAGAATGCTGTGAATCCTACAAAAAGCTATTCATTACCTTAACTGTGTTGGTCCATTGACTTTCTTCTGTTAATCGCCTCGGCTGCTCCTCTAGATAGCTTTCATCCTCATACATAAAAAAACAAACACATTCCTACCACAAACATCAACGTCAACTCTATTTACATCAATATTCACAATACATTAAAATTTCAAAATTAATATTCAGCATAAATTTTAATATCGGAAAATTTCAAAATTAAATTTATTATCATTTTAATGTGCATCCAGAATTAAAGTCCTTGTAGGATGCCTACTAATTACTATAACAATATATGCAGAGTACAAAGGAGCATCTACCACCCCTTTACGTTAATTAACCAGGTTCGTCTAATTGAGCTCAAAGACATACCCAAAATTTTCATCATAATCCAGAACATCAATACTAAATACCCTTTCTACTTAAACAAGCAAATTTCACCTTAAAATTAAAATATTATTGTTAGTACCATTTCACTACTGTCCATTTTGAGTAAATCAATTATAAAGTTAATCAACACACAAAAATCTCAAAGTTCAAACAAAATAGTATAATTTACCTGAAGGTTACTTGCACTCGTAGCTTCAATGTACATCGTCCCTTTTGTTAATCACACCATTCCAACTGGGTTATATTTACGGCTTCTGATTCTCAACGCTTTAAAAATTTTCTCCATCACCATTTATTTAAAGTTGTTTCAGGGCTTTTCCGGAACTAATCTGTGTATAACTGACCCTTGTTTCGTGGATCCATACACGTTTATGCACCATTTAAGTATTAATACCCCCGAAAAATAACAAAGAAATTCATACTTCTTTCACCAAGATACGCCAAAACTGCCTACTTTTGTGTATTTATTTGTCGTAGTAAATTTTACTAATTGGTACTGTGATACTAAACTTTATTACCTTGTATCTAAGTGCACTAAAGTATATTCATGTTAGCACGTAAAGAACAAACTGTTTTACATCACCAAAATATACGAGCAAACTTTAAATTATTCTATCACACTAAAAAAAACACTGTTTAACGCGTTGAATCAAGTCGCAGATGTAAGAGAGCTTTTAACGCATCGAATAGTCAAAAGTCTAAGAGAGCGAAATTTATATTACCCCCGGTATATATAGCGGATAGCCGGCACGTCGCTTTTGTCCTTAAAACAGACAATTCTTAAGAATTTCTCATGCTATGTTCCCATTCCGTCGCTCGCGCGTCGGTTTTACAATTTTCACTCGCCCCAGTTAAATCTCCGAAATTTCAACACGGCACGCAAAGTCTGGAAATAACTAATTGACTTTTATACCGAACTGTTATTTTTACCTCTCAAGTTTGCCTTTTACTTTCAACCAATTGCAACCCCATGACGTTGCTCTACTCACGCCTTTTACTATATGTGTCTCGGTCTTGCGCATATTATCTGTCTCTATCTAACCTGTTCTTATTGATGCCAATTGATATTCTTTATTATCGATTATTTTAGTCCATGTGGAGTGTGAAATAACCCACCTTTAGCATTTCTCGTAACTATTATGCGACGGTTTCTACAAGATTCTCTGAACCATTAATTATCTGCAAAATTTTCGCCAGAATCACTCAAGATTTTGGGCATCTTCTTGTGTTATTCATTCTATGCCTTTCTCCAGCATCCCTGCGAGATAAGGTGGCGTCAAAGGTATTTTCCCGATCAAGACCACATCTTATATCCCATAGCATTTTGGAACCCTTCTCAAACACTTACACCACGCGTTCCATTGGGTTGGTCGGCGGATCTATCAACTTATTTTGTTCGTACAGTCGAGGTTTCGGTATTTTACGGGCACGAAATTTTTAGTGAAGTAATTCACTGAATTTTCTGTGAATAACCTGCTAGATATTCAAAGGACCAAAAACAGTACATAAGGCTCGTCAACGTGAGGGCTTTTGTTATTCGTAGTGCTTCTTTGTTAGTTATCTGAATAGTTTGCTCATTTTCATCATTTGCAGTAGTTAGGATTTTTTGGAAATTACATATAGACACACACACACACAGACACACACACACACACACACACACACACACACACACATATATATATATATATATATATTGTTGTGGATTTAAAGGGGTATATGGGTGTATACAATAAAATTTTAGCAACCACGTATATAGAAAAGAGCAAATTATTTACGAGCCAAATTAATTTAATTCATTTAGTGAAAACGGACGAGTATTAACGTATTTTTATATTTAATAATTAGAATGTTAGAATTACATAAAGGAAGAAAGCTTCAAAGCATATAGAATTTCAAGAATACGCATAATTAATCATAAGTTATTTTAATCAAACGCATATAAGCAAAAAGGGAGCGTGCTTGCATAAGAAAATTAATAATTTCTAACGCAAATATATTCGTTTTAAAAGCCAGCGTGCATTTACACAGATACGAAGAAGCAGAAAATCGAGGAATTGTTATTTTCAAACGGTCGATAATTAACAGGAACACCTGCTTATTAAATGTTACGTTCAAAGAATTTGAACGTGCGTTAATATAAGATTTCATAGAAATTGTTTTCAACCGTCAATTTGTATAAACAGCTAGGGTAACAAACATTTTAAGGAGAGAGTGAAATAAACAATCGGTAATATACAACAGATAGAGACAAATATAGAGCAGCGTTGGATTGAAAGTCACGTAAGACATACACGTGGAGTTGATGTAAGACGTCGACAATATCGATTTTCTGTAACTCAAGTGGGGTTTAGAAGGAGACAGCGAACATGTATAGAACAAAGATGAATAGCGCTTAGGAGGAGTTTGGTGACAACAGGAAACTTTGTCATTGGTTGAAAGCCAACAGTTTTCAAGACGAACGCACACGCGAAGGTAGAAAACGAATTCTAGGTATGCAGCATGTAGGACGGGAAAAATTTTCCTAATTTAGCGATGGTTACGCTTAAAATTTTAGAAACCGCTTTGGAAAATAGGTTTTTTGAGTCAAACGGGTCCAGTAGGGGGTTTGAATAAGAATATAAATACCCAAGCGAAGTTATTAAAGCTCTCTTCTTTTTTACTTCGATCAAGTGTTGAATACTGATACAGACCACCATAATAATAAAGCTTTTGGTTAGTAGTTTGTGTGTGTAGTAAAGTTACCTTTAATATCGTAGTTGAAAGTATAAAACTGTAGTAGTGGACCTCAAATTATTAACGTGACGTACGAGTTAGTGCGTATTTAAATAAAAGATCCGGCTACTACGACAAAAATTATTAAATGGATGCATCATATATGGGGGTAAGCAGAACTGGTAATTAAGTTTGTATGTATGATATATGGGTATGGAATGGTACGGTGAGACGAAACGAATAGTTTGCAGAGATATCAGATGTAGAGGCTTGTGGATCCGGCAAGCAGCATAGTGAATGGAAAAAACGCCAAGAGGTTTCTGGTAACCATCTCCAACGGGAATGAAGAATTCTCCAGGTAATTTATTTGAAATTTCTGTTGTTATATAAACATTTGTGGAATTTTTGTGTTGTGTGGTTGACTTTTTTGGTAGCATGTTTATGGTTTTAGAAATTTGTTTTAAAAGATACATGTACAGAACAATTTACTAATTATGAGTATTGAAAAAGGGTGTATTTAGAATATATCAAGATTTTATTCAGGATATAAATTGAGTTGTAAAAGGTAAACGGGTCTGTAAATTTGTTTGAATTAATGCAAGGTCTAAAAGGCATATACATTTTACTTTGCATACTCGGACTACAAACACAAAAAAACCCATGTACTCTTAATAATAAAAATTTAAATTCAGGAGGAACGTTAATAAGCTTTATACACCTTTAGATTTATATTCACATACCATAATCAAAGTCAGTTATACGTATTATTTTCAATACGTAAAATAATGCAAAATACCATCACAGTTCATTCTCACACATCACAATAATTGTCATAGTTTATATCAAAAACAGTAAATTCTAATGCGTTACCTGGAATTTCTTGAAGATCCCTGCTCCGTTGACGATGACGTTAAGTTCCTGCACCCTCGGTCTCGTGATTTTGCTCAGCTTGTCGCCTCCAGCTATTTATAGATGAACACCATCCAAGTTGTGCTGCATGCTATTAATTCAAGATCCATCCAAATCCAAATCCAAATCCAAGTATATTACACTTTTTCATTATTGCATAATTTAATTTACGTTACTTCACTTTACTTTACGAGCTTGTAAAAATATCTGTTCCACCTCAATTAAAAATAAACTCGACACTTTCCGCGTATCAAACTATGAGGCCAACAATCTAACACGGTATAATTTAATTTATAAATTTTAAATACTTACAAGCTCGTTAGTAGTATGCGTTGCAAATTAACGAAGTCAAAACGCAAAGTCAAAACAAGAGAAATCAAAGAGAAAATCAAAGAGAAAGATATCAATATCGCTAGCTTATTTATATTAAAAGTTAGGCCTCCGCTCGGCCACACTTTACCCGAAATCCTAATTGCAAAACTAACTCTTTCTTCAAATTTTGGTGTAACCGCTTTCAAAATCTTTGAAATTTAGCTTGTTGATACGATATTTCCGAAAAACCCGCATTTAAATTTTTCCGGGTTCGTCTGTTGTACAACTAACTATTTAGACCAATGAGATATTTCAGTGTCGTCTTGAAACCCCGCCTATATTAACTCTATTCTTCTCTTATGCATATTATATGTTTCCTTCTAACCTTGTTTGAGTGATAGAAAATCGATATTCCTGTCCTCGTGATATCTAACCCCACGTGGACTGAATACGTGCGTTCCGAAGTGAACTGCTATTATGCCTGTCTCATTCCGAAGCATATCATTGATTGTCTATCCCTTCTACGCTCTAAGGAAACTTTTGGTTAGCGTTCATGCGAAAATATCCGACCGTTTGCACAATATACCTCGAATCTTGAGCATTATTTACACAAATAAGGAGAAGTTGACCTTTCAAAACCTGCACGTGTTCAATTAACGAACGTTTTAAAATAACATTTCGAGGAGTTTTCGTTTCAAGGTATTTCATATATTCGACGTGTTTGTCTGTTAGTAAAGCGTTTTGCATTGGAATTATCGATTTTTCATGCTTCTATGCGTATTAGACGTTATATTCCTTTCAATTAAACTCAATTAAATTAATTTAATAATTTCTATTGGCTTATACAATTTATTTTCTTTACAAACTTATTAAATTTTAATCCCTACTTGTAAAATTAAGGTAATACTTGTTACTTTCAATCAACTAAATGAAATAAATTTCGCACGTAAATTATGGTTGTTTCCTCTATACAGGATGTTTAAAATTGCCTTGTTCATACCTAAATTTAACCCTTTAAAACCACTACAATATATATATATATATATATATATATTATATATATATATATATATATATATAGATATATATACTAACATTTTATTTCAAAAACATTTTGTTTATTGGTACGTAGAAAACTTAAATGTTAGTAGTACCAACATAATTATTGAATTTTAAGATGAGATTTTTATATTAGTAGTAACTGATGTATAGAATGGATTATAAGGTAACTGTTGAAAAACTCCTTAAGGGGAACTGAAATATGAATTGCAAATTCGCAACACAAGTACTGATAATTTAAATGTATCACAGTTAAGAAAGATTGTTCGAGCAATAATAAATAAGGATATCGACGAAAATTTTGAATACCAAATTGAATTTAAAAAAATAGGTTTTAGCAATTAAAGATTTGTTAGAAACGATAGAAGACTTTTTAGAAAATTTGAACAAAACTAATATTGACTTGTATAAATCAAAAATTGAAACAAAATTTGCACACACCTTCAATAGATTAAATAATTCAATGCCGTAGTGTAATAAAGACGAAAAGGTAAAAGATGATTTACAAAAACAGTTATTTAAACTAATTGATTCTTATAAACAAATCCAACACCAAATTTTAATTATTAAAAATAATAATTCCCAAAAAGAAAAATAGGTTAATAACCCTAATTTAGAAATAATTTTTAAAGAACAACTTAAACTAGAACCTTCTGTTAATATTAATAACGTACAACCACCTATTGAAATACAAAAATTAGATACAGTTACACCAATTGTAAATTCACAGATTAGTAATAACTCCAATACATTATCTCAAAAAGATGTTTTTAACAATTCTCAATTTAATAATTCAGAAATTTATAGAGTCACGCTAGTGCCTAAATAAGATTAAAGGTTTCAGGAAGCTCGTCAGAGAACGCTGTCTTGAATTTATAGAACACCAGGAGAAAATGAAGCCATGGGTATTTATGTGGCAGTTATGTTGAATATGTTTCATAGACTTTCAGAACCCTTTCTACTTAGAAAGCAATTGAAAATTTTAAGAAAATATATTTTACCTTTTTATCAATCTCAACTTAGTCTTACAGAAATAAATTCAATTTAAAAACTAATTAAATTAAGTAAACGATTAAAGGAATGTAAAGTTTTTAAGAAAATTATCTACCACCAAATAAAAGACGAACCGATTTAGAGACAGACTTAGCATATACCGATCAACCATCTCACAGTAAATAATTTTCCTCTTCACATACTACATCACCGGAACTAAACAAACACTGAAAACTTGGAATTGTTTTCAGACAGGACATTTCCAATTACAATGTTATAAAAGACAAAACCAAATTATTGTTACCAAGTACAGAATTGAAAATAACACGTGATTTTCGTCCATTTTAGAATGGGTAAATACCGAATGGATAAAGCTAGTTTTGATGTATCTACCAAATAAGATAAAGCGAGTTTTGAAAAGTTCGCTAAACTTCTTAATGCTACTACTTACACAGAAAGTAAAATATGAAAAAACTAGTTACACCACGTGATGCGCAAGGCACGAATTATGCAGAAACAATCATCATAATCATTAGGTCTTCAGTCCTGGAACTGGTTAGACGCGTACCATCATTGTTTCCTATTCTGAACTAACCTACAGATTTCCCTGAAATTTGCACTGCCTGCATCTATCACTATTTTATCTACGTCTACATCTACCTATTTTTTCCTATCTCTGCTTGTAATATATCCCATACTATTCCCCAAAAATGCCTTAGAACGTATTCTGCCCTTCTATTTCTCTTATCTTTTTCCCCAGATATCCTTGTTCCCCTACTATTTCTATAACCTATTTGTTATTATCTTTGTCTGTCCATGCTATCGTCCTCATACACCTGAAGCACAGCATTTCAAAAGGCTGCTACCGTTTTTCTGTCTGCGTTTCAGACTGCCCGTATTTCATAGGCATACTGTGCTGTGATCCACACCTATGCTTTCAACAATTTTCTTCTTTTTCTATGTTTGTTGTCTTTCCTCATAGGCGCTGTTCTTTCTAGTTAGATGCAGTTCAGTCACCTTCTATTGTTTTACAATTATATACCCAATTTCTCCAACCTTCAGTGGTTGTGAAGGGAGGTAAGCAGCCTGTGGCTGTCAAGTTCCCCAACACTTAACCATTTACCGATTTAATATATTTTCCAATATATCTTTTCGCACAGTCAACATCAGTTGCAGATATTTCGCAACCAACAACTAGTTGTTTATACTAATCATCAGATTTATCTGCGCTTATTTTTTCGTCATTAGGTTTTCCGTCTCAAAACTGGTTGGACACGTACCTGCACTTATTTATATTCTGAGCTAGCCTACATAGTTCCCTGAAATTCTCACACAGCATGTGTATACAGCTCGTTCCCCTTCTATTGTTTTCTAATTTTATGTCCTATTTCACCGAGATTCAGGTTAATCAACCTGTGGCTACCAAGATCCCCCAACATTTAGACATTTGCCGAAATAATGGTTTTCCAGTAAATCCTTTCACACACTTAACATTATTCGAAAATATTGCCCAACTAATTCTTGTAGTTACTTATAATAATCATCATGTTTAAGCACAGTTATTTTTTCGTCATTAGTTTATCCATCTTGGGATTGCTTGAATGCGTACCTCCATTGATTTCTATTCTGGGCTAGCCTACACATCTCCCTGAAACCCCTACAGCCTACATCCTTTACTATCTGTGTGCAGTAGTCTAACCTAGGTCTGCCTCTTCTTCTTTTTTTCCTATCTCTGCTTCTAATATATTCCGCACTATTCCCTCATGCCGTAGTATGTATCCTATCATCCTATCTCTCCTATTTTTTACCGTTTTCTACATATTTCTTCCTTCCCCTACCATTTTTAGTACTTCTTTGTTCTTAACTTTGTCTGTCCATGATATCTTCATCATACGCATGTAGCACCACATTTCAAAGGCTTCTACCTTTTTCTTGTCCGCTTTTCCTACTGTCCAGGCTTCACAGCCGTACAGTGCTGTGCTCCACACATATGTTTTAAGCAATCTTTTCCTTGTTTCTATGTTTGTGGTCTTTGAGCACAGTAGTTGCTTTTTCTTGTTAAATATAGCACGACCTTGTGCTAATCTTCGTTTTATATCTTTTGTGTTTTCCCATCTTGCGTTATTTGGCTTCCTAGGTAGCAGAAATCTTTAACCTCTTGAAAGTTCGTGTTACATACTTGTATTCTTGTTTTTGATATATTTTCCCCACCTTTGCATACTAGAAATTTAGTTTTAGTTTTGTTAATTTTCATACCGTATCTCTCTGTTAGAACCGTTTCCATTTCATTAAGAGCAGTTTCTAACTCTTCCTTGCTAGACGCTAATACCGCTATATCATCTGCAAATCTAAGCATATCAATTTTTGTCCCTGCATAGTAATTCCAAATGTCTTCCTGCATTTGACAGTATTTATTGCTTCTTCTATGTACAAGTTAAAAATCCATGGGGATAGGGCACATCCCTGTCTCACCCCTTTCCTAATGTTTACTTCTTTACGTTCCTGCTCTAATTTTATTACTGCTGTTTGCTCTTTGTATAAGCTATGTACTATTCGTCTATCTCTATAACTCATTCCAATCTTTTTGGGTATTTCAAACATTTTTTTCTATTTTACATTGTCGAATGCTTTTTCCAGATTTACAAACCCTATATACACACTTTCCCCTTTTTCTATTGTTTTCTCCATTATCACTCTCAGAGCTAAAATAGCCTCCCGTGTTCCTCTGTTTCGCCTGAACCCAAATTGGTCTTCTCCTAGTATTTCTTCCGCCCGTTTTTCCATTCGTTTTTGCACAATTCTAGTTAATATTTTTGACACGTGTGCTGTCAAACTTATTGTTCGAAAATTTTCACATCCATCCGCGCCTTTCTTTTTTGGTATAGTTACTATGATGCTACGTTTGAAATCTTTGGGTATCTCGCCTGTCTCATACAGATAGCTTACAAGGTGGAAGAGACGTTCTGTCACTGCTTGTCCAGCGGCTTTTAGAGTTTCTGCTTGCACCTTATCTGTACCCGGCGCCTTACCATTTTTCAGACTCTTTAATGCTAATTCAAACTCATCTCTAAGTATAGGATATCCCAAGTCATCATTTTCAATGTCTGATTCCTGTTCTAATGCAGTTAGTTCATCTCCTGCATATAAATTCCCCATATATTCTTGCCATCTACCCACTTTCTCTACGTTTTCTATGATGACGTTTCCTTGTGCGTCACTTATATTTTTGCTATACGGTTTTATATCCCTAAAATTCATTCTAATTAATTTGCATGCCTCATCTGTCTTTCCTATTTCCATCTTCGTTTGTACCTCTTTGCACTTTTCATCAATCCATTGTTCTTTAGCTTTCCTGCATTTTCGAATAATTTCCCATTTTATGGCTTTGTAACTCTGTTTTCCTGTTTCGTCTGATTTATTTTTGTATTTTCGTCTTCTATTAAATTCAGGATATCCTTTGTTATCCATGGTTTCTTATTTTCTTTTTGTGTATACCCCAGAATATCTCTGGCCGCCATGTCTAGGCTGGATTTAATGTTATTGCATTCTGTTTCTACTTTCTTAGTATCAGATATTTTCCCGATATCTTTGAGCAATTCATTTGACTTTTTGTCGAATCTTTCTTGAATAGCTTTATCTTTTAGTTTCTTTAAGTCCAAGTGCCTTTTTCAATTTCTTTTTTTTTCACATTCTGAAATTTAAGTGCGGTCTTCCTAATTACGATGTTGTGGTCAGTATCTATATCTGCTTCTGGGTAGCTTCTACAGTCTTTCACTTGATTTCTAAACCATTGTCTAACAAGAATGTAATCTATTTGATATCTTCCTATATCTCCTGGCATCTTCCACGTATATCGTCTTCTAGCATGATGTTGAAATAATGTGTTTGTGATGATTGAATTGTTCTTGACGCAAAATTCTACCAGCTTATTTCCCCTGTCGTTTCTCGTGCCTAAAACAAATAAACCCACTACCGCTCCTTCCCTGCCCTCACCTACCACGGCATTAAAATCCCCCGTAATTATTAAATTTTCATGTCCTTTTACGTATCTTCGATATCTTTGTAGATGGCTTCTACCTCTTCGTCACTGTAGCTAGAGGTGGGCATGTATACTTGTATTATTACTGTGTTTACCGGTTTAGATTCTAATCTAACTATGAGTACTCTTTCGTTCTTTTGTAAATAATTTTCTACACAGTCTCCTATCTTGTTCCGCATAAAAATCCCCACACCCAAATTTCCTTCCTCTGCTCCTGTATGAATTACCCTGAAGTCACCACTCCAAAAATCCTCCGCTTCTGGCCACCGAACTTCGCTGATCCCTACTATGTCTAGTGATAACCTATTCATTTCGATTTTTAGGTTCTCTAGCTTACCTACTTGCTTCATACTTCTAACATTCCACGCTCCGACTCGCAGAATGTTCCCGACTCTTATTTTAACCTTCCGATCGCATTCTCCGAAGTAGTCCTCCCGGAGATCCGAATGGGGACTATTTTAACTCCGGAATCTTTTACCCCAGAGAATGCCATCATGTTTGTTACAATTTAAATACGCTGTGTACTTGGGAGATAATGTGGTGGTTTCCCGTTGCCTTCCACATTGCGGTAGTGTGTCTTAGACTGCCATACCAACCCCTATGGTCTCTGCCAATCTAAGTACCAAAAGAGCCGCTTCCCTCTTTCGAGAAACAATATAGAATTCAAATTTGCTTGTTTTGGACAAAGCGAGTTTTGAAATAACGGTCCTAAATATACCTGACGTAATGAAAAAAAGTGAGTTAAATTCACCTGTTACTTTTATATTTTAAAAACAACTACATTCTTGTGGTGTTACTCAGGGTATTTCCCTGAATATCAAATAATATAATCGTATAATGACATTGGCGTTGATTTATCTCTAAACAAAAGTCTTGGCGCCGCAAAACATCCGCGCCGTAGCAACCGGCCTCCAACTATCAAATATAAACATATTTGTATTTAGCATTAGTAAAAACTAATTTTTAAAAAAATACCTGGTTTGTTGTATTTTTGTCTTGAAAATTACATATGTGCCAGTAGTTTTTTGCGCACCATACGATAAAGCGACACGAATCAATACTTACTTCCCTTACCGCTTAGAACCGTTCCTGATAAACCATAGTACACAAACTTTTATGCTTTGCACAGCTAAGAGTATTGTAAAATAAAAAAATATACGAACATATGTATATTTTCTTAATGTTTATTCAAACGCTAAAGCAATATAATGAAAAGGATTCGGTTACTAATTTGGAATGATTATCTTGTCATTTAACACGTCTTAGTTTTTCTTTTAATATTAATCTTTATTGTTAATTTAATTAAGTCGCAAAATCGGCAATTTCAGTACAATGCTTCCTTTCCAATAAAAAAGCATTTCGATTATTTCTACGTTTGTTTCAAACATTGTGGTAATGCCAATGTTAGTAAATGAAACGATAAACGTTACAAGTGTTGATTTCATATTCATGAATACTTAATCAATTTTAAATTTATTAATAATGCAGATAACGTTCAGGTCATTGGTCTAGAGTGTCAGTGACATTGTGTTTTCTTTACGTTTGTAAACTCATTACATTTAATTAGAATTTATTTATGCTGTTAAGATTTAAGTTTGGAAAATTCCAACATGGAATACATGTGATATTTTATTCTTAGCCAGAAGCACCACAAGACAGTTTTTCCGTATAGCCTGTAATTATAGAATATAATAGTGAGTTTTTGCAAGAGGTGTTTTTATTATTGTTACCGTAAATTTATACCCTATAAAATAGTATGAAGTTAACGAAAAAACGTTTGTGGTAGTTCGGTTATTTTACCACTATGTTTGACACTACATTTGATATTTTTTTTCCAATGCTCCATCCGAAGGTACTACATTGACCAGGAAGCGAGTTTTTTTTTACCTGAAAAATTTTGAATTTTGCCGAACCCTTGATGTTCCAAGCAAGGCAGGGATCTTTAACGTGCGTGACAACACTCACACACGGGACCTCCATTTTACCTCTCAACCGAACGAGGGCTTATTTTTGTGAAAAATGCTCGCCTAACATTTTCCAAGCGGACCGTGTTAGGATTCGAACCCGGGACGTTGGGCTTAGTAGTCACACGCATACCAACTATGCCACGGAGCCGGCTTCACACTATGTTTGACATTACATGTGATTTTCCAATGCTCCACCCGAAGGTACTACACTGGCCAGGAAGCGAGTTTTTGTTACCTGGAAAATTTTGAATTTTGCCGAACTCTTGCTGTTCCAAGCAAGGTAGGGATCTTTAACGTGCGTGACAACACTCACACACGGGACCTCCATTTTACCTCTCATCCGAACGTTTTTGAAAGTGTGGTTGCTGCGTTCTATATGAGAGAAAATAAATAATCTTACTTAGTCTAAAGTATTGGAGAGTTCTATTTATCATTTAGGAACGCAGACAAACTCAAATTCTTTGCTTTCCCCTTACCCTTAATAAGGTACACACAGAGTTACCTTAATTACTAAAATAGATTGCTAATCTTGAATATAAGGTCATGTCACAAAACAAACTTGTGCTTTTGCTGATATTTTTCTTGTCATATGCTAGAAGGTTTCTATTTTTAATTTTTATTTTACACTGCTCATCAGATTAAAATTTGCAATTTTAAGATTAGCAGATGGTCGTGTGTGAGTGGTGTACGAAAATAAAGGCAAAATAGAAAAAGATTTAAATAAGTAAACGAAGTTAATATGTCAAGTTTATTGATTATTGTGTTTTTTAATTTGTACAGAAACCCAAGAATGCCTAGAAGTGCCTTATAAGGACATAGGCTTCATAGAAGAAAATGTTCCATACTAATTGACAGCACTAAAGTACTTCAAGTCAAAGATGTAGTGGATGGTAGTGAAAAAAATTCCAATCCATCACAAACAAAAAATTTTATCTCGGTACACCAATGTGATTATCTTCCCAACAAGAGGGAAATTTAAATCATCAATGGCAGTGCGACGATGCATTAGCCTTAATATCTGTAATATAGGCAAAATGTGACGATATGCATCACCCAAAGAAAAGGAAGCATTTTTGCACATTATTTGTGAAATGTCAACTATTTCAAATATATTATTGGCACGCTTTGGTACTCAGCAAATTATTGTTAGTGCTTTTGTGGTTTTAAAATTTAAGGAAAACCGTTAGTATAGATCAAAGTACCTGCCAATTTTCAGCGTTTAGGCAATAATATACACGTACATGGTGCCATGTTAGAACTCTCCAGTGTTATAAATATCATTCATAGTTCTTTTTTTTTATTTCCGAAATAGAAAAAGAAAGCCGAGGCCACCCTATCTTAACGGTTGATTTATAACTTTCAAATATGGAAGACAACTATAAGATTTACTCTATTTCGGTATTGTAGTAAGCTGATGGTCATGCTTTCTGGTGAAAACAAGAAAAATCGAAGGTGAAGGTGTACTCAAGCGAAAATTTACAGTTTTAATCAACAAACATGGGTATAAATAATGCTTCATTAGTACCATTTGAGGTGTAAGAATCGTCTTTGCGTTCGTGGTTTCTGAAAAATAATAAAAGAACCAATGGCGATAGGCCAACTATACGGTTGACCTTCAGGTTTCAAACAAAGAAAATGCGTGCTGAGACATTCCTTGTTGGTGTTTCTTGTGCTGCAAATATCATTGGTGGAACATTCCTTGCTTACAGAAAAGAAACAAGGATGGAAAGGTTCTTCAAATGTCACTTTTGGTGCGTAGTGATTTCTGAAGGTAGTAAAAGAAACCTGGGGTGAGGGTAGCTCAGGGAAGAATTTTTATTTGAAATCAATTAAACTGTTCATAGATAATAATTCGCTAATACACTTTAGTGTCACAAAAACAATTATATGATTTCGCGGTTTCAGAAATAAACAAGGAAACCTGTTGCGGGGTCTAAACGTCTGTTTTATTAAGTATTTTAACCCTCAAAAATGCATATAGATATTGCTTGCTTAGGTGCATTTTAGAGCTATAGACTTAATCGTCAAAGTCTTATGTTTCCAAATTAAACAAAATAAGTAATGACGGTGGACAACTTAACAGTTTTTCTTGTTCCTTTTAGAAACCATTAAAGTACTTGCTAAGACTGTAAATCACTAACGGTCACTAATATTGCGCTATCTGTGGCAGTTTTCGTTTCTTAGAAAACAATTGGTGAACATTAACCTACGCTTCCTGAATAATCGTTGAGTCTTTACCAGGCGCGTGCTGAGTTACCTTGGAGGGCCCGGAAAAATTTCCTTTATAAAGGCCCAATCCCGATTCGTTAATTGATTAAACGATATTTAACTTTTTCTAATTTATTGGCAACAAGAAAATATTACATCGTGTGGTTGGCCGTACTATCGTCATACACTAACCACCGTACCGTACAAGTGTTTCTTAAATAAAAATGAATATCAGAATAACATGATTAATAATACCCTTGAAAAGGTAAGTCCTTGAAATGCTTTTCCATAAAACATTTGAAAAACATAAAATGAAAACTATAGGTAAATATTCTGCAATATAGTACAAATAAACGGTTAGGACCACTAAAAATAGTTCTTGAATATCTTACTTTTATCGCACATTTTTTCAATTATAACTTCTGGTGTAATACTGTTTCTTATTTCAGGCTCGCAAGCCTACAGAACAAATTCTCCTGCACAATACAACTGCGAAGTCTAGTCTTTAATAATTAAAGTCTTGAAAACGATCGTTCGCATGACACTTGTGTTAATGGAATTGTTAGAAGAAATTTGTAAACAATGAATAATGGCTTCAATTCTACGGAATATAGATTATAATCACACAGTATTAAATAAACGCAAGACAAGCATGAGCTACACTGAGTTTTTGTGCATTTAGCGGTAGTCATATCCACAATCACCTCTTCGTTTTCGTCTTCTGATTCTGTACTTGAAAAATATGCATCAGTTTCTAATTTATGATTTGAATGACTCGAGTAAATGTCTTGAAAATCCATTTCAGACAAATGAGGCGAAATGTTAGAAAATCCCACAGGTTCCTCCTTCAATTTTTCTTTTTCCTGTGATAGAATTACCTCACAAATTTTGTTTAACGAATCTTTTGGAAGGGACTGGCTTTGACTTATTAATGAATCTCTTCTGGGATCGAAACATTCCAAGTCAGCATTAAGTGCTCCGTGTTTTGCAAATCTGATCTCAATACTGTTTACGATTGTGTCCATGACGTTATTGTCAACCGTTAAACGAAAATGATCTTCGGCGTCCACGTCAATCTGTTCATCTCGAGCAATTTCACCTGACATCACGTTTACAGCTCTTTTCCTTTTTTGTGGAAGAGCATCTTCTAAGAATATGTGGGAATCCATCTTTTCGAGTTCTGTATTTATAACCCGTACAAATCGCTTAGCCGATTGTAGTATGCCAACAAAATTTCGTTGTTTTGCTTTTAATTGGTTAGTTGCGTTTGATATTTGTCGCCATCTTGTACGTAATCTAAATTATCTGTTTGCAAATAATCGGAGGCAGGCGTAGTTATTGTAAAAATTTGTATATAAATCATAGCAAGTAGAACAATTTCAAAGAAACAAAACTTGTTGAGTAGACTATTTGCGATGGGTTTAAATAAGGAATTCGAATCTGAAATTGTCTTTAGGGCCAATACCAAATTCAAAAAAACAATCTTTTTGAGATGAGAACTGTCTTGAGTCTCCTGCAACCACATATATTTTCTTCCAAAGATTTTTGTAATTGCATCGCTTCTGCTTCTCCAACGAGTAACGCCGATTGCGTTGAGTTTTAAATGCACTCCGGTTGTATTACCAGATTTTTCAAACAAATTGAGCTTTTTATACGATTCTTTAAAAAAGACATGAACTTCTTGTAAAAGATTAAAAATGATGCTGAAACTGTTAAAGATTGAGTAGTATCAGTGATTACCAAATTAAATACATGAACGTAACACCACGTATGAATATGAGTCGCAGAGTTTTCTGTTAGTTTTATAGTCACTCCGTTATACTTCCCACTGATATTGGCGGCACTGTCAAATGCATCGGCTATGCAATTCTTAAATGAAATGTTGTTATCTTGTAAAGCTGTTCTCAAAGTGTTATACAGGTATTCCCCTGTTGTAGAAGTTATATACTTTAGAGCAAGTGCACGTTCAACAACCCTATTACCTAAAACGTATCTAATAAATAATACACGTTGATCATGCGCTGTTACATCCATAGTAGTATCCATCGTCACTGAATATATTTCTGCTTTCCGTACTTTTCGGAAATTTTTCTAAGAATTTTATGACCAATTTCTATAACAACTTGAGTAGTTGTCCTATTACTTAAAAGGGTTACTAAGTTTTCTTTTCCAATGCCACTTTTAGATTTACCACTTTCGACACCTGTAACAGCTTGACGACTTTCATTTTGTTTGCTTTCTTCAATAACTTTTGTGACGTGGGTATTTAAAACAACATCAAATTTGGAGACTAACAAAATTATCTCTAAAAAGTTCCCATGCTTCATGGACGTGTCTTCTAAGTTGTAAGCACTTTCATTCCTATGACCACGAAAAAGTGGCATTTGTTTTCCAATCAGATTAATTACTTCAATTATTCGAACCATTACTGCTTTTCTATCCATTACTTCTTGCTGATGCTTGTCATACAACTCTCGATTTATATAATGTTTAATGGATAGTCCCGATTTTTCTTTCATAAAAGATTGTACAGTGTCACAGTAATTTTTAGAATTTTTATGTTCTGCAATTCGTTGATAAGTATGCTTCCATTCATTAAAGCCCCGTATAAATTGTGACTTGAAGTTACTGCCAAATACCATGCATACTGTGCAATACAAACTATTGTTTACTTTATCAAAACTTAACCACTTTTGATTACAACTTGATTTATCACTATCAGCGGTAGTACGGTAAAATGTTTTGGCATAATCAAACGGTAACGGAGTTCCCGTTTCTAATAGTTTATGCTGTAAAGGATGAATACGAAACAAAGTCAAAATTTGATCCTTCCTTGGTTTAAAAAAAGCGAGAAGTCTCTTCGTCACTCGTTTCGTCATTTTGCGATTTTTTTAAAAGTAGTCTTTTGGATCCCTCTGAGTGGGATTTCAAATCTAACAAGTTGAAAATGCAAGACATTGTCGCAACAAACTTCCAAATGTAGACTTACTTTAAAACAATTTAAAGAAATTAAAATTATTATGTTGTAATAATTATAAGTATTCAGATGAAATACAAAAATTTATAAACAACAAAAGAGACATTTTAATATATTTTATTTTATTGAATATATATTAGTTCTCATCTAATTATTTTCGGTAATCAAAATTTAAGTTTAAACAATGTCTATAATATTGGAATAATTGGCATGAAATGCCATAAATTGTTCAAATATGTGTCGCATATTGATTTTAAACTTATTTAAAATTTTAATTATCCCTGTGGATTTTCCCGGGGGCTCGGTGTCTCCGTGGCCCGATTTTAACTGACATCAAAACTTAAGCTCTGGACACCGAGCTGAATCGATTGATGTATCACACATTGATGTCCGACCATTAAAAAGGCCTCGGACACACAGACAAATAGATTTCATAAACGAACGAAGTTCGTTGAAAATTAAAATATTGACACTTAAGATTCATACATACGTTATACAAAACGTCGTCAAATAAGTCCTCTACAAATCAAGTACGAAGAATCCCTATAGTGAGGCTTCTTTGTCTGTCTGTTTGTATGTCACCACATCTTCAAGGATGTGGTATACAGACAGAAAGAGCCTTTATACATTTTAACACAAACGAAGCTTGCTTTTAAAGAATTGTTTTTTCCAAGAATCTTTCTTCGTGAATATTCCCTCCACCACATTGGCTTAAGAGATCCTAATAAAAAGGATAGTGAACTAATTATTATCAGTCCCAGGCCCGAGGACAAGATAATACGATAATACAATTTGCTGTTCTTTTTTCATGGGCAAATAGAAACCTGCTACTTTTTAAAGCCGCTTGACATTATGCTATGCAAGAGCGATGCAATAGATATTGCACTGCGTCTTGCCCGGACGTTTTAATTGTCTCTTGACATTAGCTATGCAATATTTTGTTTGTGAATTTAAATTGCCAACATAAAAGTTAATAGGTGCTTCCAACCCGTCTAACCTTGGTATGTCGGTAATATCTGTTGTGTTGGTAGTTCTTTAATTTTTGTATTGCTGCAAGAAAGATAGCCCCGGTTCTATCTCGTGCAATGCAATTTTAATTGCACCAACTGATCAAAAATTTTATAACATTCTATAGCATAGTGTCAAGCGGCTTCTACAGGATAAAATTATTTTTAGACTAAAGTCTAATTGTCCTACAAATTACCAGAGAATTAAGCGATACAGTATAGTAAACTGCACTACGAAGATCATCGCTATTCCTGTTGCTAGGACGTTTTTCTCGCCGTAGGTCTATCACCTTGTACTACTTTTTATCATATTACTGCACAGAATGCATTTTTAATGAATTCTATCAGGTAAAATATTTGTGATTTGCCGAAATTTGCAATATCATTAATACATGAAAGACATAATTAAATTGAAAAAATCCAAGTGGTACTCGCGCGCCAAGAGTTTCGTACAAGCAATATTAAATGATGACAGGTATCGATATTAAAACCTCTATCTTACTATATTTATTCTGCCAACACCATTAAAATAGCTGTAATTATTATTATTATTATTATTATTATTATTAAATAACCTGCACTTCACATTTATATTTAGAATGAATTAGATGGGAATGGAATTACTTTTCGATGTTGTGCATTATATCAGGATGAGCTTTCAAATTTCAAAATAAAGCATTATAAACTTACGAATAGCATCCATAAGGTCGATCTCATCATCTTCAGTAGCGTTGTGTGCAGTTGATGTTGATGGGCCTTGCTGATCTGAATCGTCTTTGTTTTCCGATACCTGACCTTTATGTGATAACCGTGATTTCTACAAATCTATTAATTTTGTCGTTTTAGACGCAGCTCGTTGCAATTCAATTGTTTTTAATTTGTCGCTTTTCATGACCAGAAGGAGCCCTTCTTTTCATTTTTATGTTCTTATTTATTAACTTAGCTATATGAATATCTTCGAGTATTGTATTGTCTACTAATATACTTATCAATATAAACTTTGTAAAACAAATACGTTTTGCTTCTTGACTATGTTTATCTATAACTATAACTGTTTAATTTTAATCCATGCAACTTGCAACGTTGCAACACTACTTGTTGAATGTTAAAAAAGAAGAGTCTATTTACTAAGGATTCAAAACTTTAAAGTCCACAAGAAAAGAAATACCACCTCGAATTATATCTACGATTTTAAGAATGCTTAAATCAGCGGCATCCGGTATGTTCATGACAATTATTATAGCATTTTATGTGATGTGTCTAGTGTCTTGGATCTTGTGACAAATATAAGTACCTATCAAATAAAAGATAAGTTCATTTTATACTTTTAGCTTTTGTAGTACCTTATCTAAGAATCGGGCACTTATAATAATACTCGAGTAAAACATTTCTTTTCAGAACTAAATCTAGAGTTCTGCTGGATCGACTTTAATAATTGAAGGGTCATTTATTAATCCGGGGCTCCTTTTATTATTTTGTGGAGGGCCCACCGGGATATTTCCGTTTCCCGGTGGGCCAGCTAGCGCCTGGTCTTTACAGTGCAATGACGAAACACACCAACTTGCATTTTCGCTTGTTAAAGTGCTGAAAGTCGATCACTAAGGAGATCCCTCTTTTTCTTTTTCCTTTCTTGAAGCGTGAATCGTCATCGTTGAAATGCTAATTTAAATGCAATGAAGTCAAACACTAGGTTCGCTCTTCGCAAGAGTTTTGCTTATTTGTTAACAAAGTTTTATGAAACAGTAAAGAGTACTAACTAAGCACCATCTACACAAGTGTAAGAAATGTTTTTAAAAAATTTTTTCACGCAGTCTAACAAGTTCTTTAGATTGTAAAAAAATTTACTGAAAACATCCTTTGCAAAAGGAATATTCTGTAGGAGAACCACCTGAACAAAGAATATCTGTTTGTAATAGGGCTGTGCCGTTTAAACATTTTAAACGTTTAGTATATATCAGACATTTACGGTTTGTGTAAACTTTGAAACGAAAATATATTTAAAAACGAAAAGTTGTACTACGTATCCTAGTGAATGTAAAATATGTGTATGGAAACAACGTAGGAATGAAATACAGAGTGCTTTCCATTTAATAATAAAAACAATAACAAAAAATTGTTAAATACGTGATTTAAGCATGTACAAAAAAGTAGGTACGCAATTTTTGAGTTTCAAATTTAACAGTCAACTTCTCAGCCCCGCGCGTCAGATTGCGTTTATACGTGTAAACGTGTTTATTAATTGCGATTAAATGTTTAATAAAACTGTTTAAAAAGCAAAGCTCCAGTTTGTTTAAGTAGAATTAGTAGAAACTAGAAAACCATAATTTAGTTTCCACAGTTGATGCTAAAATATCATCCTGATTTAGAAAACATTTCCTGCTCAGAAATTTATTTTCCATTAAAAATGTATATTTTGAAATTTTTAATTTGACTGTCTTTAAGGTCACCTATTTATCTACGCTGGGAGGAAAAGATTGCACGTCCAAAACTAATCGTTTTTTACGTCATACCGTGACAGACCACGTGGCAACACTATTTAACTTTCGAGGAAAACATCAAAAGCGTCTTTTTTGCGAATTGCTCTAGAATGAAGCACTTATTCGTAAGTAATTATTTTACACATATTCTGTTGAAACAATTATTGAATTTATGTAGATGCAGTAAAACAAACTCCTAGCACTACTACAATAGCAGTGGAAGACGTTATAAAAGTGTGGTTCAAGCATCCCTCCCCCACGTTGTTTTCAATTATGATTTCTAAGATTGTCCATTGAATTGAGTTTAGTTTTATAATTGGTGGTAAAATGTCTGGCTTAAAACAAAACGTTATTGGCAAAAGACAAATCTATCGTCGATCTCAAGCAAATTTAAGATCTTTTGTTGAGAAAAAGAATGAGGCATTAAAAGTCAATGACTATACTTCAATCTCTCATTATGACGGAAATAACTTTCAACAGGATGTATCTCCTACCCATAACACCGAGTACAATTATTATTCCAATGTTGGTTCTAATCAAATTGCCGATTTGACACAAAGTAGTTCTTTGAATGGTTCAGGTGATATAAGAAGTAAATTAGTGCAATGTACCACAGATAGCTGTTACAGATTTATTGCTTACTTTATCTCTATATATTCCGGATTTGCCTCAGGACTGTAGCACCTTGCTTAAAACTCCAACTAAACAAGTAATTAAACATCTGGACACACAGGATTATAGTCATTTTGGTTTAATAGACAATATAGTATATAATTTAAAATGCTATGCTATTTTATATTATATATTTTCAGATAATATAATAAAATTAAGTTTCAACATTCAGGGCATCCCTTTATTTCACAGTAACAATATCCAATTCTGGTCAATTCTAGGACGTATTGCTAATCTTACTAAATTTCAACCATTTGTTGTAGGAATATTTTGTGGGACTTCTAAACCTAAGCCATTAAATCAATACTCGGTAAAAACGATTTACTTGAGGTTACCAAATATATTTTGTCAATAATATTTTGTTATGCTGAGACAAATATATTTTAATTAAACAATTTCATAATTGAATCAAATATTAGAACTTTTTACAGTAAGTAAAAGATTTATTTGAAATCTTTCTTGAATTAACAAAAACATTTTCTACTTAACCCATAAACCATTTTTATTTAAAGAAATGTTAACTATCCAAATAACCCCGTCGTAAAACTTAAAACAAATATTGATGGGAATTGAATTGAGTAAAAATAGTTTCTAAAGCGAGTAAAATTATTTAATTGGTTGGAATTTGTGGTTTTTTTTAAATCAAAATAATTATTCTTTGAACAAAAAATACATTTATTTATAGCAATTCATGTTTGCTTTGATTTGACATTATGGAAGCGTGGAACAACAAAACCGTTTTGTTCGTCAAATAGATGCCCTTTGCGCGCGCGTACATAGAACATGTACTATTTGTTTGCCGTTATAGTAAACCAACCGCCCGACTGCCATTAATCACGGATATGTCGCCCTTCGATCTTCAGCGTGTGCAAGGCAAATACATTATTCTTCATACTGCATACTACAAAATTTAATTACATTATACTATATTTATAGTAGATATTATTATATATAGTTGAACAGGTATAACAATTGATGCGTCTACATTAATATTTCCGTTTCAAGGTAAGTATGAAATTTACTGTTACTATAATTAGACAAAATTATTTAGTCAGTTCATACAATTGTTTTAGATGGAAATTGAATTTGACGATTTGTTGGAGGAAGCTGACCCAATTTCCCTAAAGGAGTTCTTAAAAACTGGATGTTTCATTTGACAAGACCAAATGTCAACTCAACAAAGGCTTTTTTTGAGTTAACAAAATTAAGTGTATTATTTGTATTTAGGTGCTATCTTAAAATGAAGTATGCAAATACCTCAATTAATAAAAATGTTTGGTTATTTTAAAAATTAAATTCATTTAATTCAACAAAACTGTTTTGTCAATTTCACAAATACCTAAATTGGGTAAAATAAATAAGTATGTTGAAATAAGAAACAACGTAATCAAATCAATAAAATGCGTTTTTCCTTTTAACAAAGCGAAATTTCTACCTAACAAGATATTTTGTTAAACCAGCAAAATTAGGTGCAGTAATTCAAAGTAACGGCTATATTAGAATGAATTGTGCAAAATGTTAAATGGAAAAAATTGAGTGTGTTGTAATAAAATTACAAGATGCTTATCGAACAATATATTTTGTAGAGTGAATCCTTATTTATTTGTTTTAAATAAATTTATGTATACCTTTAACAAAAATATTTATTTGTGGGAAAAATAATATTTTCTTGTGGCTATGTGACACTGTAATTTATTTGGACCAAATAAAATTTTGTTGAATTAAGCATATTTTTTTCTGTGTATTTAGAGGATTTTATTCAAGGAATACAACCATTATTGCAAGAAGGATTACACTTCCAAAGCATTCATTATTTTGTTATGGAGTACATAATTTTATTCGTGATGCACCTGCTAAATCTTTCATTAAGTGTGTAAAATTACATGATGGATATTTTTCTTGCGATAAGTGCATTAAAGAATGTTGATAATCGTATAGTTTTACAAAGAACTTCTGCAGTTTGCCAAACAGCGAATCATTTGTACACACGATGAAGAAAATCATCATTTAGGAATTGCTTTTTTAATTGATTTACAGATTGGGTTGGTATCCTGTTTTCTCATAAACTATATGCATTCTGGTTGTTTAGGTGTCATACGTAAATTGTTGAATATATAGATTGGAGGTGCTGTAAACAATAAGTTAAGAAGCCAAGAAGTAAGAACTTTATCACAACATTTACTGTCTTTTAGAGAATGCATGCCCGTTGATATTAATAGAAAACCTAGGGAACTATCAACTTGGCACGCTGGAAAACAACTGAATTTAGAACATTTTTACTGTATACAGGTCCTGTTGTCCTCAAAGATGTTGTCACTCATATTGTTTATGAACATTTTTTATTGCTGCACTGTGGAGTATTAATACTTACCACCAATACTCATATACAAAAATTTGGTACTCAATTTGCAAATGATCTTTTAACAAATTTTGTAACTTACAATGGAAAAATCTATGGAAAACAATTTTATGTTCATAACGTACACATATTGCGTCATTTAAGTTCTGATCCCCAAAAGTTTGGTCCTCTTGATATGTTTTCAGTTTTTGTTTTAATCTTATCTAGGTCAACTTAAAAAATTAATCAAATCTTCCTGTAAACCATTACAACAGATTTTTCGCAGGCTCAATGAAATTAAGTTTTTAGCTTCAAATAGTATTTCTTTTGAAAATAAAATTTCAACATTATATATTACACAGTGCAGACCCTTTTAATCCAATTTTCAAACAGTTTCAAAAACTTTCTTTTCAAGATTGCACCTCTAGCACTTATACTTACAGCAAAGGTGTTTCTTATTGTCAAGTTGGAAAGGATATAATTATTCAAATACATAATATCTTATTTAATTCAAAGACTTGTGAAACTTATAAATATATATATATATATATATATATATATATATACATATATATATATATAAATATATATATATATATATATATATTGATATGATATCGCCGTACTCGGTGTAATGGACGTTTTCTATAACTCCACCTCTCTGTGTTTTCTAATCAAAATTTAAATCTGATTTGAAATATTATATTAATCCATTTAAAATATCCCCACATTTGAATTATCATCAACTATAGTATCTATCCACTTGAATTTGAATTATAAAAAATGTACCATCCATTAGAACTCTTATCCTCAACATTGGAAGTATTATATCCACACATTTAAACTATCCACACCTTCGAAATACTATACCATATACTCGAATTATCCATGCATTCGAAATATCCCCACATTAGAAGCCTATTATTATTTATATTTAGTTTAAATAAATTACCCCAAATTCTACTCACGTTAAACGGCAAAAGAGGTCTTCATACTTGTAGCACTTAATCACTTGATATTTTACTAAATATTTAAAATTACGCGTGACTTTTAATTCACCGTGACGCAGCATGGCCTTGCTTGAGTTTAAAACTGAACTGTCTTATCATTGCTCGGTGTTAATATAGGCTCATCCCACTTGCATGTGGGCTGGGTTTTTAACAAGTCTGTAGATATCTTAACCAATAAGGTCTTTGTATTTCCTGCATTTTCTGGTGTAATATATTCGGGCGGCTCCGTGGCGTAGTGGTATGTGTGTGACTACTACGCCCAAGGTCCCGGGTTCGAATCCCGACACGGTCCGCTTGAAAAATGTTAGGCGAGCATTTTTCGCAAAAATACACCCTCGTTCGGATGAGAGGTAAAATGGAGGTCCCGTGTGTGAGTGTTGTCACGCACGTTAAAGATCCCTACCTTGCTTGAAACAGCAAGGATTCGGCAAAATTCAAAATTTTCCAGGTAAAAAAAAAACTCGCTTCCTGGCCAATGTAGTACCTTCGGGTGGAGCATTGGAAAATCACATGTAATGTAATATATTCGGTTTTCCGTGTAATGGTTATTTGCTATTGATACATCGTTATCTTGACTATACGTTGTTTTGTATAGATATCGCCTTTTGGATAATTGAACATAATAAATGATGTAACTTTAATTTTATTTTCGTTTATTTTACGCGTGTTTGAACTGCGTTTTCTTATCAAAAATGTTGATTGTTTCCGCGTACTTACATAAAGCTTTGTTAAGTTTTATCTTTCATTTTCGTATTTGTTTTATAACTAATTAGAACCCTTTTCAATGCGTGTTTAACTACATGTACTATCACTTCTTCTGAATAAGCGTAATTTTACTGAAAGATATTCTCACTTGCATTGTTTAAAAATAATAAAGCTCTATATACCGAGTGTTGAATACTTGTTATTTACCTAATGTATGAATTACCTATTTTTCTGCTAAATACGAGTACTATTGTTGTCAGATATGCTTGTTCGCATTCTTTAAAGCTAACTATGGTCTATATACAGGGTGTTAAATGCCTACTATTTACATAATGTATGAATTATTAAATTTTCTACTAAATAAATGGAGTTTTCTGCTTCCTATCGCAATTTATGGTTACTGCACAAGCCTTGCTACTCAATACACCCCTAACACCCTAAACAACTCCTTATCACAGCAATATATATATATGTATATATATATATATATATATATATATATATATATAGAACGTTTAAACTATCTGGGACAGTCTCTGAACACTCGAACCTTTTCTAACAACCATTAAATCCCACGTTGGGGCCATAAAATTGCCTGTGTAATTAAAAATTATTAACTTTAACGAGCCAATTTTTAATACATTTAATAATTTTAAAAAAAAAAAGTTTTACCCTGTTATTTTACTTCACGAATTTTACAGTTCCTGCTAATAGCTGTGCCATTCGTATATAAATTGTAAAAGTTGCTATTGATAATATTATTTATATACTTTTTTATAAATCCTTTTGATTAACATATATTAGTTAATATATAATTTATTTGATTATGGTTTTGATGGTTTATACACAGAAACTTGTTCGTCTAATATTTGTTAAAGTTTACTCATACATTTGTTATTGAACTATATGTAAACTTTTCCAATATACCAAGATTTTAATAGTATCCTAATTCTCAATGATGTAATTATTACTCACATATTATCTATTTAAGAAGTGTCAAGAACACATCCAAAATTATATATCATATATATATATATATATATATATATATATTTGATATGATAACGCCGTACTCGGTGTAATGGACGTTTTCTATAACTCCACCTCTCTGTGTTTTCTAATCAAATTTAAATCTCGCTAGCTTTTATTATTATGCCACGGCTAGCTTTTATTAATCTATACAGAGTGCATAACGCTACGATGATCAATTTTTTTCTTCTCCACCCCTTTATGATTACCTATTTGTTGAATTATAAAACGAAGTTAATTAATTTCATATAATGAAAAGAAATATTATTTACAAGTTTTGAAAAATATTAAAGTACACTCCTCAATCAATCAATATCATAAGTATTATTTATTCCCAAATTTATATGCTTTGAAACCAATCTAAAGTCACCAAAAACTACCTCTTTTTACCAAAGAAACCTAGAACATTCTAAATCCCTTTATAATATATTACGTACTTTTAACGTATGCAATGTTTGTTGCTGACTTCGTTACACTTTTATATAAATTAAGTAAATTCAGTATTGAAATTTAAATAGGAAAAATCTCTTAAAACTAATTAGATCTGACTTGTTACAGGTTGTTTATCACTGCTCTGTTTAGTTGAACCCCTCGTTTTTCCATAAATTACTTCGTGCTTCTTTATTTTATTTGCATTGAATTTCGCAACTCAAAATTGTACCAAAATCGTCGACGCTGATTTGAAATATTATATTAATCCATTTAAAATATTCCCAAATTTGAATTATCATCAACTATAATATCTATCCACTCGAATTTGAATTATAAAAAAATGTACCATCCATTAAAACTCTTATCCTCAAAATTCGAAGTATTATATCCACACATTTAAACTATCCACACCTTCGAAATACTATACCATATACTCGAATTATCCATGCATTCGAAATATCCCCACATTAGAAGCCTATTATTATTTATATTTAGTTTAAATAAATTACCCCACATTCTACTCACGTTAAACGGCAAAAGAGGTCTTCATACTTGTAGCACTTAATCGCTTGATATTTTACTAAATATTTAAAATTACGCGTGACTTATTTCACCGTGACGCAGCATGGCCCTGCTTGAGTTTAAAACTGAACTGTCTTATCATTGCTCGGTGTTAATATAGGCTCATCCCACTTGCATGTGGGCTGGGTTTTCAACAAGTCTGTAGATATCTTAACCAATAAGGTCTCTGTATTTCCTGCATTTTTTGATGTAATATATTCGGTTTTCCGTGTAGTGGTTATTTGCTATTGATACATCGTTATCTTGACCATACGTTGTTTTGTATAGATATCGCCTTTTGGATAATTGAACATAATAAATGATGTAATTTTAATTCTATTTTCGTTTATTTTACGCGTGTTTGAACTGCGTTTTCTTATCAAAAATGTTGATTGTTTCCGCGTACTTACATAAAGCTTTGTTAAGTTTTATCTTTCATCTTCGTATTTGTTTTATAACTAATTAGAACCCTTTTCAATGCGTGTTTAACTACATGTACTATCACTTCTTCTGAATAAGCGTAATTTTACTGAAAGATATTCTCACTTGCATTGTTTAAAATTAATAAAGCTCTATATACCGAGTGTTGAATACTTGTTATTTACCTAATGTATAAATTACCTATTTTTCTGCTAAATACGAGTACTATTGTTGTCAGATATGCTTGTTCGCATTCTTTAAAGCTAACTATGGTCTATATACAGGGTGTTAAATGCCTACTATTTACATAATGTATGAATTATTAAATTTTCTACTAACTAAATGGAGTTTTCTGCTTCCTATCGCAATTTATGGTTGCTGCACAAGCCTTGCTACTCAATACACCCTTAAACAACTTCTTATCACAGCAATATATATATATATATATATATATATATATATGGTAAACAGTTTCTAAATCTTAATCTGGGACAGTCTCTGGAACACTCGAACCTTTTCCTAACAACCATTCAAGTCCCACGAATTGGGCGCCATAAAATTGCCGTGTAATCGGAGATTAAACTTTTAACATCGAGCCAGTGTTATCAAATACTTTTCAAAAATAAAAAAAATTTCAAAAAAAAAATTTCTTACCCTGTTATTTCTGCTTCACGAACCTTCAGCAGCTTCCTGGCTAGCTCAGCTGTGCCTCTTCTCGGATACCTAAATTTACAGCCCTTCTTCCTTCACACTCGCACGCCATTCAATAAAATCACCAAATAATACAACAATCATACCATCTCTTTTTTACCGCTATTTACAGACAAATTATTCACATGTATAAAATCAGTTTGGTACACTAATTACAAACTCAAAATGTGATCTGTTTTTAAAGTCCTTGCTTTTCTAATTATTTGCAAACAAATTTAATAAAATATGAGTAGATGGGCCCCACATATTACCCTAAATTTATTGTACACTGGAGTATGGTGAGCTCAAAATAACCCAGTTTATTTAATATATGCCTTTTACCTTGCATAAATTAATACAAAAGTTAGAGACCCGTTTACCCTTTACAATCCAATTTATATTCATAATAAAATTTAGTAAGTTTTAAATACACCCTTTTTAACTATTTAAATAACCCCAATAAATTGTCCAGTACATGTATCTTTTCCAATAAGTTTATATAACCATAAATAAACCCCAAAATTCACTCACACATCACCAAAATTTCACAAAAGTTTATAAGACAACAGAAATTTCAGATAAATTACCTGGAGAATGCTTCAGGCCTCCATTCCTTCGATGACGATCACCAGAACATTTCAGCTTCGTGACCATGCGCTGTGATACTGAGCGGATTCACAGACGATAACCTCAGTTATTTGCCATGCGCCTTGTTTCATAGTATCATTTTATAGCAGCCTACCCTCCTGGTTGTTTGTGATGCTTACCCCACATATATTATGCTTCTATTTATTGATTTTCTATCTTAGTTTAGTAGTAGCCGGACCTCTATTAATTTAATATACACTATACGTATTTCGCGTTAATAAATAGAAAGCCACTACTAATAAGTTACATGCTAGCACTATGTTTACTATATTATGAACATATCTAGTACTCACAAGAAAAACTCTACTATCATGTTGGTTTATTGTAGTCAAGTAGTAAAAAGCGACGAAAGACAAAGAAAACCGTAATAATTTAGCTAGAGTATTTATATAATTTCAAAATGCTACCTCCGGACACACTTCACGCGAAAAGCTTATTTTCAAATTAAAATTCTACAAATTTTGATAAAACCGTTTTGAAAATTCCTGTATTTTACTCCGTAACGTGCCGTACGTATCCGAAATCGCTCCCACCTGTCGCGTGTTCGTACGTTTGGAAAACTGTCTGTTCTTAACCAATGGTAATATTCTGTGTTGTCATAAAACCCCGCCTGTAATATTCTTATCTCTGTCTGATGCATGTCAGCTGTCGCGTTCAAAACTCCACTTGAGTTATAGAAAATCGATATTGCTGACAGCTCATTTCCACTCTACGTGTATTAGTACATGCGTTTCCAATATCAACGCTTTTATCTCTGTCTCTATCTGTAGCATATTACCGATAGTGCATTTTCCTTGCTCTTTAAGAACTTTGTTAGCTTGTTATTCAAACCAAACTGACGGTTGAAAATATTTTTTATGAATTCCTGTCTTATTATGCCCATAATTTCGACGAATGTAACCTTTAAAAATGCAGGTGTTTGTTAATTATCGAGTGTTTAGCACAACAATTCTTAGAGTTTATTTTTCGTCGTATCCGATAAACTGACGTTTGCTTGTTACAAAGAAACCTTTTTACTTGGAATTATTTATTTTTCTTACCCTAGTGGGTTTTCTTCTGTTTTTACGTGTTGAATTAAAATAAATTAAAATTAATTATGCGTATTCTATTTGTTTTAAAACTGTTTTTTTTTATGTCCTTTCTAACATACCATTATTAATTATAAAAATACGTCAATACATGTCCGTTTTCCCTAAATGAATTAAATAAATTTTGCGCGTAAATAATTTGTTCTTTTCTCTATACAGGGTGGACGAAATTGTATTGTTTTCCCCAAATTTAACCCTTTGAATCCACAACAATATATTTTGTGGAGAATTTAAAAGATGATTTCGAAATATGGAATTCTAAGGAAGTTTCATGTAAATTATTGATACTTCCTATATCAGCTGAACGTTTTGTATCTTTTCCCTTATTACAGTTAATTTATAATAGTGTGAAAATCTCGGCCAGTATTTCATAGAAGCAGTAACATATGTTTGTACCCTTACTATACAACACAAGTTCTGCTGACTGATTATGTATGTAAAAATAAAAAGCATAACTTAGTATTTATTATTATATAGTTCTTGGTTGTTGAAAATAAACTACTATGCTTGATTTGAAAAAGGTACAAAAATATTTTTAGGCTAATGAAGAAATTTAAAAACAATATTTACTGTAACAAGTTTATGTTTAAACTGCATTTCGTCTTCTATAAATGAATGTCTCTATACATTCACGGTTATGGTGTTCCTTTTTTTTTTAAGTCCTTTCGTTATCATAGCTGCCTTTAACTTCAAGAACTATGAATAAAAACTATTTATGTACAGTAACCTTAAGTTGATTAATTTATTTTTAAATGTAATGCTCTGACGAAACCAACAGACTTGTTAGACAATTTAAGTTATTTAATATATGTAACTGCAATATAATCTTTTATTGGACAGTTATAGTGGTAATGTCATCACTTGTCATTTTGAAGTTGTGACGTTATTTACATAAAACATTAATGGCTTCTTTTAAATATAGGGAATAAATATCCCTAATAACTATTTTATTGAGCAAACATTTCTAGAATTGTAATATGTCGGCTGTCGCTTTCGATTTAAACAATAAGTTTGTACATTGTTTCTAAAACACTACACCCCTTCAACCATTCAATTGTAACACACATTTTTATACATTAAGATTTCAATTTAGATGCATTTCAATCTCGTTGAAATGAATATCTGTTTTATGTAAAAACATAATCCTGCAGAACCGAGTAATTTCAATTATAATTTAATACTTATAACAAATATGCGCATTATCATACACTGTAAAAATTGTATTAGTATATCTAGTGCAACAATATGATTTTCTATTCAAAGAGAATGCCATTTTGCCAATACGTTTTGTTTTGTTGCTGCCTAATTAATATTTTTACGTTTAGAGAATATTATCCCACTGAACATTATTTGTTCATTCCAATAACATTGCATTTATGTTTCTAAGCTTTTTACACTAATATTGCATTTGTAGCGTAACATTTATGATGTTGCAATCATATTCTAAACGACTGTCCAATGTAATCAATATTTACGCTTACTATAAATATCAATTGTTCATGCTATGACTTTTAACATATTATGTTAAATGTAATTAAAATTTGTAAAATTGAGTAAACATTAAATATATTAGTCTTGATTAAAAAATTTTGTTGACTAAATACATCAAATTTAATATAATTTGTATATAACACAGAAGAAAGTATTTTTGCACTTCCCAATAAAATTGTAACTTCTTTGAATTACTACAAAACCTGTAATTATGGATGTTTCAAAGTCTAAGTTTTAAGTCTACAAGCAAGATATGTGTTTAGCATAAACTAGTAATATACCCTGTTCCTTTTAGAATATCATTTCTACAAGCTCTTAGAATATTAAATTAGAATAAGATGAAAATAAAAATGTAACAGTATGTAAAATATGTTAGAATCTTAAAGATAGGATGTTATGCCCAAGTTACCTGAATACATTATAAATTCAATGTAATTGACAATGTTCCATCTCTGGTGGAATTGATATTAGAGTTTAGATAAAACAATGTACGTATCTTTATTTAGATTTGTATTATATTATTATTTTGTATTGTGTTTGAAAATTGCTGCATTCCATTGGTAAACATCATTCACAATAAAGTATATAAATGTAAGTAATTTTTATACTAAGCAGGTAGTTGGGTGTCTGATAACGGAATATAAGCAATGAATTGGAAGATAGTTTGCAAGTATAGGCAGTTTCTAACAGTTTCATTAAACGTGATTTACGTATGATGAAAAGAATTTGTCTAGTTTTTTCTTATTGAGAACAAAAACCATATTGAAGTTAAAAGTATCTTTTGATTTTTGTTGCATGACAATAAACAACATTGTATAAGTTAATTAAAAATTTCATTCATTATGTGGTTACCATCTCCAATAATGGAAAAATTTAGTTATATCATCCATACCACAACAAATATTTAGAAGTTGTAGTGTTTTTTTGATTTAGATTATTTGAAATTAACCATTTAAACTGTAGATCAGAAGATCAGATGTAAGTCACTTTATGACGTAAATTTGACATAGTGGAAAGACTAAAATTGATATTAAAGCGCTTCTTTCCGAAGTGAGGTGAAGTATATATATTTATAATGAAATTTCAAAGCTTCCCCACAAATTTATGGGAAAGCATTGAAATTTCATTAATAAATATATATCATTGAAAGATGTTTTTTGGCGTCGCAATTTAACGTTAATTTGACGTCACAATATGACGCTGTTTTGACGTCTCAATATGACGTTGACTTGATGTCTTAATATGACGTTATTTCGACGTCTCAATATGACGTTATTATGGCGTCATTAAATGTCGTTGTTATGGCGTCATTGAATGACGTTATTTTGACGTCATTGGATGACGCGTCTGTGCGTGACATAATCACGTCATCCTACCGTCATTATGATGTCAGTTGAATGGTGAATTAGACGTCTGGTATGACCAAAAAAGAACGTCAAAAAGACGTCATTTTGCTATCCGGGTTGTTCGTTTATACAGTAACCATGCGGGCATTAAAGATAATTTTGGAGCACTAAAGTGTACTAACCAAGTACAATATATGCGCACTTCCTGGGTTAAAACTAAAAGCTAGTGCTCAATTGACTCTCGTTGCGGTTTCCTTTCTTACCTTGGAAATCACGAAAGCAATAGCTGTAACTTTTCATCCACGAACAAGTGTTAACGTGCACAATTAATTCTCCCTTTTATTGATCAAAAACATGAAAGTTGACGTTAAGTTGACCTCCGGTGGGTGTTTAGCCACTCGGTAGCTATTAGATCATTAATGATAATGTATTTGTAAATGCATGTTTAATTATTGTGACTTTGATAAATAGCAAATATTATCCTAACCACATAATGACCATAATGAACTTTGAATATGGCTTTTGTGTATCAAAAGTTTGGCGTGTGAAACAGAAAATGCGTCGAATTAGGTTAATTAAACCTACCATGTCCAACGGTATGGTCAGTATTATTACCAGGGTAAACCGAGGGTTGATTAGAAACGTTCATAATATAATTTTTTGCTACTTAGTTGAAAAAGATTTTATGCCTCTCCTAAGGTAGATTTTAATGCAGCAAACTACCTTGTTTCTTAAAGAGAATTTTTTTTTGTTCAGTGCCAAGCAAAAAATTCAAAAATAACACAAATAAGAGGTTCTACAATAAAAGTATATTCAAAAAACTTAATTCTAACCTATTACGCTGATTTTGCTCCGAATACTTACATTCTGTTGATTGCTATTAGTACCTCGAAAAAGCTAATTAGATTCTTAAAATATGCTGTCTGATATTTTCAATGTAATGTAATGTGAGTTATTTTAAAAAGCGTTCTTGTGCTATGGAGTAAATACGCGTGCAGTTTTCGCAATTGACTTTCATATCTATAAAAATGGTTAAAACTTATATTTACACAATGCTGAAGAATACATTTATATCGTACTATCTTTATCAAGCACAATCATACAAACCAAACTTTGTCTAAGCAAGTATAGTATCTGCATATCTCTGAAATTGCCGAATGAGTTCATTCTGTTATGTGCGCTCGTAAAACATTGACGACCGATGCAAACTTCGTTGCTAGGTTTCGGATGGCAAAGGGTTTATTATATGAAAAATAATACCTTGATGTGGATTCATCTCACAAAAGAATACATATGACATTTGAATAATACTTAATATACTGTACGGGATTTCCTGCTCGCTAACTACACACGAAAAGCAAAACTAAGTAATATACATCGATTCCTAAATTACTGAAATTTTACATCAAGGGAACACATCACCTGTGCACCTATAGCCATTAATTACAACGCACGTGTGTTTTAAATTTTTATGTAAATACTGTTGCAAATTATTACGTAAATAAAGGCGATTTCATAATTACTATAATATTGAAAATAACATCAAATTGTTAGGAATCGATTTAAGATGCAAGAGCATAAACGGAAGTCAAAAAGCTGTATCGTTTTTAAGTCGTGATATAATTTCGTTCATAAGCTTTCACTCTCTCATCATCTTTCTCTCTCTTTTTCCCTCTCCCACTACCTTCCCCTCCCTCCCGCATTACTCCACCTCTACCTTTCACACTCTTTAGACCTGCCATCCCCATCTCCCGCTTTCACTCTCACCCTCTATCTCCCCCTTTTTCGCACTCACCTTTTATCTCTCCCTCCTTTTCTCTATCTCTCCTTCTTTCCCTTTATCTCCCTTTGCCCCTATCACCCTTTATCTTTCTTTTTCTATTCAACTTTCTCCCTCCCTTTCTCCCTCTCTACATCTTTCTTTTCCTCTCGCCCACCCACCTTCTCTCCCTCTCTGCCTCTTTTCCTCTTATCCGCTCACCCTCTTTCCCCCTCCCCCCGTTCTTTTACAACCCCTTTTTTTCAACTTCCTCTCTCTCACCCTCTCCATCTCCACTCCCTCTCCACCATCTCCTCCCATACATCTCCCTCCCTCCTCTCCCTCACTCTCTCTATTCTGTCACTTTTTTTCTATCTCTTTTTCTATCCTTTTCTCACACTCTCACATTCTCATTCTTTCCTTCGCTCCTTTTCTCCGCCTTATCCTCTTCCTCTCTCCCTCTCTTGCTGTCTCCTTTTTCCTCTCTTCTCTTTATCCTCTCTCTCCCCCTCTCTCTCGCTGTTCCTCTTTTCCTATCTTTTTCTCTTCCTCTTTCCCTTCCTCCCCTCCCCCTTCATTTTTTCTCTCATCTCATTCCCTCTCGCCTTTCTATCTCTTCCCCACTTTCTTTCGCTTACTCTCTTCCCGTTACCCCTTTTCTTTGCTCTCCCTCTTCCTCTCTTGTTCTCGCCCCTCATTAGTTTTTCTCTACCCCTCTTTTCTTTCTTCCTCCCTCCCTTCCTCCCGCCGTCTTACCTTCGTTTCCTCCTTCCTTTCTCCCTTTTCCCTCACCTCCTCCCACTCTCAACACCGTATCTAGTAATTTCACACGCTTCAAAGGTAATACGATAAAGATATGTAATCAAATCACTCTGTTAATTACTAAAGGGCTCTAAGTAATCTTCAGGAAAATTACCATTTGTGTTATTTATTTCAATGATAGTTGCATGCTAAAATGAATTCTGAGGTAAAAAATGATGTAAACATGCATTCTAGATTATGGAACCTTATAGTCATTTATATATTGCCAATTTTTAAAGTTTCTGCCAACTAAAGAATAGTCTTAATTTATTATAAATTTACTGTTCAGCACTTATAACAAAAAGGCAAGTTATAGTTGTTTCAGCATATTTAAGAAACTTTTGTAGAAAGATATAACAAATAATTTAAGTTCAATAAATTTTTAGCAATTCGCCATTGATTGGTATACGATTTTAATTTTGTTGAATATTTTCTGCGTTATCCAAGCAACTTATATTATGTTCCTATAAATATGACCTATTGCGCAATTTGTTTTTAGTTAACCTGCCGCCAGTTAGGCAAGGTTTAGTTTCCTCTAGCCTTCGAAACGTGTTTGTGTTGTAGAATTAGTTCATTTACGTAGTTAGTAAAATTTAGGTTAGGTGATTTCATTAAATGAAATTATTATGCCAAGGCCGCGTCAGCATTGCAAGTTTTTTTTTCTTTAATACATTACATTTGTTGAATTTATTATACTGCGGTTAAGTTATTAAGATTTTATCAACTAGGAGAAGCTGCTCAAAAAAGTACATGTTTTAAATATACTTAAACAAACTGCATAAATACCTAATCAATTTTAAATGCGAGTCTAATCGGTGTATAACCTGAATCTTATCAAATCGTAAATTATGAATAGCAACAGGTTTTATAACATAAAGAAAACGTTCTATAAAATAAGCTGAAAGTCTAAAAATTTAAATCAATGCAAAAGCAGTCATTCTGTGAAATTATTGTTGTGAGAACAATAAAATTAATTTTTGTATTTAAAGGAACTTCGTGAACGTTGCATAGAAAATATTTGTATTCCCTATTAATGGAGTCAAATTATACAAAAGACGAGCACAAGAATTTCAACCAACTTTCAATGATTTACGGCAAATGTCACAAATTAAAAACAAAACCCTTTACACGTTAAAAATTGACGCTTTTTACAGAAAATATGAATAAATGCGATAAAATTAAAATTGAACGATTAATGATTTTTTAAATACGTTCCTTTGAATTATAAACTCTCATTAATTATTCACAAGAAGTTAGCGGTCACGAAATATAATTTTAATTATATGTAGCATATAAAGGTTTTCAAATATCTTCTACATCTTGTAAGTCGCCTTTTTCAAAAATGATAAGCACACAGTTTGTGCAGGGTTGTCTATTACAATGAAAAAATGATTGAGTACAAAAATATGCAGCCATTGCTTCTGCATCATTCTGATTTGCATTTGCAATAAACGACTTTTAATAAATTATCATGAGCACGTTGTAGACACAGTGCGTTTGGCATTAACACAATGACGTTATAAGAATTGATCCAGTAATAGCTGCTTAAATATGGGCCAACATAGTTCGGATGTCCATTTACTACTACTTGCTCTTCTAACATTCCTAAAAATATATCTTATCTGGTCCTCACTAAAAGGAATATTGCTTAAAAATGGAAGTAATTTTGAAATCTATAGTGGTTTACTTAGACCAACATATACCTAAAATCATAATATAACATCCCTTTGTTTTGTGCTAAATGCGTAGTGTCTGATAATAAAACATACATACGCCCATAGTGGGACCAAACAAACGAGGTTATATAGGTACACACTATATGTTAAACAACGATTAGGCAAATGCGTGTGTTAAATACACCATTGATGATGACATACATACGTTATACCAGTTACACATTGTAAAATGTCACTTTGCCTGAGGCATATTGTCATGTTCCAGCTACATAACCTTTCAGTTTCACTATGGTTATTTACTTCTGATTTGAGTTTCTTTTATTACATACATTTGTAATGTTTTAAAATAAACAAGTTTTTTATACTGAAGCAATTTCTGTTTTATTCAACAATCTTGAATAATTTCCTTTCCCTTTAAAACAAAAAGCATATAACTACGTATTTATAAAGTGCTAATTTTGTACATTAGCGGTTATGTTACCACAAGCATAACTTGGGTGGATTCGAATTCTGTCATTTCAGTTTATAACTCCAGTTTTATTTATCGCTTCTAACCTTATCTTTACGTACACCTGTTTGTTGACCGGCTGTTAAATTGTCAATTTCATTCTCTGATTTTCAATGATCCAGCAGTAATCTTGTCTATCGTAAATTTCCAATTATGGACCAATTTAAGGATTTGTCTATGAAGCATTCTCTTCACGCTGTACTGCAGGAACCCATTTTAATTAAAAAGATGGGTCGACCTTCGGGATACCTGATTTAATAATTAAATCAAGTATACAATTCCAGGTGCCGGCGTAATTATCTAAATTGATAAATCTAATTTTACTTTCTACCTAAATTTTCTTGGATCAAATACCTGCAAAGAAGTTTTATATCTATTATTTGGAATGCAATCTTGGTGTACGTTTCTTTACTTTTAAACAAATGATGATATTGGTCATAAGTTTATTTCCTAAAGGAGCAACGAATTCTACCAGCTGCTAATTTTTTGGTTAGAAGATCCTGTGATTCTACTTCAAGAACACCGTTGTTTGTTACCTGATAAGGAGTAAGAAAATATAACATATGTTACTAAATCGTTATCTTACACACACACAGGTATGTTCTATTTCTGTTCTAATTTAACACACTTGTCAAAGAAGATAAAATATTTTCTTTAAATTATAGTTTGCTTTATTAGACTGTCCATAATAAAAAATATAATTAAAAATGCAAAATTATTATAACGCCATTATCTAAGTTACATTTATGGAATCTCTTAAATGTTAGTAAAATTTATAATACAAGGTTAAGCTTTATCAGGCAAGAATTTCATGAAATTTTTCGCCGTAAATTACCTTATCTATTGCATGTTATATGTAAATAATTAATTGATGCATACAAATATTTAGTTAATTGTTGTTTTATGTATCTTTAGAGTGTTATAGCATTTTATTACAAAATTGAAAATTGTTGTAGTGACAGCTTATACCTTAAAAAAATTTTTATTGCAATAGTTTCGATAATTCCATTTCGAATGGACCTGCACCTTGCCGAAGATCTAAATTACTAGAACAGGTGAAATGGCTTGCGTGTTCTAATGAGCTAAAGAGCCAAACTACAGGTCCAACCAAAGTAGTAGGGTCGTTAGTGAGGAACCAGACTAAGACAGGTCCCCGAAAGAGGTCAGCGGCTCTTTCGGTACTTAGATTGGCAGAGACCAAAGGGGTCGGTATGGCAGTCTAAGACACACTACCGCGATGTGGAAGGCAACGGGAAACCACCACATAATCTCCCAAGTACACAGCGTACTTAAATTCTAACAAACATGATGGTATTCTCTGGGGTAAAAGATTCCGGAGTTAAATTAGTTCCCCATTCGGATCTCCGGGAGGGGACTACTTCGGAGGATGCGATCGGAAAGTTAAAAATAAGAGTCGGGAATATTCTGCGAGTCGGAGCGTGGAATGTTAGAAGTATGAAGCAAGTAGGTAAGCTAGAGAACCTAAAAATCGAAATGAATAGGTTATCACTAGACATAGCAGGGATCAGCGAAGTTCGGTGGCCAGAGGCGGGGGATTTTTGGAGTGGAGACTTCAGGGTAATTCATACAGAAGCAGACGAAGGAAATTTGGGCGTGGGGCGTGGGCGGAAAAAGATAGGATACTGTGTAGAAAATTACTTACAAAAGAACGAAAGAGTACTCATGGTTAGATTAGAATCTTAACCGGTAAACATAATAATACAAGTATACATGCCCACCTCTAGCTACAGTGACGAAGAGGTAGAAGCGATCTACAAAGATATCGAAGACACATTAAGATACGTAAAAGGACACGAAAATTTAATAATTACGGGGGATTTTAATGCAGTGGTAGGTGAGGGGAGGGAAGGAGCGATAGTGGGTTTATTTGGTTTAGGCACGAGAAACGACAGGGGAAATAGGCTGGTAGAATTTTGCGACAAGAACAATTTAATCATCACAAACACATTATTTCAACATCATGCTAGAAGACGATATACGTGGAAGATGCCAGGAGATATAGGAAGATATCAAATAGATTACATCCTTGTTAGACAACGGTTTAGGAATCAAGTAAAAGATTGTAGAAGCTACCCAGAAGCAGATATAGACACTGACCACAACATCGTAATTATGAAGGCCGCACTTAAATTTAAAAATCTGAAAAAAAGGAACGGAAAAAGGCACTTGGACTTAGAGAAACTAAAAGATAAAGATATTCAAGAATGATTCGAAAAAAAGTCAAATGAATTGCTGAATGATATCGGGAAAATATCTGAAATTAAGGAAGTAGAAACAGAATGGAATAACATTAAATCCAGCCTAGACATGGCGGCCAGAGATATACTGGGGTATACACAAAAAGAAAATAAGAAACCATGGATAACAAAGGATATCGGGAATTTAATAGAAGAAAGACGAAAATACAAAAATAAATCAGACGAAACAAGAAAACAGAGATACGAAGCCATAAAATGTGAAATTATTCGAAAATGCAGGAAAGCTAAAGAACAATGGATTGATGAAAAGTGCAAAGAGGTACAAACTAAGATGGAAGTAGGAAAGACAGACGAAGCATACAAATTAATTAGAATAAATTTTAGGGATATAAAACCGTATAGCAAAAGTATAAGGGACGCACAAGGAAACGTCATTATAGAAAACGTAGAGAAAGTGAGTAAATGGCAAGAATATATAGGGAATTTATATGCAGGAGAGGAACTAACTGCATTAAAACAGGAATCAGACATTGCAAATGATGACTTGGGATATCCTATACTTCGAGACGAGTTTGAATTAACATTAAAGAGTCTGAAAAATGGTAAGTCGCCGGGTACAGATAAGGTGCAAGCAGAAACTCTAAAAACCGCTGGACAAGCAGTAACAGAACGTCTCTTCCAACTTCTAAGCTATATGTATGAGACAGGCGAGATACCCAAAGATTTCAAACGTAGCATCATAGCAACTATACCAAAAAAGAAAGGCGCGGATAGATGTGAAAATTTTTGAACAATAAGTTTGACAGCACACGTGTCAAAAATATTAACCAGAATTGTGCAAAGACGAATGGAAAAACGAGCTGAAGAAATACTAGGAGAAGACCAATTTGGGTTTAGGCGAAACAGGGGAACACGGGAGGCTATTTTAGCTCTGAGAGTGATAATGGAGAAAACAATAGAAAAGGGAAAGCATGTATATAGGGTTTGTAGATCTGGAAAAAGCATTCGACAATGTAAATTGGAAAAAATATTTGAAATACTCAAAAGATTGGAATGAGTTATAGGGATAGACGAATAGTACATAGCTTATACAAAGAGCAAACAGCAGTAATAGAATTAGAGCAGGAACGTAGAGAAGTAAACACTAGGAAGGGGGTGAGACAGGGATGTGCCCTATCCCCATTGATTTTTAACTTGTACATAGAAGAGGCAATGAATACTGTCAAATGCAGGAAGACATTTGGAATTACTATGCAGGGACAAAAAATGGATATGCTTAGATTTGCAGATGATATAGCGGTATTAGCGTCTAGCAAGGAAGAGTTAGAAGCTGCTCTTAATGAAATGGAAACGGTTCTAACAGAGAAATACGGTATGAAAATTAACAAAACTAAAACTAAAGTTCTAGTTTGCAAAGGTGGGGAAAATAAATCAAAAACAAGAATACAAGTATTTAACACGAACTTACAAGAGGTTAAGGATTTCTGCTACCTAGGAAGCCAAATAACGCAAGATGGGAAAAGCACAAAAGATATAAAACAAAGATTAGCACAAGGTCGTGCTACATTTAACAAGAAAAAGCAACTACTGTGCTCAAAGACCACAAACATAGAAACAAGGAAAAGATTGCTTAAAACATATGTGTGGAGCACAGCACTGTACGGCTGTGAAGCCTGGACAGTATGAGAAGCGGACAAGAAGAAGGTAGAAGCCTTTGAAATGTGGTGCTACAGGCGTATGATGAAGATATCATAGACAGACAAAGTTAAGAACGAAAAGGTACTAAAAATGGTAGGGGAAGAAAGAAATATGTGGAAAACGGTAAAAAAATAGGCCACATACTACGGCATGAGGGAATAGTGCGGAATATATTAGAAGCAGAAATAAGAAAAAAGAGAAGAAGAGGTAGACCTAGATTAGACTACTGCACACAGATAGTAAAAGATGTAGGCTGTAGAGGTGTCAGGGAGATGTGTAGGCTAGCCCAGAATAGAAATCAATGGGGGTACGCATCCAACTATTCCCAAGATGCATAAACTAATGACGAAAAGATAACTGTGCTTAAACATGATGATTATTATAAGTAACTACAAGAATTGGTTGGGCAATATTCTCGAATAATGTTAAGTGTGTGAAAGGATTTACTGGAAAACCATTATTTCGGCAAATGTCTAAGTGTTGGGGGATCTTGGTAGCCACAGGTTGCTTAACCTCCTTCACTGAATCTCGGTAAAATAGGGTATAAAATTAAAAAACAATAGAAAGGGAACGAGCTGAATACACATGCTGTGTGAGAATTTCAGGGAACTATGTAGGCTAGCTCAGAATATAAATAAGTGCAGGTACGTGTCCAACCAGTTTTAAGACGGAAAACCTAATGACGATAAAATAAGCGCAGATAAATCTGATGATTAGTATAAACAACTAGTTGTTGGTTGCGAAATACCTGCAACTAATGTTGACTGTGCGAAAAAATAAATTGGAAAATATATTAAATCTCCAAATGGTTAAGTGTTGGAGGAACTTAGCAGCCACAAGCTGCTTACCTCCCTTCACAACCATTGAAGGTCGGAGAAATAGGACATATAACTGTAAAACAATAGAAAGTGATCGAACTGCATCTAACAAGAAAGAACAGCGCCTATGAGGAAAGACAACAAACATAGAATAAGAAGAAAATTGTTGAAAGCATATGTGTGGAGCACAACACAGTATGCCTATGAAATACGGGCAGTCTGAAACGCAGACAGAAAAACGGTAGCAGCATTTTGAAATGCTGTGCTTCAGATGTATGAGGACGATAGCATGGACAGTCAAAGATAATAACAAATAAGTTACAGAAATAGTAGGAGAACAAGGATATTTGGGGAATAAGAGAAATAGTAGGGCGGAATACGTTCTAAGGCATTTTTGGGGAATAGTATGTGATATATTGCAAGCAGAGATAGGAAAAAAGAGGTAGATGTAGACCTAGATCAGACAGTTATAGATGCAAACTGTGCATTTTTCAGGGAAATCTGTAGGTTAGTTCAGAATAGGGAACAATGATGGTACGTGTCTAACCAGTTCTAGGACTGAAGACCTAATGATGATGATGATGATGAGTTTCAATAATTACCAAATGTTAAAAATTAGCATTGTATAGCGAGTTATGAATTTGTTATACGTTGCAAAATGGAATCCAGAATTTATTTACAGTTTTGTACATTTTTTTTTATAGTAGCAATTGTACTCATTGGAACTAAAATCTCGTATAATCATTATACGTTGGTTCCTTGTTTCTTTCAGGTGTTTTATTTATTTTACAGTGTATCTTTATCTTTCTTTTTAGCCGTGTTTACAAATAGTCTATATAAAACCCTGATGATTTTAAGTCTCATGTTATTCTCCGCAACCCATCAGGGTCGATGTTAGCAGAGCCAAAGTGTGTTCCACATTCTGCGTGTTCGTATTTTTTTCGCCCACCAGAAAACGCGTTACAATATATTGTAGTTTGGTCCATTCTTATAACGTTTTTGCATTAAGCGTTTAGCGAATTGCCAGTCCCAGTCTATTAGGGATAAATCGTTCATTTTTACATGTATTTCGCCATATTAAGATCTAAGGTCCATTTTGAAAATTTTTATACTCTTCAAGGTCATTCATTCGAAAATCACGTGACGTCATCATGGACTAGGCTATTTTCACTTTTTAAATTCACCTACACCACTTACGCTCTATTCTAGTCTCGACCAGTGGGGGAGTACAAAGACTACAACCGTCACTGATTTATCATGTTAATGGAAATAAGTTGACAAATCATAAATAAAAATTTATTGAACAGTATACCTATACATAGTAAAGGAATATTTTTCACATATCGTCATTTACAATATAGGATTATTTTATGCGTATATTTTATATTTACTCCATATATTTAAAAGTATTTATACACTTAAACTATATTTACATATCTTTAGCAATTAAAATAGTATTGTAACAGAAAAGTAATAGATATCTGATAGTGATTAAGGATCAGGGTATTAAAAATTTTATATACATAGCATACAATAGATATAGGTAAAGCTTATATCCTAAAATAGATACTGTACAGCGTAGTACATTTGGTGTCCATGACTGAATAATGGCCAAAGGGCAATATTAAATATGACACTAAAATTAAATGGCGTTTGTTATCGTGCGGACTTAGAGCAAGCTTCTTTGAGCGATAGTGTAGATATGATGTTTGGACGACCGGATTAAGTTCTGCGTTATAAATACCCTTTTAAAATTTTCTACACAACCAACATTATCACCAAAGATACTTCTATTTCTTATTATAGATCTTTCAATTCTTTTATCTCCTTAGTAACATTAAACTCATAGGTAATCAATGACTGCTCTTCTTCAGAGTGTCCAGCTCCTTTTACTTCAGTTGACCATAGAATCATCGTCAGATAAGTCTTTGACCATAATCCATTTAAATAAGTCATAAGTCTCCATTAATTTCATTTTTCATCATCTCCAACACTTTTTTATTGAGTTAGGAATTCTATAAATGTTGTTAGAAGGGTATAAAGAATATGACAGCCATCCCGAAAAGCTGCCTTCATATATGAATAGCGAAAGTCGTAAATAATCAATTTGGCTAAATTGAGGATGCACGTGCCTACATGTATGGACTTATTAAAGTTTAAACAGTCCCCACATATATACATACATATATATATATATATATATATATATATATATATATATATATATATAGTGCTATGATAATAGGGTTATTTAGGGGTATATAAGGTCACAAAGGAGGTATACTTCATGTAAACAACCCAAAAATCAGGAAAACTAAACATTTAAATCATAAAAGGTACACAATTTATTAATTATGCAAAAAGCAAATACCAAACACCCTGTACAAAATCAACAACTAACTTCGGTCATGAATGAAAACTTTTTCTTTAATAATTTAATCACATTTAGTAAAATGAATAACTTTGTGCACAATCCAATTCATTTTAGAAACAGTGATACATTTTAAATAAATACAAATTAAGCGTAAAACAAACGTGAATTGAATTTTTTTTAAACTCAACGCAAGATACGTTTCGGGCCTTCGGGGCAGTGTTTTTAAAAACTTCTTCTAAAACTTTGTAACAAAATTTATTTGGTTTAAACAGAAATTACAATTGAATTTTGACAAACTGATTTAAAATACTCTAAGTTGAAAAATAATTACTAATTGAACTAATATGAATGAGTAGCCTAAGCAAACTGCAATGTTAAAGCTGAAATACTTAGGCCTGACCGACTTTCTTGGGGCTCCCAGAGTATTTATGTTGTCCCTGATCCTCACATGTCTGTGGGAACTTGCAGAACTCATGTCTGCTTATTTCTTAATTCTATTCATTATACCATGTAACAATTTTACTTTTTAGGCAATCACGGCTCTTAACCGTCTTTGACCTGCCACCTGCAGTATCACTATTGTTTGGAATACAATGTATTGCATCCGTTCTCATAAACTGTTGATAACCTTTATTTAATTATCCTTGAATTACATTGTTGCAGTTGACTTAATAATTTCTTTAACAGTTTCTAATAATTCCTAATGACTTCTATTTTGTTATACATACATAGATTGGGAGATACATAACTCCTCCCGACGTATATGAAAAATTAAGGTTTTTTTTGCTTAATTTTTAAAAATTCATAAAATTCATTGTTTAAAATCCATTGCCCCTCGAGGTATATTTGTTTCTTTATTTACCTTTGTTTCCTTAAGTCTAAAATTTTTCTCTTTATTCTTATATCTAAGATACATTTGGTAAAATACATATATGATCAATAAAATAATTAAAATGAATAATACAATTGTCCAAACGCTTATGTTGCCGTAGTGTAACTTTGGCACTTTTAATTCACTTAAGTGTTCTTTATAATTGTCCATTAATTTCTTGGCGTGGTCGAGATCGTCTAAGTCTAGGTGTTCTAGTTGCATGGGTTTTTAGATTATTACTTCATCTTCGGTTTGTGTTGTCTTGAACTGTAGTTTTAGAAAATTTTCGAGTTTCTTGGTTGCTGTGGGATCTTGATAAACTCTGATTATTTTGTTTTTCAGTTTTAAATAACAGTCTTCTTTAAAGGTGATTAGTTTGCTTCCGCTTAATGCTAGATTATTCTCGTCTTGATTGCAGTGAACGATTGCTATTACCTCTGTTGGAAATATGGCAATCCATTTGTTTTCGGTAATTTTCTGAATTTTCATATTTCTGATTTGTACGGGTTTTGCTTCAGAGTTTTCGCAATGATTTGAGAATTTTACTAATTGAACTTCGAAGGGGCTGTCTTCTTGAATAGTTGCTGTTGTTAATGATTGACATAAATATTGATTTGGTGTGACTTCGTTACATTTTCATTTGTATAATCATATCTTAGTTCACTTAAGGATAGAAACTTGGTTTTGGGGATGATAACTTGATACATGCTAGTAATTTTCATTGGAAAAGCAAATAAATGATAATAATTATAATTGTTACTTTCTACTATTGAGATTTCTATTAAAAATGTCATTTCATTATTTTTTACATAGCCTTTTACTGTATTTATTTTTTCAAGTATAAGAATGTTTGATTCTATTATATCAAAGGATAATTTACTGTTAGTTATAAATGTTGGTTCTATGATACTAGAGTGCAATGTATTTAATTTTGAAAATGTTACGGCATTTTCTAAACTGACTAATATTTGTTGGACTAAAGTAATGGTTGATATTATTTGAGTGAATATTGTATTGAATCTAATTAAGTTTCGCATTCCTAACATGGTAGTTTGCATGTTGGTTTCAAGGGTTTGTATTCGGTTGGCTATACTATCTTGATTTCTTACTAGCTTTCTTAATGTTTCGTTGAATTTTATTATAGTTGATTGGGTTAGAGATATTTGGTTGTTAATAATGGTTTTATATCGTTTTGATTTTCAATTAATTATTGTATTGCGTTGTCATAACGTTATGCGTCTTGGTTATCTAAATTGCCTGTAATAGCTTTTATTATGTTACCTAGTCCGTTAATTAATCCTCTTTTTCGTCTTGCAATTAGTTCTGTGGGTATTAATCTATTAAATGTGTCTTCTATGTTTCTTAAAATGCTTTCTATTATGCTGTTATAATTCATCATTTCTATGACGTATTGCTTTCCGAATTTGGCTGTGTCCATTGATTTTAATCGATAATAATTGTCTTTGATTATCTGAGATTCTTGTTTTAGTTCCGTTAAATTGAATTTTTGTGCGAATGTCCAGTAATCAATTGTATTTTGCATACTTCTCAATTTTATCGGTAGTATACCTGGGTTGTTTTTTATATCTTCAATTAATATTTCGTTGTCCGCTCTACCTGGGCGGAGGTTGACGGTAAGGGTGATGATTGTCCATCTGAAATTACAGGGTGTCTTAGGTTTTTTAAATGAATGTATTTTATTACCTTGCCGTTGTCTACTACGGCTATATTTTTGTCCGATATTCTCTTAATTTTAAACGGGCCTAAATTTCTGGGTGCTGTTTGGTGTCGTTTACTTTGGAAGTTTTTTTCGTATTCGGTATGTTCTATTGAAAATTTATTTGCGTCGGTATTCTTATTGCGGGTTGCGATGATATATTCTTTGTCGTTATCTAATTTATCTTTTACTTTATCATGAGTTATTTTTAGTTTCTCTTTGCGATCTTTAGCATATTGCTGATATACTTTCTTGTTATAATGTATGTCGTAAGGGTTGCGTGAATCTGAATGTCCTAATGTTAATTCTAGGGGTGTAAAATTTGTTGATGAGTGGATTGTATTATTGTTGACGATTAGTGCGTACGACATTAAATTGGCGATGTGTTCCTTTTTGTGAGTTAATCTTAGTAATCTGATTTGTTCTAACAGGGTTGAATGTAATCTTTTAATTAATCCGTTCGATTCAGGGTGGTTTTCAGTTGTAAAATGGATTTTTTTGTGGAGTTCTAAAGTGTTTTGTATTGTTTCATTTTTAAATTCGTTGCCGTTATCTAAGGTTATTGTTTCGGGTGTGTCATAAAATGTAAAGCATTGTAAAAATCCTTGTGTTACGTCAATGCTATTTTTCGAAGTGATGGGTATTGCTTGACCTATTTTGGTGAATGCATCTGCAATTGTTAAATAGTTTTGTGCTTCTACTACTAGAGAGTCAGCATGTAATTTTTGAAAAGGCTTGTCGGGTGTTTTGGTTAACATTAAGCGTATTTTCGGGGGTGTTTTGTCGTATTCTGCTTTATCGCATAGTTCGCATTGGTTGATAAAGTCTGCGGTTAACTCTTTCATATCTTTAAGATAGTATCGTCTTATAAGTTGCTTTAGCGTTTCATAAATTCCAGGATGGTTGGTTTTGCCTTCGTGTTGGTTTCTAATTACGTCGTTTATTTCATCAGGGTCGTCTAAGGTTATTAATTTTCTTGTGCATCGATTAAGTTCAGGGCCGGTGTTATTGAATAATTTAACGTATAATTCTGAAAATCAGTGTTGAAATAAAAGTACAATCGTTCTTTCTCGGGGGTATATTCTTTTAGAATTTTAATTATTTGTTCCTCGTTGTCGTCTTTAGTTATTTGAATTTGGTATATTTTCTTGTTGTTTATTTTTGTATATTTTATGGGATTAGGGTTAGTTAAAACTTCCGGTAATTATAAATTAATTTGATTTTATATCGATTGCTTCGTTTAAAATTTTAATCGCGGTTTTCGGCTTTTCGTTCTGTGTTGAGTGTATTGTGTGTATCTCTTTTGAGTCTTCTTTTACTACCGTCTCGTCTACGTTTCTTACGTTTCCTAGTGCGTTGAGCTGTATTTTACTTAGGGCGTCTGCGTTATTATTATAAATTCTTTTTTTAGATATAATTTCGTAATCGTATTCTTCCAATCTAATTCTCCATCGTTGTAATTTTGAGTTTGGTTTTTTAAGTTTTCATAGTCATACTAATGGTCTATGGTCGGTGTATATAGCACCTTCGTTCGTAAAGGTATGGTCTAAAATATTTCGTTGCCCAAATTATGGTTAATAATTATTTCTCTATTGTACTGTATTTCTGTTCAGTCGCATTTAGGGTTCTGGATGCGTAGCTGATGGGTTTATCGCTACCTACTTTTCCTTGGCTTAGTGCTACGCCTAGTGCTACGTTTGATGTGTCAGTTGTCAATATAAATGGTTTCGAAAAGTCTGGGTATGCTAATACATGGTGATTCGTTGGTATACTTTTAGTTTTGTCTACGGCTTTAATGAACTCTGGGGTGTGTTCAATTTTATTTTCTTATTTCAAACAAGTTGTCCGGGGCTTGGTTATCTGAGCGTAACCTTTAATGAATTTGGGGTAGTAACCACTAGGTCTTAAAAATCCTTTAATTTCTTTGTTCGTTTTTGGTAGGGGGTAATTTAGAACTACGTTCGTTTTATCGGGGTTTGGCATGACTCCTTGGGGTGTTATTATGTGTCCTAAAAATGATACTTCTATTTGTAAAAATTCGCTCTTATCTAGTTGAACTTTAAAATGTGCTTTTCTCAGTCTTTCAAATACTTCTCTTAATCCTTCTATGTGTTCTGCTAATGATGTTGAATAAACTATGATGTCGTCTAGGTACACAAGACATTTTTCGTTGTGTATTCCTCGTAAAATATTGTCCATGACTCGTTGAAAAGTAGCGGGTGCGTTTTTTAGTCCAAATGGCATTCGTCTATATTCATGCTGTTCTTTAGGTGTGCTAAATGCGGTTTTCGATGTGCCTTTCTCGTCCATTTCTACTTGTTGATATTCTGATGCGAAATCTAGTGTTGAAAAATATTGACACTTTCCTAAATTGTCTAAAATTTTGGTGATATTGGGTAGTGGATGTTTGTCATCTACCGTTTTTTCGTTTAATTTTCTGTAATCGATTACTATGCAATATTTTCTCTTGCCTGAAGCGTCTAATTTCTTTTGTACTATTAATACGGGGCTGCTCCATCGTGAGTTGGTGTTGTATGATATCTTGCTCTAATTAATCTACTATTTGTCTATCGGCTTCTTCCTGGTTTGCCTGAGGTAGTCTGTATGCTTTTGTAAGGATTGGTTTGTTGTCTGTTAGTTCGATGTTGTGTTAAATTGTATTGTTAAAGGTTAAGGGTATTCCTTCACAATGGAATATGTCGCGATATTCAAAACATAAATTTTTAATTGCTCTCTGCTCTTCTTTGTTAATGTAGGTATTGAAGCGAATATCGATTAGTACTTTAAATTCTGCGTGGGGTATTTCTATGTATGGTAATACTAGGTGAATAATATTATTTAAATTTATTAGGTTTGGTCGTTTATAAATCAGTCTATCTGAAAACTTGAGCACGCGTTTTCTTCGCCGTCCTCGTAATTTCCGCATGGTTCGTCACGTTCATAATTTTCTAAACGGTTTCATTCATTGTTTGTACTGTGGTGAATGTAATTATTCTGGTCTTTGTCAAATTCTTCTACTTCTTGGTGAAATAGTTCTTCGGAGGTAAAGTTTCGTTTTTGGTTATGGCTTGGTCGGATTTATGTTATTTTTGTATTTCGTCTTGTGTTACCAGATGAGGTATTCATAGGGGTTGGTTTGTAATAACTGTTAGGGTTATTATTATTGTTATTATTCATTGGTGTGTTTCTAATAGGGTTTGCGCTGAAGGCTAGTCTTTGTTGGTTGAATCTTGGTGTGAATGTGGGCTTCGTAAAATATGAGTTGAACGTTGGTCTTGGAAATTGTTTGAATTGATTGCTAAAACTTGTGTTATTAATATTTGAGTTATTACTTCGGTTGTTGTTTGTCTCGCGGCTTGTATGGTTTTTATTGGTAAACAACTATTATTCGCGTTGGGGATATATAGTCTGTTTCGATAATGCATTACGTTTTCTTCCTCTATGATCATATTCATGGCTTTTTCTAAGTTTTAGGGATGTTGGAATCTGATTTTATCTGATTGTCGTTCTGGTAGTGCATTTATGTAGGTGTCTAGTGCCATTTCATCGTACATTTTTTTTCTTTAAAAGTCGGATATTTTAGTGGGGTTCTTCGATTCTTAATTTTGTTAATATTAAACTTCTTACGTCTTGGCATTCCATTCCGAATCGATACGGGGATTGGTTTCTTTCCATTCTAAGGTTTATTTGGTTGCAGATTAGACATTTTATGTGTCTTTTGTCTCCAAAATATGCAATTAATATGCGTTTAAAGTTCTCACGCTGTTCTAAGCCATTTCGGCTGGCAATAAGTGTTAGTGCCTGTCCGGTCAGTTTATTTTTATCAGGCGTAACAGTAATACACTTCATTCGTTATCTGCAGCTTTGTATAAGGTTTTCAAAAATATTTTCACGCTGTAATAAAACTCACTAATAAAGCTTGATTTCAGTTGAATTGGGGTATACTTTTGAGATAAATTTTCATATCTAAACTCATGATTGTTAAGGGTTGTTCTAATATTTAATAGTTACTTTTGGTTTCAATTAATTTCAAATTTTTGTATAATTGAGATTTTGTTTTTTGGTTAGGTTTATTACTTTTCAGTTTGGTTGGTATTTGTTATTTTAATTGAGTTGTGTTGGGTTATTTAAAGAATCAAGTTACTTGTATTTTATACGTAGTTATACGGTGCTATAATTTGAATTGAGGGATTTATGCTTGGTAATGTGTGGTTAGTTGTTGTAGCCTTGAAATTTGTATTTTTATACTTCGCGGATGTGATCGTCGTGGGTTTTAATTTTCTGAAAGGTTTCCATGTGGATAAATATTCTTGCAATATTTTGCGCCATACTTTGTATGTTTCTGCGTCAGTTACGATCTTATTTTATTCCTGCTGATTAATTAGTGTATGTAATGGTCAGTTGCTATTTTCGCCTCCGTAGGTGTGAATTAAAGTGCATAAAATGTTTCTCTGTAGCTGTATTGTTTTGTTACCTTGAGTGTCTTAATATTGAGTTTGCAAGTTTTCAGTCTACAGTTTCGTTACAGTAGTTGCTTCAAAGTCTCCTTTAATAGTTTATATAATAAGATTATTTAAATTATAAAGATTTTAGTCTACTGAAAGGTTTTATTTTTAGTCTCATGATCAATTAATTGCGTAAATGCTTTTGTTATAAATTAGATATCTTCGAACTGAAAATATGCAATTATACTTTATAAAATTGCGATGCGCATTTTTGAATGAATTTTATTTAGTAATTGTTTTGCTATAATTAGATATATTTGTACTGAAATAACTTTTTATAAAGTTGCGATGAGCGAATGATTTTTATTCAATGATGATTGTTTCCGGTAACAATTTGTGTAAGAATCGCGCTATAAATTTGCACACTTTGTTTCAATTTGTGATGGGTTAACTTAATAATAATAATTACAAAGTGCTTCTATAATTTATACACTAGGAATGTTTAATTTATAGAAGTGCGATAAAGGCTACGTTTGAATAAATCGTTTCTATAATTAATCGTTATTGGGTTTTGTACATTAAGCTTTCGTTGATAAATGGGTAAAAATTAGTTGCATTCTATTTTCGAATTTTAAAATCGTTTTCGTTTTGTATTAATAACTCGTGCGTCAGTTATGTTTTGGTTTATTAATAATTCAAATTTAAAAACAATTTCTTTTAGTAAATTATTTTTATAAAATGGAAAAAATTGCAGTAATAATAATTAAAATTTGTACATACATAAAATAATAAAAAAATTTTCTATTACTAGCTAATATCAATAAATTTGTAAAAGGAATCAATTGGTTTAGGAAAATGAACTTACATTATTTTCATCGTCTGTTTCTGTTTTCTGGCTGTGGGCTCGGTAGATTTTGTACTTCTTCCACGCTGTTTCTTTGGATTCGGTTGATGCTTCTACCTCTTCCATTTTTGTTTGGATGGGTTCGGTAGATGTTTGTACCTCTTCCAACTTTGTTTGGGTTCTTCCAGAATTGGGAATTGAAATTCTTGGTCACTAGTTCTCAGATTTTTGGATTCGTAGTGCCTTTCTGGATCCTACTGACTGCGCCAGTTACCTTTCGGGCCTTGAAAGCGGTGTGTTTAAAAACTTCTTCCAAAATTTCGTAACAAGATTTATTGGGTTTAAACAGAAAGTACAATTGAATTTTGACAAACTGATTTAAAGTACTCTAAGTCAAAAAATAATTACTAATTGAACTAATATGAGTGAGTAGCCTAGACAAACTGCAATGTTAAAGCTGAAAAACTTATGACTGACTGACTTTCTAGGGGTTCTCGAGGCATTTATGCTGTCTCTGCCCCTCACACGTCTGCGGGAACTTGCAAAGGTCATGTCTGCTTATTTCTTAATTCTATTCTTATACAATGTAACAATTTTACTTTCTACGTAATCACGGTTCTTAACCGTCTGTGACTTGCCACCAGCAGTATCACTGTCGTCTGGAATACAATGTATTGCATTCGTTCTCATGAACTGTTAATAACCTTTATCTAATTATCCTTGAATTACATTGTTGCAGTTGACTTAATAATTTCTTTAACAATTTCTAATAATTCCTAATAACTTCTAATTTGTTATACATACATAGATTGGGGGATACATAACTCGCATTAGTGTAAGAAAATAATCAATGCGTGCTCATAATAAACAATTTAGTCTACGTGATGTTTTAAGTGTAAAATCGCCAAATTCGGATAAAATCATGCATATGAGGAAAACAGAATATGGAACCATACGTTTTGGGTACGTGCAAGGCTAAATATAATAGTTCATAAATCACTGTACAAAATTACAATTACGTGATGCTATATCCATCGTCGCCGAAATTCATAATATAAAGCTTATTAATTACGTGATTTTTGAAGCGTATGAACAATGCATATTACACATAACTCCGAGTAAAGTCCAATCGATTGCATGATAAGCGCAGTGCAACGCCTCTTTCATGGTAAAATAACAAAATAAGAGAACGTCAACCAATAACAGCACGTGGGATAGCTTGTTTATATAATACACATTAAGCTGATAACATTGATTGATTCCTTAAACCGAAGCACGAGCTGTACATATCGAAACAAGAGCATTACGCAAACTTCAATTGTGAAGTAAAACAAAAATTTATAATTGAAAGTAGCAGTAATTTAAACTTCGCGCAAGTAATTCAGTCAAGTGCGCGTTCAAAATAGGAGTGTATAAGAAATCGGCCGTTGGCATAGAACGGCACTAAACAATTCAATAAGAAATCGAACTAAACATATCATAAGAAATCTAGCTAATAAAACTCTAAATCAGGACGTTGAGCTCAAAGCAACCAAAAGTCACTGGTTAACAACACGCTGCGGTAGTTCAAAGTATTGGGGTGCACGCAGAGGTACGCGTTTACTGCTTGGAATCCACTAATGTAGCAACAGATTCAAACCAGGAGGCTCCAGTAGAAAATTAATCCGAAAAACACCAGGCTAGCAATTATATTTAACTAACAGCATAAATATTTTTTCTTTAAATATTTGAAACCTACATGTACTTTGATATTTGTGTAAAGGGTTATCAAAGATTTGGTTGATACATAGAAAGTACGTTATAAGAAAGAAGGATTTATTGAACGTTCAAAGAAACATTCGAGATAATACAATAATTATTTTTGCTGGCTTTGAGTACTTCATTAGGGTATAATTTTGTTATAAACAGATTTATTTTAATTTTGATTCAAAGCTTTAAAAATAGCAAATAATATTACGAAGGTTGTAGAGATGTAAATTGTACATATTTCTCTGTTTATTATACAAATATTGGTTAAATTCGTTTATCTTATTTATATATGAAGGGAAAGGGGCAAAAATTCTTTGTTATCATACGTCGTTCACTCTGTGCAGGATAAAACTGAGCTAGTTGATGCTTAAATTTTATTGTGTGGATTTTAAAATTATTCTAGACTAATTAGAGACACAGAGAGGTGGCCCGCGTTATAAGTGTTTCAGCCATACCGTATATATATTGCTGTGATATCACTTATTAAGCCCCACAAATTGTACGTTATATTTTATTTATTTACCACGACTAGCTCACTGAATGCTCGAATTCCTAATAATAAATCTTATTTTACTCTTTAAATGGATTCAAATAAAATTCAAAATCAGACAATATAATAATTAATAATATGTACAATGTTGTGTAACTTCAAAATTTTTCCCTGTATAGAATATTTACATTTACTAAATATATGTTTTCTTGAAAACCAGCAAAAATATCTTTTAATTACTCTCAGGTATCTTCGAACGTTCTAAGATGATTTTCCTGTTTTCATCTTTTCAAATGACCTCTTACAAATACATAATGTATAGCAAATATTAAATTTGAAACAGTCTTTAAATAATAAAATGTTTAAAAATCGCTAACCTGGAACGGTCACTGGAGTTCCGTCATAGTGTCTGTGGTCTGCATTTTTTGATATGTCCGCCCTACTTATTGGCCCTTTTGATTGTACTTTCAGACGTATTTTTAGATTAGTGTTAAGACTTAGATCTCGACATGAACATCGACTTGCATATAAACTTAAATATCAACTTAGTAAATTTCTACAGCATTTGAGCATGGTTTGTGCTTGGTTGAATATGAACTGACCTCTTTATTCATTTCCTATCGTATTTATAAGCCCTTCCCACCAATCGTTTCTATTGTCGTGTTTATTGATCAAGGCTTGTACTTTACCCTATCTCTGGCAGAACTCGGTATTTCTCAAAATCCCTGTCTAATTTTGGTGACAATGCTTCATCAGTCACATAAGCGTTCTGTATTATATAGTTATTTCTTAAGATTCCCAACTATTACCCACATTCAATCACGTAATTTTATGTTTATAGTTTAAAAGTCCAAAACTTATCATACAATGAACCTCCTGGTGTATATTTCTTTGTTACAGAATATTGGTTTTCTGAACAAATGTATTCTTTCTAGTCACGTATTTAGTGACGTATTAGAATGCGTTTTCTTATATATGCGTTGATATTTTTAACATAATTATTAAATATATGAATGCCAATTTATCTATGTTTCCCGATAATTTATTTTGATGCAATTAGTTGCTTCTAAAACATTATCTTTACTCGTCAATTATACTTAAACATATTATACGTACACATTACTATTCTAATTAAATGGTATCGGATTATTACTAAATGAGCTTCTTTCTCATGCATTAGATCAAATCTCCTTTATATACAGTGTCCTCGCAATTGACTTTTTGTAGCATAATCGATTTATTCTATAATTGATGGAATTATTTGATTTTCTTAAAGTTAAAGCTATTTATATCTATCCTACGACCCCTATGATTTAATCTACCCTCTTATCATAGCATTATATATAAATGCTCAAATGATCATTTCAAATCGAGCTAGTAATTGAAAGATGAAAAATATGAGCGGACGGACAAGATTGTAACCTGTATCTTAGGCTTTTCGGGTCCATGCGTTTTCTAATTACGCCACCGAGACGTGACGACAATTGGAAAATTTAGTAATGCCGGACAAAATTTAAACCTGTACCTTAGACTTTCCGGGCCCATGCTTTTTCCAATTACGCCACCGGGACCTTATATTTTTCATCTTTCAATTACTTGGGCTTTGCATAAAAGTCTATGCTATTGTTTTATTTTTTTAACTATAATACGTTAGTATTTATCACATTATTTTGTGCAATTAACTACTTTAACGGGACGAGGGACGGTTTTTGTTATAATTACTAATAATAGTCGTTGTACACAATATATGTATTTGTATTTTAATCTCAGGGTTTTAATATAAAGCAAAGGTACACAGTAAACTACGTATATTAAGGACTTAACAATTAAAACAATGCATAATACATGAACGAGGAAGGATACGACCAGTCCTCTACACGGCATAACACATACTACTTATTAGGAGGTTAGGAGTGTGTTCCACTAAACTAATCATTGGCGTGCGGTAAAATGGATCACGCTACACTACCTAATATTTATATATTTAATACTTGGCTTATAGCCGTAATTTTGAGCGTCGCTTCCTGTTTATTAGTCAAAACTTGACACTGTCAGATATGATTGACAAAAATACCAAGCGTACTTGAAAGTTAGGTTGATGTATGGTTGTGTACATGATTTAAATTTGTAAATTTTCCAATTCTTACCTAATCTCTACTAACTGATACACAATCCTTTTTAATTGATATGGGGATAATCTACCCATCTTTTATTACCACGCTTGTAAGGGTGATTGGCCAATAATCGTTGACGGTAATCTTTTTGGTAAAAGTCAAAATACCTTGAACTTCGACCTCAAAATTTGCTGTAAATTATCCTTACAAAAATATAGAATGAAAATTTATTCTATTTTAAATTATAAAATATTCAGTTGCTTTTATCAATTAACAAACAAAGAACCAAAGTTTTATACTTGCGAAAAATGGCGCTTATCAAAATTGCATCTCCAACGTAATTAACGATATTAAATACCTTTTGATTCCATTGTACATTGACGTTAAAATTTCATGATACAAGATAATTCATATCCTTTTAAATCTCCATTTATAATATTAATTTTGAAAGTGCATCTTCTATTTTTAATTAATTAACTTAAGAGTAGCTCTTGCACTATAAAATTTTCAATCTTCGTAGTATTTTTTACAAAACAAATTATGCATAATCAAATTCTATTACTTCCGTGTTTGAAATTAGCCGAATTTATAAGTTTCATATTTATGCAAAGTTCTACGGTGCTTAATGCATATCGTAGTATTATAAATTGCTCAAACTTCTTCGTTCAAATCTTTACTCAAAGAACCTAATCAAATGAATGCGAATTATTATCGCTTATATAAAAAAATAAAACAATAACTCATCGTTCAGGATTCCTCATGATTTATTTGAAAAATTAATACACCCACATGATTTAAGGTTTCCGCGAATTCCACGATTTTAAAGATCTAATTAGTGTCAAACCACAGCGACCGATATGATTTACAAGCATCGCGAGGCGTTGTAGATCCTTGTCTAATTCACGTAGTTTATGTGCTGTTTTCGTTTATCTACACGGAAATCTATAATTAATTCTTATGGATTTTTATTAAATTTTAATGTTCTCGTGGGTTCTTTGACCCGGTGTTTATTCAATAATTAGCTATTTAATGGCTTTTAATAGTATTTCTTAGGACTTGACGTATTCTCTTATTAATAAAAAACCTCAAAATTCTGAACAAAGAAGGTACTGAATTAATATTTAAAACTCAAAGGATTTTAAACAATAATAGATATTTTATTTTTGATATTATACACACACGGAAAAGCAATTAGAATACCCGTTTGCTTTATTTATGGTTGATTTGTATAAGAATAAAATACAGGTTTCAGTATAATTACATAATTAATTAAAGCATCAATTGTTTTCTTAACGGGTTTGCAAATACAAAAAGATTTGCATCTTAATAATTGTAAAGAAAGGCTTTATAGTGCATAAAACGTGTTCTAACGCATATTTTACACACAGAAATTTTATTTAGTATTTTAATTAAGCTTCGTTGATAAATGCAATAGCTTTGTATTTTAACTGTTAGTAATAAAAACTCGTTTTTACAGTATCTCTCAACGATTAATTTGCACAAGGTTTAAAGTTTTATATTCATTTTAATATTTTTAAATGATATATTGATGTGCGAGGTTGGTTGACCCTCAAGGCGCATCTGGTTAAATGATACGTGATGAGTACCTACTATGTAAGGGATAGCTTCAGAAAGATTGGGGATCTATAGTAAACTAGACTAGTGAATATGGGGATTGTAGCTAGAGCTTGAAGTACCACAACACACATACAGTACAATTAGACATTAAATTCAACAACACTTAGCATCTATTAGCAAAGCAAGAATATTTTTTTGTACAATAAAGCCATATGTCTAAGTATAAAGATATAAAACAGAACTTACATTTTGGTTGTCTGACTAACTAATTTTTCAATTTAACTTTCAAGACAATTACAACTTTTACTCTAACTTTTTACTACTTCTCCAAGAGAGTATTCTAAGCTTTAAGACTAACTCAACATAAAATTTATTATTTTTATAGAAAATACTCGGCGTAATTATTAGATTATTATTTAGTAGTACAATATCACGGTGAATTAATATATATGTTTCTAGTAATCTACTTACGTGTTTGTGGTTTTCCTTATTAGATAGTTTAACTTGAACTGCTGTTTTAATATTACACTCTAAAATAATATCCTCTGACATAGTAACCTTACAAGGTTGGGTTTTTTCAAGGTTCAAATTAAATGTTTCTGAAGAAAAAGTGCTTTCTTCTATTTCTAAATTTTTTACAAGAGGTATGTTACTTTGGCTCGTAGCCGTGCGTAACACAAAGATATCACGGAATGACCGGGCTCAATCGGAGAGTGGGGGGGGGGGGTTGTAGAAAGCAGACTGACATATAAGGTATGCGGCGGTAAGGAGTTAGTAACCATACCTGCAAGAAAATTAGTTAAGCAAACCTGAAAAAAAAGAATAAGCATAGCAGCAATGAAACGTCTAAGTTATTCAGTACTTTGTAGAATGTAAAAAAAAGAAACTGTTTGGATAATCTATATAATATAACAACGGTAAAAGCAATACAGAAAAATGTTTAGTACACAGTGAGGTAATATTGGGGAGTAGCAGAAACGTTTCCTCACACACCAATTAAACATAAATCAGATAAAATGTTGACAAAAGATAAATAGATAAGACACAATTGGTATGAGTAATTCAGTAGTATTGATTTTTCTTTCTCTCTTTTTTTTCTCTATGTTTTAAAATAGCATGCAAGTCTGTTGTAAAAGGTATCAGAACGACGAATACATGGCAAAACAACGGATAGATATTTAAAGTAATAACAAGTAGGAAATAGTTGAACTTACAAAAAGTCCTTCAGTAACGCTTCCTGGCAATTGAAGTGTGGGATTCACGATGTCCTGCACTAACGAAGCACTTCACCCTTGACTGTGAGGGCGTTGATGGAACTTATCACACGTTACACTAATCACACCTATGTATTTCACTGGTGTTAGCAACAGACATTATCAGGCTGATGGAACTATGTAGCATTGATAAATTTCTTGTTAATTCTAGTTCTTGAGACAATAATTTCGAAATATTTTGTAACACAAATCAAAAGAAAATGGTAATAAAAATTTAGAATCACGGGCCTTCAAGGCACGATGTAATGCATTAAACTAACAGTAACGTGAGGTGTTCTATTTTCTACCTATGGTAACAAAGAAAAATCTAATGCTTTTGAATAACGAAATTTGCGCAAACAATGATATATTTTAGATTCTTTGGGGTTAAAAAATTCAGAAACTACAGTATCAACTGTATTTGGATAATCCAAAGTATGCACTAATCTGATAAAAAAAAGGACCACACACAGTTCAAATATAAAAAGATAAATCAACAAAAAACACAATTAGTAAAGCAACGCGCATCACTAAGTCAATGTTCCGTAAAACGCACGACAAGTTCTACTACTGTTATTTCCAACAGAAAAGCAACAAAAAAACCAATTAGTAAAGCTACGCGTATCACTAAAACCGTCCGTCGATTTTCCGTAAACAAGCACGTGCGGTCGAGCAAAACACGTTCGCCTATAAAGCATCTTTCCTTCAATGTAATCAAAACTACACTGCTCTACAGTTAATAAACAACTTTTACTTCACAAGAAAACTCAACTAAAAACACAATTAGTAAGGCAACAAGGAAACAGTATTTTTAACGTAATATATCTGAACAAAACACAAACTACAACTCTTCACTCTAATCTGTTATATAAACTCGTTGCTATTCCAATTTCTTATCGACTATTATATCCTTCGCTAATAACATAAGGAATATTCAAAACGTGAATGCCGCAATCATATCATAATAATTAATTACAGCGGTTTATCATTTCCGATAAGTTGGAAAGTAATTTACGAATAATCCAATTTACACTTCATTTCTTTGCAATTTATTTATTACTGAAAATCAATCTTCAAATTATCTACTTTTAAAGTAATACCCACGACTTAAATTGCATACAAATCTGAATTATTCTGAAGTATTTCCTTTATACAAACAGCGATCCCAAAGAAACGATGTATTTTTTAAGTACGCTAACAGAAAGGGAGTGTAAAATGTTACGCTATAAAAAATGCCCGTTACAGGTACATCAAACACTTCTTTGTGGTTGTGAATGACGACTTTATTTTCTAGAAAATCGATTACTACAGAATTTTCACGCATGAAAGAAATTCTTAAAATTACATTTGTTGGCAAATCCCCTATGACTAACGTTTCGATAGTAAAAGTCGAATGATTTAATGTATATATATATATATATATATATATATATAAATTGAATAACTGTGTCGGCTAACACAGATTATATTAATAAAGGTTAGTATTTTGATTAATTTCGTTTATTTCATTCAAATAGGAAGTGTTAGAGAAAAGTAAGGGTAAAACTTCTCTGTTATCGTATCGTCGTACACTCTGTGTAGGGTTGAACTGAGCTAGTTGAGGCATAACAATTGTGTGAAATTTAAAATTTATCCTAAGTTATTTAGAGAGGTGGCAAACAGCAGGCAACTAGACGTTTAATACATCAGAGTACGGCGATATCATAGCAATATATATATATATATATATATATATATATATATATATATATTATATATATAAGCTATTCATACAATATATGATATATTATATATCTATTATGTAGTGATAATATAGTAATAATATTCATATCAATATATTTATGCTAATATCAGTTCACCGTACTCTGATGTATTACATACGATAACGTATAAGTTGCCAATGACCTGTTTCAACACTCAATAAATAAACAAAATTAGATCAATATTTTAAATATAATCAGGCCTTGCCATTATATAATTAAAACATGTTCCTCTATTCTCGCTCAGTTTCACCATCGCCTACAAGTGAGGTGGTTACAACATAAGATAAGACACGAGAAGTTTTAGAACCATCCATTTTAAATTAACATTGCCGGTTTGTGATTAGTAAACAAAATTAATCAAAATACTAACCTTTATTAATATAATCTGTGTTTAGGCCTTGCCTATTATAAATTAAAAAGCATGTTCCTCTTATGTCTCGACTACGATTTGTTATTCACGCATCGCCAAAGGTGAGCGCTGGTTACAAACAATAAGATAAGACAGTCGACACAGCTCTCTCTTAGAACACAGTCCATTTTTAAATATAACATTCGCGCCGGTTTGTCGGCATTAGTTAATTAATTAAATAACAACGTGGGGTACCTCTATTCCCTTCCTTCATCACCCTCTCCTGCCTAACCAATTATGTATTTAGTGATGAGTGTAAAGTGATAATTGACCACGGGGTAAGTTTTTTATGCAACCACATTTTATTACGCGTTTTTTTTTGTTATTGTGAACCAGCCGTTCCGTTTAAGCGTGAACAATCTGTTTGTCTTAAATTTTAGCGTTTAGTTTCAATACTGATCACAAGCAGAACTTAAAGAGTACAAGTCTGGAAGGTCAGAGCAAAACTACAAGCTACAAAAGGTGTTCAGTGTGTGTAGCGCGTGTATGCGTATGTGTGCGTGAACGTACGTGTATACGTTTGTGAGTGTGTGCGTGTGCGTGCTGATGCGTGCATGTGGATGTACATGTGGGTGTGCACGTGTGCGTTCGTGTGGACGTGCCTGTGCGAGTGCGTGCGTGTGCGTATGCGTATGCGTGTGCGCGTGCGTGTTGCCGAGCGTGCGCGTGCGCGTGTGCGCGTGCGTGTGCGTATGCGTGTGCGTGTGTGTGCGTGTGCGTTTGCGTGTACGTGTGCGTGTGCGCGTGCGTTTGCGTGTGCGTGTGCGTGTGCGTGTACGTGTGCGGACGCGTATACGTGTACGTGTGCGTGTGCGTGTGCGTGTACGTGTACGTGTACGTGAGCGTGTACGTGTGCGTATGTTTTAGAAAATTCTACAGACCTGTCGAATATAACAATAACAAAGTAGTGGCTCAAGCCACGCTAACGGACATTAAGTATGTACAAATTTTGTAACGTCACGAAGTGAACGTTACATAGATATGAAAATCAATTGCCGAAACTGCACTAGTATTTACTCCATAGAACAAGAGCGTTTTTTAAACTCACATTACATTATATTACATTATAAATGCCAAGCAGCATATTTTAAGAATCTAATTATGTTCTTCATTGTAAGGTACGGTTATATGTAATCAGCTCAATCTATGAATTCAGAGCAGAGTCAGCGAAATAGGTTAGAATTAGTCTTTTTGAATATATTTTGATTGTAGGAATCTTTAATGGTGGAACTTTTAATTATGAGAAATAATCGGTTGCTTGGTGATGGACAAAAGTGTGTTTAAGAAACAAGGTAGTTAATTACTCGAAAGATCATACTCAGTGCTTTTAAGATCTCCAAAAATGTTAGAAACCCACAGGTCAACTTAACTTTGAATTTTAGTTTTTGACCAATATAGATAGAGTATGTTAGCACTTGTTCCAGTGTAAAAATTGCAGCTAGTGCTTTCGTGGTTTCCAATGCAGCAAGTGAAACCGTATTAAGACTCGATCGGTAATGGTTTTTGAGATAACTAAGTGATACTGTTGCAGAAAGTGAACCTAATGTTTGGTTACAGTCCATATTTACCGAAACTACATTTAAATTAAGATTTCAACAATCACTTTTAAAACTCTCACGCTACGCGAAAAGAAAAAGAAGGAAGGGATCTCCTTCGTGGTCGACTTGCAGCTCTTTAACAATCGTAAATGCAAGTTGGTAGTGTTTCGTCAGTGCACTGTAGACTACGATCATTCAACGAGCGCAATTTAATGGTCACCTTTTAGTTTTCCAAAAAACAAAAATGTTTACAGATAGTAGTGTTATATTGATAATCTATAGTGCTCTAAAAATCATAGTAAGAGCCCTAATTGTTTCTGAAAGGAACCAGAAAATTGTTAAATTGTCCGCCGTTATTGCTTATTTTGTTTAATCTGGAAACTTGTAGACACTGACGATAAACTGTGTAGCATTTTAAAAAAGTATACAAGCAATATCTGTATGCATTTTTGAGGTTGAAAACTTAAAAATAGACGCTTGGACCACACAACAAGTTTTCCTGTTTATTTCAGAAACTGAGAAGGCACACGTAATTGATTTTGCGGCACTAAAGAGTATTAACGAATCACTATCTATATACAGTTTTATTGATTTCAAATAGAAATTTATCTGCGAGGAACCTTCACCCACAGATTTCTTTTACAGTGTTCAGAAATCATAACGCACCAATAAGGACATTTGGAAGACTTTTTATTCTTTACGTTTTTCTGTATGCAACGAATGCTTTACCAATAATATTTGCAGCACAAAAAAAACACCAACAATGTATTTATCAACACGCATTTTCCTTGCTTAAAGACTTATATCGACCGTAATATTGGCCTCTCATGACTGGTTTTTCTATTATTTTTTCAGAATCCACGAACGACAGGCAATGGTTCTTACACCTTTCAATGGTACTAACAAAACATTACCTATACCCATTTTCGTCGATTAAAACTGAAAATCACTCCTTGAGGACATTTCCACCCTAGATTTTCCTTTTTTCCGGCAAAAGGCATGATCATGAGTTTACTACCATGCACCAAGGAGTAACCTATTGTTGCCTTCCAGATTTGAAAACTTTAAATCAGCCATTAAGACGGGGTTGTCGCGGTTTTTATTTTTTATTTTTGAAACAAAGGAAGAATTATGAATGAAATATAAAGCAGTAAATAGCACTAATATGGCACCATGTTTGCGCATATTATATCTAGTCGCTAAAAATGGACAGCTACTTTAACCTCTCGTAACGGTTTACCTTATTTTTGGAAACCACAAACGCACTAACAATAATGTTTTGAACACCACAGGAAGCGTATAATGGAAAATACACAAGCATTTTCATTAGCTAATTAACTAAAGATCGATTGTTATTTTACTTCCACATTGCATGAGAACTCTAACAATGATCTTTGTACCACTATTGAATGCAAATGCAGCATTATGTATGGTCATTTCTGTTGGATAGCAACTTAAAATCAATTGTTAAGTTTACCTTAACATGATTTCACCTCTACAAATTCAAATCTAAAGGAGCACTATCGATGCTATTTAAAGCACCCGAGAAGACTAATATTGCACCATATATTTGCAGTTTCGCTAGTTAAGAGTTGAAATCGGCAATTAAATATTTCATTTGGCACGGTTCTATTTGTATTTCTTAGAAATCACGAAAGCACATTATCAGCACCCATCTCCGTTGACTAGGAAACCAGAATCAGCATATAGATTACCCTAATAAGTTCCTTTCTTTTCCGGAAGCTATGTGGTGCCTACATAGGTGTATGTATACACATTTTCGTTGGCTAACACTGCAGAAGAAAGTGATCGTTAGGTTACTTTCATGTTTTTTTGTTGGTTCAAAAACACTACTACAAAAACCATCTTTTGAGTAATAATGAGCACTCTGCCGTACGTTGTCATGCTAATCTCTGAATTTTTCTGTAGAAACTGAGACACGACTGCAAAACTAGTTTCATTGCGTTTTTTCTTGCTTACTTTTGAAATTACAAGAGCAGTAACGATGGTATTTGGAATGCCGCAGGAAATTTACACAACACTTATATTTCCTATTTTTATTATTTAAAAAAACGGAGAGCTGATTGGTAGTTTCTCGTGCCCACTTCAGTTATCCTTTCTTCTTTTTCTGCACGAAAGAGACTAATGATTATTTTAAGAGCAATAAAAGTAGAGGATGGCAGGCATTCTAGGACAGCGACGCCGCCGCCGCCGCCGCCGCCGCCGCCGCCGCCGCCGCCGCCGCCGCCGCCCTGGACCAAAAAGTTTTCTTCGACTAACCATTTTTCATCTTTCGAAATAAATATATCTTAAATTTTTCATCTTTCGAGATAAATGAGCATCCTCATTTCCACACACGAGATAAACCTATTTTTAAGATTTTTTACCGCTAACATTCTGAACCAAATAGTTTTCTTCGTCTAACCATTTTTCATCTTTCGAGATAAACCTATCATGTTTGGTATCAATTAATATTAGAATTTTCTCAGCTACCCAAATCTCTAGGAATTTTTCAGATAGCATCATCCCCAAGGGAGCTACCCTCATTTTAAGATTTCTTACCTGTAGCAACTTTTGAGCGTTCTTATAAATTTTTTTAGTCATGCGATAAATCTTGTTAGTCTAAAATTTTACGCAGAATTCGAATCTGTAAACAGATTTAATATCCAACCACGCCCTGTAAAGTTATACCCCTTTAAAGTCCGGAACCTCTAAATTTTGCTCTTTGCTCTATAAGCAAAACTAACAAATAGTCTAACCAATGCATCTTTCGCGATAAACCTATCTTGTTTGGTATCAATTAATAATATAATTTTCTCAGCTACCCAAATCTTTAGGAATTTTTTAGATAGCGCCATCTCCCAGAGAGCTACCCTGATTTTAAGATTTCTTACCAAGATCAATTCCTAATCACCTCTCCTTTTTAATATCTACAGTCCTTTAACCAATACAAAGAAATAAGCACACAAAATTTTAATAATTTATATACAGTTTAATAAACTAATCATTCCAATGTAATGTGTTTTAAATATATAAATGGGAAGGTCGACTTTTGGTGTAATGATCGCGTGGTTAATAATTGAGAAAGCGCATTTTGCTGGTATGAAATCTATGGAATTTCTCCTGTAATGAAAAGAAGAATGCATTCGTAATTGAAAATGCGTGTCACTTACCTTCGCTAGATACCAACCATGTTAATTAGTGAATTCATAGTACCGATTTAGATTCTAATAATTAGAAATTTTGTGTATGACATCATTAACTACCTAAATTTCAGAATTATCAAAATGTAATAAACCACATTAAGTACTGTTCAATAATAATCATAAAACAATATTAGAGTGAAAGTAAATGGGTCTTATTACATATTGATATCCTACATCAATTACCTAAATTACCTTACGTGACGCTGTAGAAGCATTATAATGCAAATTCCGGAAACTTCCAATGTAGCATTAATTTTATAGCATTAATTTGTAATTATTTGTAATCCAGCAAATATTCTAGATTCTTAATGATCATGTGAATCACATGTGAAAGCTGTATATAATTTCTTCTCCAAACAAATTCGGTTATTACAATAGGAAAGTACGCTAAATGCAAGTCAATTAATAGCAATTTAATAGTGTTTACTGACCTACCTTAATTGTTTGTACAAGGAAACACAATAAAATATATACAAATATAGTAACTACCTTATATATTTATACCCCATGTGTAGGTTGCTGTACTATTAGGACCAGGGTATGCAGACTTTAACACCTCCATCTCGCACGCTTTACACAGATGTTGGTTGTTTCGTACAAGACTCTTTAACAGCTGGCGGAGCTGAACGTTTACTGCTTAATGACATACCGTGCTGTTTCTCCTTGTGTCGCTGTAAGCTATTCTTGTAAAAGCGATACTGCAAGACCCAGACTTTAAGTACTTTGCTGCCGACGGATGTATAAGCTTAACCGTGGACGATGTTACACCACGACATTAAATGGCAGGCTTGAATTTTTTTTTTTGGAAACAATCGAAGATTGCCGAAGACACTCGAAGAGTGCACAAACGCAGTCACTAAAACACAATTAATAATCGCTTTTATAGGTTTAACATTTCTACCATTACCCAATAACTGGTGCTACGTACATGGAAACTTTAATTTCTTATTGGAGAGAATCCTTATTCTCCCACGCACTGCTGCGTAGTTGCATACCCACCCCTTTTGGGGATATATGCTCGTTATAGGTTGTAAGACCCTCGGTTTTACTTAACTACACTTCGTGAGATCCCTTTAATCTTTTTAATCGTGTCCTTCTCGCGTACAATACAGTAGGACTTAGCCTTACTACCTACAAATTCTAACACCAAGTCACCGTTAAACTCGTCTTTAAATTTCCCCACAACTTTTTGTTAACATGCGGTAAATTGTGCTTATTATTTGCGGGGTACACCACTTTAAACCTAAAAATAAAAACAGGATAGTTTAATACGTCTATTAATAATTTATGGTAATGTTGGCGATACAAATATGTAAAAACAAACTTTATCAAGAAAATATAATGTTTTAATAGAATACATACATGTATTGATAACATCTATAAACCGCTGTGGTAACCAGAGTCTGGCGAATCTGGGATAGCCAAATCTCTAAACATTTGCGCATGCGATTGCCTTGCAGTTGCATCTTTTAAGTACTGAATGGGGAAACATTTAATAAGTTCCAACACTGTCAAGTAATTTAAATTGCTGCAATCATTAGACAGAGAAATACTGGCACTGCTCTCCCCCTCTAATAACGTTTAAACCCTTTCTTCCTCCGTCGTATTTCCACATACTTTTTTTATACCACCAACAAATTTTTCGTAAAATTCTGGAAAGTTTCTACACCTTAACTCAGCCATTTTAAAACAGTTCAATTCTCGCAAATTTAATAGCTTGATGCACTCGTACGCAGGTAGCACAATAACATTCCCATCTTTCGTAATCTCCATATTATATAAATTCTCTTTTTCAAAATTGTTCAACAACCATATACTTCTATTAAAGGCTGTGCTCAGCTGCAATTTGAAATCTTGATCCAATTGTATGTCAACAACATCGTTTCTAGTAGTCAGACCATTTAATCTGACTTGTTTTGAGTCTTGAGCAAATTGGCGAATTTGAAATTCCACTTGAAAAGTACACAATTTCTTCCAATCGAAGTAAGAGAATGTTATCGTAGAATCAGCACACATACCACTACAGCAAATAACTTGGATGGCAGGTTGAAGACCACCATATAAATCAAAACCAACTTCTAATATATGGTGGTGATAATTTGGAGGAAATTCGCCTAACCTATAGGTTGACTTACCAACTAGTTGGTTGATATTTAATTGTGGTACTCGCACATCACTTGTAACGTCAACACAAGAAAAATCCATCTTTAATTTATAATTTTAATCAAACTCGACGATACTTTGACGACTAATGCACTGGAACATGGATCTCAGCTTTTATGCCGATGGTCGAGCGTGCGCAGCTCCTTATTATCTTAGTTGTCGTTATATGCAAGTCTTGACTAGAAAAGTGACGCGTATAATTGTTTTATAGTAGGTTTTACCTGTATGTATTTAACCACCAACGCCATTTTTAGAATTATTAAACAAAATTACTCTTAGCAGTATTTTTAATATACCATCGTGTAAGATTTCAATTATTATTGTGTTTTTCCTCAGGTTCTCAAATCCCTCGGAATTTTTTTCAAATCGAATGACCCCTTACTGATTTGCAGATTAACCGTTTGCAAGCACCGTATATAATTCATCTTTAATCTATTTCTAAACCGTATCGCTCTGTCTTTTGAGATAAACCCCTGGTGTAACCTATAAATTAGTATAGAATTTTCCTGCTTAATTGAAATTAATTATCACGTCTTTTAAAATTAGTTCCAACAAAGACCTGTATATATTGTATTAATATTCAAAAACCTATCAGCAAAACACCTTTGCATTTTTATTTAGATTTAGCTCGATAATAGAATTAAACTCCAAAAATATTTATTAGTGGCTAGAATTGTTAAAATTTTCAATTAGTGAATCCACATACAAATGATTAAACCAAAAAGTATAATACATATATTAATTCTGCACGGTGACCTAGAAAGTGGTTCGATAATCTATTTTAAATGTAGTTCAACATAAGACGTATTTTCTAAATAAATTTAGTGAAATGTATGATCATTAGCCTTGCATTGTTTGTCGATGACGTCTGACTATTAATTTAATAAAAGCACTTTTCACAATTCTAGTTAATATACGGGAATACACATTATATAATTTGATTTAAATTGGGTTAATGTAAGGACAAATTATAATTATACTTTCTCTATGTACATAAATACGGGGGAACTGATACCAAAAGTTCATTTTAAGTTTATTTTGTAAAACGTAAAGTCGTTTATAGTGTAATTAATAGTAATACTGAATTTTCAGTCTTTGGTTTAAAATTTCGTGTGAGGACTATCGACAAAGAAGAGTAAGTCTTAGTTTGAATTTTGCAAACGTAGAAAAAATTAATATTTACATGTATAATTCAAAACTGTTAATCAATAATTTTTCTAGAATGAACATCTTAAGTATTGCGTGCAGTGTGTGCAAAAATGTTTTTACTGGATGTGATGCCATAAAAACACAACGGAAGGCACATCGAGATGGTTTATTTCAGGAGGAACTAAAATTACAGCCAATAAGTGGGAACAAATTAAAGATTTGGAAAACCAATCGACCGCAACGCATAAAGAACGTATAAACGCCGCAATTCAGTTCGAACGAACCAAGTTACTATTTGAAAACCATACACCATAACAAAATCTTCTTCCAAAATCATAATTGTAGGCCTGAACCCGTTCGACGATTACAAAAATTTTTAGATTTGTTGACACCATTTCGCAGAGCGTACTTGATGTATCCTCAACGTATTTAGGAAGTTTATATCAAATCTTCCACACATTATACGCACTATGGAAGTTGGCATGCAAAATCAGATATGCAAATTCGACAACTTGCGTTTTTATTTAAATAAGAATTGTTTAGTGAAGATGATGACATTTGATGGGAATTATATGATATTTACCAAAGGAACTTTAGAGCACTTTTAGGGTATCTCAGATCGTTCTCAACCATGCTAATACTTTAAAAGAACTAACGGAAAAGGGTACTCCTAATATAGATCTGTTTCTGTTAGATGTCGCAATGGAAAGATATAATAGGAATGATATCCCACAGAATCTCGCAAATGATGTAATTAAAAGCAAATACAGTAATAGTGATATTGGGGTCATATTATACGAATTTATAAGAACCTATCCAAGATTGTTTGAAAACAGTATTTGTAAACAAGTTGAGTATATGGAAGAATACAACAGGTTTCCATTCCACGCATTTACGAGCGATGTTTAAATTTTAAGCCGAAGACTGAAAATTTTGTAACACTATTAATTACACTTTTGTTTTCTTATACGTTTCTAAATTGTTGTATTTCAACTACAGATATTAATAGATGTCAATAAAATTATGTTATAGTTTTAAATAAAACGATTCTGATTAATAATTTTGTAAAACGTTTATAACACCCTTTTAAAAAATAATACACATCTTTGTTATAATTCTTTTCATAATTACTTAGATACCCATTTCAGTTACGTGAACATTTGAAAAATTAAACAATACCAATGTATGCTTTATATTTTAAAACATAAACAAGCTAATATATACAAAAATAATTTCTAAATTCACATCATTCATATCTTATGATAACAGTTGTGGTGGTTAAATTTTTATTTTAAAACTTACAATTTAGTATATATTCCATTTGAATATCTGCCAACAGTTTTATAAACCCCATCTCCTCGACTATTTCCATAAAATCATCCAGATCCTCGGACATTGATAACACTGCAGTACAGTGCTGTATTGCTTCCTCGTATGACTGACACATAAGACATTTTTCTCCTTCTATCGAAAAGCGTTGCCCACATTCTGCTTTTTTTACTCGTAGAGCATTGCGAAATGTTCGAATAACCTCTCCAAAGTCTTTATACATATTTATTATATTGTCTCTTTAAACCGTACAATCAACAACTTCTACGCGAACAGTCCTTTTATATGAGCTACTCCTATTCGGATATGTAACGATTGCACCCGATTTATGTGCACGCACGAAACAACCGGTATGGAATGTATTCTATGAACAAAATCATTACATTTCTTAAGAAAAATGCTAAGGACTTTAAAAATAATTATAACTCTTGTTAGACCTCTAGTCTCTAAATAAACGTTATTATTTTAGGTTGTGTCACTGTTTTCTAAATCAATTTCCTACATACTTTTTCCTAAACTATGCGTATCAATTGATGGTTATACTTTCCTCCATAACCGACTTGTATATATTTTCGTATTCGTCTCTAGCTAACACCTCCGTATAATAAAGATGTACAAGCTTGTCGTCAACCGGTAACTTGATCTTTTTTAAAAGCTAGACTTTGTTTTCAACTTTAACGCTTGTTGTAGGTGTGGAAATTCTTTCCGCTATTCCTTGTGACTAGGAATTGGTGATTTTGCAAGGGATCAATCAATTGTTTGTGCACCTCTTTGAATTTTTGTAGAGATGTAGCGTCTCCCTTTTTGTATGCCGCAAAGTTCTTTCGTACAGAATCCTGCATAAAATGAAGCTTACGTTTATTTACAATAAAATTGTTAACGTTCGTCATCATGAAACTTTGGATGGGTACTAACTTTTTTTGAATAATGTCAAATATTTATATACTCGTCCAAATTCTTCCTATATCGACCATTATCCAAATCAAAATCTTTCACAACAGTTATAAAATTATGTTTTGAGTGATCCGAAAAGATATGTCTGAGATTGGTTTCATCCTGTTTCCATAATGCGATTACATTGGCGTTATCTCTGAGTCTATGTTTTAAGGCACTAGCGTAAGTTTGACATAGATAGAACGAATCTATTGCTTTATGTCGGCCGAACGAGAAAAATTGAGTGATTTTGCTTTGCTCGTTTGCAGGTATATCATCGAAAACCGCAATTGAATCTTCTTTGGTATCTCTGGGTTCAATCAAATCCTCGTAATTTTCAAACTCATGGTATCCAATTTCTTCTTTTAATGGTGTAAAAACGTTTCTTAACAATTCGTATTTCGGTTAATATAAACTTTTCGAAAATACATACACATTTTGGAATCTAAGGCCGTTCTCGTGCAGGATCAGCGATATTAAAGCGTTGGTCTTCCCACAACTCGATGGTCCCACGAATATAGCTCGTATGTTAGACGGGAACAATGGGCCATGTTTACCATCCTTTCTTGCACTAGCAATAGCAAAGTTATCATAATTCTGTATAGGTATTTTAACTTCTGGTATAACATCTCTGGATGCATCGTTGGAATTATGTAATATGTAATATAAAATAAAAGGAAAAATTAATAGGTTAGGTGAGCGCCGCGGCGCTCACCTAACCTATTCATTTTTCCTTTTATCTAACCTAGGTCCACACTTGGTTTTTAATGGAAAACTCATTAAAAATTAATTAGTGCTAATGGGTTTTAATGAGAAAACTCATTAAAAAGCAATTAGGTCATATGGTCATGTGGTCATATGGTCATGTGGTCATGTGGTCATATGGTCATGTGGTCATGTGGTCATATGGTCATGTGGTCATGTGGTCATATGGTCATGTGGTCATATGGTCATGTGGTCATATGGTCATGTGTTTATGTGAGCAAGGAGATTAAATTTGGTATATAAGGAAGTAGTTTTGGGTTGAGCTTAGTTATAGTAAGACATTTTTCGAAAGATGTCGCATTCAAGCAATCAGTGGTCTCCAAACAATCTATTACAAGAGCAGCAGAGGATATCCTGGATGGCTCGAGTTTCTACGCTGCTAGTAAAAAATATAATATACCTAGAACAACGTTATGCAGATATGTTAAAAGGTTGCAGAACGTGAAGAAATTACATAATTCCAACGATGCATCCAGAGATGTTATACCAGAAGTTAAAATACCTATACAGAATTATAATAACTTTGCTATTGCTAGTGCAAGAAAGGATGGTAAACATGGCCCATTGTTCCCGTCTAACATACGAGCTATATTCGTGGGACCATCGAGTTGTGGGAAGACCAACGCTTTAATATCGCTGATCCTGCACGAGAACGGCCTTAGATTCCAAAATGTGTATGTATTTTCGAAAAGTTTATATTAACCGAAATACGAATTGTTAAGAAACGTTTTACACCATTAAAAGAAGAAATTGGATACCATGAGTTTGAAAATTACGAGGATTTGATTGAACCCAGAGATACCAAAGAAGATTCAATTGCGGTTTTCGATGATATACCTGCAAACGAGCAAAGCAAAATCACTCAATTTTTCTCGTTCGGCCGACATAAAGCAATAGATTCGTTCTATCTATGTCAAACTTACGCTAGTGCCTTAAAACATAGACTCAGAGATAACACCAATGTAATCGCATTATGGAAACAGGATGAAACCAATCTCAGACATATCTTTTCGGATCATATAAGTGGTGACATGACATATCCGAAATTTAAAGAAATGTGTTTACAGTGTTGGGGTGACTCAAAACATAATTTTATAACTGTTGTGAAAGATTTTGATTTGGATAATGGTCGATATAGGAAGAATTTGGACGAGTATATAAATATTTGACATTATTCAAAAAAAGTTAGTTCCCATCCAAAGTTTCATGATGACGAATGTTAACAATTTTATTGTAAATAAACGTAAGCTTCATTTTATGCAGGATTCTGTACGAAAGAACTTTGCGGCATACAAAAGGGAGACGCTACATCTCTACAAAATTCAAAGAGGTGCACAAACAATTGATTGATCCCTTGCAAAATCACCAATTCCTAGTCACAATGAATAGCGGAAAGAATTTCACACCTACAACAAGCGTTAAAGTTGAAAACAAAGGCTAGCTTTTAAAAAAGATCAAGTTACCGGTTGACGACGAGCTTGTACATCTTTATTATACGGAGGTGTTAGCTAGAGACGAATACGAAAATATATACAAGTCGGTTATGGAGTAAAGTATAACCATCAATTGATACGCATAGTTTAGGAAAAGTATGTAGGAAATTGATTTAGAAAACAGTGACACAACCTAAAATAATAACGTTTATTTAGAGACTAGAGGTCTAACAAGAGTTATAATTATTTTAAAGTCCTTAGCATTTTCTTAAGAAATGTAATGATTTTGTTCATAGAATACATTCCATACCGGTTGTTTCGTGCGTGCACACAAATCGGGTGCAATCGGTACATATCCGAATAGGAGTAGCTCATATAAAAGGACTGTTCGCGTAGAAGTTATTATTTGTTGATTGTACGGTTTAAAGAGACAATATAATAAATATGTATAAAGACTTTGGAGAGGTTATTCGAAGATTTCGCAATGCTCTACGAGTAAAAAGCAGAATGTGGGCAACGCTTTTCGATAGAAGGAGAAAAATGTCTTATGTGTCAGTCATACGAGGAAGCAATACAGCACTGTACTGCAGTGTTATCAATGTCCGAGGATCTGGATGATTTTATGGAAATAGTCGAAGAGATGGGGTTTATAAAACTGTTGGCAGATATTCAAATGGAATATATACTAAATTGTAAGTTTTAAAATAAAAATTTAACCACCACAACTGTTATCATAAGAAATGAATGATGTGAATTTAGAAATTATTTTTGTATATATTAGCTTGTTTATGTTTTAAAATATAAAGCATACATTGGTATTGTTTAATTTTTCAAATGTTCACGTAACTGAAATGGGTATCTAAGTAATTATGAAAAGAATTATAACAAAGATGTGTATTATTTTTAAAAGGGTGTTATAAACGTTTTACAAAATTATTAATCAGAATCGTTTTATTTAAAACTATAACATAATTTTATTGACATCTATTAATATCTGTAGTTGAAATACAACAATTTAGAAACGTATAAGAAAACAAAAGTGTAATTAATAGTGTTACAAAATTTTCAGTCTTCGGCTTAAAATTTAAACATTGCTCGTAAATGCGTGGAATGGAAACCTGTTGTATTCTTCCATATACTCAACTTGTTTACAAATACTGTTTTCAAACAATCTTGGATAGGTTCTTATAAATTGCATAATATGACCCCAATATCACTATTACTGTATTTGCTTTTAATTACATCATGTGCGAGATTCTGTGGGATATCATTCCTATTATATCTTTCCATTGTGACATCTAACAGAAACAGATCTATATTAGAGTACCCTTTTCCGTTAGTTCTTTTAAAGTATTAGCATGGTTGAGAACGATCTGAGATACCCTAAAAGTGCTCTAAAGTTCCTTTGGTAAATATCATATAATTCCCATCAAATGTCATCATCTTCACTAAACAATTCTTATTTAAATAAAACGCAAGTTGTCGAATTTGCATATCTGATTTTGCATGCCAACTTCCATAGTGCGTATAATGTGTGGAAGATTTGATATAAACTTCCTAAATACGTTGAGGATACATCAAGTACGCTCTGCGAAATGGTGTCAACAAATCTAAAAATTATTTTGTAATCGTCGAACGGGTTCAGGCTACAATTATGATTTTGGAAGAAGATTTTGTTATGGTGTATGGTTTTCAAATAGTAACTTGGTTCGTTCTAACTGAATTGCGGCGTTTATACGTTCTTTATGCGTTGCGGTCGATTGGTTTTCCAAATCCTTAATTTGTTCCCACTTATTGGCTGTAATTTTAGTTCTTCCTGAAATAAACCATCTCGATGTGCCTTTCGTTGTGTTTTTTATGGCATCACATCCAGTAAAACATTTTCGCACACACTGCACGCAATACTTAAGATGTTCATTCTAGAAAAATTATTGATTAACAGTTTTGAATTATACATGTAAATATTAATTTTTCTACGTTTGCAAAATTCAAACTAAGACTTACTCTTCTTTGTCGATAGTCCTCACACGAAATTTTAAACCAAAGACTGAAAATTCAGTATTACTATTAATTACACTATAAACGACTTTACGTTTTACAAAATAAACTTAAAATGAACTTTTGGTATCATTTCCCGTATTTATGTACATAGAGAAAGTATAAGTATAATTTGTCCTTACATTAACCCAATTTAAATCAAATTATAGAATGTGTATTCCGTATATTAACTAGAATTGTGGAAAGTGCTTTTATTAAATTAATAGTCAGACGTCATCGACAAACAATGCAAGGCTAATGATCATACATTTCACTAAATTTATTTAGAAAATACGTCTTATGTTGAACTACATTTAAAATAGATTATCGAACCACTTTCTAGGTCACCGTGCAGAATTAATATATGTATTATACCTTTTGGTTTAATCATTTGTATGTGGATTCACTAATTGAAAATTTTAACAATTCTAGCCACTAATAAATATTTTTGGAGTTTAAATCTATTATCGAGCTAAATCTAAATAAAAATGCAAAGGTGTTTTTCTGATAGGTTTTTGAATATTAATACAATATATACAGGTCTTTGTTGGAACTAATTTTAAAAGACGTGATAATTAATTTCAATTACAGGAAAATTCTATACTAATTTATAGGTTACACCAGGGGTTTATCTCAAAAGACAGAGCGATACGGTTTAGAAATAGATTAAAGATGAATTATATACGGTGCTTGCAAACGGTTAATCTGCAAATCAGTAAGGGGTCATTCGATTTGAAAAAATTCCGAGGATTTGAGAACCTGAGGAAAACACAATAATAATTGAAATCTTACACGGTGGTATATTAAAAATACTGCTAAGAGTAATTTTGTTTAATAATTTTAAAAATGGCGTTGGTGGTTAAATACATACATTTAAAACCCACTATAAAACAATTATACGCGTCACTTTTCCAGTCAAGACTTGCATATAACGCCAGCTAATATAATAAGGAGCTGCGCACGCTCGACCATCGGCATAAAAGGTGAGAGACATGTGCCAGTGCATTAGTCGTCAAAGTATCGTCGAGTTTAATTAAAATTATAAATTAAAGATGGATTTTTCTTGTGTTGACGTTACAAGTGATGTGCGAGTACCACAATTAAATATCAACCAACTAGTTGGTAAGTCAACCTATAGGATAGGCGAATTTCCTCCAAATTATCACCACCATATATTAGAAGTTGGTTTTGATTTATATGGTGGTCTTCAACCTGCCATCCAAGTTATTTGCTGTAGTGGTATGTGTGCTGATTCTACGATAACATTCTCTTACTTCGATTGGAAGAAATTGTGTACTTTTCAAGTGGAATTTCAAATTCGCCAATTTGCTCAAGACTCAAAACAAGTCAGGTTAAATGGTCTGACTACTGGAAACGATGTTGTTGACATACAATTGGTTCAAGATTTCAAATTGCAGCTGAGCACAGCCTTTAATAGAAGTATATGGTTGTTGAACAATTTTGAAAAAGAGAATTTATATAATATGGAAATTACGAAAGATGGGAATGTTATTGTGCTACCTGCGTACGAGTGCATCAAGCTATTAAATTTGCGAGAATTGATCTGTTTTAAAATGGCTGAGTTAAGGTGTAGAAACTTTCCAGAATTTTACGAAAAATTTGTTGGTGGTATAAAAAAAGTATGTGGAAATACGACGGAGGAAGAAAGGGTTTAAACGTTATTAGAAGGCGAGAGCAGTGCCAGTATTTCTCTGTCTAATGATTGCAGCAATTTAAATTACTTGACAGTGTTGTAACTTATTAAATGTTTCCCCATTCAATACTTAAAAGATGCAACTGCAAGGCAATCGCTTGCGCAAATGTTTAGAGATTTGGCTATCCCAGATTCGCCAGACTCTGGTTACCACAGCAGTTTATAGATGTTATCAATACATGTATGTATTCTATTAAAACATTATATTTTCTTGATAAAGGTTGTTTTTACATATTTGTATCGCCAACATTACCATAAATTATTAATAGACGTATTAAACTATCCTGTTTTTATTTTTAGGTTTAAAGTGGTGTACCCCGCAAATAATAAGCACAATTTACCGCATGTTAACAAAAAGTTGTGGGGAAATTTAAAGACGAGTTTAACGGTGACTTGGTGTTAGAATTTGTAGGTAGTAAGGCTAAGTCCTACTGTATTGTACGCGAGAAGGACACGATTAAAAGATTAAAGGATCTCACGAAGTGTAGTTAAGTAAAACCGAGGGTCTTACAACCTATAACGAGCATATATTCCCAAAAGGGGTGGGTATGCAACTACGCAGCAGTGCGTGGGAGAATAAGGATTCTCTCCAATAAGAAATTAAAGTTTCCATGTACGTAGCACCAGTTATTGGGTAATGGTAGAAATGTTAAACCTATAAAGGCGATTATTAATTGTGGTTTAGTGACCGCGTTTGTGCACTCTTCGAGTGTCTTCGGCAATCTTCGATTGTTTCCAAAAAAAAAATATTCAAGCCTGCCATTTAATGTCGTGGTGTAACATCGTCCACGGTTAAGCTTATACATCCGTCAGCAGCAAAGTACTTAAAGTCTGGGTCTTGCAGTATCGCTTTTACAAGAATAGCTTACAGCGACACAAGGAGAAACAGCACGGTATGTCATTAAGCAGTAAACGTTCAGCTCCTCCAGCTGTTAAAGGGTCTTGTACGAAACAATCAACATCCGTGTAAAGCGTGCGAGATGGAGGTGTTAAAGTCTGCATACCCTGGTCCTAATAGTACAGCAACCTACACATGGGGTATAAATATATAAGGTAGTTACTATATTTGTATATATTTTATTGTGTTTCCTTGTACAAACAATTAAGGTAGGTCAGTAAACACTATTAAATTGCTATTAATTGACTTGCATTTAGCGTACTTTCCTATTGTAATAACCGCATATGTTTGGAGAAGAAATTATATACAGCTTTCACATGTGATTCACATGATCATTAAGAATCTAGAATATTTGCTGGATTACAAATAATTACAAATTAATGCTATAAAATTAATGCTACATTGGAAGTTTTCGGAATTTGCATTATAATGCTTCTACAGCGTCGCGTAAGGTAATTTAGGTAATTGATGTAGGATATCAATATGTAATAAGACCCATTTACTTGCACTCTAATATTGTTTTATGATTATTATTGAACAGTACTTAATGTGGTTTATACATTTTGATAATTCTGAAATTTAGGTAGTTAATGATGTCATACACAAAATTTCTAATTATTAGAATTTAAATCGGTACTATGAATTCACTAATTAACATGGTTGGTATCTAGCGAAGGTAAGTGACACGCATTTTCAATTACGAATGCATTTTTCTTTTCATTACAGGAGAAATTCCATAGATTTCATACCAGCAAAATACGCTTTCTTAATTATTAACCACGCGATCATTACACCAAAAGTCGACCTTCCCATTTATATATTTAAAACACATTACATTGGAATGATTAGTTTATTAAACTGTAAATAAATTATTAAAATTTTGTGTGCTTATTTCTTTGTATTGGTTAAAGGACTGTAGATATTAAAAAAGAGAGGTGATTAGGAATTGATCTTGGTAAGAAATCTTAAAATCAGGGTAGCTCTCTGGGAGATGGCGCTATCTGAAAATTTCCTAAAGATTTGGGTAGCTGAGAAAATTCTAATATTAATTGATACCAAACAATATAGGTTTATCGCGAAAGATGCATTGGTTAGACGAAGAAAACTATTTGTTAGTTTTGATTATAGAGCAAAGAGCAAAATTTAGAGGTTCCGGACTTTAAAGGGGTATAACTTTACAGGGTGTGGTCGGATATTAAATCTCTTTACAGATTCGAATTCTGCGTAAAATTTTAGACTAACAAGATGTATCGCATGACTAAAAATATTTATAAGAACGCTCAAAAGTTGCTACAGGTAAGAAATCTTAAAATGAGGGTAGCTCCCTTGGGGATGATGCTATCTGAAAAATTCCTAGAGATTTGGGTAGCTGAGAAAATTCTAATATTAATTGATACCAAACATGATAGGTTTATCTCGAAAGATGAAAAATGGTTAGACGAAGAAAACTATTTGGTTCAGAATGTTAGCGGTAAAAAATCTTAAAAATAGGTTTATCTCGTGTGTGGAAATGAGGATGCTCATTTATCTCGAAAGATGAAAAATTTAAGATATATTTATCTCGAAACATGGAAAATGGTTAGTCGAAGAAAACTTTTTGGTCCAGGGCGGCGGCGGCGGCGGCGGCGGCGGCGGCGCTGTCCTAGAATGCCTGCAATCCTCTACTAATAAAGAGCATTAACAAAACATTATCTATAGGTGTTGTGGTTGATTAAAAGTTGAAACCTACCGGTGAGTTGTTCCTCTTTAGAATATATCTTGTTTATTTCGGAAACCATGGCCTTATTGACGACAATTTTTGCAACACTAAAGAGTAGTGACCAAACCCTATCTATCGATATTTCTGTTATCTTAAAACCCGAAAATTTATCGGTTAGCTTGCTGGCGCTACTTTTTTCTTATTTATTTTGTCACTATAGCACAACCGATAATATTCTGGTCACTAAAAAGTACCAACGGAGAACTAATTATGCGCATATTCTTTTATTAGCAAATAATAGTTGACTATTAAGTTAGATCCTTGCACCGCATTTTCTGATTTACTCTGGAAACTGAGAGGAAGGCAACGATAATCTTTGGAGTACTAAAGAAACAAAACTAAAAGTTGAATACTAAATTATGTTTTCCGACCGCGATTTATTATATATTTCTCTGAAACTCGAGAAGCATTGACGATGATCTTTAAAGCAATACCGAGCACTAACCAAACACTATCTACATGCATTGCATTTACCGTTTATAGAATAATGAAAACGAATTAACGTTAGTTTCTTTTTTAAACTGTGGCAGCACTAGGAATGGTTTTAGAAGCATTAATAAGCGCAAACCGAGTGACTTTCTTTATTGGTCAAAATCTGAAAGTTAACTTTTTAGTTAATTTCATATACCTAGAAGCACTAGCTTGAGCTTTAGAGCACTTAGTGACACTTACAAAAGCTAATGTATACGTTTTCTTTGTGCGTAACAAAACCAAGGTTGACCGTTGCGTTACGTCCAAGCCCTTTCTTGACTTTTCACAAACCGTAAAAGCACTCACGAAAAGTTTTGTAAAAATTAATAGCATTAACAAATTACTATTTATAGACCTTTTTATCGGTTAAGAAAGACTAGAAATAAATCAGTAAGTTGACTGCGGCTAAAGTTTTCGTGTTTATTTCGGAGTCAAAAACTCAATAGTTAACGATGATCTTTAACGCACTATTAAACACCAACAAAGTACTTTTTATAAGAGACTTTATTTGTTAACAATTGATAATCAAGGGTTAAGTTTTTTTCACTAGACGGCTTATCCAGATTTTTCGGAACTTCAAGGGCAATAACGGCAGTTTTTGAAAGGGCACTAGCTATGCGCATTTCTGTTGTTTGAATACCAAACCTTGACCACCATTCTTACACCCTTCTGACTACACAATAATGATTTTATCGAACACAGTTAAAGCATTATAATAAAATTTGAAGCAACAGATAGCGCAAACGGAGTATTATTTTTAATAATTTTTCTTTGTTAAAATACTAAAAACCCTCCGCCAAGTTGCCACCCTCACTGTGAATGTTTTTACTGTATATTTGGAAAACCACAAGATCTCTGAGAATGATCTTTGGATTGCCAAGAAACATTGACAACCTGTTCCTTTATGTGCATTTTCTATGGTTGAGAGTCAAAATTTGAACCTCTGTGATGCTATTGACGCGGTCTTTCTCGTTCATTTCTGAAAAGCAGACGAAACTATTAACTGTGATCCTTGCAGCACTAACACGCTATAACAAAGCAATAAACATTTATTCTGGTAAAAATTGTTACGGTATTCCGCGCAAACACGAAAGAAAATAGTAAGAGTAAGTAAGGAAATCGTTTACGCCGAATACCGCAACAAAACTGGGACAGAATGATAAAATTTGGGCTAGCTCAAAAACGTCGTAGAAGGGCGTGGGTGAAATAAAAATAACACATTGGAAACCTCTGTAAAACTATATTGTAAACATACAATCTCGAAAGACTATTTACAAAACAACAAAATCCAATAATTTGCGTAATCGTTTCCTACGTGATGGTAAACAAAGCGGGTTAGATTTTGGGCCTCTTGGAGCGACTTTTTAAAAAGTTTCTTCTTAAAACTCTTCTAACAAATTTATTTAAAACAGAAATTACAAGTGGAAATTAACAAATGATTGCGTTATATTCATTAACGCTTTTAACAATCAAAAACTATTTTTCAATTACTTTCACTAATTAAATTTAATTAAACTAATTTTAAGTAACTTGAACAACCAACAGTGCTGAAGTTGTGAAGCTCGATACTGACTGACATCTTGGGCTCCTCAGGATATTTATGTTGTCTTTGCCCCACACATTGCTTGTGGGAATTGCAGAGCTCATGTCTGCTATTTTCTTTATTCATTTATACAATACAAAGTAACAATCTTAATTCTGATAATTTCAATCTTATTGTTTCCTGTGATCTGCAGCTGCAGTTATATTACGTCTAGAATACAATGTATTCACATCCGTTCTCATGTCTGGTTTATGAACTTCCATTAACCTTTTGTAATCTGTCTTTCAATTATACATTGTTGCATCTAACTTAAGCTTTAATGATTCTATTTAATTGTACCTATATATTGATTTGGGTGTATGTAACTAGCGTCGTAACATAAGAATGTAAAATTGGTAAGCAAATATAACATCTTATAATCCAGATAGTTACTTAATGCTTCACCTTAAATATATACAAAAGAAAATAAAACAATTATACGGTACTTCTAGAAAAAGAAATATACATAAGTTATATATACATGTTGCAATGTGAAGTGCACCTCCTCAAGAAATATTGTAACAGTAAGCTTATACACCCTAACTTAAATTAATCAAGTGTCAAGTACTTTTAAATTTATAAGCTGTTTACGTTAAAAAGACAAAAGAAACAGTTAAAAATGGACTCTAACATAAACTTTGATTAACTAATTTTTAATTTATAGAATAAATACATAGTCGTTCGTGCATTGTGTTTATAAGTTTTGTAACGTGGAGGTGCCAATTTATTAGATAATCATAGGTAATAACAGCAAATGAAAAGTCTATTCTTCACAGCAGCATCAATAAATTACGAAAACAGATAACTGTACCTTGAGCTATCGGCTTCGTGTTGGTATCATTTTAGGACTGGGAAAATGCGGTTGCATTTCTCCATTGGCTGAATGCTGGAACCATCAACTCTACTCATACTAGCACAGAAAGCATTTTTAGTAGCGCGACTTTGCAACATGTATCTTCGGTAAGAAACTGTTGTATTTAATCGTGTCTTTCAAAGCACGGTTTCTATTTTATAAGAACAGAAATATGTATGGGGGTAGGTATTTGGCATTCAAAGATATCACAGAAGAATCAAGTGTGTAAAATTCCCAGACAACAGCTACCGAAATACAAACTGTAGCAGCTTGCCAACAAGCAGATAACGCAATTATTAAAAGATTTTTAAACACAGGAAAGCAATCTTGTCACTTTGTAACATCTTAAGAGCTGCAGAATAACAGTATACTTATAGATAACAAACCCATTGTAAGCAGATGTAGGCAGGTTGTAAGTGGCCTTATCTTTTAGAAGAAAGCTGTGTATTTACGTGCAGCTTTTAATTAAAATGTAGTCACTGCAGGTGGTAGGAAATATTGCAACTACTTAGTAACGTAACGTTTCCTAAGTAGCTGTTTGATTTTATAAAGGAAAATTTTATAAAGTAATTACTTGAGAAATTTTATTAAATAACACTAATTTTAAATGGTAGAAAATCGAGCTTGTTGAGAAATTTTAGGGTGTTTTAAATAGAATGCAAAAAAAAAATTTTTGCAGGGCTCTGAACGTAACAAATTTCCCTCTAGCAAAATTAAAAGGTTGACATAGGAAGCGGAAGCAATTGGTAGTATATTAATAAAACAAAACAAAAGAAAATTTATCTGAAAAAAAACTACAAGAATAAATTAATTTTTATCCGGCTTGAAAACCCAGTACACACTAATAGGATAAATAAATAAAAAAATCTTACAAAACTACAAAAAAACTAGTGCACACTAATAGGATAAAATAAAAAAAATATCTTACGAAACCACAAGAAAAACTCAAGAACTAACACAAAAGAATTTTTATCCGGCTTGAAGGACCAGTGCACCGGACCAAGTCAAGAAGTGAAAGCGATATAGGAAAACGAAAGGTATGAAGTAACAATCATCGAGGACAAAGATGGAATGCCTAACACTACAAAAACTCGTTGAAGAACGGATATCTCAAGTAAAGAAACAGTAAAGTTTTCCACCTCAAGTAATGAAATAGGTTTTTCGCAAAAAACCCAAAGTAAGAAAAAGAGCAAAAAGGAAAACCTACAGAACAAGCCAATACGAGAAAATAAATCTCAAGCCTCAAAGTATGCAAGGGAACAACAGGGATGCTGGATATAGAAGTTGAGGTACTTCAAGCTGTGGTAACAAGGAATCGTATTAAACAAACAACCGAAAAAAAGACTAGCTAACTAGGCCTAAAAGCCGACTAAGTCGTGGTTTCCGAAGAAGAGAAAAAAGATCTAGAAAGTATCTACCACAGGAAGCAGATTGAAAAACTAACTAAGTTCGTAAGAGAACTAGCAGTAAGAAAACCAGCAGAAAGAAAGGGAAAAAAATTAAACCCAATAGGAATGGAGAAGCTAAACTAAAAGTAAAAAACACTAACCTAAAAATAAAACTAGAAGTAAGTAGTACCAAAACTAAAGAAAAGAAAAACAACCTAAAATATGTATGTGTAGGAGGGTGAACGGGTGTGTATGTCTGTGTTTATGAAATGTGTGTGTGTGTGTGTGTGTGTGTTGGTATATGTGGTGGACCGCTTTAATCGCCTTTTACTACAGGCAGGTCGTACCGTGGGAATATTTTAATCCCGGACCCACACTGGGTTGGAGTACAAGGAGAGAACGAAAGAAAAGAGAACCAAGCAGAAATGTGTGTGTTTATGAAGTGTGTGTGGGTGTGTTGGACCGCTTTAATCGCCTTTACGACAGGCAGGTCGTACCGTGGGAATATTCCAATCCCCGACCCACACGGGTTGGGCGAGTACGAGGAGCAAAACGAACGAAAAGAGAGAAAACCAATCAGAACAATAAAGTTATTAAAAACAAGAAATTGTAGAGTCCAAAAATTAAGTCCTAAGAAAGGGTGGAGGCAGCATAGAGATTGGGGATGTAGAGGACTAGTAATAGGGCTTAAAACGTTTGCGTCGCCAGCAGAAAAACAAAGCGCGATCAAGATGATTAAAGTTTTGCCGATCTACATCTTCGGATTCGGAATCAATATAAAATATTTTTTTCTCTTATTTCTTTTGTTAATCTGTTTTGTTGGTTGAGATACCGGAGCAGGGGGTAGCACTAGTTGGGCAGTTTTCCGCAAAACAGGATTAATAGGGGGTGTAGTAATTGCAGCACGCGATTGAGAAAATTGTGGCAATGGTGAAGGTAGTTATAAAACTTAGAACACGTTATGGAAGAAATCCGTTTGTGTTTAGTACTGGTAGTAAGAGTATCAACCTTAGGGGAAGGAGCAGAATCCGATAACACGCTAACATAAACTTTGATTAACTAATTTTTAATTTATAGAATGATTACATAGTCGTTCGTGCATTGTGCATGTAAGTTTTGTTACGTGGTGGTGCCAATTCATTGGATAATCATAAATAATAACAGCAAATGAAAAGTCTATTCTTCACACCAGCATCAAAAAATTACGAAAACAGATAACTGTATCTTGAGCTATCGGCTTTGTGTTGGTTTCATCTTAGAACTGGGAAAATGCGGCTGTATTTCTCCATTGGCTGGATGCTAGAACCACCAACTTTACTCATACTAGCACAGAAAGCATTTTTAGTAGCTCGACTTTACAACATGTATCTTCGGTAAGAAGATATATTCAATCGTGTTTTTCAAAGCACGGTTTCTATTTTATAAGAACAGAATCATGTATGGGGGTAGGTATTTGGCTTTTAAAGATATCGCCGAAGAATCAAATGTGCAAAATTCCCAGACAACAGCTTCCAAAATACAAACTGTAACAGCTTGCCAACAAGCAGATAACGCAATTATCAAAGGATTTTTAGACACAGGAAAGCAATCTTGTCACTTTGTAACATCTTGACAGCTGCAGAATAACAGTATACTTATAGATAACAAACCCATTGTAAGCAGATGTAGGCAGGTGGTAAGTTGCCCTATCCTTTAGAAGAAAGCTGTGTATTTACGTGCAGCTTTTGATTAAAATATAGTCATTGCAGGTAGGAAATATTGCAACTACTTTGTAACGTAACGTTTCCAAAGTAGCTGTTTGATTTTATAAGTAAAAATTTTACAGAATAATTACTTGAAAAATTTTATTAAATAACACTAATTTCAAATGGTAGGAAATTCGAGCTTGTTGATAAATTTTAGGGTGTTTTAAATAAAATGTCAAAAAATTATTTGCAGGATTTTGAACGTAACAAAATATTTAAAATTAACAGTTAAATTGCCTTCACTCTTCATAACTTTTTATTTTTCACAAAACAACGGCAAGAATCCTTGCAGTAATATAGAGCTTTAAAGAACACATTTTTGTAAGTTAAAACTGAAATTTGTCCACCAAGCCGCCCCCCTCCTCATCGGTTTCTCTTTTCTTTTATTGAAAACCATGGAGGTACTAACTACCGAGTAACAATAATAACTGCATGCTAATTATTTAGAGTTCAATACTGTTATGACCCACATAGGTATTCAGGTTACAAACTAATATGTGTTATTTGTACCGCATTATTATGTTTTATAATTCTAATTGTTGATGAGATTATACTTTATTATTTAGGAATATGTGTCCATCACAGTTACTATTCGATGTGCTTTTCTATATACAAAAAAACGACGCATGCGCCAAAGTTATACAGTCAACAGCTGTGTCTGTCGACTTCCGTCCCTTCCGTACCTATAGTCGTCTTAGTCTGACCGTGGTTTTCGTTTGTATAAGATGTATTTTTTGTGTTTCCGTAAAAATGATAAGCGTTTAAGTAAAACAACAAAGTGTTGAAATTTGATATAAAACTTGGAAAACGCAACTGAAACCTATCTTTTATTAAAAGAAAGTACATAACTATGAATGTTTATGACTTGTGTGCGTTTTTGAGGTGGTTTAAGTGTTTCCAAGATGTCTGAGAAAACGTTAAAGATGATGCAGGTACGGGATGCTCTTCCGCATCAAAAACGGACAAAAACATTTAACAGGATTCCTGAAGATCAAAATGTTATCACTATTTTGAGGTTCTTGCTCAACTTCGTAAAGAATTCAGAAAATAAGATAAGAATTGTGACCAAAAAAGTAATGGGCTTTTCATCCAGACAACGTACCGGCTCACACTGTAATGTGGTAGCAACAAACGGCCATCTTTGTGATAATAGTAAGTTGGCTGAGTTTTCACTAACAGTAGATAAAAAATGTCCATCAAGAACCAGTTAGGTTGTAATGGTGCCTGTTCAATTTATCGAATTTTATCATTTTAAGCGCTAAGTTAGCTATGTGTATTTCTTACTACTTTAATAAGGTTACGAATGTGCATCAGCAATAATAATTTGTTTTTGATTAATTAATACTATAGTTTACATCATTTTATTTGAAGTTAAATTTTTAGGACCAATCTAGAAATGTGGTAAACATAAGTTTATGGAGAACGTTCTTCTACGTTGATTTTAAATTGTATTTGCCATATTTTTAAATGGTCTGTTTAAGATTGTCGGATGTGTAGCAACTTTTACACTTGTTTTAAATGGTTTCGAGTGAAATTTTGAACCGTCCGGGTGTTGGAAACAAACGAAGTCCATTAATTCAAGTTAATTCCTTTATGGTTATATCGGTGCACATTGCAGAATTAATTTTCTGGTTCATTCCTTAATGCAGAAGTGGAACCAACGGACCCACAGGACCCGCATTGCGAGAAAGCCTATGATCGTAGAAAGCCCATAAATAATATTGTTTACATGGTATAATATTTACTATTGACAATTGTTCGTTAAACTTTCTCTGTAAACGAGAAATTTTTTCTTTTGATAGATCTGATTCTAAGAAAAATGAACAAAGCACGTATACCATTGTGTTCCTATTGAAATTATTAAAAACGCATTATCAGATTGTTTGAAAGCTTTATAGCACTTAATAATCCGTATTTGCATCATACGAAGTAGTAGAAAGAGATAAAGTGCCCATGATGATTGACTGCTTGAAAATGCTATCTTGTAATCCTGTGGGCTGTGGGCAGGTATAATATATTTTTAATATTTATTTTACAAGAAGCTTAAATGAAGGACTGAAGAGGTCGGATACTGGACAATAAATTGTATTGTCAAAACCACAAGATTTTAAAAAATTGATTATTTTAGGATTTGGTTTGCTTTATTTTCTTCCAAGAAGTTCAATAATTGGTCATGATGTTATATATATTTTTTAATCAACTTTAGATCACGCCCCAGACCATAGGCGGTAGTGTAAGTTATCAAAATTGTGGTTGATTTTCCATACCTTTCGAGAATTCTTGTAAATGGTAACAAGCCCAGGGTAAGATTGGATGACAAGCGGCTTATAGAAAAAGAAAACTCTTATGACTTGTAGCTAGCTGAGCTTTTAACCCACGGTCGCATGAGATTGAGTCAGCGGATTTAATTAAACTTAAAAAAAAAACAATGTAATGGACGCCACCTAAATTTTTATAAAGCAATTGACTAAATGAATTTGCTTAAAGGAAAAATTTGGAAACCTATACTATCACAAACCACTTAAAATACACGATTGATTGTCACAAATAGGTTACTTACTTTCTTTCTGCTCTAAGAAGTTTTAGGATGGCTCTGAAACATAATTACTACTAGCAAACATGTAATTTATTTAATAATTCTGAGACTATACGAAGTCCTTAATTTTTGTTTCAAATACTTATCACTGACTTACTGTATTAATTCCTTTAATGGTCATGAAACCTTTGGGAAAAAATTAAATATTCATAAAAAAATGAACTGAAGAAAATAGGTTACTATATTCTCATTTTAAACAATTATGTACAAGATAATGTAACTCAACAAAACAATTTCTTACGAATCTATATAATTACGTTACTCAGGAGAAGTAAAATTTAAGTTTCTATGTCTACTGAATTTTAATTAAATGGTATATTTTGTTTACCAATATCCATTTATATTTAATAGCTCGAAGTAGCGCTACTAAAACCTTACAAGTGATTTAAATTCTTTATACATGCAGTAATGTATTGGTTAATTGTTCTCAAAGCAAATTACATATGTTAGAATGAAGGCACGCAAACAACATGTTGAGCTAAGGTTTCGAAAACAAGATAAAAAATAACATTTGTTTTAACAAATGCTGTAAACCACATGTTACTATGATTGATGTAACTTAATATTTTTTTATACATAGTTTGACAAGTATGACTTCCAAATTTGAACATCTGATTAATAAAATAAAATCATTCTGTAAATTTTAAATATTGAACCGTTAAAAATTAAGCTTTTTTCTGTTAATAAACATGTTGCTAAATTATCTGTACTGGAGGTATTTGTACATCAAAGCATAAAGTAATTTAAAATGAACAATAAAATATTACATCGATATAGGTGTGTGTATACGAAATAAAATATGGCACATGCAGCAAAAATTTCAGGAAATCAAATGGGCTTATCCACGGACATCAATGACCTATCAACCTGTCAGCACTTGTTGCGATGTGAGCATCCTCCCACGTGTCGGTACTATCGAACAATTCCGCTTACCATTTTGTGCGAAGTGAATTTCCATATAGATAAATTATTTATACATCGACCAAATAGAATAATCTTAAAATTTCATAAGAACCATCGTAGTTTATTGAAGTTACATTATAACTTACGGAAGTTGCACTGCAATATATATTATTAAAATCGTAATCGATCACCTATAAAACAAACCGTTTGTAAAGACTAATCACTTCATAACTTTAAATTTTATTTGTGTCGGCGTTTACGCCAGGAAAACTTAATTTCCTGCAACATGTCGTTTGCTTTTATATGGCAGAACAATGACCTTTAGGCTCGAGAAGCAGACAAAAGTGAGCATGTCACACAAGTCGACCAACAACATGGGGATCATAGATATTCCACTTACGAATAAGGAACACGCGCAAGATATGTAATAGTGTTATCAGTTATTTTAATAAAATGCTTTAATTTTATTGGTTTATTAAATATAGAAAAGTGTTGGAATTCATATTAGGTAAAGCGTTAAATAAATAAATGCTGAATTAATGGCTTTGTAGCAGTAATGTTGACGAATAATTCACGTCGGAAATTTTTATGATACAATGATAGTCCTTACATTTGTTGTGTGACCGTATTTCAGTGTTGTGTACTTTATATGTTATCAGAACGAAACCCAGAGTACAACAGTGCGTTTGTAGTTTCTGTTTTGTGCACTTGTAAAGAATACCTTGCCACTGTTGAATTACATAATTTGGACAACTTGGCGTGATTTTAATTTATTTAAAGATATCGGTTTTTGTTGTCTTTTATTTCTGCAGTTTCGATCGGACAGTTAGTAGGAAAGTAATGAAATGAGTTCAAGCAAGCCAAAGTATTTAAGTGGTGCTTAAAAACGTAAAATGGAACGTGAAAAGGAACAATCTATTAGAAAATTGTCGAAATGTGACGTTTTCTTTAAAAAAAGTAAATACAGATTTGGTACCGAGTTGTGATATTATAAGCAGTAGTAGTGTCAATGTGCATAGTGATAATAGTGATATTATAAATTCGGACTTAACCCAAAACATTGAAGGTGTCTCTGCTTCAAGAACTGACGATAACTTGGAATTACAAGAGGATAGTTTTCAGGCTGGGCTGGAAAGTATTGCGATATTAATTGAAAGTGCCCGAGAACAATACGCTCAAAATTTAAATGACGAGATGAAGGTGAAAATTATCAGTTTAGGAGCTCATCAGGCAAACGGCCTTTTTCCTAAAGATCCGGTATCGAAGAAAAGTTTTAGAAACGAGTATTATCAAACTAAAGTTAGAACTTTCCAAGCTATCTATAGATTTTGATTTTCTTATTCAGCAATATTAAGTGCAGTTTATTGTTATGTTTACTGGCTTTTTTTGTATAGGGCAAGCAAAAGTTTTAATGATGCCTGTCTAACTGATGACTACTGGAAAAATAATAAAACAATAATAGCACATTTTGCTAAAGACAACATTAAAGTAAAAGTTGTTGCTATTCTATCTAGAATTATCAATGTTATTTTAACGTTGACGAGATGCAGAATTTCCTTTTGCGGTCACGATGAAAACAGATTATCCCAGAATAAATAAAAAATTTTAAATATTGTTGATTTGTTGGCTTTTTACGATCCATTACTAAAAGCCCACATTGAAAATGAAAACAATGGAGTAAAGTATTTTAGTTCAAAAATACAGAATGAACTAATACACCTTCTGTCGATTTCTGTATTAAGACTAATCTTAAGTGAAATTATACAAGCTTCGTTTTTTTTCTTTTGCTGGATGCTACTCAAGATGCCAATTAAAAAGATCACTTAATTGTTATAATTCGATATGTTAAAGCAGATCGGGGAATAAGGTTGTAACATATTAAAATCTTGGGGCAAATTTTGGTATATAACTGCGCTATCGCTACATTAACTTAGGCTGATTTGGTTTTACAGTTCGTTTTAAGTATTAAACAGTTAATATAAATAGTAATATTATCGTAATATGCTATTGGTTTTTATTTAAATTGTGTCTGAAGTCAGGTGTGTTTGAAAGTGCATTAAACATTGTCACATTTAGGTTGTTCGTCTTATCAGGTGTTAGCGCAAGCGTACCACTAGTGGGGTTAGATAAATAAAACAAAGAACAACAGAATGTAGCAGATTATTATTATTTTAATTTTGATATTTATACATACTGGCGTGGTGCAAATTAAAGTATTAGAATGGAGCCTTTCCTTTCAAAGGAAGGATTGGATCCTAGATATGATAAATTCGCTTATTAACTTTACTAGTACAAAGAGTGATAATTATATTAAAATGAGTGCAGAACCAATGTATTGGTTTCTAAAACGGGTGCCTCAAAAGGTGGAGCGATTCCATTCTTTTTATTGTAGTATGTTACTAGTGGATCTACTCTACTCTTAAATAAATATGCATTAATCTACTTAAATAGAAATTCAACTATATTAGCTGCATGCCAGATGTTCTCAATTGCAGTGTGTGCATTTATTAGAATGTATTGTCCTTGTGGTATGTATACGCTTTTTTAGAGATTTAGCAAACTATTTGCTTTTATAAGCGTATTGTTTTACTTGGATGTTCAAGATTTTCCACTGTCGTTTAATGATTAACGGCCTTAATTATGTTGTTGTTAGTTTTACAGCTTTTAAGAGTTCGCGGCTTTATTTGCCGCTTTAATATACAAATGTTTGTTGGCAAGACAAACTGGCCTGTATGTAAGTTTAAGTTTATTACCTACTATGAGTGAAATTGCCTTTGGTTCGGCAGAGTAACATAAGTTTTAAAATTAGAGGGTTTTCAGCTGCTTTAAGCAGAATTTTATTTTTACAAAATTAACTGTCTTATTTTTTATAAAAGTTTTAAGAAAAACTTTCCTGTTTGTTGTCCAGATGCTAAATTTTTTCATGTAACAAACAGTTTGTGCTGTCCTGGACTAGTTTATTTGTGATTCAAACAAGCCAGACCTGTCTAATTGAAATAACATTTGTTGTAAATAATTTTATTGTTTTAGTATATATCAAGAATTGAATAACCTTTGATCCTTAAACTTATTTTTGAAATTAAAAGTGCTTATAAAATAAGTATTTTAGTAAACACGTTTTCCACATCTGAGTGTTTGGCCTGAGGAAGAAATTATCAAAAGCGCAAACAGACTCCGTGAATTTTATCCATATGACTTGTCTTCTACATTTCCTCAACAAATTCTTAGTTTTCGAACGATAATATAAGAGAAAATTAAAAATCTTTATTCAGTAAAAGAAGTTGTCGAATGAGTAATGGTAGAAAACTGTTTTATCTTTAGTAGTGTGCCGGATTTGAGTACGGTATTTCATGTGTATCTAACTTTGCCGGTTGCCAACGCTTCTCCCGAAAGGTCGTTCAGTAAGCTTAAGTTCATTAAGACCTACTTGCTTAGCACCATGTCCCAATTGAGCCTTAGTTTATTGGCACTGCTTTCTACTGAAAGTGACCGAGCTAAAAACATTGTAGTGGAAAGTGTAGTTCATGGGTTTTATCAAAAAAATAACGTCGTTTTAAAAAGTTATTGTAAATAATTCTGCATAAGTAAAATTTTCGTTTAGTTATATGTTTACTATGTCTTTATATTATAATTAGAACTTAAGCATTTGGTATGTATAAAACTCTATAGTTTTTCAAATATTGCGTTTTTTAAGTTTTGCAAGTTAATCAAAGGGGGCCCATTTAATATTTCTTGCATGGGGGCATCAATCCTTAGTTACACCACTGCCTTAATGGTCATATCAGTGAAAAAAGGCATTTATAGTGCATACATGTTTAAAAAGCTTTCTGTCAGAGTTTGTCTGGAAATATAAGTATTCAATATCAAAGACAAATAACATAATGCTATTCAAGTCAAACTGATAGGTACAAAACGTTTGTATTCGCTACGTTTGGATACTTTAAGGTATAAAATTTATTTTATATTAGATTCGTTTACATACACAAACTTCAAGCTAGGTGTTATATAGCAAGTAAGAGATTATAACATTTTGTGAGAAAACGGTTAAGTAAACGAATTGTAACAGTAAGGAGGAAAAGTGATTTGCTTACTAAAAGAGAGTTTGCTGTAAATAAGTGTTCGAATTGAAGGTACATAATCAGTCCCGAATTTAGCTATTCGTTGCTTATGGGCAACACTATCATCGACACATTTTCGATCTCTATTGCCCTCGCTCGCCAGACCTAGTTACTCCTAAATTTAATAAACATAATGGATAATATAAAAGAAACTAACACACTTTGTAATGAAAGAAAATATTTTCAGCAGTATTACTAAACAAGTACTTTCAATGAATTAATTAAAAATGGAGATAGATTGCGTCTAATGCAAAGAAATAAACAGGATACTTAGTAAAAAAATTAAATGAATAAAGTAATTAAAGTTACTACGAGAGAGGCGATGTTTTACTCACAATTGTTTTTTATGACAGTTACAAAACGAGTACTCTTAATGAATTGTTCAAAAAATCAAAAATTCTTAAGCCTAGCCTTATCCTGAGCAAATGCCTCAATTGCTTTCAAACGAGAGCTTGTTAGCTAATATACTTTTGGCATATATATATATATATATATATATATATATATAATTTTATATATTTATATATATATATATATATATATATAATTTTATATATTTATATATATATATATATATATATATATATATTACTCAAATTTAGACCAGGGTAGAAAATTAATTAACGACATCAAATAATTTTAATCACCCTGTATAAAGAAACAAATAGAAATTACGTGCGAAATTTATATTAATTAATTCAATTTTTAAGTAACGAGTATTAAACAAAGTGTACAAATAATAATTAATATTTAATTAGTATTTGCTAAAAATTAAAGGGTAGAAGTCAATGTCATTCATTATTATTTTAATTAGAGTTAATTGAACCTTTTAAAATCTAATAATACCAAATATGAGACGCGTTGCTAGCATACAAAACTATCAAGAGGGTTAAAATACGTGGAATATCCAAATCGTAGAAGTGTTACGATTGAACACCTGCGTATTTTAAATGTCACGTTCTGTTTAATTTGTTTGGATAAACATGAAAATTCTGCGTATATTGCAAACGGTCGGATAAACCGTAGCTTATATTAACGGGAAGGCTAGTTGAGCGGTTATTTAACTCAAGTAAGAATCCACGTGGATTGAAATAGCCGATAGTAAAGAATATCGATTTGAACCACTAAGATCAGGTTAGAAAAAGACGAATAAAATGCGCAAGGCAGAGACACGGGTAATAAAAGGCGTGATTTGAACAACGTCACTAGGTTTGCGATTGGTTGAAATAAGTTGCAGATATGAGAGGTGAAAACAACAATTTCTATATAAAATTAATTAGTTGTTCGCAGACGCGTTGCGCGACGTGTGAAAATTTCTTAGATTTTCAACTTGGGCGTGTGCAAATTTTGTAGATTCGCGCGCCGAGCTGTCGAAAAAGGAACATTGAATGCGAAGTTCTAAAAATTGTCCGTTGAGGGACAAATCCGACGTGCAAGCGAGCCATTATATAAACCCGTGTTCATATGAGTTTCGCTCTCTTAGATTTTGATTTTATTCAATACTTTAAACAGTTTTGCTCGTTATTTTTTTGATTATTCGATACTTTAAATAGAATACGTGGTAATTACGTGCTACAATAAAAGTTATTAGTGCACTTAGAGAAGATACAAGGTAATAAAGTCTAGTTATATTTGCGAGTATTACTGTACCAATTATCCAAATTAGTAACGATAAATAAATAAATAAAAGTAGGCAGTTTTGGGTATAGCGTGAAAGAATTATGAATTTCTTTGCTATTTTTCGGGGGTGTTAATAATCAAATGTTATTCGTAAACGTGATTGGATCCACAAAACAAGATTTAGATATACGTAGATGAATTCCTGAGAAGCCCTGAAACCTTTTTAGACGAATGGTGGTGTACAAAAATTTTAAAAGCGGTCAGATTCTGAAGCCGTAAACATAAACCAGCTGGAATGGTGGAATTAGCAAGGACGATGTACATTGGAGCCACGAGTGCATTAACCGTCAGGTAACTTATGCTTTGTTGTTCAATCTTAGATGTTTTGGTGTGTGTTGAATATTTTTATAATTTGTTTGATAAAGATGGACAGTAGTGAATTTGTATAACCAACAAATTTGAATTTTAAGGTAAAATTTTCTTGTTTATGTAGAAAGGAGTATTTATCAGGTATATGTTTTTGATTATGATGAAAATGTGGGTCTGTCTTTGAGTTCAATTAGACTAACCTATTTAATTAACGTAAAGGGGTGGGAGATGCTCCCTTTTATTCAGACTCGGGTCTGCAAATATTGTTTATTTAATTAGTATGCATCCTACAAGGACTCTAATTCTGGATGCAAATTAAAATGATGACAAATTTTAACTTGAAATTTTATGATGCTGAAATTTATGCTACAATTTAATTTTGAAATTTTAATGTATTATGAATATTGATGTAAATAGAGTTAACGTTGATGTTTGTGGTAGGAATGTGTTTGTTTTTTTTTATGAATGAGGATGAAAGTTTATCTAGGTGAGCAGCCGAGGCGGAAAGAGTAATGAGGCGATTATCAGAAAAGATTCAACAGGGCGAGGATCACAGCATATCTCTGGGCGGCCCAACGCTGGGGCTCGATTCGAAAACCTTAGTTCCCGAATAATGGTGAGGTTTCACAGCATAATTTTGGCGCCCAACGTGGAGCTCGAGTTCCAAACAAAATGTTTGTGATTTTATTCCAGGAAACTGGCGATCTGAGAGAGAGAGTTTCTGTTTGTGTATAAATTTAAGAGTATTTTAAAGTGTGTGTGAGTGATTAGAACGTATGCAGAGAAAGGAGTGGTTAAGGAGTCAAGGAGTGGAAATTGGAAGTGACGATAGTGCATTGTGTGAAAAAAATTCGAAAATGGAAGAAGCTGGAGGCAGTAGAGATCAGTCGAGGACGGAATCAGGGGAACAAGGAAACGAGATGATAATGAGGATGCTTGAAAGAATGAATGAGACGTTAAGCGGGGTTAGAGAGGACACAAATCGAAAATTTGAGCAAATGAGTGAAGAATCGAATAAGAAATTTGACCAATTAAATCAGGAATTAGGGGATAAAATAGAAAAATCGACGAGAGAATTTACAGAATTTAAAAATAGTCTTACTGTGAAAATCGGGGAAGGAGAAAGTAGGGTTGATAGAAATGAGAAAAACATTACAGGTCTTCGACAGGAAATGGGACATTTAAGGTCCGAAGTACGCATTTTTTGTGAAGAAGAAATAAATATAAAAATGACTGAAGTAACGGACTCATGTAGGGATCAGTTAGGCAGGGTAGAACGCGAAGTTAGTAGTATCAAATACAACATGTCAAGTTTAACGGGGGATGGTCCCAGATTTTATACAGGTGGCGTATCATTGGACCAACATATGAAATTTTATGGCGATAACAGGGTAAATCCACAAATTTTTATTAATAGTGTAAGAAATCTAGTGGGAAATTTATTTGACGAACAGACAAAACTCAATACGATAAAGGCTTTATTGAAAGACAATGCGGAAGCATGGTATAATTTAGTAGGACAGGACATAGACACATATCAGGACTTTGAAAACAAATTTTTACAACATTACTGGAGTGATCACAAACAGGATCAGATTAGAGATGACTTGATTACAGAAAAATTTAAGGGAGAGTTTGCAGGTTCTAGGGAGCAAGATGCCATCCGCAAATACAGTGTGGCCAAACAACTTCATCCACCATTGACGGACAGACAAATAAACAAGTACTTATCACGACATTTTGAACTGGAAATCAGACAACACGTGGCCTTACAAAACATCACAGAACGGGAGACATTTTTAGAGTATTTACAGAGATATGACGATGTATGTGTAGGACGGACAAGAGAGATACGAGAACGAAACATCAACACGGTTAGGTTTGACAACAGGACACAGAATTTTGCGAGACGGCCTGACTATAATAGGAATTTTCGACCGAAATGGGAACGACGAGGACAGGAATACAAGAGCAATAATGCGACTAGGGGACCGACGCCAAGACGTAGTTACACGAGACAGAACAGTTTACCGGAAGTAAACAGGACTGTGACGAGCACGCCGAATAGAGACAGGGATACGAATATGAATACGAGGAGGACGTACGCACAGGTTGTAGAAGGACAACCAGGACCAAGCACGGAAATCAGGACGAGACAGGATTTTTAGAACGCGACAGACCACTAGATTTCTGTGTAAATGTGTATGAACATCCACGTGAATTTTTCAAAATTGAGGAGGAAGTAGAGCCAGAAACTGTAGAAAAATTATGTTTGCCAATTATTAATATAGGAATTTTAGAGAATAACGTAGAAGTATTACTTGATACAGGGGCAGAGGCGAGTTTAATATCGGAGGAATTCGTCAGCAAAATTAGGGATAAGGTTTGTGATAGAATTATGCCTATAAAGCGTAGCCATTTAGTAGGTCCAAATAAAAAGAAGTTTGCTGTAGTGAATAGTGTTGTGGTGCTTAAAATAAATATAGGAGGTTTAAGCTGTGAACAGGAGTTTGTAATTGTACCTGGACTGAAGTTTCAGAGTATTTTAGGTGTTGACTGTATGATGCAGTTAGGGGTTTTGATAGATATGGAAAGGAAGGGAGTAAGGATTAAGGATAGGGTAGTGCCATGGAAGGGCAGTTATGAAGTCACAGAGGATGACACTGGGTTGAGTATTAATGTAGTAGAGGTAGAGGATGATGGAGTTAAACAGATCAACACAATAAGATGTCCAGAGGATAGAATAGTAGAGGTTTAAGCTTTATTACAAAAACATGCAGAATTAGTGGGGGTAGAAGCAAGCACAGCGTTAAGCTATGAGCACGTGTTAGAAGTGAATAATTCAGAACCGTTCAACGCAAAGGTTTATCCAATTCCAGCAGCATATCGGGAGCAGGTGAAGGCAGAATTAAATAAAATGTTGGAAGATGGCATAATAGAGGTCTCAAACACTCATTTCATAAATCCGTAGGTGGCAGTTAAGAAAAAGGATGATAGTATTCGTTTATGTTTAGATGCACGAAAAATTAATCCACGGACCAAACCGCAATTCCTTGTCCACCATCCATGGACACACTTTTGACGAGGTTAAGTGGCAAGTTTGTTTTTAGTAAATTAGATTTAAGGAATTCATTCTGGCTGATTCCATTACACAAGGATTCTAGAAGGTACAAAGGATTTTCCGTAGAGGGAAAAATCTATAATTTTAAAGTAATATCGTTTGGTTTGTCGGCAGAAAAGGAAATAATAATAAATAAGAAACAGACCAGTGTAGAGACTGAAGAAAAAGCAATATTTAAGAGTCAGGATAATAGGGACGATAAGTTTATTGTATGTGAGATAATAGGGATGATAAGTATAGATATAGAAGGGGGAAAAATAGGGATGAAGAGTATTAGGATGGTGAGAAGAAAGACTTGGAGGATCAAGAAAAGAGTCAGATTTAAATAAGAAATGAAGATTAAATGAACAAAATATAGGATAGGGATAGCATAGGTGTATATAGAAGAGTAGAAGTAAGTGTTTATAGAATAAAGCTAGGAATAGGATAAATATGGGAGATAGTTAGAAATAGGTGTATAGGATGAGAAGGAAAATTAAATGTAGGAAGAAAATAAATTAGGTTAAGTATAGATATTTCTTATAAGATTAGTGGAGAGTTAGGAATGGAATAAGAATAGGATAGGTATATAGGATTAGGTAGGGGGAAGTGAGTATAGTGAAGATTAGTTAAAGGTTAGGACTAGGATAGGTATATAGGATGTATATAGGATTAGATGGAGAAGTTGGATGAAGTTAGGGATAATTTCAGTTTATAAAATTAGGTGAGAGTTAGGAATAGGATAGTGATATAGGATAGGTGTAAATATTTTTAGGATTGGATATAAGTTAGGTAAGTTAGAAAGATAAGTGTAGAGTGAGATAGACAATTTTTCTTTGTAATTTTTTTTGCAGTCTAGACGTTTCGTATTTGAATTCGAATAAGTGGGATTATTTGTATTCAAATAGGGGGAAAATACTCAAATTTAGACCAGGGTAGAAAATTAATTAACGAGATCAAATAATTTTAATCACCCTGTATAAAGAAACAAATAGAAATTACGTGCGAAATTTATATTAATTAATTCAATTTTTAAGTAACGAGTATTAAACAAAGTGTACAGATAATAATTAATATTTAATTAGTATTCGCTAAAAATTAAAGGGTAGAAGTCAATGCCATTCATTATTATTTTAATTGGAGTTAATTGAACGATTATTAAGGTATAATAGGCATATAAGCTTTTAAAAACCCAATAATACCAAATATGAGACGCGTTGCTAGCATACAAAACTATCAAGAGGGTTAAAATACGTGGAATATCCAAATCGTAGAAGTGTTACGATTGAACACTTGCGTATTTTAAATGTCACGTTCTGTTTAATTTGTTTGGATAAACATGAAAATTCTGCGTATATTGCAAACGGTCGGATAAAGTTGCAGATATGAGAGGTGAAAACAACAATTTCTATATAAAATTAATTAGTTGTTCGCAGACGCGTTGCACGACTTGTGAAAATTTCTTAGATTTTCAACTTGGACGTGTGCAAATTTTGTAGAATCGCGTGCCGAGCTGTCAAAAGGGAACATAGAATGCGAAATTCTAAAAATTGTCCGTTGAGGGACAAATCCGACGTACAAGCGAGCCATTATATAAACCCGTGTTCATATGAGTTTCGCTCTCTTAGATTTTGACTTTATTCAATACTTTAAACGGTTTTGCTCGTTATCTTTTGATTATTCGATACTTTAAGTAGAATACGTGGTAATTACGTGCTACAATAAAAGTTATTAGTGCACTTAGAGAAGATACAAGGTAATAAAGTCTAGTTATATTTGCGAGTATTACTATACCAATTATCCAAATTAGTAACGATAAATAAATAAATAAAAGTAGGCAGTTTTGGGTATCGCGTGAAAGAATTATGAATTTCTTTGCTATTTTTCGGGGGTGTTAATAATTAAATGTTATTTGTAAACGTGATTGGATCCACAAAACAAGATTTAGATATACGTAGATGAATTCCTGAGAAGCCCTGAAACCTTTTTAGACGAATGGTGGTGTACAAAAATTTTAAAAGCGGTCAGAATCTGAAGCCGTAAACATAAACCAGCTGGAATGGTGGAATTAGCAAGGACGATGTACATTGAAGCCACAAGTGCATTAACCGTCAGGTAACTTATGCTTTGTTGTTCAATCTTAGATGTTTTGGTGTGTGTTGAATATCTTTATAATTTGTTTGATAAAGATGGACAGTAGTGAATTTGTATAACCAACAAATTTGAATTTTAAGGTAAAATTTTCTTATTTAAGTAGAAAGGAGTATTTATCAGGTTTATGTTTTTGATTATGATGAAAATGTGGGTCTGTCTTTGAGTTCAATTAGACTAACCTATTTAATTAACGTAAAGGGGTGGGAGATGCTCCCTTTTATTCAGACTCAGGTCTGCAAATATTGTTTATTTAATTAGTATGCATCCTACAAGGACTCTAATTCTGGATGCAAATTAAAATGATGACAAATTTTAACTTGAAATTTTATGATGCTGAAATTTATGCTACAATTTAATTTTGAAATTTTAATGTATTATGAATATTGATGTAAATAGAGTTAACGTTGATGTTTGTGGTAGGAATGTGTTTGTTTTTTTTTATGAATGAGGATGAAAGTTTTAACTAGGTGAGCAGCCGAGGCGGAAAGAGTAAAGAGGCGATTATCAGAAGAGATTCAACAGGGCGAGGATCACAGCATATTTCTGGGCGGCCCAACGCTGGGGCTCGATTCGAAAACCTTAGTTCCCGAATAATGGTGAGGTTTCACAGCAATATATATATATATATATATATATATATATATATATATATATATATATATATAATATATTAGGTTATATATATTAGGTAGTTTTTTACACAAGGTAAGTTGATAAATACTAAGGTATTACAATTAATGAGATGAAATAATAACTTAGACTTTTATACAAAGCCCAAATGATTATTTCAAATCGAGCTAGTAATTGAAAGAGTTAAAATATAAGGTCTTGGACAGGATTTGAACCTGTAACCTAGTCTTTCCGGGACTATGCGTTTACCAATTACGTCACCGAGGACGATGACTATAATTGGAAAATTTACAAAGCCAAATCGTGTACACAACTATACATAATCCTAACTTTCAATATATATATATATATATATATATATATATATATATTTATAGAAGTGCAGTAACGGGTTTATAGGTCTACGTTCATAAAGGTAAAATTAAAAACACTTTGTTCTTTACCAAGCTTTCGATTTAATTTTAAATCTTCTTCAAGGTACTACAAATATTTACGTCAACATTCTAATAAAATACATTAACTTACAAAAACTGAAGTGTAAAATAGTAACTACATTGAAACATACTAGGTTAACATTCTTGGCACTAAAAAAATAAACTCATAGATTAAAATTGTAGCTTCACATGGTAATATGATTGACCAGGTATACAAACCTAATTAAGTGACAAGTGTTAGTAAAACCTGATTTCAATACTTACAGAAATTATTGCATAAAACTCAACTTAGTTTCTCTTTCTTTCTGTTAATATTACTTAGTTTTAAAATATAAGAATAAATCACACTTAGATTGTTAGTATCTGCCATTAAAGATGAGACTCCTATGCTGAGTAGTTCTAACGCCATATACTCTATTCCATGCAGTAATTGTGTTAAAATCTATATTGGACAATCTTCACAGTGGTTGCGTTCCAGAATTGTTCCGCATAGGAGTGACTGTAAAATCAAAAAATATTCGTGAGCTTTATTTTGCCATGCAAAAAAGCTAATCATTTTCCGGATTTTAATAAAGTAAAAATTTTAGATAGGGAAGTTAGTTACAGAGGTAGACTTTTTCTTGAAATGGTGCACATTAATAATAACAACAACGTTTTGAACTTCAAATCTGATACTAACAATCTAAGTGTGATTTATTCTTATATTTTAAAACTAAGTAATATTAACAGAAAGAAAGAGAAACTAAGTTGAGTTTTATGCAATAATTTCTGTAAGTATTGAAATCAGGTTTTACTAACACTTGTCACTTAATTAGGTTTGTATACCTGGTCAATCATATTACCATGTGAAGCTACAATTTTAATCTATGAGTTTATTTTTTTAGTGCCAAGAATGTTAACCTAGTATGTTTCAATGTAGTTACTATTTTACACTCCAAATGTTGTAAGTCTATATATTTTATTTGAATGTTGACGTGGATGTTTGTAATGTTGTAGCACCTTGAGGAAGATTTAAAATTAAATCAAAAACTTGGTATAGAACAAAGAGTTTTTAATTTTACCATTATAAACGTAGACCTACAAACACGTTACTGCACTTCTATTGATAATTAAAGGTCGTTACACATAATAATATATATTTATATATATATATATATATATATATATATATATATATATGTATTATCGTGTAATTTGTAGGTTAAAAATAGATATATAGGTCATAGGTCAAGCTTGCGTGGGTAGATAACATCCATGAAATATTTAATTAGGTGTTTTAGATATTTAAGGTAACGAATATTCAACTTTAGGTAGGTACTTTGAGTTAATTTGATGTTAGTTTCAGCTTTGCATTTAGTGGTAAAGAAATATCATAATGTATATAAAGTAGGACTATAAAGATTAAACATCTATCAACAAGATCAATTAGTTTGTGTACAGGATAAAAATGCCGCTTTAATTATTATAAAACAATGTACAAAGGTTTGAGAGCTTTTAAAATTTGCTTTAGCGTAGGATCGATAATTTGAAGGGCATCTGCTAATAATATTGTTGTATATAGCAAAGCCATTATTTTAGATTACTTTTAAAACTTTACATTGTAACACAATCAGTAAGCCGCACATCCTTTGTTCTAGGAAAACTTGCAACATGCTTATCAAATGTCACCTTCCTGAAATTACCTCACCACACTTATCTTCTTGTGTATTTAATCTTTTGGTCAGGACTTTACTGTCTTTACTTTGTAACGACCACAATTAGGTTTCCTGCAGATGTCCTAGAACTCAGGGAGGTTTTGGATTACCACCATTAAACATACATTTTTATGGCCTGCCACAACCTTTGGCAAAAAACCCATTTCTTGTTATCAGCAGTTATAAAAGAGAAAACACCAGAATAGTTGAGTAGTCTGTCTATGAGTATGACTCTAGTTCATCCCTTGCTCTGGAGCAAGTCGGCTCAGAGCCAACCATCAGAATGGTGACATGATCTTTATGGTTGCTGAGACATTCTAGTAAAGATGGTCACGTAAGTAATTCTTTATTATTATAATGTTTTATCTCTTTTACTGCTTCACATTTTGTTAACATGTCACTTGGCTTTAAGTTTATTTATTATTCATTAAATACTGTTGTTGATTTCATCATATTGTTATTCCACTCGATACTAGATCCCAAGGTCCCTAGAACCTAAGTTAAGTACCACCTCTCGCTACTAAAAACTCTACCATCACGTCACCCAGCTACGCCACCACGCCCAAGCACGTTTAACAGAATCAAAAGGATAATTAACAATCAACAAATGTGCACTTAACATTATAGAAACATTTCAATCCTATTTAGTGTGAGATAGTATTGAAAGCACGAGCTTGTTATGGACAGGAAAGAAAATCAATAGTTTCTACAAATGTAAATAAACGTTAAAGGCAGACACGGATCGATATCGCAAACAAGGGTGCACTTGGTTATAGCACATAAAAGAGGTAAACGAAAAGTCGAATATCAGTTAGACTTGAAAAAGTAAGATGAAAGATGTTTGTATCGATCGAAAATAAGGAAAAAAATTAATAAATATAATTGAACGTTTTAAAAGTTAGAAAAGGGCACTTATTCTAGTGGGGTTCATAATAACGAATCGAGATGGAAAATGGTTGCAAACAAGAGGAAGAAAGAAGGAATAGGTTTGTTTCAGTTGTTAGGCGTGATCTAGCAGGGATCAATATCCGTTGAGGCTATTTTTTCGGCAAATGCATCGACCGTTAGACAGTTAGGAGCGATTTTCTTGATATTTTCTATTTTCGTGCATTAAACTCGATGGAGGGTGGAAAACTGTTGATGTTTGTTTCAAAATTATGTGGATTTTGTAGCCTTTATGCTTAGAGTTTCGAGAAGGGAGCCGACCGTTAACAAAATACCGGAAATATTTGTTTATCCGTTGGAGGATCGTACGAGAAAACAGGGGGGGTACGGTTGGTTGTATATAAACATCTTAGAGGTAGGGTGAAGCTCCCTTACTTCTTCGCTTGTCATCGAGGTTAACTAAAAGTAGCCAATTTTACAGTGATTTTATTACAAGTATTGTTAATTATAATTACACAAGTTGTTGTGAATTACTATGGTGGAAATTTTAAAGTAAATGCAGAGTTAAGAGCAAAACTTTTATTAAGCATGTAAGTACAAATTACTGCTATTTTGGGTGTTGGAGCGTATAAAAGCGTTTTTAAATGGAATTTTTATGGTGAATGCATCAAGTATTAGTATGTTCATATAAAATGGAATATTAATGGAAGATTTTGGAGGTTTGGATGCACTTTATATAGAAAATTAGGAGAGATTTGTATAGTAGCGTGCCGAGAGGAATGGTGATTTAACTTGGCGAACGGTTCCAGAGCCTAGAGTCATTCTAGACGGCAACTTCTTCGAGGGCTGGTTTGCAGCTGCTTGCAGGATGATGGTTACGAGATAATGAAATTTTGTAAAACATTGTTGTGCTGTTTATTTGAAGTGTTTTAACTCTTTTGTGCTGTTGGGTGCTTATTTCTATAAATTTTGAGGAACTGAAAATTTTATTGAACTTTATATGTAAATGAAAACAAATTTATAATTAATGTAAGGATAACCAGGCTATTTTGTACAAAGTAAAGGATACTTTTATTGTTGCAGTGCTATAATGTTGCACACAGGTATAAAGAGTTTTACCGTGAGCTCATATATTAAAGTCAGCTATGAGGATAGCGCAGTTACTTTAATAGGATATATGTTTGATAAAATTATTTAATACAAACACATTCTTGAAAATGATCTGTTTCTATGCAAAGTTATATCATTGAATGTAATGAAAAGAGTTACGGAAGATGTAAATTCTATTTCGTGTAAATAGATTGTGATATATTTTGTTAATGGAGTTATTTAGGGTATCATTATCGAGAAGTATTTTTTTTATATTACAGCATAGTAACAGTTAGGTGGAAGTGAGATTCTGCAGTCTATGTAAGCTTCTTGGAAAGTTTTCATAAGCAATTTACAATCAGGAGAGGAGCAGCCGAGGTAAACTCCAGTATATTAATGACGCCCAATTTGTGGGGCACGATGGTACCTGTTTAAGTAACACAACATTTATGACGCCCAAAGTGAGGGGCTCGAGTTAATATAAAGAAAACTACACAGTAATTATGGCGACCCGAACGTGAGGGGCTGGCAACCTGAGATTAAAGGGTTAATTGTCTTGTTAATAGTTTTTGTAATTTTTTTAAGTTTTTGTTGGAATTAGTGGATGTATGAGCGGTGTGTTGAGATCGAATATTAAGAAAGTAGTGGCTAAGGAGTGAAGGAGTGGAAATTGGAAGTGACGATAGTGCTCTGTTTGAGAAATCAGGACAAGAAATGGAAGAGCCGGAAGTAGTAAAAATCAATCGGTGCCAGAATCGGGAGATCAAGGAAATGAGCTGATAATCAGAATGTTAGAGGAAATGTGACTAGGTAGGTAGGAATCAAATTGGAAGTTGGAGCAGATGAGTGCAGAATCGAACCAGAAGTTGGAGCAGATGAGTGCGGAGTCAAATAGGAAATTGGAACAAATGACAGAAATTTTAAGCGAAAAAATAGATAAATCGACTAAAGAGTTTACGGACTTTAAAAATAGTTTAACGGTAAAAATGGCGGAAGTTGAAATAAGAGTCGAAAGGAATGAGAGGAATATAAAAGGTATTAGGCAGGAAATTGGGCAATTATAAACGTAAGTTATGATTCTTTGTGAAGAGGAGATAAACGGAAAAATGACAGAGGTGACTGAGTCGTGTAGAGATCACTTAGGGAGGTTTGAAAGAGAAGTTACGGGGATCAAACAGAGTATTAATGCTTTAGCGGGTGATAGCCCAAGGATTTTTTCTGGTAACATATCTGTAGAACAACAAATGAAAGTCTATGGAGACAATCGGGTGAACCCACAAATTTTTATAAATAACATTAGGATCTTGGTTTGTAATTTGTATGATAAACAGGCAAAACTAAATGTGGTAAAAGCTTTATTAAAAGATAACGCAAAAACCTGATACAATTTAGTAGGGCAGAATATAACATCTTATTTAGATTTCGAGGAGAAATTCCTTAAACATTATTGGGGTGATCACAGACAGGACCAGGTTAGGGATGATCTAATCACAGGGAAGTACAAAGGGGAGTTTGCAGGATCTCGTGAACAATACGCCATACATAAATACAGTATGGTGAAACAACTAAGTCCACCATCGACACACCGTCAAATAATTAAATATCTGTCTAGGCATTTCGTAACATGTTGCGTTACAAAACATAGTTCACAGGAAGACATTTTTGGAGTACCTGCAAAGGTATGATGATGTAAGTTCTGGAGGACCAAGGGAGAATAGAGAACGGAATGTAAACCTAGTTAGATTTGACAACAGAAGGAAAAATTTTTACAATCAAAGAGGGACAAATCATAATCAAAATTTTTAGGAATCATTGGGGACAACGAGGTAGTTTTTATAGGAGTAGTAGCGATACAAGGGGTGCTACTCCAAAACCGGGAGTCCAAAGGCAAAATAGCTCACCGAATATGAACAGGACATCTACGACTGGTGGTAACCCAGGGAGACCAGAGAGACAGGGGCCGACTAGGACATATGCACAAGTGGTCGATGAACAACCAAGACCGAGTGGTGAGACCAGAGCTAAGCAGGATTTTTAAACTTAGACAAACCACTAGAAATTGACGTATGTAAATATGTACATCCGCGCGAATTTATGGATATAGATGAGGAAATAGAACCAGAAAGGGTAGATAAAATTTGTTTGCCTGCGGTAGAAATAAAAATTTTAAATCAGAGTGTAGGATCGTTGCTCTATTCAGGAGTATTTTAGGGGTAGATTGCATGATGAATATGGGTATAGTGATTGATTTTGATAGAAGTTTAGTGAAGGTGAGGAACGTAGTATTGCCCTGGAAGGGAAGTTATAATGTTACTGAGAATGACACTGGGTTAAACGTAAATGTTATGGAAGTAGATGAAGAGTTTAGTAGAGTAAATGCTTTTAAATGTCGAGAAGGTAAAGGCGAAGGCGTGCAAAAGTTATTAAGAAAACATTCAGAGCTGGTAGGAGTACAGGAAAGCACAGCAGTAGCGTATGTACTGGTGATGAAGTTAAATAGTTAGGAGTCTGTTAACATAAAAATTTATTTAATATCCGCAGCATACAAGGATCTGGTACAACAGGAAGTCACAAAAATGTTAAGTAATGGCATCATTTTGAAAACGTTTAGGAATAAGTTAGCTTGGGATAAATTACATTTGAAGAACTCATTCTGTTTGAATCAAATATATGGAAATTCTAAGAGTTACATAGGGATGTATGGTAGAAGAAAACTTGAGAATTCGGAAATGGTATCGTATGGTTTGTCTGAGGTAAATATGGAGAAAGGCAGAGAAAATTTAGTATATCAAAAATTAATTAAATATATTGTGAAAGTGATGGGAGAAAAGATCAAGATGAAGGTGGCAAGGCAGGTTAGACAAATAGTGATGAGGATTAAAAAGAGGGTTAGGTTCAAATCAAAACCGTGTAGACAGAATAATAGTAATAGGCATTAATGATAAGGGATATAAAGATAGATAATAATTGTAATGGGTATATATAATAATTGATCAAATAGAGTTAGGTATAAAATATTGTAAATACAAATTAATTTGGATATTTTGAATAAAGAGGAGAACTAAAATTTTAGTTGCTCTCTTCATTCTAAATAGAGGATAGTATCGTGCAATTTGTAGGTTAAAAATAGATATATAGGTCATAGATCAAGCTAGCGTGGGTAAATAACATCCAAGAAAAATTTAATTAGGTGTTTTAGATATTTAAGGTAACGAATATTCAACTTTAGGTAGGTAGTTTGAGTTAATTTGATGTTAGTTTCAGCTTTACATTTAGTGGTAAAGAAATATCATAATATATATATATAAAGTAGGACGATAAAGATTAAACATCTATCAACAAAATCATTTAGTTTGTGTACGGATAAAAATGCCGCTTTAATTATTATAAAACAATGTACAAAGGTTTGAGAGCTTTTAGAATTTGCTTTAGCGTAGGATCGATAATTTGAAGGGCATCTGTTAATAATATAGAAACATTTCAATCCCGTTTAGTGTAAGATAGTATTAAAAGCACGAGCTTGTTATGGACAGGAAAGAAAATCAATAGTTTCAACGAATGTAAATAAACGTTAAAGGCGTACGTGAATCGATATCGCAAACAAGGACGGACTTGGTTATAGCACATAAAAGAGGGAAACGAAAAGTCGAATATTAGTTAGACTTTGTAAAAAACAGAGAAACAAGTGTAGTTTTGAAGCTATTAGTTAGAGTAAGATGAAAGATGTTTGTATCGATCGAAAATAAGGAAAGGAATTAATAAATATAATTGAACGCTTTAAAAGTTAGAAAAGGGCACTTATTCTAGTGGGATTCATAATAACAAAACGAGATGGAAAATGGTTGCAGACAAGAAGAAGAAAGAAGGAATAGGTTTGTTTCAGTTGTTAGGCGTGATCTAGCAGGAATCAATATCCGTTAAGGCTAGTTTTTCGGCAAATGCATAGACCGTTGGACGGTTAGGAGCCAATTTCTTGATATTTTCTATGTTCGTGCATTAAACTCGATGGAGGGTGGAAAACCGTTGATGTTTGTTTCAAAATTAAGTGGAATTTTGTAGCCGTTATGCTTGGAGTTTCGAGAAGGGAGCCGACGGTTAGCAAAATGCTGGGAATGTTTGTTTATTCGTTGGAGGATCGCGCGAGAAACTGGAAAACAGGGGGGTACGGTTGGCTGTATATAAACACCTTAAAGGTCATCGTCATCGAGGTTAACTAAAAGTAGCCAATTATACATAGTGATTTTATAACAAGTATTGTTAATTATAATTACACAAGTTGGTGTGAATTGCCATGGTGGAAATTTTAAAATAAATACAGAGTTAAGAGCAAAGCTTTTATTAAGCATGTAAGTACAAACTACTGCTATTTTGGGTATTGGAGCGTATAAAAGCGTTTTTAAATGAAACTTTAATGGTGAATGTATCAAGTATTGATTTGTTAATCTAAAATGGAATGGTAATGAGAGATTTTGAAGGTTTGGATGCACTTTATATTGAAAATTATGAGAGATTTTGATAGTAGCGTACCGAGAGGAATGGTGATTCAATTTGGAAAGCGGTTCCAGAGCCTAAAGTCATTCTAGACGGCAACTTCTTTGAGGACTGGTTTGCAGCTGCTTGCAGGATGATGGTTACCAGATAACAAATTTTTATAAAACATTGTTGTGCTGTTTATTTGAAGTGCTTTAACTCTTTTGTGTTGTTGGGTGCTTATTTCTATGAATTTAGAGGAACTGAAAATTTTATTAAACTTTATATGTAAATGAAAACTGGGTTATAATTAATGTAAGGATAACCAGGCTGTTTTGTACAAAGTAAAGGGGACTTTTATTATTGCAGTGATATAATGTTGCACACAGGTTTAAAGAGTTTTACCGTGAGCTCATATTAAAACGTGAGTTAAAGTTAGCTATGAGGATAGCCCAGTTGCTATAATAGGATATATGTTTGATAAAATTATTTAATACGAACACATTCTTGAAAATGATCTGTTTCCATGCAAAGTTATATTATTGAATGTAATGAAAAGAGTTTCGGAGAATGTAAAATTTATTTCGTGTAAATAGAGTGTGATGTATTTTGTTAATTGAGTTATTTAGGGTGTGATTGTCGAGAAGTATTTTCTTTCATATTACAGCATAGTAGCAGTTAGGTGGCGGTGAGATTCTGCAGTCCAGATAAACTTCTTGGAAAGTTTTCAGAAATAATTTTTAGGTAGGAGCGGAGCAGCCGAGGTAAGCTACACAATATTATGACGACCCAACGCTGGGGCTAGTTCCAGAGGTAAACTTCACAACATTATGACGCCTAATTTGTGGGGCACGCTAGTACCTGTTTAAGCAACACAATATTTATGACGCCCAAGGTGGGGCTCGAGTTAATACAAAGGAAACTACACAGTAATATATATATACAGGGTGAGTTTTTAGTGTGACAACGGTCGATAACTCCGTTATTATAAAAGCTACGTAAACCAAATTTGGAGGCATATTAGGCAAGCCTAAAGTGCACATTTTAAAAATATTTGGAAGCATACAGGGTGTTTCATAATTCCAGGGCATATTAAACTTATATTTTTTTAAATAGAACACCCTATATATTATTACATTTTTGGAAAGGCCATAAAAAGAGCTTTAATTTGTTATCAAATTGTATCTGTCTATTCGTTTTAGTTTTTGAGATATTCAACTGTTTTTAGAAAAAATAACCCCGATTAGATACATTGCCACTGCACTTATACACAACTTTTGTTAATTTTCAAGATGCAGAAAATTTTACTATATACCATAGTATATTTGTAAATATCACTCTTTTGAAATTTCTTCGCAGTATACAGGGTGTGTCAGGTTTCGCAAAATGCTATTTTTATAACTTTTTTTAAATGGTACCCTACCAATTTTATTGCTACAGTGGATAGTTCATTAAGTGTCCTTTCATTTTTGTTAAGCATTCTCTATACCTAAATCCATTACTTTCTGAGATATTTTTGATTTTCTTCAAATTTTAAGAATGTTTTTAATTTACATAACTAAAAATAACTTACTATTGTAGAATATTATAAAATAATACATTTTGATTAACAATTAACTACACTTATACAATAACATTTTCACTAAAGATATAACAACCTACAATAATACGCTATCAACAGAATTCTGCCAGATCAACAATATGCATTTTATAGACAACGTTCAAACAGGAAATCAGGCAGGCTTTGAAAAAATTAACAATTACAATTAAAATGTTATTTAGTTTTATTAATTGTAGTGTGTTGTCATTAACACATTATCAGTTCTGTTGTAATAATCTTTGAAGTATTTTCAAAATTAATTTTACCGTCAAAGAGCAAATAGATATGATTTGGGTATTGGGAGAAAGTTTAAGAAATTGCCTACTTGAATCAAGAATATACCAAGAGAGATATTCTGTTAAATGACAACACACTACAATTAATAAACCTAAATGACATTTTAATTGTAATTGTTAGTTTTTTCAAAGCCTGCCTGATTTCCTGTTTGAACGTTTTCTATAAAATGCATATTGTTGACCTGCAGAATTCTGTTGATAGCGTATTATTGTAGGTTGTTATATCTTTAGTGAAAATATTATTGTATAAGTGTAGTTAATTGTTAATCAAAATGTATTGTTTTATAATTTCTACAATAGGAAGTTATTTTTAGTTATGTAAATTAAAAACATTCTTAAAATTTGAAGAAAATCAAAAATATCTCAGAAGGTAATGGATTTGGGTATAGAGAATGCTTAACAAAAATGAAAGGACACTTGATGAACTATCCATTGTAGTAATAAAATTGGTAGGGTACCATTTAAAAAAAGTTTTAAAAATTGCATTTTGCGAAACCTGACACACCCTGTATACTGTGAAGAAATTTCAAATGTGTAATATTTACAAATATACTATGGTATATACTAAAATTTTCTGCAACTTGAAAATTAACAAAAGTTGTGTATTAATGCAGTGACAATGTATCTAATCAGGGTCATTTTTTCTAAAAACAGTTGAATATCTCAAAAACTAAAAGGAATAGATAGATACAATTTGATATCACATTAAAGCTCTTTTTATGGTTTTTCCAAAAATGTAATAATATATAGGATGTTCCATTTAAGAAAATATAAGTTTAATATGCTCTGGAATTATGAAACACCCTGTACGCTTCCAAATATTTTTAAAATGTGCACTTTAGGCATGCCTAATATGCCTCCAAATTTGGTTTACGTAGCTTTTATAATAACGGAGTTATCGACCGTTGCCACACTAAAAACTCACCCTGTATATATATATATATATATATATATATATACAGTGAGTTTATTTGAAAAGATTCCGCCTGTAATATAAAGAAAATTAGTAAAGATATTGAAGAACGGTTGATGAGGGACTATTAGGTGTCTAATGATTTAGGGGTTGTAAGATTATAACACTTTACCAGCCCACTTACAGCCTACTCATCTGTAAAATTTTAAATGGCAGCCTACATATTGTACTACATGGTAACACCGCATTTCATAAAACCTAAGATAAATAGAATAATTAATTTAAATTTATTTTACGCAATGGAACACCTTTTATTTAATAACTACAGAACAGATCAACCTATTTTAATTATTTTTTCACCAACAGCTTTATTACCATGTAGTACAAAATGTAGCGTGCGACTTAAAATTTTATAGTTGAGTAGGTTGAATGGACTGGTAAAGTATTATTATCTTACAATCCCTAAATCATGCTTCCCACTTGACACCTAATAACCTCAAATAAACCGTATTTTAATATCTTTTCTAATTTTCTTTATATTACAGGTGGAGAATTTTCAAATAAACACGCTGTATAGTACATAAAGCATTTAAGGGTTCTTGAGTCTTGAACGCTCGATGGGGAGTTAACTTTATTTAGAAAACCATCTTCTTCAGTGCAATTATTAATTTTCTTGCACACAAATAAACGTAACAGAATTTAAATATTAGAATATATTTCCAGAAAATCGTTTCGTCGAATGCATCCACGCAATTGAATTACGTTTTTCGCACGCAACTCTTTATCGTCACTCCACAAGTGAGCTCGCAGCTATAGGGACTCTCTTGGTAACCCTCCTCAAAGTCATTAGGGTACGCTTTTAATACAGGTGCAATGAGGCGTTCAAATACAGTAATGGGCATATCTTTATTTACAACCAGTGCGCAAAAAGTATGGCAAAACACAAAATTGGTCATCAAAAACAACGTATGTCGTATGTCTTTCTTTAAGATTGTCTTTAATATTTTCCAGAATTATATGGAATAGATTGATTCTAAAATTATCAAAATCAGTAAAACAAATAGTTTCGTCTCTTTCACGCTCATCAAATTGTCTTTTCGTTTTCCGAATTCTTTTCTCACATTTTTCATATTAGCAATGTCTGTTGTTTTGCTTTTTCATAAAAACGTAAAAAATTTTATTCCTTTCTAGTGGCTTTTACAAAATTAATTAACGAGTTATATAAGTTGACAGTTACAGTTGGATGCATTGCTACAGCTTGCAATGTCTTGCTGGTTTCATATATCATATCCAAGAGAAAATCCTATATAACGATTATTAACGCCATCTTGAACATCTGTAACATGTTCCTAAAATTTTTTGCATCTAGTTTAGTATTAGGAATCTCAGTCTTAAAGTTTTCTATAAATTTGGAGGCTTTTACAATACTAGCTCGTCTTTTACTTAGGACGTTAATTGCATTTCTTCGACTTGACCATCTGCTTTTAGTTAATTTTTAAAGCAGTTTTATTTCTACTCTAATCTATCTTCCAATTAAGATATCAAAATTTTCCAGCGAAGCGTGCTACCAGAAGAAAATTGTATAGTTCTTGTAATAAGCTGAAAATTTTGATCACTTCTGAGCAAACTTCCGCAGATTCTTCAGTTCCAATGTTCAACGAATAAGCAGCACAGAGTACGTAACGTGGCTTACGAATAAAAGTCTGACATATCCGAGGCATTATTGCACTTTTGTCTTTCGCGTCTTCAGGTTTTTCCCCCTCTATGACCTGCGTCTGGAATAAACTGCAAAAAATGTTCTACAGGACATTTACCAATTTTAACAAAACGCTCTATTACTGATAATATTTCCACGTGGGAAGTGTCAGGAGTTTTATCAACAGCAACTGAATCACACCTTTTTTGACATCATTTCGTAAATTTTCCAGAAGGCGCTCAGCTAATAACATTACTAACTCTTGGTAAATTGTAAATGATAAATAGGATGTCTTACCAAATCTTGCAAGTTGTGCTGCAGAAACAGAATCAAATTCTGCAATCAATTCCACACATATAAGAAAGTTTTCATTATACTGTGAACCATTGTTTTCATCTTCGCTTCTAAAAGCCAAGCTTTAGACGCTAGTTTCTTTATAACTGACCCCTTTTCTTAGAATATTTTTTCAATACAACATTTCTTCATCTAGCTGGGCAGTCGGTTCAGAGTCTATTTTTTCAATTCTTTTACTGCGTTCTTTAAATTTTTTTCAACAGAGTTTTTAGTCTTCGGAATTTTCATGTGGATGAAGCGGACCATCGCAAGCATCTCATCTTTGCGGCCATTGTGTACAAACCAGAGATGAAATGGGTCATGGGTCAACTAGGTCACTGGGTCCAAGTGGGTTACTTTTTTGTTTGGGTCACTGGGTCAGTAGGTCCCGTGTACTGACCCGGATTGACCCAGTGACCCACATTGACCCAGTGATCCACATTGACCCAGTGACCCAAATTGCTCCGGTGACCCAAACTGACCTAATTGATTCAGTAACAAATTGAATTATTGAAGTCATAAAAATCTTTTTCCCATACTTTCAGCTCAATTTATTAACTATTTTCACAAATGCATAAGCTTATTGGTGCCGTTAGTTGCTTGCATTCGTTTCATATTTCAAGCAAACGCTAAAATGTTTTGTAATCAATACATTGCTTTTTATATAATATGAAACGCATTTTTACATGTTTTTCAAGAAACGTGCTGTGGCGCTGTGCCGCGAGAATGCAGTGTTATGAAAGTATACAATTTTGTATGTTCAAATAATAGTATTCTTTCACATAAGAACTGAAATAATTTGTAGCAAAAATCTTAATATTATATACCCGGTTATTTTCAGTGTCCATTATTTTTGTCATTTGTATATCATTATCATTAAGCATGGATAAACATCACCTTAATTGTAATTTAAACCTTATACATAAGTGCTGACTTTTATAAATCTCCGTGAGACCGAGTTTTCTTGATAAGACTAATTAACTAAAAGAATGATGAAGATCATATAAAACAATGTTCCTGTATCAATTCGATGTCAGAAAACGGGATTATTCAATTTATATTTTATTGCGCCTGTCATTGAAAAATATTTTGATCATTTAGTATATTTAATTGTTAAACATTCTCACACTAATTAAAATTGTCTCTGACAGCAGCTACTCCTTCTGCCAGATAGTTCTGAGATTTATTTTGTAACTGTAATTCGTAGAACAGCACATATTTATTAAAAATTAATAATAAAATTTCCAAATTTCAAAATCGGTTATTCGATAAAACTCGCCCACTAATTGAAGACATCACAGACGGCCAATTTGAGACAGTAAGAAAATTTTTGCGGCTGCATCAATTTGCAATTTGCAATTTGCATTTGGGTCAATTTAGGTAACTGGGTCAATTTGAGTCACTGGGTCAATGTGGGTCAATTTGGGTCACTGGGTCAATTTGAGTCACTGGGTCAATGTGGGTCACTGGGCCAATGTGGGTCAATTTGGGTCGCTGGGTCAATTTGGGTCATGGGTCACTGAGTGGTGGGTCACATCCTCATTTGGGTCACTGGGTCATGGGTCACATTTTAGGTGACCCATTTCATCTATGATACAAACTGATTAACTGAAGTTCCGAATAAACGGCAGGGATCGTATAATACCGCTCTCTTTCCTTCCGAGGAACAAAAACTAAGATTGGGTGGTTTAACATTACTTGAATTAGATGACGCTTGTGTAAGAATTGTGAAACACGTTTAACTGGTACACTTTGTAATAGAAATTTAGAGTAGACATGAATAAAGATTGTATTAAAATATCATCTCCAACTTTTTACTATACTCGCAAGAATTAATGCGTGTAGAAGGGAGGTTGCATCATAGTGCATTTTCATACAAAAAAAAACTTTCTATAATATTACCTAAAAAACCTTTTTAACAAAAATTATTATTGATAATGAACATTTGCGTCTATTGCATGCCAGAGCTTATTGTTACGAATTTTGCGACAACAGTATTGGATTCTGAATGCAACCAGAGAGATAAAACAGATTATTTCAAAATGCTTTGTTTGTTGGAGGCTGAAGTCACATGCCGCAAGACAGCTCATGGGTAGTTTATCGTATGTAAGAGTTACATAACTAAATCTTTTGAGAAAGTAGGGGTTAATTTTCTGGGTACTTCGTTATAAAACAATCAAGAATCCGGAAAGAAATTCTTACAAAAGCGTATCTTTCAATTTTTATTTGTTTTGTAACGAAGCCGGCACACCTAGAGGTGGTTCATAACTTGAAAACAGAAACAATTATGGATCGTTTGAAGAGATTATTAGATTATTAGAAGAGATTATTGGCAGAAGAGGAGTTTTGCGAATAATTGATAGTGATAATGGAAGCACTTTTAAAGGACATATTAGGATTTTATTGAGCTACACGGTTGTTTTAACAAAAGAAAAAATCATCAGGTTTATAGGGGATCAGCAAATTCAGTGGTCATTTATGCTTGCATATAGTCCTACCTTTTGGGATTTCATAGGAGAGCATTGTAAAGGAATTTAAATATCATTTTATACGAATAGTTGGATTCACTCAGTTGACCTATGAAGAATTCAATACAGTTATAATTCAAATAAAGGCAATGCTAAATTCAGGTCCATTATGTGCTCTTACAGACATTCCGTCAGGTTTGGCTTGCCTAACGCCAGGTCATTTTCTGGCTGGGAATTCGTTAGCATATTTGTCTGAAGACAATTCTACAGATAGTCAATAAATATACTTAAATTTTGGAATTTACGTAGTTATTACGTGGTTATTTTGAAAGGTTAGGTTAATTAGGTCAGTTACAAAATAAAACGAATTGTAATGAGGATAAACATAATGAACAGAAATAAATGTTAGTTTTAATGAAATATGATTGACTGCCTCGGTTAGAGTGTCAATTAGCATAGGTGATACGGAGTAAGGGCAATAAGGGTAGGGTTGTGCATTTAAAAGTGAAAGATGCTACAGAGAACGCATGGATTTAGTTGACAACAACATAGGCACGTACGGAGAGATAGGAACACCGGAACATCTAGTATTCGAGTATAATGGTTTACAACCGTGCCTCTAGCACATAGACAAATATTATTAAACAAGACCCTACACGAGATGATTTGAAACGAAAATCTTTTTCCACACTTAAATTCACTCACACAAAAAACCACGGCACTCATCCACCAACGTTATCTTGACGGATGAAAGACACAAACAAAACTACCCGGATAGAGACATAAAAGTATTACTTCTCCTCGGACCGAGGCCAGAAGCAACAACATCAAAACATCAACCCGATTTTGAAACAACCCAACCCCCTAATATGTAGAATTTGCATGCTCCTCGGTATTAGCAACCCCGTCTCTAACAAATAATAACTAACAGCAGTAGTATAAGTTAGTATTAAGTAGTAAAATAGGGAATTTCTTTCCTTTTTACTTACGCTAAATTTTAAGACCCAAAGTTACACACACAAGAGACAAATAATACAACAAACAAATTCTTTCCTCTGAAAGAACCTAGTTTTTTATGTAATAGTATAAGTTCAAACATGTACAAAATTATACCAATTCAATCCAACCTTTTGGTAACCTGGACAAACATATCACCAATTAACATTTCAATCATACTTCAAGTACATCTGCTAAGCATTCGTCTCCGAAGACGATTTCCGACTGCCGATTGTCCTAGTATTTGGTGGGGGTGGGGGGTGCAAGGCGGATGCAAATAACAAACAAACACACACACACACAAATACAAACACACAAAACACCTCTAAAACACTGCACAAACACAAACACCTATTCACACACTTACATTGCCTTTTCAATATCTGGATTTCTGGTTGCCGATGGTCCGAACTGATAAAGCAATATCCGTTAAGCGTTCTTCCTTGACGATTGGGATATTCGGCTGCGGATGGTCTTGGTCTTAGAGGGGAAAGTAACACGGATATCAACATCACACACAACACACATACACTCAACCCTCACACACACACACACACACAAACTAACATAACACACTCACTTAAGCTCGTGTCACATGCACACATACACACACCTTACTCACGGTTACTTTCTCAAACGCTGTACAAACACAAATGCCTATTCACACACTTACATTGCCTTTTCAATATCTGGATTTGCGGCTGCCGATGGTCCGGACTGATATGGCAATATCCGTATAGCGTTCTTCCTTGACGACTGGGGACTGCCGATGGTCCTGGTCCTAGAAAGGGAACGTAACATGGATATCAACACTACAAACACAATAAACACACACACACACACCTTACTCATGGTTACTTTCTGGGGGAAGCCAGGTCTGTTTAAATTTCAGGTAACAGACTACTGAAATGTCGGAACAAATAAATAAATAAAATAAATGAATAAATATATGAGTATCAAAATTTGTATTCTTCCCAATGAAGAACGTACTAATTGAAATTTGGTACAAAAAATGTATTATACTTATTGCGTTTGAAGTTTAGTTTAGATATTTAATATATTTTATGGATAAAAATTCAATACGTTGGTATACTTGCTTAGTTTGTTTTCTTGTCGAACATGTTCATTGTGTTACAATTTTAAACTGAATATCTGTAATTTACTTATAAGTATTTTTGTGAAATTGTCAGGCTGAGCAATTTGTGGTAGCAACAAACGACCATCTTTTGTGTTAATAATAAGTTGGCTGAGCTATGCACTGACAGTGGATAGAAAAGTGTCGATTAATAACCGGTTCGGTTGTAATTATGCCTTTACAATTTATGAAATTGTATTTTAACTGCTGAATTAATTATGTATATTCCTTACTACTTCAGTAAGGCTGTAGATGTTGTAGCAGCAATAATAATTTTGTTTTTAATTAGTTACTACTACAGCCCACGTTATTTTATTTGATTCATTTTTAGGAACAATCTAGAAATGTGATTAACATAAGCCTATGAAAAGCGTTTATGTACGTTGATTTTAAATTGCTTGCCACATTATCTGTTAAGCCGTAGCGCAATGTCGCTTTTATCTTTTCACCTTGGGGAAATCTGCATTAAAAGAACAGAATTTTGACCGTGGAAATTGTAAAAAGAAAAGCCGCAAGTGCCATAAACGAGCTCACAGAAAAGAATCTTCAGCACAATAAAAAATTCGAATACAGCGGTGTAGGTATGAAAGTGGAGTGTATACTGAATGTGATGTTGATTAAATATGTAAAGTTTAAAACAAAAAGTTGTACAGCATCAATCTCGTTACTTTATAGTCGCAGCTCGTATAGATCTCGTCAAATATTCTAAAATCATATAGGCCAACCAGCGACTGTTATGACAATTATCTGTACCATTTTAATAAAATGAACACTAAGTTTGAAAAACAAATATTAAAAGCAATTTAAATTGCGGTATCAAGCTGCTCCATGCCAGGAATGGCAAGGGTTCGACAAAATTCAAAATTTTCAGGTAAAAAGAAATCGCTTCCTGTTTAATGTAATACCTTCGGGTGTAGCTTTGAAAAGTCAAACGTAGGGCTTTCCCATTCGCCCACAATTTCACAAAATTCTAGACGCCGATCAAAGTCATTTTCACTAAGTTTATATAACAGGTGTACCTTAAATAAATAAAATTTGAACACCAAAAACACGTTGAATACTTGTGTGCTTTACACCCATATGTTGTGGCGGGTTGCCTCTTGCTCATCGAAGAATCGAAAACAACATGACCCAAAACTACAATTTCCACTGCTTCATTTCTTAACTGTTTTAAAATATTTTGCTTTCAATTATCTAGAGACCCAATTTCTCGAGCCTCCGCAACCAATTCCAGGATGTATTTTTTGTTAGCATGTTATTTGGAAATTGTTGATTGAATGATACGGCTGTACTGTTAATTTTTCATTATTTCCTAAAACAAAGATCAAAAATTTTACCATTTTCTACTGTAGAGTATAACATAGCCTTTAAAAGTTTTAACACAAGAATTAAGATGAAAATTTTAAAAATGGTCAAATAACATTCAATGCGAGATAAATCATTGGCCTTTGATAACGAATAATAATAGTACTCTTAACTCACTCATATAGGAACACCTTAAAATTAAAATTTATAAGACTAAATAATATAAAGTCTAAAGTCTAAACACTAACGTCAATTGATTTATATCAAATTTTTTTAACAAAAGCGATAAACAAATCACCAAGTCTATCGAGCTTAAAAAGCATCATCTCCTAAAGTGTCTGGCCAAACTTAAAAAATATATACATTGTTAGAAAAAGAATTTGATTAGCATTAAAATGGTGTACCACTTGACCCTACCTACAATTTCAAATTTTGATGGTTTATTTTGCCATCCTTTAGGGGTTGTAGGGGAAGTTGAAAATATGCACAAAAAACTTCCCTTTTATAAACAAAATTTACATGTTTAAGAGGTTTTTGTTTAAATAAAGTAGTCATAAAAAACATGCGTGTTTCGTATTCGACCGACTTCTTTGCAATCCAACGTGGACCCTTGTTTGCAGAACGTGCGCGTTACCCGCTTATTCTTATTAGCTCAGATTCGTTAAAAGCTATAAAATCCATTGGAGCATTAACAACTCAGGACGCACTGGTCTATAAAATAATTGAAGAAGGTATTGTGTTTGTGTGGAGACCAGCACCTAAGAGAATTCATAGCAACGAAAAAGCAACTAAAACTGTAAAAGAATTATCGACACTTTCTCTACACAAAACAGAATGGACGGTTGTTTTGGTATAATTATAATAGTTTGCGATACGCACGGTAAAGCTAGTAGTCGAATTGTATTGTAACAACAACCGGAAGATCGTGAAACTACTGGCTAAAACAAGGCTCCATCAACATTCTCATTTCAGCAGAAGAGAAGAAACGGTAGTTACAATATCGAATAGACCATCCAAATATCACTTCTAGCGATATAAAAACCAAAACCCATCTTACTGCAACTTCTGTCAAGTATCACAAAAATATATCAAAAAAAGCTATATAAACACCTAAAACAAAAATATTGCGAAGCTTTACCTGTAGTAAGTTAAGTGTAAAGAATGCAATGACTGCCAATGAGAAACAAATTTTTATAACAAAATGTCGTTGAAAATTAATTAACTACTAGTGCTATAAAATATTTTATAACCTCAGGGTCAGCTTTTTACAGTACATGACGTCCGCAGTCGAGTCGCATAAACCTTGAGGAAAGAAAAACACCAATAAATCTTGTTTACCAGTAAAGATCATATTTTGTTTTTGTAATATAAATTATTTCAAAAGTACCAGCCGCTTTAATAATAATTTAATATAAAACAGTCACACAAATTGCTTATAGTAAAAAATTTTATATTTGATTTGACTAACAATGACAAACAATAAGACAAGCTGCAACTGAATTAAAAGTTTCAAGAAGACGCATTTTTAATGCTCTGAAACGTCATTTAATGAAAGCATTAATAACCCGTTTGGTGCAAACCTTATAACCCAATGACCCCAACAACTGAGTTGGCTTTTGTACATGAATATTGAATATAGGAAGAAAATGTTCAGACACTATAATTTGAACCGATAAATCTGACTTTCATAAAATGGAAGTTTTATCAGAAAAGATACACATAAATGAGATAACGGAAATCCTTTGCAATTTGTTGTAACTCGTGACAAGTAGGACTTTTAGCCAATGTGTGTATACGTATCGTGGGGGACCGCATATTCGTTCGATATTTCTTTAATGGTACATTAATCCAAAAAATATATTTAATGTTTTTGCAAACTTCTTTTCAAGACTTCTTAGTTAATCTTCTCCTAGTCATCAGGCCAAACTTATGGCTTCAGCACGATGACGCATGTAGCGAAATCATTGTTACAACCGAATTAAATAGCGAACTTGATCAGAATGGATCGATATTAGAGAACCAACTGTGTAGCCTCCCGTATCATATGATCTATCAGTTCTCGACTTTTTTACTGGGGGGGATTTTTAAAAGATCCAAGTGTACACTACCTCTTTTCGAAATCTTGAAAAACTCATCGCAAAAAATAAGAGCAGTTTGCTTGCTAAATACCCCGATCATGTTGCCAGCTGCTATACAAGGAATTTAAGTGTCATCATCATCATCATTAGGTCTTCAGTCCTGGAACTGGTTAAACGCGTACCATCTTTGTTTCCTATTCTGAACTAACCTACAGATTTCCCTGAAATTTGCACAGTGTGCATCTATCACTATCTGATCTAGGTCTACATCTACCTCTTGTTTCTATCTCTGCTTGTAATATATCCCATACTATTCCCCAGAAATGCCTTAGAACGTATTCTGCCCTTCTATTTCTCTTATCTTTTTCCCTAGATATCCTTGTTCCCCTACTATTCGTATAACCTATTTGTTATTATCTTTGTCTGTCCATGCTATTGTCCTCATACATCTGAAGAACAGCATTTCAAAAGGCTGTTACCGTTTTTCTGTCTGCTTTTCAGACTGCTCGTATTTCATAGGCATACTGTGCTGTGCTCAACACATGTGCTTTCAACAATTTTCTTCTTGTTCTATGTTTGTTATCTTTCATCATAGGCGCTTTTCTTTCTTGTTAGATGCAGTTCGGTCACCTTCTATTGTTTTACAATTATATATCCCTATTTCTCCTACATTCAATGGTTGTGACGGGAGGTAAGCAGCATGTGGCTACCAAGTTCTCCCAACACTTAAACATTTACCGATTTAATATTTTTTCCAATATATCTTTTCGCACAGTCGACATTGGTTGCAGATATTTCACAACCAACACCTTTAGTTGTTTATACTAATCATCAAATTTATCTGCGCTTATTTTTTCGTCATTACGTTTTCCGTCTCAAAACTGGTTGAACACGTACCTGCACTTATTTATATTCTGAGCTAGCCTACATTGTCCTCTGAAATTCTCGCACAGGATGTGTACAGCTTGTTTCCTTTCTATTGCTTTCTAATGTTATGCTCTATTTCACCGAGATTCAGTGAAGGGAGTTAAGCAACCTGTGGCTGCCAAGATCCCCAACGCTTAGACATTTGCCGAAATAATGGTTTTCCAGTAAATCCTTTCACACAATTAACATTATTCGTGAATATTACCCAACTAATTCTTGTAGTTACTTATAATAATCATCATGTTTAGGCACAGTTATTTTTTGGTCATTAGTTTATCCATCTTGGGAGTGGTTGATTTCTATTCTGGGCTAGCCTACACATCTCCCTGAAACTCGTACAGCCCACATCTTTTACTATCTGTGTGCAGTAGTCTAACCTAGGTCTACCTCTTCTTCTCTTTTTTCCTATCTCTGTTTCTAATATATTCCGCACTATTCCCTCATGTCGTAGTATGTGGCCTATCATCCTATCTTTCCTATTTTTTACAGTTTTCCACATATTTCTTTTTTCCCTACCATTTTTAGTACCTCTTTGTTCTTAACTTTATCTGTCCATGATATCTTCATCGTACGTCTGTAGCACCACATTTCAAAGGCTTCTACCTTTTTCTTGTCCGCTTCTCCCACTGTCCAGGCTTCACAGCCGTACAGTGCTGTGTTCCACTCATATGTTTAAGCAATCTTTTCCTTGTTTGTATGTTTGTTGTCTTTGAACACACTAGTTGCTTTTTCTTGTTAAATATAGCACGGTCTTGTGCTAATCTTTGTTTTATATCTTTTGTGCATTTTCCATCTTGCGTTGTTTGGCTTCCTAGGTAGCAGAAATCTTTAACCTCTTGTAAGTTCGTGTTACATATTTGTATTCTTGTTTTTGGTTTATTTTCCCCCTCCTTTGCATACTAGTACTTTAGTTTTAGTTTTGTTAATTTTCATACTGTATCTCTCTTAGAACCGTTTCCATTTCATTAAGAGCAGCTTCTAACTCTTCCTTGCTAGATGTTAATACCGCTATATCATCTGCAAATCTAAGCATATCAATTTTTTGTTCTTGCATAGTAATTCCAAATGTCTTCCTGCATTTGACAGTATACATTGCGTCTTCTATGTACAAGTTGAAAATCAATGGGGATAGAACACGTCCCTGTCTCACACCTTTCCTAATGTTTACTTCTCTACGTTCCTGCTCTAATTCTATTACTGCTGTTTGCTCTTTGTATAAGCTATGTACTATTCGTCTATCCCTATAACTCATTCCAATCTTTTTGAGTATTTCGAACATTTTTTTCCATTTTACATTGTAGAATGCTTTTTCCAGATCTACAAACTTTATATACACGCTTTCTTCTTTGTCTATTGTTTTCTCCATTATCACTCTCAGAGCTAAAATAGCCTCCTGTGTTCCCCTGTTTCGCCTAAACCCAAATTGGTCTTCTACTAGTATTTATTCAGCCCGTTTTTCCATTCGTCTTTGTACAATTCTAGTTAATATTTTTGAAACGTGTGCTGTCAGACTTATTGTTCGAAAATTTTCACATCTATCTGCGCCTTTCTTTTTTGGTATAGTTACTATGATGTTACGTTTGAAATCTTTAGGTATCTCGCCAATCTCATACATATAGCTTACAAGTTGGAAGAGACGTTCTGTTACTGCTTGTCCAGCGGCTTTTAGAGTTTCTGTTTGCACCTTATCTGTACCCGGCGCCTTACCATTTCTCAGACCCTTTAATGCTAATTCAAACTTATCTCTAAGTATAGGATATCTCAAGTCACCAATTTCAATGTCTGATTCCTGTTCTAATGCAGTTAGTTCTTCTCCTGCATATAATTTCTCTATATATACTTGCCATCTACCCACTTTCTCTACATTTTCTATAATGATATTTCCTTGTGCATCCCTTATATTTTTGCTATACGGTTTTATATCTCTAAAATTGATTCTAATGAGCTTGTATGCTTCATTTGTCTTTCCTACTTCCATCTTAGTTTGTACCTCTTTTTATGGCTTTGTATCCCTGTTTTCCTGTTTCGTCTGATTTATTTTTGTATTTTCGTCTTTTTTCTATTAAACTCAAGATATCCTTTGTTATCCATGGTTTCTTATTTTCTTTTTGTGTATACCCCAGAATATCTCCGGCCGCCATGTCTAGGCTGAATTTAATGTTATTCCATTCTGTTTCTACTTCCTTAGTATCAGATATTTTCCTGATATCTTTGAGCAATTCATTTGACTTTTTTTCGAATCTTTCTTGAATATCTTTATCTTTTAGTTTCTCTAAGTCCAAGTGCCTTTTTCCGTTTTTCTTTTTCACATTCTTACATTTAAGTGCGGCCTTCATAATTACGATGTTGTGGTCAGTATCTGTATCTGCTTCTGGGTAGCTTCTACAGCCTTTTACTTGATTCCTAAAGCGTTGTCTAACAAGAATGTAATCTATTTGATATCTTCTTATATCTCCTGACATCTTCCATGTATATCGTTTTCTAGCATGATGTTGAAATAATGTGTTTGTGATGATTAAATTGTTCTTGTCGCAAAATTCTATCAGCTTATTTTCTCTGGCGTTTCTCGTGCCTAAACCAAATAAACCTACTACTGCTCCTTTCCTACCCTCACCAACCACGGCATTAAAGTCCCCCGTAATTATTAAATTTTCATGTCCTTTTACGTATCTTAGTATATCTTCGATACCTTTGTAGATGGCTTCTACCTGTTCGTCACTGTAGCTAGAAGTGGACATGTATACTTGTATTATTACTGTGTTTACCGGTTCAGATTCTAATCTAACCCTTAGTACTATTTCGTTTTTTTGTAAACAATTTTCTACACAGTATCCTATCTTTTTCCTCATAACTATCCCCACACCCAAATTTCCTTCCTCTGCTCCTGTATGAATTACTCTGAAGTCTCCACTCCAAAAATCCCTCGCCTCTGGCCACCGGACTTCGCTGATCCCTACTATGTCTAGTGATAACCTATTCATTTCGATTTTTAGGTTCTCTAGCTTACCTACTTGCTTCATACTTCTAACATTCCAGCTCCGACTCGCAGAATGTTTCCGACTCTAATTTTTAACTTTCCGATCGCATCGTCCGAAGTAGTCCCCTCCCGGAGATCCGAATGGGGGACTATTTTAACTCCGGAATCTTTTACCCCAGAGAATGCCATCATGTTTGTTACAATTTAAGTACGCTGTTTAATTGTACAAATTAATAAATGTTTAGAATGTAATGGTAGACAATTTGAACATATAGTAAGATAAGCAGTTTTTGTGATAACTATTATTTTCAAATGTAAAAAAAATGTTCAATATATTAATTTACAGCAAGTAAACAGTAATAAGTCTCGTATTGAAATTTTATTATTTAAGCTATTTAGCCCACTTTGAATAGAAATCATTAGCTGTAGCATTTTGTCGTAAGAAAAATTTCTAGTAGTGTTTTTATAGAAAAATCAAAGTTACTTAGTATTACTCAAATACAGTAAGCTATGAAAAATACCTAATCCCTCATATTTGTAGAAAAGCGTATTTAAAAAAACTTTTTCCAATGAAATTCTTCTATATCTTATGTAATTCAAAAGAATCATGCAGGCTAATGATAATCGTGTAAAAACTATATTACATCATGCAATTTCTATCAGTCAAATTTCTTTATGGCACAGTATACAAGTATGGGTCACACCAACGTATAAATAACTATTGCTGAGGATATTTGTCGCGGCCTTAGAACAAAACCACCATTTGACGATAGAGATGCCTAGTGTGCTTTTTCTTGGACTATATCTACCTACTACTTGTTATAAGTGGGCTTCAACCATCTACACTCAAAATATTGCTTTTCATTTTTAACACTTATCGGTAGTCTAAAGAGCAGCAACTCAAAGGAAATTTTTCGAAAAATTATATTTATTTTGATATATCGCCTCTGGTAAAATCGTAACACTTTCAATAAAACATTTCTTCCAAAGGATTCCTTACTTGTCCTTTCATTCTACTGTAAAAAAAGGAAATATTTGTCAGCCTTAAAAACATTGTAAAGTAGTATTCGTAGAACCATACTGTATTACTTCAATTTTATATTTTTGTCAAACAAGTGTGAAAAACTTTTAACTAGTGCAGTTTCGCCTATAAGTATTTGTTAATTCCGCAGGTATGCATGCTATCCATTCCTACTGCTTTACCGATATTTGAATTCTTCCTTCGAATCCGATCTCAGTCAGGTCTCATTTTTATCTTTCTCCAACGTGTTCTTCCTTTTTTATAGTATGTCAATCTTTAACTCGTTTTCCTCTATATACCTATTTTACATCATCATAATCATCATTAGGTCTTCAGTCCTGAACTGGTTAGACGCGTACCCTCGTTGTTTCCAATTATGAACTAACCTACGCATTTCCATGAAATTTGCACAGTTTGCATCTGTCACTATTTGATCTAGCTCTACAAATATCTCCTTTTTCCTATCTCTGCTTGTAATATATCCCATACCATTCCCCAAAAATGCCGTTGAACGTATTCTGCCCATCTATTTCTCCTATTTTTTTCCCACATATATCTTTATTCTCCTACTATTTCTATAACCTTGTAGCATTTTCAAATGTTACGTTTGCAAAATAATCCCAATAATTACTTTTATTATGTAGCCATACATAACCCCTAATATATGCAACACACTTTACAATATCTATTACGCTTTGGTATATTTAATCAGCTATAATTAATACATTATAACCTAATCATTACATCTCAACAATTGATTCAGTTGTTGTTTACAACATTCAATTTATATTCTTATTTGATTTATTAAAAATTCATTATTACATTTGTAATGTAGATAAATAAATACATTCATAATTTACATTTTTATGAAATATTTGGTGATATGTGCAGCCATCTGTCGTAAATATTCGAAGTTTCGAATGTGTAGTAGTATAAGACAACTTGTTCTTAATCGCAAGAAGAGTCTAAGGTCGCTTCTTATCAAACTAACATGGCTCGTTTAGCGTCCTCTGACCTTAGGATCGGGATAGTGAGAGAGGCGAGTAAAGCGTCGTGAATGATGTACGTAACGATTCCTGAGGGAATCAACAATGCGCTTTTTAGTACGTTAGTTCACAATCCAATATTACAATTCGTTTAAGATGCACACACATGATTGTTAGTCTGGTTTTTGCAGAATCGCCGTGATATTTATTTACATCTATCTTGGATGCTCGTAACTTCAATGCAGTATAATTACTTGGTACAAGATTGAAAGATTTCATCTTGTTTGAATTAAATAAATGGATTAATGACCTGTGAAGATGCATGGTCAAAGTCCAATCAGCCATACTTCGTTTCATAAACAGCACGTAATCGATACATAAATCTGGCTGGAAAACAGGTGTTGAACTGGATTTTCAAGGTGCGTACTCTTTATAATTTAATTCGAAAAATGTCACTTGTCAACTTCGTTTTGTTTACATTCCAATAATGGTATTATAAAATCTAATACGGCTATAAATATTTCATGAAATTTAAGTGAATTTAAAAATTAGAAACAGGGTGTATTTCGCATTGATTATGTAATTTGATAATATTGATCAATACATTCAAACATAACCCTAGTTCTAGTTTAATTAATTATAACTTGCTATAACAGCTATCAAGTAAATTTTTATATTGTTCACCGCTTATTATGATTAAAGAGAGACATTATAATACTCTAGTGAGTTTATATTGAAGCTTATTTGTTTATCCACATTTTATACTTCAAACTATATTAATAAATAACTTGTATAAATCATACAGATGATTTAATTTTTGACTAAATATATTTTTACTTCTTTTGTCATCTGATTATGAAATGTTGCTCAATTTATTTACTATATTAATGTACTTAAAATCTATACATTCTAATTGTGAGTAGTTAACGGATCCGATTTCTACATAAAATAATAATTGTTGCATTTTATTAGAATCAAACGTTAAGGTTAAGTATTAACGTGAAACTTAAAATCAAGAGAGTTATATTTTCATTTTCTATATATTTAAAGAAAGTTAAGTTACTATTGCACAAACATTTTTAAATACCTGAATTATAAATACGTTCCATTCTTACTATAACATATAAATTTGTTAAAGGATGTTATACTACATTATACTTTTTAAAGAAACCTAGAACACTTTTATTTAAACAAAAAGGTATACAATCTTTGAGTATATAAAATACTTTCATAAGGGTTAATGCTACAAGATATAAAGATACTTACAATATCATGTTATTTTGAAATATATTGAAGGAGCAAACTGCTGCCTCATATGTTATATTTTTAATCTTGTAATTTATTGCAGGTATCTAATCGTTGTAGTCAACTTTTGGGTTTTGCATTCCTTTTTTATCCGAATGTAGTGGCGTTCAATATTTTGTTAATTTGTTTAATATCAATTCCCACCCCTGAAACATTGCTTTCTACCGCTTAGAGTAAAGTCTAGAGTATAGCACCGGTAACATCCAATTCCCCTGAAAAAAGTTTGGTTGTAACCTATTTGTTATTAATTATGTCTGTCCATGCTATTATCCTCATACATCTGAAGCACAACATTTCAAAAGTCTGCTACCGTTTTCCTGTCTACTTTTCCTACTGCTAATATTTCATAGGCATACTGTGCTGTGCTCCACACATATGCTTTCAACAATTTTCTTTTTATTTCTATGTTTGTTGTCTTTCATCATAGGCGCTGTTCTTTCTTGTTAGGTGTAGTTCGGTCCTTTTCTATTGTTTTACAATTATATACCCTATACACCCTATTTCTCCGACAGTGGATGTAAAAGACGGGTGTGGCGGCTCCGTGGCGTAGTGGTATGTGTGTGACTACTACGCCCAAGGTCTCGGGTTTGAATTCCGACACGGTCCGCTTGAAAAATGTTAGTCGAGCATTTTTCACAAAAATATACCCTCGTTCGGATGAGTGTCGTCACACACGTTAAAGATCCCTACCTTGCTTGGAACAGCAAGGGTTTGGCAAAATTCCAAATTTTCCAGGTAAAAAACTCGCTTCCTGGCCAATGTAGTACCTTCAGGTGGAGTATTGTAAAATCACATGTAAGGTTTTGAAGGGGGGTAACTAGCCTGTGGCTGCCAAGTTCTCCCATCACTTGAACTATTGTTGATTTCCAAGATATCTTTTCGCACAGTCAACATTGGTTGCAGATATTTCACAACCAACATCTGTAGTTATTTATAATAATCATCAGATTTATCTGCGCTTATTTTCCCCTCATTAGGTTTCTCGTCTCAAAACTGATTGGACACGTACCTCCGCTTGTTTATATTCTGAGCTAGCTTACACAGTTTCATGAAATCTCACACGGCCTATATACAGCTCGGTTCCCCTTCTATTGTTTTCTAACTTAATGCCATATTTTACCGAGATTCAGTGGTATGTGCAGGGGGTTAAGCAGCCTGTGGCTGCCAAGATCCCCAACACTTATACATTTACCGAATTAATAGTTTTCCACTAACTTTTTCACACAATTAATATTATCCGGGAATATTGCACAACCAATATCTGTAGTTTATTATAATAATCATCATGTTTGTACAGTTATTTTTTTCGTCATTAATTTATCCATCTTAGGACTCCTTGGATGCGTACCTCCATTGATTTCTATTCTGAACAAGCTTACATAATTCTCTGAAATTCCTATAGCCTACATCTTCACTATCTATGTGCAATAATTTAACCTAGGTTTACCTATACTTCTCTTTTTTACTATCTCTGCTTAATATATTACGCACTATTCCATCCCTTACCATTTTTAGTACCTCTTTGTTCTTAACTTTGTCTGTACATGATATTTTCATCATTCGTCTGCAGCACCACATCTCAAAGGCTTTTTTCTTGTTCGCTTTTCCTACTGTCCAGGCTTCACAGCCGTAAAGTGCTGTACTCCACACATACGTTTTAATCAATACCTTCCTTGTTACTATGTTTGTTGTCTTTGAACACAGTAGTTGCTTTTTCTTGTTAAATGTAGCACGACCTTGTGGTAATCTTTGTTTTATATCTTTTGCGTTTTTCTCATCTTGCGTTATTTGGCTTCCTGGGTAGTAGAAATCCTTAACCTCTTGTAAGTTCTTGTTACCTATTTGTATTCTTGTTTTTAATTTATTTTCCCCTCCTTGCCATACTAATACTTTAGTTTTATTTTTGTTATTTTTCATACCGTATCTCTCTTTTAGAACCGTTTCCATTTCATTAAGAGCGGCTTCTAACTCTTCCTTGCTAGACGCTAATACCGCTATATCATCTGCAAATCTAAACATATCAATTTTTCGTCCTTGCATAGTAATTCTTTCTGCATTTGACAATATTCATTGCCTCTCCAATGTACAAGTTAAAAATTAATGGGGATAGGGCACATCCTTGTCTCATCCCTATCTTAATGTTTACTCCTCTACGTTCCTGCTCTAATTCTATTACTGCTGTTTGCTCTTTGTATAAGCTATGTACTATTCGCCTATCTCTATAACTCATTCCAATCGTTTTGAGTATTTCATACATTTTTCTCCATTTTATATTGTCGACTTTTTTCAGATCTACAAACCCTATAAACACGCTTTCCCCTTTTTCTAGTATTTTCTCCATTATCACTGTCAGAGCTAAAATAGCCTCCCGTGTTTCCCTGTTTCGCCTAAACCTAAATTGATCTGCTCCTAGTATTTCTTCAGCTTATTTTTCCATTCGTCTTTGTACAATTCTAGTTAATACTTTTGACACGTGTGTTGTCAGACTTATTGTTCGAAAATTTTCACATCTATCCGCGCCTTTCCTTTTTAGTACAGTTACTATGATGTTAGGTTTTATATCCCTAAAATTGATTCTAACTGGTTTGTATGCTTCATCTGTCTTTCCTCTTTCCATCTTAGTTTGTACCTCTTTGCACTTTTCATCAATCCATTATTTTTAGCTTTCCTACAATTGCGAATAATTTCTCATTTTATGACTTTGTATTTTTGTTTTCCTGTTTCATCTGATCTATTTTTGTAGTTTCGTCTTTCTTCTATTAGATTCAGGATATCCTTTGTTATTAATGGTTTTTTATTTTCTTTTTGTGTATACCCCAGAATATCTCTGGCCGCTATGTCTAAGGTGGATTTAACGTTATTCCATTCTGTTTCTACTTCTTTAGTATCAGATATTTTTTCGGTATCTTTCAACAATTCATTTGACCTTTTTTCAAATCTTTCTTGAATATATTTATCTTTTAGTTTCACAAAGTCAAAGTGCCTTCTTCCGTTTTTCTCTTTCAAATTTTTTAATTTAATTGCGGCCTTAATAATTACGAAGTTGTGGTCAGTGTCTATATCTGCTTCTGGGTAGCTTCTACAGTCTTTTATTTTCCTAAACCGTTGTATAACAAAAATGTAATCTATTTGATATCTTCCTATATCTCCTGACATCTTCCAAGTATATAGTATTCTAGCTTGATGTTGAAATAATGTGTTTGTGATGATTAAAATGTTCGTGTTGCAAAATTCTACCAACCTATTTCCTCTGTCGTTTCTCGTGTCTAAACCAAATAAACCTACTACCGCTTTTTCCCTACCCTTACCTGCCACTGCATTAAAATCCCCCTTAATTATTAAATTTTCATGTCCTCCTATCCTACGTATCTTAGTATGTCTTCGATATCTTTGTAGATTGCTTCTACCTCTTCGTCACTGTAGGTAGAGGTAGGCATATATACTTGTATTATTACTGTGTTTACCGGTTTAGATTCTAATCTAACCATGAGTACTCTTTTCTTTTTTTGCATAACTATCCTCACACCCGAATTTCCTTCCTCTGCTACTATATGTATTATCCCGAAGTACACACTCCAAAAATTCCCCGCCTCTGACCACCGAACTTTGCTGATTCCTACTATGTCTAGTGCTAACCTATTCATTTCAATTTTTGGATTTTCTAGCTTACCTACTTGCTTCATACTTCTAACATTCCACGCTCCGACTCGCAGAACGTTCCTGACTCTTATTCTGCGCTTTCCGATCACATCCTCCTAAGTAGTCCCCTCCCGGAGATCCGATTGGGGGACTATTTTAACTCCGGAATCTTTTACCCCAGAGAATACCATCATATTTATTACAATTTAAGTACGCTGTGTACTTGGGAGGGCGGCTCCGTGGCGTAGTGGTATGTGTGTAACTACTACGCCCAAGGTCACGGTTCGAATCCCAACACGGTCCGCTTGAAAAATGTTAGACGAGCATTTTTCACAAAAATACACCCTTGTTCGGATGAGAGGTAAAATGGACGTGTTTTTGAGTGTGTTGTCACGCACGTTAAAGATCCCTACCTTGCTTGGAACAGCAAGGGTTCGGCAAAATTCCAAATTTTCCAGGTAAAAAAAACTTGCTTCCTGGCCAGTGTAGTACCTTCGGGTGGAGCATTGGAAAGTCACATGTAATGTGTACTTGGGAGGTAATGTGGTGGTTTCCTGTTGCCTTCACATCGCGGTAGTGTGTTTTAGACTGCCATACCGACCCCTATGGTCTCTGCCAATCTAAATACCGTAAGAGTCGCTGCTCTCTTTTGGGGACCTTAGTCTGGTTCCTCACTAACGACCCTACTACTTTGGTTGCACCTGTAGTTTGGCTCTTTAGCTCATTAGAACACCCAAGCCATTTCACCTGTTCTAGTAATCTAGAACTTTGGCAAGGTGCAGGTCCATTCAAAATGGCTATTTTACATATTCTGTCCAAATTCTTACTTTTACCTTTATCGCCAATACAAGGGTTTCCTCTCCTTCCTTAGTAAATTATTAATATATATTTTACCTTTATCGGTTATTTCTTTATCTTGCAATATACTTTGTTTATCATCAATCATTTATCTTTCACCTTCCAAACGCCTTTTAATTATCTGTTTCTCCTTTGTAGCGTTAAATTACTTAACTAATCCATTTTATAACTTATCTTTAGAGTTCCTACAGCTCTTGTGTTTATCCATAACTGTAATATATCCGCCTTCATTAAACGTATTTTACCAACTCATTTGAAGATTTTGCTAGAGTTTGTTCTGGTAATGCATAAATTTCCTGTCTAATAATTATTTGCTTCTTTTCTACATGTTCCGCATTTTCTTTTCCATTAATACCATTCAAGTAGCTTTGAGAAATTTCCTTCTTCTTTTTATAGTTCTCTAATTTCTACTTCTTTGACCCAGTTTTTTTGTCGTGGCCCTTGAGAAAGCATATGACAAAGAAAATATAAGATGCAGAAGATGTTGAGGAAAGTGTTAAAAAAGTGCGATATGTACTAGTGACTGGTTAAAATCAGTTGAGTCATTATATGATGAAAACAGAACAGGTTTAAGAATTAATAGTACTCTTGAAAAATTCCTTTTAATATGCAAAATTGCTACTGTATGTTGCTATTTTATTGGTAGACAAGAACATTAATTTACAAAATATGTTATATAGGATGAGTCAGATGTAGACTGAATTAGATTTGCTGGTAAACGTATCAAATATTTAGGTACCCGATTTTTAGGAACGAGTCTATGCGCAAAAGTTAAACCGTGAAAGAAGCAAATGATTTTGTGTACCTAGGAAGAATCTTCAGTACGGATGGAAAATTGGATAAAGAGGTTGACAGAAGAATGGATTATTCATGTAAAGCAGTCTGGAGTATGTGGTCTGTTGAAAAGAATAAAGAAGTGTTAAAAAGGAAAGGTTGCAGTATCTTGACGTTGCTGCATGAGTGAGCAAGGACAAGTATTAGAATCAAGTAACTGCGGTCGGTGTAAATTTTTACGAAGTGTGTGTAGTAAGACTATAGAAAGCATAATTAGCACTGAATTAATAATGAATACCTGTATTTTGAAAACCAAACCAGCAGATCGGTATGAAAAAAGTGTGCTGGCGTCTTTTGGTCATGTAGAAAAAAAGAAAGGATAAATATGTCAGGTTAATAATTCGAAAAGAAGATATAAGTTAAGAAAGATATGACTAAAAGTGTTGAACGAAAGTGGCGTAACGTTTGAATTTTTATTTCACACATAATTTCAATGTATGCCTCTACATAGTATTCTTTTTAGAAACTTATATGCATCAGGAGCAATATATTTCTAGTCTTATTCAACTAACCTGCTTAAAACCACAATTTAGTTCTCGCTCTTAGCGTTTACATTGACACCTGGTGTAGCGACCTGACTTTATCGTTATCATACAGATGCAAGAAATTCGAGGCAGTTAGTTTTGGATATTATTATTACGCTTGTTGTTCTCCGACTTTACACTTTTGCTCGAACTTAAAACGCAAGAAGTACTTTTATATCCAGTTCTCTTATAACTAGAAGTCGTCCTTGTTTGTAATATTTATATCACCTCTTAGAAACGATCGCCGAAACGGTCTTCTTTTCCTTCACTTTTCTCAGTGTACCGCTTATCAGATCTGGAAAACACATAGCCACAGCTACTCACTCTTTTAATGGTATGTTCAACCTGGAATTATTGATTAATGTTCCGCAGCAGAGTTTCTTTGACATTTGTAGATACTTGCTGGTAACCGCTGGTATTGTTTGGAGTAGATTGTTTTACTAATGTCCGGACAAAACGGGTATGTGCAAATGAGCCACTTCCTCCAAATTAAATTTTTTACTACCTAGAGATCTGACAGGTAGCTCTAAGTCAATATAATTGTAATTGTTAAAACGAGACATTTATAAGGTTCTATTAATGCTCAAACTTTAACTTAGCTTAGGGAACGAAAATTATCTTTACGTAAGATCACACTTATTATTAATATTATATTATTCAAAGATTATTTACTATCGCAACTTCATTTGTTTAGCTTTGGGTTCATGACAGTAATTTAGATTTCTTATTTTTGGTGTTGTATAACTTTGTTGTTTATTGAAACATCATTGAAGTCATGTAAATGCAGCTCGCCACTTTTGAGGGAGATTTTTTTGATTTCTGTGTATTTAATGCCTCTCCGAACGTCATTTATAATGAACTCTAATATGCAGAACGAAATCGACTGCATTAATTATACGACAGATAGCCATGCTTTGCTACAGAAGCTAGTTCTTCTTGGGTTTGTAGCACAGTTTTCTTTTCTTTTGTGTTTTGTTACGGTAACTTTCTAAAATAAAGTGATTCTGCATTAATTTCCAACTACCTTAATTAACCGCTTTCTACAAATTCTAATCCAAGCGACGGCCCATTTTTTATGCTATTTCACTTAAAATAAATATTTAAGTTCTACTATAAAAATGTCCCTAAGTGTAGAAATAGAAGGAATATATGTTAAAGCAGTTTTTAAAATTCTTTGAAATGTTTGAGTAACGTTAAAACAACTTCGCTTGATTCGTTGAAAGAAGCAAACATCTTTCTGGTCGTTAAAACCACTTGTAATAGGTTCTTTGAAAGATTAAAACTGTTCGCTCATTAAAATGCTTTAATGGGTTAGTTATCTATTGATTTACTAAGAAATAATAAACGCAGTACTTTGTTATATTGGCAGGCGGTTAAACTCGCTCAGGTTTTATGGATAATAACATCGTTCCCACAATTAATGCATTCTCGGTATCTTCGTAGCGTGAATCCAAATACAAATCTCTATTCATTTTGAAAAGTCAGACAGACGGTTATACGTTGAGCTTCCTTTGTCAGTACGCAAAGTTTCATACTTGCTTAGATGTTTTAAAATATATTTTGCGTTCCCGCGCGTACAACGAAATTCAGTGGAGTTAATTATCCTATTATGGAGGCCTCTCTTTTTAAGTATTCGATTTTAATTCTATACAACGTCCTTTGAGCGTTGTAAATTGTGATTTTAAAATGCGTTGTTATACGTAATATTGTCATCATTAGGTTTTCAGTCCTGAAACTGGTTAGACACGTACCCTCATTGTTTCCTTTTCTGAACTAACCTACACAATTCCCTGAAATTTGCACAGTCTGCATCTATCACTATCCTATCTAGGTCTACATCTACCTTCCATTTCCTATCTCTGCTTGTAATATATCGCGTACTATTCCCCAAAAATGCCTTAGAGCATATTCGGCTCTTCTACTTCTCATATTTTTTTCCCACAGATATCTTTATTCCTCTACTATTTCTATAAGTTATTTGTCTGTCCATACAATCATCCTCATATATCTGAAGCACAACATTCCAAAAGGCTGCTACCGTTTTATAGGCAAACTGTGCTATGCTTAACACATATGCTTTCAACAGTTTTCTTCTTGTTTCTATGTTTGTTATCTTAGATCATAGGCGCTGTTCTTTCTTGTTAGATGCAGTTCGACCCCCTTCTATTGTTTTATAATTATATAACTTATTTCTCAGACATTCTGTGGTTGTGTAGGGGAAGGCGGTTCCGTGGCGTGGTGGTATGTGTGTGACTACAACGCCCAAGGTCCCGGGTTCGAATCCCAACACGGTCCGCTTAAAAAATGTTAGGCGAGCATTTTTCACAAAAATACACCCTCGTTCGGATGAGAGGTAAAATGGACGTGTTTTTGAGTGTGTTGTCACGCACGTTAAAGATCCCTACCTTGCTTGGAACAGCAAGGGTTCGGCAAAATTCCAAATTTTCCAGGTAAAAAAAAACTCGCTTCCTGACCAATGTAGTACCTTCGGGTGGAACATTTAAAAATCATATGTAAGGTTGTTAAGGGTGAGGCGACTCCGTGGCGTAATGGTATGTGTGTGACTACTACGCCCAAGGTCCGGGGTTCAAATCTCGACACAGTCCGCTTGAAAAATGTTAGACTAGTATTTATCACAAAAATACACCCTCGTTCGAATGAGAGGTAAAATGGAAGTCCCGTGTGTGAGTATTGTCACGCAAGTTAAAGATCCCTACCTTGCTTGGAATAGCAAGAGCTTGGCAAAATTCCAAATTATCCAGGTAAAAAAACTCACTTCCTGGCCAATGTAGTACCTTTGGGTGGAGCATTGGAAAATCACATGTAAGGTTGTGAGAGGAGGTAAGCAGCCTGCGGCTGCTAAGTTCCACCAGCACTTAAACATTTGCCGATTTAATATTTAATATATATTATTCTATTATTATTCTATTATATTTTAGTGGAATTTATTTGTAGAATTTGGGTTTCAATGCGTAACCCTTATCACGTCAATATATATATATATATATATATATATATATATATATATATATATATACATAATATAGTTTAGAGATAATGACCTTTTATAAATATGATGATATATTATTAATGGGTTTGAGGTCAGCTGTAGGAAAGTAAACTCTTTTTTAAGGCCTAAGTTCGATTTACACATACATACTTAGTCTTCAGAAGTAACATATACCTAATGCAATAATTGATATTGTAGTGATTAGCATTACATACATACACATCCTATCACATTCACACATACACGTACTAACAAACAAACAGATTAATATACATAATCACAAATATTCATAGACACTCACATAAATATAACATGTACACGCACCCACACTCATACACACACAAACACATACACACATGCATACATGCACACATAGGCATTCTGTTTTTAAATCTTCAAATAATTAAAAAAAGTGAAACTGAAAGGTTTCAAAATTTGACATTTTTATTTTTATTTTTATACAAGTTATACAATTTTCTTATAACAAATTGAAGCAAAAATTAGTTAAAATAGATTTCGATGTAATTTTCATGTTAATTTAATGTTTAACCTCGTCTTGTAAGTTACTATCAATTCATTTATATGTTAGCCTAGTTAATTGTAAAATTTTAGAAAGCCTGTGATCAAGAATTTAAATAAAATTCGAAAATTTAGGCCTTAAAAAAGAGTTTACTTTCCTACAGCTGACCTCAAACCCATTAATATATATATATATATATATATATATATATATATATATTGCCGTGGTACTCGGGTAAAAGCCTCGGCAGAGTAAAAAAAACATTCGAGCTCCAACGTTGGACCGTCATAAATTGCCGTGTAAGTTCTCTAGATTAAAAAAAAATACATTCGAAAATTTATTAATTTTCTAAAAATCGAAAATTTCACACAATAGAAAAATTTTTCAAAAAAAAATAATTTCTTACCCAGATTCCTCTCTTCATCACCTTAATTCTTCAACCGCTTCACTGGCTAGCTCAGTTGGACCTCATCTTGGATTATTTACATTTCGGTGCTCAAGTTACACCTCAATAAATTCTATTTTTGTAAAGTCCAGTATTTTGACTAGAAATATTAAACACATTGAATGTAACCGGAGTAAATGGGTTCTGAATAATACCTTATTTTTCGTTCTTTATTTATAATTAATTTTAATTAGGACACTCTGGAGTATGGTGAGCTCATGATAACCCAGTTTTTTTTGTATGATTAATGTATGCTTTTTACTTAGCATACGCTTACTGCAAACAAAAAACCCATGTACTTGTAACAATAAAAATTTAAATTCCTGATGGAACGTTAATAAGCTTTATATACACCTTCAGATTTATATTTAATTACCATAATAAAAGTTAGTTATACGTATTATTTTCAATACGCAAAATAATGCAAAACACCTTCATAGTTCACTCTCACACATCACAACAATCTTCATAGTTTATAAAAAACAACAAATTCTAAAGCGTTATCTGGAATTTCTTGAAAATCTCTACTCCGTTGATGAGCCCTTAAGTTGTTTTCGCTCTCGGTTTCGTGGTTCTGCTCTGCTGGCCGCTTCTAGCTATCTGTAGATAAACACCATCTAAGTTGTGCTGCATGCTCTGACTTCACGATGCATCCAAATACAAATCCAAATTTATTACACTTCTTTCATAATTGCGTACTTTTGTTTAATTTAATTTAATTTACGTTACTTCACGAGCTTGTTAAGATACATGTTGCACCTCAAAAAAATTCTAGACTCGACACAATCCGCGTATCAAATTATGAAGCCGACACAGTACTATTTAAATTAAAATTTTTAATATACTTACAAGTTCGTGGTAAATTTCTGTTCGTAGTCTCAATCGATGAAAGTACTAAGAGCGCGAAGTTAAAAGAGAGCGATGCTAATTCTTTTAGCGTATTTCTACACTTCGAATGTAATCTCTCCAGACCCTCCTAGCGCGAAACATTTAATTAAACTAATTCGTTCTTCAAATTTTGGTTCAACCGTCTTCGAAATCTTCGAAATTTAGCGCGTCGTTCCGATATTTTCCGAAAAATTAACATTCAATGTTCCCGTGTTTGTCTGTTATACTACTAACTATAAAGACCAATAAGATATTCAATGACGTCTTAAAAACCCCGCCTATACTAACGCTATTCCTCTCTTATGCATATTCTATGTTTCCTTCTACGCTCGCGTGAGTGGTAGAAATCGATATTACTGTCCGCGTTTCAAACTAACCCATGTGGACTGAATACGTGCGTTTTGAAATAAACTGCTATTATGCCTGTCTCTTTCCGAAGTATTTCATTGATCGTCTAGCCCTTCTGCGCTTTAAGGAAACTTTTAGTTAGCGTTCATGCTAGAACATCCGACCGTTTGCACACTATACCTCGAATCTCGAGTTTTATCTATACAAATAAGGGGAACATGACATTTCTAAAACATGCAGGTGTTTAATAACGAACGTTTTAACACAACATTTCTAGGAGTTGGCTTTTCAAAGTATTTTTTATTCAACGGCTGTTTATGTGTTAGCACAGCGTTTCACCTTGGTATTATCGATTTTTCATGCTTTTATGCGTATTATACGTAACTACCCGTTCAATTAAACTCAATTAAATTAATTAATAATTTGCATTGGCTTCTACAATTTATTTTCTTTACGAACCTAACTAAATTTTAATCACTACTTGTAAAATTATGGTAATACTTGTTACTTTAAAATGAACTAATTGAAATAAATTTCGCACGTAAATTCTGGTTGTTTTCTCTATACAGGGTGTTTCAAAATGGCCTTGTTTATACTTAAATTTAGCCCTTTATACCACTACAATATATATATATATATATATATATATATATATATATAGGGTTGAAAAGACTATGTAAGTATATGGTATTTAGATTATAAGATTTTATTCTCGGTATTTTAAAATGTTTAGGTTTATACTGTATTATATGTAAATAAACGCTTTGTTTACATCACATTATAACAGGACGATTACGTAAATGTGCGTTTTTCACTTTTGTAAATATTTTTTTGGGACTGTATTTTTTACTTACAGGTTGTGATATTAACTATTTACTGAGGTTTCAAATTTTTCTTTCTGTATCACCCACCACACTCTACAAGGTTTCTGAGCTAGTTACGAATCCAATTCTTTTGGATTTCAATTTTACAATTCTCCTTCTGTTTTGTTGCGGTATTCAGTGTAGGCGATTTTCTTTATTTACTTTGCTGCTTTTTTTTGTCTGTACGGAATATAGTAACAATTATATCTATTGTTCAGGTGTTAGATAAGCACGATGCTTTACTGTAATAATTCCTTGCGCCATCCGAGTGATCAATTCTTATTGTTTCTGTTTTTTTCTAGCACAACGCTATTCCATCCCGGGTTGTAATCCTGAGCACGGCAGTTTTTCATTTCGACGGCTAGCTTACCGCCTGCATTTTGTTTATGTTTTTTTTCTTTTAACTGTGCTCGCTACTCCTAATAAATATTTTTACCACAGCCTTCTTTGGGACTAGTAATCAAATTTTTCAATTTTTTTTCCTCCTCAAAGTCGGCATCTTACGTGTAAAAAGAAGGGCAGTGAAATGCTTTAACAGTAAGTGGACGTGTATGAAGCGATGCAAAGTGTAAACGAGGTGAAGGAAGCGGGTCACGCAAGAAGGTACAAAATAAGATAGTTAACAATGTAAAAAGAGTTTTCACTATAAATTTTACGTTAATATTAAAAAATAGGTTTTCCAAGATCTGTCTACTCTTTTCAGGGAACGACATGATGGGTGTGTATACATGTACGTATGCATGAACTTTTTATTAACCAATCCTTAATAAACTGCTTATGCTTTTAGCTAAAATTACATTATTCTAAATGACTACGACTTATTCATATTTAATACATTTCTAAAATTTTAGCTCCTTGAATTTTCAAACCTTAGTCCTACTTTATAAATATTTATGGTTCCGAGCTGGGGCCGTGTCATCTATAAACTAAGGTCGACGTTTTCCCCACTTTTGTAAGGGACCTCATCGGGACAAGAAATGAAAATGAAATATAAATATAAAAATAATAATAATAAAGATAAGAATGATAATATTAAGTAGACAAGTTAAAGTGTAAAAAATGAAAGAGTTACTTTTGAGCTAGCAGGCTTACCAGCCCATTTAAGCCAAAAGGTGTCTTTTGGCAAAGTAACTGGGGAAAGTTTGCGAAAGTGGTAGTTTATATAAGACGACAACTTGATGCATAAGTGATCATGAATAGAGAGGAGTGTGTATCGGATCAGTAAACATTCCGGTTCTGCCGTGACAAACAAGTCTTACTTTTATTACTATTAATTTCTACGATTTATATTATATCCTTTATATAAAGTATATTTGTTTCCTCTTTCAAGGGTAACTTCAAATGTTTTTGTAGTGAATTACTATCCTCGTTATTACTATATAACTAAATAAAAAACTAGTGTAAGAGAACCGGTTAACTCATCCTAATTTTAATTATATTTAAGCTTTACTCAAAACAATATACTTCATTGAAAAATTAAATTGCTGCCCTGTTAATTTTGTCTCACAATCGAATTAAGTTTTAAAACGCACATCATTTACATACGCATTTATAACCACTGCGATTATACATTTTTACTAAAATTTGTATAAGCTTTTGAGAATTGTTCTGATTCGGTCTCATTCATTATAAAAGGGGCAAAAGGTGACGAGCAATATAAGGTTCGTATTTATTTGCATGAGTACAAAGACCGGAAAAGAATCACCAACTCTTTATATCAAATGAATAATCAAGCTAAAAAGATCTTAATATAAGCTTTGTCTCTTTCAGGTAATTGAAGCTAAGGAACAATATATTTAACCCATAAAACAAGCGGTTGTCATATTTATCACTCCATATCTTTTGCAATCACTTTCGGTAATATACGTGATTATATACAAATTTACATTAGATAATAGCTTTTATATTCAAGTGTGATACACTTCTGCAACATGTGTAAAGCTCCATATGTTGTTGACATAAAATTATAGGTGGCATGTACTTTATCTTGAGCATTTTAGGACTATTACATAATAATGTAACATGTTTGTAACATAAACTCGCAAGGTTGGTGAATCTTTTTAAAAAAATTAGGAATCAATGAATTTTAAGACCTACAGAAAATTAATGTTATTTATACAGTCTTATTTATAGTCAAAATTTATTGCTAATTAATTTAATGAATATTTCCATTAGGATTACTTGTTAGTCAATCTCGTTTTTTTAACATTTCCCGAATGATTTTTAAATTCAGTTACCTTAATATACAAAAACTAAACAAAAATACGTCAAATATGAAGGCAAAGAGGGGTTAATTAATACAATTAAAATTGGTATATTTGAAGACAACCATAAACTGAAACAGTTCTTATCGCACGTATTTCTCTAAAGGTGCTTGTCGCGTTTAGTGTTAAATCCTTATTAAGTTTTGAGAATAAGTTTGTGTTATAGTGGATATTTAAGATGCTGATGTCTTTTAGCGGTAACGATATTGTAGATAGTGAGACTAGAGAAATTATAGAAAATAGGAAGTCTGGAAGTATTACTGCACATATTCGTAATTCGCGTTATGAATCCAGAAATGGATACAATGAACTTCACGGTAAATATCAACTTTTTTTTTGCGATTTTGAAGATAAGCGCATAAAATATTTGCTACTATTTTTATTTTAACAAAAATTGAAATTCGGGCACTAATATATATTCCAGAAACCTCTTAGTCAAATATAATACTGTATGTAATACGATCTTCATGGTATAACAGTATTATAGGTTTCCAATAAATCGAAATAAATATTAGGTTTAAAAAATTATATGCTTTAGAGGTAACTGTTATGAAAAATCCATACTACTCTCAGACGTACGAAGAAGTCCACAGAAAGTCATTGGAAAATCCCGAACAATTTTGGACGGAAGTTGCACAATACGTAACCTGGACGAAACCATGGAATAAAGTTTTCGACAATTCTCAACCACCATTTACGAAATGGTACTTTTAAAATAATGTTATTTCTAAGAAAACAGTAACGCAATGATTTTCAGGTTTGTAGGAGGAGAACTAAACGCTTGCTATAATGCAATTGATCGCCATGTAGAAGCAGGTAAGGGAACAAAAGTGGCATTAATTCATGATAGTCCTTTAACGAAGACTGTTCGAAAAGTTACCTATACCGAATTATTAAATACGGTAAAAAAAGTACTACTTTAAAACTCGTTTTTAATAATATCCGTTGGCAGGTTTCTCGCCTTGCAGGAGCTTTAGCTAGAATAGGCGTAAAGAAAGGCGATAGGGTCCTAATATATATGCCATTAATACCAGAAAATATCATATCTATGTTAGCTACTGCTAGACTTGGGGCAGTTCATTCAGTTGTATTCGGAGGTAATATCTCGTTAAACCACCATTATATGATTAAAAATGCCCTTACAGGTTTTGCAGCACGAGAACTTTGTAGTAGAATTGAACACGCTGAACCTAAAGTAATTATTGCAGCAAGCTGTGGTCTTGAACCCAACAAAATTATAAAGTAAGTGATACTGTTGTGATGAATAATGAGACAAATTATTTTAGATACAAGAATATTTTAAACGATGCACTAGAATGGTCGTCATTTAAACCAGACAAGTGTATAATATTTCAAAGAAAAGCTGTAGAGATAGCGCCTCTTAATACTGACATTGATATTCTTTGGGAAGACGCTTTAAACATGGCCGAACCTCATCCCTGCGTTTCAGTGGAAGCGAATGAACCACTCTACATACTTTATACCTCTGGAACAACAGGTAAAAATAATCGACCATTATTAATAGCTATTATAAGACAGCTTTTCTTTTTCTACTTTTAAAATGTATTAAGTGTTGTATACAAAACGGAAGCGGAATATTTTTAGAAACTAGTTGTAGAGAGCATCCAACTTATAAAAATGGAAAATATAAGGTCCCAGACAGGATTCGAACTTGTATCTTAGGCTTTCGCAGCAGTTTCCAATCTTGTCCGGGACCTTATATTTTTCATTTTCATTTACTATCTCGATTTGAAATGATTATTATTTGGGCTTTGCATGATTTACATTTGTGAAATGTTCAAATTTTCACTACCAGTTCCGGTAATGTAATTGATAAATACGTCAGCCGCAATACCTGAAGTTATAGGTTCAAATCTTGTTTGGGACCTTATATTTTCCATCTTTCAATTACTAGCTTGATTTATGATCTTTTGGGCTTTGCATAAAAGTGTAAGTTATTATTTTATCTTATTAACTATAACACGTTGTATTTATCAACTTACCTCGTGTAATTAAATTACCTAATATATGTATATGTTTAATAGTTGGCTTATAGTCGTATTTTGAGCGTTGCTTCCTGTCTATATCTGACGCAAGTCAAAAACTTGACACTGTCAGATATGTTTGACAAAAATACTACAAGTAATTGAAAGTTAGTTTAATGTTTAGTGAAATACATGAATTAGATTTATAAAATTTTCCAATTTTCACTACCAGTTCCGGTAGTGTAATTGGTAAATACGTCAGTCGCGATAGCTGAAGATACAGGTTTAAATTCTCTCTGGGACCTTATATTTTCCATCTTTCAATTACTAGCTCGATTTGTAATGACCATTTGCGCTTTGCATAGAAGTTTAAGTTATTATTTCATCTTAATAACTATGTATATATATATATATATATATATATATATATATATGTATACACGCACATTGCTATGATAATAGGGTTATTTAATGGTATATAAGGTTACAAGGGAGGAGTACTTCATGTAAACATTATAGAAATTAAGAAACCCAAACATTTAAATGATAAAAAGTAAATAATCCGTTCATTATACAAAGGCAGATACAAATCACCCTGTATAAAAAACTAATCAGCTACAGTTAATTCAAGGAAACACATTTTGTAATAACTTAACCACATCCACCAAAACAAATAATTGCGGACGCAACCCAATCCATTTTAAAACGTTTAAAACATTCCTAAGCTCAAAATAAATACAAATTCGGCATATTTAACGTAAAATAAACGTAAAATAAAATTTCTTTCAACCTAGATGCATTTGCTTAAGAAATCTAACTCAATAAAACGCATATACTTTATACTAGTTTCTATAGGCAAACTTTTAAAGGCGGGCATATTTCATAAAGTATAAAGAATTGAAGCGAAAGCGTACGTGCCGTTTGAAATGTAGGAATTATCACCTTTAATAGATCCCAGCATACGTAGACAAAGCATGGACACTAAGATTAAGACTACGTGCAGTTGAAAGGTACAAAAATGCCAAATTCCGGTACAAAGCTTTGATGTACTTGCAAATTTGAACGTATAAAGTATGGAATATCGAATAAAACCCAACAGATTAAAGATAGCACATAATTGCAACGCCTTTGTCATGGTCTAATATCAAGATTGCAAGCAGTCAACCAATGCAAGCACGTGGAATAAATTTGTCTATAAAACCGACCGTAGCCGATAAGAGGATACACGGACTGAAATCGTCAAAACAAGAGTATTACGTAAATTTTAATTTAGTAAAGTTAAATTGAAAGTTATAAGTAAAAGTCATATTAATTAAAAATTCCAAGTGGAAAACAGTAAAAGTGCGCGATTGAAATACGTGTGTATAAAACAATGCCGTTAATATAAAACGACTCTAAGTAATGACACAACTATAAATCGACTCTAAATAAGGACACGACTAAATCGAAGCTAAATCGCTCTAAATACGGACACAATAAATGGGAAATTAAATCAAAACTAACTAAACCACGACTTTAAAACTAAAATACTGAGTTAAAACTCTACATAACTAGTAAACATTTCGGAGTATTGGTGAGCACGCCAGGGTTAACGACTTGAAACAATTTAACAAACAACCAATTTGGGTCAAGAAGCTCTAGTGAGAAGCTAAAGTAGTAGGGGTACCAGGTCAGAATTATCTTTTCAATTCATAGTACGTTACGTTTATTATTTTAAATATTTGATGAACTTAAAACTTACATGTAATTTAGATATTTGGTGTTAAAGGTCAACAAAAAATTTGGTTGGTACATAAAGGTACGTTAAAAAAAGAGGAATAGTTCTTAGAACGTTCAGCGAAACCATTCACGGTAAAATACAATTCTTTTTGCTGGCTTTAATTGCTATTAAAAAGTTTAAAAAAGGTTATAAATTTCGTAGTGAACAATTTTGATAGGAGTGTTCATATATATTTTGATTTAGAAGTTACGTAAATAGTAAATGATATTAAAAAGGACGTAGAGTTGTAAATTGTAAATTTTTTTTGCTTATTATACAAATTTGGTGAAATTAGCTTGCATTGTTCATGGAGTGTTAGAGGGGAGTGGGTAAAAATTCTCTGTTATCATATCGTCGTTTACTCTGTGCGGGGAATCACTGAACTAGTCGGGCATACATTTAATTGTGTTAATTTTTTAGATTATTTTAAGAGACAGAGAGGCGGCGATCAGCAAGCAATTGGTCGTTATATAATGTTCATTATTTCAGCGTAATTGCATAAAGCTTTGTTAGGTTTTTATCTTTTATCTTCGTATTTGTTTTATAACTAATTGGACACTTCTCAACGCATGTTTAATTACATGTACGATCATTTCTTCTGAATACGCGTTCTATTGTTGAAAGGTATGCTCACTGGCATTACTTAAAATTAATAACGGTCTATATACAGAGTGTTAAATATTTACTATTTACATAATGTATGAACTACCTATTTTTCTGCTAAATACGCGTTCTATTGTTGTGAGATATGTTTACTTGCATCGCTTAAAGCTAATTATGGTCTATATACAGGGTGTTAAATGCTTGCTATTTACATAATGTACGAATTACTTAATTTTCTGCTAAATAAATGTAGTTTTCTGCTTCCTTAGCAATTTATAGTTACTACACGACCCTTGCTACTCAATACACCCCTAAATAACCCCTTATCACAGCAATATATATATACATATATATATATATATATATATATATATATATATATATATATGTTTGCTTTTCTGACCAAATTATTAATATTATATGTAGATTTTCTGGGTATTGGTCATCAATAAATTCAACTATTTTTGTATGACGCGTTTCGGTTTATTACAACCATTATCAAAATATTTACGAAACGAATTATTTAATCCAAAAGTATATGCTTCCACATAGAACTGTAAACAACCCTTATGGAAATAGTTGCATAGTCATTAACAAAACAATAGCATTATTACTTCACAAGGGGAGGAAACATCCACTTACCGGTTTCAGCTTCTTTAAGTTTCGTTAGAGCAGATTAGCTTTCAATAACCCTGTTGGAAACTAATCTGCTCTAACGAAGTTTAAAGAAGCTGAAACCGGTAAGTGGATGCTTTCGCTTCTTGTGAAATAATAATGCTATTGTTTTGTTAATGGCTGTGCAACTATTAGCTCGATTTGTATTGTAAATAAGCTCTTTATTTACAGATACATCTTATTTTTCATTGTGATGTGCACAAATTCCTTATTACGGACTGCAAATAACTTGCCTTGCTATATATATATATATATATATATATATATATATATTATATGTAGATTTTCTGGGTATTGGTCATCAATAAATTCAACTATTTTTGTATGACGCGTTTCGGTTTATTACAACCATTATCAAAATATTTACGAAACGAATTATTTAATCCAAAAGTATATGCTTCCACATAGAACTATATACTTTTGGATTAAATAATTCGTTTCGTAAATATTTTGATAATGGTTGTAATAAACCGAAACGCGTCATACAAAAATAGTTGAATTTATTGATGACCAATACCCAGAAAATCTACATATAATATTAATAATTTGGTCAGAAAAGCAAACATATATATATATATATATATATATATATATATATTATATATATATTGCTGTGATAAGGGGTTATTTAGGGGTGTATTGAGTCGCAAGGGGCGTGTAGTAACTATAAATTGCTAAGGAAGCAGAAAACTACATTTATTTAGCAGAAAATTAAGTAATTCGTACATTATGTAAATAGCAAGCATTTAACACCCTGTATATAGACCATAATTAGCTTTAAGCGATGCAAGTAAACATATCTCACAACAATAGAACGCGTATTTAGCAGAAAAATAGGTAGTTCATACATTATGTAAATAGTAAATATTTAACACTCTGTATATAGACCGTTATTAATTTTAAGTAATGCCAGTGAGCATACCTTTCAACAATAGAACGCGTATTCAGAAGAAATGATCGTACATGTAATTAAACATGCGTTGAGAAGTGTCCAATTAGTTATAAAACAAATACGAAGATAAAAGATAAAAAGCTAACAAAGCTTTATGCAATTACGCTGAAATAATGAACATTTTTGATAAGAGAACGCAGTTTCAAACACGCATAAAAATAGATAAATAAAAACAGCATTGGAGTTACATTATTTATTTTGTTCAATTATCCAAAAGGCGATATCCATACAAAACAACGTTTGGCAAAGATAACAAGGTATCTATAGCAAATAGATATTACACGGAAAACCGAAGAAATTACATCAGAAACAACTTCGAAATGCAGGGAATATTAAAGACCTGGTTGGTTGAGATATCTGCAAGACTGCTTGAAAACCCAACCCACATGTAAGTGGAATGAGCCTATATAACACCGAGAGCAATGATAAAATGGGTCAGTTCATAACTGATACAGGGCGGAAAGTCGCGCGTAATTTAATATTTAATAGAACATCAAGTGTATGTTACAGTGATAAAGTGCTACGATTACGAAGACCTCTTTTGCCGTTTAACGTGAGTAGAATTTGAGGTAATTTAGTTGAACTAAATAATAATAATAGGGCTTCGAATTGGTGGTACATTTTTGAATATTTAGAGTCTGTGATATAACATTTCGAATCTATGGTACATTTCTGAACATTTCGAATGTGTTGATGATAATAATTCAAGTCTGGGTCAATATAATATTGCAGTAAAGTCATCGTCGACTATTATATTTTGGTACAATTCTGGTACAATTTTGAGTTGCGAGATTCAATGCAAATAAAATAAAGAAGCACGAAGTAATTTATGGAAAACGAGGGGTGACTACTCAAACACTGAAACAAAATCAAACAAAAACCCTCAACCACAAAAAATATTTAACTAAACCACGACGTAGTAATTTAAATATTTTTTGTGGTTGAGGGTTTTTGTTTGATTTTGTTTGGGTCGTGCCACAGTGTTCCTATAGATTATTAACTATGACTTCCCGGTCTTCGGAACTTAATAGGTATCGGAGCTTAGCTCTTAAAATTAGTTTTGTAAAAGCAGATATTCGATTTCTAAAAAGTTGTAAAGCCCACAAAGTTTTTCCAAATTTCATTAACGTAAAAATCAGCAGTAATTGTAAACGTAGTAACGCAATAATCAATTTTGCAAAAGATAAATGGCTTAATTTGGAAATCAAATATCTGTACAGTAAGCTTAGTAGATTGGAACTGGAAACGTATAAATCGCACCTAGCACTAACGTGCAATTTATCCGAGTCCGGTTTTCAGGAATGGAATAATTTCCAGAGATTTGTTTTTGAAGTCAACAATCATAAATTGTTAGACAAAATTAATAGGCAAAACACTAAGTTGAAGTTTCTTTTAAAGAAACACAATGTCAATGTACCTCCTAAAAAACTGGAAATTACTTCACCTCAATTAGAGTCAATAGTTATTAACGAATCGTCGAAAATCTTTAATAATGAAGAGTTGACTTTCCTTGATCGAGGCCTAAAATTTGGAGTAGATCATTTGAAAACTCCTCTGGAAGACATTACTGCTGGCATTGAAAAATCCATTTCAAAATTAGATGACAATTCAAAAAACTTTATTAGAAACGCGTGCAAAATTCAACTTTCGAACAACTTACGCACTTGCGCAAGGAATGCCTCAGAACAAACAAGGAAAGATCATCTGATTATTAAAGATTTACGACAAAAGAATTGTTATTATTTAAAGGCTGATAAGGGGAATTGGTTGGTTATTCTGGATAAACAAGACTATGTTGATAAAGTAGAGACTTTGCTGTCTGAGGGTCCTTACAGACCAATAGTCAAAAAACGTAAAAATGAAGTTCCTTTAAATAAAATGATTAAATCAACAGAGTCTGTTTTGAAAGAATGTCCAAACCTAATTTCGCCCACACTAAAATTAAAATTAAAAATTTCAAATCCTGAAATGCCAAAACTTTACTGTTTACCAAAGATTCACAAAAATAATAAATCGATGAGACCAATAGTTTTAGGTATCAACTCACCGACTTACTATTTATCACGATGGCTGTCAAATGAATTAAAGAATTTAAAGTTTAATAGTTTGTCTGTACAAAACTCTTTAGAGTTCATTAATAAAATTAAAAATATCACATTAGAAGAGAACGAAATCTTAATTTCATTTGATGTCAGTTCATTATTCCTTAGTGTTCCAATACCACGTACTTTAACATATTTAAAGGATGTTCTTATAGATAGTGATATTGATGATGATAAAGTTGAGGACTATATCAAGCTTGTTTCGCATTGCATGTCCCAGAACTGTTTTTAATTCAACAACAAGTTGTACGAACAACATGAAGGCACAGCAATGGGAAATAGCTTATCACCTTTCATAGCAAATTTATTTATGTCTCGTTTCGAAACCGAGTTAAAAGAAAACTCCAAATACTTCCCAAGAATATGGTTAAGGTACGTGGATGATATTTTTGCAGTTTTTGACACTTCTAAATCAAATGTTGACGATTTTCTTAAAGAAATGAATTCAAAATTTCAAAGCATAAAATTTACGTATGAACTAGAGAATAATGGACAATTACCCTTTTTAGATACATTAGTAATTAGAAATGGTAATAAATTAGAATTTGACATTTATAGAAAAGAAACCAATGTAAATCGCTTTATTTTGTCTTCCTCTAATCATAGCATACAACATAAGTTGGCTTTATTTAACTTTTAATTAATAGATTATTGAATTTCCTTTAAATAAAAACAGATTTAATAAGGAATTTGCTCTTATTAAACAAATAGCGAATTACAATGGTTTCTCTTCTGATATTATAGATAATATTTTTAGAAAGTGTAAAAATAGGATCAACATCCGTAAATCAACGACTTTGCAATCAAGCACCTCTAACGATAATGTTAAATATGTTAAACTTCCGTTTCACAAAACCACAAAGGGTCTTGATAAAATATTCAAACAGTGTAATTTCATAATTGCTTTCACTAATACTAATAAAATTAAAGATTTGCTAGGTAATCCAAAAGACAAGGTGGAAAAATTGCAAAAGTCGGGGATTTATGAAATTAGTTGTGCAGGGCCAGGGTGTTTTCAAAAATATATTGGTCAGACCAAGAGGAATATAACAACAAGATTTACAGAACACATTGCTCACTTCAAATATGGTAAATATGAAAGGTCTCAGGTCGCCAAACATATATTTGAAACCAGCCACCCCGTTAAACTAGAAAATGTTAAATTGTTAAAAGCGGTACCAACGTTTTCCTCCTTAAATGCCTATGAATCAATTAAAATTGTTAAACATAAAGGACCCCTCTTAAACACCGATAAAGGGCCAATAGAGTCATCTGCTTTGCTTTCCCTATTGGTCAACAACCAATGAGAAAGCAAGATTAAACTGGTTCCGCTTCAGTAGATTTAGAATTAGTATAAATTAGGTAAATTTAAGTTATAATGTCACAATTCACTTGTTTGTTGTTGAGAACACCAGCCTGCGGGTGAGGAGAATATCCTCGATAGTGTTTAAAGCAACAATATAGTAAATTATACAGCTAATTTTTTCTGCTGATGATGACCACATAGTGGTCGAAATACGTATTTAGTAATTTAAATATTTTTTGTGGTTGAGGGTTTTTGTTTGATTTTGTTTGGGTCGTGCCACAGTGTTCCTATAGATTATTAACTCAAACACTGGTTCAACGAATGAGAACAACAAAGGGGTGTTGATCCACAACCCGAAGAATATGTAGCAGATCAGATCTATTTAATTTTAAGAAATTTTTCTATTTAAATTTCAATACTGAATTTATTCAATTTATATAAACTTGTGATGAAGTTAACAACAAACATTGCAAACGTTAAACTTACATAATATATTATAAAGGGGTTTAGAACGTTCCAGGTTTCTTTGATAAAAAGAGGTGGTTTTTGGTGATTTTAGATTGAATTCAAAGTATATAAATTTTGGGATAAATAATACATATGATATTGACTGATTAAAGGGTGTATTTAAATATTTTTCAAAAATTGTAAATAATATTTCTTTTCATTATATGAAATTAATTGACTTCATTACTTCATTTCATCAATTGAAACAAATAGGTAATCGTAAAAGGGTGGAGAAGAGAAAAATTGATCGTCGTAACGTTGTGCACTATGTGTAGATTAAAAAGGGCTAGCCGTGCCATAATAATAAAATTAGTAAGATTAAATTTGAAGTGAGAACACAGAGCGGTGGCGTTAAGGTAAAAACGTGCATAACACCGAGTACGGCGTTATCATATCAATATATATATATTACTCATATTTAGACCAGGGTAGAAAATTAAATAATCAAATCAAATAATTTTAATTACCGTGTATAAGGAATTTCATTAAATAATACGCTTTATTAAAACCTTGAAGCATAAATAAACTCGGTCGTTTCAGTAAAAATAAGAAATTTAAATTATCTATAAGACGCTTTACATCAAAAGAAGCAGTATTGAAAAGCGCAGTGGATAATTTAATTATTCCTAAACAAATGGAAATTACGTGCAAAGTTTATATTAATTAACCCTATTTTAAGTAACCGGTAGTAAAACAAAGTGTACATATAATAATTAATATTTAAGTTGTATTCGCTAAAAAATGAAAGGATAGAAATCAATTTAATTGGAGTTAATTGAACCATTATTAATAATAAGCATAAAACTTGTAAAAACCCAATAATAGTCAAATCGTAGGAAGGTTATTTAAAATGTTACGTTTGAACACCCTGCGTGTTTTTAAAAGGCAATTTCAAGTTAATTTGTTTGGATAAACATGTTGATTCTAAGGATATTGGAAACGATCAGATGCTTTAGCAGGAAATACAGAACACCTGCGTATTTTTAAAAAAGCTCATTCTGCGTAAATTTGGCAAATAATTAATGTTTCAAAGAATCTTGGAGAAACCGGGACTTAGTATTTACGAGAATGTGCGATACGGGTTTATTAAACCCAGATAACAGTCCGCGTGGACTAAAATATAATCGATAATAAAGAATCTAAATTTGCACCAATAAAAATAGGTTAGAAAAGGAAAGAGAAATGCGTCAAGCAAAGACACATATTGTAAAAGGGCGGGATTTAAGCAACGTCAAGGGGTTGCGATTGGTTAAAATAGGATGCATATATCAGAAGTAGAACAACAATTTCTGTATAAAAGTAATTAGTTTTTCTCGGACAACTTTGCGGGCCGTGTTGAAATTTTCTGAGATCTCAATGGGGTGAGTACTAAATTCATAAAATCGACGTGCAGGCTACAGACTGGGAACGTAGAATGAGGAATTCGTTGGAATTACCCGTTTTAGGGAACAAAGCGACGTGTCGGCTATTCGCTATATATACAGGCGGGAATATGTGTTTCTCTCTTAGACTCTTAGACTTTCGACGATTCGATGCGTTAAAAGCTCGTGCATCCGCGACTTGATATTAAACAGTGCATTTTAGTTTGATTAAATAATTTAAAGTGTGCTAGTATATTTTAGTGACTCAAAATAGTTGGTTATTTTACGTGCTAACATGAATGTACTTCAGTGCACTTAGATACAAGGTAATAAAAGTTTATTATCACGGTACCAATTAGTAAAATTTACAACGACAAATGTATACCCAAAAGTAGGCAGTTTTGGCGTATATTGGTAATATTGGTAAAAGGAAGTATGAATTTCTTTGCTATTTTGCGGGGTGTTAATGACTAAATGGTTCGTAAATGTGTCTGCATCCACTGAACCAGAGGCAGATATACACAGATGAGTTCCGGAAAAGCCTAGAAACAACTTTAAATTAATGGTGATGGAGAACATTTTAAAGCGTTGACAACTTGAAGCTGTAAATAGAATCCGGTTGGAATGGTGTGATTTACAAAAGGGACGATTACACTGAAGCTACGAGGACAATAACCTTCAGGTAAATTGTACTATTTTGTTTGACATTTTTGTGTGTATTGAATGACTTTATAATTGATTTACTTTAAATGGACATTAGTGGAATTTTTCTAACCATAAAATTTAATTTTAAGATGAAATTTGCTTGTTTAAGTAAAAGGGTATTTTGTTTTGATGTTCGGGAATAGGATGAAACTTTGGGTAGGTCTTTGAGCTCAATTAGACAAACCTGGTTAATTAACGTAAAGGGGTGGTAGATGCTCCCTTTATACTCAGACTCCGGTCTGCTTATCTTGTTATATTAATTAGTAGGCATCCAACAAGGACTTTAATTTTGGATGCACAGTAAAATGATAATAAAATTAATCCGGAAATTCTTTTTAAAACTGAATTTTATGTTCAAATTTAATTTGAAAATTTAATGTATTCTGAATATTGATGTAAATAGAGTTAACGTTGATGTTTGTGGTAGGAATGTGTTGTTTAATTTTTATGATTGAGAATGGAAGTTATCTAGAAGAGCAGCCGAGGCGATTAACAGAAGGAATCAACGGACCAGGTGATTTAAAAGGTTTCACAGCATTCTTGACGCCCAAACTGTGGGGCTCGAATGTTTTTTTTTAAAGGGCCAGTACCTGCAAAGATGAGAGGTTACACAGCATTCTTGGCGACCCAAAAGTGAGGCTCGAGTTCCAAATAAAAATTTTGTTATTTTATTCCAGGAAACTGGCGATCTGAGAGAGAGAGTTTCTGTTTGTGGATAAATTTAAAAGTATTTGAGAGTGTGTGTGAGTGATTAGAACGTATGCAGAGAAAAGAGTGGTTAAGGAGTCAAGGAGTGGAAATTGGAAGTGACGATAGTGCATTGTGTGAGAAAATTTCGAAAATGGAAGAAGCGGGAGGCAGTAGAGATCAGTCGAGGACGGAATCAGGGGATCAAGGAAACGAAATGATAATGAGGATGCTTGAAAGAATGAATGAGACGTTAAGCGGGGTTAGAGAGGACTCAAATCGAAAATTTGAGCAAATGAGTGATGAATCGAATAGAGCGAGAGAGGACTCAAATCGAAAATTTGACCGAATGAATGAGACATTAACAGGAGTTAGGGAAACCCTAAGTGAGAAAATAGATAAGACGAATAAAGAAGTTTCAGAATTTAAAAATAGTCTTACCGTAAAGATGGGGGAAGTTGAAAATAGGGTTGAAAAAATGAGCGTGATATTACAGGTCTTCGACAGGAAATGGGACATTTAAGGTCCGAAGTACGCATTTTTTGTGAAGAGGAGATTAATGTAAAAATGACTGAAGTGACGGACTCATGTAGGGATCAGTTAGGCAGGGTAGAACGTGAAGTTAGTAGTATTAAATACAACATGTCAAATTTAACGGGGGATGGTCCCAGATTTGCTACAGGTGGAGTATCATTGGACCAACACATGAAGTTTTATGGCGATAACAGGGTAAATCCACAAATTTTTATTAATAGTGTAAGAAATCTAGTGGGAAATTTATTTGACGAACAGACTAAACTAAATACGATAAAGGCTTTATTAAAGGACAACGCGGAAGCATGGTACAATTTAGTAGGACAGGACATAGACACGTATCAGGACTTTGAAGACAAATTTTACAACATTACTGGAGTGATCACAAACAGGATCAGATTAGGGACGACTTGATTACAGGAAAATTTAAGGGAGAGTTTGCAGGTTCTAGGAGCAATATGCCATCCGCAAGTACAGTGTGGCCAAACAACTGAATCCACCATTGACGGACAGACAGATTATTAAGTACCTATCACGACATTTTGAACTGGAAATTAGACAACACGTGGCCTTACAAAACATCACAGAACGGGAGACATTTTAGAGTATTTGCAGAGATATGACGATGTATGTGTAGGACGGACAAGAGAGATACGAGAACGAAACGTTAACACAGTTAGGTTTGACAACAGGACACCGAATTATCCGAGACGGCCTGACTACAACAGAAATTTTCGACCGAATTGGGAACGACGAGGACAGGAATACAGAAGTAATAGTGCGACTAGGGGACCGACGCCAAGACCTAGCTACACGCGACAGAACAGTTTACCGGAAGTAAACAGGACTGTGACCAGCACGCCGAATAGAGACAGGGACACGGATATTAACACGAGGAGGACGTACGCACAGGTTGTAGAAGGACAACCAGGACCAAGCACGGAAAACAGGATGAGACAGGATTTTTAGAACGCGACAGACCACTAGATTTCTGTGTAAATGTATACGAACATCCACGTGAATTTTTCAAAATTGAGGAGGAAGTAGAGCCAGAAACTGAGGAAAAATTATGTTTGCCAATTATTAATTTAGAAATTTTGAGAATAATGTAGAAGTATTACTTGATACAGGGCAGAGGCGAGTTTAATATCGGAGGAATTCGTCAGCAAAATTAGGGATAAGGTTTGTGATAGAATTATGCCTATAAAAAGTAGCCATTTAGTAGCTCCAAATAAAAAGAAGTTTGCTGTAGTAAATAGTGTTGTGGTGCTTAGGATAGATATAGGAGATTTTAGCTGTGAACAGGAGTTTGTAATTGTACCTGGACTGAAGTTTCAGAGCATTTTAGGTGTTGACTGTATGATGAAGTTAGGGGTTTTGATAGATATGGAAAGGAAGGTAATAAGGATTAAGGATAGGGTAGTGCCATGGAAGGGCAGTTATGAAGTCACAGAGGATGACACGGGGTTTAGTATTAATGTAGTAGAGGTAGAGGATGATGAAGTAAAACAGATCAACACAATAAGATGTCCAGATGATAGGAGAGTAGAGGTTCAAGCTTTAGTACAAGAAAATGCAGAATTAGTGGGGGTAGAAGCAGCATATCGGGAGCAGGTGAAGGCAGAATTATTTTTGACGAGGTTAAGTGGCAAGTTTGTTTTTAATAAAGTAGATTTAAGGAATTCATTCTGGCGGATTCCATTACACAAAAATTCTAGAAGGTACGTAGGGTTTTCCATAGAGGGAAAAATCGATAATTGTAAAGTAGTATCGTTTGGTTTGTCGGCAGAAAGGGAAACAAGAATAAATGAGAAACAGACAAGTGTAGGGACTGAAGAAGAAGTAATATTTAAGAGTCAGGATAAGAGGGATGATAAGTTTATTGTATGTGAGATAATAGAGATGTTAAGTATAGATGTAGAAGGGGGAGAGATAGGGATGAAGAGTATTAGGTTGGTGAGAAGAAAGACTTGGAGGGTCAAGAAGAGAGTTAGATTTAAATAGGATAGGGATAGCATAGGTGTATATAAAAGAGTAGAAGTAAGTGGTTATAGAAAATAAAGCTAGATATAGGACACATATGGGAGATAATTAGGAATAGGTTTAGGATGAGAATAAAGAGTAAATGTAGGAAGAAAATAAGATAGGTTAAGTGTAGATATTTCATAGAAGATTAGTGGAGAGTTAGGAATAGAGGAAGAGTAGGATAGGTATATAGGATTAGGTAGGATGAAGTAAAGTATAGTGAAGATTAGTTAAAAGTTAGGAATAGGATAGGTATATAGGATGTATATAGGATTAGATGGATGAGTAGGATGAAGTTAGGGATAATTTCTGTTTATAGAATTAGGTGAAAGTTAGGAATAGGATAGGGATATAGGATAGGTGTAAATATTTTTTTTTTCGATTGGAGACAAAGTAGGTAAGTTAGATAGATAAGGGTAGAGAGAGATAGGCAGTTTTTTTGTAATTTTTTTGTCTAAATGTTTTATATTTGAATTCAAATAAGTGGGATTATTTGTATTCAAATAGGGGGAAAATACTCATATTTAGACCAGGGTAGAAAATTAAATAATCAAATCAAATAATTTTAATTACCGTGTATAAGGAATTTCATTAAATAATACGCTTTATTAAAACCTTGAAGCATAAATAAACTCGGTCGTTTCAGTAAAAATAAGAAATTTAAATTATCTATAAGACGCTTTACATCAAAAGAAGCAGTATTGAAAAGCGCAGTGGATAATTTAATTATTCCTAAACAAATGGAAATTACGTGCAAAGTTTATATTAATTAACCCTATTTTAAGTAACCGGTAGTAAAACAAAGTGTACATATAATAATTAATATTTAAGTTGTATTCGCTAAAAAATGAAAGGATAGAAATCAATTTAATTGGAGTTAATTGAACCATTATTAATAATAAGCATAAAACTTGTAAAAACCCAATAATAGTCAAATCGTAGGAAGGTTATTTAAAATGTTACGTTTGAACACCCCTGCGTGTTTTTAAAAGGCAATTTCAAGTTAATTTGTTTGGATAAACATGTTGATTCTAAGGATATTGGAAACGATCAGATGCTTTAGCAGGAAATACAGAACACCTGCGTATTTTTAAAAAAGCTCATTCTGCGTAAATTTGGCAAATAATTAATGTTTCAAAGAATCTTGGAGAAACCGGGACTTAGTATTTACGAGAATGTGCGATACGGGTTTATTAAACCCAGATAACAGTCCGCGTGGACTAAAATATAATCGATAATAAAGAATCTAAATTTGCACCAATAAAAATAGGTTAGAAAAGGAAAGAGAAAATGCGTCAAGCAAAGACACATATTGTAAAAGGGCGGGATTTAAGCAACGTCAAGGGGTTGCGATTGGTTAAAAATAGGATGCATATATCAGAAGTAGAACAACAATTTCTGTATAAAAGTAATTAGTTTTTCTCGGACAACTTTGCGGGCCGTGTTGAAATTTTCTGAGATCTCAATGGGGTGAGTACTAAATTCATAAAAATCGACGTGCAGGCTACAGACTGGGAACGTAGAATGAGGAATTCGTTGGAATTACCCGTTTTAGGGAACAAAGCGACGTGTCGGCTATTCGCTATATATACAGGCGGGAATATGTGTTTCTCTCTTAGACTCTTAGACTTTCGACGATTCGATGCGTTAAAAGCTCGTGCATCCGCGACTTGATATTAAACAGTGCATTTTAGTTTGATTAAATAATTTAAAGTGTGCTAGTATATTTTAGTGACTCAAAATAGTTGGTTATTTTACGTGCTAACATGAATGTACTTCAGTGCACTTAGATACAAGGTAATAAAAGTTTATTATCACGGTACCAATTAGTAAAATTTACAACGACAAATGTATACCCAAAAGTAGGCAGTTTTGGCGTATATTGGTAATATTGGTAAAAGGAAGTATGAATTTCTTTGCTATTTTGCGGGGTGTTAATGACTAAATGGTTCGTAAATGTGTCTGCATCCACTGAACCAGAGGCAGATATACACAGATGAGTTCCGGAAAAGCCTAGAAACAACTTTAAATTAATGGTGATGGAGAACATTTTAAAGCGTTGACAACTTGAAGCTGTAAATAGAATCCGGTTGGAATGGTGTGATTTACAAAGGGACGATTACACTGAAGCTACGAGGACAATAACCTTCAGGTAAATTGTACTATTTTGTTTGACATTTTTGTGTGTATTGAATGACTTTATAATTGATTTACTTTAAATGGACATTAGTGGAATTTTTCTAACCATAAAAATTTAATTTTAAGATGAAATTTGCTTGTTTAAGTAAAAGGGGTATTTTGTTTTGATGTTCGGGAATAGGATGAAACTTTGGGTAGGTCTTTGAGCTCAATTAGACAAACCTGGTTAATTAACGTAAAGGGTGGTAGATGCTCCTTTATACTCAGACTCCGGTCTGCTTATCTTGTTATATTAATTAGTAGGCATCCAACAAGGACTTTAATTTTGGATGCACAGTAAAATGATAATAAAATTAATCCGGAAATTCTTTTTAAAACTGAATTTTATGTTCAAATTTAATTTGAAAATTTAATGTATTCTGAATATTGATGTAAATAGAGTTAACGTTGATGTTTGTGGTAGGAATGTGTTGTTTAATTTTTATGATTGAGAATGGAAGTTATCTAGAAAAGCAGCCGAGGCGATTAACAGAAGGAATCAACGGACCAGGTGATTTAAAAGGTTTCACAGCAATATATATAATATATATATATATATATATATATATTAGTGTATATTGCTGTGATATCGGCAGATAAACCCTACGAATTGGATACTAATTTACTGCTGTCATATTGAAGTAAACTTCTTTATACAACAGACACAGAATTTCTGTATATTAAACTTTACTAAAATTTTTAGAAATCAAATATTTCTATATAATAATTAATGCAGAGTGAATCACAAAAAATAAGTAAAGTTTCAACTTACACTAAAATAACGTAACTTGAATTTCCATAGTGTCAACGTACTTTGACTGCCGTGTTTATTTCTTTAAAGATATACCTTATATCAAAGATACGTGTAATTTATCCTTTGTTATAAATAAAAATTTTCTATATACATTTGTAAATTAATTAAACATTAAGACTACAAATTCTCACTATAAAATTATTAGGTACAAAAAACGGAATTAAATATTTTTATAAATCTTTCGCAGAAAAACTCAAAACTTAAAAGCTAATCTTACCTTGATTTCAGAAGTCTTGAACTAATTTCGGACTAAGCAGTTTTTTAATGCTTTAAATTTTTCGTACAAACTTTCTTTACTAGGATCGCTTCTTGAATAAAATTATGCAAGACCTTCACAATGTCAAAGTCAAAAAAAGTCACTTTGCAATAAATTCGTCGGCAACAAAATCAAATCAAATAAATTTTAATAGCGAGTAAACTAATATTGGAAGAAATATATAAAATACTATCCGAAGAAATATTTGAACTCATATCTGGAGCTATGATTAAAGCGTTAATTAAAGTATTAATTAAAGCTCCAATTGGAGTAATATTGAAACTCCTAATACAACCCCAATACCTAAATTTTGTTACGGAAATCAGTACAAAAAAGATAAAGGTAAAGTACAGTAGGCCAAGTAACAGTAGCCCCGCCCGCACCGAGTACCGCAACAAAATAAAGGGATAATCGAAAGAATTAAGCTGTTCTTGTTAAAAGTGTAATAGTGGGGTGGGTCACACATAGAGAAAAACTGGAAACTTCCAAAAATAAACGTTATTTACAAACCTCTAGTTAAAACCATAAAACAAAAAGAACATTTACAATACCTCTAATTAAAAAAAACAAAAGCAAAGGAATATGAGCTGGCGACGGAAACAATAATTTCTACAAAATATCCCGAACAATTTATAGTACAAAAATTTTCTCAAAAATTATAAATACATTCCTAATATTTTGTACAAATTATTTCTAGGGGTGGGCGATACGAGATTTTGCGTATCGAATATCGATACATATTCTATATCGATATGTTTCGATATATCGAATATCGATGTATATCGATACGTATCGATGTGTATCAATACGTATCGATGCGTATCGATATGTATCGATGCGTATCGGTGCGTATCGATACATGTCGATATGTACCGATTCGTATCGATGCGTATCGATACGTATCGATGCGTATCGGTGCATATCGATTCGTATCGTTGCGTATCGATACGTATAGATACGTATCGATATATGTAGCGATTCGTATCGGAACGTTTAGATGTGTAGGTTAAGTATACATATCGAGACGTAGCGATACGTATCGGTACGAATCGATTAGGCATCGATAATTTATCTACTCTTTCTTTGGGAATAAAATCACAAGATCGTTGTAAAATAATGTATTTACTAACAATTTGATCTTTCGTTTAAGATTGTTTGGTATCAAAATAATTAAAGTTTCAAGTTTTATATTTGTGACATAAGTATATATATATATATATATATATATATATATATATATATATATATATATATATATATATACATATATATTTATCAACTTACCTTGTGTAATTAACTACTAAAATATTATATATATATATATATATATATATATATATATATATATATATATATATATATATATATAGGAGTGGGCGATACGGGATTTTGCATATCGATATCGATATCGAATATCGGGAGGGTCGATACGGGGGCCGTATCAATACGTATCGATATATCGATACGCCGATCCAGCCCTAATTATTTCGAAACATTTTCACAGTGCCAAAAAACTTGACACAAAAATAATTAATACATTCTTAATATCCTTTTCACAAATTATCCCGAAGAATTTTCACAGTACCAAAAAAACTTGACGCAAAAATAATTAACACATTCGTGATATTTTTTTTATAAATTATCTCGAAGGATTTTCACAGTACAAAAAAAATTAAATCAAAAAATTATTATTACCTTGCTAAATTCTCTGTAAAGTAATTTAAATGGTAACATCTTACGTACACCTTAAACAGGGAAAAAATTTTAAACAAAATATAGAATGAACTGCTTCCAGTCCTGTTACTTACAATTATTAAATCTTTGTTATCAAAATAGTTGAACAGTTAATGGGTTAAAAATGGATTTACTTACGTTTTTATTGTAATTACCGGTATGTCTCTGATAGAATGCATTCCTTCAACCGCCTTAGGTGGTAATATTATACCTGAATCGTAAGATAGCTCTAAAAAAGTCATATAAAAAAAAATTTTATAGGTAGTAAGGGTTAAACATAATTGCTATAATTGTTACTAATAGCAACTGTCACCATATCGTATTCCGATGGTTTTGAGAGAGCTGGAATTCTTTTTCAATACCAAAACAAAATTTTAAACAGGAATTCAACAAGAAAAAGAAATCCAACATAAATTTAGTGCTGATGAAGTTATCGACCGCCGTAGAGAATTTAACAACCGGGGATGGCGTTTTGTATCTGCTTATATATAAAGCTAAAGCTAGCAACTCGTCAAAGTCCAACACCGTACATCTAAGGTAATAAAGATCATTTTGACATTCTAGTAGTTGGTAGCTATTTCATTCACAAAGTCACATATTAAGGACATGATTCATTTTTAGTATACACACGACGGATTGTTGGAATCGTATAGCATAACACACTGCAAAGTTATCAAAACGAACCACGTTTCTTGAAAAGCAAGGAATCGTCACAAAATAAAAACCTTGCGCTCGTATTCATGCAGTATTTGTATTGCCTGCGGGCATTGTTTTAACTCTCAATAACCTCAGTCGCGGAAAATCAACACAATAATAATAATAATTTTATGGTCGCTTCGGTTGAAACCTGTCCATGTTTCGATAAAACTTCCCAGAAATCGTGTTTCCCAAAAACGTTTTCTGTCGACCAAAACACCCACATGAACGATAGTTTACAATCCATCGTCTGACAAGAAGACGGCGTGAACTGCCTTAATAAACATAAAACGTTGTTCACCTCTTGGCGGTCAGCATGTGTTTAAATAACTTAGACTGCCTACAGATTCATAGGGTGTTACATAGGTTGCCTATTTTTAGTATGACCATAAGAATTTACTATTTTTGAAGTATATTCGTACGCGACCTTGTAGCAAACACGTTACAACCTTGTAATTTATCGTGGAAAACAAATGATTTCGTAAACAAGGCTGTTGATGAGGCGTATACATTTAACTTTCTCGGAAAACACTGACAACTTTAAGGACAAAACAATTCAATGAAATAGATACCAAACTTTTTTTTAAAAAATGTATCGAGAGTCTAATTTCCCATATTTAAAATTATAATTCCATGTTCTAATAAAACCTATTGAAAGAATGCATATATAGATAAAGAAACCGGAAAATTCAAATTGAATCGCTTTTGCTAATCAAACATTTAGAAGTTTATATTATATAGGCTTGTGGTACTAGTTTTAATAAAGCGATCATATCCTTTTAAAAAGCAAAGGTTACTAATAACCGAATACATTTTTCAATGCTATATGAAACAATAGAGATAGATTAAGGTACTTTGATTTGCACTAAATATGCTAATAAAACTCTGCAGGGTGATAAATAGATAATCGTTTAAATTGGTTTAAGGCTGCCACGTTCGCTAATACACGCAATTAACCGTGAAAACAATACGGGATTATGAGATTTGGAATTAAATTATGCGCCAAATTATTTAATTTTAGGAACGGAACGTAACAATTAATTCAAAGATCTGATTTACTTAAGATTTTTAATATCGGCGAAATCAAAACTAACTGAACTACACTTTTACTTATAATATTTGTACTTTCACTCATTTTGTAGCACTCGGTTACTTTCAAATCAGGCTACTAGTTGACAGAAGTGCAGGAAAAATAATTTTAAAGTAAATCTACTTTTATATATAACATGTAAGTCAGAATATATATAACTATTTGTTCAAGTAAATTTTATTTTAACCAAGCATTAAAACTTGCACGTACTCCTCGCGGATCAAAAATATTTTCATTACTAACAAAGCTTTCCATTTGCCAAATGCTCTGATTAACTCAAAGTTGACGTCACAGGATATATAAAATCCATCCTTTTAAATTTCTAATCCCACCGAATGTTTTGCTTTGTAAATAGCAGGTACGGTTCGATATCGCTGTTATCATGCAAGTATTGATTTTATTCAAAAAATTTACTAACGCCTGCGTGCCTGCTTTCTTGTCGTACTTTTATATTAAGAATTAATGAAGTTATCAATTACATGACTGCAACATTAATGGAATTTTTAGTTCAATTTAGTGCAAACGAAAGAGTCTTTCTTATGAGGAATTTTTTCTTGATGAATGAGTGAAAGATATGCATAAAGTATCCATCCATTTAACTTATATAGAGCGTACTTTTAAATTTGTATTTACATGATTTATTACTGAGAATTTGAATAATTCCTTTATTGACCATAATGGAATCTTTTTCTCAACATTCTTCTCCCTAAATTAAAATATGAAAATTAAGAAAAATTTTATAATTTAATTTTCACGAACACGTAGACCAACATAATGCTTCAAAGATTCTTCTATAATACATCGCTCTAATAGATTCCATTTTTCAGTCAACTTGTTTCTACATTTTCCACCAAACAATTTTCTCCTCACGTTATAAAATGTTTTTTCCATAACTCCACCACATTGATTAAAACTCATCTTTACCACGACAATCTGCTCCTTTGCCTTATTAGGACAATTAATTGGATCCAGCTTTAGTTATTCCTTCCTCATTTCAATCTAATTAAAATAATGCAATTAATATTGCATTATTGATGCTCAATCCGTAACCTCACACTCATATAGCAATAATCCCCTTAATAATAGTTTTGCTCTCGACGCAAAAGTTTATTTTTAATCAACCTGTTAGATCCATCAACATTGCACACTAGCTTAAGCCCTAGTATAATCAAAATACATGCTCCTCCACAACACTCTTTAAACTGAAGATTATCATACTGTTAATTGTTGTAAAATTTTCATTGTTCGGCGTGATTAAATTATTTTTCTGTTAACAAACTATTATGTTGCATTATAAAATCTTTTGTAACAAAGTCGACTTCCACCCCAGTATCAATTTGACGTTCAAATCCCATTATTTTCAAAAAAAAAATTTTATCATGGAAACTTTTTTCATAGCAACTTTTCGTGTCATGTTCCGTTGTTGATTCCCATTTCTTATTTCTAGCGACCATTCTGTCCCGGGCGTTTTCTCTGTCTCGTTACCCAGATTTTATTAAATTCTCCTATTACTTATACTGTCTTAACCTTATGTTATTTATTATCCTCCACTAATGGTTCTACATTTTTCGTTCAAGTCCTAAAAACATACTCCTCTCTATTTTCAGTAAATTAAGCTGAATTTTCGCATTTCGCTTCCGCATTAATCGTACCACATTTAGTCTTTGTTGCTTAATCCTAATCGCTGTACGTTAACTATTGAGTTGTATAAAAATATTTTGGGATCAATTTTCTCATCCCCAGAGAAATTAAAAAAATTACTTTAAGGATGTAACCCTACTACTATGTGCAATACTGTCTTCTTGAATTTTCTAGCTCTTCCCCTTAAATTGTTTATTTTTAGGTTCACACTGTGAAGATTTTTCATAACTTTATTATTAAATATGGTTCCATTCTGTTCTACATCTCTAAATTCCTCCATAGTGTTTTACTCAACTTTCTCTACAGTTTCCTGTAGATTGCTTACAGTAATACGTACAAACATCATCCGACCTCACATTTATTTCTATTCTTACTTGCGGTTCGTTATGCTTTTTCGAAATTTTCTTCATTACAAGTGCGACCTTCTGTTTTACTTCCCTAAATGCTACCCTCACATTTTGCTCATTTTCTTTACCGTTTCTCTTTCAACCTCCGTCATACTCAAGTTAACCACTTTTTGTACCTTATGTCTTTTGGAAAACAAAATTGTGTAGTTTTAGCATTAATTCCTGTTGTTCTGATTCCCCGTAATATTTTTCAAGTTTCTGATCGAATTTTTGACTTAACTCTTTCTTAACAGTAATTTCAGCAATTTTATCATATCCATTATACTCGGTTCAGCTTTTACTTGTATTTAATTTTTTGTTTACCTATCTAGAATTTGAATCTTTTTCCTTTCAGCATTTTCAATTAGAAAACATTCTCACCCTAGCAGCACCCCTTCTAATTTAAGCAATTTCTTCGCGCCTTTTCCTTCTTCCATTTTATCAACAACTTTTTCAAAAAATTTAAACTAACTAAAAATTTTTAACCTTAACAAGTTTATGTCCCTAATCTCTAACTTTTTTAATTTAAAATCAAGCCTGAATATCAAATCAAGTTACTATCGTGGTATCGTGACCCTATAGTTAAGTCGCTAATTTTCATGATATCTATACAATCAAGCTAATTACAAGGTAATTTCGGTGCCCCTAATTTGGGTCTCCGATTTTCTGCTTTGATTTTGGATGTCGATGAACTCTACGAATTCAGTGCTAATTTTCTTCTGTGATATTTAAGTAAACTTTCCTACACAACAGACGCAGCATCTACGATCTAAATAAAAGAAACCACTTCTTCGACTATTTCAGTTAGTGAAACTAGAACACTCTCCTGCTCGAACAAATTAGTATGCTAAATCTTACTAAATCTTTTAGTAGCTAAAGTTGTAACTTATACCCGGAATAAAATTGCTTGAATTTCCACTGTTAAGGTACTCTCATTTATGAATTAATTAAACCTTAAAGGCTACTACTTCTCACAATAATATTACTGCATACTAAAAACTTAAAGTATTTTTATAAAGTCCTACACAAAATAACGCAAAACTTAGATAATCTGACATTGATTTCAGGAGCCTTAAGTTAATTCCGGACTAAACAGTTTCTTAATGCTTTAAACTTTAAGCGCAAACTTGTTTTACAAAGCTCGTTTCTTGAGTAAAATTATACAAGACCTTCACCAGATTTAAGTCAGAGAAAGTTACTTTGCAACGAATTCGTTAGCAGCAAAACCAAATCAATAGATTATAATTGCGAGTGAACTAATATTGAAAGAAATATATAAGGTACTATCTGTAGAAATACTTTAACTTAATATTTGTAACTGTGATTGAAGTGTTAATTGAAGTATTAATTGAAGCTCTAATAATAGTATTGGGATGTCTAAAACTATTCTATTACGTAAATTAATACCAAAGATGCAGATTTACTTACTATTTTTTACATCGACGAAATCGAACTAACCGAACTACACTTTAACTTATAATAATTTGTATTCGCTCTTATTTTGTAACACTCAGTTACTTTCAAATTTCGTCACTGGTTTACAGAAGTGCAAGAATAATAATTTCAAAGTGTATATACCCTTATATACAAAACATGTAACTCAGAATATAAACACCCATTTTTTAAGGAAATTTCATCTTAATCAAGCATTAAAACTTGCAAGGAGGCATGTACCCTTAACCAACCAGATACATTTCCGTTCCCAATAAAGCTTTTTATTCGTCAAATGCGTTGATTAATGCAAAGTCGACGTCATTTGGAATACGTACAATTCGCTCTTTTAAATTTCTAGTTGCACCAAATGTTTCTTTCTGTAACAAGCAGGTATGTTTCGATATAACTGTCGTCATGCAAGTGTTGGTTCTATTCAAAAAACTAACTAACGTTTTCGTTATTATGTTCTTGTTGTTTTTCTATATTAAAAATTGATACAGTCTCATAATAATGTAACCATAACAAGACTACCAAGGTTAATAACACTTTTAATTTAATTTAATGAAAACAAACGAGTCTTTAAGAAAGATTGCTCTGATACGATTTATTATTGGGAATAATAGTGCTCTTATTGACCATAAAGGTGTCTATATATATATATATATATATATATATATATATATATATATATATATAAAAGATTCAGGATAATCGTTATTTTTATGCGTAGTTTTAATGAGTTTTATGTTTTTCTTTCTGTGCTTATTATGTGTTAATTTTATTGCTTTATCAGTTAGGTTTTCCACAACATTTATTTTGTATTGTTTTGGCACATTTGAATTAAAATTTAAATATCTACCACTCCATGTAACTTTTCGGTACCAGTCTGTTGAAATTTTACCTTCGTTGTGAGTGATGAGTGTATCTAGGAACGGGATGGTTTTGTTCACTTCTTTTTCATAGGTAAATTGTAGACGTTTATGAAAACTGTTAAAAGTTTTCAATGTTTCGTCAACTTTATCTTCGGGTATGCAGATTAAACAGTCATCAACATACCTTTTGTAAAATGCTGGTTTGTATTTTAGGTGGTTTGTGCATGGTGTTCCAGTTCTTTTAATATTAAATTTGTAGACTGTTAATTGTGGTCTGTAGTTGCAGAGTGGGATCGTATTTTTTAATCGTATAAGTGGTACTATCTTTTAAGATATATATATATATATATATATATATATATATATATGTATATTTCTGCGAGCTTTGCTACCACTACTGTTAATACTGCGATCTCCTCTTAATACAAAAAGCCCACGTTTTGGGTATCTTTAATACTGCGAGCCGGGTATGTCTCTATAATTGCTACGCGTCTTCTGTTGGTGTGATGATGTGTACCTATTTTAAATACTACCTCTGTTTTTAAAATTTTCCACGGCTGCTCTGCTCCTTCTCGAAATAAACTATCGACTCAAAAAAAAAATTCTGCTTCGGTAAATACCCTACATTTATTAACACTCGAAAATGAATATACATGCCAAAACAAAAAATTAGACCCGTCTTTCATACAAGTTACATACATCCCTTTTTAAAATACTTAATAAAACATTATATTTCAAGATTAATATTTATCTTAATAAAACATATCCAAATAATTTCAATAAAACAAAAAAAAAGTAATAGGGCTTCAACACATTTGTTACTCTAACCTTGTTTCATTACGAGCTCATAGTAAAACCTAACTTTTCGTGCTAATTTTGCACACCAATAATTAAAACGACCTCTTTGTCTTATACATAATAACAAATGCCATAAAATATTCCTAAACATAAATTCCCACATCAAATAAAATAAAAATAACTCGGATTTAATATTGGATCAGAAACTTTTCCCCCAAGTTTGTCCTTTTTGTTCATAAATTATACACCTCATTCTCAAAGTCATTAAACCACATATTTACACAAGTACAACAATAAAAGAACTGCAGTTACCTGAATACCATATTTACACACGGGTCCGATACTATTCTATCAAGGACTGCTGCTTTCAGGACCACCTCAATCTGGATTGATTCCACGATCCCACTCCAATAACTTTGTATATTAACCTCCAGTTTGACAAAAGTTAACGTTTAAACTTCGACTATCACCAACACGTGTTAGATCTTTCTTACTTCTACATGTGCTTGCAAATCAACTATCTCTCTTACCTTGTTTCCAACTTCGTTTGTAACTGCTGCTTATCAAGTTTTGCGTTCTTTACTAAAAGCTATAAATTTTATTTTAACTTCGCTAATTGACGACGGAACTAAACTACCTGGAATTTGCTGTTTGTTTGCTTTACTTCTTTGTCCCTATTTAATATAAGGAAAACGACGACGGTTTAAAACGGTCTAAAGCTTCTTAGAAATTACTCCTCCCAACTTGTTTCTAATTTAATAATACTAGGAAACTATCTTCTTCCACAACACGTTCTAAAAGCTATTAACAAATATAAAACTGCCAACTACTCTTATTAAATAAGAGGGTTTGAATTTTTATTTATAAACATAAAATTTAAATCTCGCCTTATGCACAAGATGTCATACGCTATACTTTATGAGTATTTATATCTAAAGGATCATGAAAATTAGATTTAGCTTTCCGAAATTTTCTATACAATTATTAAATTCTAAAACTGTTGACTTTAAAAGCGTTTCAAAATTATTTGTTGCACTTTCACATGCTGAATACCCAAATTAAATTTCAAATTACCCTTTTAATCCTCAAATATCACAGTAATATATATATATATATATATATATATATATATATATTAACCTTCTAAACATAAATTAGTTATTACTAATTTATTAATAGGCAGATTTAAAATAAACTAATTATCCCTAAAATCAATAGCAAAATTCTATATGTAACCTTAATGTAATATAAAATAAATAATATAAAATTTGTGACTGGCTCGACCTTTTTTTGGATATGTAAGTAAATTTACAACTCAAAGAATTGCAATACATGCAGCTAGTGCATACAAAATGAAGACAATATACTAAAATATAAATAAGACACATAAACATGTTGGAGGAAGAACGTCAATTATGTACATATTTAAAATAAAAGATTATGGGTGGGTAGGAATGAGGAAAAATAAAGAGTTTAATCAAGGAATCTGTCAGCACAGGTTGTAAGCTACTTAACTTGCTACAATAGAAAAAATAGATAGATAACCTAAACACATGTATACAAAAATTAAAAATTGCGTTTAAGAAATTAATATATTAATCAACCAAAAACAACTAGTTGTTATTGAAGCTTTGTTTTAAAATAGATAATGCGTTTAATTTTTGCCGATGCTTTGAAAAACTTATTACGGGTAAAATGAACGTTACGTTATAAATTTGGATTTGCCCTGAATGAGCGGGAACGCCTTAACAATTTTAAGGGAGCTCCGACTAATTAATGTGGCGCGGAAGTGGTTTCCTATAAAGAGAAATAATAAAAATTTTATTTGTCGAATTAATTCAAAGTTGACGTCATTTGGGATATGTAAAATCTATCCTTTTAAATTTCTAATTCCACCGAATGTTTTGCTTTGTAAATGGCAGGTACGGTTTGATATTGCTATTATTATGCAAGTATTGATTTTATTTAAGAAATTAACTAACACCTACGTGAACATTTGTCTCAGTAATAACTTTGACACCTTCCCTACATGAAAACCGGTATTACAAATAGACCTCTTTTGCTTTGGGTTTGCTAAATTTATCAAATTTTACGTTATATTTTCTACAATCCCTTAAAACACTCATTAAATTTTGTCAGATCAAAAAAATTTTTAACATAAGATGCCTTTTCCAAATACGACTCCATCACTGGGATGACTGAATATCCTTTTACGATAATCTGATTTTTATGTAGTTTATAAATATACTTAATCTCTATTGATGTTGAGTAATTGCAATATAAATACAAAATATATTTTTCTTAAAAGAATCTTAGTTCCTGATACCAAACTGGCTTGACGTTACCAAGAAAATCTTAAAGAATAAACATTAACTGAAATCAATCAAAAATTCTGTCACTTTACTTTTTCCGTTATCCATTTAAAATACTATATGTTCATTTTTTAATTGATGCTAAATTCCACCAATAAAACTTACATTTAAAATCATTACGCACATATTTCTTAACATTTCCAAATGTTCCACCTTACATTGCAGATAATATGATGCTTAAATTTAACCAACACTAGTAGTGTTAACAAGTCATTGTTCAACAAAATAATTACCTTCACATTTGATTTATTTCCTCTTACATAGATATAAACCTCTCTACATTTAAAATTTACTTGTACATAATTATAAATTAGACATAGCGGTTCATATTTTACTAACTGTTTAAATTCCAATTTCCTTTTAAATTCTTCAGGATTGACAGAATCTTCCAACATTTCAATTTTCTTTCTTGCCACCACAGTGCCTTTAACACAACAGAACACATAATCCAAATTGTTGAAGGAATAGACTCTTCAGGTCTTAACTCCTTTTAACGAGTAATCACCACGTTAATTCCATGAACCCGTGATTAAAACCTACCCAGCGTTTGCAAGCGGAGTTGAAATAATTTAGATCACATGTGTGTGCCTTTTTCCAGCGGAGACATCTATATTTACATCTTGAAGCTGTATTTCTAGTCAACTATTAACTTTCGTCCCCAATTGCTACTTGCTCGTATTACTACATTTCAAAATTTTTAATTACTTTCTGAACTTAACTTTCAACAATATTGTTTAGTTGTTGTATTGCATTCTTACTCTATTAAAATTCGTTCTCACAATGTATCGTTCTATCTATTCTAAATATATGATTGCTGTCACGTTACTCTGTATGTAATTTGTATTACTGTTGTATTGTATAATTTTAGTGGCCTTGGTAGTTGAAATAGTTGACATTTGTCTATTGTAATTTATCTTTTCATGGAAAATGTATTGTCTTGTGGTATTAAGATGTGTTTTCATTAGCGGTTCTATTTTAAATCGTCGTCCTGGAGTACTACGTTTACAATGTATCTAAAAAAATAGTGCAAACCCTTATTAGCTGTATTATTTTATAAAATCAAATTTTGAAATATCACGCTTAATTAATATTTACTATTCGTGAAATCTACTACACAAGGTGCGTCCGTCCAATTTAAAATATATATCTTCGCATCTGATTTACAGTTAACATAACTGTAATACAAAAAGGCGGATGATTTATAATTCAAAAACTAATTAACAAAGTATACTTCAAAATTAAATTACCTTGTTATTGCAGAATTTGCTTCTTTTTCGACTAAACTTTTACTTCCTTTACACTTATTAATATTTAGAAAGAATCATTTATTAACTGTTGATTGTAATTAATTAAAATCAAGGATCTTTATTTTTAAATAGAGAAAAATCAGTGAGCTTTTGCAAGTGAGCTGCTATAAGTACTCTAAATTTTAATGTCTAGCTCTGGATAGTAGAGCTTTACTTTCAAAATACTAAACTTGAACTTAATCTTGAAATACTTTTGGCTTTCAATTACAAGACATAAATTGAAGCTTTGGTACATATTATTTACGCACGTAGGAAAGTCGAATGGCTCAATTGCAATTTAAAAATGAAGATTAAAATATGTAGCCTATAGCTTAGTGACATGAAGCTTACAACTGACAAGTATCGTCTTAACTCGAACTCTCAAATTTTTATGTCTAAAATTGTCATATTTATGATCAAAGAAATCTTATTAAATTATCAATCTCCACCACATAATCTGTGAGACTTACATTGTTTAATGCACTAAAATTTTCATTTCAAACTAGGAGGCTATGGCTTGTTCCTTCACTAAAACACCATCTATTGGAACATCACCTATACTTTTTTAATATTACAATTGCAGAGTTTGTCCAGGGAAAACAATACTCACATTCTTAATTATATAAATACAGATAAGGGATCAAACGATAAATCTGCGGTTCGCATATGTTCAACAACTTGCTATGGTTTAGGTTTTACCGCCCTTTTATCATCTGTTGAATGCCGTTAATTCCAATCACCAAACGTCCGGAAAACAGCATAAGGTGATCTTATCATTCATGAGTTCTGAGTAAGAAAATGGATTTCACTATATAACTTATAATTTAATACGTGTATTTTATACACCATCATATTCACTTTTGATATCATGGCACGCGGACCAGTTGATGCTCATCCTTCACCTAGGGAGTCGAGTTCTTTGAAAAAGAAACACTCCTGTTAGATTGTCTCGTTGTTATTTCTACATTTAACATTGAAGCCATGGTTACATATTGTTGATTTTCTCTTTAATACATTCACTGTGGGTATTTTTAATATAGCCTGGACTGTTTGCTAGGCTTTATAAATACTGGCATCGCCAGTCCAGCAAATATTCTATTCAATTCTTATATTAGTTTTTAGAAACGCTTAAAAGAAAAATAATAAATCTTTGAACTCTCGCAAATAAACATGCCGTAGTGACAATGATATCTATTTTCGTGGTGACCAGCGCCATTTTAAGGTAAAACACTCCATAGGGCAACTCAACCGTAAATATTAAAATTCCAACACTTTGTGTTTTGCAATTTTTACGTTATTCAAATACAATAAAAATCTTTTATTTATGATAATATTTGTAATAAAAATTAAAAACATAAGGAGGCTATAATACCTAAAAACTGAACTCATTTTATTTAGTATTAATTATAAAAGGTTGGTATCATAAAAAGCAAACATACATTACAATTATTTAGTTAAAACATTCAAAAACAAATATGTAGAATTATGTAGACTAACATGCAAACTAGAATGATAAAAAAAGCGAAAGAAATGAAATTTTAATTTTTAGCAGTTAAAGCATGCATATACACTTTCCTGGATTTCACGCCGCATAATTTTCGATTAACTGCTCAAATAAAATTTGGCCATGTCAACCCAAATTAATAGCAAATGATCACATTGGATAGAGTTTTTCATGGCTAATAGAGTTCCGCAAGTAGGTTTTTATTCTCATCATAACGAAAAAAGATCTACGGCCTGCTGTATTTGTGCAAAACATGTACAAAAATATTCCTGGTATGGTATCCCTATTCGGATAGGTTGTAACTAATTGCTTACTACTAATAGATTGCAAATATCCTTTGGGCGATTTTTCTAGTTTGAGGTCTTTGACAAAATTCTGAAGATATGCGCATTTTTATGTAGTCTTCATCTAAATCAATGGTTCTGGGTAGGGACCTACAAGGGGTCGTCGTGGTTTTCATGGGGAGTCGCAGGTCTTAAAAACCAGAATTGGATTTAAAATTTAAAGATAAGCGATAAAATTCGTCTTTTATATGCAGGTCTAGGAACACAGATTCTTCTGATATATACAGTTTTGGTAAGTGAAAAATTTTAATAATGTTTTATTTATTACTACTCATGATTATCCATTAAATTACCAACACCACGTTACCAACACATCACAATGCACGAGCGACAATGTAATAATCATCCTTCAAATTAAAATTTAATTATTCAAAGTTTGTGTTAGTCCGTTTTACTGTTTCTTTTGTCTTTTGTATAAACATTAACGAAAAGAACTTATGCATCAATTTAAAAGTAGTTAAGATTTGATTAATTTAAGCTAGGGTGTCTAATTTTAATGTTATGCTATTTCTTGAGGAGGTGCACTTCACAAAGCAGCATGTATAGATAACTTATGTACTTTTCTTTTCCTAGATTTACTAAACAGTTTATGTTTAATTTTCTTTTGTATGCATTTAAGGTAAACCATTGTAAGTATTTAGACTATAAGATGTTATATATTTTGCTCACCAATTTTATATGCTTATGTTATGACGCTTTGTTTACTCGCACGTAACAAACGATTACGCAACTTATTTGTTTTATTGTTTTGTAACTAGTCTTTCGAGATTGGATGTTAACAATATAGTTTTACAGAGGTTTCCAATGTGTTCTTTCTATTTTACTCACGCCACTCTCCGACATTTTTGAGCTAGCCCGAATTCTACTATTCTATCCCCGTTCTGTTGCGGTATTCGGTGTAAACGATTTCTTTACTTACTCTTACTATTTTCTTTCGTGTTTGCGCGGAATACCGTAACAAACTATTTAAAAACATTTGGATTTTCTATAGGTATTGATAACGACATAGAGAAGTCACAGTGCGTTTTATGCAATGTTATTATTCTTAGAGCTGAATCTACAAAACCCTCAATCATCAAACGACGCTTAGAAACAACGTATTCCAAATATACTACAAAAGACTTGTATTTTGTTAAACTACATGAGGCTGCATTAAAAAAATAGAAGTTGATTTTACTGGGACACTTCAGCAACAAAGTCAAGCTGTAGTTCAGGCAACATAAGAGATTACTCTGAAAGTTGCAAAAACTAAAAGGTCTCCTGGTAATTGCTGAAATTTTCATTAAACATTTCAATGGGAGGAGTGGAGAGGAAAGGAGAGGAAAGGGAGAAAAGAGGAGAGGGAGAGGAGAGGGAGAGGGAGAGGTAGAGGGAGAGGGAGAGGAGAGGGAGAGGGAGAGGGAGGGAGAGGGAGAGGAGAGGGAGAGGAGAGGAGAGGGAGAGGAGAGGAGAGGGAGAGGAGAGGGAGAGGAGAGGGAGAGGAGAGGAGAGGGAGAGGAGAGGGAGAGGAGAGGAGAGGGAGAGGAGAGGAGAGGAGAGGAGAGGAGAGAGAGGAGAGGAGAGGAGAGGTGAGGGAGAGGAGAGGGAGGAGAGGGAGGGAGAGGGAGAGGGAGAGGAGAGGAGAGGAGAGGGATATGGAGAGGAGAGGGATATGGAGAGGGAGAGGGAGTGCGGAGGAGAGAGAGAGGAGATGGAGAAGGAGAGTAGAGAGAAAGAGAGGATTAGGAGAGGGAGAAGGAGAGGGAGATGAAGAGAGAGAAAGATAGAGAAAGGAAGAGGAAGAAAGAGAGCGAAAGGTAGAGCGAGCGGGAGAGAGTGAAAGAGAGAAGGAGGAAGGGGAAAGCTTTTTATTATTCTCATAAGGTACAGATACAGATACATCTTATTTTTTCTTTTTATATATATATATATATATATATATATATATATATATCTGCCTCTCTCCCCTCTCACTCCCTCTCTATATCTTCCTCTCTATCTTTCTCCCCCTCTCTATCTCTCCCTATTTCAATCTCTCTCGCGCGCGCGTGCTTTTCCTCACTCCCCTAAACCCAAAAAAACTATATCAGTATAAATATTATTCAATATTCAAGAATCAACTGTCACTAAATAAATATGCTGCTCCTCTCTCGTATTTGAAGTTCCAGTAATGAAACAAATAATAGGTATTATGAGTTCACAATTGTCCTCACAAATAGTACTTCAAATACATAATTTACTATTATTCTGTACACTACTACGCTAATAAACGAATTTTAAACACATCAGAATTATTACTTATTTTCATTATAATTTAAACCAGTTATTTTCAGAATGTCATCTATTTTATATTCTTCTTCTTAAAATCGTGTTAAACGTGCTAAGTATTCAGTATGTTTATTACATTCTGTAATCACAAATTCTATGAATGAATTTGCAACCTCCAAAATAAATTATTGGACTTGTACACAAATCGACTACAAAAATTAAATTCTTAATCTAGTAAATAATCTTTTATGCAATCACTAAATGATACAGAATAGTTCATATATTTGACCTTTAAAGCCAAGTGTCCTTTTGTTGTTGATTTCAGATTACAACAGTCAACTGTTCAAAAACGACGATTACTCAATTCTTTTAAATCGATATCAAAAAGTCATTCTTCTTATGTCGTTTAAGCAGTACTACTCCTATGGAAAATTAATCTTCAAATCAAACGCTAGTCTTCCAATTGCTTTAATAATTATTAAATGCAGCTACTGCATTTTAAAAGAATATACTTTCCATAACAACTTGCTGCAAAATATGGTACGTTCAAAATTAATTGCGTAACATACTATATAGCTATATCAATAGCATGCTTGTGTCGTCACTTGAACGGGTACTGACCTACCGAGCTCCTACTGCTACGTCCACCGTTTTAAATACAAACCCCTCCTCCTGCGTCATTTGTTCTAGAATATTCCAGCAGTTCCACTCGGCATCTTCGGGTATCTTCGAGAACATGTTGGTCGTTTCCCAATACTTATGATATGGACTATATGCTTCTTATGCATTTTACTATACAACATACGATTCGAATTGAAGATTAACAATAGTAAATCTCAAATTTATTGAAATGAATACGTTCCCAATATAAGGTCCTATATGCAAATAAATAGTTAAATAAGTTGATTCTTTTTTGCAATTTCTAGAATTTGTAAAATAAAATCTTAGTCATACTCTATAATATGACTTTGCTAAGACCTTTCATCACAGTATTTTTCTCCAAATTAAAATACAAAATTTAAAATGATTGTCACTATGACCACCTTGAGCGCCATATTTCAAAATTCACATTGATAAACAATTTTTTATTTTTATTGATTATTATCTTCTATATACAAACTATAATATCACGGATAATTCTCTGCTTATAATGACCTACCTCTCAAATAATTTAAAATAAATTTTTTAACAACTTCAGTCTTCTTCCCCCAATCTATCTTTCATTATATGAAGACGTTCAGTACCTCCTTGTATTCCTCAAATTCTTTCTAATACGAATACAATGTTCCATCATGCATCAGATTCAATTCCAATAAAATTCTTTCTATATGTACAAAATGTTGCTAAATATTATCATAAAATATAATTCACATAGTGTATATAAAATTCTATATATGGTTTCATAATACATTGTTTAACCTTAACTGCTGCTTCTGTACTTGTAGACACACAAACCTATAGGAGAAATTAAACGAAGCGTTTAAATGTCAGGTGTTGAATCTGGAGTATCTATGACGACACGTAGAATTTTTTGTCGATCTCCCCGTTTCCCGTTTACAGTTTGCCACTTTCTTTAATGTACCATATTCTCGTAGTATTAAATCATTGCCTAAAGCTTTTTTCGTTTAGATGCCATTTTTTTAACTAGATCATTTTTCCACCGTTCTCTATAACGCCACTTTCAGCGGTGGTAAGGACCATTTAAAACGCAATCGGTCACAATATCCCGAAACAATTAATTTATTTAATGCTATGTATTACATTAATGTTACACAAATGCCTGTATACTTCCTAAGTGGAATTATTTTCTTTTTATTAAAAGTGTTCTAGAATACAATGCATTGTTTATTAATCCAAAAATATTTTCTTAAACGGATTATATTAAGAAACATTTCTAAAATTTTTGATCCGTTAGGACCTCTCGGCTATAACTATTGCTAAATTGATAATGCAACATCTTTGGAAAATAAAAACCGGTTGGGACGAGTCTGTGCCGATGGAACTTTACTGTAGGTGGCAAGAATTTTTTTCTCAGCTAACAGAAATATCTTCGATTACGATAGCAAGACAACTTATTTTTGAAAGTGATTTACGTAAGGAAATTCGTAGGTTTGCCGATGCCAGCGAAAGAGCATACGGTGCTTGCATATTTATATGGGAAGTTTTAGCTAAATGCGAATACAACTGCGCGATTTTGTGTGTCAAATCTAAAGTGGCCCCGTTGAAAACTATAAACATGCCACGGTTGGAGTTGTGTGTTGCTCTATTACTAGCCGAGTTGGTGGAAAAGGTGTTTATTATTTCATTTTTTAAGTTTGCGTCTGCTAACTATTACACGGATTTATTATTACATCGCATTGTCGTGGATTAAAGCGTGTCCTAGCTGATGAAAACCGTTCATTGCCAATAGGGTCACGCATATTCAAACCAAGTTTGTAATGGATTCTTGGTATCACGTCAGTACGGAAAATAATCCCGCGGATATTGTATCTAGGTCTGCTTATCCGACGGTCGTGGCGAATAATAATTTGTGATGTCACGTTCCAGTTTTTACATGACAACGTTCAAGCCGAAAATATTTTAACCTAGTTTAGACAATGCTATTCACGAAGCTCGCATTTGAAAAATAAAAATTTCTGATAAACCCAACGCGGATTCAAAAACTTTTGCCCATTATATATTTGCAAAATACTGCGATCTCAATAAATTAATAAGAGTAGTGGCCACATGCATAAAATTTGTTTTTTTATTGTAAAAACAAGTTAAATAAAAGATTAATCGAATTAACAGTCAACGAAATAAACGTCGCAGGAAATGCCATAATAAAACTAGATCAGAACATTAATTTTCATAGTGAAATAAATCATTTCATAGGTTCTAAAGAACTAAAACGCGATCCTAAATTACTATTGCCCGATCCGTTCTTATACTATGAAAAAATTGTCCGCGTAAGTGAAAGCCTACGAAATTCTGAATTAGAATTCAATAATAAACACCCAGCACTGATTGCAAGGGCGTTGTTTTGCGATCTAATTATTGGTAAGTCTCACAAAGCCAGCTCACACAGCGGTGTATAAGGCACTCTAGCAGCAACACGTTTGGAATGTTGACCTTTATCTGGCAAAAGAGACATGACAAAAATTGTTTGAAATTATGTTCTTTGTTCTGGGCACAATCCCATAAAATCACAGCCTAAAATGGCAGATTTGACAAATATAGAATACGGCCATCTTGTCCTTTCGTTAAGATCGGAACAAAACTTTACGGTTCCTTTTACATTAAGGAAGGTTCGCGAAAATCCCGAAAGATTGCTAAGATCTGCGGGTGTCTATTTATAGGCATGCACACACAAGCGGTGCTCTGAGAGCTCGTCGAAAATCTAACGACCGACGCGTTTATGGCTTCACTTAAAAGATATATTGCTCGGCGTAGTCTACCCGAGATCTACTGTGACAATGGAACAAACTATGTGGGTGGGGTCAATGAATTGCGTGAAATTACTGATTTTTTAAAGAACGATTTTACTCCGAATAATAATCTTAGGGATCTTAGGGACTTTAATTCTCCTAATATTCAATTCTATTTTAATGTTTCAAAAGGTCCACATTTAGGTGGATTGTGGGAAGCAATCGTTAAATTATTTAAAAGACATATTTGAAATTGCAGCGAATGCTAATTTGACATTTATGGAGTTATATACCTTCGTCACTAAAGTAGAATGTATTTGTAACTCTCGTCCATTGATCCCGCTATCGCAGGATGCAGGCAATCCTAATTTTCTAATCCTTGGTCACTTTTTGATTGGCGACAAGGTCAATACCAGAGATGGATTTGTACATAGAATCAACGAATAAGCTTTCAAAATGGCAATATGTACAAAGGCTCCAAGAAACATTTAGCGCCAAATGGAGCCAAAAATGGCAGGCTTCTTGTGACCTATCGCTCACTGTTGGTCAATTAGTTACCGTTGTAGATGAAAATGTACTATCACGCGCTTGGAAAATGGGGCGCATTGTGGAAATATATCTAGGTGGAGATGGCGTAGTTCGTACTACGCTTGTTCGTACATCGAGTGGTTTATTTAAACGACCCGCGGTGAAGTTGTGTGTGTTGCCTGTAGACACAAATTGAATTTTTTTTATATAATTATATTCTTACTGTCCTTATCGTATAATTATGTATTATATTCATGCTTGCATACAATCCACTATTTTAACTTGCTTCTATTGTTTTTATTCATTGAAATTACTTATTTCAATGGAGGCAGTATAAATTACGTCCTCTGAACACTATTTTTAATTTTTGCCTTGTGTTTTATTAACTTGAATTTTTAAATGTATTTTTGGCGCCAAGAGCATGAAGTTGCTTATATATCCTATACGGTTGTACATACGAAAGAAGAGTAGTATTGTACGAGAACCGGTCGAAGAAGCAGGCTTACTTGTATGATGACTTTATACCCGTTTAATTGTTTTAATGTACATTTTTTTTGTAAACTTCGAATAAATTCGCGATCGGTATAAGGATATTGCAAAACTAAATTTGCCATCATTATTACAATCAACTCAAATATTTTTATGATAGATATTACTATCAGTAGCATAATTACTCTTGTTATTATTATTAGAGCAGCAAAATAGTGCTTTTAACGATTGAATGATGTCACAACTAACGTCAATTCCTATAAGGAGAAGGCCATGTTTTTACTCTTCTTCTTCTTGAGCTTCACAATAAATGCTAGATACTCTTATGAGTGAAAGGAAGATTGAGATATTCAATTATTTGACTCAGCGTTGCGTACCTCGTTTTGTTCTCTTACGTCATAACAACCATTTTGAATACGTTACGGTTTTCATTTTTTATTACATGAATACTGTCACTTTAGACTTTGGATTAAGTCATGACTTCATTTATTTAATTAAGTTACAATGCTCTTTTTGGTTGCCATTTTTGATCATGTCATATACTTCATTTCGGTTAGGTGACTCACGCTTACGACTTGTAATTCCAAGATGGCGGAAGTCAGCTCTTGCGGCATTTGAACCGCATCTACTGGTTGCTACTACACCAACCAAACAGACAATAAAAAAATTGTAATATGTGTTTATAAAGTTATCAAACTGGGTTTTTTTTATTGGCAATAACAAAAGTCGAAACGAATATGGCATATATTTCAATTGTTTGTATATATTAAAAATTATAGTTAAAGCTTTATTTTATTTCTGTTTTCTTCTATAACTGACAATGACATTTCAATCAATTTGTTTAGATTTGCAATCTAGCAGTTTGTTTGTTGATCAATTGTTGTACTACGTTATCATATGCTTCGGCATCTTGATTATCTAAATTACCTGTGATGGCTTTTACGTTATCTAATCCAATGAGTTCTAGTTTCTGTTTTGAGGAATGGTCTGGTATTTATTGGTTGTATTTCTCGTGAAACTTTTTTTAAGCTTTTATCATCAAACGTTTTGTATTATATAATCCTTTACAAATCTTGCGATATGCATAGATTCCTTCAACCTCTCTAATTGCCTTTCAAAATAGAATACTCTCGTTTTAATCCGATTAGATCAAATTTCCGTGCTAAAATCCAATAAACTAACTCTATTCTGCAAACTTTCCAGTTTTTCCAATAGTAAACCGAAATTGCTTTCTATGTCTTCTACTATTATTCCGTTGTCGTCCGTTTTGCCTATTGAAGTTTGAGAGTAAGGATAATGGTGGTCCATCTGATATTAGGTTTTTAATTTTTTGAAATTGATACATCTTATGGTTTTCCATTATCTAGCACAGTTACATTTTTTCATTATAAACGGACCTAAATTTTTAGGGATCATTTCTGTTACTCGCTCCTTTATTTTTAACCTGCATCTACTTTTTCCATATGCTTTTTTACTTATTGTTGATATTAAGTCCTTACTATAATGAATGCCATAATGGTGCCGAGATTCTTGAATACCCTAATGTTAATTGAGGAAAGTAAATGTAGTTATAGAAAGTATTGTTTTACTATAAACAATCAGTGAATAAAGTAGAGAAGAAATCGGTTTCTGCTTGAACAATTATCCCAAAAGCATAATCTGTTGTAATAATGTCAAATGTAGGCTATCAATTAATTCGTTTGATTTTGTCTGATTTTCAGTTAAGAAATGAATCTTTATTTTATGTAGGTGGTTTCAGAGTATTCTGTATAGTCTCATTTCTAAACTCACACCCGTTGTCTAAAGTTATTAACTCGGTTTTGTGTATATAACGTCGCCCAGAATCTTAGTTATGTTTCTTGATCCATTATTTCTCCATAGTCATTTGGGTCCTCTTTCTTTTCGGTACCGTCTAAGTTACCTGCTACTGTTCTTGGATCTAAAAGCAACATCTTATGCGTTTGTCATCAATATAAAGGATATTCATCTTGTCGCTTGTATAGCCTTAATTGGTTAATAGTATTTGTTAAAATTTGAATTGTACAGTCTATTTCTCGAATGTTTGGGTTTCGTTCTAGTAAAGAAAAATCCACGGTTCTAATTATTCGATTTTTGAAAATCCCGGTGTTCTTTTGGAATCTGTTCCGACCGTGTCGGATAGATTATGGGATTTGAACGTGTCTTTTTAACAACCTATCACATTTATTTGAAAATTACGTATCAATTTATTTAATGACTTTTTGTAGCTATTGATGAACACTTTCAACATACAAGTGGAATTAATATAAAATTGTTCAAGTTAGTGTTTAATACAAAGTTTGAATAGTCAACAATAATTAAATTACGGAGTTTGAAGCTAAGTGATTTCAAATACTTAATGTCCTTCGCATGAACTCTTCGTGATTTGCAACATTCAGTGGAAATTGATTATCAACATTTCCTGCTATTTGCATACAATAAGTTTGTTTGAGGTTAAATGTGATTAATCCATATTGACTATACTCTTGTTTTAATTATCTCTGCTATAGTCCCGTCTGCACTACAAGGTTACTATCCTTATTTTATTAATAACTACCGACAAATTATTTGGGCTAGTCGCACTGAATCTCTAAATTACATGTTATAATTAATAAATCGAGTTTGTGGTTTATCGTTGATTTACCATATTACATGCGTTGTAACTCCGTTTTCAAAGTGATTCTTTGCACTTTGGCGAATGTGGCAAATATCTTCTAATAAAAATGTTTACTAGGATTAGTCATCTACTTATACAGTAATTAGTTAATTTTCTCATACTGATAACCTACAACCACCCACTAATAATTATTTATATGCACACCGTGGTACAATATAGTGAAGATTTATGCTGTCGTCCACGCCGTGGTTCAATGTCAACCATGCTTTAATTTTATTGGCGCTTTCCGTCTTTGTTTAAAATGTAAGAAGCCGCAGTATATTGTGTTTGTGGTTTAATGGTCTAATAATTTATTTTTCGTTTATCTCCAGATGTATATATTTACAAGTGTGGTGTTCTGATTGCTGGGGCCCCCTTTGTGAATGCTCCGTAGAAACAGAGATTGCATTTATTTAAAAGTTAAAAATACTGATATGAACTTAAAGGCATAACACACACAAAAGAAGTATTTACAAATGCTTTTGTGTGCGTATTTAAATTGAAAATGTCTTTAACACTAGAAATTTGAGCTCGTTTTATATCGAGGTTCAGGGGTGTTTTATGCATGCATGCTATTTGTTTGCACGCTGTGTGCTTATTGATTAATTAGTTAGGAGTATAACTGGTTGCATATTCCTACATACCTCTCTCTCTAGTGACAGCGTCAGTCACGATAGAAGCGATATATTCCTTTATGAGATGTACTTTTCTACCGCATCTTGTAACTATTCTTGGAGGGGCACAACTTGGTTCTTCTGAACTCGTGTTGACTATTTCTGAAGGTTCGTTTTTTATGTATGTTGGTTTGAACCTGTCGATTACTTTGCATACAAAGTATATTTTGTGTAAAGCACTTTTATTATCACCGCAGTGTACAAAAATATGACCTGAAATTTTCAACTCTTTATATATAAATGTTTGTCTGTTGCTATGGTTGGTGCCTTGGACTGGTTGTAGCCGTTGAAAATAGTAACGTAGCTGGTTTGTAGGTACTTCAGTGTATGTTTGTTCCGTTGGCTAACTCAAATTTGTGAGAAATTCTGCTGGTAGGCGTAGAGGTTTGCCAAATATAAGTTCTGCAGCTGTAGCGTGTGGTTCTTCTTTCCAAACATTTCGGATTTCGAGTAGGACTATTGGCAATGCTTCTGACTCGTAGCAGATCGATGCATTTTTCAGTTGTCAGTGAAATATTTCCACCATGCCATTGAACTGTGGATATTATGCTGTTATATGGATTCTCGCGAATCCGATCAAAGTTTATAATTGTTTGAATAGTTGTCATTCAAACTGACGGGCTTGATTGGTTGTGACTCTGAGTCGTATGTCAAAGCATGTGATTCATTTTTCCATAACTGCTTTTGCTGCCATTTCAGCTTCAAGGTTTTGCAGACATATTGCCTTTGGTCATCTTAAAAAAGGTCGATGCATCTAACTATGTTTTCCTCTGATACGCGTAATGGTCCGACAATGTCTAAGCGGACATGCTAGAACCTTGAAGATGGTGGTTTGAAATTTTACGTTACTGTGCTCACATGTCTTGTGACGTGACCACTTTGGCATTGAATACAACTCCGTGTCCAATTGTGGCAGTCTGATTTGATGCCAAGCCAAACGAAATATTTGGATACCTGCTTCGTGGCAGAGATGAAATGGGTCATCGAAAGAGTGACCCATGACCCAGTGACCCAAATAAGTATGTGACCCACGACCCATTGACCCACTGACCCAAATTGACTCGGTGACCCAAATTGACCGAGTGACCCAAATTGATCCGGTGACCCAAATTGATCCATGGACCCAAGATAATTTACGTCTACGCTTATTAAATATTACCAACAAAATACTTTATTTCAAATAATCACAAAATGTAAACAAAAGCACTAAAAATAAGAAAGAATAATAATATATAAATACAAATGATCTTATAAACCTACGTAATAAAAGGTCACATCACTTATAAATTTATGATGACTAGGCTATATTTTTAAAATTCCGCTTTTTAACGATTCTGAAACAATAATTTGACTTTCAACGGCATCAGTCTTAAGTCGTGCCCTATCTTTGCGTGTTATTTTTCCAGCACCAGAAAAATGTCTCTCTTACTCAGCAGATAAAGCTGGAATTACTAGGATTTTTGGCAATTTAGCTTAGAAGTGGGTACTTCTTTTTATTAGCACCCCACCATTTTATTGGATCAAATCGTGTTGCATCATTATCCCTATCGCCATTAAATTAAACTTTTATAAGTGCGTGCTTCGTTGCTTATAAAATTCCGCAGTTCTTTTTCGGTCTGCTGTTTAAAATCTAAAGTGCGTGTAGAAAGTAACTAGCTGAACCAATAACTTTGTGTATAATTTTGTGAACGTACTTAATAAACTGATCTGAAAGTTCAATGGCTTTACCTAGAGAAAGCCAATTTGTCACTTTATTAATTTGGATCACTGGATCCATTTCGGTCACCAGGTCAATTTAGGTTACCGGATCAATTTAGGTAGCCGGGTCAATTTGGGTAGCCGGGTCAATTTCGGTCGCCGGGCTAATTTGGATGGGTGGGTCAATTTGGGTTGCCGGGTTAATTTGGACCGATATACATGACCCATTGACCCGGTGACCCAAACAAAAAAGTGACCACTTTAACCCACTGACCCACTTGACCCATTTCATCTCTGCTTCGTGGTTGCATTTATTCTTGTGTGAGTGAGTGGGTGCTTGCAAATGCTTCTTATTGTTTTTCTTTTACTACGAAGGGACGAGCTATTGTAGCCGAAGTGCTGCATATTCCTACACTAGGATGTATATCATCATCATCATCATCATCATTGGGTCTTCAGTCCTGAAACTGGTTAGACGCGTACCATCATTGTTTCCTATTCTGAACTAACCTACAGATTTCCCCGAAATTTGCACAGTCTGTATCTATCACTATCTGATCTAGGTCTACATCCACCTCTTTTTCCTATCTCTGCTTATATATCCCACACTATTCCCCAAAAAAGCCTTAGAACGTATTCTGCCCTTCTATTTCTCATATTCTTTTCCCAAAGATATCCTTGTTACCTTACTGTTTCTATAACCTATTTGTTATTACATTTATCTGTCCATCCACATACATCTGAAGCACGGCATTTCAAAGGCTGCTACTGTTCTTCTGTCTGCTTTTCAGACTGCTCGTATTTCGTAGGCATATTGTCTGTGCTGTGCTCCACACATACGCTTTCAACAACTTTTTGTTTTATGTTTGTTGTCTTTCATCATAGGCGCCGTTCTTTCTTGTTAGATGCAGTTCGGTTCTCTTCTATTGTTGTACAATTATATACCCTATTTCACCGACATTCAGTGGTTGCGAAGGAGGGTAAGCAGCCTGTGGCTGCCAAGTTCCCCCAGCACTTGAACGTTTACTGATTTAATATTTTTTCCAATATATCTTTTCGCACAGTCAACATTAGTTGCAGATATTTCACAACAAACAACTAGTTGTTTATAATAATCATCAGATTTATCTGCGCTTATTTTTTCGTCATTGGGTTTCCCGTCTGTAAACTGGTTGGACATGTACCTGCGCTTATTTATTTTCTAAACTAACCTACATAGTTCCCTGAAATTCTCACTCAGCAATACAGCTCGGTTTCCCTTATATTGTTTTCTAATATTATGCCCTATTTCCCTGAGATTTATTGAAGGGGGCTAAGCAACCTGTGGCTGCCAAAATCCCCCAACACTTAAACATTTGCCGACATAATAGTTTTCCAGTAATTGCTTTCCCGCAATTACCATTATTCGAGAATATTGCCCATCCAATGCTTGTAGTTGCTTATAATAAATATCAAGTTTCTTCTATTGTTTTCTAATATTATGACCTATTTCACTAAGATTTATTGAAGGGGGCTAAGCAACCTGTGGCTGCCAAGATCCCCCAGAACTTAGACATTTGCCGAAATAATAGTTTTCCAGTAAATGCTTTCACGCAATTACCATAATTCGAGAATATTGCCCATCCAATGCTTTCAGTTGCTTATAATAAATATCAAGTTTCTTCTATTGTTTTCTAATATTATGACCTATTTCACTGAGATTTATTGAAGGGGGTTAAGCAACCTGTGGCTGCCAAGATCCCCCAACACTTAGACATTTGCCGAAATAATAGTTTTCCAGTAAATGCTTTCACGCAATTACCATTATTCGAGAATATTGCCCATCCAATGCTTGTAGTTGCTTATAATAAATATCGTGTTTCTTCTATTGTTTTTTAGTATTATGTTCTACTTCACTGAGATTTATTAAGGGGGTTAAGCAACCTGTGGCTGCCAAGATCCCCCAACACTTAGACATTTGCCGAAATAATAGTTTTCCAGTAATTGCTTTCCCGCAATTACCATAACTCGGGAATATTGCTCATCCAATGCTTGTAGTTGCTTATAATAAATATCATGTTTAAGTGCAGTTACTTTCTTCGTCATTAATTTATCCATTTTGGGACTGGTTGGATGCGTACCTCCATTGATTTCTTTTCTGAGCTAGTCTACACATTTCCCTGAAACTCCTACAGCCTACATCTTTCACTATCTGTGTGCAGTAGTCTAACCTAGGTCTACCTTTTCTTCTCTTTTTTCCTATCTCTGCTTCTAGTATATTCCGCACTATTCCCTCATGCCGTAGTATGTGGTCTATCGTTCTTAACTTTGTCTGTTTATGATATCTTCATCAATCGTCTGTAGCACCACATTTCAAAGGCTTCTACCTTTTTCTTGTCTGCTTCTCTTACTGTCCAGGCTTCACAGCCGTACAGTGCTGTGCCCCATACATATGTTTTAAGCAATCTTTTCCTTGTTTCTATGTTTGTTGTCTTTGAACACAGTATTTGTTTTTTCTTGTTAAATGTTGCACGACCTTGTGCTAATCTTTGTTTTATATCTTTTGTGCTTTTTCCATCTTGCGTTATTTGGCTTCCTAAGTAGCAGAAATCCTTAACCTCTTGTAAGTTCGTGTTACATATTTGTATTCTTGTTTTGATTTATTTTTCCCTCCTTTGCATACTAGTACTTTAGTTTTACTTTTGTTAATTTTCATACCGTATCTCTCTGTTAGAACCGTTTCCATTTCATTGAGAGCAGCTTCTAACTCTTCCTTGCTAGATGCTAATACCGCTATATCATTTGCAATTCTAAGCATATCAATTTTTTGTCCCTGCATAGTAATTCCAAATGTCTTCCTGCATTTGACAGTATTCATTGCCTCTTCAATGTACAAGTTAAAAATTAATGGGGATAGGGGAACATCCCTGTCTCACCCCTTTCCTGATGTTTACTTCTCTACGTTCATGCTCTAATTCTATTACTCCTGTTTGCTCTTTGTATAAGCTATACTATCCGTCTATCCCTATAACTCATTCCAATCTTTTTGAGTATTTCAAACATTTTTTTCCATTTTACATTGTCAAATGCTTTTTCCAGATCCGCAAACCCTATATATACGCTTTCCCCTTTTTCTATTGTTTTCTCCATTATCACCTTCAGAGCTAAGATAGCCTCCCGTGTTCCCCTGTTTCGCCTAAACCCAAATTGGTCTTCTCCTGTTATTTCTTCAGCCCGTTTTTCCATTCGTCTTTGTACAATTCTAGTTAATATTTTTGATACGTGTGCTGTCAATCTTATTGTTCGAAAGTTTTCACATCTATCTGCGCCTTTCTTTTTTGGTATAGTTACTATGATGTTATGTTTGAAATCTTTAGGTATCTCGCCTGTTTCATACATATAGCTTACAAGTTGGAAGAGACGTTCTGATACTGGTTGACCAGTGGCTTTTGGAGTCTCCGCTTGCACCTTATCTGTACCCGGCGCCTTACAATTTTTCAAACCCTTTAATGCTAATTCAAAACCATTTCTAAGTATAGAATATCCCAAGTCATCATTTTCAATGTCTGATTCTTTTCTAATGCAGTTAGTTCTTTTCCTGCATATAAATTCCCTATATATTCTTGCATCTACCCACTTTCTCTACATTTTCTATAATGACATTTCCTCCCGCGTCCCTTATATTTTTACTATACGGTTTTATATCCCTAAAATTGATTCTAATTAGTTTGTATGCTTCATCTGTCTTTCCTACTTCCATCTTAGTTTGTACCTCTTTGCACTTTTCATCAATCCATTGTTCTTTAGCTTACCTGCATTTGCGAATAATTTCCCGTTTTATGGCTTTGTATCTCTGTTTTCCCGTTTCGTCTGATTTATTTTTGTATTTTCGTCTTCTATTAAATGCAGGATATCCTTTGTTATGCATGGTTTCTTATTTTTTTTTGTATACCCCAGAATATCTCTGGCCGCCATGTCGAGGCTGGATTTAATATTATTCCATTCTGTTTCTACTTCCTTAGTATCAGATATTTTCCCGATATCTTTGAGCAATTTATTTGACCTTTTTTCAAATCTTTCTTGAATATCTTTCTTTTTTAGTTTCTGTAGGTCCAAGTGCCTCTTTTAGTTTCTTTTTTTCAAATTTTTAAATTTAAGTGCGGCCTTCATAATTACGATGTTGTGGTCAGTGCCTATATCTGCTTCTGGGTAGCTTCTACAGTCTTTTACTTAATTCCTAAACCGTTGTCTAACAAGAATGTAATCTATTTGATATCTTCCTATATCTCCTGGCATCTTCCACGTATATCGTCTTCTAGCATGATGTTGAAATAATGTGTTTGTAATGATTAAATTGTTCTTGTCGCAAAATTCTACCAGCCTACTTCCTCTGTCGTTTCTAGTGCCTAAACCAAATAAACCTACTATCGCTCCTTCCCTACCCTCACCTACCACTGCATTAAAATCCCCCGTAATTATTAAATTTTCATGTTCTTTTACGTGTCTTAATATGTCTTCGATGTCTTTGTAGATCGGTTCTACCTCTTCGTCACTGTAGCTAGAGGTGGGCATGTATACTTGTATTATTACTGTGTTTACCGGTTTAGATTCTAATCTAACCATGAGTACTCTTTCATTCTTTTGTAAGTAATTTTCTACACAGTATCCTATCTTTTTCCGCATAACTATCGCCACACCAAAATTTCCCTCCTCTGCTCCTGTATGAATTACCCTGAAGTCTCCACTCCAAAAATCCCCCGCCTCTGGTCACCGAACTTCGCTGATCCCTACTATGTCTAGTGATAACCTATTCATTACGATTTTTAGGTTCTCTAGCTTACCCACTTGCTTCATAGTTCTAACATTCTACGCCCCGACTCGCAAAATGTTCCCGACTCTTATTCTTAACTTTCCGATCGCATCCTCCGAAGTAGTCCTCTCCCGGAGATCCGAATGGGGGACTATTTTAACTCCGGAGTCTTTTACCCCAGAGAATGCCATCATTTTATTATAATTTAGGTACGCTGTGTACTTGGGAGGTAATGTGGTGGTTTCCCGTTGCCTTCCACATCGCGGTAGTGTGTCTTAGACTGCCATATCGACCCCTATGGTCTCTGCCAATCTAAGTACCGAAAGAGCTGCTGCCCTCTTTCGGGGACCTGTCTTAGTCTGATTCCTCACTAACGACCCTACTACTTTGGTTGGACCTGTAGTTTGGCTCTTTAGCTCATTAGAACACGCAAGCCATTTCACCTGTTCTAGTAATCTAGAACTTCGGCAAGGTGCAGGTCCATTCGAAATGGAGCATGTATATAGTACAAAATTTTTCATGAATCTCTGTTGTGTTTCTTTTAGTAACTATATGTTGTCTGCGAGAAATCCGTTGCATATCATACCTAAAAAGTAAATATCACAATATGTGTATAAAAATAATGTAAATCTTTAAATCCACTAGACTATATACAGTATATACGACGCTGACTTCAAAAACGAGAAAACTTAGAAATTTAAAAACTAGTTCGGAAGAAAATTGTGCCAAAATTAAAAATTAAAATTGGAATAATGAGTATAGAAAAAAAAGAAAAAATGAAAAGAACCTAAACAAAGTAATGCAAGTGGGAATAACAGTCGGTGTTAAAAACTGCTCGTCTAGCCGTCTAGCAGCTTTCGGTGGGGTAACATGGGCAGAAAAAATAGAAAGCAATAACAACTGACTACTCGGTAGGTTCCATTTATTGTCACAGTAGAGCAGCTGGCTCCGTGATCCCACCTCAAAACGTGATGACTTTAAATATCAACTGAAAGAAAAATAATCTACAAAACAAAAATTGAAAAAACAGCGGTACAAACCCAGAACGAATTGGCATCTGCAGCAAAGTATGGCTACCTATCGTAAAATATTACTTTCTAGACCAAAAATTCATTACTATATTAATATTAACAAAACGAAATACATAAAATATCAGCACTAAACACGTATACGCGGTTCAATAATAATTATTTTGGTGACAAAGCTTACAAAATTAATAACTAGAGAATAGTTCAGTGAGATTAATAGTCGAACTTAACAAGATGTAACGTATAAACAATAAGATTAAATAAGAAAAACATACAGCTATCTGATAAAAATCATTACACTTAAAACTAGTGGCTAGAAGATATATCACATTGTAAGTAATATATAATAAATATAGTAAAATATTTATTTAGTAAATAATCTTGCAAAACGGGTTTCATTTGAAAGCCCAAGCTGATATCAAAAAGTTATAAAATGATCTTACAAAAACATTTTCATTCGAAAGCACAAGCTTATAGCAAAATCATTAAAAAGTTTTAGTTCATTTATGTTTAGATTTCTCTGTTGAGCTCCAGTTACATTTTAGACATCACCAAAAAACTTATGAATATTCATCTCAGCAAATATACATTGCTACAAATATAATTTCAATAATAAAAATTACACAAACACAATTAGTTTTGACACACATAAACAAATAAGAACTTAAAAAATAAAGAATAAAAACTGTAACAGCGGATTTAAATATGCATAGCCAGGTGCTAAGACATCAAGACAATTTTGGATGAATACTACTTTATACCAGTTTCATCCATAAATCAACGAAACAATCTCCTTTAAGCAATATCAGCGGTTACCAGCAAGTAGCTATAGAAGTCAAAGAGCTCGGCGGCCAGATGTAAAACCCACATTTCTGGTTGAAGATATCAATGGAAAACTTGAGAAGCGTAGCCAACTATCCTCCAAATCTAATAAACAATTAACTGTTAACATTGGAAGGAAGAAAGGCTGTTCTAGAAAATACCTCCTAAAAGGTAGTACAAATAGTCTAAATAAAGACTTCTAATTGACAGAAAATTTGTTACAATAGCGAGGTATAAAGTCAGGAAAGTAACACTACATTTGATTTTTCAATGCGCTACCCGAAGGTACTATATTAGCTAGGGAGTAAGTTTTTTTTAACTGGAAATTTTAAATATTGTCGAACCCTTGCTGGTCCAAGCATACACACATACACACGGGACCTTTATTATACCTCTCATCCGAATTAAGGCGTATTTTTGTGAAAAATCCTCGACTAAAACTTTTAAGCAGATCGTGTCGGGATTCGAACCCGTGACCTTGGACATAATAGTCACACGCATACCAACTACGCCACGGAGCCGTCTAGGAAAGTTTCAACAGAATAATAATAACCAAAACTAATTAACTCGAATGCCTCGCATCTGTGCGAGGGTCATAAAACAGATCAATATAAATATCAAAGAGCAAAAACTGAACTGTGATTTTAAGCAAGTTTTCTAATAAGACTAGAAATAAACATCTCTCTTGATGCACCAAAATTTTAAAAAGAAAGACTAAAACAGCAAACAAAGGAAATATATGTGAAATTGAAATTCACACGTCACAATGGTAATCATAGGGACCGAAAATTGGATGACATCGCGAACACTTCATAAACGTTTAAAATTTGATACAATTTTTACTCTTAGTCTTTTAAGTATTTTCTCTTGCCTTCCCGAGTAACCTTTGCAGAGAATCGAATGTTATTTGTCTTTAACAGCTATACTTAAATACGTCCTGCGGTCGGTAAAAGCTATCTTAAGCATGCTATGCCTATCACTATTAAACTAAATAACTGTGAAACATCTTCTTAGATAACTACTGAACATCAACAGTGGTTCAAAGTTGATTTTGCTACTAGCAACTTATGTTACAAATGCTGACCAAATAGCCCTTAAACAGTAAAGCCAATTTTTGATTCTTAGCATGAAAATGAGAATGTTCGTATTAGGTTTTTTGTTTTGAATTATTTATAAGATACTATTTCTGTGGAACTGTTAATATTAATTAGCCTTACACCTAAAAACTCGATTTAAAAAAACATTTACTTAGTCTAAAACAGAAGTTTGATATCAAATTTTTTAAAGCAAACTTAGATGTACATTTTCTTCTTGGACGGGGTTTCTACCTAGTAATTGGATATATACAGAATGTCTTGTTATTCAAACTGACTTAAATGTATTCTAGTCAGTCAATCGACCAATATATAAAACAATGTTTTGTTGGTCTTCGTTTTTATTTATAAATTACTCTTTGCATTTTTGTATCGTCATTGTTCTACCGTGCATTTTATTTTTCACATTTTAGTAACCGTTTTCTCCAATTTCTGCAACACCGCATTAACTGTCTTTTGATCTTCTAATGCTACAGTTTTTCCAAAGATCTTTTTTTTCGAAATGCCTCGCAAACGTACCACTTTTGTTGATTTAGATAATCATTGAAGTGTCCATACAATAGATTGCGGTTTATTTTCCAGCTCATATGATTAAATCTATAATTTATCAGCTCCTACGATATTATGTATAAAATTTAAAAACCGCCATTAAGTTCTTGTCATTTCCTTGCACTATTTGGCACGTGCCTGTTTTTGTGGCTCCTTAAATTATGAGGGATCTATCAATTGCACGGTCCCTTACATGCAATCGGTCGTACAAAATCATATGCAATGGAACTGCTAAGTTCGAATTTGAATTATTATTTGATTTATAGCTTATAATAGTAAAATTTTACTAATTTGATTTTTTCAAAACACTGAAAATGCCAGGTTTGCTAGATTTCGCGTATTTTAACACTGTTTCTCGTACCATATTTTAAACTTGTTTTCTTTAAACCGATTGTTTACGATAGTCTATACTCTATTTGTCAGAAATTCTTACACCTGACAATTAGTGGTTTCTTCCTAAAGAAGAAAAGCTAACACAGTCGTTATTGCCTATTTTCTGAAAGCCTACAAATATTCCATATTTGGTTTCATGGGCTTGTTTAGTACTTTTTACACTGATAAAAATATATTACAATCTCATCAGTTCTGCGGATTTAAAGATCATCGCTTGTTATTCTTCAGCTTTTTGTTTCAAACTATCAACAAACGACCATCGATGACTTTACCGTCTTATAGAAATAAATATTGTAAAATCAACTGTTACTTTAGCTTTACACTGTATTGCGTTAAGAGTGAGCATTAGATTATTTTCTTAGCATAACACTGTAACAAACTTCTATTTACTATTCTTTATTTGATCTCATATAAACCTGACTATTCACATTTATGTACAGATATACCTCAGTGTACCAAAATGCTAGTACAGAAATTACTGATGACAATTGCTAACAACGTTTACCACACTAATTTATTTCATAGCTCGACGATTAAAGTATATTTATTACTAAATTCGACTGCGTAATTTACCTGTACAGGCACTTAATTTATATACACACTAAACGTATTTATTTTAACAACTTATCCATAATTTATTTAATAGTACCAGCGGATTTACACTTCAAATGCTCTAACAGTCGAGCGTTTTATATATCTAGCTATAGTTACCCGGTATCTTCTAGATTCTATGAAGTTATGATTAAATCACCTCTTTTGCTTGCCTTATATTGGTACTTTAAGTGCACTTCTGTAGCTGCCAATCGATCCATTGTTGGTTAAATGACATGTTCCTTCTCAATCTTTGTTTAACGCCTTTGTTACAATACTTACCTGCATTTATATATATATATATATATATATATATATATATATATATATATATTAAACTTGTCACAGACTAACATCCTCATCGTGTGTTATCTGTTTATTTCTCCTAATTATTAGTATTCTAGTCCAAGTCGCTCTTCTTTGCTATAGTGCCTATTTACACCGTTGTATTTAGTTTAAAATGGAGTTTACATCAGCTACCACTTCGCGTTATCTATTAAAGGCAAAATACGTTTATTTTACCAAATTCTCTTTTTCTTGTCAAATTTGGTCATTTATTTTAACTACACTTATTATTATTGTCTCGTCGTGGTAACTAATCTTGATCCACTTTTACTATTTTTAGTGGGAATTAGAAGTCATTCTTGATATTGTTTGAGCTATCTTGTGACCTTTGAAGCATATTACTTAAACATCGTTGCTGCGGTTTATCTATTTATTAATTCTGGTATGTATCTTTAATCTTATTGGTTGACTATAATGCATATTTGCATTAACCTGTTATTTCATATTATTACTCTTTCTTGTATTGTTATTCATATCTCGTGCCGTTACTCGAGCTCCGTATTTCGTATTCGCACTTGTGCTTATTCTTACTGATGGTTTGTATCAATTTCCCCGGGACCTACTAGTTTGGTTTAACTGACATTGTTAATCTCTTTAAGCTCAATTGGTCATGTTCTATAAATTACTGGTAACATACGGCTAAATCGAACGCACACAAAGATTAAGTTTAGACATTTTAAGGTAAACGATGTGGTGTCTGAAGGATGGTAACCCCACACATAGATGTTAAAGAATCAACAAATACTAGTTGGTGATCCTTACTAAACATTATACGTGAAACCTCTTGTACATTTTTTTTCAACCAACCATTAAGCAACTCCACTTTTCGGGTACACTCCGTAGTATAGAGTACTTTAATTCTGCTTGGTAGATGTTTAGTATCTACAATTTTTTCGAGTATATTTATCCGGTTATTTTTTTGAAATAGTTATGTTTAATATGCTTAAATTGTACATAATCGTTTAATGATTAATTCAACTTTTTTAAACCTTAAAACCTATTCCGTGTGTTGAATGCGAGCCCATGTGAAAGCACTTTCGTGATATCTTTGCATGAAATCAGAGAGTTGCGCTTTCAAGGTAATTATTTAAATGAAGTAGTTCATTATTAGGCAATACCTTGTACGTAAGTTGTCAGTTACAATTATTTTCTTGTTTACAGTGCAAGTTGTCTAATACTAATAATTGCTTTAATACTCGTATTCAACATTCTGTTTTGTGAGATCGTTAATACAGGGTCTAGATGTTTTATATGCTATTCTATTATTTTGTAAAGTCTTCGTTATTTTATCAAAATTGTAGCTTCTTTTTTCCTCTGTGGTCTGTATTGGAATCTGCCATCACGGTGGGAACGCGTGACTTTCTCTCCATTTCTACAGCAGTCTTAGCCCTTCGGGACTCTTTTTGCTTGTAAGCGACTAGCATAGCTTGATTTCTGCCACGAGTGTTTAGTACCCACCCCATTCTCCGTATGCTGCTGGACACTTTTTGTTTCTAGAGACTATTCTTCCATTTAACTTTCTTTCCTTACCTTTTGCTGGTTGCTCTAAATAAAACACTACAAATTGTTATTTCATTTACAAGTATATTTTATTCATAAGCTACTGATTACACTGGATAACTAATTTACATATTTTTACGAAATCCTTAAAACTAAAAAAATATTTAATAAACATTCGTTGTTTTGAATACAAAAATAATAAAAGATGATGTGCAATTTCCCGTATTAGTTACTTACAACTCCACGGTATTTTAGGAAAAATCTAGGTGGAAATAGAGAAAATGGATTTTGTAGACATGTTTTCAAAAAATGTTCAGAACCTCATTGCCAACGTGATGCTCAATTACATAATCTATTAGAAAAACGAGAAATCTACAATATTATAAGTTCAGAAAAAATGTAGCATGCATTTCGATGTTATCGTATTCACATGCATTGTACATCAACGATGAGTCTCATATATACTTAATATCAAATTTAAATAATTAATACCCCTTTACCACAAAAAATATTTTTACAGACTAAATACGTATTTCGACCACTATGTGGTGTTCATCAGTAGTACACTTAAAAAATAAAAAGCATTAAAAAATTAAAAGTTGTTCAGGAAACCTTTTGAGGATATTCTTTTCACCATGCAGGCTGAAGTGATCCTTCCCAACAAACAATTCACTAAATTTGTTTTGAACACCTGAGGATATTTTCCTCAACAAGTAGGTTGGTGATATCTACAAAACAAAGTGAATTGTTACTTTAATAAACAAAACCCTACTCAATTTATACTAAAATTAAAACTACTTGAGGTAAACCAAGGTTAATCATGCGTTCCCATTGGTTGTTAAGCCAATAGAGAAAGAAATCCAGCTGACGTTTTAAACCCCTGTCAGTATTTAGGAAGGATCTTTTGTGTTTAACTATTATAATTGATTCATACGCATTTAGAAAGGAATTTGTTGGCACCGCTTTTAACAGTTTGACATTTTCTAGTTTAACCGGGTGGCTAGTTTTGAACATATGTTTAGCGACTTGAGATTTTTCATATTTACCGTATTTGAAATAAGCAATGTACTCTTTAAATCTAGGCCCATTTCTCTTAACCTGACCAATATATTTTTGAGAGCATCCTGATACCGAGCAGCTAATCTCACAAATCCCCGACTGTTGCAACTTGTCCACTTTGTCTTATGGATTACCTAAAAGATCTCTAATTTTATTACTATTCTTATAAGCAATTTTGAAATTGAATTGTTTAAATATTTTATTAAGGCCCCTAGTGGTGCAGTGAAAAGGAAGTTCAACATATTTGACTACTTCATTAGTGGTGCTAGTTTACAAAATCGGTGATTTACGGATGTTAATTATGTTCTTACACTTTGTTAAAATATTACCTACAATAATCGTAGGGAAACCATTGTGAATTGCTATTTGTTTAATCAGTGCAAGTTTCTTATTAAACCTTTTGCTATTTAAAGGAAAATTAATTAATCTGTTTACTAAAAAATTAAAAATCGCTAGTTTATGATGTAAACTGTGGTCGGAGGAGGAAAAAAGAAAACGATTAACAATAGTTTATTTCTATAAATATCAAATTCTAATTTATTACTGTTTCTAATTATTAGTGTATTTGGAAACGACAATCGTCATTATTCTCTAGTTCGTGTGTGAATTTCATACTTTTATCTTTTGAATTTAATTCATTAGGGAAATCATTAACATTTGACGTCGAAGTTTCAAAACGGCAAAAATGTCATTCATGTATCTTATCCATATTCCTGGGAAGTATTTGTTTTCTCTTTAAACTCAATTTCAAAACACAACATAAACAAATTAGCTATGAATGCTGAAAGACTGTTTCCCATTGCAGTTCCTTCATGTTGTTCGTACAATTTGTTGTCAAATTGAAAATAGTTCTGGGACATGCAATGTGAAACAAGCTCAATACACTCTTCGATTTTATCGTCATAAACGTTACAATCTATTAGAACATTCTTTAATATGTCAAAGTACGTAGTACAGGAACACTATGGAACAATAAACTGACGTCAAATGAAATTAGGACTTCGTTCTCTTCTAATGTGACATCCTTAACTTTATTAATAAACTTTAGAGAGTTTTGTATAACCAAAATATTTATCTATAAATTTTCAAGTTTATTTGACAATCACTGTGATAACCGACGCACATAAATGCACGGTTTTCTTTTAAAAGATAAGGCCACTTAACCATCTGTCTAGTAAATGAACACTTGCAAAGTGTTTGTTATCTATAAGTTTATACCGTTATCCTGCAGCTGTACTGATGTTTCAAAGTAAAAAGATTGTTCCTTTGTTTAAAATCCTTTGTTAATGCGCTATATTCTTGTTGGTAAGCTGTAGATTTTTACAACGGCCGTCTAAGAATTCTGCACACTTGATCTTTTGGCGATATTCTTGAAAGCCAAATATCTACCCTCATACATGGTTCTTCTTTTATAAATAAAGACCGTACTTTGAAAACACTATATGGACATCATCAGTAGTAGACTTAAAAATAAAAGGCATTAAAAAATTAAAAGTTGTTCAGGAAACCCGTTTGAGGATATTCTCCTCCCTACGTAAGCTGAAGTGATCCTTTCCAATAAACAATTTATTAAATTTGTTTTGTATTCAGCGCATTACTTCGAAATTTGTTTACTAAGTTAATGATAAATTAAAGAGATTCATGCAATCTACAACTCTGATTTTTATAAATTAAATGCTGTTGATGGATAACACTATGTACTACAAACACTTCGGGTACATTTTATTTTAAATGACTTATGAATCCGCGAAAATGCGAGAACATGGCCGGTGCTCCGTTTGCCCTGGCTTATATTATGTTTGATAAAAGATTTGCTTTTTCAATGAAATGGTCTCTAAAAGCAATACATATGGATTTGCCTTTACTGTCAATTGTGAATGTTCTCGCAAAGATCAATTCTCCATGAATTTCTTAATCCATACAAAAACAAATATATGCCAATAATAATGTTTCATTATCAGGTAAAATTGACTCGCCCAGATGTATAAAGAACTGAGTTCTTCACTGATAATTTCACAACAAGTTTCAATACCATAACTTATTTCATCAAAACGTCGTTGAACTGTGTTATTGCTCAAAAGAATTTTCTTAATTATATCATATGTAGGTTTGTGTAGAACAGTCCTTAAACCTCATCAATGGTTGGAAAAGTTAATTATTTCCCGAGAGTACGCAGTTCTCCAGATTTTCCTATAAGTACCGCAAACTATCATCGTTTCTTTGACATTAGAGCAAAATACTATCGATCGTGGGTCTCTTGGAAAGTTTTTTTAAGCACATAGTATTTCAAATCTTAGCCTCTTTTATCAAAGTGGCGCCTGTGCAGATAATCTCTTAGCTAGGATGGTTTCATTGCGTCGCTGTTCAAAACTTTGTTACATAAAGAGCACATAGGCATTCGTTTGTCTAAGAACGATAGAATGAAGACAATTTTTAAATAATCAACACCGTACTATCTACATTTCTTTCAAGATTCGACCGGGTTTAGCATCGGTTGTCCGTCGACCAAAATAATGCTATTTAGATATGATAAGACATAGCAAACAAAATTGATTCTCCGTGAAAAACCTTCTTTTAATCTAATCTTTAGATATCCTTTGTATGTATATAGTGAGGTATCATGCACAATAAAATATATAATACAGATACTTTGAAAAACCCGATTAAAAATACTTGTATAATTGTGATCAGAGAAACTACAAAAAAGAATTATAAAGACAGTTTACTTTCTTTTCGCTAACATTCTCGAATGACATGATTCATTTTAACTAGTATGTATCTAGCTACCTATATATATTTTTATGTGTGTGTGTGTGTGTGTGTGTCTATATATATATATATATATATATATATATTACTCATATTTAGACCAGGGTAGAAAATTAAATAATCACATCAAATAATTTTAATCACCGTGTAGAAGCTTTGGGAAAAAGTACGCTTTATTAAAACCATGAAGCATAAATAAATTCGGTCGTTTCAGTAAAAATAAGAGATTTAAATCATGTACAAGACGCTTTATATCAAAAGAAACAGTATTAAAAAGCGCTACATGTAATTTAATTATTCCTAAGAAAGAAACAAATGGAAATTACGTGCAAAATTTATATTAATTAACCCTATTTTAAGTAACCGGTATTAAACAAAGTGTACACATAATAATTAACATTTAATTTGTATTCGCTAAAAATGAAAGGATAGAAGTCAATTTTAGTTGGAGTTAATTAAACCATTATTAATAATAAGCATAAAAGTCTGTGAAAATCCAAGATTATAATACCAGAAAATAAAGCTCTGAGAATTAATATTATGTTTGAACACCTGCGTAGTTTAAATGTCATGTACGGCGAAAATTTTGTAGATAACAAATGGTTTCAAAGAATCTTGGAGAAACCGTAACTTAATAGTTACGAGAAATGCTAAAGGTGGGATATTTCACACTCCACATGGAATAAAATAATCGATAATAACGAATATCAATTTGCATCAATAAGAACAGGTTAGATAGAGACAGATAATATGCACAAGACCGAGACACATATAGTAAAAGGCGTGATTTAAGCAACGTCACGAGGGTCACGATTGGTTGAAAATAAGATGCACATATGAGAGGTAGAAACAACAATTTCTGTATAAAATTTAATTAGTTATTCTCGGACATGTTTGCGTGCCGTGTTGAAATTTCTGAGATGTAACTGGGGTGAGTACAAAATTCGTAAAAACCGACGCACAGGCTACGGACTGGGAACCTAGCATGCGAAATTCTTTAGAATTGTCCGTTTTGGGGAACAGACCGACAGACAGGCTAACCGCTATATATACCGAGGTGAATATAAACAAGCTCTCTTACATCCGCGACTTGATTCAAGATGTTAAACAGTGCATTTTAGTTTGATAAAATAATTTAAAGTTTGCTCGTATATTTTGGTGATTCAAAATAGTTTGTTCTTTACGTGCTAACATGAATATACTTTAGTGCACTTAGATACAAGGTAATAAAGTTTAGTATCACTGTACCAATTAGTAAAATTTACTATGACAAATAAATACACAAAAGTAGGCAGTTTTGGCGTATCTTGGTGAAAGAAGTATGAATTTCTTTGTTATTTTTCGGGGGTGTTAATAATTAAATGGTTCAAAAACGTGTCTGGATCCACGGAACAAGGGTCAGATATACACAGATGAGTTCCGGAAAAGCCCTGAAACAACTTTAGATGAATGGTGATGGAGAAAATGTTAAAAGCGTTGAGAATCAGAAGCCTTAAATATAACCCAGTTGGAATGGTGTGATTAACAAAAGGGACGATGAACATTGAAGCTACGAGTGCAAGTAACCTTCAGGTAAATTATACTATTTTGTTTGAACTTTGATATTTTTGTGTGTGTTGAATAACTTTATAATTGATTTACTTTAAATGGACATTAGTGAAATTGTACTAACCATAAAATTTTAATTTTAACGTGAAATTCGCTTGTTTAAGTAGAAAGGGGTATTTAGTATTGATGTTCTGGATTATGATGAAAATTTGGGTATGTCTTTGAGCTCAATTAGACGAACCTGGTTAATTAACGTAAAGGGGTGGTAGATGCTCCCTTTGTACTCAGACTCCGGTCTGCATATATTGTTATATTAATTAGTAGGCATCCTACAAGGACTTTAATTCTGGATGCACATTAAATGATAATAAAATTAATCTTGAAATTCTTTTTAAAACTGAAATTTATGCTGAATTTTTAATTTGAAATTTTAATGTATTGTGAATATTGATGTAAATAGAGTTGACGTTGATGTTTGTGGTAGGAATGTGTTTGTCTTTTTTTATGAATGAGGATGAAGGTTTAACTAGAGGAGCAGCCGAGGCGATTAACAGAAGAAAGTCAATGGACCAACACAGTTAAGGTAATGAATAGCTTTTTGTAGGATTCACAGCATTCTTTGGCATCCAATTCGTAGGGGCTCGATTCGAAAGCGGAGTACCCGGATTTAGGAGGATACACAGCATTATATGGCGACCACAACGTGAGGGCTCGAGTTCCAAATAAAATTTTTGTGATTTTATTCCAGGAAACTGGCGATCTGAGAGAGAGAGTTTCTGTGTGTGTATAAATTTAAGAGTATTTTAGAGTGTGTGAGAGTGATTAGAACGTATGCAGAGAAAGGAGTGGTTAAGGAGTCAAGGAGTGGAAATTGGAAGTGACGATAGTGCATTGTGTGGGAAAAATTCGAAAATGGAAGAAGCGGGAGGCAGTAGAGATCAGTCGAGGACGGAATCAGGGGATCAAGGAAATGAGTTAATGATGAGAATGTTAGGGAAATGCGATTAGCTAGGAGGAATCAATAGAAAATTAGAACAGCTAAGCGATGAATCGAATAGAGCGAGAGAGGACTCAAATCGAAAATTTGACCGAATGAATGAGACATTAACAGGAGTTAGGAAAACCCTAAGTGAGAAAATAGACAAGACGAATAAAGAAGTTTCAGAATTTAAAAATAGTCTTACCGTAAAGATGGGGGAAGTTGAAAATAGGGTTGAAAAAAATGAGCGTGATATTACAGGTCTTCGACAGGAAATGGGACATTTAAAGTCCGAAGTACGCATTTTTTGTGAAGAAGAGATTAATGTAAAAATGACTGAAGTGACGGACTCATGTAGGGATCAGTTAGGCAGGGTAGAACGCGAAGTTAGTAGTATCAAATACAACATGTCAAATTTAACGGGGGATGGTCCCAGATTTTCTACAGGTGGAGTATCATTGGACCAACACATGAAGTTTTATGGCGATAACAGGGTAAATCCACAAATTTTTATTAATAGCGTAAGAAATCTAGTGGGAAATTTATTTGACGAACAGACTAAACTGAATACGATAAAGGCTTTATTAAAGGACAACGCGGAAGCATGGTACAATTTAGTAGGACAGGACATAGACACTTACACGGAGTTTGAAGACAGATTTTTAAAGCACTACTGGAGTGACCACAGACAAGACCAGGTACGAGACGACTTAATCACAGGAAATTTAAGGAGAATTTTCAGAAAGTAGGGAGCAATATGCTATACGCAAGTATAGCATAGCAAAGCAACTGAACCCACCACTGACGGACCGACAAATTATTAAGTATTTATCACGACACTTTGAGGTAGACATAAGACAACACGTAGCACTACAGAACATAGTGGACAGAGAAATGTTTCTAGAATACTTGCAGAGGTACGACGACGTAAGTAGTGGACGACCTCGGGATAACGGAAAGACAGATCAACACAGTTAGGTTTGACAATAGACGGGACAACTACGCTAGACGGGGGAATAGTTACGGATACCAGCGACAGAATTGGGAACAGAGACGACCATACGTTAGGAGTAATAGTTTAGGAAGGAGACCTGCACCGAGACCGAAACATACCAGAAGGAATAGTTCACCGGACATGAGGGGGACTGCTAATACAGACACGGAACGAGTGGAAACGCCTAGGACATACGCTGAGGTGACGGCTAGACCAGGACCAAGTAGGGAAAACAGACCTGGACAGGATTTTTAGAACGCGACAGACCACTAGATTTCAGTGTAAATGTATATGAACATCCACGTGAATTTTTCAAAATTGAGGAGGAAGTAGAGCCAGAAACTGAGGAAAAATTATGTTTGCCAATTATTAATATAGGAATTTTTGAGAATAATGTAGAAGTATTACTTGATACAGGGGCAGAGGCGAGTTTAAAATCGGAGGAATTTGTCAGCAAAATTAGGGATAAGGTTTGTGATAGAATTATGCCTATAAAGCGTAGCCATTTAGTAGCTCCAAATAAAAAGAAGTTTGCTGTAGTAAATAGTGTTGTGGTGCTTAGGATAGATATAGGAGGTTTAAGTTGTGAACAGGAGTTTGTAATTGTACCTGGACTGAAGTTTCAGAGCATTTTAGGTGTTGACTGTATGATGAAGTTAGGGGTTTTGATAGATATGGAACGGAAGGTAATAAGGATTAAGGATAGGGTAGTGCCATGGAAGGGCAGTTATGAAGTCACAGAGGATGACACGGGGTTTAGTATTAATGTAGTAGAGGTAGAGGATGATGAAGGTAAACAGATCAACACGATAAGATGTCCAGAGGATAGGATAGTAAAGGTTCAAGCTTTAGTACAAAAACATGCAGAAGTAGTGGGGGTAGAAGCAGCAGATCGGGAGCAGGTGAAGGCAGAATTAAATAAAGATGCACGAAAAATTAGTCAAGGGACCAAACCGCAATTCCATTGTCCACCATCCATGGACACATTTTTGACGAGGTTAAATGGCAAGTTTGTTTTTAATAAAGTAGATTTAAGGAATTCATTCTGGCGGATTCCATTACACAAAAATTCTAGAAGGTACATAGGATTTTCCATAGAGGGAAAAATCGATAATTTTAAAGTAGTATCGTTTGGTTTGTCGGCAGAAAGGAAATAAGAATAAATAAGAAACAGACAAGTGTAGGGACTGAAGAAGAAGTAATATTTAAGAGTCAGGATAATAGGGATGATAAGCTTATTGTATGTGAGATAATAGGGATGTTAAGTGTAGATGTAGAAGGGGGAGAGATAGGGATGAAGAGTATTAGGATGGTAAGAAGAAAGACTTGGAGGGTCAAGAAGAGAGTTAGATTTAAATAACTTGATGAACAAAGGATAGAGATAGGTGAATTTAGTATAGATATAGGAATATAAATAGGATAGGGATAGAATAGATGTATATAGAAGAGTAGAAGTAAGTGTTTATAGAGAATAAAGCTAGGTATAGGATAAATATGGGAGATAATTAGGAATAGGTTTAGGATGAGAATAAAGAGTAAATGTAGGAAGAAAATAAGATAGGTTAAGTATAGATATTTCATATAAGATTAGTGGAGAGTTAGGAATAAAGTTAGGAATAGGATAGGTATATAGGATTAGGTAGGATGAAGTAAAGTATAGTGAAGATGAGTTAAAAGTTAGGAATAGGATAGGTATATAGGATGTATATAGGATTAGATGGATAAGTAGGATGAAGTTAGGGATAATTTCAGTTTATAAAATTAAGTGAGAGTTAGGAATAGGATAGGGATATAGGATAGGTGTAAATATTTTTTTGGATTGGAGATAAAGTAGGTAAGTTAGATAGATAAGGGTAGAGAGTGATAGGCAATTTTTTTTGTAATTTTTTTTGTCTAAATGCTTTATATTTGCATTCAAATAAGTTGGATTATTTGTATTCAAATAGGGGGAAAATACTCATATTTAGACCAGGGTAGAAAATTAAATAATCACATCAAATAATTTTAATCACCGTGTAGAAGCTTTGGGAAAAAGTACGCTTTATTAAAACCATGAAGCATAAATAAATTCGGTCGTTTCAGTAAAAATAAGAGATTTAAATCATGTACAAGACGCTTTATATCAAAAGAAACAGTATTAAAAAGCTCTACATATAATTTAATTATTCCTAAGAAAGAAACAAATGGAAATTACGTGCAAAATTTATATTAATTAACCCTATTTTAAGTAACCGGTATTAAACAAAGTGTACACATAATAATTAACATTTAATTTGTATTCGCTAAAATGAAAGGATAGAAGTCAATTTTAGTTGGAGTTAATTAAACCATTATTAATAATAAGCATAAAAGTCTGTGAAAATCCAAGATTATAATACCAGAAAATAAAGCTCTGAGAATTAATATTATGTTTGAACACCTGCGTAGTTTAAATGTCATGTACGGCGAAAATTTTGTAGATAACAAATGGTTTCAAAGAATCTTGGAGAAACCGTAACTTAATAGTTACGAGAAATGCTAAAGGTGGGATATTTCACACTCCACATGGACTAAAATAATCGATAATAACGAATATCAATTTGCATCAATAAGAACAGGTTAGATAGAGACAGATAATATGCACAAGACCGAGACACATATAGTAAAAGGCGTGATTTAAGCAACGTCACGAGGGTCACTATTGGTTGAAAATAAGATGCACATATGAGAGGTAGAAACAACAATTTCTGTATAAAATTTAATTAGTTATTCTCGGACATGTTTGCGTGCCGTGTTGAAATTTCTGAGATGTAACTGGGGTGAGTACAAAATTCGTAAAAACCGACGCACAGGCTACGGACTGGGAACCTAGCATGCGAAATTCTTTAGAATTGTCCGTTTTGGGGAACAGACCGACAGACAGGCTAACCGCTATATATACCGAGGTGAATATAAACAAGCTCTCTTACATCCGCGACTTGATTCAAGTGCATTTTAGTTTGATAAAATAATTTAAAGTTTGCTCGTATATTTTGGTGATTCAAAATAGTTTGTTCTTTACGTGCTAACATGAATATACTTTAGTGCACTTAGATACAAGGTAATAAAGTTTAGTATCACTGTACCAATTAGTAAAATTTACTATGACAAATAAATACACAAAAGTAGGCAGTTTTGGCGTATCTTGGTGAAAGAAGTATGAATTTCTTTGTTATTTTCGGGGTGTTAATAATTAAATGGTTCAAAAACGTGTCTGGATCCACGGAACAAGGGTCAGATATACACAGATGAGTTCCGGAAAAGCCCTGAAACAACTTTAGATGAATGGTGATGGAGAAAATGTTAAAAGCGTTGAGAATCAGAAGCCTTAAATATAACCCAGTTGGAATGGTGTGATTAACAAAGGGACGATGAACATTGAAGCTACGAGTGCAAGTAACCTTCAGGTAAATTATACTATTTTGTTTGAACTTTGATATTTTTGTGTGTGTTGAATAACTTTATAATTGATTTACTTTAAATGGACATTAGTGAAATTGTACTAACCATAAAATTTTAATTTTAACGTGAAATTCGCTTGTTTAAGTAGAAAGGGGTATTTAGTATTGATGTTCTGGATTATGATGAAAATTTGGGTATGTCTTTGAGCTCAATTAGACGAACCTGGTTAATTAACGTAAAGGGGTGGTAGATGCTCCCTTTGTACTCAGACTCCGGTCTGCATATATTGTTATATTAATTAGTAGGCATCCTACAAGGACTTTAATTCTGGATGCACATTAAATGATAATAAAATTAATCTTGAAATTCTTTTTAAAACTGAAATTTATGCTGAATTTTTAATTTGAAATTTTAATGTATTGTGAATATTGATGTAAATAGAGTTGACGTTGATGTTTGTGGTAGGAATGTGTTTGTCTTTTTTTATGAATGAGGATGAAGGTTTAACTAGAGGAGCAGCCGAGGCGATTAACAGAAGAAAGTCAATGGACCAACACAGTTAAGGTAATGAATAGCTTTTTGTAGGATTCACAGCATTCTTTGGCATCCAATTCGTAGGGGCTCGATTCGAAAGCGGAGTACTCGGATTATAGTGGATTCACAGCAATATATATATATATATATATTGGTATCAATGCCCCAGTGTCGGAAGCCACTAAAAGAGTGTTGTGGTAAGGCGGTGTTGAGAGCGTCACTGAAAGAGTGATATGAAAATGGCCGCACGTTATGGTGCCACTAAAAGAGTGCTGTAATAACGCCTCGTTTTGGGGCGTTACTAAAAGGGTATTGTGAAACTGATTCTTATTGTTTGTAAACTTGAGATTGTTCACTTACCTTCGTTTTTAACTTTGCCTGGCTAGCTCAACGGAATTTACGCAGTTTTCAAAATAATATAAAACGTAGCAATATCACAATGCATTTATACAATATGAATTATTTTCGTTCATACAAAAACATTTACAACATCGTTTCTTTCAAACATAAAATAATTTCTAAGAAGCACTTGAAAAAAGAATATTGTTTCTTACCTTACTTTAAATTTACGGAATTAAACTTATTCAATTGAGGATAGTTTACCTAGTTATAAATTATTTCCACGCTTGTAAGATTTGTTTTGGCCAGAAAAAATCCTTGACATATAATCTATTAACAGGTAAGGGTATTTCGAACTCTGAACACAAACTCGAGGTAACAAAATCCCGCACACAAAAAAAATTATTTTGGACTATCTTAAACAAGATCCAAATACTCTAATATCAATTACAAATAAATCTAAAAGTGGTACTTGCAGAATCCACAAAAACGCTCCTATTAATTAAAAATCTTTTTATTTTAAATTGATCTCCAAATCAGCTTGCAAGATTCTCCATAAAAAAATTCTCATTTCAAACAGAAATTATCAAAGTACGTTTTTGGTTAAATTTTCTCTTTGATTATTTTGTTAAAATAGCTTTATATTGAGGAAGTTTACTCTTTCATCGTAATTAATAAATTTCATTTTTCTTTATAAGTTACGTTTAAAACATTGCTTCTTTATTCATTACACCCTCGCAATTGGGCTAAATTACAGTATGTTTACTACATACTCAAATACTATAGCAACAGCTTGTGGTAAATCAAAATAATATTTTGTGTTCACATGATTGAAATCGAATAACCTCCCAATGAGTAAACTCGTCCTATATATACAAATTTATCTGTTTCCAGAAGCATACTCGAATAATATAGAACATGATGATGTAAAGTTTCTCCGAAAATCTAATTAGCGTCTGTGATTTCGGCATTTATCACCTTGTTATTTGGTTCCAATTATCCGTGATGCGTACTATCCGTTCCTGCCCACAAATACTATTATTGCGGCGTTGCATACTATTGCAAAAGACAATCGATTATTTATCGGTTATTCCGGGGATTTCACGATTTATTTTCAATGTTCAAGCTACTTTTAGGAATAAAATGTTTACTTATTGATGAGTTATACGAATTTGACGTATTTTTAAATACCGATGACTAATCTTTTTATATTCTAGAGAATTCTTTATTTAGAATAAATTGCAATATCCACGGAGTAATTAATTTAAACTTTAATTGGTTTTTAATGCAAAAGGGGTTTCGTTTTATAGAAATATTTGCTTTCGTTTCAGTACACAAAATTATATATTAATTTTGAGGTTTTTAAATACACGTTGATTGTAATTTCTCAAACTAAATGCGTAAAGCTGTACTCTTTTATGCTATTTACAGCAAATCAAATACATTTTTATCAAAATTGTATTGATAATTAAGAAATAAATGGCTTTGTATTTATCTTAAAACGATCGATTTTACCGTTCGCATTTTAGTGGGATTTATTTTTAGAATTAGGGTTTCAATGACTTCTCGTGATCCCTTATCACGTCAATATACTTGTTTAACGCTTTTCGTATCAAAATTCCGAAATCAAATGAACAATATTTGACTTTGACATCCGTATTTATAATTGATGAATTAAACTAGTCCGTACAAGTACAATTAATAAATGTCTGCGCGTCCTTGCGAAGCTCAGGTAGAAGCCTAAATGTTGCTACTTTAGGTGTTAGCGCAACATATTGATATTAGTATCACACGTGCAAATTTTGACAAGTTAAAAGTGTTCCGTCTTAATTTTATGTAATATACTTAATTAATATGTAATTGCGTGTAGTTATAAAATAGTTATTTACTAAGAAATTTATAACAATTCTTAAACAGTTTGATATATAAGAAAATAATAACTTAAATTACAATATCAAATGTGAAACGATAATTGTATAAGTAAAGTGAAATAAGTTGATTGAACTCAAGAGAACATTCTAACAATTAGGATTGATTAAAATTCAAAGCAATTAAATTGTTGGTGTTACCGATTGATGGAGGATGATCTCATCATCGATCTCAAATTTTACCACGATTAAAGCATGGAGTAATAAAGATCCCCAAATTTACATCCAAATCTTCATTAAGTTTCATAAACATTTATGCTTTAAAAATTTTGATTTCATATGTTAAGGGTCTGGCGTGTTGGTAGCGATTCGTTGCTTAAGCCTTACCATAACATATAATTTAACACTTTTCCTTTTTTGGAGGGGATAACCAGGTAATATTTCAGTTCCTTATAAATGGGAATCATGTAAACATGTTGGAGTTCTTTAACAACCATCAGGTTGCTAATATCTATGTAGAGCCAGGTAGTTAGGAAAAAGATAGAAGAGTATAGGAAAACCTAGAGCAAGATAAATTAGTCAAATTATTAAAAATTTAGGCTGTGAAAGGTATGTAAAACTTTTTAGATTACCACAGAATAGAAAAGAAGTTAGAGCTGCGTCAAACCGACCTTAAGTAAGATCGAAAACAAAATGATGATGATGATGTAATTTACTTACATGCCAATTATAAGCAAGTATTATATAGCTATATAGATACTACTTGTGTTATATGAATTATTCCATTTATGGAAAGCAAAAATTTCGGTCACGACTTACTTAAATGGGATCTATTTTCTTGGACCTACATTTACATATTATGCACCGTCATGTCCTGTTTTCGCTAACACTTGCAGTTTGCAATTGACCCTTAGAGGTCGATATAGACTACTTTTGGAATCATTAGTCTAAACGGTGACTCGGCCGACAGATTATTAGGGCAAATTTAAATAACTCGAGGATTGATAGGCATTATACTGTTTTTTATGCATTGATTTCGAAATCAACTTGCGTGTTCTGACTTATTTAAGAGTACATACAGCTACATACTTGTATTTTTTAATAAAATTTCATATATTTCGTTTTGAATAAACACATCGTAGCTTATCAAATGCTACGACAAAATTGCGTTGTGTAAAGAATGTCAAAACTTTGGTACATTCTTAAATTAGAAATTACTTATTATTTCTAACACTTTTGAATAGTGGTATTGTAAAAAATTTGCAAACAAAAATACCATTGCGTTTTTTCGCCTTATTTGGTTAATCTTTATACCGTTCTTTAATCAATTATTCGTATAACTAAATTATTACTCTTAATTTATTATGTCCTAGTTAATAAATATAATGTGTAGGAATACACAAAAATGAATTAGCCGATACGAGCACAAGGAAAATAATTCTTTTATGACATTTAATTTTCGTACAGATTTCACGTACAACTATAAACATATTTAATTTTTAGACCGCCCTAAAGGAATTCAAAGACCAGTTGGTGGACACATAGCCACATTAGCTTGGACTATGCGCAACGTTTATGGAATGGATGAAAATGATGTGTGGTGGACTGCTAGTGATCTAGGATGGGTAGTAGGTCATTCTTATATATGTTATGGTCCCCTGTTGTACGGCATAACCAGTATTATGTACGAAGGAAAACCCGATCGTACCCCAGACCCAGGACAATACTTTCGGTATCTATTAATAGGTCTCCTAGACGTAATTGTAATTTAATATTACAGAATAATCAATGATCATAAGGTAAATGCATTTTTTACTGTTCCGACATCTTTTCGTGTTATTAAACGGGAAGATCCAGATATTCAATTTGGTAGAAAGTATAATATCAGCTCTTTAAAAAAAATATTTGTTGCTGGCGAGAATTGTGATCATGAAACAAAGACTTGGGTAGAAAAAACATTTAAGGTTCCCGTGCTAAATCACTGGTGGCAAACTGAAACAGGACATGCTATCACGGCAAGCTGCGTTGGTCTGGGTTGCAGTGTTTCTCCTCCAAAGTATACCACAGGAATGCCTTTGCCTGGATATGACGGTAAGTATTAAAATTGTTAAAAAGTTCTGCATAGTATTATTTTAGTAAGAATAATTGGAGAGGATGGTAAGGAAGCAGATATTCACCAACTAGGTAGGATTGTTGTAAAGCTACCATTACCACCCGGAACAATGACCACATTATATCAAGCCCCAGAACGCTTTTGCCAAGTATATTTTTCTAAATATCCGGTAAGTTTTTATTTAATCTCGTTGCTTTTATTTAGATGTTTTTAATGTAGGGTTATTACGATACGATGGATGCTGGTTATGTTGATGGATTTGGATATGTATACGTAATGGCACGAGATGATGACGTTATCAACGTTGCTGGACATAGGATATCAACTTTGGCTTTAGAAGACATTATTTTAGCACATCCCGATGTTGCCGATGTTGCTGTTGTTGGAGTACCTGAACATACCAAAGGAGAAATCCCAGCATGCTTATTCGTTACAAGGAAAGGTATGTAAAAATGTTTATATTTACCATAAATCAAATCTTATATAAACAACCATAATCGTAGTAGTCTGTTACGCATCACATGCTTTAATTCAATTTATGTCCCGGCAGTGCCTACGCGATGGCATAGAATTTCTACTACTATTAACAACTGTTAGAGATTCTGCAGCTCGCCAATGCTTTTCATGTCTGACTACTATTTAGTTTAGGGTTACCAGAACTCCCCCATACTATTTCCGATCTATATAAGTTTAATATTTTAGAAAATAAATTTGTTCTTAATACATGTATCGCCCGTATGAGAATTTGGTACTTTCAAACTACTTTCATTGATCATTTTCATAATCGATATCAGAACCGACAAGTTGTCGATTTATCTATAGGTTATGTCATCTCTATTAAATCACTAACACACTTGCAACCGTATTTGAAAAGGTATGTATATGTGACTACCTTTATAGAAAAATTATGTTTTTAAGAATAATTATGTGAGCGCTGCGCCTACTGCCGATGATAATGTGGGATAATAAATATACATCACAGCAAGCTTGTCTTGCGAAAAAGCAATAGCGACTGCAATTGAATGCATGTATTATTTATTGACTCCGAACACTAAATTAAACCTGCAAAACATTTACGGGCTAGTGGCTAAGCAGATTGCATTAACTAGGTAAGAGTGTGACAACTTAGCACTCAAGGAATTGTGTGCGTACACCTACACATGCACTCACGAATGTATGCAAGTACGCAATTCAACAAGGTATATGATATCACTATGGTGCAGGTTCTTTTAGTGCAACTAAATTAAAAATTATTAATTTGAAGAAAAAAAATCTAGGAGCACATAAGAGAACAAGAACATAACTAAACACAACACTGGAAACAAACCAAGAGTAACCAAGCACAGTATCAATCAAGCGGAAAGACTGAAAACCAGTCACGCTCATAAAAAAACAAGCAGCAATGCTGGCAGAGCAACATCAGTTCTATAGTGACTAGAAACAAAAACGGGCAGCAATTAGAGATAAAAAGATGACCTCAATTTCGTAAAAATGTTATCATACTAATGGTTCTTTTTAAAACTCTTCAAAAACTCCCCGAGATGACAACCAAAATAACAATGTACTATACGACGTCTGTTCAAAAAGTATCGCAAATTTTGTGTTTTTCAAAAAGTATTTATTTATTCATTAATATCTATGTTGTCCTCTTCAAAGTAATTTCCTTCGGATATAATACAGTTAGGCCAACGTTGTTCCGAATCCTGAAAGCAATTAAAAAAATCATTTTTTGTGATTTTGTTCAGCTTCTTCTTCGATGCCGTTTTTATCGCTTTCATTGCGGTGATTGAGTTTTGCTTTCCACGTCATAACCATAAACCCATGATTCGTCACCAGTAATGACCCTCTGGAGCAGATTTGGGTAGTCGCGGACCGAGTCCAACAGCTTTTTAATAATGTTAACGCGACACTGTTTCGTTTGAAAGTGAGCAATTTTGGCACGTATTTCGCAACGATCCGTGTCATGCCCAAATCATTGGTTTAGGTCCTCAGCAACTTCTCTAACGGTGATTCGACGACTGGCCAATATTATTTTCTTCACTTCATCAATGTTTTCGTCTGTTGTTGATGTGTTCGGGCGTCTGGCACGCTTTTCGTTGTTCACACCTTCTCGGCCCTTTGAAAACATTTTGTACCACCGATGAACGTTACTTTGGTCCAAGGTAGCATTACCATAAGCCACAGTCAACATTCGGAATGCGTCCGCGCACTTAATTTTGTTTTTCACGCAAAATTTGATACAAATTCTTTGATCCATTTTTTGGAATAGGCAAAAATCGAAGACAAGCCAAAACACGTCCAACCAAAATAACTGTCAACAATTAACTAAACATTCTAAATAGCTGACCTTGTCAGCATAATAAGAGACATGCATACCAACCTAACGCCACCAAAAATTGAAAATTGAATATGCGTGGCCCGCGGAAATTTAAAATTCGCCATACTTTCCAAACAGATCTCGTATACCACGTATTGTTGACGGCGGGTTATAAAAACAACCACAAGTCTAACGAAGTTTTGATTAAATTGCTGGGGCACTAATAAGTGTTCAGCAAATGTCTGATTTTACTATCGAAGCACCAAGACTAGAACCAAAAGCAGATCATTATTATAAACCTGAAAATGACATATGATTTAGTCGAAACATTGTCAGAATAACGTTTAATTTTTAGAACCCACCGACGAAGCAAAGCGAAACATTGTAGAAAGGATTATCAAATAATACAAATCTCTAAAGTACTAAATCAATCATAAAGCCACTAACAGTTACTAGTGTTATAATTAACTGAAGCGAAATAGTGTATCAATAATTCAAATTACACAAATTAATTATGAGTTAAAATAAACTCTAAATAATTAATTTTAGCATAACATTAATATTTTTACAAAACAATTAACTTATTATTAGTAAAACTCGTAATTAACCAATTTAAAGTTTTACCTACAAGTTTCAATAACTTAAATCCCTTATTGCTTTATAACCACATTAAATAATCAGTTTCAGATATCAAGAAAATTTAACCATTACAACGCGAGTATCGAACTAAAATATTTCTCAATAATCAGTTAAAATTACATAAAGCGGTATATGAAAACAAGGCTAGCTTTGATCAATCGAATTAACTACTGAATATTGATTTTCAATCATGCAAATGAATTTGCATTTATTAATATCTGTACCTATTTGATATTTATTTAACGATATTATACTTTCAGCCATAAATAAGGGAGCATTTGTAGAAGATTAGTACTTTACTGTTACTGTGTGTAATTTCCTAGTAAATAAACGAGATTAAGTTTTACGTGACGTAACTTCCGGTGGGAGCTATGCTGAGAAGTCAACTTGAGAAGATTGTGTTATAAGATTAGCATTTACCGCAGAAACTTGGGACTTTTAGTATTAAAAGTATAAACGTTAAAAGCTCCGCTTCAACTACAAGTCCGTTTAAAAAACGAATGAAATCGTTTAGTACTTGATAGCCTTAAAGGTGTATAAGCAGCGGACCATAAACACCGAAGCATTATTTTTGGTTTATAATCAATACAAGCAGACACATGTTTATGTGTTCTCTTTAATTTAATCATGCACGAAATTTAAATTTAGTAAATATCTAGCCAGTATACAAAATGCAAGCAAGATTGATTAAAATTAATTTAACAAAACCCATTAACTATTCATCTGCAACGCCGCTGAAGTAATTTAATTTTCATGACACGCTGCTAATATAGTTATAAACCCTAGTGCACAGATGTAATTTTACACACCTGCGAAAAGGTAAAACGGGGATATACAAAGCAAACTAGAGTCGCAGCAATAAACACGAACGAGTAACACCGTAATAGTCAATGCCAAGTACTTTGCACTGCATTAAATATTATTTATACGGTAACTTGCAGGATATGATTTCTTAAATATTGGTCTAAGAAAGCTAGGAGCATTATAATAGTGCTGTAATAGTAAATCACCTGTTTAAATTTTGAAATCCCATAATTTAAAAAGGGTCATTGCTTAGAGTACGAATATACAATACGAGCCTATCAAGAGCTTTTGGATTAGTATATTTTATTTAAATATTATACTATTTTTTTAGTAGCCACTGGCGTCATGTTAAATTGTGATTAATAATCTATAGGAACACTGTGGCACGATTTAAATAAAATTAAATAAAAACCCTTAACCACAAAAAATATTTAAATTACTAGATACGTATTTCGACCACTATGTGGTCATCATCAGTAGGAAACCTCTTAAAAAAAATAATAATAATAATAATAATTAGCTGTTGTTCTGGAACACTTCAGAGGATATTCTCCTCACCACTTAGGTTGAAGTGAACCTTCCCAACCTATAATTTACTATATTGTTGCTTTAAACACTATCGAGGATATTCTCCTCACCCGCAGGCTGGTGTTCTCAACAACAAACAAGTGAATTGTGACATTATAACTTAAATCTACTTAATTTATACTAATTCTAAATCTACTGAAGCGGAACCAATTTAATCTTGCTTTCTCATTTGTTGTTGACCAATAGGAAAGCAAAGCAGATGCGCTATTGGCCCTTTATCGGTGTTTAAGAGGGTCCTTTATGTTTAACAATTTAAATTGATTCATAGGCATTTAAGGAGGAAAACGTTGGTACCGCTTTTAACAATTTAACATTTTCTAGTTTAACGGGGTGGCTGGTTTCAAATATATGTTTGACGACCTGAGACCTTTCATATTTACCATATTTGAAGTGAGCAATGTGTTCTTTAAATCTTGTTGTTATATTCCTCTTGGTCTGACCAATATATTTTTGAAAACACCCTGGCCCTGCACAACTAATTTCATAAATCCCCGACTTTTGCAATTTTTCCACCTTGTCTTTTGGATTACCTAGCAAATCTTTAATTTTATTAGTATTAGTGAAAGCAATTTTGAAATTACACTGTTTGAATATTTTATCAAGACCCTTTGTGGTTTTGTGAAACGGAAGTTTAACATATTTAACATTATCGTTAGAGGTGGTTGATTGCAAAGTCGTTGATTTACGGATGTTGATCCTATTTTTACACGTTCTAAAAATATTATCTATAATATCAGAAGAGAAACCATTGTAATTCGCTATTTGTTTAATAAGAGCAAATTCCTTATTAAATCTGTTTTTATTTAAAGGAAATTCAATAATCTATTAATTAAAAAGTTAAATAAAGCCAACTTATGTTGTATGCTATGATTAGAGAAGACAAAATAAAGCGATTTACATTGGTTTCTATTCTATAAATGTCAAATTCTAATTTATTACCATTTCTAATTACTAATGTATCTAAAAGGGTAATTGTCCATTATTCTCTAGTTCATACGTAAATTTTATGCTTTGAAATTTTGAATTCATTTCTTTAAGAAAATCATCAACATTTGATTTAGAAGTGTCAAAAACTGCAAAATATCATCCACGTACCTTAACCATATTCTTGGGAAGTATTTGGAGTTTTCTTTTTAACTCGGTTTCAAAACGAGACATAAATAAATTTGCTATGAAGGTGATAAGCTATTTCCTATTGCTGTGCCTTCATGTTGTTCGTACAACTTGTTGTTGAATTGAAAACAGTTCTGGGACATGCAATGCGAAACAAGCTTGATATAGTCCTCAACTTTATCATCATCAATATCACTATCTATAAGAACATCCTTTAAATATGTTAAAGTACGTGGTATTGGAACACTAGGGAATAATGAACTGACATCAAATAAAATTAAGATTTCGTTCTCTTCTAATGTGATATTTTTAATTTTATTAATGAACTCTAAAGAGTTTTGTCAGTTCATTATTCCCTAGTGTTCCAATACCACGTACTTTAACATATTTAAAGGATGTTCTTATAGATAGTGATATTGATGATGATAAAGTTGAGGACTATATCAAGCTTGTTTCGCATTGCATGTCCCAGAACTGTTTTCAATTCAACAACAAGTTGTACGAACAACATGAAGGCACAGCAATAGGAAATAGCTTATCACCTTTTATAGCAAATTTATTTATGTCTCGTTTTGAAACCGAGTTAAAAGAAAACTCCAAATACTTCCCAAGAATATGGTTAAGGTACGTGGATGATATTTTGCAGTTTTGACACTTCTAAATCAAATGTTGATGATTTTCTTAAAGAAATGAATTCAAAATTTCAAAGCATAAAATTTACGTATGAACTAGAGAATAATGGACAATTACCCTTTTAGATACATTAGTAATTAGAAATGGTAATAAATTAGAATTTGACATTTATAGAAAAGAAACCAATGTAAATCGCTTTATTTTGTCTTCCTCTAATCATAGCATACAACATAAGTTGGTTTCATTTAACTTTTAATTAATAGATTATTGAATTTCCTTTAAATAAAAAACAGATTTAATAAGGAATTTGCTCTATTAAACAAATAGCGAATTACAATGGTTTCTCTTCTGATATTATAGATAATATTTTTAGAACGTAAAATAGGATCAACATCCGTAAATCAACGACTTTGCAATCAACCACCTCTAACGATAATGTTAAATATGTTAAACTTCCGTTTCACAAAACCACAAAGGGTCTTGATAAAATATTCAAACAGTGTAATTTCAAAATTGCTTTCACTAATACTAATAAAATTAAAGATTTGCTAGGTAATCCAAAAGACAAGGTGGAAAATTGCAAAAGTCGGGGATTTATGAAATTAGTTGTGCAGGGCCAGGGTGTTTTCAAAATATATTGGTCAGACCAAGAGGAATATAACAACAAGATTTAAAGAACACATTGCTCACTTCAAATATGGTAAATATGAAAGGTCTCAGGTCGCCAAACATATATTTGAAACCAGCCACCCGTTAAACTAGAAAATGTTAAATTGTTAAAAGCGGTACCAACGTTTTCCTCCTTAAATGCCTATGAATCAATTTAAATTGTTAAACATAAAGGACCCTCTTAAACACCGATAAAGGGCCAATAGTTATCTGCTTTGCTTTCCTATTGGTCAACAACCAATGAGAAAGCAAGATTAAATTGGTTCCGCTTCAGTAGATTTAGAATTAGTATAAATTAAGTAGATTTAAGTTATAATGTCACACACTTGTTTGTTGTTGAAAACACCAGCCTGCGGGTGAGGAGAATATCCTCGATAGTGTTTAAAGCAACAATATAGTAAATTATAGGTTGGGAAGGTTCACTTCAATCTAAGTGGTGAGGAGAATATTCTCTGAAGTGTTCCAGAACAACAGCTAATTATTATTATTTTTTTTAAGAGGTTTCTGATGATGACCACATAGTGGTCGAAATACGTATCTAGTAATTTAAATATTTTTTGTGGTTAAGGGTTTTTATTTAATTTTATTTAAATTGTGATAATAACAGTTAGTGGACACGAGTCTAGGGTAGACTTAATTTGAGTAAAGACTGCAAATAACTTTTCGTAGGTTAGTGCCTACTTTTTGCCTATGGTCCAAAGAAGAGAAGATTTTAACGGACTTCGTACTTGCTCAGCCTACAAAAGCAAAACGCAGACAGTGGGTATCAGTATATAGATTATCACAATGGCCACACCTGCAAATAAACCGACGTAAAGCAGTAAGAAAGTGTATATTGACGAATGCGAAATCAATGCAAAGTGCAGAGCTTTGGTAATTACGCAAAAAGGACAAATACGTTTTAAGTGTTAGGCCCTCCGCATTCTGGCATGAATCAGAACACAAAGAATTGATTGCTTACCGGAAATAATCTAGAAGAATAAGGGAAAACTGACTCGCAAAATTTTTTCATAAACAAAGTTAGCCAATATGAGAGTGATCTTGTTATGACCGATACCCGAATGGAGAGTACACAGTACAGAAGAAAAATTAACATGCTACTGACGTTTAATCAATAGGATCAAAGCGTTATGTCTTTCCAAAGAGTACAAATCTCTGAAGTATTCTTTTTCTAGAAATTGCGCATTATGAATAAAATGAAAGATCCAGGCGGCAATAGAATTAATAAATTAACAAGAAAATCTAAAATCGTTTCTACTTAAGAAAAGAAAACGACTGCGGTTAAAAAAATAATGCGTTCTTCGACAAGAATATCGAAAGAATCAAAATTTGGATAGGTGGACTGTAATTTTTAGAAAAGCGGTATAGAACAGGAAAACTCGACCACCATAAGGTACAATGCTGCATGTCTATAAAAAAAAATTCTCATAACCCAAAATCATCAGAATTCCTGCTGGAAAGAATATGTTACCGAAAACAGCAAAATATGTTATTCTGAATATGAGCTTCTCAATCTCTGACAAATCGTTGGAGTCAGGCAACCAGTGAATGTTACCAAAATATATTGAATCTTAAAAGCTTTGAGGATTAAATTTAGAAGTGTAAAAACCAAGATGACGGTTAATAACTAGAGCTTTGGCAAACAGAGGATACAAAATAATGCAAGGATACAAAAATAAGACACAATGCAATAACCACGCTAAGAAGATTCATCAAAACCGATAAACCTAGCTCAACGAATAATGTGACAGAATTCTCAGGCACAGCAAAACAAAATCAAACGGCAGCAGCAGTTAATCGTGCAGCTGCCTCTCTTTCAAAATGAGTAAGTCAAAAGAAGGATGTTACATCAACCAAAATTTCAAAGACCACAAACGCAAAATTGTATTTTACGAAAAACGTAAGGGGAGATAATATGTCCATTAGGTAGAAAATACGGTTGAATTAGAATGCAAGTTGTGCTTGTTACGGTTTATACTTACGGTGCATATAGCAACAGTATCTGTTAGCGAGGAAGTAAATTACGTAACACAAAACAAGATAATGATCTATAAAGCAGGTGCGGTAGGTGTTGTCCCCATTAATATCTACCCAAAGATAATTCAGATAGCAACCAGTTGGTCGTCTGTATCACGAATGCGTTCGCTTAATAGAACATGATCGAAATCTCCTAGTCGAATTACGAATTAATAGATCCCGATTCAAGAAACAGGGAGTCAGAAAAGTAATGCACTAATATACACAAATAAGCTCTAATGTTTTCCTGACTACGGAGTTTTCCGTCATTAATATTACATGGGCCTGAAAAGTTCACACCTACAATAATAGATAGACGATTTGGAATTATTCTGTCCAACGGTAGATCGCCCATTATTCGAGTTATACTTGTTGGGTTTACCCGAAAGCATACAACACTTTTCGTAACAAGCTTCTTAAAGAGCGTCTGCTGATAAGGGGCTGTATTAAATTATGCCTGTGTCTAAGATAATAAAAGTCCATTTTCTAACTCTGTACTTTACTCCAGTGTTAGAGCGATGAGTAAAAAGGTTGACTGTAAAGTTACTGTTCCGTTTATATTGTAAATAATTTATAGCTACATTTTATTTCAATCGAGTTTGTTGATTATTTACATTCGCCGCGGTATATTCAAAGATCAAGAACCATTTTTTCCAGGTAGTCGTGATCTTGCCTTACAACGATTTGTTGCTTTAGAAAATCGTCTACTTAAGCAACCTCGTGTTTACGAACAATACGTTTCGTTTATGCGTCAATATCTGGTTTCTCAACATATGCAATCTGTTGTTATTGGGTCTCATTCGGACTTTTCTTATTACATCCCGCATCATTGAGTTGTGAAACCCGAAAGCGTAAGTACGACATTACGAGTTGTTTTCAACGCTTCCGCTAAAACTCTGTCTCAATCGTCCTTAAACGATCACTTGTTTGTTGGGCCGAAGTTGCAACCCGATATTACTGCAATTCTGTTACAATTTCGTTTACATCCTTATGTTGTCACTGCCGATATTTATCAGATGTACAGACAAATTCTTGTAAATCCCGCTCAGTGTGACTATCAACGAATTTTTTAGCGCTTCTCCCCTGAAGAGCCCATTCAGGATTTTAAATTAAATACCGTTACGCATGGATTCAATTGTGCTCCCTTTCCTGCCATACGCACGCTTCAGCAGTTGGCCGTGGACGAAGGGAATTCTTATCCGTTAGCCGCTTTCGCACTTCGCCACCATACTTATATTGATGGCATCGCTACTGGTGGAGATTCTATTGAATCAATCCTGGATCTACGTAATCAACTAATTGCTCTTTTAAAACTTGGTGGTTTCGGACTTCATAAATGGTCAAGTTACCATCCCGCATTGTTAAAAGATCTTTCCGCTACGCAGCAATTTGTGCAACCCCGTTCCTTTGACGATCCTGATACTCAACTCCTAAAAGTTTTAGGTCTTTAATAGAATCCCACTTCAGATAATTTTTGTTTTCTAGTTCAGCTACTAAGTACCTGCTGTACCAAACGCAACCTACTTTCTAACTTAGCCCGTATTTCCGACCCCATGGGACTTTTATCCCCTCTTACCTTTCTGGTAAAACACTTAATTCAACGTTTATGGTCATTAAAATTAGATTGGAATGCTCCCCTCCCCCTGACCTCCTCCGTTTGTAAGAGAGGTACTTGCATGAGTTACCACTTCTTTCGGATTTCGCTTTACACCGCTTGCTTATCCCTCCACAGTTTACTACGTGCGAAGTTCACTGCTTTGCTGACGCTTCCAAACGTGGCTACTGTGCTGTTGTTTATTTTCGCTTTGTTACTCCTTCCGCCGTTGAGGTTCGCTTGGTGTGCGCTAAGTCTAAGGTCACAACCCTTCGTACAATTTCTTTACCGCGTCTCGAATTGTTGGCCGCCACATTAGCATCCAAATTATTAGTCTTTGTCCTCAAAACCTTTGATTCGAACCTTACTTTTCATAAAATTTACTGTTGGTCTGACTCCATGGTAGTACTTTCGTGAATTCGTTCCCCGCCGCAGCGTTGGAAGACTTTCGTCGCCAACCGTGTTGCTTACATTCAGGAAAACACGTCTCGTGCCTCTTGGCATCACATCTCCTCCACCGAGAATCCTGCCGATGTCGGGTCACGTGGTTTACTCCCTACTCACTTGTGCCAATGTTCTCTATGGTGGGTGGCTTCACCAACCTTGTATCGGTCTTTCGAAAACTACAGTCCATATATTCCACCTTCGGATATTCCTGAAGTTCTTACTGAACAACGCTCTATTGCTTTATCCGCTGTCGTAGCATCCTCTTGGATTCAATCAATTCTAGAAAATCACTCTTCCTTTCCATTTATTACTCGCATTGTTGCTTGGATTCTTCGTTTTCGAAATAATCTACGTGACCCACTCTAAAGGTCCTCCGGACCTTTGACATCTTCTGAGTTGCTTTGATCCCCTTGCTTGTGTATACTCAACAATCTTATTTTGCTCTCGAGCTTGAAGCCATTCGTCATGGATCCCCTTTAAAAAGAGTTTTCGCAAATTGTCCCCTTTTATTCGTGATGGAATCTTGCGCGTCGGAGGTTGCCTGGCTCACGCGCCTTTGTCCTCTGACCGTAAATTTCCCGCTTTGTTACTTAGCAAAAGTCGATTTACTGATCTGTATGTTACTTACGTTCATTTAAAATACTTCCACGCGGGTGCTCAAATGGTTCATTTTCTCGTCAGTCAGCACTTCTGGATTATTTCTGGAGGGCAATCTATCCGTCGTATTTTGAGTCACTGTCTAACGTGCTGGAAGACCAATCCGGTCGCATTGCAATCTCCCATGAGCAACCTGCCTTCATGTCGAACTCAAGTCAAACCGTTTTTATGTTTGAGCGTCGACTTCGCTGTTCCCTTTTCTATTACTTTGTCAAAGCTCGGCCCTTTGCTCTCAATGTAGAAAAAAGAATTTTTTTTTGTAGATCCTTTTTTCGCTTTTTGCTTGATCATTTCGACCCCCCCCCCCCGCCTAATAATAATTTTTTTAAAAAATGCCTAGCATTTTGGTGGACGGTATGTTCCGTTTATATTGTAAATAATTTATAGCTACATTTTATTTCTGTCGAGTTTGTTGATTATTTACATTCGCCGCGGTATATTTAAATTTATTAGAGAATAATTCCCATGGTTTTACTGAAAGCACGCCTCAACAAGTGCCGCGAGTGATAAACGACTATTCCGCATGTGCAAGAACACAGTGTATTGACTAGAAAATCTACGAAACTTAGTAATAGAGAATCGATTTATCGTTATAAATGTGTTTCGCTACACCCGCCAAAGAAAAGAGTAGTATTTGTTACATCGTTTTTTTTGTTGGCACGGCTTCATAAATCACCAGGTGAGTGCTTTTACTAAACGTTTGATTTGGTTAAAGACATTAATTATTTGTTGTCTGTTCATCATCATTTTGTTTTCGACCTTACTTAAGGTCGGTTTGACGCAGCTCTAACTTCTTTTCTAATCTGTGCTAATCTAAAAAAGCTCTACATACCTTTCACAACCTAAATTTCTAATAATTTGACTAATATAGTTTGGTCTAGGTCTTCCTATATCCTTCTATCTTTTTCCTATCCATCTGGCTCTACATAGATATTAGCAACCTGATGTTTGTTAAAGAACTCTAACCTGGTTACATAATTACCATTTATAAGGAAATAAAATATAACCTGGTTATCCGCTTCAAAAAGGAAAAGTGTTAAATTATATGTTATGGTAAGGCTTAAGCAACGAAACGCTACCAACATGCCAGACCGCTAACTAATTGTGAGTTATGTCATGGTGACATTTAGTTACCTGATTTTTATTTTTGTTTTGTTTTGTTTTCGAACTTACTTAAATTAGGTTTGACGCAGCTCGAAATTCTTTTCTATTCTGAGCTAGTCTAAAAAGGTCTGCATACCCTTCACAACCTAAATCTCTAATAATTTGACTAATATAGCTTTGTCTAGGCCTTCCTACTCTATTTTTATTTGGTAGTCTATAATCTAAGACTTTACTAAATAGTCCTCATGTCTTAACTGGTGCCCTATCATTCTATCTCTCCTGACCTTCAATTGTTTCCACATACAGGGTTCCTCACCTATCCTTCTATAAACTTCCTCGTTTGTTACTCTATCTGTCCAACTAATCTTTAACATTCTCCTATAACACCAAGTTTCAAAAGCTTCTATCTTTTTCTTATCTTCTTTTTTAATTGTCCAAGTCTCACTACCATATAGTAGAACGCTCCATACGTACGACTTTAAGAAACTTTTCTATTATCTAAACTAATACTATTAGCTATTAGTAAGTTTTTCTTTTAAAACATTTTTCTAGCTTGAGCTATTGTAGCTACTATATCCCTTCTGCTACGTTCATCCTTTGTAATTATACTACCTAAATAGCAAAATTCATCTACCTCCTCTAACTCGGTATTACCTATTTTTAATTTTGGTTTAGAACTAGGCTGTAACTCACTTGTCATTATCTTTGTCTTTACTGAGTTAATTCTCATACTATAGTTACTCCGTAGTATCTCATCTAAAATATTTAAAACTCTCCTAACTCTTTTCTAGACTCTGCTATAATGGCTATATCATCTGCAAAACGCAACATGTCTATTTTCTGTCCCTGTACACTAATACCTATCTCTTTTCTCTCTCTGGCTAAGTTTAAAGCTTCCTCAATATAAACATTAAAAATCAAGGAGACAGTATACAACCCTGTCTAACACCATTTCTAATCTTAGCTTCCTTTTCTATTTCATCCAATCTAATTACTACGCTTTGGTTTTATATAGACTGTAAATAATTTTTCTATCCCTATGAGAGATTCCTATTTTTGCAAAACCCTGAACATAACAATCCAATTAACCCTATCAAATGCTTTTTCTAAATCTACAAACGCAAATGAGTCTTTTATTTTTTGTAACCTTTTTCGATAATTACCCTAATCATTAATATCGGTTCTCTAGTCCTCTGTCTTTACGAAAACCATATTGGTCTTCGCCTAAATAATTCTCAGTCAAAGCTTCTACTCTATTTTTAATTATTGTTGTTAGTATTTTGGAAGCATGAGAAGTTAAACTAACCGTTCTAAAATTCTCACACCTATCAGCTCCTGACTTTTTGGGATTGGGATAATAATATTTTTTTCGAAATCTATTGGAACCTCACCTGTGTCATATATTACTTTTATTAGTTCATATAATCTATCTAAAGTTTTCTGACTAGCATATTTTATTAATTCTGCGGGAATATCGTCTATCCCTGGCGCTTTATTTAGTTTAAGATTCCGAACAGCTCTATCAAATTCCTCTCTTTATATTGAGAACCCTATTTCTACATCCTCTTCTTGGTCGTTCTCTAACTCATCTATATCGTCTCCCTTATATAAATCTTCTAAATATCTTTTCCATCTATCTGCTACCTCAACTTTATTTATTAGAAGCTCATTATTCTCGTCTCTAATACCATTATATTTTTCCTATCTTCCCCAAAAAACTTTTTAACTGCCCTGTAAGCCCTGTCTGTCTTACCTACTCTCAAATCATCTTGTATTCCCTTACAATTCTCCTCCATCCATTTATTTCTAGCTTTTCTACACTAATGTACTATCTTATTTCTAACTGTATTATATTTTGCTTACTTTCACTATCCACTTCTCTGAAAGGTTTAAGCTTTCTTCTATTCTCTATTAAATCTAATATCTCCTTTGTTACCCAGGGTTTTCTCGCTTCTATTTTTTCTTACCTATAGTCTGTGTTGCTGTATCATGTACAGTCAGTTTTATTTCTTTCCATCTATTTTCTACATTCCTACTACAGCTATCTCTTTGCTCTTATTATCTAATACTTGTTTATATTCCTCTTTACCCTACTATCATTAAGCTTACCTAGATCCCATCCTCTCTTTTAACTTTTCTCAATTTTTGAATTTTAGTTTACACTTCATTTTAACTAAGTTATGATCGCTATCTATGTCAGCCCCTGGATAACTACGACAGTTTTTAACTTGGTTTCTAAATCTTTGTTTAACTAAAATATAATCTATTTGGTATCTAGCCCTATCACCTGGCGCTTTCCAGGTATATCTTCTCCTAACATGTTGTTCGAATAGGGTGTTTACAGTTACTAATCTATGTTCCTGGCAAAACTCAACTAATCTTTCTCCTCTATCATTTCGTCTGCCATACCCAAATTTTCCTACCATTTTTCCCTCACTACCTTCTCCCACTGACGCATTAAAATCGCCCATAACTATTAAATTCTCATCTCCTTTACTTTTCTCACTATACTATTTATATCCTCGTATACCTTTTCTACTTCCTCATCCTCGTACTGAGTTGTTGGCATGTAAACCTGTACTAAAACAGTGTCTGTGGGTTTTGTACTCAATCTAACCATAATTATTCTATCACTAAATTGTAAGTACTCTTTAACTTTATGCCCTAATCTTTTACCTAACACTATTCCTACCCCTGCCTGTCCATTAGTTGAAGAAGTTGTAATTATTCTATAATTATCTTTCCAAAAGTCATTACTATCTGGCCATCTCACCTCACTAATACCTAAAATGTCCAGCTTTTCCTTTCTCATTTCGACTAATAAATTCGTTAACTTATCTACTCTAAGTAATGACCTAACATTCCAAGTCCCTATCACTAAATCGAATTGTTGTTTTATATTCTTATGATAACGAGCCCCAAGTACCCCTCCCGGAGATCCGAATGAGGGAGTATTTTACCTCGGACAAGAATTTTACTTGTGAGCTCTCCATCATATGTATTTTGTGTTTTAGGCCACGCACACCTGGGAAATATTGTGGTAGGCTCCCATATCTTTCCACAACGCAGTTTTTAAAGATTTTAGCAGAAAGCCGTATCCGTCACGGCCAACCCCCAACAAGCTTGTAAATTATTGAGGATCGCCCGAGACCAATCGACCCTCCTCCAATATCTTTTAGCCAGCAAGGCTGCTGCCCCTTGCTGCGCCTTTTAATCGCCTTTTACGATAAGCAGGCTTACTATAGTAGTATTCTTTATCCCCTACTTAATTTTATATTCAGTCCACTTTTCTCTCCTAATTAGCTATCGTAGTTTTGCTTTAATATTTTACAGTTACGATGAAAAAAAATTAGAGATAGACGCCACTACGTACGTTTAAAGATTAGTAGTTATTATTCAAGGGATGGTGTAGGAACCCCAACGTAAATATTCCAGACAACAAATTGACTATGAGCAGGGTAAGCCTGAAATAAAAACAGGTTATTGTAATAATCATGTTCTCAGCAGTTTGTGTCTCCACATAATAATAAAATGATAATAATATTTAAATGAACCATTGAAAGTTTCAAGATTTTACTATAAACACTCATGTGCATTAAGATTAACTCAAAAAAATAATGTATACGCGTATACAAACCATATTTACTCTTTAATAAATTTCATTATTAAACAAAACAAAAAGTTATAATAAACAGGACTATATTGTGTACATAAGAAAATCCCCTTGTTTGAAGCTCTTAGAAGATATCGGTTCAATATTACTGAGCTAAATCGAATTTAATTGCGCTCTAGGTTTAAACAAAAATTTTTAGTTCAAATTCAATAAGTGTGAGATATTAATCTGTACATTACATGATAAAGGACACAATATTTAATGATCTCTTTTGAATTTGTGACCAAATCTTAGATCTTTAAGTTATTAACGGAATTAACAGAAAAATCGGATCTGTCTTCCTTACAAATTTACACGTGAGTTTTTGAAACAAAATCTTTACCTTCAATTTTAATTACTGCTACACTTTCTAATGTAAAAAAATATTGTATTAATACAAATTAGCCTTTAACAGATATGGCACGCTATTCTAATATTTAATTTTAAGAATTAAATTTGTTTCTAGAGAGCAATCATAGGATACTCAACAACTTCTTAGGAAATAGAAGTTGTCAAGTATCCTATGATAGCTCTCTAAAAACAAACTCTAGACATTCAATAACAATTGATCCCTTTTCTACATTATCCTCTAATTCTCTCTCAAAATAATATAAATTTTTGCTTTCAACTCCCTCGTCCTCTTTCACAACATCATTCCCTTTCCTTTTCCTAGTCTTCCACTTGCTTCTCACATCTGCATAATTAAATAAATGTTTCTGCAAATTAAACGCCATTTCTTTATATTTATACTTACACCATGTCACAGAAAGATTTGATTTTTTAACAGAAATTATCTCAAACGAATTATCAAGCTCTACTTTCCAAATAATTTTTTCATTACTAATATTTTACTATCTTTATTCATTTTATTTTTAATCTACATTCACAGAAAGTTTCTTTATTTCCTCATCAACTCCTGCAATTATACTATTTTCATTCGTTTCATCTGTTATTTCTATCTCTTCAACATTATCTTCTGCACTTTCTAATAATTTTGACCTTTTCTCCAAAAATGATACAACTTCTCCTCTAACTTCACAAGAGCACCTAATACTTAAGCTCTTATCTCCTTTACCTTTCATCTCCTTCTCAAATTGATTTAAATTCAAACAATCATCTTTTATTTTTATATGGACCTCCTCTTCTCATTTATTCTTTTTATCCCCCATAATTATTACGTTATTCTCTGTATCTATTATCCCCTTCATCCTACTAATAAAATCTATTCCCAGAATGGCATTAACTCGTAATCCTGGCGCTATTAGAAATTTTTGTTCAACCTCCATCTTTTAACTTTCAGAATTATGATATTGTTGATTACTGCAAACTTCTTGTTATTCGGCGATACTAAACTATTTCTTTTAATAGGTATAACATTCTGCATTGACTCCTCTCAATTATGTTTTATAAAACCTTTAGTTACTAATGTTGCTTCAGCTCCTACGGCTAAAATTAATTTAATCTCCTTCCTTCTACTTGTAATTTTATTATAGGTAGTAAATCATTTTTCCCATTAATGTTTAAATCATTTTCCAAATCAAGTTCGGGCACATATTTATATTTATTAATTTTTATAGTTTTGTCGTTTGATTTGGTCTGTTTCTAAAAATCCTGCTTATTTGACGTTCCAGGTTGACTCACTATATCCGCATATGCCCAACTATTATCAGTTTTATTGTTCGTGCAATCTCTTTCTAAATGTGTAACATTTTCCCTTTTTTGGGTTACGGTTCTATTCTCAATGTCACGAGATTCAGTGTTCTCTCTTCCCACGTCTCACCTGATGACATTTTCTCGACTCCAATTACTTCTCTAGATACTCCTCCCTTTTAAATGTTCTACCCTGACACTTTTACTCTTTATTATTTCGTTGCATTCGTGGACTAGCCTCTTGGTCTTGTCTCCATCCTCCTTGGTGAGCCCATCTCATCATATCGTTGAAAATGCAGCAAAAACATCTCAATATACAATATTTTGGAATCCCTTAGATGTAAATAACGGTGAAAGAAGACGATGGTTACCATTTTCAGTAAAATTTAGAATATAAATTGTTGAATATATATCAAATTGTAAAAGTTTAAATGGAAACTTTTTGCACGGGAGTATCGTTTAGTTGTGGTTTATGGAGGTGTACTCATCCATAATTCACCATATAGGTAAAGTGTTTGTTAACAGAGCTTAAATAATCTACCATTCGAGCTCCACATTCAGTATTATTCTTATTGCGGACCAGGAACTAGCCTGGAAGCGAGGTCAGTTCAAGGTATTCTTAGAATTAACGACTTGGACCGCTTGTGTCTAGACCACGACATTGCTTACTCCAAGTATCTCGACGAACTTTAGGCCAAGCATTGAGCAAATAAAATTTTAGAAGAAGAAGCTTGAGAACGAGTAAGAATTAAAAACGCAGTTTGGTGATAGAGTCGCAACTTGGATCATGACAAGCGCGGTAAATACCAAAAGAAGAATGGGATGGGTGTGAAGAAGAAAATAAATTTCAAAAGAAAATACGATCAGCAATTGATCAAGTCCAATCTGACGACTTGAAGAAGCTGCTGGAAGTTGGTATTCATGTTGGAAAATAAATCGTGTAAAGTGATGGAGGGAGAAAATACCCGTTCAGCTAAAGCAGGTATTCATCCATTGATTTCAATATTTGCCGACTAAGTGCCGTATGAACCATAAGAATTAGTGCGGCGAAGATTGCAAAGGCGATGGTTAATGATACAAATATAGCTACCAAACAGTTAATGAAGCCACCAGCTGGAATCAGCCACAGATTGCACCCCAATAAATTAGGTCTGAAATCTGCGATGTAGTCGTTGGAAATTAACGTTATTACATTTAAGCACCAATGCATTCAAAAAACAGCAAGGCAAGGATTTGACGGTGATGAAGTGGTGGAGATCATCAGCTCCGCGTTTGGATCTGGGATTGCTATACCCAGGGTAAAGAATTGTAACTCTACCGCTTCTGTACTACTTCCTTCAAGAACAGAGAGATCGATTAATAAGTTTGATCTCTGCAAACTTGCATATGTACACCGTTATAAAAGTTGCTGCGAAGCATTCGACCTTTATACCAAGATGACTGCAATAACAGACGATAATGTAAACTCATTCAACACGAAAAACCAGACTGTATTGCAATCCGGAGACTTGGGAGTAATTTACGATAACTCCGTAGAGGCGATGTCTGCTAAATTTGATGAATTTCAGGAAAGGGGGCCAGGTGGGTTTTACAAGTCTAAAATATCTTTTAAAGATAGACTTTTAAACAGATGTACTTAAAAATTAATATTAGTAGGTACAAAGAATCCGACGAATAATCGTATACCGCATTACCAAGGTGAATTTGAAATAAAGAAGTGGTAGCGATTATTCAGAGCATTGTAAATGCATGCTTCGGTTGGTCTATACTGGCAGCCCTGCATCCTGCATAAGAACGTTCTTACAAAACTTCATTGTAACTCTATAACACTGTTTTTGATTTTCTAATACTCCACTACACTGGCCAGAAAGCGAGACTTTCTTACCTGGTAAATTTTGAAGTTTGCCGAATCTTGCTGTTCCAAGCTAGGTAGGGATCTTTAACATGCGTGACAACACTCACACACGGGACCACTGTTTTTACCTCTCATACCAGCGACGGCGTGTTTTTGTGAAAAAGGCTTGTCTAACATTTTTCAGGCGAGCCGTGTCGGTATTTGAACGCAGAACCTTAGATATCATACCCCCATTACAACGTCATTCTTGATTCAACACCATGGTGGGAGGTGGGAAGTGAGGAGTGGCAGTTAAGCGGTAGGAGGTGAGAGGTGGGAAGTGGGAAGTAAAAGGTGGTGTGTGAGATAAGAGGTGACAAGTATAAAGTAGAAGGTAGGAGGCAGAGGATGTAACGTGGAAGGTGGTAGTTGGCAGGTGGTAGTTGAAAAGTGCGAAATAGTAGGTGGAAGTCTGGAGACAAAAGGTGGCAGACGGCAGACGGGTGGAGAGTGAGGTGGTAAGTAAAAGGGCAGACGAGCAATAGGTCGATAGTCGGATGCAGAAAATGCTATTTGGAAGGTAGGTGGTAGGAAGTAATGGTAGTGAGGAGGTAGAAAGTGGATGGGTAGAAAAGAGAATGGATCGCGAGATACGGAAAAAGATGGAAGATGAGAGGGTTGAGTCGGGAGGTGATAGATGCTAAGTAAAAAGCGGGAACTAGAAGGTGGGAAGTGGTAGGTGTGTAAAGTTGTAGGTAGGAAGTAGAAAAGTGGAAGTGAAACTGAAGCTGTACGATAGGAGGAGGGAGGTAGCAAGTTGTAGGTGAGATTTGGGAGTCGGGCGTCAGCGTTGGGAAATGAAAGATGAGAAGTAAGTGGTGGAATGTGGGTGTTTGAAGAGGGAAGGTGAAAACTATGAGGTGGGAGGTGTGAAGCGGAAGCTGAATGGTAGGAAATGGGAAGTGAGAGGTGGGAGGTGGAAGATGGATTGTGTAAAAGGGGACGTGGGAGGTGGAAAGTGGGTAAGTAATTGTTGGGTGTGGGAGGGTAAGTATGGTTGTAATAAGTGGTGAGTGTATGTCTATAACCGTCTAATTCTCTCTACTACTCTAGTAATATCCTTTCAAGAATTTTTAATTGCAGTTTAATTTTTATTATTAAGTTTGTTATTAGGAGATAAGTTTTTAAAACTGCTCCAAAAGTAATAACTCAAGATAAGTTATTTATTCAGCGTCTGATTTTGCAGTGAAATCAAATTGAAATTTTCTTATAGACGAACATTAGGTGAATATAAATAAACATCATCATCCAAGGCTTCAGGTATATTACTTGTTTTTACGTCAAGATTTATAACATCGTATTTAATAAAAAGATGAGTTGAAGCCAGAATAACAACATTAGGATCCGTAAGACAAGAAAATAGTGATGGAATAGAAAAGTTTGTAACGTTAAGAGTATGTGACTCAATATTATTTTTGCCTTTACTGACATTAATAAATCTGCACCAATTAAACGATCGTGGGGGAATATTGGTATTTCCTAAAATAATATAAAAAAATGGTAAAATGTCTTAAATAAGTAAATGAAACTTTTACAGTATCCGAAGTTTAAATGGGATTTTGTATAACATCAATTCTTTTAGTTTTATAATTTTTTCTATATTTATAGAAAGATTGCCACTAATAGGTTAAGCTTTAATCACTAAAATATCGTATTCGTAAATGGGAAAAACACTAGACACTACCATACAGATAGGCCCGTTATGTATTAGACAAAAGTTCCTTGTTCCCAATTTTTTGTATCTTCTAATTTTCCATTCATTTTAACGCGTTCAACACATTTTTTCTTAAAATCGTTGATATACAGTTCATCTTAAATAAAATATCTTTTACAAAACTTACGCTACCTTCTACACTTACTCTTTGCCTTAAACCTTAATTTAAACCAAAATTTTGAGTAATATGGTTTGTAAAGGTTTTTATCTTCTTACATTTTGAAAAATTTTACTTTAAGATCTCCATAAACTTTTTCATATTTTTTTTTTACATAATTTAGTTTAGTATACTAAATTAGAGTATGGCTATGGTTTTTATATAAAAAAAAACGAAAACTAGCTTTTTATCAAAATATTTCAAGTGATTGACTAATTTTGTTTTCATTCTCTAATTATAGATAAAAATAAGATACTTGTTGGTAATTTGAAGGTTCCTTTAGAAAAAATTTATTCCTGTATTGTGGCAAAACATCCGACATGAAAGATCTGTGACAAATATTAGCTTTTATATTCAATAAACCAGGTAATTCATTAACGTTTTGTGTTCCTAAATTAATAGTTTAAGATAATTTTAAATTTAGAAAATCTAAACCAAAGTAAAATACAATAATGGTTTCCGTCGTAAGCTGTGTACATGTTGGCATTTATAAAATTAACTTCTCTATGAATTGTTTGCGGAAAAGACTCGATAAAAAATGAGTATATTGTAAACCACAATGTGACAGCTCACAATCGATAAATTAATTAGCGCCTCCGGTTGACCTTTCTCTGCGTATGTCAGAAGTAATGGTTTTTAATGTTTAGTTGCTAATTATTGTCTAATATCCGTATTGCTTAGAAGTTCCGTTAATTCATTAAAAGACTCATACTTTTCAATAATATTTAATAGTAGTGCAATTTTATGTCGTCGCGAAAATCTGAGAAATGAACTTCAAACGTGTGTGACATTTATAAAAAGTCAATTGCAGTTGCAAACTAGAAATTTTAAATATTGGTTAAAATTTAAATATGTACTCAAAGGCTTTTCAAAGTACAATGATAATTTTTATAAATTATAATTCGCTATCGAAAAAAATATATATAAATTTAAAATTTGAGACTAGTAATATCTATTTTAAGTGCACTATTATAACAGTGTAAATGTATAAATATAACCTGACGCAATGTGTGAAAATGCACAATTAATAGGATTAACTGCTCAAGGAAATAGAAACTTCACACAGCTGAGTCAGCTTGTTTCAGCGTTCCCTATGAGCGTTAGTTGCAGTGTCACAAAAAAAGTAATGATTCAACAATGTGTTTGGTTATCGAAAATCTCCTTCTGGTTGATACATTTTTTGTATATTAGCAGCTCAAACCAAAGGCGCTTAAATATAACTGAAAGATTTGAAAATCCTAAAATATTATAACTTTCGTTAAAACAATATAAGTGCAAACAAATTTAATGCAGAATACGAGAATCACTATTAAAATTCGTGGAAAGTACACTTTGTATTGCCAGTATTTTGCAATTGTTATATTCCTAGAACTTAACATTTTTAATTTACAAATCAGTTTACAATTTTATTTCAAAACTATGACTTTTGTTTTAAGAGAATTAACCGAGTAATATTTGTGTGTAAAAATGAGAATGTGGACTCCTGATGTTCTAGTAATATTTTTTAATAATTTTCGATACAATTTTACACCACAAGCAACACAAAGTGCTATGATTTGCAAATGATTAGCAGAATTTAAGAGTGGAAGACCATTTGATGACGATCTTGGCAAAAATCGTTGTCCATGCTCCTCTATTGCCGTACGAATATCAATGCTGTGCGTGACATGATTTTAGCGATTGGCATGAGACATATACAAAAACAGACTCAGTTTTAGACGTTGCGGCTAAACAAATACATATAATTTTGCGCGATTAGTTGCATGTCAGGAAGCTTTGCAGTCGATGGAGCTCACAATTTGAAAGAATCGCTAGAACAGGCACGTGTCGAGTGGTGCAAGGAAATGATACAAGATTCTACAGTTGTCGCTCAAATTCTGTATATAACATCGTAGCAGGTGACGAATCATGAACCTATGACTAAATTGCAACCAACTGAATGGGTATATCAAAATGAACCTATATTAACAAAAGTGGTACGTTCTCGAAGCGTTTCGAAAAAAAGTAGTTGCCTATTTTATGGGAGAAACGGGTCATACTACAACTGTTACATTAGAAGATAGAAGTACACAATCATAAATCATCTAATCATTGTTGATCAAAATAATGCCACCACGCACACCGCACAAGAATTGCCGAGTTCTTGACAAGCAACAACATCGAAATAAAGAGACATTGCCTATATTCGCCGGATTTATCGCCCAATGACTTATTATTCCAGTATATTAAAAATAAAATGCGTGTCGCGCGTTTCTATCGCTTGAAGAAACCGTTGAAGCACTTAAGTCACTTGTTTCAAAGGTACCAAGTTCAGGACGAACGAGCTATTGTGAAGATTAGTTTTATCGAATACAAAAGCATCCAGCCATGAAAGTGGAATATTTTAAGAAGTGGTAAAGCGATATACATCACGTCATACCTGTTTCCATATACTCTTTCCCAGAATTTTAGCTCCGACTCTCGTAGAACCACAGCACTTACCGCATTGTTTGAAATATGAAATTGCTAAACTAGTTCTGCTCTAAATTTATTGCTAGAGTCTCTTTATTAATTCTTATAAAAATGAGAAAATACGCGTAAGGCTGTAATTGCAATATTGCGTTAAAATTAATCTGGAAAGAACTATCCTACTTATGTTTACTAGTAGTCGTAAAAAGATAATGCAATATTAATAGCTGTGCCAAAGAAAATTACGCTTGTACACATTCGTACACCATATACAGGGTAGGCCACGGAAGTTTCCACCCCAATATTAGACATTTTGCACAAATTACGCTGAGGTCCTCCAAAGTGTTATCCCCCTCATGTCTCATTACCCTGAAATTTAGATAAGCAGATATTACGAGTGAAACATGGCTAAACAGTAATTCCTTTGGTAATTCGGCAATATTAATTAGAATAACAATTATTTCACCCTGTTGCTGTATAAAGATTTGTTTTATTTAGAATAATCATAATCCAGTTTCTTTCTGATAATATTAACTACTTTACAAAATGTTAATGAAAATATTTTACCGGACACAAAAAACTCTTACCTTGCGCGAAAGTGTAAGCAAAGTTTAACGATAGGTTGATAGAATAATAAGAAAATTAACTCTTAAAATGTTCTGAGAATTTTCTGTTGATATAAATGAGCCCAAGTTAAAAGAATGACGACAAATGGCAATAGAAAGAAAGAGACCTCCGAGGTACTACAGCCAGCTAACTGAGTAAACTCCGCGGAGCGTTAGACGGTTGTGAGATAGCGCTCCCGCATCTAATTTAATAACCAAACAAAAAATTATCCTAAGGTGAGACGCGGAAACTCCTCGAACGTAACAATGATTACGATATAAGCAGTACAGAAAGTTAATTTACCGTACTTGACTTACTGTGGAATTATGGAACCTTTTTCTAAAACTGCTTTATTTTACTCTATCTAGAAATGTAACATCACAACATAGCACCGCATAATTTGAGGACACGTTTCTCACTTCAGCATAAAAAGTATAAGTTTTCTATAGAGTATCTGAATCCTGATGACAACAACCACAAACAACTTTGGTTAACCCTTAATTGAATACTATGACCTAATTTAAATTTATTTCAGCACTTTCAAAATGGAGAATATTATGGCTTGAGTCACCTTAAATTAAAAACGTACAAGTCAAAATAACATATTTTCTATTGTTTAAAAATTTTAAAGTTTAGTTTGTATATACACAAGTGGAAATGAAAATATATATAATCGTTAAGTCCTAAAGGAATGCGAAAGGTTAACATGTATTTTCATTAAATAAATAATGTTCCAATTTGGTTTATCGAAAATAACAGTTCAACTCAAATAACGTTAAATTAATGATTTTGTTACATATTAGATCATGTTAATAGCCAATATATAAATACTTTAGTAATTGTTACTTGTGAACATTACTAATGCAATCAAAAAATTCTAGAATTTATAAATCGTCTTAAAAAAAACAAACGATATTTAGTATACATACGCCGCGTGTATATATCAACATCAATTAGTTTAAACTTTAAATTTGATTAGAACTTCACTTTTACAATTTAAGAACAAGTGTAAGAATTATTTTGACTAAAATATAATTTGTTTTTGCTATTTATATCATTACATTAAAAAATATTTTAATACGGTTCTTTTGAATACCGGCATTATAAATTTAACACTTGAACTTATTTAGCAACAAATGTACAACACAATATGTACTTCAATTAATTAGAACAATAAGTGTCACCACAATATGTAGTTTTACAAAAAATAAAGTTTATTTAACCAAGAGAAAATTTTTAACCACCTATTAAAATATGAATTTTAAGCTACTTACTACATGATCAATAACAAAATAGACTTAGGTATTTTAAACACGTTATAAATGAATCAGTTTAACAAAACAACATTAACCACGATTATCAGACAATTATACTTTCATAAGTCCACCACTTTTTTCAGAACAAATGCTCCAGCTTAAACGAATCTATGCAGGGACCAGTTCTATCTAAACCATATGTAAGCACTAACAGCTGCAATGGCCAATTTTGTCTACTTCAATTAAACGACGATGAAAATAAGTATTATCTAGTACTATAATCTTCCATAGCTAATATTTTATTTGAAAAACCAAGAGTAGCATATATCCAAATATTTTTTGCTTGCTAGTTAATAACTAAAAACTTAAATAACACTTACAGCCATCGCATTCAACTGAGTAATTCTCATAGAGTGAAAATTAAATTTTATTAGTCAGGTCCACTCGACTGCCCGACTATCTAATTCGAAGTGATAGTTTTAAAGATAGGGAAAAAACGAATGTTTCCTCCGTGAGTTAAAAACCGAAACTCTCACACTACGTTTATATTTCAAGTTAATTCTTAATCGGTGTTATATTCCTTCGCGAATACAGCTTTAAGTGGGGACAAAGAAGTATTTTGGAGATGAATTAAAACATCTGCCTAAACGCCAGTAAATATTATTGTCTACATACAGGTTCAATTTACTATTTATGTTTGAAAACATACAGATTAACGAGCATATGTCAATTATTCCAATTAGGAAAGTGTTTATATAAAACCAGATATTAAATATAATTGCCTTATATTATTTTATCGCCAAAATATTAAAGAAAATTCTTCAAATGATTTATATTAAAAATTACTGCATAAATTAATGAAAAAATATGCGAGCGAAATACAATTTATTACAAGATAACAAACGAAACACGACGACACCGACTGAATGCTCGACTATTTACAAATTAATGAATGAAATACTAAAAATATTATCCATCCACTATTATTCAACAGCAGAGGAATTGCTTGAAGTCATTCCAAACATCCCGAAGCAATTAGCTAGTAACTTGATTGCATTTGTATACTATGTGCTATCATAAATCTTCCAAGGAATCAGATATAATTGAGCAAATTTTATGCTTCAAGTAGCTCTATAAAAAGTAATCCAGGGGTAATAAATCTGGCGATCAGGTTGGCCACTCAATAAAGTTTCTCTTGAAATCCAAGAAAGCGTTTACTTAAAAATTACCTCGCTGCAGGTGATTAGTTTGGAGGTGTACTGCCCTACTAAAATATCAATTTTTTTGCGAATATCTATTGTGATATTCAATTACATCTGTTAGATTGACGGTTTCGTTTAATACTTAGAGATATGATTCCCCATTCAAAGTTACTGGTCAAAAAGGATGGTTAGACAAAACATTCACCATAAATTCCTGCTTAAATTCAATTTTTGAGGACGTTGTATGTAGACTTTTTGAAATACCCTAGGGTTTGAATTACATCAGTATCACAATTGTGGCGGTTTAGATCGTTATTTAAAGAAAATATGCATTCATCTAAAAGACACATGTGAAAGAAAAACTATGCATTGCTATTTATTTTCCCGTCATCGTCTCTCAAAATTGTAGTCGTGATCTGTATCGGCCTCGTTTAATTCTTGTACCACATGAGTTTTGCTTGAATGAGATTTGTACTATTTTAACACTCTGCAAACGGTAGTACGTTACAAATCCAGATTCATCTTATAATTTGCTAGTACTTCATGTCGCATCTATAGTGATGCGATCTAAAATTGTTGCTACGGCTGCTTGGGCTGACAGTGCTTACAGGATTCCTTTTTTACCTATTACAGTTCCTGTACAATAGAATTTTTAACTAACTTAAATACATAAGCATGATTAATCTGTTTATCATCGTTTGTTTGAGTAAACAAATTTGCAGTTGCTCTGACACAGTCATAATTTTTTAATAATGAAATAATTTCAACAGAGTTAATTATTATTAGATTGATTCAAAGGACGAACGTAGTTTAAAAAACACACCGAATAAAATCATTTATGCCAGTTTTTGAAGTAAACAAATTTAAACTATCAAATACGAGTTTGCATCCATATGCTACTTTGCGATTTATTAAATGTTTTCTTTGGTAAATTAATTAATAAATTTACTAAAGGGCATTTTTTTTCATAGACATTTATTAATATAATTTGGGTATAATAAAGCAAATATTATGTAACGTGATCTGCGGTACATAAATTTTAAAGCTTTTATTGTTCAAACTATTTCATCATTTTTAAAAAATTATTGTTGTGCAAGTCCAACTATAAATTTGTTAAACATGTGAACAAAAGCAAGTTACTCAGACGTAATTTACGTTACGCAAAAGATTCAACACAACAGAAGAAGACTTCTGCTTGCAATATAAAAAAATTTAATCAATCGAAGCAATAATTTTGGACGTCGCCGGAGTGCATTAGCATCAAGGTAAGAGTTGTTTTGGTTCATTTTGCTAAATTTCAAAAAAAAATTATTTTTCAACCTTGTGCCACTCGTGATATTACCTATCTATATTTTGAGTAATGAAAGGAGGGGTTGACATTTAACAGTTGAGTGTCATTTATAAAATATTGCCCTCGAATTGAAGATTAACATGTCTTCAAGTGTTCTTGTAATTTGTTCAGAATGTTTAATATAGGGGTGAAAACCTTTCGTTGGCCCACTATGTATAAATTAATAGTAGATGCTTTTAACCAAAACGATGACCAAAACTTCTCTCATAAAGAATACACGTTCAAATCTTTCATTTCTTCCCATAAGAGGAATAAACATGCAAATTTTTCCGCTTATCTATACTAATATTTGCAAAAATTTGCCAGTATCATTGATTAAGTACTGTATTTGCACAGATTAATCCGTTAAATTTAATGCAATCGTTTACAAATTAAATTCTTATTTATCTCAATTTCAAATGTTCGCATAAATCTTCTAGTAACATTGATTAAGTACTATATTTGCACAGATTAATTCTTTAAACCTATCATCTATACATATTTGATGGACTGACCGTGTCCATAGACTAAAACGGTCATCGGTCAATACCGTATGACCAGCTCTTTATGGATATATATGTAGTAAAAATGGTCATAGGCCCTTTGCATACTAACGCTACCAGCACGTCCATTAAATCAAACCAAATAAATTATACAACATTATTTACAAAAACCCTGATACAAGCACTATATAATTTAATTGTGTATAAATCTATTTACAGCTTCTGTAAACGGACTGTACTGAAACATGAAGTCGTGGGTAATTAAAGCATACACTTTCATAGATGGTTCAACATTTTTTGACGCTTCAAATTTAAGCCTGACGTCTACCGTTGGGTCTTTCAAACTTTCAATTTTGCAACGACAATCGATTACAAATACGGGTCCATCCCTAAACTTGTTATAATCTATTAAACATTTATTAGAAGTCTTGTCGGGGTAATATTTTTCCATAAAAGTTGCATACGGCAGGTACGCGGCTAAGTAGTCATTCTGCTCGAAATCCAGGTTTATTCGATGTTGAGGGAACGCCCGTGAGTTCAAAAACACTTTGACATTGGTTATATTGGCATTCGTAAAGCTAGTAGTATTTGCCTCCTTTTTGTCGAATTTACTATTTTGTACTACAAGTAACATCCATCTGGTTTTCGCAGTCTCCTTCAATACTTTAATTCTCCACATTTGCGTCTTTGATTGAGGCAGAGACCACAGCTCGCATAGTTTCCGTTTCCTGAATGCAGCCATTATATGTGATTGATTTTGCATTTCTACTAATAGTGAAACCTTGACATATTCGCTTAATGCTACATGGCGTACCTTCCAGGATATCCGCTGTATGCTAATGGTTACGGTATTTTCGGTGCAGCCTTGTAGCAATTCACGTCCAACTTTGATAGAATTAAAATCAATTCCTGCGGCATGTTGACAATAACTTTCTTGTAATCTTCGAAAAACTCAAAAATGATTTTAAGAGGTATCGCACATACTAAACGCCCTAATGGAACATGGATTTAGAGTTCCAGTCAGTGTGTACAATAGACTTTAGTACTGATTCTTCCATGGAGACCAGCTCCTTTCTTGTTCTAGTAATCCCTGGAATTCGGCACACGTCCACTATTTGATTATTTCCCAACTTGTATTGTATTTCTTCAAACAAAAAGTAGGGAGCATTTTTAGTGATCTCGTATATTTTAGCTAGATCTGTTGTTTTATAAATGTCCTTAATAAATACAAAACTTTCGTGCGGGTACGTGATGTTATCGCTGCTTTGAATTTCTTTAGAAATCCGATCGTTATTTTCAACGTTTAATTTAAATGGCAGATAGGTGTAATAATCTTTTTTATGATAGTTTCGTCCAATTTGTAACTTCCAAACACATCCAATTTAAGCACATCCACGTAGTAGAGTCCGCCCAGTTTAACATGAACCTCACTTTGGAAGTCTAAACTGCGTTTACTCCTGCCACTTATAATTTATAACTTTCAAACCCAAGGATTTCAAAAAAACGGACTTTTTCTGCTGTAAGTTTCTTAACGACTTGACACTGTGATGTTGTAGGCACTTTAGATTGTCGAGGCGTGTGGTATCGTGTTTCATATATCAAATCAATAGGCATGTTCTTGGACGTTTATAATTTCTAGCCTAGAGCAGGTATAAGTTTCCGGCGAAAAGCTTACCAATTGCCCCTGGTCTCAAGTGGTCGACTAATTTGATTGTAATGTTATCCATTTCGGATATACTCAATGGGCCATATATAACGTGGTTAAGTTCCTTTTCCAAATTATATCCAGGCGTCACAGATAGACTGAATTCGAATATACTGCGAGTCAGTGTTATTTCTAAACAAACCTGTGGTGATATTGGTTTCCACAAAAATGTTTGACACCGAGATTATATTAACTTGTTGATTTGCGATATGTAAGATGTTAGCAGCGAATTTGCGGTTGGTAAAACCCAAAATGCTTCCAAGGCTGTTTGCACGATAACCTCCGAAATCAATCGGTATATTGCTTCGTATAGAGCACTTCAAAATCTTATTGTTTGCACTAAGTTTTAAAAACTGTCAATCTTCTCGTTTATGTCTGGAACATTACTAAACCACTGTTTGAACACGCTGTGTATATATATTGCTATGAAAATAGGGTTATTTAGAGGTATATATGGTCAGGAGGGTCGCACACTACATGAAAATAGTACTAATAGCTCGAAAACTAAACAATTTTATCATGACAAGTATGTAATTCGCAAATTATACAAAAAGCAAAGATCTAGCACACTGTATAAAAATCACAGTTAACTTTAATTAATGCAGGAAACTCATCCTTTGATAATACAACCACATTCAGTAAGATAAATAGCCTTGTACGCAATCAAATTCATTTTTTAATCAGTAAAGCATTTATAAATTTTAAATAAGCATTAAGTGCATCGAAAACTAGAAAATGATGATACGAATTCTGTTAAAATAAACACACAATAGTGCAAGGAAATATAAAAACATCCTCGCAATAAACACACCTTTCAAAACAAACACGTTTTAGAAACGCAGGATGTAAATAAGCGCATTTCAATTTATGTCAAACCCAAAAGATTATCTTGACAAAAATAAAAGCCATAAGTTTGTCTACGTGAGAGGTCGAATTAAAATTTTCTACAACAAAACAAAACAAGACGGGTGAAAGTACACGGGCTATAAGGAATCCACTATATAGAACCTGAATGCTACGTGATCCACAACATCATTGCAACAAGCTATTATCAAATTCATACCGGAGAAAGTCCAAGGTATGAATAATAACCTATAGCACGCCTTAAACTTTGACCGAAACACGCGGATAACCAATGATGTCAGATAGAGGCGTTGTTTTAAATACCACACAAATTTGATAAGCAATCAGTCTTCCTTTAACCAGAGCACGCTTCATGACAGTTCAAATTGGAAAATCACGTATAGTGAACATAGAAAAATTAAATAATTATATTTCGTGGAAGTCGTGTTAGAAAAGTTTTGAAATTAAAATAATAGTGAAAATATACGAGAGAAGTTTGCCATTAACTGAAAAACGTAAGTGAAAGCTAATTAATTAAACATAATTTTAATATTTATAATTTAGGGCTCTAGGTAAAAATCTAAATTAGCACATCTAAATTGGTACATAAATCTAGATTGGTACATAAATCTAAATTTGCAAATAAATCCGAATTTAAATATACATCAATTTAAATTTGCATAAAAACATTGGTTTGCATCTACGCATCGGAGCACTAAAAGCCGAGGATTGTTCTAAGCATTGAATGGGTGTTTGGCAAAGCGGTACTATAATATCAACACGTTTACTCAACTGAAAACAGTCCAGAGGTACTGGTCAACAGCACGCAACAGCAGATCAAAGAATAGGCAGAACAAAAAGACACGCAAGGAAAACTGCAGGTTAGAACATTATCTAATAGAATAAGGCATTATTTTCTTTTTTATTGAATATTTACATTTTTTTCCTATACCAGGATATTTATGTAAAGGGTCATCAAAAATATTTTTATACGAGAAAATTTACGTAAAAGGGAAACGTCATTGAACGTTCAAACGTGTTTCCAATAGTATACAGTGTCATTTCTGCTGGCTTTAAACTGACGAAGGGGAGCTATAATTATCGCGATAAACAAATTAACATTATTATTACTTTGATTCAGAGGTTTATTTTGTCGAATAGTGAATCATATTATTAAGCTGTAAAGTGTATATAACTTTGTTGTCATTATACACATCTTGGTCAATTTCGTTTTTCTTATTTAAGTAAGAAAGTTTTAAATAAAAAGAAGGGTAAATTCCTTGCTATCGTAACGTCGTACAGCCTGTGTGGATTAGACTGAGCTAGTCGGGGCATATTTAAATTTTAGAAGAGATATATATATATATTGCTGTGTTACCCTGATTTATTGGATTCGAGCCTCACGAATTGGGCGTCAAGAATGCTGTGAAACCTCTTGAATTACCTGGTCTGTTGACTTTCTTCTGTTAATCGCCTCGGCTGCTCCCCTATATAACTTTCATCCTCATACATAAAAAAAAACAAACACATTCCTACCACAAACATCAACGTCAACTCTATTTACATCAATATTCACAATACATTAAAATTTCAAGATTAAAATTCAGCATAAATTTCAGTTTTAAAAAGAATTTCAAGATTAATTTTATTATCATTTTAACGTGCATCCAGAATTAAAGTCCTTGTAGGATGCCTACTAATTACTATAACAATATATGCAGAGTAAAAGGAGCATCTACCACCCTTTACGTTAATTAACCAGGTTCGTCTAATTGAGCTCAAAGACATACCTAAAATTTCATCATAATCCAGAACATCAATACTAAATACCCTTTCTACTTAAACAAGCAAATTTCATCTTAACATTAAAATTTTATGGTTAGTACAATTTCACTAATGTCCATTTAAAGTAAATCAATTATAAAGTAATTCAACACACACAAAAATGTCAAACAAAATAGTATAATAAAGTTATTCAACACACACCAAAATGTCAAACAAAATAGTATAATTTACCTGAAGGTTACTGTCCTCGTAGCTTCAATGTACATCGTCCCTTTAGTTAATCACACCATTCCAACAGGATTATATTTACGGCTTCTAATTCTCAACGCTTTTAAAATTTTCTCCATCACCATTTATTTAAAGTTGTTCCTGGGCTTTTCCGGAACTCATCTGTATATATCTGACCCTTGTTTCGTGGATCCAGACACGTATTTGAACCATTTAATTATTAACACGCCCGAAAAATAGCAAAGAAATTTATGCGTCTTTCACCAATATACGCCAAAACTGCCTACTTTTGTGTATACATTTGTCGTTGTAAATTTTGCTAATTGGTACAGTGATACTAAATTTTATTACCTTGTATCTAAGTGCACTGAAGTACATTCATGTTAGCACGTAAATAACAAACTATTTTGAATCACTAAAATATACGAGCAAACTTTAAATTATTTTATCAAACTAAAATGCACTGTTTAACATCTTCAATCAAGTCGCGGATGTAAGAGCTTTTAACGCATCGAATAGTCAAAAGTCTAAGAGGCCTTGTTTATATTCACCTCGGTATATATAGCAAAAAGCCTGTCTGTCGGTCTGTTCCCCAAAACGGGTAATTCTAAAGAATTTCTCATGCCATGTTCCCAGTCCGTCGCTCGCGCGTCGGTTTTTACGAATTTTTCACTCGCCCCATTTAAAACTCAGAAATTCTCACACGGCACGCAAACATGTCCGAGAAAAGCTAATTAATTTTGTACAGAAATCGTTGTTTCTACCTCTGATATTTGCATCCTATTTTCAACCAATTGTGACCCTCGTGACGTTGCTTAAATCACGCCTTTTACTATATGTGTCTTTGCTTGACGCATTTTCTCTTTCCTTTTCTAACCTGTTCGCATTGGTGCAAATTGATATTCTTTATTATCGATTATATTTTAGTCCATGTGGACTATCTGGGTTAAATAACCCCGTATCGCACCTTCTCGTGAATATTAAGCCACGGTTTCTTCAAGATTCTTTGAAACCATTTGTTATCTACACAATTTTCGCCGTACGTGATATTTAAACTACGCAGGTGTTCAAAATAATATTAATTCTCAGAGCTTTATTTTCTGGTATTATAATCTTGGGTTTTCACAGACTTTTATGCTTATTATTAATAATGGTTTAATTAACTCCAATTAAAATTGACTTCTATCCTTTCATTTTTAGCAAATACAAGTTAAATATTAATTATTATGTGTACACTTTGTTTTACTACCGGTTACTTAAAATAGGGTTAATTAATATAAATTTTGTACGTAATTTCCATTTGTTTAGGAATAATTACATTACACGCAGAGCTTGTTAATACTGTTTCTTTTGATGTAAAGCGTCTTGTCCATGATTTAGATCTCTTATTTTTACTGAAACTAATAAATTTTTATGCTTCACGGTTTTAATAACGCGTATTATTTAATAAAATTCCTTATACACGGTGATTAAAATTATTTGATGTGATTATTTAATCTTCTACCCTGGTCTAAATATGAGTAATATATATATATATATATATATATATATTACTCATATTTAGACCAGGGTAGAAAATTAAATAATCAAATCAAATAATTTTAATTACCGTGTATAAGGAATTTCATTAAATAATACGCTTTATTAAAACCTTGAAGCATAAATAAACTCGGTCGTTTCAGTAAAAATAAGAAATTTAAATTATCTATAAGACGCTTTACATCAAAAAGCAGTATTGAAAAGCGCAGTGGATAATTTAATTAGTCCTAAACACATGGAAATTACGTGCAAAGTTTATATTAATTGACCCTATTTTAAGTAACCGGTAGTAAAACAAAGTGTACATACAATAACTAATATTTAGTTAGGATTCACTAAAAATTAAAGGCTATTATTTTTAATTGAGTTAATTGAACCATTATTAATAATAAGCATAAAACTTGTAAAACCCAATAATAGTCAAATCGTAGGAAGGTTATTTAAAATGTTACGTTTGAAAACACCTGCGTGTTTTAAAAGGCAATTTCAAGTTAATTTGTTTGGATAAACATGTTGATTCTAAGGATATTGGAAACGATCAGATGCTTTAGCAGGAAATACAGAACACCTGCGTATTTTAAAAAGCTCATTCTGCGTAAATTTGGCAAATAATTAATGTTTCAAAGAATCTTGGAGAAACCGGGACTTAGTATTTACGAGAATGTGCGATACGGGTTTATTAAACCCAGAGAACAGTCCGCGTGGACTAAAATATAATCGATAATGAAGAGTGTCAAGTTGCACCAATACGAACAGGTTAGAGAAGGAAAGAGAAAATGCGTCAAGCAAAGACACATATTTTAAAAGGCGGGATTTAAACAACGTCAAGGGGTGGCGATTGGTTAAAATAGGATGCATATATCAGAGGTAGAACAACAATTTCTGTATAAAAGTAATTAGTTTTTCTCGGACAACTTTGCGGGCCGTGTTGAAATTTTCTGAGATCTCAATGGGTGGGTACTAAATTCATAAAATCGACGTGCAGGCTACAGACTGGGAACGTAGAATGAGGAATTCGTTGGAATTACCGGTTTAGGAACAAAGCGACGTGTCGGCTATTCGCTATATATACAGGCGGAATATGTGTTCTCTCTTAGACTCTTAGACTTTCGACGATTCGATGCGTTAAAAGCTCGTGCATCCGCGACTTGATATTAAACAGTGCATTTTAGTTTGATTAAATAATTTAAAGTGTGCTAGTATATTTTAGTGACTCAAAATAGTTGGTTATTTTACGTGCTAACATGAATGTACTTCAGTGCACTTAGATACAAGGTAATAAAAGTTTATTATCACGGTACCAATTAGTAAGATTTACAACGACAAATGTATACCCAAAAGTAGGCAGTTTTGGCGTATATTGGTAATATTGGTAAAAGGAAGTATGAATTTCTTTGCTATTTTGCGGGGTGTTAATGACTAAATGGTTCGTAAATGTGTCTGCATCCACTGAACCAGAGGCAGATATACACAGATGAGTTCCGGAAAAGCCTAGAAACAACTTTAAATTAATGGTGATGAAGAACATTTTTAAAGCGTTGATAACTTGAAGCTGTAAATAGAATCCGGTTGGAATGGTGTGATTTACAAAGGGACGATTACACTGAAGCTACGAGGACAATAACCTTCAGGTAAATTGTACTATTTTGTTTGACATTTTTGTGTGTATTGAATGACTTTATAATTGATTTACTTTAAATGGACATTAGTGGAATTTTTCTAACCATAAAAATTTAATTTTAAGATGAAATTTGCTTGTTTAAGTAAAAGGGTATTTTGGTTTGATGTTCGGGAATAGGATGAAATTTTGGGTAGGTCTTTGAGCTCAATTAGACAAACCTGGTTAATTAACGTAAAGGGTGGTAGATGCTCCTTTATACTCAGACTCGGTCTGCTTATATTGTTATATTAATTAGTAGGCATCCAACAAGGACTTTAATTTTGGATGCACAGCAAAATGATAATAAAATTAATCCGAAATTCTTTTAAAACTGAATTTTATGTTCAAATTTAATTTGAAAATTTAATGTAGTCTGAATATTGATGTAAATAGAGTTAACGTTGATGTTTGTGGTAGGAATGTGTTGTTTAATTTTTATGATTGAGAATGGAAGTTATCTAGAAGAGCAGCCGAGGCAATTAACAGAAGGAATCAACGGACCAGGTGATTTAAGAAAGGTATCACAGCATTCTTGGCGACCCAAAAGTGAGGCTCGAATTCCAAATAAAATTTTTGTTATTTTATTCCAGGAAACTGGCGATCTGAGAGAGAGAGTTTCTGTTTGTGGATAAATTTAAAAGTATTTTAGAGTGTGTGAGAGTGATTAGAACGTATGCAGAGAAAGGAGTGGTTAAGGAGTCAAGGAGTGGAAATTGGAAGTGACGATAGTGCATTGTGTGGGAAAAATTCGAAAATGGAAGAAGCAGGAGGCAGTAGAGATCAGTCGAGGACGGAATCAGGGATCAAGGAAACGAGATGATAATGAGGATGCTTGAAAGAATGAATGAGACGTTAAGTGGGGTTAGAGAGGACTCAAATCGAAAATTTGAGCAGATGAGTGAAGAATCGAATAAGAAATTTGACCGAATGAATGAGACATTAACAGGAGTTAGGAAACCCTAAGTGAGAAAATAGATAAGACGAATAAAGAAGTTTCAGAATTTAAAATAGTCTTACCGTAAAGATGGGGAAGTTGAAAATAGGGTTGAAAAAACGAGCGTGATATTACAGGTCTTCGACAGGAAATGGGACATTTAAGGTCCGAAGTACGCATTTTTGTGAAGAAGAGATTAATATAAAATGACTGAAGTGACGGACTCATGTAGGGATCAGTTAGGCAGGGTAGAACGCGAAGTTAGTAGTATCAAATACAACGTGTCAAATTTAACGGGGGAAGGTCCCAGATTTTCTACAGGTGGAGTATCATTGGACCAACACATGAAGTTTTATGGCGATAACAGGGTAAATCCACAAATTTTTATTAATAGTGTAAGAAATCTAGTGGGAAACTTATTTGACGAACAGACTAAACTAAATACGATAAAGGCTTTATTAAAGGACAACGCGGAAGCATGGTACAATTTAGTAGGACAGGACATAGACACGTATCAGGACTTTGAAAACAAATTTTAAAACACTACTGGAGTGACCACAGACAAGACCAGGTACGAGACGACTTAATTACAGGAAAATTTAAGGAGAGTTTGCAGGATCTAGGGAGCAATATGCCATCCGCAAGTACAGTGTGGCCAAACAACTGAATCCACCATTGACGGACAGACAGATAATCAAGTACCTATCACGACATTTTGAACTGGAAATTAGACAACACGTGGCCTTACAAAACATCACAGAACGGGAGACATTTTAGAGTATTTACAGAGATATGACGATGTATGTGTTGGACGGACAAGAGAGATACGAGAACGAAACGTTAACACAGTTAGGTTTGACAACAGGACACCGAATTATCCGAGACGGCCTGACTACAACAGAAATTTTCGACCGAATTGGGAACGACGAGGACAGGAATACAGGAGCAATAGTGCGACTAGGGGACCGACGCCAAGACCTAGTTACACGAGACAGAACAGTTTACCGGAAGTAAACAGGACTGTGACCAGCACGCCGAATAGAGATAGGGACACGGATATTAACACGAGGAGGACGTACGCACAGGTTGTAGAAGGACAACCAGGACCAAGCACGGAAAACAGGATGAGACAGGATTTTTAGAACGCGACAGACCACTAGATTTCTGTGTAAATGTATACGAACATCCACGTGAATTTTTCAAAATTGAGGAGGAAGTAGAGCCAGAAACTGTAGAAAAATTATGTTTGCCAATTATTAATTTAGAAATTTTGAGAATAATGTAGAAGTATTACTTGATACAGGGGCAGAGGCGAGTTTAATATCGGAGGAATTCGTCAGCAAAATTAGGGATAAGGTTTGTGATAGAATTATGCCTATAAAACGTAGCCATTTAGTAGCTCCAAATAAAAGAAGTTTGCTGTAGTAAATAGTGTTGTGGTGCTTAGGATAGATATAGGAGGTTTTAGCTGTGAACAGGAGTTTGTAATTGTACCTGGACTGAAGTTTCAGAGCATTTTAGGTGTTGACTGTATGATGAAGTTAGGGTTTTGATAGATATGGAAAGGAAGGTAATAAGGATTAAGGATAGGGTAGTGCCATGGAAAGGCAGTTATGAAGTCACAGAGGATGACACGGGGTTTAGTATTAATGTAGTAGAGGTAGAGGATGATGAGGTTAAACAGATCAACACAATAAGATGTCCAGAGGAAAGGAAAGTAGAGGTTCAAGCTTTAGTACAAGAAAATGCAGAATTAGTGGGGTAGAAGCAGCATATCGGGAGCAGGTGAAGGCAGAATTATTTTGACGAGGTTAAGTGGCAAGTTTGTTTTTAATAAAGTAGATTTAAGGGATTCATTCTGGCGGATTCCATTACACAAGCACTCTAGCAGGTACAGAGGATTTTCCGTAGAGGGAAAAGTTGATAATTTTAAAGTAGTATCGTTTGGTTTGTCGGCAGAAAAGGAAATGATAATGAATAAGAAACAGACAAGTGTAGGGACTGAAGAAGAAGTAATATTTAAGAGTCAGGATAATAGGGGTGATAAGTTTGTTATATGTGAGATAATAGGGATGTTAAGTATAGATATAGAAGGGGGTGAAATAGGAATGAAGAGTATTAGGTTGGTGAGAAGAAAGACTTGGAGGGTCAAGAAGAGAGTTAGATTTAAATAACTTGATGAACAAAGGATAGAGATAGGTGAACTTTAGTATAGATATAGAACAAGGGATAGAATAGGTGTAGATAGAAGAGTAGAAGTAAGTGTTTATAGAAAATAAAGCTAGGTATTGGATAAATATGGGGGATAGTTAGAAATAGGTGTTTAGGATGAGAATAAAGATTAAATGTAGGAAGAAAATAAGATAGGTTAAGTATAGATATTTCATATAAGATTAGTGGAGAGTTAGGAATAGAGTAAAAGTAGGATAGGCATATAGGATTAGGTAGGGGGAAGTAAAGTATAGTGAAGATTAGTTAAAAGTTAGGAATAGGATAGGTATATAGGATGTATATAGGATTAGATGGATAAGTAGGATGAAGTTAGGGATAATTTCAGTTTATAGAAGTAGGTGAGAGTTAGGAATAGGATAGGGATATAGGATAGGTGTAAATATTTTTTTGGATTGGAGACAAAGTAGGTAAGTTAGATAGATAAGGATAGAGAGAGATAGGCAAAATTTTGTAAAGATTTTTTGGCAGTCTAAATATTTGATATTTGCATTCAAATAAGTGGGATTATTTGTATTCAAATAGGGGGAAAATACTCATATTTAGACCAGGGTAGAAAATTAAATAATCAAATCAAATAATTTTAATTACCGTGTATAAGGAATTTCATTAAATAATACGCTTTATTAAAACCTTGAAGCATAAATAAACTCGGTCGTTTCAGTAAAAATAAGAAATTTAAATTATCTATAAGACGCTTTACATCAAAAGAAGCAGTATTGAAAAGCGCAGTGGATAATTTAATTATTCCTAAACAAATGGAAATTACGTGCAAAGTTTATATTAATTGACCCTATTTTAAGTAACCGGTAGTAAAACAAAGTGTACATACAATAACTAATATTTAGTTAGGATTCACTAAAAATTAAAGGCTATTATTTTTAATTGGAGTTAATTGAACCATTATTAATAATAAGCATAAAACTTGTAAAAACCCAATAATAGTCAAATCGTAGGAAGGTTATTTAAAATGTTACGTTTGAAAACACCTGCGTGTTTTAAAAGGCAATTTCAAGTTAATTTGTTTGGATAAACATGTTGATTCTAAGGATATTGGAAACGATCAGATGCTTTAGCAGGAAATACAGAACACCTGCGTATTTTTAAAAAAGCTCATTCTGCGTAAATTTGGCAAATAATTAATGTTTCAAAGAATCTTGGAGAAACCGGGACTTAGTATTTACGAGAATGTGCGATACGGGTTTATTAAACCCAGAGAACAGTCCGCGTGGACTAAAATATAATCGATAATGAAGAGTGTCAAGTTGCACCAATACGAACAGGTTAGAGAAGGAAAGAGAAAATGCGTCAAGCAAAGACACATATTTTAAAAGGCGGGATTTAAACAACGTCAAGGGGTGGCGATTGGTTAAAAATAGGATGCATATATCAGAGGTAGAACAACAATTTCTGTATAAAAGTAATTAGTTTTTCTCGGACAACTTTGCGGGCCGTGTTGAAATTTTCTGAGATCTCAATGGGGTGGGTACTAAATTCATAAAAATCGACGTGCAGGCTACAGACTGGGAACGTAGAATGAGGAATTCGTTGGAATTACCCGGTTTAGGGAACAAAGCGACGTGTCGGCTATTCGCTATATATACAGGCGGGAATATGTGTTTCTCTCTCTTAGACTCTTAGACTTTCGACGATTCGATGCGTTAAAAGCTCGTGCATCCGCGACTTGATATTAAACAGTGCATTTTAGTTTGATTAAATAATTTAAAGTGTGCTAGTATATTTTAGTGACTCAAAATAGTTGGTTATTTTACGTGCTAACATGAATGTACTTCAGTGCACTTAGATACAAGGTAATAAAAGTTTATTATCACGGTACCAATTAGTAAGATTTACAACGACAAATGTATACCCAAGAGTAGGCAGTTTTGGCGTATATTGGTAATATTGGTAAAAGGAAGTATGAATTTCTTTGCTATTTTGCGGGGTGTTAATGACTAAATGGTTCGTAAATGTGTCTGCATCCACTGAACCAGAGGCAGATATACACAGATGAGTTCCGGAAAAGCCTAGAAACAACTTTAAATTATTGGTGATGAAGAACATTTTTAAAGCGTTGATAACTTGAAGCTGTAAATAGAATCCGGTTGGAATGGTGTGATTTACAAAAGGGACGATTACACTGAAGCTACGAGGACAATAACCTTCAGGTAAATTGTACTATTTTGTTTGACATTTTTGTGTGTATTGAATGACTTTATAATTGATTTACTTTAAATGGACATTAGTGGAATTTTTCTAACCATAAAATTTAATTTTAAGATGAAATTTGCTTGTTTAAGTAAAAGGGGTATTTTGGTTTGATGTTCGGGAATAGGATGAAATTTTGGGTAGGTCTTTGAGCTCAATTAGACAAACCTAGTTAATTAACGTAAAGGGGTGGTAGATGCTCCCTTTATACTCAGACTCCGGTCTGCTTATATTGTTATATTAATTAGTAGGCATCCAACAAGGACTTTAATTTTGGATGCACAGCAAAATGATAATAAAATTAATCCGGAAATTCTTTTTAAAACTGAATTTTATGTTCAAATTTAATTTGAAAATTTAATGTAGTCTGAATATTGATGTAAATAGAGTTAACGTTGATGTTTGTGGTAGGAATGTGTTGTTTAATTTTTATGATTGAGAATGGAAGTTATCTAGAAGAGCAGCCGAGGCGATTAACAGAAGGAATCAACGGACCAGGTGATTTAAGAGGTTACACAGCAATATATATATATATATATATATATATATATATATATATATATGTATGTATTATATATATTGTCGTGGAATTATAAGTTAAATAAGTCTAGATAATAAAATTTTAACTACTGTGTATATAGGAAATAGGAACAATTTATTTACGCGCCAAATTAATCATTTTAGATAGTGAAGACGGACAGTTATTAACATATTTTGTATTTCTAAATTAGAAAATTAAAATTGCATAAAGGGCAGAAGTTTTAGGGTACAGGAAAACTCAAGGATACGCATAATTAGTTGTAATAATTTTAAATCAAGCGCATGGAATCAGAAACGGAGCTTTCAAGTATAGAAAACCAATAATTTAAACGCATATTTCCATTTAAATAAACGAAAATGTTCGTTTTACAAATCCTAAGAAAGGGATAAACTCGGAATTATTATTTTAAACAAACAAGTTTCTTTGAAGAAACACTTATTAGTTAAATGTCAAGTTCATAGAACTTGAATGAACGTTGGCACAAAATTCTAGAAAATTGTTTGCAACGATCGGTCTGACAAACTGCTGAAAATAACAAGTGCTTTGAAGACTAAGTGAAATAAAAGATCGATAAGGTAAAATAGACAGAATGAACGTATAAAAAAACCTTGGTTACAACTCACGTCTAAAATACATGGGAGACTTGAAGGCCAACAACAATATCGATTTTCTGTAGCTTAAGAGGGGTTCTAAAAGAGACAATAAATATGTGTGTTGAACGAAAAGAGGTAGCTAAGAGGTGGAGCGTTATAACGGAGCAAAGAAATATCATTGGTTTAAGGTTAGCAGTTGTGAGAAGCGCGTGTCCGTTGAGGTTATAAAACAAATTTCAGTGTAACAGCCCGATAATCTCGGAATTTTTCAGTCGTTACGAGCAAAATTTGGAGAAGTGGTTTTAAAAATAAGCTTTTCGATAAAAGGAGGTTCCGTGTGGGGTATTGAAAAGCGTATAAATACTCTGGGAGACATATTAACGCTCTCTTGCTTTTAGATCTTATATAGCGTTTAGATATCGAAAGTAATTGCTATTACGTGCTCATACGTTGTACTAATTGTTGTTTATTCGATTAACATCCTATTTTAAAGTCTATAGTTTTATACACTTTAAAACAGCTTTGTTAGTAACGTACCGGAATGTATTAAAAGTGATTTGCACGAGTGGGTGCTACAGTTACTAAAGGTGCTGTTATTACACGATACAATCGAGTGATAGGGTGGTACTTGGGTAAGCGAATCGTAAAGCTTAACTTGTATGCATCAAATGTAGTGGTATGGAAGATTAAGTTTGGTCAAGACAATTATCCGGGTAGCATTATTAAAGGTGGTTGCAGAGATTTGGATAGTGAGTGGGGATCAGTTCAATCCAGGCATAATCACGCAGTATATGGACACAACGACGAAGGTTTCTGGTACACATCTTCAGAGGTAACAATGGACGAAACTTATTCCAGGTAAAAAGAATTAATTTCTTGCTTTTCGCTTAAACATTTGTGCTGATATTTTTGTGTTTGAGTGTTTTGACTTATTGGAGGTGTATTGATTACCATAAAAACTCTTTTAAAGGGGTGTATATACAGGACATTTAATATTGATTATTTAAAAATGTTTATTGATGAAATAAAAATGTTGTTGTAAAGAGTAAACGGGTCTTTAGCTTTATTTTAAATAAAAATGTGAGGTTTAAAGGCATTTAGAGTAACTGGGTTATACTGTGCTCAAAATAGACCAGATTAAAAAAAAATTTAGGGTTGCATGACGGGCCCATCTACTCGTCTAAAAGAAATTTGTTGAAATACCTTAAAATTCAAGAAGTTTAAAGAGATTTAAAGATTGAGATGGTAACAGTTTTATCAAACCGTATGTACCAATATGTAAATATTGTCTTAATAATGGAAACTTGGTAATATGTTTAAATAAAAGGGTTGGATGTTTTGTTGCATTATTTGAGTGGTAATTTCATTTGACTGTGTTTGTAAGAAAGGGAGGTACTTAGGATGGTAGGAACTCAAAAAGAAGCCGATTGCTGAGCTTGCCAGGGTGTGCAGAAATCAAGAGGCGTTCCAAAGGTAGTGTAAGAAATTTTTTTATTTTTATTTTCAAAAATTTTTATGACGGGTCAACAGAGGCGATCCCGATTTTTTAAAAGTTCCACTGCAATTTTATGACGCCCAATCCACGGGAGTGAGAATTGGGTTTAGAGAAATCCACTGCAATATATATATATATATATATATATATATATATATATATATAAATTTGCTGTGATATCCTCCTTTCAATGCGGGAACTGGGTCTTTTCAACAAAAAAATTCTAGTCCCACAGATTGGGCGTCATAAACGGCTGTGATCCTCTTTTCGCCTCGGCTGCTCACCTAATGTTATAAACCTCCTCATTCATAAAAAAAAACAACACATTCCTACCAAAAACATCAACGTTAACTCTATTTACATCAATATTCAAAATACATTAAAATTTCAAAATTAAAACTCAGCATAAATTTCAGTTTTAAAAAGAATTTCAAGATTAATTTTATTATCATTTTAATGTGCATCCAAAATTAAAGTCCTTGTTGGATGCCTACTAATTAATATAACAATATAAGCAGACGGAGTCTGAGTATAAAGGAGCATCTACCACCCCTTTACGTTAATTAACCAGGTTCGTCTAATTGAGCTCAAAGACATACCCAAATTTTCATCATATTACCGAACATCAAAACTAAATACTCCTTTCTACTTCAACAAGCAAATTTCATCTTAAAATTAAAATTTTATGGTTAGTACAATTTCACTAATGTCCATTTAAAGTAAATCAATTATAAAGTTATTCAACACACACCAAAATGTCAAACAAAATAGTATAATTTACCTGAAGGTTACTGTCCTCGTAGCTTCAAAGTACATCGTCCCTTTAGTTAATCACACCATTCCAACAGGATTATATTTACGGCTTCTAATTCTCAACGCTTTTAAAATTTTCTCCATCACCATTTATTTAAAGTTGTTTCTGGGCTTTTCCGGAACTCATTTATGTATATCTGACCCTTGTTTCGTGGATCCAGACACGTATTTGAACCATTTAATTATTAACACCCCGAAAAATAGCAAATAACTTCATACTTCTTTCACCAATATACGCCAAAACTGCCTACTTTTGTGTATACATTTGTCGTTGTAAATTTTGCTAATTGGTACAGTGAAACTAAATTTTATTACCTTGTATCTAAGTGCACTGAAGTACATTCATGTTGGCACGTAAATAACCAACTATTTTGAATCACTAAAATATACGAGCAAAATTTTAAATTATTTTATCAAACTAAAATGCACTGTTTAACATCTTCAATCAAGTCGCGGATGTAAGAGCTTTTAACGCATCGAATAGTCAAAAGTCTAAGAGGGCTTGTTTATATTCATCTCGGTATATATAGCAAAAGCCGGCACGTCGCTTTTGTCCCCAAAACGGTAATTCTAAAGAATTCCTCATTCTATGTTCTCAGTCTGTCGCTCGCGCGTCGATTTTACGAATTTTCACTCGTCCCATTTAAATCTCAGAAATTTCAACACACGGCACGCAAGCATGTCCGAGAAAAACTAATTAATTTTGTACAGAAATTGTTGTTTCTACCTCTGATATTTGCATCCTATTTTCAACCAATTGTGACCCTCGTGACGTTGCTTAAATCCCGCCTTTTACTATATGTGTCTTTGCTTTACGCATTTTCTCTTTCCTTTTCTAACCTGTTCGTATTGGTGCAAATTGATATTCTTTATTATCGATTATATTTTAGTCCATGTGGACTGTTATCTGGGTTTAATAACCCCGTATCGCACATTCTCGTGAATATTAAGCCCCGGTTTATCCAAGATTCTTTGAAACTATTAATTATCTACAAAATTTACGCCGTATGTGATATTTAAACTACGCAGGTGTTCAAAATAATATTAATTCTCAGAGCTTTTTAAATAAACCCTGTTTTGTATTTCGTGCTAAAGCCTCTGACCGTTTCCAATATCCTTAGAATCGACATGTTTATCTAAACAAATTAAACTGAAATTGCCTTTTAAAATACGCAAGTGTGTTCAAACGTAACGTTTTAAATACCCTTCTACGATTTGCATTTTATTGGGTTTTTACAAGTTTTATGCTTATTATTAATAATGGTTCAATTAACTCCAATTAAAATTAATACCCTTTAAATTTTAGTGAATCCTAACTAAATATTAGTTGTTATCTGTACGTTTTGTTCAATACCGGTTACTTAAAATAGGGTTAATTAATATAAATTTCGCACGTAATTTCCATTTGTTTAGGAATAATTACATTACACGCAGAGCTTTTAATACTGCTTCTTTTGATATAAAGCGTCTTGTACATGATTTAAATCTCTTATGTTTAATGAAACTAATAAATTTTTATGCTTCACGGTTTTAATAACGCGTATTATCTAATAATATTCATTATACACGGTGATTAAAATTATTTGATGTGATTATTTAATTTTCTACCCTGGTCTAAATATGAGTATTTTCCCCCTATTTGAATACAAATAATCCCACTTATTTGAATGCAAATATTAAGTATTTAGACAAAAAAAAATTACAAAAAAAATTGCCTATCTCTCTCTACCCTTATCTATCTAACTTACCTACTTTGTCTCCAATCCAAAAAAATATTTACACCTATCCTATATTCCTATCCTATTCCTAACTCTCACCTAATTTTATAAACTGAAATTATCCCTAACTTCATCCTACTTATCCATCTAATCCTATATACATCCTATATACCTATCCTATTCCTAACTTTTTAACTAATCTTCACTATACTTTACTTCCCCCTACCTAATCTTATATACCTATCCTATTCTTATTCTATTTCTAACTCCCCACTAATCTTATATGAAACATCTATACTTAACCTATCTTATTTTCTTCCTATATTTAATCTTTATTCTCATCCTAAACCTATTCCTAATTATCTCCCATATTTATCCTATACCTAGCTTTATTTTCTATAAACACTTACTTCTACTTTTCTATATACACCTATTCTATCCCTATCCTATTTAAATCTAACTCTCTTCTTCACCCTCCAAGTCTTTCTTCTCACCAACCTAATACTCTTCATCCCTATTTCTCCCCCTTCTATATCTATACTTAACATCTCTATTATCTCACATACCATAAACTTATCATCCCTATTATCCTGATTCTTAAATATTACTTCTTCTTCAGTCCCTACACTTGTCTGTTTCTCATTTATTGTTGTTTCCCTTTCTGCCGACAAACCAAACGATACTACTTTAAAATTATCAAATTTTCCCTCTACGGAAAATCCTCTGTACCTGCTAGAATGCTTGTGTAATGGAATCCGCCAGAATGAATCCCTTAAATCTACTTGATTAAAAACAAACTTGCCATCTTTACTTAATTTCGCCTTCACCTGCTCCTGATATGCTGCTTCTGCCCCCACTACTTCTGCATGTTTTTGTATTAAAGCTTGAACCTCTACTTTCCTTTCCTCGGGACATCTTATCGTGTTGATCTGTTTACCTTCATCATCTTCTACCTCTACTACATTAATACTAAACCCAGTGTCATCCTCTGTGACTTCATAACTGCCCTTCCATGGCACTACCCTATCCTTCATCCTTATTACCTTCCTTTCCATATCTATCAAAACCCCTAACTTCATCATACAGTCAACACCTAAAATGCTCTGAAACTTCAGTCCAGGTACAATTACAAACTCCTGTTCACAGCTAAAACCTCCTATATCTATCCTAAGCACCACAACACTATTTACTACAGCAAACTTCTTTTTATTTGGAGCTACTAAATGGCTACGTTTTATAGGCATAATTCTATCACAAACCTTATCCCTAATTTTGCTGACGAATTCCTCCGATATTAAACTCGCCTCTGCCCCTGTATCAAGTAATACTTCTACATTATTTTCAAAAATTTCTAAATTAATAATTGGCAAACATAATTTTCTACAGTTTCTGGCTCTACTTCCTCCTCAATTTTGAAAAATTCACGTGGATGTTCATATACATTTACACAGAAATCTAGTGGTCTGTCGCGTTCTAAAAATCCTGTCTCGTCCTGTTTTCCGTGCTTGGTCCTGGTTGTCCTTCTACAACCTGTGCGTACGTCCTCCTCGTGTTAATATCCGTGTCCCTGTCTCTATCCGGCGTGCTGGTCACAGTCCTGTTTACTTCCGGTAAACTGTTCTGTCGCGTGTAACTAGGTCTTGGCGTCGGTCCCCTAGTCGCACTATTGCTCCTGTATTCCTGTCCTCGTCGTTCCCAATTCGGTCAAAAATTTCTGTTGTAGTCAGGCCGTCTCGGATAATTCGGTGTCCTGTTGTCAAACCTAACTGTGTTAACGTTTCGTTCTCGTATCTCTCTTGTCCGTCCAACACATACATCGTCATATCTCTGTAAGTATTCCAAAACGTCTCCCGTTCTGTGATGTTTTGTAAGGCCACGTGTTGTCTAATTTCCAGTTCAAAATGTCGTGATAGGTACTTGATTATCTGTCTGTCCGTCAATGGTGGATTCAGTTGTTTGGCCACACTGTATTTGCGGATGGCATATTGCTCCTAGAACCTGCAAACTCTCCCTTAAATTTTCCTGTAATCAAGTCGTCCCTAATCTGATCCTGTTTGTGATCACTCCAGTAATGTTGTAAAATTTGTTTTCAAAGTCCTGATACGTGTCTATGTCCTGTCCTACTAAATTGTACCATGCCTCCGCATTGTCCTTTAATAAAGCCTTTATCGTATTTAGTTTAGTCTGTTCGTCAAATAAATTTCCCACTAGATTTCTTACACTATTAATAAAAATTTGTGGATTTACCCTGTTATCGCCATAAAACTTCATGTGTTGGTCCAATGATACTCCACCTGTAGAAAATCTGGGACCATCCCCGTTAAATTTGACATGTTGTATTTAATACTACTAACTTCGCGTTCTACCCTGCCTAACTGATCCCTACATGAGTCCGTCACTTCAGTCATTTTTACATTAATCTCTTCTTCACAAAAAATGCGTACTTCGGACCTTAAATGTCCCATTTCCTGTCGAAGACCTGTAATATCATGCTCATTTTTTTCAGCCCTATTTTCAACCTCCCCCATTTTTACGGTAAGACTATTTTTAAATTCTGTAAATTCTTTCGTATTTTGTTCAATTTTCCCGCTTATCTGCTCTAATTTTTGGTTGGACTCCTCCCTCGCTCTATTAGATTCTTCCCTAGCTAATCGCATTTCCTCAAACATTCTCATCATTAACTCATTTCCTTGATCCCCTGATTCCGTCCTCGACTGATCTCTACTGTCTCCAGCTTCTTCCATTTTCGAAATTTTCTCACACAATGCACTATCGTCACTTCCAATTTCCACTCCTTGACTCCTTAACCACTCTTTTCTCTGCATACGTTCTAATCACTCACACACACTCTAAAATACTCCTAAATTTATACACACAGAAACTCTCTCTCAGATCGCCAGTTTCCTGGAATAAAATAACAAAAATTTTATTTGGAACTCGAGCCCTCACGTTGTGGTCGCCAAAATTTGCTGTGATATCCTCCTTTCAATGCGGGAACTGGGTCCTTTCAACAAAAAAATTCTAGTCCCACAGATTGGGCGTCATAAACGGCTGTGATCCTCTTTTCGCCTCGGCTGCTCACCTAATGTTATAAACCTCCTCATTCATAAAAAAACAACACATTCCTACCAAAAACATCAACGTTAACTCTATTTACATCAATATTCAGAATACATTAAAATTTCAAAATTAAAACTCAGCATAAATTTCAGTTTTAAAAGAATTTCAAGATTAATTTTATTATCATTTTAATGTGCATCCAAAATTAAAGTCCTTGTTGGATGCCTACTAATTAATATAACAATATAAGCAGACCGAGTCTGAGTATAAAGGAGCATCTACCACCCTTTACGTTAATTAACCAGGTTCGTCTAATTGAGCTCAAAGACATACCCAAATTTTCATCATATTACCGAACATCAAAACTAAATACTCCTTTCTACTTCAACAAGCAAATTTCATCTTAAAATTAAAATTTTATGGTTAGTACAATTTCACTAATGTCCATTTAAAGTAAATCAATTATAAAGTTATTCAACACACACAAAATGTCAAACAAAATAGTATAATTTACCTGAAGGTTACTGTCCTCGTAGCTTCAAAGTACATCGTCCCTTTAGTTAATCACACCATTCCAACAGGATTATATTTACGGCTTCTAATTCTCAACGCTTTTAAAATTTTCTCCATCACCATTTATTTAAAGTTGTTTCTGGGCTTTTCCGGAACTCATTTATGTATATCTGACCCTTGTTTCGTGGATCCAGACACGTATTTGAACCATTTAATTATTAACACCCCGAAAAATAGCAAATAACTTCATACTTCTTTCACCAATATACGCCAAAACTGCCTACTTTTGTGTATACATTTGTCGTTGTAAATTTTGCTAATTGGTACAGTGAAACTAAATTTTATTACCTTGTATCTAAGTGCACTGAAGTACATTCATGTTGGCACGTAAATAACCAACTATTTTGAATCACTAAAATATACGAGCAAAATTTTAAATTATTTTATCAAACTAAAATGCACTGTTTAACATCTTCAATCAAGTCGCGGATGTAAGAGCTTTTAACGCATCGAATAGTCAAAAGTCTAAGAGGGCTTGTTTATATTCATCTCGGTATATATAGCAAAAAGCCGGCACGTCGCTTTTGTCCCCAAAACGGGTAATTCTAAAGAATTCCTCATTCTATGTTCCCAGTCTGTCGCTCGCGCGTCGATTTTACAATTTTCACTCGTCCCATTTAAATCTCAGAAATTTCAACACACGGCACGCAAGCATGTCCGAGAAAAACTAATTAATTTTGTACAGAAATTGTTGTTTCTACCTCTGATATTTGCATCCTATTTTCAACCAATTGTGACCCTCGTGACGTTGCTTAAATCCCGCCTTTTACTATATGTGTCTTTGCTTTACGCATTTTCTCTTTCCTTTTCTAACCTGTTCGTATTGGTGCAAATTGATATTCTTTATTATCGATTATATTTTAGTCCATGTGGACTATCTGGGTTAAATAACCCCGTATCGCACATTCTCGTGAATATTAAGCCCCGGTTTCTCCAAGATTCTTTGAAACTATTAATTATCTACAAAATTTACGCCGTATGTGATATTTAAACTACGCAGGTGTTCAAAATAATATTAATTCTCAGAGCTTTTTAAATAAACCCTGTTTTGTATTTCGTGCTAAAGCCTCTGACCGTTTCCAATATCCTTAGAATCGACATGTTTATCTAAACAAATTAAACTGAAATTGCCTTTTAAAATACGCAGGTGTGTTCAAACGTAACATTTTAAATACCCTTCTGCGATTTGCATTTTATTGGGTTTTTACAAGTTTTATGCTTATTATTAATAATGGTTCAATTAACTCCAATTAAAATTAATACCCTTTAAATTTTAGTGAATCCTAACTAAATATTAGTTGTTATCTGTACGTTTTGTTCAATACCGGTTACTTAAAATAGGGTTAATTAATATAAATTTCGCACGTAATTTCCATTTGTTTAGGAATAATTACATTACACGCAGAGCTTTTTAATACTGCTTCTTTTGATATAAAGCGTCTTGTACATGATTTAAATCTCTTATGTTTAATGAAACTAATAAATTTTTATGCTTCACGGTTTTAATAACGCGTATTATCTAATAATATTCATTATACACGGTGATTAAAATTATTTGATGTGATTATTTAATTTTCTACCCTGGTCTAAATATGAGTAATATATATATATATATATATATATATATATATATATATATTCGTTAATTTCTTCCAATTAGTAAGAACCCGGTTTAATAATTATTTTGCGTTTGTGTGAATCGTCAAAGTACAAGATATTATTTCCAGGGTAAACATTCTGTACATTGTTACATGTGTACAATCCCACTAATCCTAAAGTATATTCTTCGTCCTGCTTCAATTTAATTGGCGGGTAAATGGATCCTGTTGATATAACGTTACCGTACCCAAACACGCTTACAGTTTTAACCATTTCCACACAGAAACTTTAACACTAAATGTTCGCAATTGTAAGTACTGTAGGCTTGTTCCGGTACACTGTTGTAGTAAATCGCACAACCTCGAAAATAATTTTAACTTCTGGCGGTCTAAGTCGCCAAAGGAATCGGAGTATAGCACAGTATTACCACTAAAGGCACCCAACCCAATGAGTACCCGCTTCTCTTGTGGTATCCAAATTGACGACACCCGATTCGTAGACACACGGTTTAATTTTGTTTAACTGATCTCTGAAAAGACACCGCAAAAATGTGGAATGATGGATGCATATTTCCTTATTCTAAGTAAATGAGAACTCTTCAAGGTAACTTGTCTAGTTTTTGATTTTTTTCTAGAAGTGCTACGCCTTTGTTTGTGTGGCTTCAAACCATTCTTGTAGGGTTTTAGAAACAAACCATTTCCTTTTTTTCCGACTGCTATTACTTCCATTGATCTGTTGTGACGTTCGCTCTCCTTTAACTGCTCGCTGGCTGTTTTTGCATCGTTCACAGCTTTTACAATTCCTACGGCACCACCTGTTAGTGCACCTAAGGCACTTAGTCCGGCAAATATAGAAAACAATGGTAAAGTACCACCTTTTTGTGGGAAGGATATAATGCGTGGGACTTTAATTTTTCTGCCCCCGGGACCTTTTACGATTCTTTTGCCAACATGAATACCAACTTGCAGTAGCTTCTTTAGATTGTTGGAGCCAACTCGATCAATTGCAGATTGTATTTTCTTTAAGAAATCTCCTATGAAATTTATTTTCTTTTTCTTAATACCCGCAAAAGTGATAAGACGGGAGGTGGGATTCAAACGGCAACTTATTTATTACTTTGTTAACCGGTCCACCACCTAAATTCACAATCGTGAATGCACACCTCCAGAAATAGTAACTGAATGAACAATATATACAAACATCTTTATTTATACTTTTTTTACAACATACAGTTTACAAATATAAATACAATAATTTACAAGTTGTGCTTTTGGTGTTGAGGTTGCATTACGAGTTTGCAGTTCATACATTCATATGGTAGGTAGCTCCTCGATATGCAAATTGCAACACTTTTGCAACCACGTGGTATATGGCATCTATTATAAATGTCCTCAGTTTTAAAATATGTCTTGCTGCACAACTATGATCTCATCATCTTTATCTAGGAAACATAGTGTTACCAGATTCATCCACGGTTCATATAGCGCAGTCATTTCGGCCTCATCTGGTGGAGGGTTACAATGATCACATTCACATTTCGATATCGATATGCAGTAATCAAACCCGTCAGCTATGCCAATAACATTATATCGTTTAGTAATTGGTACATCTTTGAGACGTATCTCTGTATACTCTTGTACGATTGTATTGTAGTCATAAGTTAGTTGAACTATACACAGTTCTCGATATGCCATTATAATGTTTTAGCACAAAGTTTGGTATGAAAAAGTCATACCAGCACTTGCCTTTTATAGGGTTGCACTAGAGCATGCGCTACGATAACCTGAATCTTCAGAAATAGACAATCTTCTACACATTTGTGCGAGCGATCGTGCCACGCATACATCTTCGGCGTATTTGTCGGGATGACATGTAATCATTTCCAAACTGTATGGTAATTTTAATTGTTGCAATCATCGAACTTGCTCGGAGTTCACTTTTTATTAAAATAGCTGCTCATTCTTCATCGATCAACTCAATACTTCTTCCATGATTTGCATTTATTATACCATCAATAAATGTGTCGTAAAATGCAGGGAAGCTTTGACTATTCAACCTTTGCAACTTGTGGCTTATTACTTCACTCATCTGGAATATCATAAAGACTTCGCAATTTAAGAAGTGTAGAAATAAAGTTATGATTTCTGGGTTTCTATAATTATTTTCAAAGGGTTAGAAAAATTTGTGAATTATTATTATAATAAGTTACTAGAATATCATTGTGCCTTCTCTTAATTATCCACTCATGTTAGCGATAAGGTTGCTAAAAATGCATTTACTGTTTTTATTAAATATTCAATTAAATATTGTGTAACATGGAAGAATGAGTTGCGTGTGTATTTCTATAGATACTGTTAAGAGGTTAATAGATATCAAACATTCTGCAAATTTCACCAATCATCCCCTAAATGAGAATATTATGTAAGATGAACGACGAGCTACTAAATAAAGTTCCGTCTTGTAATTGATTGCATTAGCAATATATGTATAGGTTACAGGTTTCAAGAATTAATCTGTGCAAATTAGTCTTTAATCAATATTATTAGAAGATTTATGCAAAAATTTCAGATTGAGACAAATAAGAATTTAATTTGCAAACGATTGTATCAGATTTAATGAATTAATCTTGGCAAATACAGTACTGCATCAATGATACTAGCAGATTTAATAGAGACAAATAAGAATTTAATTTGCAATTGATTGCATTAGTAGTATATGTATAGATTATAGGTCTAAATAATTAATCTGTGCAAATACAGTACTTAATCGATATTACTAGAAGATTTATGCAAATATTTGAGATTGAGACAAATAACAATTTAATTTGCAAACTATTGCATTAGATTTAATGGATTAATCTGTGCAAATACGGTACTTAATCAATGATACTAGCAGATTTGTGCAAATATTAGTATAGGTTAGCGGAAGAATTTTCATGTGTATTCCTTATGGGAGGAAATGAAGGATTTGCACGTGTATTCCTTATGAGAGAAGTTTTGGTCATCGTTTTGGTTAAAAGCATCTACCATTGATTATTTAATTTGCATATATACACCGGCTGGAATAATTTGATAAATAATAGTCACACAAGAAATAGATATCTTAAGATTGCAAACTGAAAGGAATTAAAGATGTACAGTTTATATGATAATGAAATTAATAAAATAAACCTAAACGTAAATTTATAGAGATCAGTATGACAAAAGCATCGTTTATATAAACCCCTTAAACTAGTTAAAGCAAATAGGACGTAGGGCGTCAGCAATGTTAGGATCTTGTAATAAAAGAGCAAAGTGCAATACTTTTACTGACTTAAAGGATGTCGCACGTACAGTTTCTGTCGGCAAGTTATAGAATATATACAAAGCCATATACTGTTTTATAATGGAACAGTGTTACTAGGTAAGGGTCGCAAGCCAAGCGCAACTGACCTGAAACTTTCACGGTTTATAAGGGTCTTGCAGAGGACGTTTTTGCAAACTTAAAGCATATATTTCAGTTTGAATTAAAATACAGAAGGTCATGCTTTCTTCTCACAAAATTTAAAATTAGTAGTAACATCGTTAGTATATCGGCTCTTCAGGAGAATAATGATACCTAGCGCTGATTGCCTGCTGTTCGATTAATAGCATGCAAATCATCTAAACTGTTGAAATTAATACTTTTACAACAATTTGAAGAGAATCTGGAATGCAGCAGTAAGGAATCAAATCCAAATAAAATTACAATAGATTATACCATTAAACAAATATATAAATCCCCCTTTTCCTTCCTCCTCCTTTTACCTCCCACACTCCCACGCCCTTATCAAAATTGTTGTTCCTAAATTGTGACCGTGTACAAAGCTTTGCTTTTGTTTCTGCTTCTAAATTCTTTCTTACTATCTTCTTACTATCAGCTATCCATTGCAACGTATCGTGATTATCCTTATAAAGAATAGCAGATTGTATTGAGTTTTAAGGAAAGGTTTTCTCCGTTTCACTTTTTGACTGTATCTTCTCTGATTTGGCATCTGGAGATTGATCTACTCAGAAAAACATTCAGTTCTTGAACACAAAATAATTGAGTTGCCTATAGATAACAATTATCACAATGTGTATTGACAAAATCAAAAATTTAATGAATATATTCGGTTGACGATTATTGTTTTTAATCAAATATATAACCTAGAATTTAATTTACTTGTCCAAAGAGGTTAGTCTATATGTTTAGAAACGTTGCAGAGAGGTATTGCATATGGTTTTTCCAAAGTAAAAGCATGTCAAACATAGCGGTAAATTCGATTTTGTTGACAAATCTTTTCTACAAAGCAAAATTATTATCCCCAAAAAACTACATTGTAGTTACTTGATTTTGATGTAATCATCTAAGGGACTATAATAACCACGTCCTGGAATGGTATTATTGGTGAACCTAAAATATGTATTTAAAACGGTTCCCTTCTACTAAGGAACATGATTGACAGGTTAGCTCAGATTCAAAATATTTGCGCTTCATTCTTACCGCAACTGTAATTAATTACGAGATAGGAATTGCAAGTATTTACCAAATAATTGCGTATACTGCACCAGTAATTCGTATATGATTTTCTTTCCTTATATCTTTTCTAGTGTTTTGTTACAAGATATTTATTATAGTTAACATTATTGTATTTTAATGGACTAACTTGTTGCGTGCACTGCTGACGTTACGTTTCTGAATGAATTCTACTCTACAGAGGCCGAGTGACGTAACAGTAAATTAGTGCACCGCATAGTTTTCAGAGTAGTGACGTGGGTTTTATAAAATCACATATAATGCCTTTAGGAGTACATAAGTTGTTACACTTTTATTAAATACATGTACGCTTACTTTGAAGGGGATTTGAACTCCCTTGTCTATGTAAAGTCTCTGAGCATCAGCCCATCTAAAGAAAATCGACGCAAATAGAGCCTAACTCGGAAGACGGGTGTGCCAAATATCTGTTTAGACGGTTTCTACTGCAGCTACAGGTTGATGGAACCTTGCTTACCCTTTACTTACCCCTTACTAATTTAAAATAAACACATAGAAACAGCCCCACTTCTTGTGTACCTAACCTATATTATAAAATATGATTACAACAGTGAATAGCAACAAAGAAATACAAACTATAAGCCACCCCTAATTGGTAAAATACGCATGTAACCAAAAAATTGATAAAAATTCAATGAATTTAATTTTTAAGTGCTATTTTGTTTCTACAATAATGAACTTACCCATATGGGAATTTTGTGTTTACGATGCGCTTTGAATAAACGTGCACTAATATTAACAGTCCTTCTTAATAATAAGCTCTACACATGATCATTAACAACATGATGTCAAGTGATGCTTATAAGATAGATAACAAAAATTCAATCGACTTACAATTTTTGTTCTTATCAAATCTCCGTCGATACCCAGTGCAGGAATTGTTGTAGGTAAAAATTTAACTCATTGTTGCAGAAAAGCATACAACACGGGCAACCTTCTCTATAAGACCGTTATATCACATCCGCGTTTTTCTTACTCGCGTTCGGAAATCTGTTTTCACTAGTAGTTCCGAAGTTTGGATACCGTCACGTTAACTACTAGGTTTTTAAACTCGTACCACACTGCAGTGGTGGTCTACGTGTCGATCGAATTCGAAGCTCTGCTGACTGGTGTCTGATAAAATCCCTTCTTTTACTACTCGTGAAGTTTTAACGTACAGGCTTATTGCACGCTATCCTTTTTCTCACGAATGATACGTATAAAATGTCTTATTTTCAGAGTGGATGTCGTTCTGTCCGTACAAACCCACGATTTCAAATTTAATACCTATGGTTGCGTCATTCACGCGTTCTCAACTTATTAATTTTATGACTGTTTTATGGGTATGTAGTTTTAGGGGTATATCTTCCATAGTTAGTGGTTTATGGAACTCATGTGCATTTGTATGAATAACTTTAATATAAACGGTTATTTCCCGGTTTCTATCTGTAACTTTTTAATTTAGTACGAAACGATGTAAAGTGCTGATATTTACAGACGTTTGTATTTAATCTACTGGCTGCTTTTCTATTTTCATTCTTCATCCTGATTTAATATTACATTGAAATAACGACACTATTAGATGTAAAGTATCAAAGCTTTTAAATTTCACTGGATATTTTTGTGATAAATTTAATTAACATATCTTAGTAAATTCTTTGCTATTACTTAATGTTTCCTTAAGTAACGCGCTAGCGTTACAAACTACACGCAATTCTGCATACAATTGCCTATATAAATAATTTTGATAGACAAGATATAATCGCATTTAGGGTACAAGACTAGTAAAAGGTACAACAAAATTAAATTATGAAATTCTCTTACAACTTACTAAATGATTTTGTGTAAGGGTTGGAAGATTACTATTTGTACATCTACCTGTAATAATCTAGTTGTCACTCTTTGGGGGACTACTTACAGAACAGATGCTTCTTTTATTGTTAAAGGATTTTACGAAAACCATTTCTTACACTGTACATTACAAAAACATTTTATTACCCTCAAATAGTTCTGAACTACTTTGTATGGTTAGTGCAGCCTTTAGTTTTGTTTGGGAAGTAAGCATGCTTGCAGCTGTTTTTGCATACAATCAATATATGGTTCGTCTTAACATTTACATTCACATTTTGCACGTCTTTTTTTTACTAGTATAGTTGAAGGTAGGTTTTTCTTGTCGTCGATGTATTAGTATTGCTTCAAATCCGCAAACTTCTCTTAACACATTTTGCTGATATGTTTAACTAGATAGGAATGCAAAATTTCACCAATTCTAATACTTTCTACTATCTGACAACATTTAATACGAATTATACGACGGTAATTGATACCATTCATTTTTTTATATTGATAAATTAACATATTGCAAATGCTATACAAGGGTTAAGCTCTATTATATATTTGTATTTCACCCAACAGATTCGAGCATTAACTAGCAACTTGCAATCTGCACATTTCTAGATTTTCCAGATGTATAAGCAAATATTTGCGTTTATCTCGGTAAATAAGTATGTCACTGCAAAATCTGAAAGAGTGCTTTTAATCACACAACTTCTTACAACCTACCGACTGTACATAATTCTTTAAGTCGAGTACATTGTTTTGTTGGAGATAGTAACTTATACTTCTAAACTTCGCTGTTGTAGTTAGTATTGATTGGAAGGAAAGGCCTAGAAACCTCCAATAGCTACCACGGCAATGCAATAAGTATTCGGGGAAAGCAGAAACTTGTAGATTTAAAAAACACTTGTTTAAAAATAATAGAATATATTGAACAAGGTCAAAACCTCTTATTACGGGTAAAATGAGCGATACGTTTTAAGTTTAGATTTGTCCTGAATCAGCGGGGACCACGTAACAATTTTATAGGTGCTCCAGCTAACTACAGTGGTACAGGAGTGGGTTATTATGGAAAAATAATAAAGATAATAAAAATGTGCAATTGCAAAAGTTGAAATATAATAACTACGTTGTCATAATTAAGGGTCACCAAACCGTTTGTCTCAACAATTCCTTTCGGTATTTTTCGAGCCTGCAAAACGGTTCTTTCAAACAGGGCTCCTTTGTTTTCGGTTTCCTAAATCTGTCACATCATCCTATACCTTGCTGCAACACTGTAGCGGTACTCAGTAAATTTTGTCATATCAAAGGAATTTCTATAATAAAAGGCCCCCTCTCAAATACGACTCCGTCATTGAAGTGGCTAGATATCCTTTCACAAATTTATTTAATTTTACTCGACTAATAAAAAAAGTTTAAATAAAATTCAACCTATACATAACTTCTATTAAGATTACATAATTACAATATGAATACAAATGTTTTCTTAATAGGAGTCTAATTTCTTAACATCAGGCGGGTCCGGTATTACTAAAAAACCTAAGAAAGTTATTAAATCCATCAATTATATTACACACTATTGTTTCAGTTTTCAATACATATTAATGAAGTTCTAAATCCTATTTTTGGAAATGCCCTTAATAACAACACATAGCAAATAGTTCAATACCAACATTTTCTTTTATTATTCCTTTGTTCATTAAAACTACTACATTTTTATTCTTTAACTAACAATAAGTTTCACCAATAGAGCTTACATTTAAAATCAATACGCACATATTCTTTAATATTTTAAAACTTTCTTTCTCCATAATATCTTGCTTAAATTTAACCAAATCTTGATTCTTCGCTATTTCACAGTTCAACAAATTAAATACTTTCAGAACCTATTAATTTCTTATTACTCACAACCAAGCATTTACATTTAAAATCTCTATTGTGGTACACAATTATAAATTATACACGACATACGTTCACATTTTGCTTACGGCTTAATTTTCAGTATATCAATAAAATTTAAATACGTCCAGACACAACAGTTCTTCTAAATCCCGCGCACCGCTAACATTATTTGCCACCTTTACAAGTGACTGTTATACAAAAGCCTGCGCAACGTTTAATTTGCTCCTTCGGAGAAGCGTATATAATTTATTGAGGTTGTGCTCTATTCACTAACCTTTGACATGCTCCATTTTGACCCACACGATTCTCAAAATTCACGAATCGTGAGAAAGTCTTTTCTGCACTAGACCAGAGCAAATGTTTTAACAATATTAGCGCCGCCCCCCCCCCGCGCCTCTTCCGCCTCCTATATGCTCGTATTACTACATTTTGACCTTTTTGAATAACTTTCCAAACTAATGGTGCTATTGATATATATTATTTTCCCTTCTACAAATTTCGCTCACACAATATAATATATTTTATCTATGCTGAATAAAATGCTACTGTCACGTTAATTACGTAAAGTGCGCGTACTTTTCATTGTTGTTGCAATTTCTCTTGAACGTTTAGCCATGTATTAGATATGGTTTTGTACTTTAGCGGTTTCTGAGTTTGTCACACATTCATTTATTTTATCAATGTATAGTCTGTGGTTTCGTTTATTGGCGGCTTTGTGGATCAGACAGGTTTGCATATGGCTGTTGATCTCAAGGTCCCGGATTCGATGCCCGGCTTGAACCGCCTGAAAAATGTTAGGCGAACATTTTTCAGAAAAATGCCTCCTCGTTCGGATAATAGGTAAAATGCAGGACCCGTGTGTGAGTGTTGTCACGCACGATAAATTTTCCTAACTTGCTTGGAATAGCAAAATTCAAAGTTAAAAAACTCATTTCCTGATATAGTGCTTTCGGATGTAGCGTTGGAAAATAAAATATATTCGTTTATTGATTATACTGACTGTCCCCGTTGAAATTATATTTTGTAAAAACAAAAGAATTAATATAGCATGCTTGATTAACGTTCATAATTCGTAAAATCATAATATACAGGATGTGTCCATCTTCACGCTCTCCGTTCAAAAATTTTTGTCAATCCAGTGTATATTTAAAGTAACGCGAACGCGTTACACCCTACTTCTTAAATATAACAAAAAAGTGACAAACAACTGACTAACCTTTTAGCAGAAAGAAACGTAGTTGATGTTTTTGAAGCTCCGAATTTTTGTTAGAGTTATTAACCTTCGGTAAAATAAACTAGTGTTTGTGCTGGCAAAATTAGGAGAAAATCTCTAGTCCACACTTTATAGCTACCATCAGATATCCATTATCAGTGAGGTAATCAGAATCAAAAAACCAAATTTTCAAGACTGCTGCAATTTACTTATTCGATATGTTTACCAAGATGGCTTCTTGACCTTTGACTATAACATTAATTTTTCTTACTTTAGCTCTTAACACCATTTTAAATTTGTAAGGAAATCAGATATGAAGCATATCCAATTTGACTACAAAGTCTGTTAGCTTAGTACGAACAATTCACGTAGTCCACGAGCACGAAATGTATCCACTAAGGACGACTGCGTAATGTGGTTTATGGACAGGTGGGGGATATGCCGAACAATGAAGGAGCTGCAGTTACTGTAAATGGAAAACGTTATCGTCCCACGATAGCCAGTTGGTTATGGTATTTTCTCAATAATTTCGATTGAACATATTTCGTTTCAGCAGAATTGGCAGACATGCAACACCTCACGTGAAGCAGCCGCCTTTTGCCAAGAGAGGGTTCGGGATGAGTAGTCTGTTTATATGGTATCCAATAGCGGTCTGCCAGGTCCTATCGTTTCACTCTCTGCGACTTTTTCTTGCGGCGTTATGTTAAGTCACAAATGTACGCCAACAAATCGCGTACAATTTCAGAACTGAAGGCGAAAATCATACGCGTTATTGCCGACACCTGTGATGTTACTGGAAATTTCATTGAGAAAGTAACACTTGCCGATTTAGTGTGTAAAGTTGTATGCCATTATTAAATTGGAAATGTTGCTAAATGTTAATCCATAAAAATATATGCATTTGCATCAAAATTTGACTTGTTAATTCATTTTTCAAAAATACAAACGATAATTTTTGTGGCTGATGACTGAAGATACCGTGACCAAATAAGAATTATGTCAAATAGACTCTAATTCAAAAACCAATATATCAAAATGGATGCTATTGTTTTTAATATAGATACAGCTCTCAACCTAGTGCAAATGAAAAACTTGAGCATAAGTAATTGAATTCATGTACCTTAGTATAGTGTTTACCAAGAATGGCGAAATAGATAATACAATGGAAGACGAGTGAGTGTAACTTGTAAGGTTACAGCTGGTATGTGATGTCTAACTAATGGTAAATTTATATTTACAGTTTATCGGTGCATGGCAGAAATGGGTGGGTATCAACATTTTTATATGTAAGTAAAAATTGGATACGTCAAAAAGTATTAAAGTTAGGTAATTGCCTACGTTTGGAATACAATGCTTAAAAGTGTATGTTGTAAAACATTACTGAGTATAACTAGAATAATTTGATATAAATCCTTTGGGGTAAGGATGCTGGTTTAGTTGTGCACAGATGGCTAATTATGGCAAACAGAGAATAAGAAGGAACTAAAGAAAATAGGTCCGCAAACGTCATAATTAAATATATATATATATATATATATATATATATTAAGATAGGTTCTTGGATCTTGGTCAGTAAAAACTTTTTTAAATAAAAACACTAAAACACTATAAAGCTTGTAACTTTTACTCTGTACATCTGACGCGTTTCGGTTTCATTAACCATTTTCAAACTTTTTCTAAAAATATTACCTATTTTATAACTTATTTTATAAATAAATACATACCAGGAAAATCATGAGTAAATCTTCACAACAATTTTAAGTGAGGTTATGTCAATAATTTAAAATATTTACCGTTATTTAATAAAAAGGAAAACAAGAATCTCACTCACTTACTTTAATTTTGAAATATTAAGCAACGAATGTACTTAATAAATAATGTTTTATTTTATTCTATCTAAAATGAATGAACAATTTAGGTGATATGTTATGTTTTAATAACTTATTATCTAATACTATATGAACTGCTACATTTAAATATTTACTTAATAAACAAAAGGATATCTATATATGGGTGCAACATAAACTCAAAATATTAAATTATGGTAATATTGTATAAAGTTTTTTGATCGTTTTTTAAATTAACTGAATGAGGGTTTTTTTGTATGTGTATGGTTTCTAAATAGTTTCTTCTATTGTCATTTATCTCCTTATCCAATATCTCCACATTGTTAAAATCAAATTGATGCATTTTATCTATTGAGTGGGCTGCTAAAGCCGTGCATTTTTTATTATTTGTTTTAATGGAATATTTATGTTCGTAAATGCGCTTATGGAGGTACTGCTTGGAATTACCTATGTATACACCAGGGCAATCAAAGCAATTTATTTTATAAATGGTATGTGTTTTTTTCTTTTGTTCTATTGTTACGTACAGTTTTGTTTCAGAAAATCATGTAGATGTTTTACAAGGAGGCACTTTTAAGTTCTGTAGACAAAGAATTGTCTTTGACTTCGACTGCAAACAACATTGTTGCTTGTTGGACTATCCTTAGATAATATCTGCCTAAATTGGTAACTAACGTAGATAGACGCCATCTGATTTCCATGTTTCGAGACTTCTAAAAACAAAGTCCCAGCTGAAAAATGTTGAGGCTACCCTAACGCAGAATCAGGAAAGTGAATATGGCAGTGGCTTCACTGATGAAGATTAATTTGTAGATAACAAATTATATACAATTTCGCAACGGTTAAAGTAAATCGTACTATAAAGTCTAAGAATTTCTATCTAAAGCATTAACCTATTAAAACACCTTATGAAAACGACACCAATTTGCTTGTAAATTAATTAAGCAAAAGAAAGTTAATTTTTGATGCTAATATTCAGGGAATTTAATTCCACCAACATTAAGCATTAAAACACTAACTTCAGTTTACATTTACAAGATGTATACATATGTATATCTTAAGTAGCCTCGATCGCAATTACATTTGCATATTTACCCAATTAACAATGAATTTGTTCCGTACACTAGCTCTGCTAAAGTAACAAAAGGTTTAAACGACGTAACAACATTATTTCTACTTTATAAAGGAAATTACCATCACAGCTATTAATGTAAATTAAGTACGCTCTAGTTCAACATCTTTAAAAATTTATTACCCTAAAACCTACATTATACAGTGTGGGTGTTTAATGAGCGAACGGAGGATTCATCTAAACTATTACATATGTGAAAACCAACTTTAACATGGTTAGACATGATCATTGTACCTACATTTTAAAAGCATTTAGGTGCATACGGGATGATTCACAAAAATTTGCTGACTTCACACTTGTATATTTAAATTAAAGACCCTGCATATCTTTGCAGGAAATTATGAATGAGATAATAAACCTGGATGACTTAGGACCTACATATGCAAAAACGGCCAATAAGCAACATTCTATCTTAGCTACTGAAAACATTTTCAAAGTAAATCTACTGAAGCGCAGTACTTGAATCAACTAGAATATGCTCAGGATTCAGTAGCGTTTACTAAAGTTGAGTACAATAAAACAAAGAGAATAGGAAGTCAATTACATCGCAAACCAATTGCTATAGGCAACTTAACTAATAATGTATCCTTTAGAGACACTGTCAAAAAGTCTTGGTTTTTCATTAGTAATGTAGAAAAATATACCGACTTGGAGGTAATTGCACATCACATAAAATCCTTGCTAAAGCATGAAAAATTCTATTATTGTTTAAATCCGCAGCATCGAAGAAATCAATTGAATAACATTTTAACTTTCATTCAGTCCCTCATTTTGGTGGTCTGTGGGAGGCTGCATAAAGTCTGCAAAATTTCTTTTACTACGAGTAGTGGGTGAACAGATTTTGAGTTATGAAGGGTTATATAGCGTTTTTGTTCAAATTGAGAATATGCTCAATTCCTGTCTGTTAATCCCTATGAGTAGCTATCCTAACGACCTGGTATGCTTTAGGTCGAACATTTCCTGATAATGTCGTCGTTGACTTTGTTACTAGACCCTCCTCTTTCAGAGCTCCCACTTAATTGTCTTACCCACAGGCAGCTCTTTCAGCGACTACAGCTGCATTTTTTGACACGATGGTCCCGGGAGTAGTTGCACACTCTGCACAAGCGGTCTAGGTGGAATTTACCTGGCGCCGCTATTCTCTCAGGTACTGAGAATTTCCCTCCCCTAAAATAGCCTCTTGCTCGTATTGTAACGGTGCATCCTAGAGTCGTGTGGCTACTGTTAAAACAGGTACGGACGAGTTTAAATGTCCAGCAGTCAAGTTATACCCGCTGTAAATCGAACATATCCCGACACGGCCCACTGCTTAAAAAATGGCAGGTGAGCATTTTTCACAAAAATTACGCTCTCGTTCGGATGAGAGGTTAAATGGAGGTCCCGTGTATGAGTGATGTCACTCACGTTAAAGATCCCTACCTTGTCTGGAACGGCAAGGGTTCGGCAAAATTCTAAATTTTCAGGCAACAAAAAACTCGCCTCCTGGTCAATGTAGTACCTTCGGGTGGAGCATTGGAAATGTAAATGCACTGTCAATCGAACATAATTAAAATGCGTGCATTTTAATGGACGGAATGTAACGTTACCACCCTGTGTATACATTATAAATTTATGTTTGCGTTGATACTAACGATTATGTTAATTTTCATTCTAAATTTATATTGAATTTTTTCTCGTTTATTGTTTGCCTTGCCTCTCAAGTGTAAAGTGATAGGCGGGTGATACTTGCAACGTTGGTCATTTTTGGATTGTCGACGTTGTTGGTGCATAATCTCCGCGTGTGCGGTCACATCTAATTTTGTGCTTCACGTATTGTTAGAATATCCTGCTTATTCGAGGTAAGTCAAATACGCTCGTTTATATTTTCAATGTTTGTTGTTCATACCGCCTGTGGATTAAACCACATTTTTCTCTCCCACCGTTTATCAAAGGTAATTTTTTTGTATGGATAGCAAACGAAGTATACAATACGATAAGTGCAAACAAGAACTTAGCAACAACTTATTCATTTATATAAATATGTTTTAAATGTATTATTGTTGATATTTAAATTGTATATACAGTTTCTTCCATATTATAAATAAATTGTTTCGAACTGGCAAATAATGCCAGAGCTGTCCAGGAATACTTATCCACAAGGTATCCACTACGATCGGTTGTAACATATTCAAGAGTAAGACAGTGCTTCGATATATATATATATATATATATATATATATATATGCTGTGAAATTCTCCTGTGTAGAATGCGGGAACTGGCTCCTTTCAACAAAAAAATTCTAGTCCCACCGATTGGGCGTCATAAACTGCTGTGATCCTCTTTTCGCCTCGGCTGCTCACCTAATTTTATAAACCTCCTCATTCATAAAATTAAACAACACATTTTCTTACCACAAACATCAACGTCAACTCTATTTACATCAATATTCACAATACATTAAAATTTCAAGATTAAAATTCAGCATAAATTTCAGTTTTAAAAAGAATTTCAAGATTAATTTTATTATCATTTTAACGTGCATCCAGAATTAAAGTCCTTGTAGGATGCCTACTAATTACTATAACAATATATGCAGAGTAAAAAGGGAGCATCTACCACCCCTTTACGTTAATTAACCAGGTTCGTCTAATTGAGCTCAAAGACATACCTAAAATTTCATCATAATCCAGAACATCAATACTAAATACCCCTTTCTACTTAAACAAGCAAATTTCATCTTAACATTAAAATTTTATGGTTAGTACAATTTCACTAATGTCCATTTAAAGTAAATCAATTATAAAGTAATTCAACACACAAAAATGTCAAACAAAATAGTATAATAAAGTTATTCAACACACACCAAAATGTCAAACAAAATAGTATAATTTACCTGAAGGTTACTGTCCTCGTAGCTTCAATGTACATCGTCCCTTTAGTTAATCACACCATTCCAACAGGATTATATTTACGGCTTCTAATTCTCAACGCTTTTAAAATTTTCTCCATCACCATTTATTTAAAGTTGTTTCTGGGCTTTTCCAGAACTCATCTGTGTATATCTGACCCTTGTTTCGTGGATCCAGACACGTATTTGAACCATTTAATTATTAACACCCCCGAAAAATAGCCAAGAAATTCATGCGTCTTTCACCAATATACGCCAAAACTGCCTACTTTTGTGTATACATTTGTCGTTGTAAATTTTGCTAATTGGTACAGTGATACTAAATTTCATTACCTTGTATCTAATTGCACTGAAGTACATTCATGTTAGCACGTAAATAACAAACTATTTTGAATCACTAAAATATACGAGCAAAATTTTAAATTATTTTATCAAACTAAAATGCACTGTTTAACATCTTGAATCAAGTCGCGGATGTAAGAGCTTTTAACGCATCGAATAGTCAAAAGTCTAAGAGGCCGAAATTCATATTACCACCGGTATATATAGCGAATAGCCGGCACGTCGCTTTGTTCCCCAAAACGGGTAATTCTAAGAATTTCTCATGCTATGTTCCCATTCCGTCGCTCGCGCGTCGGTTTTTACGAATTTTTCACTCGCCCCATTTAAAACTCAGAAATTCACACACGGCACGCAAACATGTCCGAGAAAAACTAATTAACTTTGTACAGAAATTGTTGTTTCTACCTCTGATATTTGCATCCTATTTTCAACCAATTGTGACCCTCGTGACGTTGCTTAAATCACGCCTTTTACTATATGTGTCTTTGCTTGACGCATTTTCTCTTTCCTTTTTCTAACCTGTTCGCATTGGTGCAAATTGATATTCTTTATTATCGATTATATTTTAGTCCATGTGGACTATCTGGGTTTAATAACCCCGTATCGCACCTTCTCGTGAATATTAAGCCACGGTTTCTTCAAGATTCTTGGAAACCATTTGTTATCTACCCAATTTTCGCCGTACGTGATATTTAAACTACGCAGGTGTTCAAAATAATATTAATTCTCAGAGCTTTATTTTCTGGTATTATAATCTTGGATTTTCACACTTTTATGCTTATTATTAATAATGGTTTAATTAACTCCAATTAAAATTGGCTTCTATCCTTTCATTTTTAGCGAATACAAGTTAACTATTAATTATTATGTGTACACTTTGTTTTACTACCGGTTACTTAAAATAGGGTTAATTAATATAAATTTTGCACGTAATTTCCATTTGTTTAGGAATAATTACATTACCCGTAGAGCTTGTTAATACTGCTTGTTTTGATATAAAGCGTCTTGTACATGATTTAAATCTCTTATGTTTAATGAAACTAATAACCTTTTATGCTTCACGGTTTTAATAAAGCGTACCTCTTCCCAAAGCTTCTACACGGTGCTTAAAATTATTTGATGTGATTATTTAATTTTCTACCCTGGTCTAAATATGAGTATTTTCCCCCTATTTGAATACAAATAATCCCACTTATTTGAATGCAAATATAAAGCATTTAGACAAAAAAAAAATTACAAAAAAAATTGCCTATCTCTCTCTACTCTTATCTATCTAACTTACCTACTTTGTCTCCAATCCAAAAAAAAAATTTACACCTATCCTATATCCCTATCCTATTCCTAACTCTCACCTAATTCTATAAACTGAAATTATCCCTAACTTCATCCTACTCATCCATCTAATCCTATATACATCCTATATACCTATCCTATTCCTAACTTTTAACTAATCTTCACTATACTTTACTTCCCCCTACCTAATCCTATATGCCTATCCTACTCTTACTCTATTCCTAACTCTCCACTAATCTTCTATGAAATATCTACACTTAACCTATCTTATTTTCTTCCTACATTTACTCTTTATTCTCATCCTAAACCTATTCCTAATTATCTCCCATATTTATCCTATACCTAGCTTTATTTTCTATAAACACTTACTTCTACTCTTTTATATACACCTATTCTATCCCTATCCTATTTAAATTTTACTCTATTATACCCCTATCTACTCTCTATTCTATTTAAATCTAACTCTCTTCTTGATCCTCCAAGTCTTTCTTCTCACTATTCTAATACTCTTCATCCCTATCTCTCCCTCTTCTATATCTATACTTAACATCCCTGTTATCTCACCTACAATAAACTTATCATCCCTATTATCCTTACTCTTAAATATTACTTCTTCTTCAGTCCCTACACTTGCCTGTTTCTCATTTATCATTGTGTCCCTTTCTGCCGACAAACCAAACGATACTACTTTACAATTCTCGATTTTTCTCTCTACGGAATATCCTATGTACCTTCTAGAATTCTTATGTAATGGAATCCGCCAAAATGAATCCCTTAAATCTACTTGATTAAAAACAAACTTGCCATCTTTACTTAATTTCGCCTTCACCTGCTCCTGATATGCTGCTTCTACCCCCACTAATTCTGCATGTTTTTGTAGTAAAGCTTGAACCTCTACTCTCCTATCCTCTGGACATCTTATTGTGTTGATCTGTTTACCTTCATCATCCTCTACCTCTACTACATTAATATTCAACCCCGTGTCATCCTCTGTGACTTCATAACTGCCCTTCCATGGCACTACCCTATCCTTAATCCTTACTACCTTCCTTTCCATATCTATCAAAACCCCTAACTTCATCATACAGTCAACACCTAAAATGCTCTGAAACTTCAGTCCAGGTACAATTACAAACTCCTGTTCACAGCTTAAACCTCCTACATCTATCCTAAGCACCACAACACTATTTACTACAGCAAACTTCTTTTTATTTGGAGCTACTAAATGGCTACGCTTTATAGGCATAATTCTATCACAAACCTTATCCCTAATTTTGCTGACGAATTCCTCCGATATTAAACTCGCCTCTGCCCCTGTATCAAGTAATACTTCTACATTATTCTCAAAATTTCTAAATTAATAATTGGCAAACATAATTTTCCTCAGTTTCTGGCTCTACTTCCTCCTCAATTTTGAAAAATTCACGTGGATGTTCATATACATTTACACTGAAATCTAGTGGTCTGTCGCGTTCTAAAATCCTGTCCAGGTCTGTTTTCCCTACTTGGTCCTGGTCTAGCCGTCACCTCTGCGTATGTCCTAGGCGTTTCCACTCGTTCCGTGTCTGTATTAGCTGTCCCCCTCATGTCCGGTGAACTATTCCTTCTGGTAGGTTCCGGTCTCGGTGCAGGTCCCTTCCTAAACTATTACTCCAAACGTATGGTCGTCTCTGTTCCCAATTCGGTCGCTGGTATCCGTAACTATTCCCCTTCTAGCATAGTTGTCCCGTCTATTGTCAAACCTAACTGTGTTGATCTGTCTTTCCCTATTATCCCGAGGTCGTCCACTACTTACGTCGTCGTACCTCTGCAGGTATTCTAAAAATATTTCTCTGTCCACTATGTTCTGTAGTGCTACGTGTTGTCTTATTTCTGCCTCGAAGTGTCGTGATAAATACTTAATAATTTGTCGGTCCGTCAGTGGTGGGTTCAGTTGCTTTGCTATGCTATACTTGCGTATAGCATATTGCTCCTACTTCCTGAAAATTCTCCTTAAATTTCCTGTGATTAAGTCGTCTCGTACCTGGTCTTGTCTGTGGTCACTCCAGTAGTGCTTTAAAAATTTGTTTTCAAAGTCCTGATACGTGTCTATGTCCTGTCCTACTAAATTGTACCACGCTTCCGCATTGTCCTTTAATAAAGCCTTTATCGTATTTAGTTTAGTCTGTTCGTCAAATAAATTTCCCACTAGATTTCTTACACTGTTAATAAAAATTTGTGGATTTACCCTGTTATCGCCATAAAACTTCATGTGTTGGTCCAATGATACTCCACCTGTAGAAAATCTGGGACCATCCCCGTTAAATTTGACATGTTGTATTTGATACTACTAACTTCGCGTTCTACCCTGCCTAACTGATCCCTACATGAGTCCGTCACTTCAGTCATTTTTACATTAATCTCTTCTTCACAGAACATGCGTACTTCGGACTTTAAGTGTCCCATTTCCTGTCGAAGACCTGTAATATCACGCTCATTTTTTTCAACCCTATTTTCTACTTCCCCCAGTTTCACGGTAAGACTATCTTTAAATTCTGTAAATTCTTTAGTATTTTGTTCAATTTTCCCGCTTATCTGCTCTAATTTTTGGTTGGACTTCTCCCTCGCTCTATTAGATTCTTCGCTTAGCAGTTCTAATTTTCTGTTGGACTCCTCCCTAGCTAACGCATTTCCTCTAACATTCTCATCATTAACTCATTTCCTTGATCCCCTGATTCCGTCCTCGACTGATCTCTACTGCCTCCAGCTTCTTCCATTTTCGAAATTTTCTCACACAATGCACTATCGTCACTTCCAATTTCCACTCCTTGACTCCTTAACCACTCCTTTCTCTGCATACGTTCAAATCACTCACACACTCTAAAATACTCTTAAATTTATACACACACAAAAACTCTCTCTCTCAGATCGCCAGTTTCCTGGAATAAAATAACAAAAATTTTATTTGGAACTCGAGCCTCACTTTTGGGTCGCCAAATACTGCTGTGAAATTCTCCTGTGTAGAATGTGGGAACTGGCTCCTTTCAACAAAAAAATTCTAGTCCCACCGATTGGGCGTCATAAACTGCTGTGATCCTCTTTTCGCCTCGGCTGCTCACCTAATTTTATAAACCTCCTCATTCATAAAATTAAACAACACATTTTCTTACCACAAACATCAACGTCAACTCTATTTACATCAATATTCACAATACATTAAAATTTCAAGATTAAAATTCAGCATAAATTTCAGTTTTAAAAAGAATTTCAAGATTAATTTTATTATCATTTTAACGTGCATCCAGAATTAAAGTCCTTGTAGGATGCCTACTAATTACTATAACAATATATGCAGAGTAAAAGGAGCATCTACCACCCTTTACGTTAATTAACCAGGTTCGTCTAATTGAGCTCAAAGACATACCTAAAATTTCATCATAATCCAGAACATCAATACTAAATACCCTTTCTACTTAAACAAGCAAATTTCATCTTAACATTAAAATTTTATGGTTAGTACAATTTCACTAATGTCCATTTAAAGTAAATCAATTATAAAGTAATTCAACACACACAAAATGTCAAACAAAATAGTATAATAAAGTTATTCAACACACACCAAAATGTCAAACAAAATAGTATAATTTACCTGAAGGTTACTGTCCTCGTAGCTTCAATGTACATCGTCCCTTTAGTTAATCACACCATTCCAACAGGATTATATTTACGGCTTCTAATTCTCAACGCTTTTAAAATTTTCTCCATCACCATTTATTTAAAGTTGTTTCTGGGCTTTTCCGGAACTCATCTGTGTATATCTGACCCTTGTTTCGTGGATCCAGACACGTATTTGAACCATTTAATTATTAACACCCCGAAAAATAGCCAAGAAATTCATGCGTCTTTCACCAATATACGCCAAAACTGCCTACTTTTGTGTATACAGTTGTCGTTGTAAATTTTGCTAATTGGTACAGTGATACTAAATTTCATTACCTTGTATCTAAGTGCACTGAAGTACATTCATGTTAGCACGTAAATAACAAACTATTTTGAATCACTAAAATATACGAGCAAAATTTTAAATTATTTTATCAAACTAAAATGCACTGTTTAACATCTTGAATCAAGTCGCGGATGTAAGAGCTTTTAACGCATCGAATAGTCAAAAGTCTAAGAGGCCGAAATTCATATTACCACCGGTATATATAGCGAATAGCCGGCACGTCGCTTTGTTCCCCAAAACGGGTAATTCTAAGAATTTCTCATGCTATGTTCCCATTCCGTCGCTCGCGCGTCGGTTTTACGAATTTTCACTCGCCCCATTTAAAACTCAGAAATTCACACGGCACGCAAACATGTCCGAGAAAAACTAATTAATTTTGTACAGAAATTGTTGTTTCTACCTCTGATATTTGCATCCTATTTTCAACCAATTGTGACCCTCGTGACGTTGCTTAAATCACGCCTTTTACTATATGTGTCTTTGCTTGACGCATTTTCTCTTTCCTTTTCTAACCTGTTCGCATTGGTGCAAATTGATATTATTTATTATCGATTATAATTTAGTACATGTGGACTATCTGGGTTTAATAACCCCGTATCGCACCTTCTAGTGAATATTAAGCCACGGTTTCTTCAAGATTCTTGGAAACCATTTGTTATCTACCCAATTTTCGCCGTACGTGATATTTAAACTACGCAGGTGTTCAAAATAATATTAATTCTCAGAGCTTTATTTTCTGGTATTATAATCTTGGATTTTCACACTTTTATGCTTATTATTAATAATGGTTTAATTAACTCCAATTAAAATTGACTTCTATCCTTTCATTTTAGCGAATACAAGTTAACTATTAATTATTATGTGTACACTTTGTTTTACTACCGGTTACTTAAAATAGGGTTAATTAATATAAATTTTGCACGTAATTTCCATTTGTTTAGGAATAATTACATTACCCGTAGAGCTTGTTAATACTGCTTCTTTTGATATAAAGCGTCTTGTACATGATTTAAATCTCTTATGTTTAATGAAACTAATAACCTTTTATGCTTCACGGTTTTAATAAAGCGTACCTCTTCCCAAAGCTTCTACACGGTGCTTAAAATTATTTGATGTGATTATTTAATTTTCTACCCTGGTCTAAATATGAGTAATATATATATATATATATATATATATATATATATATTGCCGTGGAAACAGGGATTAAGCTTTAAACCAATAAGCCCCACAAATTGGGCCAACATAAAATTTTCTAAAAAAATAATAAAAAAAAATTCTTACTTTGCTTTTGAACGCCTCCTTTTTTTCTGCTCATCCTGGCTAGCTCAGAAATCGACCTCTTCTTGAATACCTACCATTTTAAGTACATACCTTTCTCACGCACACACACTCAAATGAACTTACCAATCAAATAATACAACAACCATACAGCATTTTTATTTACCGATATTAACAAGTTTCCTTTCTTAATAAAATATTTACACCTTGGTACAGACAGTTTGTTAACACTGTTACCAGCTCAATCGTTAAATACTTTAAAGTCTTTGGTTTTAATATATTTTAACAAATTCTATATAATACGAGTAGATGGGCCCCACATGCAACCCTAGTTTGACTTCTTACTGGTCTATTGTGGGCTCATTATAACCCAGTTTTTGTAAATACCTTTTAAACCTTGCATTTTATTGAAAAACAAATTTAAAGACCCGTTTACTCCTTACAACAACAATTTATAGCATGAATAAACCTTTATATATCATCAATGCACCTTTTTCTAATAATAAAAATTAATTGTTCTGCACCTGTACCTTTTTAACAAGTTTTAAAGGTAATAAATACGCCACCAATAAGTCAAACACACAAACACCAAAAATATCTACACAAATGTTTATACAAAAACAGAAATTTAAAGTTTGTTACCTAGAGTCACCTTCGCTCTTCGTCACCGCTGAAGATGGTTACCAGAAACCATCGTTGTTGTGTTCATCTACTACGATGATGCCTGGATCCACTGATCCCAATCTATCCAAATCTCGGCCACCACTACTTTTCTTCTCCCCAGATATAAGCTTCGTCTCAAACGTAACATTCCATACCAAATATACTGCCTGCATACAAGTTGCTCTAGTCTTCGCTTACCCCAAATATCATCCCTTTATTTAATAGATTCGTTGTAGCAACGGCACCTTTTATTTAAACAATAGCACCAACTCGTGCAATATCACTTTTACAACCTTTTGCGGTACGTTACTATAGCTTTCATAATTTCAGAACAGGATGTTATATGCAACTTTACTGAACACACAATAATTAATAACCGTAAGAGCATTTACTATTATTCCGTTGCAGATCTAAGCACGGTCTCAGATCTAAATGGAAAGAGAGCTTTAATATTTTTCTGCGAGTATTTATATGATTTTCCAACCCCCTGTGAAACCTATTTTACTTGAAGAGCCTATTTTCCGAAGCTGTTTCTTAAAATTTCGAACGTAACGAGCTCAAACTTCTGAAAAATCCCCCTTTCGTCGTGTTGTTACATAGAATTTTGTTTACTACTTTAACGGACACGCTCTTCTTGAAAACTGCTAGCCATAAACCAATGATATAATTTTCCCTCGTCACAACGCTCCACCTATCCGCTATCTATCTTCGTTCCACGCATGTTTGTTGTTTCCTTTAGAATCCCTCTTAAGTTACAGAAAATCGATATTGTAGTCGTTCTTCACATTTACCCGTGTATTTCGTACGTGACTTGTACCCAACGCTTTCTTTACCTGCTTCTCTGTCTGTCTTACATTATCGATCGTTTATTCCACTCACTCTTCAAGGCACTTGTTATTTAAAGCAGTTGGTCAAACCGACCTTTGCAAACAATTTCATAAAAATTCTGTCTTAACGTTTATTTAAGTTCCTTGAACGTGACATTTAACCAACAAGTGTTCTTCGAAACAACCGACCGTTTAAAACAACAATTCTTAGTTTACCCATTCTTAGTATTTGTATAAACGAACGTTGGCTTTTAAAATGGAAACATTTGCGTTTAAAATTATTGATTTTCTATACATGCAAGCCCCTTTTTAGCTTCCATGCGTTTGATTTAAATTATTATAATTACTTATGCGTATTCTTGAATTTTTATACACTCAAAAGCTTCTTCCCTTATGCAGTTTTAACATTCCAATACACAAATAGAAAAATACCTTAATAACCGTCCGTTTTCACTATATAAATTAACTAATTTGGCACGTAAATAATTTGCTCCTGTTTCTATATACACAGTTGCTAAAATTTTATTGTCTACATCTATTTAACCTATAATTCCACGTCAATATATATATATATATATATATATATATATATATATATATATATATTTCCTTCGACTTTATCTGGATATTCATTAAAAATTATGTTTTTGGTAGAATATTGAGAAAAAAAACAAATTAGGACTTAGTTATCAGAGTTTTTATACGTACCACACCTAAAATGTTTGTCAAGGTTCGACAATAAAACGGTGTTGTGTCTGGAAAGTGGCGAAAGTGACATGTAGATAATTCTTAGTTTTTTTGTCCTAATTATTTAACAAAAGAGTTTTGTAAGTATCATTTGAATAACAAACTTTAGTATTGATTCAATATATCCTTCGTTGGTTATATTATAATACAACCTACAAACTTTTACAAACACACGAGAAAGTTAACAAATTTTGTTTTTGGAAATTCAGGTCCATATCGTAGAATTTTTTGGTCATAATCCGTAAAAGGTGGCAAACGTAGTTAAAACACCAAATGTGATACATTGCAGATTTTAAAATAAACACAGTTTTAAAAAACTTTATTTTCAAAATATCGAAACCGTATTTAAAAGAAAGTCAATGATAACTGTTGAAACATTGAATTGAAAAACTAACTGTCATATTAAACTTTTTATAATGTTTCTCAAAGAAATGTTGTTATTTTTATACGTCAAGCAGAAATATAATAGAAATTCAAAAATTAAATTTTTTTAAATATTTCAGAAACAAATAATCATATCATTGACTTCTTACTCTCTTTCATTAGTTCCTACTTACACAACTTTTTTTCCGTTTAACCAGATTTCTATGTTTTGTCTTTTCCTAGATCCCTTTAGCCTAGCAGAGTGTATGAACCCAATCCAATTTAAACAACTGTTTGTCCATGCAAGAAAATTGTACATTGAAAAGGCAATGAATACTGTCAAATGTAGGAAGACATTTGCAAAAGATAGGAAAATAAATCAAAAACAAGAATACAAATAGGTAACGAGAACTTACAAGAGGTTAAGAATTTCTGCTACTTAGGAAGCCAAATAACGCAAGATGGGAAAAGCACAAAAGGTATAAAATAAAGATTAGCACAAAGTCGTGCTACATTTAACAAGAAAAAGCAACTACTGTGTTCAAAAACAACAAACATAGTAACAAGGAAAGGATTGCTTAAAACATATGTATGGAGCATAGCACTAAACGGCTGTGAAGCCTGGACAGTACGAGAAGCGGACAAGAAAAAGGTAGAAGCCTTTGAAATGTGGTGCTACAAAAGTTCCATGCAGATATGATGGACAGACGAAGTTAGGAACAAAGAGGTACCTGAAATGGTAGAGGTAGAAAGAAATATGTGGAAAACTGTAAAAAATAGGAGAGATATGATGATAGGCCAGATACTAAGGCATGAGGGAATAATGCAGCATATATTAAAAGCAGAGATAGAAGAAAAGAGAAGTAGAGGTAGACCTAAGTTAGACTATTGCACACAGATAGTGAAAGATGCAGGCTGTGCAAATTTCAGGGAAATGTGTACGCTAGCTCAGAATAGAAACCAATGGAGGTACGCGTCCAACCAGTCCCAAGATGGAAAAACTAAGCTAATGACGAAAAAAATAACTTTACTTAAAAATGATGATTATTATAAACAACTACAGGTGTTGGTTGTGAAATATTTTCAACTAATGTTGATTGTGCGAATGGATATAATGGAAAAGCTATTAATTCGGAAAATGTTCAAATGCTGGGGGAACGTGGCAGCCACAGTCTGCTTACCCCCTTCACATATCTTACATGTGATTTTCCAATGCTCCACCCGAAGGTACTACATTGACCAGGAAGCGAATTTTTTTACCTGAAAAATTTGGAATTTTCCTTGCTGTTCCAAGCAAGGTAGGGATCTTTAACATATGTGACAACACTCACACACGGGACCTCCATTTTCACCTCTCATCCGAACGAGGGTATATTTTTGTGGAAAATACTCGCCTAACATTTTTCAAGCGGACCGTGTCGGGATTCAAACCCGGGACCTTGGGCGTAGTAGTCACACACATACCAACTACGGCACGGAGCCGCTCCCCTTCACATACCACCGAATATCTGGGAAATAGGATATATAATTGTAAAACAATAGAAGGGAACCGAACTACATCTAACAAGAAAGAACAGCGGCTATGTACAAAGACAACAAATATAGAAACAAGAATAAAATTGTTGAGAGCATATGTGTGAAGCCCAGCATAGTACGTCTATGAAGTAGGGGCAGTAGGAAAAGCAGACAGAAAGAGATAGAAGCGTTCTAGAATGTTGTGCTTCAGATGTATGAGGATGATAGCATGGTCAGACAAAGTTAATAACAAATAGATTATAGAAATAGTAGAGGAAAAAAAGATATCTGTGTAAAACGAAAAAAAATAGAACAAATAGAAGGGCAGGATATGTTCTAAAGCAGAGATAAGAAAAATGAGGTAGGTGTACACCTAGATCAGACTATCGAACGCAGATAGTGATAGTTGCAGACTGTGCAAATTTCAGAGAAATGTGTAGGTTAGTTTAGAATAGGAAACAATGATGATACACGTCTAACCAGTTCCAGGACTGAAGACCTAATGATGATGAAATAATCTTGCAAAAAGGTTTCATTTGAAAGCCCAAGCTAATATCAAACCAGGACTGACGACCTAATGATGATGATGAAGCAAGAAAACAGTTGTAAAGATTTTGCTCTCAAAACTTTGAAAATACCTACCAGCGGACGAACAAAGGTTTTCAGTTTACTTGCTTGTGTTAAATAAAATCTGTTTAACTACATTATTTCGTATCCGTCAACGCTGTCTTTATCTTGTAGCTATAAAGCATTAAATAAAATTAAATAAAAACCCTTAACCACAAAAAATATTTAAATTACTAAATACGTATTTCGACCACTATGTGGTCATCATCAGTAGAAAACCTATAATTTAAAAAAAAAAAAAATTAGCTGTTGTTCTGGAACACTTCAGAGGATATTCTCCTCACCACTTAGGCTGAAGTGAACCTTCCCAACCCGCAGGCTGGTGTTCTCAACAACAAACAAGTGAATTCACAATTCACAATTCACTTGTTTGATGATGACCACATAGTGGTCGAAATACGTATTTAGTAATTTAAATATTTTTTGTGGTTAAGGGTTTTTATTTAATTTTATTTAAATCGTGCCACAGTGTTCCTATAGATTATTATAAAGCATTATTGAATTTTTAAAGAGATGATTTAAATTAATACGTTTGAAACGCTTCTTAAACCATTCTTATGTCTTCAGTTTCGAAAGTCAAAATACTTTGTTTAATTGTCTTCTCAATCCGCTACCTGGACGTTTTAATTATATTTGTCCAATAAATACGCTGCCGCAGAAATTTCTGATTATTGCTTAGTGTAAGTGCAGGCTGCAAACTAATTGGCTGCATTTCATTTTCACATATACCACTTCTAACCCAACAAAACCTGATATAAAACGGTTTATTAGCCTTTAAGTCGACAACAAACTCATACTTCTAATACATTCAGCCACTATTGCTATAAATTTACAAACACACGTTTCCATGATTGTCTTTTTATCTATTAACATCTTTCAGAATATCAGGATTTTAAATTTTTTACGAATTTGCAGCATAAACTAAGGACACGAAACACTTGAGCTTTTTGGTAATTTTAACAAAGTTAATATATTTAGAAAATGTTTGTGTTTTTGAAAGTGCCAAATTTCAACTTATTGATGGAGCTTCGTTATTCTGTGACGTAACTAAAAACCTCTGTCGCCATCTGAACTAATAGGGTTGAACGAAATTGCGATTTAGATCAAGCTTCTATAAAACATTTCCTGTACTGTTTTTTACACCCTTGTTTCACAATTACCTGTAATACAGTTTTTAAAAGAGTTTTACCGGGATCAGCTCTAATGTCGTACTATGAACAACTTCTAGATGGTTGTGCTTTACACAAATACCAGAGCTTAGTCTATTGTAATACATAGCCGTGTGAGGAGTTAGTTTTGTGGTTAAAACTAAAACAAATGCCAAAACTCCATAAATCTTACATACAAGTCTCTCTTCTTTGAAACTTCGGTAAGTATTATTTCTGCAATAAGAAAATATTCTGTAGTTTAGTTTAATGTAATGTTCTGGACCCTTAAAAATCAGTTGAATTCAAGTCAAATCAAAGTCAAAAATTGAACACCTTTGTTGACTACTGCTGCTTCTGTTCTTACCTGGTTTTTTATTTACTAAGTTACACAGCAAGTACTCCGGCAACGGATGTAAATGACTATTTAAATATAATCGTATCTTTCGGAGCTGAATTTTATTTCATTTAAAACGTCAATTGTTTATTTTTGTTTCTAGATAATTAGCAATTTAAATGCTAGTAAAATTAGGACATACTTCTTGAAACATTGCAATTTTTTAACCGGCTACAAAAGATAATCGATAAAAGTGTAAAATAAACTATTGAGCTATTTAATATACTGACCTCGTCTTTATTTCTAATTGAAAAGTACCCTAAACTATTGCTTGAACAAAGACAAAGGTTTATTCGATATTTAAAGAAAATATTTTTTGAGGGTCAATTGCGAATTTTGTTAAAAAAAGAACTTACAAATCCATAGAGTAACCACCATTGTTAATAACAATTTGTTTAATAATATTCCACTTGAAATATCTTATGTGATAATAGTATCATGAGAAATGATGACTATATATGTGTAGGTATGTGATGAATACCGAATTTAATAAAATGACAGTTTGAAGTCTGAAGATTAAAATACTGGAAAAATCTAAGATTTTTAAATTCTACCGTTTATGTCGGAGACACTGTTAAAATTATTTCAAAAAAGTAAGTGAACGTTTTCGAGGCGATGAAAATACTATCCTCTACATAACGCCCAAAGGATTTTCCAAAACTTTTAAGTTTTTGAATAAAATTGCTTTAAAGATTATTTCAGCTAAAAGAAGAGATGGGGGTTAAAAATAATTGTCTTACCTCTTAATTTACCATTGAACTTGAAAAAATTCACTAATAGTTGGTTTATGGTCCGAAGTGTTTTAAATATGCTGGCGCAGATGTAGTACGTCATCGCGCTAAATATTTAGATAAAATTTTCAGTACAAAATTAAATTTTCAATGTCTAGAAATTTCATACAGAATTGATTATCAGTTATTTAATGAATTATATTGTTATAAGTTGAAAACTTGTCCTTTTTTGTAGAAAGTATCGTGCAATATGGAACCATTTGTTCTCATAACAAAATTGTATTTGTATAACTAAATCGTTTACTCCAACAAATATTGAATTGGGTTGAACATAAGTCAGATTATTTCGAGATGCATATGTTTAAATGATTATCTTCGTTACCAGTTCCATACCAAATAAAAAATTATTGTAAACAATTTATTGATGATTAATGTTTACTTTAAGAATTTTGAAAGTTTAATAACCATCTGTAAAGTTTTCAAATCCGAAAGCTATTTAGGCTCATACAAACGATATGAGCTCTTTAATATTAGTAACTAAAATATATGAATAAACTCAGCCGATACTTCAAATCTAAGGCTGGACTTTTTTAGTTTATTTTTGTACATATTTATGCAAACCCGTAACTAAAAATCAAATCTTTATTTTTATTTGAGAAATAGTTGTACATTATTGGGTAATGCTTTTATTGTTTTTGGATGTCTTAAACAAGGTATTGAAAGTTAGTAAGGTAACATTTTTTAATATCATTATTGTTTATCTTGGGTCATAAATAGTGATCCCTTTGTATTTACAAATCCTAGCTTTCCTTTTCAGGTGTCCTCAGAGAGTTTGTCTTGTTGTCGTAAGCATAAGGGTTTCTATCTCTCCCATTGTAAATTATTCCATCTAATATATAAAATTATTTAAGCTGATGATGCTCTCCCTTTTCCCATACACTTGTTAGTTAGTCATCTACCTATGACAACTCTCGTGCCCACTGCAGGGGTCGTACACGAGCTATGCATTTGCGGCTTTTTATCTTCATCAAAATCCGTACTCCATCTGTCATTTAATCTGTCTTTTACGGTAGGTAATACGGGGCGGCGCCGTGGCGTAATTGGTATGCGTGTGATTACTACGCCTAAGGTCCCGGGTTCGAATCCCGACACGGTCCGCTTGAAAAATGTTAGTCAAGCCTTTTTTAAAAAAGTACGTCCTTGTTCGGATGAGAGGTAAAATGGAGGTCCCGTGTGTGAGTGTTGTCACGCACGTTAAAGATCCCTACCTTGCTTGGAACAGCAAGGATTCGGCAAAATTCAAAATTTTTCAGGCAAAAAAAACTTGCTTTCTGGCCAATGTAGTACCTTCGGGTGGAGCATTGGAAAATTATATGTAGGGGTAGGTAATACGTTTTAGACTTGCCAGAGCAAGGAATAGATAAAGGGGGTTCAAGTCCATATAAAAATTTTCAGAAAGTAAAATTTTAGTCATCATCGCCAGGCATCTTTTCAGTTCACTGGACACGGTTCTGAGTTATGTTACTGCTCAAAGTAATGTAATAGCGGCAGGTGACTTCAATCTTAATTACTGAATAACTGAAAAGAATGTTATCAAGTTGAAACAACTCTTTTTAATCTAATTTAATAATGTAATTTACACAGAAAACTCGAGCAGCATGCAATTCCAGTACTTTGCTTCACTACGTTGTAACTAATCTACTTTAGAATCAAATTATTTCAACATCAACAGTTCCATGATCTATCTGATCATGAATTTGTATATTTTCTGTCGCGTCTTAGGTGAAACGGTGTTCAGCATAATTACTACTACAGTAGGAATTTTACTAGACACAACAGAAATTGATTTTATATTCTCTGCTCAAAAATTAGAATTAGTAAATCATCCGATGATATATATTTTAAGTTTGAATCGCTGGTAAATAGTCTTTTGTACGCTTTTAGAAAACCATTCCCGTTAGTTAAGTTCATGCCTAAAAGGAAGAACGGATGGGCCAAAAATAAAAAGTAAGTACATGCTCTGTCAAAACATTTTCCAAATTCGGCTTTTAAGAAACTACTATCCTTAAAACAAAAAAATATTTAATAAAATTGTTAAGTTGGCAAAATCTCGTTTTCTCGTTCACTCTACATTTGACTTTTCCAATGCTCCGCCTGAAAGTACTACGTTAACCAGGAAGTGGGTTTTACTTGGAAATTTTGAATTTTGACAAATCCTGGCTATTCCAAGCAAAGTAGGGATCTTTAGCGTGCTTGACAACACCCACCCAGGGAAACTACATTTTACCTCTCATCCCAAAGAAGGCGTATTTTTTTGAAAAATTCTCGTTTAACATTTTTCAAGCGGTCAGTGTCAGGAATTGCACCCTGGACCTTGGGATCAGCAGTTATATGCTAACCTGTCTAATCCACAGTGCCGCCTTTCTCCTCTTGCTCATCGCATAATTATGAACAATACGTAAACTAAAACCTGAAGAGTGATCAATGAACTCACTAAACAAAACTCTCGCCAGAAACAAAATGGTGAATTTACTAAATTGCAAAGACAATTCTATAACAGATAATTTAAGCGATTATTTCGCTGCAGTTGCTTCCATGTTAGTGAAAAACAATAATGTACCCTTTTCACTTGAAACTGATTTTTACATCAAAACAAAATTAGTACATCAAGTAATTGTATGTTGTTTTGCACTGATTCTGATGAAATCATGCTCAATTAAAAACAAAAATTGCTCTGGGTCATGTAACCGAAAGTGTCCGTGTTTGATTTTGTAACACAAAAAAATTATGTGAATGATTGAAAATCTCTAGTGAGCAGTTTGAAGAAAGATTTGTTCTGTGATATTCAGAAGATTAGATTTGGGAAATAATTAAGAATTGTCAGCAGAAAAAGGAAGAATCCACAGTTCACTTTTGTGTCTATTTAGAAGGTTTGTTTAAAAGGCTACCATGAACTTCAGCCGAAGTAACTAGGTTTGAATAATTCGAAAAAATATGTTGTCCGATTATATGTTGCACGCACATTATCTGAGCTAGATGATTTGCCTACATGGTTAGAACTGCGCAAAAAAAGAGACGAAGCGTTTTTATTGAGATAAAAATAAAGTTCAGCTTTGTTGAACAATAGTAGTAGATTTCGAGATAATTCATAGTCGTAATTTAGTAGCAGACATCCGATCTCTCTCTCTCTCTCTCTCTCCCTCTCTCTCTCTCCCTCTCTCTCTCTTTCTTTCTCTCACTCCCTCGCCCCATCCCTCTCCCTTTCTCGCTTACTCTCTTTTTCTTTCTCCCTCGCTCTATCCCTCTCCCTCTTTCGCTCTCTTTCTTCCTACCTCTCCCTGCCTCCTTTCCTCTCTGGTTCTTTCTTCCTCTCTGATCCTCCTACAAATAAAATTACCTTTAGAACCATTTCGAGAGGTTAGTAAAGGTTCATCGCCGTGCGTTTCTTTGAGGAACTTTATGCAAACTCTACAATGGCTAGTTTATGCAATATTTGGACCTCAATTTAAACTGCATGTGTTTTGTTATTTAAATGATATAATTCTGTGTTCTTCATCTGTTGCGGAACTTCTTGAGCTTTTGGTAAAGTAAACGAACGTCTTAGAGATGCTAATTTGACAATAAACTTTAAAATTTTTTAAAGAAGTTAAAGATTTTCGAATATGTAGGAAGCTCAAAGTCGCTCTATACCAATCCGAAGATAGTCTCCGCATATGTTCCTCATCACAGAAGTACAACGAACTTTATAAAAAGTTTTTTTTACTCTGGTCTTGCCTATAAATGACTTGATCAAAAAAAAAAAGAAAGATCGGATTATAATTTGGATCACGATTCTGAGTCATTTGTAAATATTAAAGAAGCTTACTTCTTTCAAAATCGGATTATTCAGTTTCATCGTTGTAGAGTGCAATGCAAGTAATACACGTACGTTTAAGAGCTGTTTTGATTCAAACTGTGGACGGAAAAGAGCTTGTTATTTTTTCGCCAGCAATCCACTAAGTCGCACAGGGTGCATTTATTCAGACACTGAGAAGAACTTGTTTGCGGTTATATTCGTTGCTCTGGTTAAATAGTATTCTAAATCCAGTAAGTAAATTAGCGAGATAGGCTGCCTTGTCTGGCGGCTGCACTGTTTATATGGTTTTCGTATGACTACTAAGTCCAAGCTCCCAGGTTTGACTCCGGACATGGGCCGCTTGAAAAATGTTATGCGAACACTTTTCACAAAAGTACACCATCTTTCAGATGAGAGGTAAAATGTAGATTCCGTGCGTGAGTGTTGTCAAGTACGTTAAAAATTCCTTCCTTACTTGGAACAGCAAGGGTTCGGTAAAATTCAAAATTTCCAGAGTAAAAAAGAAACTCGCTTTCTGGTGAATGTAGTATATTCGAGTAGAGCATTGGAAAACCAAATGTAGTGCCCATTTGATCTGATACATCGGAAGCGGAAGCTTGATGATGTCCCAGACTTAGTCCTCATCTAGTAGAAACACCTACCCTTCATTTGTTGGAGGTTTCTTTTCTTGTTGAGATAAAATTTAGAAGTTAGGCTCGATAATGGTCGGTCACTGTAAAAAGTTGGGAAAAGATACTGCTACATTTACCATTAAGCATTGTAAAATACCTTTCGACGTTTCATTTCCATTGGTATCTTCCCCTCTTGTATTAAGCATGCTATTTTTGTGCTTTTCTATAAAGGGGGAATCTTTTATAGTAAATAATTTTCATCCTATATCTCTACTCTCAACTTTCTCATAATTAATTGAAACATTAATGAAGTTATGTATTGTTAGTTTTGCATTAAAATTTTTAATTTTTTATGCCGTAGCAATTTAGCTTTTGTTCCAAGATGCTCTGAATAATTTTTTCTATTACTTGTACAAAGCATTAAATTTCAACCAAAATCCATCAGCGGCAATGTTCGTAGATTTGAGTAAAGCTTTTGACTATGCTAACCATTTAATTTTATTAAATAAACCAGATTTCTATGGCTTTCGAGGTATAGTCAACATTTGGTTCAAATTCTGGCTAGAGATTACGGAATTGTTTTCTGGGGAAATGCATCGATATAATGTTTTCCTGTAAAATTTAAACTGCAAAAGAGAGCTGTTAGAATTATTTACAGTGTAGAAAAGAACATACATTGCAGGTATCTTTTTAAAAAACTAGAAATACTTACCTTTGCGTCATTTTTTATATATGAATCACTCATTCTATTCTACAAAAATAAAAGAAATTTCAATGCTGCGTATGCTATACACAATCATGGCACGAGACCTGCTGCAGACACCTGAGTAGGTATGCTAAGTTCGTACAAGATCAAAAAACCGGTTTTCTTATGGGATTTAACATGGGAAATTCTAAGGTAAAAAAAGACCATTCTTGTGAGTTCCAAATTTCATTCGCTCCGAGGTCGTCGCAAATATTCCCACATCTAGTAACAAAAATCTGTACAATAGTTTTCTTCAACTAAGCATTTTTTAGGACCCATTGACCTACACATCTAGTAACAAAAAGCTGTATAATAGTTTTCTTTAACTAAGCATTTTTAGGACCCATTGGCTTAAGAAAATTTTCGATACCGTGGGTACATTTTTTTGAGGGGCGTGGCCCTTTGATGTTTTCCGCTTCCGGTACCGTGAGAACATTCCTTTAAGGGGCGTGGCCCTCTGATGTTTGCTGCTTCCGGGTGGGCCACACTCCCAATTTTTTGGGGGTCCTAGTAATTTTTGGGGGTTAGGGTGGGCCACTCTCAAAATTTTGGGGGTGGGGTATACCCCCTTTTTTTTGGAGGCGAGCAACACACCAAATTCTTTGGGAGTTCTAGTAAATTTGGGGGTTAGAGTAGGCCATAGTCCCAAATTTTGGGGATGGGGTATACACCCATTTTTTTTTTGGAGGCGGGCCATACACCAAATTTTTTTGGGGGTCCTAGTAATTTTTGGAAGTTAAGGTGAGCTATTTCCCAAACTTTTTGAGTGGGGTATACCCCAAATTTTTTTTGGAGGCGGGCTATACACCAATTTTTTTGGGGTTCCTAGTAATTTTTGGGGGGTTAGGGTGGGCCATACTTCCAAATTTTGGAAGTGGGGTATACCCTCTTTTTTTTGAGGGCGGGTCATACACCAAATTCTTTGGGGTACTAGTAATTTTTGGGGTACGGTGGGCCATTTGCCAAACTTTTCGAAAGGGGGTATACGCCAAATTTTTTTGTAGGCGGGTCATACACCAAATTTTTTGGGGGTCCTAATAATTTTTGATGGTTAGGGTGGGCCATACTCCCAAATTTTGGGGGTGGGGTATACCCCAATTTTTTTTTGAGGCTGTCCATACACCAAATTTTTTTGGGGTCCTAGTAATTTTTGCAGTTAGGGTGGGCCATTTCTCAAACTTTTTGAGTGGGGTATATCCCAACTGTTTTTTGGAGGGCGGTCATACACCAAACTTTTTCGAGAATTTTGGGGGTGGGGTAGCTGACTTCCGTATGGGAAATACTTGTGAAAATTTTGGGGTACCGTGAGAAAATTCTTGAGTGGGGCGTGGTTCACGCGGACCCACCCCCTGCCGAAAATATTTTGGGATAATTATCGATATTAATCAATAATCAATAATTGATTGTTATATAATGGTTTTATTATTAACGTCACAGAAATCTGGTTCGGGGGAAAAAGTCTGAGCCCGCGCCGGTACCGAACCCGGGACCGTCCGATCCGTAGCCTAAAGCGGTACCAACTCGACCATCAAACTTATCAGAATAAATGACATGAATATATTTCTTAAGCTGCTCGCGTGTATCTTATGTATTTAATACGTTATTTAACAATGCTATAAAAATAGTTACTGCATACAAAGGCATTGCTATAGCATCAACGACCTTACGTACAAATATTTCCGCACTGCTTAATAAGATTATGGCAATAAATTAATCTATACGAACAGTTTTTTCAAAAATCTATTTTTTGTAACAATTATTATTGTACTGTAGAATTTCAAACCTATACAATAATGTGAATCATCACCCGTGTGTCTGTTGTAATTGCACCAACGCCTTGCTTTCACAGGAGGCCAGATGCAAATTGCTGCTCACCACTCTTTTTGAGGCTCCGGAATTCATGTCTGCTTGAAGCGACCTTGCGTGTAAATATTTTTCCAATTTTAATAAAATGATGGCATTAAATTATTCTAATACACGTCTTGTTCGATTTGCTATACGCGATTAAATTCTAAATCAGTTATTTTATTAATCTTATAAAGATGCGTTAGTCATCACATTGGTGTTAAATATATATGACATTATTTGTTACGAACTGGCCTAGTTCAATTCTTTGAAACGCATACACTTTATGTCGCTTCAATCTGGTAGGACGTACTCTTGAATTCGAAATTAAACCAATACCCGATGGTGAAGAACCCTTAGGATGGACAAAAGAAGCTGTTAATCAGGTGATACGAAGAGCTACTGAAGACCTCGCAACAGGTGATCAAGTGGAATTTAGTTTTTGCTCTAAAGATCTAAAGAGGGGAGAAGGTTGGATTCGTTTAGGTCCTGTTGAGGAAATAACATACGACAGCGTATGGGATGTTATTTCCAGCATTTATCAGTCCAACAGCATGGGACCTAACACATCTACTTTCTGTCTGAGTGTAACGTCTGTTAAAATGCCGTCAAGAAAAGGAAATCGTAAAAATTATAACAGCTTTGCTCAAGAATGCAGTATGAAACAGGGCATTATCACTATCAATAATAAAGACAATATGTAGGGTGGGCCATTTCCCAAACTTATTGAGTGGGGTATACCCTTAATTATTTTTTTGGAGGCGGGCCATACACCAAATTTTTTAGAGGTCCTAGTAATTTTTGGGCTTATAGTGGGCTATTTCCCAAACTTTTTGAGTGGAGTATACCCCAAATTTTTGTTTGAAAGACGGGCCATACACCAATCTTTTTTTGGGGTCCTAGTAATTTTTGGAATTAGGGTGGGCCATTTCTCAAACTTTTTGAGAGTCTTAGGAAATTTTTGGAGACCGCCCCGTTTTCCCACTTCCGGGGTGAAGGTAGGCCACCCCCAAAATTTATTGTGAATTTGGGAGGTTGTTGACCCTATAAATTTGTGGACGCTTTATTCAACGCTACACCGCTCTGCACCGCTGACGTGACAGCAATATGATCCTTGGAAAAAAAGTTAGTGCCTCTAGCAGGAGTCGAACCCGCTTCCTCTGAATTACAAGGCCGGTGCGCTAACCATTCAACCACAAATCCATAACGCTTTTAAATACTATTCGAGGATTTATATGTTGTAGTCGGTGACGCGCTCTTGTGTATGTTTTAACCGTAGTCAATTAAGATCAATATATAATTTGTAATTCTTATTAAATACGACCGGTAGTGAGCTTAAACACTTTTCGGCCTGTTTAAATTGCTGCGAACACTAGCCTTTTGGAAGGCCAAATGTAAATTACTGATTCCCACCGCTTTTGGGGCATCAAAATTTAGGTTCTATTCCAGTGACCTTGAGTACAAAATGATATTTCTGCAATAGTTAATAAAATAATGGCATTAAAATAATCTAAAACACACTTGTTATATTTTCCTATACGAAGTAATTGTAAATCAGTAATTTTGTTAATATCTGATAAAGATGCATGAATGAATATAACACCACTGATACTTTAGTTATCACATTCCTATTAAATATGGCATTGTCTCGAACTGAGTAATACACAATTCTTGGAAAACGTATTCAGTTTACATCCATATATAGAAATAACTATTTACCCAATAACAATAACAGTTAAATTTTTTATAATTACAAATGAATCTGTATATTTATTTATATGAAGTATATTGTAAAATATGCGGCATTCACGTTTTTCAATATCATCTCTGTTACATGCAACCCGATACTGGAAAGTCAAAAACAACGAATGTCAACTTTATTTTCTATAACTTGGAAAGGCTGTAAAAAAGGATTCTAGATAACGGTGATTACCTACATGAACCCAACTTATGCGTATTAGCAAGTAGGTGCTACGTATGTGTAGATAAAAGCAATTTATACTTTTGCCAGAATTGCGGATACAGACAAGTGATTTACAAGGAAAATGTTATAATTGAACTTCATGAAGTACATTTTAGCAGCAAAACAAAAATTCAAACGAGTTGTGGTAATAGCTCATAATGGACAGGCATTTGATCATCAGTTCTGTCTAAATTACATAATAACCTAATCACAGCGAACAAGAGCGTGCACTAACCGGTATGTGGGTAATCGACGAAGTGTTAAAAGGAATCGAAAAAGGTTACAAGATAATAAAGGTTTACGAGGTTTGGTCTTATCGGGTAGATCAATTTGATAGAGCTAAAAAAGTTGACAGTCTTTTTCGAGAATGATAAACAAATTTCTAAAAATAAAGCAGCAGGCTTCGGGTTGGTCAGCAAGTTGTTCTTCACAGCTAGAGAGGGATAAATATATTAACGATTTCTTTAAACAACGAAGGTATTCGGATGGAGTATGATGAAATTATAAACAACCCTGGTTTGCGATCACTAGCTAAACTTATACTGAATTTGTTTTGGGGAAAACTAGGCCAAAGAGAAAATCAACCTAAAACAAATATTGTCAGCAATCCAAACGATTTTTTTGGAATGCTATCAAATCCAGACATTACTATAAATCACGTATTGCCGATTAACAAAAATACTGTTATTGTTAATTGGCAATATAGAGAAGAAGCCTGTGATGTACAGGTTACCGTAAATGTTGTAATAGCAGCTTTTGAAACCGCTCAAGCTAGACTTAAACTGTACAGCTATTTCGATTAACTTGCCGACAGGGTTCTTTACTACGACACAGACTCTATAATTTACGTTTCTAGACCAGGAGAATATGATGTTTCTACTGGAAAATTAATAAGCGATATAACAGATGAATTAGAGACGTACGGGCCTGGTAGCTACATTGACGAATTTGTGACTGGAGGTCAAAACAAAATTACGCATATAAAGTTTATTCTACAGACACACAAAAAGAAGTCCTTGCTTGCAAAGTAAAAGGTATATGGTTTACCTACGCAACCGCACAACTTGTAAACTTTGAGAGCATCAAGAAGATGGTTTTAACCCCATCGCAGCCTTTATTTATAGTTTCAAAAAGTATCAGAAGAACAGAAGAGTACGAAGTAGTGACAAGAACTGAGACCAAAATGTACAAACCAAATTCTACAAAACGTAAATTTTTTGATAACCGCACTTCACTTCCATTTAAATATAAAAAACTTAAAAACTCTTCATAATTTGTGAATATTTGTGGAAATTTGCATTTTTATAAACATTTTATGTAATTACGTATAATTGTAATTAGAAATTAATATTAATAGGTATAATCGTATACAAGTATTATTTTTGGTTCAAATCTATTTAAATCTTTCAGTTTCATAATTTCCACCTATAGAAAATGCGTTCACATGTAGTTACTACTTTTTGTCACGTTCTCCACATGATAGTTTACTGACTGTATATTTCCTAAAGATTGTATTACTAAATGTACGTACAGTTATCTGTATCGTATAACTACTGGAACAACATTATTTTCTGCAAAATGTATTTTTATTTTTAAAATGTTGTACAATAATGACTATACATATGTAATTTCTGTTAGATTAAATAATAAAATATATGAGTACCAATCTGCAAGTGTATGTGTTTAAAACAGGTTTACCGCTCAGTTATCATCAAAACTGCAAGCCGGTGTTGGTAAACTGGTATTGATAGAACCGCTTTTGGTAACACCTGCTTTTGGTAAAATCGGTTTTCACTAAAACCTGTTTTGGTAAAATCGGCATTGATAAATCGATTTTGATAAAGCGGTTTTATTAACCGAAAGCCGGTTCTGGTAAAACCCGCTTCGGTAAAAACCGGCTAAAATCGTTTTTAGTGATATCGGTTTTGTAAAAATCGGTTTTTAATAATATCAGTCCTGATAAAGCGATTTTGGTATGAATACAAACCACTTTTGATAAAATTGGTTACGTTGTAATCGATTTTGAAACAAAATTGTATTTTGACAGATACGGTTTTGTTGTCTCAGATTTCCGTATTTTAAAAATTTTGTTGGTTCATCATTTGCGTTTGGAACATCTTTACCCAACTCGAAACATAATGAGAAAAGAACAGTATTTCTATGCAGAACGGTAAGTTGCTGGACGATGAGTTTCCAGATAGACGAGTTTTGACGAAGCCGTGGAATACTGTCGGTTTGACAGAAAATTGCTTTTGACGGACCGATTTCAAGTAATACCGGTTTTAGTAGAACCGGCTTTGCTAAAAACTGGTTTCGGAAAAATAGGTTTTACCAAAATCAGCTTACGAAAACTGGAGTACAAAAAAACCTATTTTTCCAAAACCGGTTTCCAGTATCGGGTTGCATGTAACAGAGATGATATTGAGAAACGTGAATGCCGCATATTTTACAATATACTTTATATAAATAAATATACCGATTCATTTGTAATTATAAAAAAATTTAACTGTTATTGTTATTGGGTAAATAGTTACTTCTATATATGGATGTAAACTGAATACGTTTTCCAAGAATTGTGTATTACTCAGTTCGAGACAATGCCATATCTAATGGTAATGTGATAACTAAAGTATTTATGGTGTTATATTCATTCATGCATCTTTATCAGATTTTAACAAAATTACTGATTTACAATTGCTTCATATAGGAGAATATAACAAGTGTGTTTTAGATTAATTTAATGCCATCATTTTATTAACTATTGGAGAAATATCATTTTGTACTCAAGGTCACTGGAATAGGACCTAATTTACATTTGGCCTTCCAAAAGAAGGGTGTTCGCAGCAATTTAGACAGGCCGAAAAGTGTTTAAGCTCACTACCAGTCTTATTTAATAAGAATTACAAATTATATATTGATCTTAATTGACTACGGTTAAAACATACGCAAGAGCGCGTCACCGACTATAACATACAAATCCTCGAATAGTATTTAAAAGCGTTATATATCTGTGGTTGAATGGTTAGAGCACCGGCTTTGTAATCCAGAGGTAGCGGGATCGACTCCTGCTAGAGGCACTAACTTTTTTTCCAAGGATCATATTGCTGTCACGTCAGCGGTCCAGAGCGGTGTAGCGTTGAATAAAGCGTCCACCAATTTATAGGCTCAACAACCTTCCAAATTCACAAGAAATTTTGGAAGTGGCCCACTTTCACCCCGGAAGTGGGAAAACGGGGCGGTCCCCAAAAATTTCCTAAGACCCTCAAAAAGTTTGGGAAATGACCCACCCTACCTCCAAAAATTACTAGAACCGCAACAAAAAAATTGGTGTATGGGCCCGCCTTTCAAACAAAAATTTAGGGTATATTCCACTCAAAAAGTTTGGGAAATGGCCCACCCTAACTCCAAAAATTACTAGGACCTCCAAAAAAATTGGTGTATGGCCCGCCTCTAAAAAGAAAATTTGTAGGTATACCCCACTCAAAAAGTTTGGGAAATGGCCCACCCTACATATAGTCTTTATTATTGATAGTGATAATGCCCCTGTTTCATACTGCATTCTTGAGCAAATCTGTTATCATTTTTACGATTTCCTTTGCCTGACGGCATTCTCACAGACGTTACACTCAGACAGAAGGTAGATGTGTTAGGTCCCATGTTGTTGGACTGATAGATGCTGGAAATAACATCCCATACGCTGTCGTATGTTATTTCCTCAACAGCACAGAGACGAATCCAACCTTCTCCCCTCTTTAGATTTTTAGAGCAAAAACTAAATCCCACTTGATCACCTGTTGCGAGGTCTTCAGTAGCTCTTCGTATCACCTGATTAACAGCTTCTTTTATCCACCCTACGGGTTCTTCGCCATAAGATATTGGTTTAAGGTTTAATTTCGAATTCAAGAGTACGTCCTACTAGATTGAAGCGACGTATTTTTTTACAAAATCTTTGGTTATAATATACTTTTGCATTTTTAATTACACTCGGAGTAAATGTTTACAATATACAACAAAGCTGTTTCGTACCAAAATTATTTTTGAGGAATAAATTAACAGTCCTACACCTCCGAAAGACAAACAGATACTAAACAAATTTAGCTCCAACGTACCATTGGAATGGTACACCGGATTATACCTGACGAAACTTGTTTGTTAAAACTAACAAATTAAAAGATTACGTCATGCTTTAAATATTTTAGAGGTCTAATGTGATGAACATTATGTTCTATAAAAGTTTTAATTCGCCTGATATATGGGGTTTCTTAAACAACAATGAATAAATTATTCAATAATCCATATTGCGTTTTCCTATTTAAAATTTATTAATTTATAATAATGTAGTTTGATGTACAGAAAGATCTAATATAAAACAGTTGATGCATTATACAAATACAAATTTTGTATAGAAAGACATACGGTAAAAAATTTTGTTGACATGCTTGCATTAGTTCTATAGCAATTTTATCATATCAAACTTTTACAGCTCTTCAACTTCATCATCTTTATTTACTGTTGGCCAACTGAATATTTCTTGATAAAACTGTTGTACTTCTGGAGCGTCAAGGAGATATTGTTTTAAATTTTTCGCATCTCAAGTTTTTTATATTGATAGTCATGCGTTCTTCTGATAATCTTCTTCTACAGGTTAAGGAGGTATATGACTGAAAGTTGGAAGTCGAAAAGTATGTACCTGAATCCCCTCAATATAAGTTCTTGCTTTTACCACTCCCTTGTTTTCCTTTTCATAGGTGAAATGGTTTAACTGACTTATTTGAAGCGAATCGTTTTCTTCTGTTCTAACATGCCGCACAAGGTTTTTAATAGAAACTGCATTATTTTAAAAATATTTGGGCCGCTATGCCTTAAAATTGGTCACGTTATTAGAGTATACCATAGGAACATTTAATCTCTGTTGTTGACTTCTTGAAAAAATAAGTTCAACATATTCTTTGGGTGTGTAAACCCTATGTTTTTTGCAGCTTTCGTTTGATTGTGCCAAAATCTCTGTCATACTACATGAACGAATGGCCTCTAATCAAATAGTAGTGGCTAACAACATCAATATCTCTTCGATATACTATGCTTAGTCACATTCTGATAATAGTATGGTTTTTATATTGAGCCAAACATCCATCTGAAAAAACATGCAAATCCTTCACATTTTGATCAATATACTTTCGCATAAAATCTTATAAAAAAGCTCACACCTCATTTAACCTTTTTGTATCTATACTTTCATGATATATGTACAGCATAGCTTTGCCTCTCTTGTGGTTATAAATTGTAAGTGATCTTCCTCAAGTAAAAAACTTCTTGTACAGGTATACATGCCAGCTGTATGTTTTGCATGTAATCTATATTAACGAAAGCTACATAATCTTTTCAGCAATAATGTCTTCAATCTCTTTTACTTTCAAAAAAATACCTTTTAACTTTTCTCTTGTGGATAATTTTCTTAGCTCTTTCAGCCGTCTCTTTTAAAGTTCTGCGTTTTATTTTCATTTTGAGCTCTTCACACTCGCAACAAGTATCTACCTGGGGTCTACCAAATGAAATATTGAACGCTGTTTGAAGATTTTTTTATAAAAATAATAGTTTATTTTTACCTCATGACGCTTTTCCATGAACATTTCAAAAACGACATTCATATTGAGCTTTTCACTGAAATATCTATAAATTTTGGTTGCATAATAGGCCTCTCTATAAGGAAATAATTCAACGTGGGTAGTCATTTTTAGGATATCATCTCCACTTTTAGCATTACCAGGCAGATATTTTCTACGTCTATCCAATGTGGCTTTGCCTATTATTAATAGGTTCCAAGCCTTCGGTATCTGTTATTCGTAGTACTGTGTAATGAAAGAAATGTTCGTTTACATACTTCAACACGTGTTGTCTGTAAAATTGAAATGTTATACTAGAACAAATTATGTTTTTCTTTGCTTCTTACGCTTCCTTAAACTTTGAAATATTTACATTAGATTGGTATTCCTTTCCTTAGGCTTTGTAAATAATCGTCTTGCTCATTATGTGTGTCATAACTATAAAACCGTTGAAAACTACAAATTGTTCATTTTTAGCAATCTTCTCTCAGTATACAGGGTGTAACAAAATAAGTGTAAAACATTTCAAGGGGTGATTTCTCATCGTAAAAGAGATAGGGTCTTTCATATAAAGAAACTTCATTGAAGCATCCCTTGTTAAGATACAGCCCCTTAAACGGGGTACATCAAATTTATTTTTCATTTTTTTTACAAACACTAAAAAGTTACAAAATTGAAGTTAAGGTAACATTTTTTACTATCAAAAATACACTTACTCAGTAATTTATTTGGTTTACCCCATGGTTGTAAGGGGTGGAAAACGCAACGCCTTAAATTTATTTCCAATGTAACTTTTTGTCTTATTACTTGTTTGCCATTTAAAAATTTATTTCCAATAGCTTATTTCATTCTAAACAAAAAATGTCTCTTGAATTTTTTGCCCAAAATTAACCAGTTCGCAGAAAAAAATTATTTTTCAAACAACTACAGAGATACATCGTCATAAGACAAAAATGCGAAACTAATTTATCTAGTAGGCCGCTATTAGTGATAGTGACAATTAAATTGTTATCATGCAGTCAGTTTGTAAAATTTTGAAATTGAATTAATAATTGTGTGTCGTTGTTTTGTTCTTAATTTGTTAGTTTAATAATATACTTGTTATTAAAATGGCATACACAAATACGGAAATAGCTGATATGCATTACGTTTACGGTCTGTCGCAGGGTAATGGGTTAGAAGCTTGTAGAAGGTATGCTGAAATGTATCCTCAACGGCAGCTTCCTTCGCATAGAATATTTGCTCTTTGCCCAACTTCATCAACGATTACGAGAATATGGTTCATTTGAAAAAAATAACGCAGGATTGTGGTCGCCATCGAGAAGTTAGAACACCACAGCTTGAAGAAGCAGTACTTAATTTGGTTGAAGAACAACCCACTACCAGTACTAGAAAGATTGCTTTCGAGTTAAATGTTGATAATATGACAGTATTTTGAATTTTAAAGGAACAACTCTTATACCCCTACCATCTACAACGAGTACAGACACTCTTACCGCGAGATTTTCCTAACCGTCTTGAACTTTCCAATTGGATGCTGGAAATGATTAGAAAAAATCCTGACTTACTGAAGACGATCGAATTCACAGACGAATGTACTTTTTCTCAGGACAAGATTATTAATTTTCATAACCACATATGGGCTGATGAAAACGCTCGCGCTATTGTCCTAGCGAACCATCAAGAACATTTTTATCTTAACGTGTGGGTCCTGTTCGCGATGTAGAGGTAGGGTAATTAGAGAGACTTCAGGAATATTTGAGCGAATACATGTTGTATGTTTTGTTATTAATAAATTAGTTTTGTTTATTCATCTTTAATCATATTTTGATGCGGGTAGAACTACAAAATAATAATAATCCAGTTCACATTTATGACGATGTATCTCTGTAGTTGTTTGCAAAATAATTTTTTTCTGCAAACTGGTTAATTAATTTTGGGCAAAAAATTCAAGAGACATTTTTTGTTTAGAATGAAATAAGCTATGGGAAATAAATTTTAAATGGCAAACAAATAATAAGACAAAAAGTTACATTGGAAATTAATTTTAGGGGTTGCGTTTTCCACCCCTTAGAACCATGGGGTAAACCAAATAAATTACTGTGTAAGTGTATTTTTGATAGTAAAAAATGTTACCTTAATTTCAATTTTGTAACTTTTTTAGTGTTTGTAAAAAAATGAAAAACAAATTTTATGTATTCCCTTTAAGGGGCAGTATCTTAACAAGGGATGCTACAATGAAGTTTTTTTATATGAAATACCCTATCTCTTTTACGATGAGGAATCATCTCTTGAAATGTTTTACACTTATTTTGTTACACCCTGTATATCTTACATCTGCAACACTACAACATTAAGAAGTGTTTGTTAAAAGCTAGAGCTTCACTCTAACACAAATGGTGTTCTAAGCCTAACTACAATATTAATGGTTTATGTATATAATTTTACTAATATATGTACCTGTTAAACGTACTGCCTTTAAGGCAGCTTAAACTAGATGCTGAGTTAATGTCAATTGAAATCATTTAACAAGAGTTACATAAACCAACCATTAAGTACATTGTTGTTGCATCATATTATTTCTGTTTTACCTGACTCTTTTCAAGTTGTTAGAATTGACTTCTATTTTAACGTTTATTTCTTTCAAGCAAAACTAAAGCTATTACGTTCAGATTAGTTTATTTTTATTACATCAAAAACTGACAATTACAGTAATTAATTCTTTTACAACTTCCATGGTTACTATAAACTTTTAATACCAAGTCAAAGGACTTTACACTCACACATGCACTATTTTGCTTATTTGAGCAGCGATATTTCCTCCTTCCCTGTATTCTTCAGACGCGATTCTTTCACCAATAGCAATGCTCTTTATTACCGAACGCCTATAAACCTTGAAAAATATCCTTTCGCCAACTTTTGCTATAGCGACTCGCACATCAACTGTCCGAACCTGCTTATTTTTTCCAGGAAATGTCTTAAAGATGATCCCTTTTTTCCAGGAACTTCTTGATACTAAGTCGTTTTTCACAATGACTACATCATTTACTTTTATAGATTCTGTTCTGTCTCTCCATTTCGGTTTTCGAATCAAAACTTGAAGACATTCATCGGTCTAACGTTTTCAGAATTCATTTGCTAAATGTTGACAGTATCTCCATGTATCTTTATCGAAATACACTCCAGGTATAGTTGTGGCTTTTAGACAACTTATTCTCAAAAAATGATTTGGCTACATATAGTAAAGTAGGTAAAACACTTTCTTTGAGTGTTAGACTCTTTAATTGGCTTGAGAGTATCTTCTTAGCACTACCAATCAAACGCTCGTAACATCCTCCCATATGAGGACTAGCGGATGGGTTAAAATGTCAAGAAATTCCTTTCACACACATATTGCGCTATATTTCGTCTCGATTTCATTTCTTCAACTCCGCATGAAGTTTTTTGTTTGCGCCAATGAAATTAGTTTCGTTATCCCCAAGTATTTCCCGGAGATCCTCTAACACACATAAATCGGCTCAGACCATTTATCATTTCATTGGTGTCTAACTTTTCTGTCAGTTCAAAATACACTGCTCTAATTGTTATACACGTAAAATGACACCCCAGAGCTTTACAGTATTTCTTTCAACTTTTACATATAGGGGGCCCCAAAAATCAACTTCTGTATTGAAGAAAGGGATACGGGTGTCTCCAAGTCTGCAACCAGGTACTTGTTCCATTTCGGGAGGGGTTGGTTAAAGTTTTCTAAGCTTACATTGTTGACAATGATCCCAACACGAACGTACTGCTTGTATACAGTTAATCACCCATGATATTTTTCTCACTTCTGAGATTACTCTTTGCTGGCCGTAATGGGCAGATTTTTCATGTATCCACTTTATCAGTAGTTTGGTGTAGGAATGGGAAGGATCAAGAGTAGGTGGACGTTTTACGACTCCTGTCACACCCGGAGCACAATCGATGCGTCCCTTCACTACTAATATACTATATTCATTGATGAAAGAGGAAAGAGAGCTTAAACAACTTCCTTTTGGTGACAGCTTTCCATTTTTTATAGCAGATAATTCGCGAAAATAAGAATCTGCTTGTGACTTTTTTATCCATATCTTTTCTGTCTTTTTTTCATACTGTCAACTGTAATATTATATGATGTGAGAGACTTTTTCCGACGAATAAAATAATTAACTGCTGCTGTGGCTCTAATTAATCTCATTCATGATGAAAAACGATTGATATCGAGCAAAGTGCTTTCTTGATTTATTTCAGTGTGTACATAATTATATAGTTTTAATTCTAGCTCCTCGTTTTTTTCTTCACAGAGGCTCTCTGGTTCCTTTGGCTATTTAAGTGGATTTAAAAGAAGAAAACTTACTCCTCTGAGCCTTCTACAAGATGCTGAAATTTTTTCATTTGTTTTCAGTCGTGTAACATCATCTGCAACATTTAGTTTGGAGGGAAAGCAATTCCATTGACAAAAATTGATTAGTTCTAAAATTTCTCCAATACGACTTTGAACAAATGATCTAAATCTTCCTGTCTCAGACCTGACTCAATATAATACTGTTTTGGAATCTCTCCAAAAAGTAGTAAAATGAAACGCATTTTGAAAACAGTTGAGTAGGGAATAACCTAGTCGTGCTCCCAATAAAGCTGCCTGTGCCACTGTCTTTGGTATTGTTAACCCTTTTAGAGGTGTCACTCGTGCATTTCCCATTACAAATGTAATCTAAACAGCATCGTTTCACTTCATGACAAAAAAGCAAACAGCAGAATATGCTCCTTCGCTAGCGTCCATAGAAATCTGTAGTTTCATCGATTGGAGATTACAAAGAGCATTGTCCGTTTTTTTTATTGCGTTAATTGTTTTGAACTCTTCCAACCAATGCACCCGTAAGTAATTTAGTGAATGTGGGATTTCCTTATCCCATCCTATTTCGGTTCGCCATATACTTTGTATTATAATGACAGCACGAATCTTTATAGGAACTAGAAACCCTAGTGGATCAAAAATAGCTATTACAAAACTGACAACTTCTCTCTTTATAGGATTTCGATCATTCTTTTGCTCTTTTGAGCAAATTTTACCAAAATTCACTATAAACTGAAAACAATCTTCAAACGGATTTCACCACATTCCTAACGTTTTTTCCAAATTCAAATCTGACTTTAATAAAAAATTTTGTTTTCGTTTCGACTGAATTTCGTTTGGTATACACTTTAAAACTTCTAGTAAATTGCTATTCCATTTGACTATATCGAAATCTCCATATTTCAGTTATTTGCTGTTGTAAAGTTACAGCTTCATCTACTGTGGAGGCCGCTCCTAAATAATCGTCTATGTAAAAATCACGAGTGATTGATTTTATCGCAGCTGAATATTTACTTGAAAATATTTCGGCATTCTTATTTTTGACATAAATTGCAGAGTAAAGAGATGATTCAGTTCCGAAAAATAACACGGTCATATAATATTCCTGTGACGGCTCATTTCTTTTCATACCTCTGTATAAAATGGTTTGGCTTGGCCAGTCTTTAGAATTCAGTTTCACTTGATGAAACATTTTCTTTGTATATGCTGTCAAAACAATAAGAAAACAATGAAATCGCATTAAAATATCTGACAAGGAGTTCAGCATGTCAGGTCCTTTCAATAAAAAATCATTTAACAATTTTCCTCTAGACTTTGCTGCCGCATCTAAAAGTAGTCTCGGTTTTTTTGAAGCGTGATAAACAAATAACCAAGGTAGATACCATTTTCGTTGAATCGGTTCTAATTTTTCTTTCATATTTTTTATTAGTATAACATACTCTTTCTGAATATAGTCTTAAAACTTTTTGCAACAAAGACGGCAAATTCTGCATTTTTGTTCATTTTCCTTTCCATTAAATGCAATCGTTGTATAGTCATGCTTCTGCTGTCAGGTACAATGGGATTATCTTCTCCAACGATTTTTTTTTCTTTTAGTATTGTTTTGTAATAATTTCAGAACTCTCATATCTTCTTGAGAACGAAACTGTGGTAGGAGCCTATAGACCAATTTCTTCAATAAAGAAAAATCGTTTCATTATAACATGAAGACGATCATTCCTTTCACTTTGGCACGATTTACAATCAAGGTAACAACTGTTTCCTACACTAACTCCGGATAGATACCATCCCAATCGGCATAAATGTGCAGAGGGTTCAAATTCTTCAGGATCTTCAATCATAGAGAGAGGACAAAACAGGCGATGGTTGTCATAACCAATAATCATTTTTGGTTTTTCATTTGTTTACTTTTGCACGGTGCAGATACGGATATTTCTCTATCATTTTTTCGTAATTTATAGGATTTGGGGGAAGGCCGACGTTCTTTACAGTTCGAACATCTTTCATGAAAAAGGTATTTGAGTTTCGCAGAACTCCTCGAACTTTTAAAGTTACTACCATCGACTCGTTAACTTCCCTTATTTCGTTCCCATAAACATTAAAAATTAAAGGCTTTATTGTGCCGTTTAATCCAATTCGGTTTGCTACCGCTGTTTCTAACATAGAGAACTCTCTCGAGTATCGATTAAAGCATAAACTATTTCTTCATGTTTAGGCCGTGAAATTTTTACAGGGATGACAGGCATCACACCGTTTACCGCCGACGCTATGGAATTATTATAATCTTTATCTTCAGTGCAAGCCAGTAAAGGGCTGGGAGGACGTGTTGTTTTCTCATCACGTGTATTCTCTTGTACTTATTTTTCATGATACGATGCAAAAGTCAGTGATGGTGATTCAAACAAGAGTCCAAACCACACACTTCCGATTTTTTACAATTTGAAAATAAATGACCTTTCTCTAAACAACGATAGCAGATTTTCTTCGTTCTTACTATTCTCCATCTCATATTTAGATCTAACTTATTAAACTTATAACAGCTAATGATTATATGATTTTTTAAATTGCTTTGGTAACAAACTTCATATTCCTTTGCAGCATTCCCACTGTAATTTCTTTTTTGTTCAACTGGTTTGTTTTCGCTTATTTTTGGCTTGGAACGTAGTAGGCAACATTTACTTCTTTGTTTAACCATGTGCGGTACAATTCTAAGTTCGATACCTCTAACGTTTCGTCTCGCCAAATAAACCATTCTCTTCTTATCATAGGAGGTATGAGTTCGTTTAGCAATTGAATATTACACGAACAATATTTTTGCTGTTATGATACTTATACTTTTTTGTAGTCCGATAGTATTCACTTCGGAATATAAGCCAATCCTCTGGTTTGCCGTCAAAATATGGTAAATCTTTGTCAAATAATTTTGTACTACAGATTCCTTTGATTGAGATGGAAGAGCTTTGTTGAGAGCAGTCACTAGATTTGAAACATCATTTTGACCAAGGCCGGGACAACCTTCACCTATGATAGGTGTTTCCGTCGATTTTAGGTGAATATTTATAGAGCTTACTATATCATGGCTATTTCCAATCCAATTTTGAATGTTTCCATGTGCGTCTCCAATATTTGAAAATTTTTCTTCATTGACAACCACCTTTAGTTCTTCTTGTATGGTGTTTTAGTGACAAGGTTTTCTTCCTTACGTATTAACATCTTGCGACGATCAAAACTATTCTCAAATATTAAAATTTGTATTTCTCTTTTCTTAATTTCTGCCTTAAAACGAATTATGCTAAGACTTAGTTCTTCAAGAATTTCGTCACTTGCCTGGAGTAGTTGGAAAGCTTTTGTTGTTTTTAATTCTGCTTCTGAGGTTTCAAGTTCTATTTTAAAAACCTCTAGCTTTTCATTCTTTTCTTCGATGGCATCTTGAAGGGTAGTGATCTTAAATTCAGCTTCAAGTTCATTTTCTAAAATCCGAGAAGAAACTGTTGAGTGAATTGAAACTTCACTTAATGACTTTGAAATGTTTCTTTTTTTATTCTCAAGTGCATCACTCATTGGATTACCAAGTTCTGCATAACTAGAGCGTGTCGGTGGACAAACTATTCGCTTTTCTCTTTCACATTTTTGTGGTTTCATTTTTAAATAACTCATTTAATCAGGTCTCTAAACGATTTTGTCTGGTCTAACTAGTTGCTTTCTTACGTATAGATCACGTCGAGGTCACCATTTAATAATGTTGTTGCATCATATTATTTCTATCTTATCTGACTCTTTTCAAGTAGTTAGAATTGACTTCTATTTTAATGCTTATTTCTTTTAAGCAAAATTAAAACTATTTCTTTCAGATTAGTTTATTTTTATTACATCAAAAACTGACAATTACAGTAATTAATTTTTTGACAACTTCTATGGTTACTCAAAGATGCACTATTTTGCTTATTTGAGCAGCAACATACATAGACTTTAGATTATATTCGCTTACCTGCACGCATTTTTAGGTTCTTTCGTGTGAACAAAATACCCTTCCAATTACAATATTCTAAGCCCTTAACCCTAACTTTCTTAATTACTTCACATTTATAATCAACTTGTTTTGATCCTTTCTTTCGCTAGTACGTTCCATTTCTGTTTCCATATTGTTAATACAGAACTGACGCAATAGCTGGATGAGGTTATGTTTACATATTGAGCAGCTAAGTGTTGTTACTATTTAACAGCTATTGTCGAAGGCTTTCACGGCCGGAGTCATTATAAATATTTATGGTTTCGGGTTGAAACCGTGTCATTTTATAAACTAGACTAGACTAAACGAGCACAAGCGATACTTAAAAACAAGCCAGTACATCGCTCAGCGGTAGCCGAACACCAACATGAAACAGGCCATACCATTAACTTTGACAAGACGAACCTAATTGCAAGGAATTCCAATTTTCTACAACAGAAAAATCAGAGAATCCGAGAAATCAGTATAAATTCTAATAATCTAAACAAGGACGATCGCAACTACCTTTCCCTCATTTGGAAAACAAGCATATGTTCACTAAAACAGAACCGTGATTTTCACTGATCTGCTACGACACCCCTCTCTATTCATAATCACTCATGCATCAAGTTCTCGCCCTATATAGACTACCACTTTCGCTACTTTTACCAGGTCCTTTGCCACAAGACACCTTTTGGCTTAAATGAGCTAGTGAGTCTGCTAGTTCAGAGGTAACTTTACATACTCTTTACACTTTAATTTGTCTACTTAATATAATCATTCTTATCTTTATTATTATTAATATTATTTATTTTCTTTTCTTGTCCTGATAAACTCTTTACAAAAGTGGGCAAAACGTCGACCTTAGTTTATAAATTGACACGGCCCCAACCCGGAACCATAAATATTTATGTTTAACAGCTAGTTTGTATGAGATACCCCACATGTCCTGAACTTGTAAATTTTCTGAAATAAAGACAACTTTTGATAACATATTGATATACTTTTGTGCTTGTGGGGTTTCTCTATCAACTGAAAGATATATATATATATATATATATATATATATATATATATATATATATATATAGAAAGAATTACGCTGCATTGTTAAAACTTCGTTTGACAATAAGTTGAACGTGTGGAGTTTCCCAAACAAGCAATTCAAATGGTCTTAAATCTTCAAAATCATTAGCTAAATTTAAATCACTTTTGTTTTCCTTGCCTGTGGGATGCTGTTATTACGTAGTAGACGAATTTGTTGATGATGACTTGGCAGATATTTAATTTTGGTCATTATAATAATTGCTGATTGTGTATTTATTTGTGTATCTTATTTATATTGTGTTTATGTAATTTTGAAATCCACCCTGTATTCATGGGCGAAAATAAATATCTAATCTATCTATCTATCTATAAACTGCTGCATAAAAAGTCTAAATAGTAAAACTAAATATTGATCGATAAAAAATGCATTTGTATATAACTCTATATATTGCCAACTTATGTGTTAGCCAGTATTTAAAAAAAAAAAAGAAAACGATATAAAATAGAAATTATATGTTTTCTTCTAATAAGTTAATTTAACAGTTGTAATTATTTTTAGGATTTTTCAAAATCATAGTTTATAATTAACCTTAAACAAGTTGTTATTTAGTTAAATTATCTAACTTGTTTGTATGTTTCATAAAATTAAAATCTTTTTGCACCATTTTATTTGCTATTATAATTATCTATTTGCTAGTTACTATATTTCCTGTGTCCGCTATTAGTGACAGTAGTTTTTTAGAGAACTTATACTTTATCACAGGATGTGCTCTGCGGACTAATTTTTGTAATTTAAACTTTATTCAAACTATTTCCATTTTTCTAGACTTCTTATTCACCATTATACATAAATTTAATTTAACCCTATTAAATCTTTAGTATCTAATAAGAAATATCCACTTGTATTTTTAATTATCGTTTAATAAAGATTTGTGTTCCACTACTCGTACTACGTGTAAAAGAGATGCTGGTTAGAGGTCTGGGTTTTTAGTGTATTCACATTGGTTAATTGTGAATTTGTGACTAGGAGGTACTAAATGAATAAGTATTGTGTCAGAACAGAATTTGTATATTCGAAAATGTAGCGGATACGGCAATGGGTTTTGACAAATTAATGAGAGCCGTGGTTACTCTCTCAACCAGTTTAGATCAACCAGTTTGTTGTCAGATTATAGTTCATGACACGTAGTTTTACATTAGCTATAATCGTAAACACGTGGTCTGCGAATTAGGCGGCTCCGTGGTGTAGTTGGTATGTGTGTGACTACTACGCCCAAGGTTCCAAGTTCGAATCCCGACACGATCCGCTTGAAAAATGTTAGGCGAGCATTTTTCACAAAAATACACCCTCGTTCGGATGAGAAATAAAATGGAGGTCCGGTGTGTAAGTGTTGTCACGCACGTTAAAGATCCCCACCTTGCTTGAAACGGCAAGGGTTCGGCAAAATTTCAAATTTTCCAATGTAGTACCTTTGGGTGGAGCATTGGAAAATCATATGTAGGGTCTGTGAATTAGCAGAAATAATGTAGTACTTTGGGTGGAATATTGGAAAATCATATGTAGGGTCTGTGAATCAGCCCCAGGTCCAAGATCCGAATCCCGACACGGTCTGCTTGAAAAATGTTAGGTGAGCATTTTTCACAAAAAGTACGCCCTCGTTCGGATGAGTGTTGTCGCTTCCTGGCCAATGTAGTACCTTCGGGTGGAGCATTGGAATATCACATATAGGATCTGTGAATTAACGCGTGGTTGCTGTTACGGTGTATATTGAATTCAAATCCATAGTGACCGCACAACGTAATTTTTAACAAATGTTTAATATTTCTGTTGGAAGTAAAGTTCCTTTACGTAATTAATCTTAGATTGGTATGTTAAATTTCAAAGTATTAGTAAATTTTTAATATCTTATAAAGGCAATAAAAACAGTGTAAAGTTTCCAAAACATTGAACGCAGGGAGATAACGTTTACCTTTTCAACCAACCCCTGTGGTGCGGGGAGGGGCCACCACCAAGCGGCCCGGCAACTACTACTATTATAACTTATCAACTAAGCAGCTTTAGAATTCCCACTTTTCCGTATTGTTTCGCTTAGATTTATATATAAATTACTAGTTTCAACTTTGAGATGAAATTGTACTAAAATTTTACTGTATTGTATAAGCCAAACGTGCTTTGCTAAATTTAGTGTATGATAACGAATGCATCGTAAGCTATATTTATCAATAATTTATCACTCTTTATGGTATTCACATTTCAATAGTCTTTCAAAAGGTTTGGCGCCGATACAATTATATATAATTATCCTTTGGATACACTGCATTTGATTTTCCAACGCTCCACCTAAAGGTACTACATTGGGCAGGAAGCGAGTTTTTTTTTACCTGAAAATTTTGAATTTTGCCGAATCCTTGCTGTTCCCAGCATGGTAGAGATCTTAGACGTGCGTGACAATACACACACAGAACCTACATTTTATCTCTCATCCGAACGAGGGCGAATTTTTATGAAAAATGCCTAATATTTTTCAAGCGGTCAGTGTCGGACCTTGGGTTTAGTAGTCGCGCCCAAACCAACTAAGTCACGAAGCCACCTATTCTTTGCAGGCAACAGTTTTAAGCAGCTTTTAACGAACAACAGTCAACGTTGTAATAATTTGTACGTTGATCACTATACCGCTTAAATTATCTTGAGCTGTGTTACGTACAGTTTTGTCCTCACAAAATCTAGCCGATAATCCACAGAAAAACTCGGTGAAGTACCCCGCTAAAAATTCTGTTGGACGCAAGCGTGTTGAGAGTTTCGAAGTCAACCTCGATAGAGGCATTTAATGGTGTCCACGTTAGTCACAGTCAACAATTACTCATCAAGGTATTTATGAAAACCATACGAAACTATACTCGCGAAAATTTATAAATAACTGAAAATTTTTTATTTATTGCATGAACTGATAAAACATACTTGTAGTGCGTCTATGTGATTAGGTTAGGAAATTAGTAAAGTAAATTTGTGATATATTTGATTTTTAATATTTACTTAGAATATCTATCCTGTAATTGTAAGTAAAACGTGTATGTAATAACCCTTGAAAGAACAATCGTGTATAATAGTGTATTGACATGTTTATATTTGTTTTTTTTTCAATTAGTGTAGAAGTATAGTTAGAGTTTTGTAATAAATTATTTTGCAATTACCAAGAGGCGTGATTGAAATGTCAGGTCACTTAACATTTAATTTTAGAAATCTTCTTTTCAGCTAGCAGTCTTAAATAGGTTTTTTAATGTTTTTATGGTTAAGATTTGTTTTATGTTTAAGCATTAGTGAACTTAACGATTTCCACGGGTAAATTTTAAGTCAGAATCACTTTCTTAGTTTTAGGTTTTGAGAACTTGTTACTTTTTCTATGGCTTCACTCTGGAAACCCAGCAAGATTAGGTGGCGTTTAAAATAACTTCCGATTCAAATATATGTCCCACACGATAGCATTCCGGAACCCTCTTCAAACACTTACATCACCCGTTCCACTGAGTTGGTCGGCAATCATTTTTGTTCGTATCGTCGAACTTTTCAGTATTCTGCCGAAACAAGATTCTTAGCCAAATAGTTCAACGTAAGGCTCTATGGGTTAGTTGGGTTTGCGTATGACTACTAATCCTGCAGTCCGGGGTTCGATTCCCAACATGGACCACTTGAAGAATATTAGGCGAGCATATTTTACAAAAATACGCCCTCGTTCGGATGAGAGGTAAAATGTAGCCCGTGTGAGGGTGTTGTCACACCGTTTTGCTTGGAACAGCTTTAGCAAAATTCAAAATTTACAGGTAAAAAACTTTGCCTATTGTAGTACCTTTAGGTGGAGCATGAGAAAGTCAAATGTAAGAAGCACTATACATACTTTTTCTGTGGATTTCCGGCTAGATTTTTGGGGCCAAAACTGTATGTAATAATTACATGATAGATATTATGAAGCCGCAAACTTACTTCTTAACGTAGTCACATAGGCGTACTATAACTACGTTTTATCAGTTCATGCAATGAATGAAAAATGTCAGTTATTTATAAATTTTGAGGGTATAGTTTCGAATGATTTTTATAAATATCAGATGGGTAAGTATTGACTGTGGCTAAAGCGGACACCATTAAAGGCCTCTTTGAAAATTGACTTCAAATCTCTCAACACGCTTGTGTTCAACATAAAGTTGTCAATCTTGGAACCAATGTGCCCTTAAAATTAAAAACCACCAACTTGGAAGGGTATTATCCGAATATGGTTGACTACTTTCAGTCTGTTAGATAACCTATTCTCAAAGGTAGCCAACCTACTCAAGTTGTATTTTGATTGTTTAGATGGTAAGTACGAAGTACAATAATTTGAGACACCTTCGGCAAACTTCAGACATATGAATTAAGACAGCAATTTGAAAACACCTTGTATCGTTTTTTATTCCTAATAAATATGTACAATTAATTAGGGATAGGTTGGCTGAACCAGAAAAAAAGACTTTACATTTATTTGAGTCAGCACAAATTTGCCTGTGTGGTTTTAATACTCAGACTATGTGATCATCGGCGCGCCAGCGTAATACATTGATAATCAAAACAAATGAATCATAAAACTGTAACAATTTAGAACGGAATTACAATGATGGTATCATGTATAACCTTCAAAAACCGCCATAATGAATTTGCCAATTTTTTGAATATTAACAGTATATGATACAGAAATAATTCTACTTTATATCAAAATGTATGCAACCTAAAAATTATATTTTTCAAAGGAGATAACCTAAATCTATTGGTGGGATTTACCAACAAAGAAAGTATTAAAACGAAATATGATTATATACCTTTCAAAGGGGTGTCATAGGTGTAATTCAAAGCTTTTATTTTTTTAACCTCTATAAAATACTTTCGCTGGATGTTGTTATGAGTTGTTAATATTAGATAGCCATGAACTTTCAGTTTATATATGAAAAAGAGCAGTTCGTTTGCGTCTATTGAAATTAGCTATAATGAAAGGTGTTTAACTGCAGTCTATTCTACATACAATTTGAATATGTGCATTGTACTACTTATTATATCTCAACCGTAATTTAAAATTACTAATTCTATATAATGAATTAAAAAAAGCCGGTAAGTGGTGTTCTAAATTGAAAATGTACCAAAAGAAGGAAAGTTAATTTAAAAAAGTTACGGAAGGTTAATTCTATCTTTTAATACAAGAAGCGCTAACGAAGTTGCTTCTTGTTAAAATAACACTAGCAGTGAAAACAGTTTAATGTCGACTCAAAGTGACAGAAAAATGTTTGCTAGTGATCACAATCGTTCTAATTTGTCCTCTTTACTGAGCACTAATAAAATTGGTAGAAAAGTGCCGTAAACACAATATTACAAAAGTGAAAGTGAGAAAGATGGCATTTTTTGTCGAGCAAGGCACTTTTCAGGAAGGTGCTCACTGATGTGAAAATGGCAATTTTAGAATCTGGAGCGTGTAGAGCTCATCTAGCTGAATTTCCTAAACATGGTATAGGACAAATACTTTTTGTTGTGGCATTATTACCACTAAGATGGGAACAAATATTGAACGTACGTGGTTGTACTAGTCTTCTAAATTAAATATGGTGTATTGTGAAGCGTGTTGTTTATTTGTAAATCGAAACAACAAACATTTTAATGAGTTCTGGTGCAATCGTGTAAACGATTGGCAAGACGTATAAAAGAAAATTAAGAAACCTGGAGATTTCATGGTACATATTCAAGTTCCTTATGTATTTGACTGTTGGTAAAAGGAGAAATTCTAGCAAGCGGTTTTTATTTCGATGAGAAGATTAAAATAACGAAATATGTTAAAATGGACTATTGACGTGACTACTGCTATAGCTGTTTCTAACTTGGCGCTTCGCGGACACCAAGAACAGGCACAGACCATGGATAACAAAGGATATCCTGAATTTAATAGAAGAAAGACGAAAATACAAAAGTAGATCAGACGAAGAGGAAAACAAGGATACAAAGCCATAAAATTGGAAATTATTCGCAAATACTAGAAAGCTAAAGAACTGTGAATTGATGAAAAATGTAAAGAGGTACAAACTAAGATGGAAATAGGAGAGACAGACGAAGCAAACAAACTAATTAGAATGAATTTTAGGGATATAAAAGCATATAGCAAAAATATAAGGGACGCGGGAGGAAACGTCGTTATATAAAATGTAGAGAAAGTGGTTAGATGGCATGAATATATAAGTAATTTATATGCAAAAGAGAAACTAGCATTAGAACAGGAATCAGACATTGAAAATGATGACTTGGGATATTTTATACTTCGAGATGAGTTTGAATTACCATTAAAGGGTATGAAGAATGGTAAGGCGCCGGGTACAGATAAGGTGCAAGCAGAAACTCTAAAAGCCGCTGGACAAGCAGTAACAGAACGTCTTTTGCAATTTATAAGCTATATGTATAAGACAGGCGAAATACCCAGAGATTTCAAACGTAATATCATAATAACTATACCAAAAGAGGCACGGAAAGATGTAAAAATTTTCGAACAATAAGCTTGACAGCACACATTTCAAAAATATTAACTAGAATTGTACAAAGACGAATGGAAAAACGAGCTGAAGAAATACAAGAGAAGATCAATTTGAATTTAGGCGTTATAGGGGAACACGGGAGGCCATTTTAGCTCGGAGAGTGATAATGGAGAAAACAATAAAACAAGGGGAAAGCGTGTATATAGAGTTTGTAGATCTGGAAAAAGCATTCCACAACGTTAAATGGAAAAAAATGTTCGAAATACTCAAATAGGTTGGAATGAGTTTTAGGGATAGACGGATAGTACATAGCTTATACAAAGAGCAAACCGCGGTAATAGAATTAGATCAGGAAAGTAGAGCAGTAAATACTAAGAAAGGGGTGAGACAGTGATGTGCCGTATTTCCATTAAGTTTTAACTTGTACATTGAAGCGGCAATAAATACTGTCAAATGCAGGAAGACATTTGGGATTACTATGCTGGGACAAAAGATTGATATGCTTAGATTTGTAGATGATATAACGGTATTAGCATCTAGCAGAGAAAAGTTAGAAGCTGCTCTTAATGAAATGGAAACAGTTCTAACAGAAAGATGCTGTATGAAATTTAACAAAAATATAACTAAAGTTCTAGACTGCAAAAGAGGTAAAAATAAATCAAAAACAAAAATACAAATAGATATTGAGAACTTACAAGAGGTTAATGATTTCTGCTACCTAGGAAGCCAAATAACGCAAGATGAGAAAAGCACGAAATATATAAAACAAAGAAAAAGCAACTACTGTGTTCAAAAACAACAAACATGGAAACAAGAAAAAGATTGCTTAAAACATATGTATGGAGCACAGCACTGCATGGCTGTGAAGCCTAAGCATTAGAAGAAGCGGACAAGAGAAAGCCAATGAAGTTTGGTACTACAAATGATGATGAAGATATCACGGACAGAATGGACAGACAAATTAAGAACAAGGAAGTACTAGAAATTGTAGGGGAAGAAAGAAATATGTGGAAAACAGTAAAAAATACTAAGGCATGAGGGAATAGTGTGGAATATATTAGAAGCAGAGATAGGAAAAAAGAGAAGTAGAGGTAGACCAAAGTTAGACTATTGCACACAGATAGTGAAAAATGTAGGATATGGGAATTTCAGGTAAATGTGTAGGCTAGCTCAGAATAGAAATCAACGGAGGTATGCATCCAACCAGTCCCAAGATGGAAAAATTAATGACGAAAAAATAACTGTACTTAAATATAATGATTATTATAAACAACTACAAGCATTGGTCTTGCAATATTTTCGATTAATGTTAATTGAGCGAAAGTATTTACTGTGTGGGGATCCTTGGCAGCCACAGGCTGCTTAACCTCCTCCACACACCACTAAATCTCAGTGAAATAGGGCGTATAAGCAGAAAACAATAGAAGGGGAATCGAGCTGTATATAGGGTGTTGTGGGAATTTCAAGGAACTGTGAAGACTAGCTTAGAACATGAATAAGTGGAAGTACTCGTCCAACCAGTTTCAAATCGGAAAACTTAATAACGAAAGAATAAGTGCATTTAAATCCGGTGATTATTATAAACAACTGCAGCTGTTGGTTGTGAAATATTTTCAACTAATGCTGATTGTGAAAGGATATATGGAAAAAGCTATTAATTCGACAAGTGTACAAGTGTTAGGGGAACTTGGCAGCCAAAGGCTGCTTACCCCCTTCACATGCCACTGAACATCGGGGAAATAGAGTATATAACTGTAAAACAATAGAAAGTGACCAAATTGCATCAAACAAAAAGGTACAGCAGAAAATTGTTCAAAGCATATGTGTGGAGCACATCACAGTACGTCAATGAAATAGGGGTAGTAGAAAAAGCAGACAGAAAGAGATAAAAGTCTTCTGGAACGTTGTGCTTTAGATGTATAAGGATGGTGGCATGAACAGGCAAAGTTAATAACAAATAGGTTATAGAAATAGTTGAGGAATAAAGATATCTGTGAAAAAGTAATTGGAGAATATAATAACACTAAACACCGGTCGATAGGCATGCCGTCCGAGGAAGCAGAAAAACACCCAGAAAAGGTTAAACCTTTTGCAGACAGCGGTGCTACAAGTCAAAGGAACTTGCTTAGAATTGGAGATGTAGTGCGAACTACGCAATTATATAAAGTTGCGCAAATTTAATTACAAGAAATATTACTTATTTGCTTCGCGATTTAAATAATGTACCAACCTTGAGTACCTTCTACAAAGAGGAGCTGCAAGTTACGAACTCTCCAGACACTTATTTAGTTGAAAAAGTGCTTAAAAAGAGAAACAAGATATGGACTCAAGGACGCAACGTGGGAAACTAAGAATAGCTTATTTTTATGAGGCTTTATTTCAAATTTTGGTCATACATAAATCAGCTCGCGAAGGGTAAACATGTATGTTTAAGATATCCAGGGCTTCCAGTACAAGTCAAGCAAATTTTTTGTGGAAGAAATAGCTATACTAAATGTTGAAACAGACAAGCTGTGGCACGGAATTCTGAATATGCCGTTAAGAAGTGAAAACTTGGATGAGGATTTCCGAAGATATAACGATTTTTGTAAAAATCGCGTGCACGAGTTGGACTGGAACATCCCTGTGACCAATGAATTATCAGCTCAATATTTAAGTTTATTGTTGCAAGAAATAGTACCTGTAAATAGAACCGTCTATGTAAAAGGGATATTAAAGAATAACATCATCAACCGCTACCTTCCTGTTAACGAAATTGTGAATCCTGAACAGTTTGGTGTTCCAAATTTGAAGCAGTTACGAAAAGATAGCCAATCTAACCATTGCTTATTGCATTCAAAGAACCTTTTAAATTGCGCACAGCAGAACGTATATCTATTAAAGAACAATATTCTTTAAATATTTTTATTACTTTAATTCTTTTAATTAAAATGGTTTTACAGTATTTTTTAAATAAATTTTTATATTAATTTGATCCTTTTAATTAAAATAGTTTTATTAAAATTTATAGTAAGAGGGGGGTATATACATAAAAATTAGAAATGAGTTACTTTGTTTACCCTAAAGATGTCTTGCAGGTAAAGTTACTGAATAAACAATAGAAAATCACAGCTTAAACATGCGAGTTTTAAAAAATATTGCACTTAAAGATTAGGATGTGTGAAAATTTTGCAACACTAAGTACTTTGAACAACTAAGATTTAGACGTTTAAAGATTCTGCAACAATAAGCACGTTGAACAACTTCGCGATTTACACAAACAAATTCAAAATGAGCTTTCAGTATTACTTTCCTCGTATTTATGCACATAGAGAAAATATAATTTGTCCTTATTAAACTGCGTGTTTACAGATATTCCTTAGCATTGTAGGAAAGTATCTTAAAATTTACAACCAATAGGTTAGTCGTTATTTATTAGAAAATGCATGCGTAACTTTATACATTCACTTTATTTAGAAACGCCTTAGGTTGTTGGACGTAATATGTTGATGAATGAAAACCATAATGTTCATTATGACTATAATAATAATATACAGAAAATACGTTTTAATATTTTGTACCACATTTAAAATTGATCTACTTTTTAACAAAAACGGTGCAAAATTAAACATTTTTCAACCTTTGGTTTAATTATATGTATATTGTACTAAATAGGAAAATTTTTACAATCCAGAATATTAATAAATATTTTTTGAGATTTTACACTGTTGTTGAGTTAAATCTAAATATAAATGCAAGGGTGTGTTGCTTTTATGTTTTTGAATATCAAACAGTATGCAGATCTTTGTTGAAGCTAATTTTAAAAGACGTGGTAATTAAGAAAGGTCTTAAAAATTTTAAAAGAATAAAATTGAAACAAAACGTTTATCAGATAGGGTGATGGCAAGCGTGTATTTTATTGTGAATGCCACAATTCTTTTGTAAATTCCGATATAATTTAATAGGTTGAACAATGGAATTGTCATTAAAGTACTGCTACAATTTGTATTGACAAAAAATTTAAAATGGCGGTGGTGGTTAGGGGTCCGGCCTGATTAAAAAAATTCCAAAAGATTTGAGAAACTGGAGAAAAACAATATTGATTGATATCTAACAAGGTGGGTTTATATTAATAACACCGCTAAAATTACTGTGACAAAATTTCTAAAAATGGTAATGGGGGTCCGGTCGAATTTAGAAAATTCTTTCAGATTCGCGTAGCTAAGAAAAAATTATAACGGTTTGATAGATTACACTACTGGAAAATGTACCCAAAGTGAACCAAAAATGCGAATAAGGAAAAACAGGTTAGGTGTTTAAAAAATTGATAATTTATTAAAAGTGAACACTGTATAGTTTGGTAAAGGGTTATTTTTAATTCGGTAAAGGATGCTCCGATTTGAAAATTCCAAAAGATTTGAGAAGCTGAGAAAAAAAACAATATTAATTGATATCTTACACGACGGAGTTATATAAAAATATTGCTAAGAACATGTTTTGGTAAAAATTCTAAAAATCGCGCTGGTAACTAGGGGTCCGATTCAATTTAAAAAATTTTTTAGATTCAGGTAGCTGAGAAAATTCTATTAAAAATAGATTAAAGATGAACACTGTATGGTTTAGTAAAGAGTTAATATCTAAACCAGTAGAGGATGTTCCGATTTGAAAAATTCTAAAAGATTAAGTAGCAGGGGGAAAATCAATATTAATGAATACACTACACGGTGGGTTTGTATTAAAAATATAACAAAGAGTATAGGGTGGTAAAAATTCTAAAAATGGCGAAGGTGGCTAGAGGGATCGTCCATTTGAAAAAATTCTTTCAGATTCGGATAGCTGAGGAAATTTTAATATAATTTGATAGGTGACACGACATATTTATCTTACCAAATATCCCCAAAGTCAAAAATGCTTATTCTAAGAAAACTTTTATCAGGGTGGTGCTGCGGTGTGGAAATAGGTGGGGATAATTAAAAGAAAGTTAAACCTCGAGTTGCTCAGTTTAAAGACGTCTGTCGACCGATGCGAACGTCTATTGTGTGTGGTGCTCGTTAATAAAAACATATTGGGGGTAAGTCTTTATAACATTTCGGGTTAGGTGCTTTTAAATTAATTTCTGAAAAACGGCTCTAGATGTGACGTTTAAAAAAATGGCGGATTGACGTAAGATAAAATAACGGATTACATTTGTTGGTGTGGCAAAGGGGTGTAGACTGTATTTGGTATAGCGTATAAATAAATAAAATGCGAGTTGAATTGCCTGCGGTAAGGGATTGAAATTGGACTTAAGCGGCTGTTAGCTAATTAAACAAAGTTAAATACATGCAAAACAAACACACAAAAAACTTACCTTAATTTTCAAATTAATGGGCACTTGCGTTGCAGAAATAGGCGATTCTATATGTTAACTCACAGCGAGTGCGTAATTCCTGGTGAATGGTTTTCAATTGAATTTTTATTTCTCTACTACGACTGGTCGGTTTATCTTTCGGAGCGTTATCAACTTCAAACCGGTCGTATTAAAAAATTGTAGTACGAATTTATGCGCGCGATAATTGCTTATATATAAATTTGCCAAACCATATGTGACGTAAGAAAAATGGCGGATGAGATGTGACGTAAGAAAGAATAGTATTATCGTTAATGAGTTTCTCCATTAAAAACGGTTAGTGCTAATGAGTTTTTAATGAGAAAACCCATTAAAAAGAGATTAGTGCCAATAGGTTTTAATGAGAATACCCATTAAGAAACGATTAGTGCTAGTGGTTTTTTAATGGGAGAACTCATTAAAAAACACACTCTAAGTTCATCTCTAAATTAAAATGGAGTCTGTTCATTAAACAGTAATACGAGATGTGCATGTAATGATTTCGATTGACCCGATGGTGTAGTGGTTAAGGTACCCGGTTTGTATGCGGGCAGCACAGGTTCGAATTCCGCTTGAGTCAGTTTTTACTCTAAGAACTTGGGGTAAAATGTATATACAGGATGGAGCATAAGTGGATATATACAGAATAAATCAAAAATCGTGACGTTAAAAGAATGACGGATTGACGTAAGACAAAATGGCGGATTGATGTAAAAAAAATGGCGAATGATATATATGACGTAAGAAAAAATGGCGGGTGACAGATGTGATGTAAGAAAAAAGGCGGATGACAAAATGTGTCAAAGTGAAAGTGAGACGTCGGAGGGTTTGGGCGAGGGTGCGTGTCAGAGGTAGTGGACGTGACCGAGTGACGTCAGAGGGGTGGACGTAGTAGCTTGACATCTGAGAATGGTGGGCGTGGCCGTGTGACGTCATAGGGGGCGTGGCAGCTAGACGTCAAGGGGTGACGTCATGGGGGGTGCAAAGTGCTGCCTGGTCCCTCAGCCGGTGAATATGCTCTACTGATGATAATAATATAGAAGAGCAAGCTTTAGACTCGGAATTAAGCGCTGCCGTAGAGAAGGTTTCTTGTTATTAACGGAAAGGCATTCCTAACAAATCGACTGTAAATTAGTCGAAATCGACAGGGATGTGTTTTACTTGGGGTATTGATTGCAAAACTTTATTATTGGGTGAATTTTTAGCGGTTTACTTGGAATTGTTACTACTAGAGCAAAGCAAAGTGATATAATTGCATTTGACGTTGACGACAAACATTTCTTAATCGAAGTTTTAGGTAAGGTATAAGACAAACTTAAACAATTAACACGATTATTTTTCGCTATAATTAAATCTAATCCATCTTGCGATGTATTTATTTTTCGAAATTGTGCATAAGAACAAAGCCTTTTATGATTTTCACTTTTACAAAGAATATACAACAAAGTTATGCACTAGATACAAACACCTTAGTTTTATAAACAGATATCTCACTTTTATTAAGTTGACTATATTTACGCGTGAAGAATCGCCGAAGCTCAATAAGATTTTTGCTTCATTTTGTGTAAAAGAATAAACACGTGATAGGACGGCATTTCGGTACCTCTAACAGATAACTCAAAAGCTTGGGCGGTTTCAGGCGAAATTTTTTCAAGTCACAATTAAAAAATAAATTTTATGTCCTTATTACGAACTAACTGTAAAGCGGCATTTGATGCAGAATATTTTTCTATGAAAGCATTAAAGCTTGCAGTGGTGTATACACAATTTTTTAAATCAAAAATATTATTTAAATAATAAGCTTCCAATGAGCGTTTATCCTAGTATTTCTTTTCTAACGTTTCCCGTACAATGCCTGTAATAATTTTAATAGCGGAACCTTTTAATTTACTAATCTGATGCGAATCCTCCAATTGTTGCTTTAAATAAATATTCGTTTTGAAGCTTTGATAAAAAACATTGAAAGACGAAATTAACTCGCTCAAATATCGTTTTTTGCTTTTTACTTAAACAGTTTAACTATCACTCCAAGTTTAGAATAATAACTTTAATGGTAAAGTTTGAATAAATACTAATGGTAAATCAATATATGAATTAAAAAATATGGTGTTTACTGATAGCTTATGAATTAGGTTTACTTATATCTAGTGATAATGACAAAATTGTACTGAATGGTGACGTTACTTTAATATTGTTTACAAACTACACGTGAACTATAAATCAACTAACACGTAGCGGTTCTACAACATACGGCATCGAAAGGACTATTTTAAAAGTTAGGTCGTAAGCAAAACATAGCGTGGGTGCTTTGCGAAATATTGCGGGCTTTAATACAATTTACAGCTCTGAAAACAACACAAAAGTACACATATAACTTACTTGGGCTTATATCTTCTAGCACAAGAGATAAACCTAACAAATACATTAGACGCATTGTATCTAATTCCAAAAGCATCTGAAATAGTACTCTTCTAGTTCTGATATTGATGCGCGATGTTCCATCTAAGTAAAACCGGCCGAACATGACCGATTCCGATCGTCATTCAGAACTTTAAACCAAGTACTTTATTTTCAATTACAATTCCATTTTGATAAGTTATGTTTTAATTACATACATGCGGAAAACTGCAAAATCACCTTGGCCCTCCAACATCAAATTTTTGCATTTTTTATATAGCACCTGACTGCGCCAACATTGCACCACATAGCACCACAAGACTGGGCACTAGCATTCAAAAACTATGGCAGTTATTTCAGTTCAAAGTTTGAGGGGCTAAAATGATGCCAACCGCCCACTGCACTTTTTTAAATTTTTTCTCTTGCACCTGCTAGTACAAACATAGCACCGCATAGCACTACAAATCGTATTCCGGCACCCAAAATATGACGACGATATAACAGTACACACCTTCGGGAAGGCTCAATGGCCCGAAGCTCTTGACAAAATCTTTTTCTCATTTTTTTGCTTGGTTATATTAACACAGTATCGTGTATCACCACCAATCGCATACTTATCACCTGAAAAATTCCGAAAATACAGTGATTACTAAAATCTATGTAATACATGTTCCAATTTATTTAATAAATAAGTTTTAACAACTTCAGTACCATTTGTTTCAGGCCTATACTTATTCCTGTAAACTACAAAAGACTGAAACTACTACTATTAATTAAAAAAGTACACGATAAAGAATAGACACAGAACACCAATTCTGGTGCCTCCTCCATCTCCCTCCACCTTCTTCCGCCGCCCTACACATTCCTCCATCTCCCTTCACATCAATCCACATCTCTCCACCTCCCCCACTTCTCTCCACATCACTTCACATCCTCCACCCCTTTTCACCCACCTCCACATTCCTCCACACCTTTCCACACACTTCCACCTCCATCCACATCCGTCCACATACCCCCACATCCCTCCACATCTCTCCACATCACGCCACGTCTTTCTACATTACTCCACATCACTCCATCACCCTCCACATTACTCCACATCCGTCCACCTTCCCCCACATCTCTCCACATCCATAGCCCTCAACATCACTCCACATCACTCCATATCCCTCCATATCCTTCCATATCATTCCACATCACTCCACATCACTCCACATCCCTCCACATCATTCCACATCACTCCACATTTCCCCACATTACTCCACATCTTTACCACCTCCACATCACTCCACAACACTCCACATCACTCTACATCACTCCACATCCCTCCCATCTCCACAACACTCCACATCTCTCCACATCACTCCACATCCCTTCACATCACTTTACATTACTCCACATCTCTCCAAATTCCTACACATCCCTCCCACAACCACTACCCTCCACTAACCTACACATTCACTCCACATCGACATCCCTCTTCATCACTCCACATTCATCATCATACCTCCACATCACTCCACATAACTCCACATCACTCCACATCCTCCACTTTCCTCCACATCACTTCACATTCCTCCACACATCTTCCCATCGCTTTACACACCTACACAACCCTCCACCTCCCCAACCCTCCACCTACACCACCACTTACAGAAAAAAATTTTATTCAATGCGGGATTTGAACCCGTGCTGTTCGCATACAAAGCAAGTACCGTAACGTTCACACTATCGATTCATCCAAAATTATTACTAGCTTGTATTATTGTTTAATGCACAGACCTACCATGTATATTTTTTTATTAACGAGCACCGCTGTCACGTAATTCTCAAAAAATGTACGTTATATACATCTGCACCCACCTTAAAACCTAGGAATAAGAACAACAATTTAACACATTTATAAATAATTTTTGATGGTGTTGACGTTACAAATAAGTAAAACAAATTTTATCACTAATTAACACTCTGGTACATTTTTTCACCTAAACCATCTTGGATATGCCACAATTTATTTTTACTCACCATGTGTATTACTTTGAAACACTTTGTACATGTATTTCACCACGAGAGAATGTAAAAGTTTAGAACAAAGAAAAAGCTTTAGATATTATGACACGAAATATTGTTCAAATTACAATAACGCTATTTATACAGATACATAAGAACTTTATAAATAAAAGAGAATGTTCGAAATCATGGTCGTACATGTACTTGCTGTTGGCACGAGCATGTCTGCCACCACACTGAGCCCCCTCGCTAACCAGTTCGTCTGCCAGTCCGCCCGCAAGTACGCCCGGCAGTCCGTCCACCAGCCCGTCAGCCTGCCCGCGAGTCTACCAGTCCGCCTGCAACCGTTGGTGCGCTCCCCACCACGCCCACCATCCTACTAGCCTGTTTGCAAGTTCGCCCGCCAGCTGCCAACCCGCCCGCTCGCTCTCCAGCCCTCAAACCCTCACGGTAGTCCGCCAGTTTAATCTCGATATGTAGGCCCTTCAAATTGTGATAAAACGAATACCTTAATGCCTTTGATTTTATATGAAGACAGACTTATATCTTAAAATGTTGATAAATAATATTATTTAAAAACATTTAACCAGTCAAGCATAAGCCGAATAAAACTTAATTTTAGTACCAAGTTACGCACAGAAAACAGTCCTTTCTTTATGTTTGTTAGTGTGGTAGTTTTATTTTATCTAGTTTTATCTGTAGTTTAAAATTCAAGTCAATACCCAAGTCTTCTATCTCCCTTTCTAGGCAATAATTGGGTGCATAAAGACCGTCAAGATTTTCGAATTGAAAAATGTACCGAAGTTTGTTTCTATACATAAAGTTTTTGATTCCATAAACAATGAGATCCATTCCTTCGTGTAAATCATGCAACTTGTGGCAATCTCCTAGTCTCGGCTTTCCAACTATGCTTGCATACGTATTTTGTTGTCTTGCTCAATTTCCTCTTGTTGGTATTGGAGGCAATCCTGATTTTCCCACAAATTATCGTGTAGCTGAATGTCCACCACCTTTGAGTATATATGATTCTTATATGTTTTAAGACCCTCGGTTTTAAACAATCCCAAAGGTTCTTTACTAAGTAAATATACAATGTTTAGGTGAACCCCTTTACGCGTTGTGTACGCCAAGGTTACGAATCCCACCTTCCTTTGTTCGTCTATGTATCAAAGTTTTTCATGGTCTCTCCAAAAATAGAGTCATTCTTCAATTTATAAAAGTCCTTCTCGAAAGAGTTTAATGCTTGAGAGCAAAGACTTGTATTTAAATTGTGTATGACTTTAACCATGGGGTTTGATGAAATTCAAGAACCCGGTAGAATAAGCGGAATTCTTTTAATGTTTTAGTATAAGCGTTATTTGGACTATTTAATTATTTTAATTCCTTACCGTTTAAGACCCTTTAATTTCTAATGTAATACTGCAAAAAATATTAATATTTATTAATAATATATATATATATATATATATATATATATATATTTGCTGGTGTTAATGTTGCAAGTGGTGTGTACGTACCAATAAAGAAATAGTAAAGGTTAATTAAGAGTTAAAAAAATTTTTTAAGTATATAAATGGTATTGAATGTGTTTATATTAACATCCACCATGATAGCCTTTAATAGAAGTATATGGCTGTTGAACAATTTTGAAGAAGAGAATTCGTTCAGTTTACTAAACAGAGAAGAACCGAAATGTTATTGTGTTACCTGCGTATGAGTGCTTCAAACTATTGAATTTACGTGAATTTCTCTGTTATAAATTAGAAGAATTGAATTGTAGAGGTTTTCAAAAATTTTATGAAACCTTTTTAAACGATATATCACATGTATTTGGAAATAGTATAGAAGAAGAGCGGGTTAGCATCGTATTGGAAAGCGAGCACCGCGCTAATAGTTATTTATTTAATGATATCACTAACACAAATTATTTGATATTGTTGGAAATACTTACTTGTCACCAAACACAGCATCTAGAAGATGTGGATGTGACACGATCTCTCACGCAATTATTTAGAAGGTTGGAGATCACCGATTCAATTGATTCAGGCTATCATAGTGGATGTTAATATAAACATATTTAATATCATGGATATATTTCATAAAGTTTTTTTCACTCTTAACTAACTTTTACTATTTCTTTATTGGTACTCACAGATCACTTGTAACATTAGCACCAGCAAATATTATATATATATATATATATATATATATATATATATATATATATATATATATATTATTAATAAATATTAATATTTTTTGCAGTATTACATTAGAAATTAAAGGGTCTTAAACGGTAAGAAATTAAAATAATTAAATAGTCCAAATAACGCTTATACTAAAACATTAAAAGAATTCCGCTTATTCTACCGGGTTCTTGAATTTCATCAAACCCCATGGTTAAAGTCATACACAATTTAAATACAAGTCTTTGCTCTCAAGCATTAAACTCTTTCGAGAAGGACTTTTATAAATTGATGAATGACTCTATTTTTGGGGAAACCATGGAAAACTTTGATACATAGACGAACTAAGGAAGGTGAGATTCGTAACCTTGACGTACACAACACGTAAAGAAGTTTACCTAAACATTGTATATTTACCTAATAAAGAACCTTTCGGATTGTTTAAAACCGATGGTCTTTCAACCTATAAGAGTCATATATTCTCAAAGGTGGTGGACATGCGACTACACAATAGTTTGTGGGAGAATCAGGATTGCCTCCAATACCAATAAAAAAAAAATCGAACAAACCAACAAGAAACGTATGCAAGCATAGTTGGAAAGTCGCAACTAAAAGATTGCCACAAGTTGTATGAACTACAAGAAATGAATCTCATTGTTTATGGAATCAAAGACTTTATGTATAGAAACAAACTTCAGTACATTTTGCAATTCGAATATCTTGACGATCTCTATGCACCCAATTATTGCCCAGAAAGAGAGATAGAAAGCTTGGGTATTGACTTGAATTTTAAACTACAGATAAAACTAGATAAAATAAAACTACCAACAACAAGCATAAAGAAAATACTGTTTTCTGTGCGTTACTCCCTATAGTAGGGGATAAAGAATGCTACTATAGTAAGCCTGCTTATCGTAAAAGGCGATTAAAAGGCGCAGCAAGGGGCAGCAGCCTTGCTGGCTAAAAGATATTGGAGGAGGGTCGGTTGGTCTCGGGCGATCCTCAATAATTTACAAGCTTGTTGGGGGTTGGCCGTGACGGATACGGCTTTTTGCTAAAATCTTTCAAAACTGCGTTGTGGAAAGATATGGGAGCCTACCACAATATTTCCCAGGTGTGCGTGGCCTAAAACACGAAATACATATGATGGAGAGCTCACAAGTAAATTTCTTGTCCGGAGGTAAAATACTCCATCATTCGGATCTCCGGGAGGGGGTACTTGGGGCTCGTCATCGTAAGAATATAAAACAACAGTTCGATTTAGTGATAGGGACTTGGAATGTAAGGTCATTACTTAGAGTAGATAAGTTAACGAATTTATTAGTCGAAATGAGAAAGGAAAAGCTGGACATTTTAGGTATTAGTGAGGAGAGATGGCCAGATAGTAATGACTTTTGGAAAGATAATTATAGAATAATTACAACTTCTTCAACTAATGGACAGGCAGGGGTAGGAAAAGTGTTAAGTAAAAGATTAGGGCATAAAGTTAAAGAGTACTTACAATTTAGTGACAGAATAATTATGGTTAGATTAAGTACAAAACCCACAGACACTGTTTTAGTACAGGTTTACATGTCAACAACTCAGTACGAGGATGAGGAAGTAGAAAAGGTATACGAGGATATAAATAGTATAGTGAGAAAAGTAAAAGGAGATGAGAATTTAATAGTTATGGGCGATTTTAATGCGTCAGTGGGAGAAGGTAGTGAGGGAAAAATGGTAGGAAAATTTGGGTATGGCAGACGAAATGATAGAGGAGAAAGATTAGTTGAGTTTTGCCAGGAACATAGATTAGTAACTGTAAACACCCTATTCGAACAACATGTTAGGAGAAGATATACCTGGAAAGCCCCAGGTGATAGGGCTAGATACCAAATAGATTATATTTTAGTTAAACAAAGATTTAGAAACCAAGTTAAAACTGTCGTAGTTTTCCAGGGGCTGACATAGATAGCGATCATAACTTAGTTAAAATGAAGTGTAAACTAAAATTCAAAAAATTGAGAAAGGTTAAAGAGAGGGATGGGATCTAGGTAAGCTTAATGATAGTAGGGTAAAAGAGGAATATAAACAAGTATTAGATAATAAGAGCAAAGAGATAGCTGTAGGAGGAATGTAGAAAATAGATGGAAAGAAATAAAACTGACTGTACATGATACAGCAACACAGACTATAGGTAAGAAAAAAATAGAAGCGAGAAAACCGTGGGTAACAAAGGAGATATTAGATTTAATAGAGAATAGAAGAAAGCTTAAACCTTTCAGAGAATTGGATAGTGAAAGTAAGCAAAAATATAATACAGTTAGAAATAAGATAGTACATGAGTGTAGAAAAACTAGAAATAAATGGATGGAGGAGAATTGTAAGGGAATACAAGATGATTTGAGAGTAGGTAAGACAGACAGGGCTTACAGGACAGTTAAAAAGTTTTTTGGGGAAGATAGGAAAAAATGTAATGGTATTAGAGACGAGAATAATTAGCTTCTAATAAATAAAGTTGAGGTAGCAGATAGATGGAAAAGATATTTAGAAGATTTATATAAGGGAGACGATATGGATAAGTTAGAGTACGACCAAGAAGAGGATGTAGAAATAGGGTTCTCAATATTAAGAGAGGAATTTGATACAGCTGTTCGGAATCTTAAATTAAATAAAGCGCCAGGGATAGACGATATTCCCGCAGAATTAATAAAATATGCAAGTCAGAAAACTTTAGACAGATTATATGAACTAGTAAATGTAATATATGACACAGGTGAGGTTCCAATAGATTTCGAAAAAAATATTATTATTCCAATCCCAAAAAAGTCAGGAGCTGATAGGTGTGAGAATTTCAGAATGGTTAGTTTAACTTTTCATGCTTCCAAAATACTAACAATAATAATTAAAAATAGAGTAGAAGCTTTGACTGAGAATTATTTAGGCGAAGACTAATATGGTTTTCGTAAAGACAGAGGGACTAGAGAACCGATACTAATGATTAGGGTAATTATCGAAAAAGGTTACAAAAAATAAAAGACTCATTTCGCGTTTGTAGATTTAGAAAAAGCATTTGATAGGGTTAATTGGATTGTTATGTTCAGGGTTTTGCGAAAAATAGGAATCTCTCATAGGGATAGAAAAATTATTTACAGTCTATATAAAAATCAAAGCGTAGTAATTGGATTTGATGAAATAGAAAAGGAAGCTAAGATTAGAAATGGTCTTAGGCAGAGTTGTATACTGTCTCCCTTGATTTTTAATGTTTATATTGAGGAAACTTTAAACTTAGCTAGAGAGAGAAAAGAGATAGGTATTAGTGTACAGGGACAGAAAATAGACATGTTACGTTTTGCAGATGATATAGCCATTATAGCAGAGTCTAGAAAAGAGTTAGGAGAGTTTTTAAATATTTTAAATGAGATACTACAGAGTAACTATAGTATGAGAATTAACTCAGTAAAGACAAAGATAATGACAAGTGAGTTACAGCCTAGTTCTAAACCAAAATTAAAAATAAGTAATACCGAGTTAGAGGAGGTAGATGAATTTTGCTATTTAGGTAGTATAATTACAAAGAATGGACGTAGCAGAAGGGATATAGTAGCTAGAATAGCTCAAGCTAGAAAAATGTTTTTAAAAAAGAAAAACTTACTAATAGCTAATAGTATTAGTTTAGATAATAGAAAAGTTTCTTAAAGTCGTACGTATGGAGCGTTCTACTATACGGTAGTGAGACTTGGACAATTAAAGAAGTAGATAAGAAAAAGATAGAAGCTTTTGAAACTTGGTGTTATAGGAGAATGTTAAAGATTAGTTGGACAGATAGAGTAACAAACGAGGAAGTTTATAGAAGGATAGGTGAGGAACCCTGTATGTGGAAACAATTGAAGGTCAGGAGAGATAGAATGATAGGGCACCAGTTAAGACATGAGGGACTATTTAGTAAAGTTTTAGATTATAGACTACCAATTAAAAATAGAGTAGGAAGGCCTAGACAAAGCTATATTAGTCAAATTATTAGAGATTTAGGTTGTGAAGGCTATGTAGACCTTTTTAGACTAGTTCAGAATAGAAAAGAATTTAGAGCTGCGTCAAACCGACTTTAAGTAAGTTCGAAAACAAAACAAAAAAAATAAAAATCAGTTAACTAAATGTCATTAGGATATAACTCACAATTAGTTAGCGGTCTGGCATGTTGGTAGCGTTTCGTTGCTTAAGCCTTACCATAACATATAATTTAATAAACGTCACCATGACATAACTCACAATTAGGTAGCGGTCTGGCATGTTGGCAGCGATTCGTTGCTTAAGCCTTACCATAACATATAATTTAACACTTTTCCTTTTTGAAGCGGATAACCAGGTTATATTTCATTTCCTTATAAATGGTAATCATGTAAACATGTTAGTGTTCTTTAACAACCATCAGGTTGCTAATATCTATGTAGAGTCAGCTGGATAGGAAAAAGATAGAAGGATATAGGAAGACCTAGACCAAACTAATAGTCAAATTATTAGAAATTTAGGTTGTGAAGGGTATGTAAAGCTTTTTAGATTAGCACAGAATAGAAAAGAAGTTAGAGCTGCGTCAAACCGACCTTAAGTAAGGTCGAAAACAAAATGATGAATGATGATGATGTGCGTTACTTAGTACTAAAATTAAGTTTTATTTGGCTTATGCTTGACTGGTTAAATGTTTTTAAATAATATTATTTATCAACATTTTGAGATATGTATATCTTCGTGTAAAATCAAAGATATTAAGGTATTCGTTTTACCGAAATTTCAAGGGCCTACATGTCGAGATTAAACTCGGCATGTTGAGTTATGGTTTTTTATTTAAAAGTTTACATAAATTATGTTTGTTTAATTATATCAGAAGTTTTAACGTTTAAAGTGAGTTCCTCTGCAGATGGCTGGGTGGGCGTGCTGGCATACTGCCGGGAGAGTTGGCGGCTGGTGGGCGGTCGAGCGGGTTGGCTTCTGGCGGGCGAACTGGCAGGCGACTGGCGGGGGGATTCCCGGACTGACAGACAAGCTTTCGGGCTGGCGGGCATGCTAGCGGGCCCACTGGCGGGCTGGTAGACGAAGTGGTTGGCTAGGGGGGCCAGTGTGGTGGTATACATGCTCGTGTCAACAATAAGTGCATGGACGACCACGATTCCCAACATTTTCTTTTATTTATAAATTTCTTATATATCTATATAAGTGTCATAATATCTAAATGTTTTTCTTTATTCTAAACCTTTACGATTCATTTTTATACTGGTCGTCGTGAAATATTTGTACAGAGTGTTACAAAGTAATATACATGGTGAGTAAAAATTAATTGTGGCATATCTAAGATGGTGGAGGTGGAAAAATGTGTCAGAGTGTTAATTAGTGATAAAATTTGTTTTGCTTATTTGTAACGTCAACACCATCAAAAATTACTTATAAATGTGTTAAATTGTTGTTCTTATTCCTAGGTTTTAAGGTGGGTGGACTTCCACCTTTACCTCCGCCTAATTAAAATAAAGATAATCCTCAAATTGGTCAGTTTTTGTAAAATGTCTGTTGACTAATGCAGACGTATGGAACATACCTTTTTTGAGAATTACGTGACGGCGGTGCTCGTTAATAAAAAAATATACAGGGTAAGTCTATATAAAATTTTGGGTTAGGTGCTCTTAAATTAACTTATGAGACTAGTTGTGCTATACTAGTTTTAGCAGGTGCAAGAGAAAAAAAGTGTTGTGGAGGGGTTGGCATCACCTTAGTCCCCAAATATGAAACTGTTATATCTACGCCATTTTTTGGTTGCTGGCTATGAAACTGGTAGTGCTATGTGGTGCTATGTTAGTTTTAGGAAGTGCAAGAGGATGGATATGAAAAAGTGTAGGTGGGGTAGTGACGTACCTAGAGCCCTAAACTTTAAACTGATATACCTACACCAATTTTTAGGTTCTAGCTATGAGACTGGTGGTGCTAAGTTAGTACTATCGGGTGCAAGAGAAAAAATTGAAAAAGGTGCAGTAGGCGGGGGACTGGCGTCACCTTAGCTCCCAAACTTTAAACTTATATCTACGCCATTTTTTGGTTGCTAGCTATAAAACTGGCGATGCTGCGTGGTGCTATGTTAGTTCTAGCAGGTGCAAGATAAAAGATTAGGAAAAAGTGTAATGAGGGGGGGGGCTGACGTAGCCTAGGGCCCTAAACTTTACACTGCTATATCTACGTCAACTTTTGAGTGCTAGCTGTGGGACTCGTGGTGCTATGTAGTGCTATGTTAGTACTATCAGGTGCATGAGAGAAAATTGAAAAAAGTGCAGTAGGGGGCTGGCATAACCTTAGCCTTCCCAAACTTCGAACTGTAATAACTTCCATAGTTTTGGGTGCTAGCTACCAGTCTTGTGGTGCTATATGGTGCAATGTCGGTGCAATTAAGCACTATATAGAAAATAAAAGAATTAGGTGAGAGGGAGGGGCAAGTTGATTTTGCCACCGAAAGCGCTATTATTATATTTTATTAAAACGGCGTGTAGTTAAAACACAACCATACTAAAAAATTTCTTTCTGATATGGAGGTCTGACTATGTTTACTATACTTTTTGCGGTCGCTGAAACCGAATCCGAAATTCATTTTACCCCATCACATCAGGTTTCTGACATAACCTAAAAAAAACATGGTGGACTTTATGTGACGATCATGCTTCCTTAAATATTGACGATTTTTAAAAAAATTATTAAATATTTATGAAACAGTATGTTTTGGGTACAAGAGCCAAAATAAAACTTCTGCAAGGGAAACTGCAATGACCAGAGCTACGCGGTTATTAATAAAACATAGGTATCGAGTTAAATTTCTAACATATGTGGTTATTGGAGTTGCATATTGAGTTATGGAATTAAGTAGCTAAGTGGTTTATTGGGTTGTAGGACACGAATCTGAAGTCTTAATTTTAAAATTCAAAATGGCGCATCAAATATAGCGGTTGAATTTTTTCAATTTTAAAAATTAGACTTTATATTTGTAATCAAGGACCTCAAAAAAACCATAGATCCCAAGTTTTGATAAAAATTTAATAATTTTTTAAAAGTCGATTGCCATATTTAATCCGCCATTTTAAATTTTGAACGCGCGAGCACAGATTCGTTATCAGTGAACCCAAAAACTCCTAGATACCACGTTTGAAGCAAATCCGTTAATGTTTATAAACGTTTGTTTGCCACAGAGTTCGTCAGTTTTTTAATGTTATGTCTAAACCTGATGTTGAAGTGTATTTATTTTCGAAACCTAAATAAATACAATAAGCCTAATAGCTAACCACTCTATAATAAGGTAAAAGAAAAATACACATGAGTTTTTATAAATAGTATTTAACATTCTAATGAACGAATCAGTTCTAAATTACACCACTCAGATTTTTAGCTCTAACTCGCAAAGGAATCAGTTATAAATTAAATACAAAAGAACTTTAGCTCACAGACACGTCGGCGCAGAGTAACCAGAAGAACGCGCGACGGTTTTGTCCAGTTGGCAATTTCCAGACCGAGAGTCAAGATGTGCTTCCTTGTTAGAGAAAAGGCGGACTTGAGAATCGCCATATTGATGACAATAGCGTTAGGTGTTAAAACCTACAAATATTTCAGGAACCCATCAATACGCTATATATTTATAATCATGTATATTTATACATGTACATATTGTTTGAAAATGAATATACTAGAATAGAACTATCAACCTTATGAAATAAGGATAAGAATATAAAAAGAAATTCTAGAAAAAACTGCAATGGATTCAATAAAACCTGCAGTAAAATAATGGATTTGCAGTAAGAGGAAAGTAGATAAGGAACAAATTTAAAATGATGAAATCAACAAGTTCTACAACACGTGCAGTCAGCATTCTTCGATACGTTACGTAGACATAGTATCTTTTTTGAGGGTCTTGATTTTATTTGCTAAGGAAACCTGTTTCCTAAGTAATTATAAAGACTGGTAAGATTTAAGAACTTTTACCACCGATAAGTCTTTTACTTGTAATCCATAAGTTACGTCATGTAAGAACAATATGCTTTCCGTTCGTTCGTAAGATGTCTTTGTTTAACATTAAATGCAAGTTCCTAATGTGAATGGTAGAAATGTTATAAATAATATCTACTGAATTTTAAGGTTTAATCGAAAAAGAGCTTAATAGTGATAATATTAAATTTTAAATAAACCGCAAGATAAAGGAATATAAGTTTTAGCTTAACTTATATGATACTAAGATCATGTATACCATCTACAGGCCTGAATTTGGTTTCATTAATTAAAGCTGTAATTATTCTATACTTATTTTGTCAATTAACAAGCGACTTTTAAGAATTACAAGAACTCTTAATTTGAAAGATTTGATCCACTTACTTGAATATATTTTTTTGTAATTGTTACTAATTTTCCTTGTCAAAGCTGAATATAATTAAGTTAAACTTTCATGATATTTTATTTATTGAACATCACAAAGATCTAGTAAACTCATAGAAAGGTTCATGAAAGTTGACTTTAGATATTTTTAAAAAAAAAAAGATTGAATAAAAAATTATCATCTAATGACGAGAGCACAAAATTCATAAAATGATCATTAAGCTGTTTTTGAGAGTAATGCCATAAGATTATTTGGAGTTACCTATTTGGAACGTAAATTGCTGTTTCATTTTTAATCACTAACCCTACATTTTCTCTCAGCTTCAATTTAGATTTAGCTGTTAGAAGATTTAGAGTTATTCTGAGCGAACTTTTTGAGCATTGAGATTTCTGCATTTTATCCCTACAGTCAAGCTTGCATAAAACCGCGATATTGCAGTGGCACTTGAGTCTCGTTCATCCAACCCCCCTCCCCTCCCTCATGTGACTCATTATAAACCGCACGAAGTTCGAGTTTGGACTAGAACGGAAGTCTCCTAAAAGTTTTATATTTAGAATGGATAATTCTCCCATCTATTGTATACCTTCAAGAGAGTTTGAGTATAGGTTTTGACATCCACTTGTACTCGCAACCATTTTTCACAGAAATGAAAATGGTTACACTGACGCCCAATGTCAGATGTTACAATGTGGTAGGGTAAAATGGACTATGGATTGGTATTCAGCGACCCCAAAAACACATTGTAAACATGATCAGACCTCCAGATCAGACAGGATATTTTGGTGTGACCTTGTAACTTTTAGGGCTAATACACTTTTGAAAGTTATGAAAATAAAAGTAATCCTTGTAGAAACTCTACTTCTAAAAATATAAAAAATCACTGTTTTTATGTAGAAATAAAACTCTTGTTTAATTTGTTTTAGATGCTCTTAAAAGCGATGTTGTCATTAGCCGAGACTTAATTTGCATGGTTCGTGAACTTATTGGACCTATAGCATCGTTTCGCTTAAGTGCAGCTGTAAAAGCATTGCCTCGAACACGATCTGGAAAAACATGTAGGAAATCAATTGCTGATCTAGCTAGAGATAAACTTGTTAAGGTAACTTACAATAGCATAATAAACTTAAAATTTATTTTAATTTTGTGCCCAGATACCAGCAACAGTAGAAGATCCAACAGTATACAGGGATATAAAAATCGCATTACAAAAGATAGGATATGCAAATGATGCACCAGATCCTGAATAAGCCTCTATTTATAAATAAATACTATGGAGTTCTAGTTTAGTTTAGAAATACTTTAGTGATAACCTACTGTTAATGGAATTATCACATAAGTATTAAGGAGTATAAAACACGATTCTCATCAATATTGACCAAAGTAGTCTATTTTACCAGGTGCTTTTATGAATTGTTTTAAATAATAGATCTGTATATTCACTAAATAATTTAGCTTTGTTATACCGTTACCTTGGTTTATAAAAATAGAGTTTTATTTTAACATGTGATATTCTGCAATATCAAAAGGAAATTAGTGTCTACAATACCATTATAATGAGATGTGGACTTAAGTAAACCGCTTTGATGTTTAAAAATTCATTGTAATTGAAAGAAAATATAATCATTTATTTTTGGTCTAAGCCCGTAATCTATTATTTATAATAACAAATTAATAAGATGAAATAATAACTTAAACTTTCTAAGTAAAGCCCAAATGATCATTTCAAATCGAGCTAGTAATATATATATATATATATATATATATATATATATATATATCGGCGTGATAAGGGTTCACAAGAGGTCATTGAAACCCAAATTATACAAATAAATCGCATCAAAATATAAAAGAAACTAAAAACAAACGGAATATTCCGTAAATTCATGGTTACACCCTGTATAATACAAGCGTACCTTTATTCATTCATGTACAAGCGAAAAATTCAATTCCCCGTGTATAAATAATCACTCTGTATGATATAAGCATATTGTACATAAATAGCAGCTTACGCAAGTTGTATATGTAAAATTAATTAATTGTAAGAAACCGTGAAACGCATTTCAATGCGAACGCAGATCGATGCATATAAAAATATTTTACATTTTCTGTCAATAACAGAATAACACTAACTTTACGCATTTAACTTAAGAAATTACAAACAACGTATATTTTAAATTCCTAAATTTATGTTAATTTTGTTTACCGAAACACGGAAGCAAATATTTTCTAAAATTATGCAACCACTTTTTGCATTAAAAAGCAATTAAAGTTTAAATTAAGTGCCCCGTGGAGTACAGCAATTTATTGTAAATAAAGAGTTTTGTAGAATATAAAAGAATGAGTCATCGGTATTTAGAACTACGTAAATTAACTAATTAATAAATAAGCGTTTATACCAAAAAGCGGCTGGAACACGAAAAACCCACAAAAATCCAAGAAATATCAGGTGAAATTAATTATCTTTTGCATTAGTAGGCGACGCCACAATAATAAAATATGTGTAAAACAAGGACAAACAGCGTTGCGTCACTTATAACTGGAACAATATTACGTGGAATAAACGCCGCGATTTTAGACGCTAATTGATTTTTCTGAAAAATTTTGCATTATAATGTTCCACACTTTTGTACAATTTTCTGGATATAGATAATTTAGAGTTTATAAAGAAGCGTTTATTGAGAAAGTTTCTATTCTTTCCATTTCATTCATTCATTAGATTAATTCAATTCTTAAATTAGATCGCGAAATGTTATTTTGATTGAAGCGTGAGCTGTTGCATCGCGAAGATGATATTTGTAGTATGCAGTGAGCATGCTAAAGTTTAATAATTATTATGATACAATGAATATAGAAGTAATGTTTTTAAACGCAAAGTACGTACAAGAATGGAATTATTAATTACAATGAATAAGAAAAATTCTTCAATATAACGCAATTTTAAAGATTTTATTAAATAGTCGAAAGGAAGATTTAACCAAAAATGTATTTTGGTAATTGCTGTTTTTAATATGAAAAATCTTATAAACTGATTGGATATCAATTTCAAATAAGGAGCTATGATAAATACGAGGAATGTATTTGTGGATTCTGCAAGTATTATTTTTAGATTTATCTTTATCTGATATGTATTTAATGTAAGGTAGAATAATAAGTGTTAATCATACAATATTTTTTTGTAAATGATTTTACCGGGAAAATTTGAATCAGAGATCGAAATAGTCCGACCTTTAATAGATTATCTGTCAAGGAGTAAGCGAACAATTTTAAGTTTTACAAATTGCTGTATCCGTATCACAGCACTCTTTTAACGACATCTCAACGTGCAGCCTTTTTCATATCACTCTTTTAGTAACGCCCTAAAGCGAAACGTTGTCACAGCAATATATATATATATATATATATATATATATATATATATATATATATATATATATATATTGCTATGCATAAACAGGTCCTGGAATTATCGAGCCCCGACGTTGGGCTGTCAAATATTTATGCTATAAACTCCCTCCAGGAACTTAACAGGATTTTATCGTGTATCGACCTTGTGTCGACCAATAACAAAACTTGATGTGATAACGCCTTTTTTGATATCAATGGCGTATTCTACTTTATCTTTTGACCTCGACTAGCTTTTATTTTTGAATTATAAAATGAAGTTAATTCAATTCCATATAATGAAAACAAGTATTATGTACAGGTTTTGTAAATTATTTAAAATACACTTTTCAATTAATTAATGTTGTAAATCTCATTTATCTCAAATTTCATATGCTATTTAATCAATCTAAAGTCACCAAAAAACCTATTGTTTTTATAAAAAGAAGCCTGGAACGTTCAAAACCCCTTTATCATATAACGCACTTTATACGTATGCAAGTTCGTTGTTTTGTTGACTCCGTCACATTAATTTATATTAAATAAGCAAATTCAATATTCAATATTTAAATTCAAATAGAAAATTAATGTTTTAAAACTAAAAATCTAACCTGGTCTGTTTTTTTCGTTACTTCCTTCTCGCAACAAAAATTATCGAGGCATCAACTAGTATTTTCCATGCATTATACCATCCATTTGGATCAAAATTATCCTCCCCCAATTCAGGATTATTATATACCCATTCGAAATATTGTCTATTCACACGCTTGAACCATTGCATTTAAATTATTGTCATCATCCTCTGGACTACCATTTATTAAACTTAGACTTATGCACCCCAAATTATTGTCGTCTCATTTAGACTTATTATTTCTTCTCACCAGACTCAGAATTTATTCTCATCAATCTTCCCAGACTTAGACTTGGCTTTTATGCTCACCCGCCTCAGAGTTTATTTATTCTCCCCGGACACGAATTTATTCTCCACGGACTCAGAATACCTTCTATACTCCCCGGACTCAGAGCCCTATTATTATTATGTTTTAGTTTAAATAAATTCCCCAAAATCTACTTACGTTTAATCGGCAATAGTAATTTTCATCTTCGTTGCACTTAAACAATTTTCACTTTTAAATTATTCTTACGCGTCGCACTTAGGTTCAAAGTAACGCACTTTGGCCTTTGTTGAGTTGAGAACTGACTTCGTTATCATTGTCGCTGTTAATATATGATTGATCTCCTACTCCGTCTGTGGGCATGGCCTACAAGCTCGTCGCTAATTTTAACCAATCAAGTCTTTGCATTTAAAGTAGTTTCTGATGTAACATTCTCTGCCTTCAAGTAATTGTTGTTTGCTCGCAGCTGCTTCGTTATCAGACATGCGGTGTTTTGAGAAACATAATCGCTTTTCCATGTCGTACACAAACAACTGATGCAATTCGACTTTCAATTTTCATATCTGCTTATTATTTACGCAATATTTAATCATCTTTACTTATCAAAATAGATAATTGTTTGTACGCATTTACACTATGCTCCTTGAAGCTTTATTTCTTATCTCCGCATTATCCTAACTAACTGGAATTCTTTTGAATGCGTGTTTAATTACCTTTATTATGTTTACTTATAAATACGCGTGCTTCCACTAAAAAATATCGTTATTTGCATTACCTAAATTAACTAAAACTCTATCTACAGGGTGTTAAATATTTACTACTTACCTAATGCATGTATTACTCATTTCTATGCTAATTATGCCTCTTCGTGTGTCTATGATGTGTCTATTTGCGTTGCTTAAAACTACTTCTACTTCATATACAGGGTGTTGACTGCTTACTATTTACAAACTATCCTAATTACTCACTTTTCTATTAAATAAATGCAGTTTTCTGCTTCCTATTATGATTTGTAATTCCTGCACGACTTTTGCTATAAAATACACCCTTAAATAACCCCTTATCACAACAATATATATACATATATATATATATATATATAGGTATATATATATATATAGTAGATGTATCTGTAAAATAATAAGAGCCATTTACAAATACAAATCGGGCTGGTAGTTATACAGCCATTAACAAAACACTAGCTTTATTACTTCATAGGAGAAACATCCACTGACTAATGGTTTCGGCTAGTTAGCCTCATCAGAGTGGAATAGTTCCCAAGAACCCTATCATGTTCTTGGGAACTATTCCACTCTGATGAGGCTAACTAGCCGAAACCATTGGTCAGTGGATGTTTCTCCCATGAAGTAATAAAGCTAATGTTTTGTTAATGGCTATATAACTACCAGCCCGATTTGTATTTGTAAATGGCTCTTATTATTTTCATAAGAGTTTGTTTACAGATACATCTTACTTTTTATACAATTTTCTTATTGCGGACTGCAAATAACTTGTCTTTGTATATGTATATATTATATATATATATATATATATATATATATATATATATATATATATATATATATATATATATATATATATATATATATATATTGAAGTGTACGTGATAGCTAAAAAGGTATAAAAATTATTTTGTTTGAAGGTTGTGTATATGCCAAATAAAGCCAATGATCAGATCACGTAACTGAAAAATTTGTGTTTGCCGTACTTTACAAATGGTAAAGTATTTGAAGTATATTAGCCAGAGTAGAAGTGCCAGTACGTAAAACAATGACTTGATGACGTGAGAAAGCGCACTATTCAAGGATTTGTACTAAGTTGTATGTTGATAAGCCAAAGAGTATAAATTTGCTGATCTAAAAGCCGGTTGCGTCTGTGGAAGTTCCACTATTCACCACACAGAGCCAGGTTTATATGTGAAACATTTCGGCACTTATTTATTAGAATCAACCTTTGGACAAACTTGTAGTATCAAAATTATATGTGAAAATATTGTATCAAAACTGATTGAAGTGCGACGCGGTCATATGAACCAATGATTGAACATTTAATTATATAATTGTAAAGTGTAAAAGATGAATAATAGGTATTAGTGACACAAACTAGTTGGTACGATTTAATTGCATGTTGGGTTTGTAAAAATGTATAAAGAGTAGGCATAATTTTAAAGCTGGTATCACCTAGGTAAACATAATAATGGAAAGATCGATTTGAATAATTTTTGTAACAAGACGTGTTTTGTATAATTGCGCTAATTTAGATATTAAAAAGATTAAAATAAAATATTTTAAAAAGTTAAAGTCTTTAACTAAAATAAAAAAGGATATAGATAGTTAAACGGAATAATAATAGTCAAAAAAAGTAGAAAGGTACAAGATTGGATATTGGAGCGGCATTGAGACAGGCGTAATTGAAAGTGGATATTTAGAACGAATTGAATTAAGGTAGAAAGGATTTGGATTGGATTAATTAGACTGAAGGAAAACGAATTAGAGTGATTTGGATAGTACATTGCGGATAGATTGGTATTGAGTGGAAACTAGAAAGCAGCACAGAATTGGAACGAGCAGGTCAAGGATTGGATATTGGTGGATTAGAAGGAGTGTTATACAGAACGAAGGTATAATTATAGGAAAATTAGCGCGGGGGAAGTTAAAATTTAAGGTATTCAAAATTCTAAATTCAGTCATTATTTATAGATTTGGGTGGATAACAAAATTACATAAATCAAAACCTGGTGTCTGGAAAGCAGAGTAGTACTGGAGATAGTGAAACGCAGTGTGATGACCCATCCGGTGACTGAGATCTTGAGCCAGAGCTCAGAAAGGCCTACAGCGAAGAATAAATCGGGTGAGTACTGTGTTTTTGATACGTCAAAGTCAATTTGGTAAGAGTAATTGATTTGGCACAAGGCTACGTGGATCTGTTTATTAAATTTGGCATATACGAATATAAGGTTACGTATACTAAACTAAAGGTAGTGCTGTTTGGTCGGTGTCGTGACCATCTACCTATCACAGAACCCACGGTAGGTAGGTGTAGATACCCTGAGAAGGAGAGTTTCAATAGTCGAGGCATATTTTTATAGTTTTGTTTTGTATACCGACCAGACATAGTTAAAGCACGAAATATAAAGGAAAAATTATTCACACTGTCAAGTATATAAAATTATAAATAAATAAACCACAGTTTAAAGTAAATATCTTATATAAAAAGGGGGGCGAGCATAAGAAAGTGGCAAACCCAACGTGGGGCTAGAAAGAAGCAGTAGTAGAAGAAGGGACACCGAAGTTAGGTGGGGCCCGTAGTTAAATTTTACAGAAAAAAAAGAGTTCGAAAAAGGCAGCAAAGATGACAGACGCGGACACCAGACGTATAACGAGGTCAGGAAGGATGTACGGAATCGACGCGGAATTTATAGTTCAAGACGGGGAGCAAGATGCAGGGGGAGATGCCCAGGAAACGGAGGCGAGACACGTAGATCCGGCGGTGACAAATATAGAAGCGGACAAGGCGACGGAGCCGGAGGTCAAGGTGGCTGAAACGGATGAAAATCAAGAGATTATGCGGTTCCTTATGAGTTTAAAAGACGATTTTAAGACGTCACTTGTAGAGTGGCAGACGGTTTTTAAGACATCACAGACAGAACTAAAAATCGATTTAATGGGAAAAATTGCCGAGGCGCAGACGGTTTTTTAGACATCACACACGGAGCTAAGAAATGAGTTTAGAACGGCACACGCCAAACTGACGGCAAAGTTAGACGACACCCAGAACTATCTACTCGCTTCGATACAGAAGGTAAGGGACAAACTCAAGGCTGAGGTACAAGAAAAGGTAGACCGCGTAGACGACAAAATTGGGAACACACGGGTACAATTTAAGGAAGAGTTGAACGCAGCAAAGACGGACATACGAGTAGAAGTTAAGACACGCGTGGAAGCAGTTGAGGAGACCATGATCAGCGGATTTACAAATTTGAACGGTGAGATACAAACATGTGACAAGAAGCATACGACTAACTAAAGGAATTTAGGACAGACGCTGGAAACACTACAATACGAGAATGTTATTGCTAGGACAGAACTTGACAAAAGACTTACATGCAAGGCAACGACTTTAGAGAACAGGGTTGGCGACGAAGTTCGACAGATGCAAGACAAGTTGGACGACCTAGAAAGGAGACGCGGAGGACTGGACTACGGACATCAAATTAGACTAAACCAAGACGTGACACTGAAATTGGGAGAGGACGACATAGTACTAGTACTTGCGGGACATATGGAACCGGAGGTGACAAAGGTGGTTGTGGTACAGAATATAAAGACCCTACGAGAATTTCTAGGGTAATGAGGAATTTTGACTTGGCGACGGCACTAGAGACAAAGACGCGTGGAACTTACTGGGAACAGAATCGGGGGTATAATGACGAACACCGACGACATGCATACCACAACGAGCACAGACAAAGCTACAGACAGGAAGGTTTCAACAACGGGCATCGTAATCATTGGGGACACGACGGCAATAGACGACAGCATTTCAACAGAGAATACCGGGGAAACGAGTACAAGGAACAAAATATGTACCAGCACGGCGACAACACAGATGACGGCCGTACGACTGGAGGAGGAACGCGTGACGGATACAGCCGGACTGACAGGACATAAACGTCCAACATATAACGACCAGCGCTGCGATAAAGGACACAGACAAAATAGAGGTGGTACAAGTGCACGAAGCACCACCGAGCCAAAAAAAACGCCAATTTTCTGAAGACAGAGTTGTTAGGTTTAAATATAGATTTAGGTTATAGTTTAAGTGATTTGTAATTGAATAATTATACAGTTAATAAAAGGAATTTGTTGTTTATTAATATTAGATTAAGAGATTATTTATATGTTGCGTTAGTTGATAGTGGTTCACAGTTGTCGCTGGTTAATGAAAACAATGTAATTAAACATGCAGAATTTTTAAAAGGACGAATGGAAACTATTGATGGGGTCAATTTATGGTCGGCGATGAATAAAAAGTTAACGACGATTTATAAGGTAGTCCGTGTACCGATATTTGTAAAGAATAAAAATGCAGGGGAAGCTGAGTTCTTGATAACAAAGGGGTTACAGTTAGATTTTATACTAAGAATGGATTTTATAGAGGGTTTTAAATTGAAAATAGATGGAAATGATAGATCGATTCGTATATTAAATAAAGATAAGTTATGGGTGGTGCCTACGGTTAGTTCGGAATATAGGGATGGTAATGATATTGATAAGTTAGGATTAGGAGTGAAAAGGGCAAGTAATTATAGACAGGTTGAAGTGAGATTATGTAATATGTTTGCGAGAATAATTGATGATAGACAGATAGGAAAAGTGAGTGATGATATTAAAGAAAAGCTGGGTGAATTACTTAATAGATTTATAGGGTTATTTAATAAAGAGCCGAGATTTGCGAAGCGATATACGCACAAATTAGAGGTCACGGAAGACAGCGGATTTTGTACCAAGGTGTATCCAATTTCGTTTGCAATAAGAAATAGGGTTAAAGCCGAGATTAGTAAAATGTTAAAGGAAGGAATTATCGAACCAGCAAAGACTCCATATGTGAACCCGGTAGTGATTGTACCTAAACCTAACAAAATAGATATAAGAATTTGTTTGGACGCGAGGAAGTTAAATTCAATTACGAAAGCGTAGTACGAACAACCACAAGGGTTGGATAATTTGTTATACAAGGTGTATGAGATGAAAATTTTTAGCAAGTTAGATTTAAAAAATTCATTTTGGTTGATTCCGTTGCATGAGGATAGTAAGAAATTTACGGGGTTTAATATTGAAGGGGAGATTTATATGTTTTCTGTAGTTCCATTTGGGTTAAGTAGTTCTTCAGCAGCACTTGTTAGGGCCATGCAGAAGCTGTTAAACGAGTATGAATGTTTCTGTACGCACTATGTGGATGATCTACTGATCTTTTCCAGGAACGAGCAAGAACATATGGAGCATGTAGAAAAGGTGATCCAAAGGTTGGACGAAGGAGGGTTGAAGTTAAACGTGGAGAAGTGTAAATTATTTAAGAGCCAGGTCACGTATTTAGGATTTGAAATTAGTGAGCAGGGGATAAAAATTTGTAATAAGAGGCTAGACGAATTGAAAAATATTGCTCAACCAAAGAATGTAAGAGGATTACGAGGATTTTTAGGGGTTTTAAATTATTATAAACGGTTTATACCAAAATATTCTGAGTTGTGTGTGCCGTTGGTGAGCTTGTTGAGGAAAAACGAAAGATGGAAATGGGCTGCAGAACGGGAGAAGGCGTTTCAAGGTTTAAAACGTGCATTTTATGAAGAGTTGTCGTTAAAGTATCCAAATTTCAAAGACGAATTCATTTTGAGGACGGATGCGTCGAAATATGCTATTGGGGCTGAGTTGGTGCAAATCCAGGACGGAGCTGAGGTACCAATTGTATTTATTTCAAGGGTGTTAAAAGACTGCGAAACCAGATATGCGACGGCAGAGAAGAAAATGTTGGCGATAGTGTATGCAGTAAAAAGTTACGATTTTTTCTGCTAGGAAAGAAATTTTTGATAGAATCCGACAACACGGTTGTAACATTTATGAGAAAAAAAAGAGTTTTTGAACAGTAGGTTGTATAGGTGGGCACTAGTATTGCAAGAGTACGATTTCGAAATTAAACATAAACCAGGAAAGGAAAATGTGACGGTGGATTTTCTAAGCAGACAGCAGGTAGAGACGAGTAAAGAAAACGGAAGGGATTGTTTAGTTGCGTTGCAGGAGTTCAGGGATATTGGTCGGTGGACAAACGCCAAGCTTATGGAGACGCAGAAGCAGAGTGAGGTGAGCTCGATACGCGAGAGATTAACGACGGAAAATTTGGAGGAGTACCGAGGATTTACAATTGTAGGCCAGTTTGTGGTAAAGAGGATAGGGGATGCAGAACTGTTGGTGGTATCCAGAGACACGGCTGTGGAAATTATAGACGAAATTCATCTAAAATTTGGGCATATCGGCATTAGAAAAACATTTTTGGTATTTAGAGAGGCATTTTATACAAGAAACGACATCACTGTGGTTAAAGAACGGATTAATCGTTGTAAAATTTGCATTTTAGGGAAAGACAAAAACATGTTGTTGCAGAACATACTGATGAATGTGAGCGTGAGTGGAGCGTTAGAATTGGTAGCTATTGATTACTTGAGCAACCTAGTTACTAGTGAACAGGGGTATCGGCACATATTGGTGATGGTGGACGTTTTTTCGGAATTTGTTAAGTTATTTCCGGCATGACTAAGTAACACGGTGCATGCTTTACAATCAATTAGAGAATTTGGAAGTCAGGTTGGGAAAATGGATAGGATTTTGGTAGACAACGCGACATATTTCAATAACCAAAGATTCAGAAACGGGTTAAATAGAGAGCCTTATTAAGGTATCATTTAGCAGCATACGGCATCCGAAAGCAAATCCATGTGAACGTTTTATACGAGAAGTCTTAAAACATCTACGATAGATGGGTGAGATATCTGCCACAGATCGAAAACTTTATGAATTGCGTACCGAGTTCTGTTACAAAAACATGTCCAATAACGTTGATTAAAAAGATTATACCAGATAGGCCATGGAGGGGAGAAGTCGAGGTGGAAGACATCACAGATTTGTTGGGTAGCGTTAGACGTAGAATTGAAAGGATGCAGCGTAGGGACATCGAACGAAGGCGTAGTAGGATTAAAAAAAGGACGATTTTTGAAATAGGAGATATGGTGGTAGTAAAAAGATTAAGGGTTTCAAACCGCGAAAGAAACATTTGCGCGAAGTTGCTGTTTCCTTACGAGGGGCCGTACAAAATTACGCGTATTTTTGCTGAAGGAAATATGTTCGAATTAGATACTATAACAGGGGAACGTCGTGGGCGTTTTCATTTAGAAAATTTATACCCATATAAAATTGCACAAGATGAGGGTTTAGCATGATAAGAGATCATGAGACGGAAAGTTTAAATTTGTTTTGTTCTATAGTGTAAGTTGTTATATATATAGCGTAGTTATACAGACGTGAAAGAAAGATGAAATTAGGGGTTGAGTAATAATTAATCTGTAAAATGCATGGAGTGGTTTTAAATAAAACTAGAAATTTTTCACATCAAGAAAAGAGTTATAAAGCCCGACGAAATTTCCACTTTTATATAAAACCAGTGGGGCCCATGAAGTGTACGTAATAGCTAAAAGGGTATAAAGATTATTTTGTTTGAAGGTTGTGTATATGCCAAATAAAGCCAATGATCAGATCACGTAACTGAAAAATTTGTGTTTGCCGTACTTTACAAATGGTAAAGTATTTGAAGTATATTAGCCAGAGTAGAAGTGCCAATACGTAAAACGATGACTTGATGACGTGAGAAAGCGCACTATTCAAGGATTTGTACTAAGTTGTATGTTGATAAGCCAAAGAGTGTAAATTTGCTGATCTAAAAGCCGGTTGCGTCTGTGGAAGTTCCACTATTCACCACACAGAGCCAGGTTTATATGTAAAACATTTCGGCGCTTATTTATTAGAATCAACCTTTGGACACACTTGTAGTATCAAAATTATACGTGAAAATATTGTATCAAAACTGATTGAAGTGCGACGCGGTCATATGAACCAATGATTGAACATTTAATTATATAATTGTAAAGTGTAAAAGATGAATAATAGGTATTAGTGACACAAACTAGTTGGGACGATTTAATTGGATGTTGGGTTTGTAAAAATGTATAAAGAGTAGGCATAATTTTAAAGCTGGTATCACCTAGGTAAACATAATAATGGAAAGATCGATTTGAATAATTTTTGTAACAAGACGTGTTTTGTATAATTGCCCTAATTTGGATATTAAAAAGATTAAAATAAAATATTTTGAAAAGTTAAAGTCTTTAATTGAAATAAAGAAGGATATAGATAGTTAAACGGAATAATAATAGTCAAAAAGAGTAGAAAGGTACAAGATTGGATATTGGAGCGGCATTGAGACAGGCGTAATTGAAAGTGGATATTTAGAACGAATTGAATTAAGGTAGAAAGGATTTGGATTGGATTAATTAGACTGAAGGAAAACGAATTAGAGTGATTTGGATAGTACATTGCGGATAGATTGGTATTGAGTGGAAACTAGAAATCAGCACAGAATTGGAACGAGCAGGTTAAGGATTGGATGGATTAGAAGGAGTGTTATACAGAACGAAGGCATAATTATAAGAAAATTAGCGCGGGGGAAGTTAAAATTTAAGGTATTCAAAATTCTAAATTCAGTCATTATTTATAGATTTGGGTGGATAACAAAATTACATAAATCAAAACCTGGTGTCTGGAAAGCAGAGTAGTACTGGTGATAGTGAAACGCAGTGTGAAAACCCATCCGGTGACTGAGATCTTGAGCCAGAGTTCAGAAAGACCTACAGCGATGAATAAATCGGGTGAGTACTGTGTTTTTGATACGTCAAAGTCAATTTGGTAAGAGTAATTGATTTGGCACAAGGCTACGTGGATCTGTTTATTAAATTTGGCATATACGAATATAAGGTTACGTATACTAAACTAAAGGTAGTGCTGTTTGGTCGGTGTCGTGAGCATCTACCTATCACAGAACCCACGGTAGGTAGGTGTAGATACCCTGAGAAGGAGAGTTTCAATAGTCCAGGCATATTTATATAGTTTTGTTTTGTATACCGACCAGACATAGTTAAAGCACGAAATATAAAGGAAAAATTATTCACGCTGTCAAGTATATAAAATTATAAATAAATAAACCACAGTTTAAAGTAAATATCTTATATAAAAAGGGGGGCGAACATAAGAATATATATATACCGAGTCTTCCATTAAGCGTATCGCGCGGCTGTATATCATAAAGTATAAGGCCTAGAGCTTTGCGGAAAATAATTTATTAAGTAAAGTGGTCAAGAGAAATTGCTGGAAATTATTTTTAAGTTTCAATTTCTACCGCAAGGGGGAGTATTTGCTAAGGACAACAACAAAATTCAATTTTTCTTCCAAAATTTAAGCACAAGGTATTATAAATAAAATTAAATACAAACCCTTAACCACAAAAAATATTTAAATTGCTAGATACGTATTTCGACCACTATGTGGTCATCATCAGGAGGAAAACTCTTAAAAAAAAAAAAATTAGCTGTTGTTCTGGAACACTTCAGAGGATATTCTCCTCACCACTTAGGCTTAAGTGAACCTTCCCAACCTATAATTTACTATATTGTTGCTTTAAACACTATCGAGGATATTCTCCTCACCTGCAGGCTGGTGTTCTCAACAACAAACAAGTGAATTGTGACATTATAACTTAAATCTACTTAATTTATACTAATTCTAAATCTACTGAAGCGGAACCAATTTAATCTTGGTTTCTCATTGGTTGTTGACCAATAGGGAAAGCAAAGCAGATGGCTCTATTGGCCCTTTATCGGTGTTTAAGAGGGGTCCTTTATGTTTAACAATTTTAATTGATTCATAGGCATTTAAGGAGGAAATAAATCGATGAGACCAATAGTTTCAGGTATCAACTCACCGACTTACTATTTATCACGGTGGCTGTCAAATGAATTTAAGATTTTAAAGTTAAATAGTTTATCTGTACAAAACTCTTTAGAGTTCATTAATAAAATTAAAAATATCACATTAGAAGAGAACGAAATCTTAATTTCATTTGATGTCAGTTCATTATTCCCTAGTGTTCCAATACCACGTACTTTAACATATTTAAAGGATGTTCTTATAGATTGTGATATTGATGATGAAAAAGTTGAGGACTATATCAAGCTTGTTTCGCATTGCATGTCCCAGAACTGTTTTCAATTCAACAACAAGTTGTACGAACAATATGAAGGCACAGCAATGGGAAATAGCTTATCACCTTTCATAGCAAATTTATTTATGTCTCGTTTTGAAACCGAGTTAACTCCAAATACTTCCCAAGAATATGGTTAAGGTACGTGGATGATATTTTTGCAGTTTTTGACACTTCTAAATCAAATGTTGATGATTTTCTTAAAGAAATGAATTCAAAATTTCAAAGCATAAAATTTACGTATGAACTAGAGAATAATGGACAATTACCCTTTTTAGATACATTAGTAATTAGAAATGGTAATAAATTAGAATTTGACATTTATAGAAAAGAAACCAATGTAAATCGCTTTATTTTGTCTTCCTCTAATCATAGCATACAACATAAGTTGGCTTCATTTAACTTTTTAATGAACAGATTATTGAATTTCCTTTAAATAAAAACAGATTTAATAAGGAATTTGCTCTTATTAAACAAATAGCGAATTACAATGGTTTCTCTTCTGATATTATAGATAATATTTTTAGAAAGTGTAAAAATAGGATCAACATCCGTAAATCAACGACTTTGCAATCAACCACCTCTAACGATAATGTTAAATATGTTAAACTTCCGTTTCACAAAACCACAAAAGGTCTTGATAAAATATTCAAACAGTGTAATTTCAAAATTGCTTTCACTAATACAAATAAAATTAAAGATTTGCTATGTAATCCAAAAGACAAGGTGCAAAAATTGCAAAAGTCGGGGATTTATGAAATTAGTTGTGCAGGGCCAGGGTGTTTTCAAAAATATATTGGTCAGACCAAGAGAAATATAACAACAAGATTTAAAGAACACATTGCTCACTTCAAATATGGTAAATATGAAAAGTCTCAGGTCGCCAAACATATATTTGAAACCAGCCACCCCGTTAAACTAGAAAATGTTAAATTGTTAAAAGCGGTACCAACGTTTTCCTCCTTAAATGCCTATGAATCAATTAAAATTGTTATACATTAAGGACCCCTCTTAAACACCGATAAAGGGCCAATAGAGCCATCTGCTTTGCTTTCCCTATTGGTCAACAACCAATGAGAAAGCAAGATTAAATTGGTTCCGCTTCAGTAGATTTAGAATTAGTATAAATTAAGTAGATTTAAGTTATAATGTCACAATTTACTTGTTTGTTGTTGAGAACACCAGCCTGCAGGTGAGGAGAATATCCTCGATAGTGTTTAAAGCAACAATATAGTAAATTATAGGTTGGGAAGGTTCACTTCAGCCTAAGTGGTGAGGAGAATATCCTCTGAAGTGTTCCAGAACAACAGCTAATTTTTTTTTTTTTTAAGAGGTTTCCTACTGATGATGACCACATAGTGGTCGAAATACGTATCTAGCAATTTAAATATTTTTTGTAGTTAAGGGTTTTTATTTAATTTTATTTAAATCGTGCCACAGTGTTCCTATAGATTATTAACAAGGTATTATGCTCAAAACTGGAATAGGCAGTTATCTTTATTATTCACAACTTTTATTTGAAACTTTTTTCTGTAGATCGCACAAGGACAGCTGCAGGACCTGGTGAATTGGTTTACATGTAAATAGGGTTATCTCACAATGCCCATGTTGGAATTTAATAATCTTAGAATCATTTAAAAGAGAATTTCTCAGGGATCAAGAAAAACGACTAAATTGATTTTTCTAATATTTTCTAAATATTTTAGAGGTCGCTTTTTCCAATCATGCCAGTTTTTGTTCATTTACTTAAAAAAATTAAATGGAAAGACATATTTATCAAAGGGGAATTGAATGAAGGGTAAAAAACAAAGATTTTAGTAAAAATCGCACCTCGATATCTATAATGGTTCTTAAGTTATTGCAAAAAGTATGTGCATTTTAGAGATCTATCCCAGTACTAATTAGAATTTTCCTGAATTTTCGGATCAAATATTTGAAATTATTTAGTCATAAATATTATTATAGCAGATGTTTAAAAGTGCCTTTCATTTAGTGACGATGTTTATAAACATTAATAATATGTCGCTAATAGATTCCTTTAAAATGCATCAAGTAGGCGATGAAAACAAAAACATCCATATCTGTCAACAGGTATAACTCTGTCATACTAGTTATTGTTATAGTAGTTAAATCGTGTATGCTCTGTGTGTACGTTTGTTTGTTAATTTTGAACTACAGAAATGTCTTTCTCTAATGCTGAAGCTTATGACATGCTTAGAATTTTCTTTCAAAGTTTTGAAAACGCGGCTATTGCTAAGCGTGAATATGCAATGGCATATCCTGAAAGAAAACATTTTACCAAAATGGTATTTACACGATTGGCAAAACGTTTAAGAAAAACAGGGCGTGTGCATCCAATTAAAATGCCCACAAGAAAACGTACAATTACAAATGAAAACAGTGTTATAAATGTTCTTGCGTGCGTTGAAGCAGATCCGCATGTAAGTACCAGGCAACTTTCTGAAAATTTAGGAATACCTACGACATCGGTGCATCGTATTCTAATAAACCACAAATTGCATCCATATCATGCAGAACCTTTTAGATATCGATGCCGACAGAAGATTGAATCATTGCCATTGGTTGAAAGATATGTGCACCGAATATCCCTTATTCTTGTCCCGCATATTATGGACAGATGAAGCTACCTTTAGTAGCGATGGAAGAGTAAATTTACATAATATGCATTATTGGTGTGAAACTAATCCTCACTGGATGCTACAAGTTGATCACCAACACAGGTGGAGTGTAAATGTTTGGTGCGGCATTATTGAAAACAGAATTTTAGGCCCATTTGTTATTAATGGAAATTTGAATGGAGCAACATACTTGCATTTTTTGGTCAACAATCTACCTGAACTTTTGGAGGCTGTTTCACTAGAAACTAGGCAGAACATGTGGTTTCAGCATGACGGTTGCCCAGCACATTATTCCGTGGAAGTTAGAAATTATTTAGAAACGACCTTCCCAAATCGCTGGATGGGAAGAGGAAGTTTATTTCCTTGGCCGGCTAGATCACCAGATCTTACTGTTTTAGACTTTTATTTATGGGGAAGGCTAAAAGATATGGTTTTCCAAACACGACCTACCACACGCGAGGATATGATTGGTCGAATTCAAAACGCCATAACAAGCATTTCAAGAGCCGAAATTAAAACTGCAGTGTCAAGAACCCATCGAAGATTAGAAAAATGTATTTTTAATGATGGAAGGCACTTTGAACATGTGATGTAATAATGTTAGTTGTTTATTGTTCGTTTTAGTTGTTCTGTTTGTGTGCTTTAAATATGTATTTAGTTTTACCAGTTGACTAAAACTGGTAACCAAAAACGGCCTTTTCTTAGGGCTACAATATTAGCCATTAAAAATACAACATTTTCATAGACAATCATGCTAAAGTAATCCCACTCGCATTTACCTCAGATTTATTATTATTATTAATAATTTTTAATCGACTACAAGGAAAGACAACGTTGTTTGTAATTGTTTTTGAGACTCTGTTAGCGTAATAATGTATGTAAGCAAAAATCACAATTCTGTATGTCCTTTTCTTTAAAATGAAGAATAACTAAATAATTCAAAACGTTATTTAATCCAAAATTCAAGGAAGTACATATTTTTTAATATGAATACGCTTTTTGCAATAACTTAAGAACCATTAAAGATATCGAAGTGCGATTTCCACTAAAATCTTTGTTTTTTTACCCTTCATTCAATTCCCCTTTGATAAATATGTCTTTCCATTTAATTTTTTTAAGTAAATGAACAGAAACTGGCATGATTGGAAAAAGCAACCTCTAACATATTTAGAAAACATTAGAAAAATCAATTTAGTCGTTTTTCTTGATTCCTGAGAAATTCTCTTTTAAACGATTCTAAGATTATTAAATTCCAATATGGGCATTGTGAGATAACCCTATTTACATGTAAACCAATTCACCAGGTCCTGCAGCTGTCCTTGTGCGATCTACAGAAAAAAGTTTCAAATAAAAGTTGTGAATAATAAAGATAACTGCCTATTCGCGTTTTGAGCATAATACCTTGTGCTTAAATTTTGGGAGAAAAATTGAATTTTGTTGTTGACCTTAACAAATACTCTCCCTTGCGGTAGAAATTGAAACTTAAAAATAATTTCCAGCAATTTCTCTTGGCCACTTTACTTAATAAATTTTTTTCCGCAAAGCTCTAGGCCTTATACTTTATGATATACAGCCGCGCGATACGCTTAATGGAACACCCGGTATATTTGGTAGTTAATTACACAAAGTAAGTTGATAAATACTATTGTATATACTGCTGTGACAACGCCTTGCCTTGGGGCGTTACTAAAAGGATATTAAGAAACAGAAACAGCAAATTGTGAAATTTGAAATTATTTACGTACCTTCCTTTCTAACTTTGCCTTGCTAGCTCAACGGAAATGCTGGAGTTTTCAAAAATGAAATTAAACACAGCCATATTACAAAGCATTTATACAATATGGAATAGTTTCTCTCAAACAAAAGCATATAGGACATTTACAACATCGTTTTTTTAAACAAAATATAGGAAGTAGTTATTACAAAAAAATGTTTCTTACCTTATTTTAACTTTACAAAGCTAAATTTCTTTTTTTATGGATATTTTACCTGACTTTGTTTATTCCCACGCTTGTAAGGTTTGTTTGGCCAAAAAATCTTTGACAGATAATCTATTAAAGGGTTAGAGTGTTTCGAAATCTAAACACAAACTGTCCTAGTAAATATCCTTTACAAAAAAATTATTAGGGCTATCTTAAACTATCTTACACTAAATGACAAAATTCAAATATCAGTTACAAAAAATTATACTTGCAAAAATCCATGAAGCGTTTCTTTATCCAACTCCTAATCAAATATCTTCTTATTTTAAATTGATGTCCAAATCAGGTTACAAGATTTTCTATATTTAAAATCTTCGTTTCAAACAGTAGTTACCAAAGTACATTTTTGGTTAAATCTTCCTTTCGATTATTTATTTAATAAAATTTTTAGAATAGTTTTATATTGAAGAATTTTCCCTCTTTATTGTAATTTAGTAATGTCCACTTTTTCTGAAAGTTACGTTTAAAACATCGCTTCTATAAAGTAACAGTTCGCGACTTAAATCAAAATAACATTTTGCAATCGAATTTGAGAATCGAATGAATGATCACCGTTATTAATAAACGCTTCCTCATATACGCAAATTATCTATTTCCAGAATGTAGTAGAAAATTACAGAACATTATGATGCAAGGTTCTCAGAAAAACTCATTAGCGTCTAAAATCGTGGCGTTTATTCGTAATTTCTTTCACATATTAGTGACGCGCGCTACCTCGTTTTACTCTAACACATATACGATTATTGTGACGTCGCATACTAATGCGAAAGATAATTGAGGTATTCTCCCGAAACTTCCTTCTTAATCTCGTCTATTCCAGAAAATTCTCCATGCAAAATAAATGTACGTAATCCACAGGGTAACTAATCTAAACTTTAATTGCTTTCTAATGCAATAGGGGTTACATTTTATAGAAAATATTTGCTTTCATGTTTCAGTACACAAAATTAATATTAAAATTGAGTTTTTTTTAACAAGATTGTAGTTTCTTAAGCAAACTGCATAAAGCTAGAGTAAATAGGTTATGTCTGCACGAGCTCAACATCACTTATTTTTACAAATATTTTCCCATAAGAAAATCTAAAGTTTTAAAAATCATTTTTGTGAGTTTCGAAGGTCATTCACCCCATCTCTCGCGTGACCCCTACGTTCCAATTTCACATGATCATATGACGTCAAATCCTCACCACATGGTTCCCATTTTATATCATGTTCACCTGCCGCTTAATCTTTATCGATTATGTCTACCACGCTATATATTGTTTACTACCTCTTATAATGCTAGTTCAACAAAACGATGATTTATGAGTGAACAACGTAGACCCTAGTTGGATAATAAAACACACGACTTAGCCACTTAATCAATGGTCCATACGATTAAATTATAGTTTATACCTCCTTATTGGATACTATATATACGTACAATTATCGACCTTTATTTATACCGGTGACATATTTGCTTATACTATTGTTTATTATATTTTATTCAATAACAGCCACATCAGTATCCATCAAAACTTTTCTAATAAAAACACATTAAGAGAACCACAAAAATGTTATATTGTACATATATGCAAATATCATATATATTATTCTTGTATACTACAAATATAACTAAATTAACATATAACTAAAGTTTATATTTTTACTTACACTCTAGTTAACGTGCTATGGATTATTGGATTACTATACAGATATTTACTTACATACTAAATTTACATACTGTAAATTACCACAGACTGTTTATAGTATATTAGAATATAATTAAAGCTGTATAGACAAATTGAATAACATTACATTAGGCTTACACATATACACCTATAAATACATCTAAATGAACATATTATATACATTTATATATATTACTGTGATATTTTTCTTTGTTGTTGATTTTTATTCTTTCAACTCAAAATATATTATTTTGACATCAACTAGCTCAGCGTAAGAGTGAATTTCAGGAACAAAGATGTTTATCGACAAAAGTTTTATTTACACATTAATAATTATCCTATTTAACCAATACAATCATAATTATTTTGAGATTACATAATTCCTTTTTAACTAATCTAGTCACAAACTGTAACACTGCCCACATACAATCTTGTAATCTATCTATAGGATCTATGATAATACAATAATTGCAGTTAATTTCCCCTGCTTTACTTTTAACTATTAATAGAACTCCTGTTAAGAAGAATGCATTCCCCTACTAAAGATAATCCTAAAAAACAAGCAAACCCAGCTAAACCCTTTTTTTACGAATTTCAACTTATAATTAATTTTTTACCCGCACCCACCGTTCGTATGCACTATTTTATTTATCTTGCACTATCTTTGCCTTCTTTACAGAGCGCAATATTATTCAATCCTTCGACACCGTAGGTGTAGAATTGTATCTCCTTTTACTCACTGGACCCCAATCTAAAATTATCCCTAAAACAGAAACAAGAAGCTCATTCTGAGCGCTTCAGAGACGTCGTGGAAAACACTTGCAGCTCCGACAGACTTTTACCACGTAGATATCTGGTCTATTAACTTAACCCTACTTCCAAATACTCAAATCTTCCTATTTGAATGCGGGTTTGTGTTGATGCTACTACAGCACCTCGTGATTAATAAAGATCCGGGTCTCCAAATTAAACCTTGTATACCCTCAACTTTATACCATTGATAGACGAATATGTATTTCAAGCTCCCCTTCCTAAATCCCACCATGTGGGTTAATTGCAACGTCTTTTATTTATTTTAATTAAGCAACACAGCTAAAATATTATTTTAGCCACTTTACAATTGGCCTACTAAAGTCCAACAAGTATATCCAATCTGACGATGAAATAAAATGAATGCAATATTTTACGATTAATACTGCTCAAGTAACTTTTGAGCGTCCATTTTTTTCAGTATCAACCAAGAGAGCCCTGAACAACGAACGTTCTACAACCCAAACCTTTTTTTGACATCCACTCAAAAGCGGATGCACACCCGGCAAATTAACACAAAACAATTACAATAACCTTAGACTATTTCACTGCGATGCGACACATGATTGATATACAAACACCCTAAACACAAAATACGTGATTCCACTTATCTCCACCAATAGAATTTCTCCGCAATTTATATGAATTATTAATAACGACCTCCTTTATTCTAATTTTCCAAAAATATTGTGGGTTTTAGGTCGGCTGGATTATTTCAGAAAACTCTTTTTTATAAACCTGAGTTTTCGGATTTATTGTGATCCTTTTTCAAAGGTACTACAATTACAAAATTGATAAATAAACAGTTAATCATATTTTAGACTTACTAAGGTGAGGTTATATAATAAATTGGCAATTAACATAAAGAGTTATTTTTGTTATAAGTTTTCTAAAATGCATATAACAACGCCAAAATATAACAAGAGGTAAAATTATTATGTATATAAAATATTGATAATAAATAAAAGTCAAAAGAGTGATAGAAATTGTTATTAAAAGGCAACCTTAAAATAAATCCGAAAGCTCAGGTTTATAAAAAGGAGTTTTCTTAAATAATCCAGCCGACCTAAAACCCACAATATTTTTGGATATATATATTACTCATATTTAGACCAGGGTAGAAAATTAAATAATCACATCAAATAATTTTAATCACTGTGTAGAAGCTTTGGGAAAAGATACGCGTTATTAAATAAAAAAACCGTGGAGAATAAAAATTCATTCGTTTCATTAAAAATAAGAGATTTAAATCATGTACAAGACGCTTTATATCAAAAGAAGCAGTATTAAAAAGCTCTACGTAAAAAAACAAAGAGAAATTACGTGCAAAATTTATATTAATTAACTCTATTTTAAGTAACCGGTATTAAACAAAATGTACAGATAATAAATAATATTTAGTTAGGATTCACTAAAATTTAAAGGGTATTAATTTTAATTGAAGTTAATTGAACCGTTAGTAACATATAATATCTATAAAAACTTGTAAAAACCCAATAAAATGCAAATCGTAGAGGGGTTAGTTAGAAGTAGGATGTTTAAACACCTGCGTATTTTTAAAAAGCTCATTCTGCGTAAATGTTGCAGATAATTAATGGTTACAAAGAATCTTGGAGAAACCGTGGCTTAATATTCACGGGAAGGCGCGATACGGGGTTATTTAACCCAGATAGTCCACATGGACTGAAATAATCGATAATAAGGAATATCAATTTGCACTAATAAGAACAGGGTAGATAGAGACAGATAATATGCACAAGACCGAGGCACATATAGTAAAAGGCGTGAGTAGAGCAACGTCATAGGGTTGCGATTGGTTGAAAGTAAAAGGCAAAATTTGAGAGGTAAAAATAACATTTCTGTATAAAATTCAATTAGTTATTTCCAGACGTTGCGTGCCTTGTTGAAATTTCTGAGATTTAACTGGGGCGAGTGCAAAATTCGTAAAATCGCATGCCGGGCTGCGGAATGGGAACATAGCAGGCGAAATTCTTTAGAATTGTCCGTTTTGGAGACTCGACCGACAGACAGGCTAACCTCTATATATACCCAGGGGAATATGAACAAGCTCTCTTAGATCTTCGACTTGATTCAACGCGTTAAACAGTGCTTTTAGTTTTCCGGTTTTGATTAAATAATTTTAAACAGTTTGCTCGAATATTTTGTGATGTAAAACAGCTTGTTCTTTACGTGCTACAATAAATGTACTTTAGTGCACTTAGAAAAGAAGATACAAGGTAATAAAGTTAGTATCACTGTACCAATTAGTAAAATTTACAATGACAAATGAATACACAAAAGTAGGCAGTTTTGGCGTATATTGGTGAAAGAAGTATGAATTTCTTTGCTATTTTTCGGGGGTATTAATAATTAAATGGTGCATAAACGTGTCTGGAGCCACAAAACAAGGTTCAGATATACACAGATGAGTTCCGGAAAAGCCCTGAAACAACTTTAAATAAATGGTGATGGAGAAAATTTTAAAAGCGTTGAGAATCAGAAGCCGTAAATATAACCCAGTTGGAATGGTGTAATTAACAAAGGGACGATGCACATTGAAGCTACGAGTGCAGTAACCTTCAGGTAAATTATACTATTTTGTTCGAACTTTGATATTTTGGTGTGTGTTGAATAACCTTATAATTTGTTTATTTAAAATGGACAGTAGTGAAATTGTACTAACAATAATATTTTAATTTTAAGGTGAAATTTGCTTGTTTAAGTAGAAAGGGGTATTTAATATTGATGTTCTGGATTATGATGAAAATTTGGGTATGTCTTTGAGCTCAATTAGACGAACCTGGTTAATTAACGTAAAGGGGTGGTAGATGCTCCCTTTGTACTCAGACTCCGGTCTGCATATATTGTTATAGTAATTAGTAGGCATCCTACAAGGACTTTAATTCTGGATGCACATTAAAATGATAATAAATTTAATTTTGAAATTTTCTGATATTAAAATTTATGCTGAATATTAATTTTGAAATTTTAAAGTATTGTGAATATTGATGTAAATAGAGTTGACGTTGATGTTTGTGGTAGGAATGTGTTTGTTTTTTATGTATGAGGATGAAAGCTATCTAGAGGAGCAGCCGAGGCGATTAACGGAAGAAAGTCAATGGACCAACACAGTTAAGGTAATGAATAGCTTTTTGTAGGTTTCACAGCATTCTTGGCGCCCAACGTGGGGCTCGATTTGAAAACCGTAGTTCCTGGATTTTGGTGGATTCACAGCATTCTATATATATATATATATATATATATATATATATAAATTTATACAAATACACATAGAAATTTTTAATGATATCTTTTGAACTGCCTACCTAATTTCCATTCTATCTTTAGAATAATGACCTAGAGGTAATGTTTTGTATGATCCAGGGATCAAATACCAAATACCGCTTATTATCGTGTGGACGCAAAGTTACTTTGTTTTGAATGATGGTGTGAACATGATGTTTAGATAAATGAATTACATTTTGAGAAATGAATTTTTCTTTATACTCGCCCACACAACGTACAAGGTCTTCAAATGAAATACAGTTTTTAATAACATATTTTTTTATTCCTTTTATGTTTTTGGTTACGCCGAAATTGGAGAGAGCAATTGGCAATGGTGTGACCTCTTCTACCACACGCAAACGTTCAGCTTCCTCCTCTTCCGGGGTTTTAAATCCTTTGTTGCATACATCTTTGATCTCAGCCCGATAAAGTTGGTCATAATCCGCCCATTGTTCTATCTTTCATCATTCCCAGTACTTTCTTATTAACCAAAGGAATTGCAAAGATGTTGTTGGAAGGATAGTCAGAAGTATCAAAATGATGTTGATAGTCTCGCTTCATGATTTCGTAAGGATTCTGGTTCCCAGTTTTATAAATAAGGCTATCAGTATCCGTATATAAAACACTACAGTTGTATCCAATGGTGGCGCACATGTATCCATAATGAAATTCATAGATTGTAAGTTTTGATAAGTCCAAGACACACATGCCTTCATATATTGGTTTATTACAATAAATTTCCGATTTATACAGTTCTACCAATACAAGGTTTTTATCAAAAACTGTTACATTCCTAAACAGAGCATTAGATATATGAGCTTCAGCGCCGTATCTACCATCCCAATTTTGAACAAGCTTGACATGGCAATGCTTTCGCTTGTACTCCATTGATTCTCCAAATACGGCATTATTCATCAGTTTAAAAAGATCTTTCTCAAATTCGTTCTTAGCTTGTTTCCGAAGCTCTGTATTTAAATCAATATAGAACTTTAACCGGCAGCTGTGTTTAAATTTCAGCACCCTGTGAATAGCTTTTAATTTAAGTCGATTTGACACCGCCTGCTTAAGATTCCTGTAACGGATTACATATTTTCTTGTAGAATTTAATGTAGCCGCCATTAACTTGGTGCTTTGAGTTTTTTCTACGGGGTTTTTTTTTGTTGTTGGATCTATGTGTTCTGGACAAAAAGGGATATCTTTATATAAGTCATGAATATGATCAGGATACTCCAAATCAACTTCCAATATGTAACTTTCAGAAGTATCATCGGAAATTGAGGTTATATCAATGTTACTATCAGTCCATTCAAAGCCACCATACAGAAGAGGTTGACTCATAGCCCAGCCATATTGGTTGTTTATATCAAAATACATTAGATATTTATCAAGTTTGGACGGATCGTAAGTGGGTTAGTATTTATTATTAGCAGTGGCATGTTGTTCTGCGCATACCTGGCTAAGACCTCCCCGTAGACCCTTTTCAATGAACAAAAGCTAATCAATATCAGTCAACAACTCAAGTTCCTGGCCTGTATGTTTTAACATTGCGTTCCACGTATAACAAAGGCAACGTGTAGTAGTAGGCGGGGTCAAGTACGTAAGTTGAATGGTAAATCGAACGGAACTACTCACACATCTGCTAATAACACCACATCAGTTTTCAAATATAAATCGGAATATTGACTCAAATTTTGAATATTAAAAGTTGTCCATACTTTCCGAGCATATTTATATTATTTGTTGGAAATTGACCTATCCTCTTGTGTGTTATGGAATTGCTGCTGGCTAGGTAAACAAATATTGTCAAACTTTGCAAAACTATCAAAGAAATCATTTTCTAGTCAATAGTTGAAACTCTTCATTATTCAAATGTGAGAATTGGCTCTTTAACAGCGGATCATCAGTTAAATACGATGCAAGTGTGTCTAAAGACGAACTCATAAAGTAAAAACTATCTATAAATCGAAAGTTGACTAGGTTTTTAGGAATGTATTTAGTGAAGGAAATATACTTTTCGTTAGATACAGGGAGTACTTCCACGCGACCATCCGATTTAGTGAAAACGTTTTTAATTATAAAATGACTGTCATAACCGCTCAAGTTGTGAAAAACGATGAGAATTGTTTGAGAGTCCTGATAATTTATATTACAACCCAATTGTGCAGACCCTCTGTAGTTTTAATGGGTATAAAATGATTATGATCGCGAACCTTTATATCACCTCCACCAAACGGTTTTTCACAGACATAACAATATGTTGAGGCCAAGAAAGAAGCTTCCTGTTGTAGTGTTAAAGGTGTGATATCGTATGGGCACATAAAAACATTCTCAACATCTTCTGCAAACTGTTGTAGCTTGTTTTAAAATCACGTTATACAATCCTCCCCTCGATATGATCGATAAAATGCTAACGAACTGTCGTATTCGCACTTCACATAATATCCCACACTGCACGGAATATGTTCCTGATACTTTTTAGCCTCTCCGGTAGGTTTCAAAAGGCATTCTATATCAGCGTATATAACAAACGGAACTTTAACTTTGTTTCTAAAATTTTTGAAACGCAGTATCTTTTCTTCTTCTGTAGGCAGTCGGGGTATGCCCAACTGTTTCATTTTACAATCTTCGATATGCTTAATTAATTTTTTCTGAGTAGTAAAATAGTAAAGGCAACGATCACCAAAGTGTTTTTTCGTTGTATTGGCGCTGAGTTGAGAAGACACTAAACGACTTAAATCTTTTATCCACACATAATGAGATTTAAACGGTTCAATTGTATCTTCTTTATAAGTTCTCAAATTATCATCATAGTACTATTTTCAATCATTAAGAGATTAACATGTTTACTTTTCTGATTATCAGATATTTACAAAGGAACGGTTGTAAATTTATGGTTTTTTAGTTTAGGAGTGCAAACATTATTAGATATATCGTTCCGAGATTCAAAATTTGCAAGTTGGTTTATAGTCACAGAAAACTGGATTTCTTTTAAATTTATTACATTAGAAAAATGTGGATATGATGACATCCTAACACTATTCCGCTATACAGGATAGAGTACAGACTCTATAGACCATGCAAAACACGACTGATCATTATTCCATGCATTAATACATGTCTGTTTACGCTGGATTGGAGGTAGCAGCTCAATATAAGATGATCCTTGTATGGAGTTATACTAATTTATATTTACGCCTAAATTATATATATATATATATATATATATATATATATATATATAAGTTAAATATCACAGTAAAAATCACTTTCAAAGACATTATTCTTACATTATTTATGTAGAAAGTTGTTGTTCACCTCGTGCTGGGTTGAATTGAAAAGCAAGCTTTCGTTGTCAGTTGGACAACTTCATCAGAGATATTATTCAGATTTATTCATCACAACCATACAAATATATCAATACTTAACATTAAAAGTTAAATATCACAGTAAAAATCACTTTCAAAAACATTATTTTTACATTGTATATGTAGGAAGTTGTTGTTCACCCAGCACGAGGTAAACAACAACTTTCTACATAAATAATGTAAGAATATATATATATATATATATATATATATATATATTCTTCAAAGTTCAGACAGTGTCACGTTTCTGGAAATCTTCTAACTGTGCCATTACCGGTGTCTTCACATTAGTATCAAACCATGTCAGATTGGTATTTTTGAATATTGCGACGTTTGATGTTGTAAAGTACTTATACTGCCGTTTAACTTTAAAACCGGAGATAATCTCAAATTCTACGCAAAAAACTGCATTAATTTTAATAGCTTCATTTTCTCGAATGTAGCATTACTTTTTCTTTTAAAAACACTCTTACAATCTGCTAAAAGAGTTTCCATATCTTTATGCTTGAGATTGCTTATTATTCCAATGTGAATGCGCCCCTTGAAGGCAGAGATTGAATTCTCCCAACTCACTCGATGGTTAGCGGTTTCCTTTCTCTCCGCAATCCCTATTTGTCTCTTTTGCGCTAATTTCAGCTGGCTACGCAGGGTCTTAATGTTTGTTATTTATGCCGGCAACTGTTGCTTTTCACCAACAGTTTTCGTCTTTGCTATTGTCTTATGAATTCTATTTATTCAAACTCTGCATAGCCGTAACTCGTCGTCAATCCGTCCATCATTAAGATGTTGCACCATTCCAAGGAGGTCAGCAATATTTTTAATCAATTCAATGAAACGAAACATCTTGCTTGTTTAACGTTCTACACAAAGTGACTGAAATTAGAGCACGCTCCCATATTTATAGTATACCTCCACCCTAAATAATAAACTCAAAATCAACTAATAAATACAAGTCATTAAACAGACTAAATTATGAATAATTAAAAACAAACGCGCGTGACGAGTATATCAAAAAACAAATTGTAGCAATTTAACCGAACTTAATTGTCTTGTTTTAAGGCGGTCTTGTCCGTCATGGTGGTTGCTATGGCGACCGCTATGGCGTCGCCATATTAGAGCCAGGGCCGCTGTAGCGGCCGCCACGTTGGTTGCTCAAACCGAGACAGTTTGTAGAATTATCACATGGATCTCTTGGTATATAAAGGAGTAGGTTTGGCACATTGAACTTAGTTATACCACAGTTCTCTTAGAAAGATGTTATATGCAAATAATATACCATACACTAAGGACCCGCTGGAAAAAGCTGTCAATTAAATTTTACAAAGGTGTGGCGAGTTTCTATGCCACAGTAAGAAATATAATATACCAAGAACAACGTTACGCGATTGCACCAAAAGAATGCAGAATGAGAAGAAAATACAGATTACCAATACTGTTCCTGCAGTAGTCGAGGTGGAAGATACCGTAAAACATAAAGTTGCAATACCGATACACAATTTTGATCAATACTTCACTTCCAGCGCCGCAAGATCAGAAAACATGGACCTTTATTCCTATCTAATATAAGAGCAATATTCGCTGGATCATCGAGCTGTGGGAAGACAAGTGCCCTAATATCGCTGATCTTGCACGAGAACGGTCTTAGATATCAAAATGTGTATATGTTTTCTAAATGTCTTTATCAACCTAAATATTAACTGCTAAGGAATGTTTTTGAAACTCTTAAAGAAGAAATTGGTTACCTCGAGTTTGGAAATTATGATGACGTAATAAGACCTTATATGTGATTTTCCAGTGCTCCACTCGAAGGTACTACATTGGCTAGGAAGTGAGTTTTCTTTACCTGGAAAATGTGAAATTTTGCCGAACTCTTGCTGATCCAAGCAAGGTAGGGATCTTTAACGTGCGTGACAACACTCACACACGGGACCTCCATTTTACCTCATCCGAACGAGGGTGTAGTTTTGTGAAAAATGTTCGCCTAACATTTTTCAAGCGGACCGTGTCGGGATTTGAACCCGGGACCTTGGGCATAGTAGTCACACACATACCACTACGCCACGGAGTCGCAGACGTAATTAGACCTTATATGTGATTTTTTTCCAATGCTTCACCCGAAGGTACTACATTGGCCAGGAAGCGAGTTATTTTTACCTGGAAAATTTGGAATTTTGCCGAACCTTTGCTGTTCCAAGAAAGGTAGGGATCTTTAACGTGCGTGACAACACTCACACACGGGACCTCCATTTTACCTCTCATCCGAACGAGGGTGTATTTTTATGAAAAATGCTCGCCTAACATTTTTTAAGCGGACCGTGTCGGAATTTGAACCCGGGACCTTGGGCGTAGTAGTCACACACATAACACTGCGCCACGGAGCCGCCTGACGTAATTATACCAGAGGGTGCTAAAGAGAATTCGATTATGGTTTTCGATTATGTACCTGTAAACGAGCAAAGCAAAATCACACAATTTTTTCTCGTTTGGAGACATAAATCAATTGACTCATTGCACTTATGTCAAATTTATGCAAGTTCTCTAAAACATAGACTTCAAGATAACGCCAATGTTATAGCATTATGGAAGCAAAACGATACCAATCTTCGGCATATATTTCTAGATCATATAGGTGACGACATGCCATACCCCAGATTTAAATAATATGCTTGCAATGTTAGAATGAAGAAAACTCAAAACATGATTTTATAACGATTTCAACAGTGACAAAGGGCGATACAGGAAGAATTTCGACCAATATAAATATCGGAGATGATCAAATGGATAATTATAATCCAAAGTAGAGGAATATCGTTAGAAGAGCGAAAACCTTATAGAAGATTTAATATCCGGGTTGATAGCTCTGGAAAACTGCTTGGAAATGGCACCAACTTCGATAGCAGGGTCAATTTTTTTTACAGCTACAAAGGAGCGATTTGCCGAGCTGGGAGACAAGATATCTATACAATATGTATAGACATTAAGTGTTTTTCAATATAAAATTGTATAAAATTGAATGTTGTTTTATTAATGTACGTATAAGTAAATACCTTTTCCATCCGCAATCTGTCACCGGGACATTTGATTGTGCTTAACTAATCACCTCCGATGCCACTTTTCAACCAATGACCAACTGTTCCATATATACTCAAATTATTACATTAGTAAGTAACTTACTGCAATAAATCATAATAGAATATTTACAATATGAAGTATAGGGGGATCCAGTAGTGGTTTATAGGCACCAGGTAGTATTTTCTGTATACACCTATATACCTGACATTAGAAGACGACAACCTGGGTTGTAAGCAGGGCTAAAAATCATCCAATGTCGATGCACTCCCATATTGTGGTACCTGTCGTATAAAAAATTACCGATCACCAGCTCAAAACCCCAATTCAGTTTCCCAATAACTTTATACATAACAACTTTCTACTTACAGTACACGTTCGACCACGCTGTTAATCTGTTAATGCCAAATTGTTTAACGAATAAATATCCAATAATGATGCTATTATTAAATATTATGTATTGTTTACCTATTGTCATGATATTTGAATGCAATGTAGCAAAGTGCATCAACGTTTACCTCATATCCCAGTCCCTAGGCTTTAGATCTTGAGTTGGAACTATGCCGCAAGCACCAAGGATCTGTCTTCGGTCAGATGCACATGCAAAGGGCAACCACACACGCCATTATCATAGCATATTATCCAATTATAACAACATAGTTAACCATAGCAAAATCGTTTTCTTTACTAAACAAAATATTGCTGTATATTTCGGAAATTACAACACTATCTCGGTCAAACGTTATTAATCATGAATGTGACAATTACACAAATCGATAAACCATACTTAGATATATCAATAATTGTCTATATAAAATTTAATATAACTCATTTCTAAATTATAAATTAAAAACCAAAGAGGCACTAGATATAAATATAATAATTACACCAATCGATGCGTATTACTAGAATAATAATATAATCTCCTTGACAAATTTTTTATATTTTGTACCATTTTCAAGTTATCATCAAAAAACCAAAACGGCAATAAGTACCAATATGACAATTGCGCCTATCGGTGTCCATACTTAAATATTTAATTAATTGTCTTTACAAAATTTTTTATTTTACATCGTTTTCAAGTTATTTGAAAAAACTATCACTTAACCAAAACAGCACTAGATATCAATATAACAACTGTACCTATTCGTGCGTTGTACTTAAATATATAAATAATTGTCTTTACACAGTGTAAATATCTCCATCCGTTTTCAAGTTGTAAGAAGAAAACTGTTAAATTGTCAAAAAGTCAGATAGAATGCCTCGAGGTACAAGCTCAAGAACATCACCAATTACCGCGCCACACACAATATTGCGATAAAAGTTTTTACAAATATAATGTATTTCTACGATTCTCGAGTTATCTTAAAAAACCAACTTTTGGACATTTTGTCCAAAATTAAGTTTATCTCGAAAACTATGCAAAATTTCGAAAAAATTAATGAAAAAACTCCCTTTAATAAAAACTGGTTCTGATTGGTCAATCTTGAACTGTATAAAAATTTTCATAGCAATATCTTTATCAACAAAAAATTTTCAAATGGCATTTTAAGCATACGTTTTTACATTATATAGCTAGTTTACAAAACTTACTCGAAACGTTTTAGGCACTTTTAGTGACAACTATATTAAACCGCCTATTATACGATAAGGCAGTTAAGATTACAATTTTTAACACACTCGTAGCAGTAAACAGAATAAAGCCACTTTACGCTTTTTTTGTGTATATTCCGCTAATACACAGTACGCAAAAGGAACATATCGTCCATCTTTTGGACCATATGCAATCACTTACAATACAAAGTGGGTATCAAATACAATAGTAGGTGGCGCTAGATGAAAGAATTGGAGTGTGCTTCAACAACGACTCAAAATCAGTGTAAATGACAAAGAGTACTATCATTTGTTTATTGATATTCTTAAACTCTAGCATGTTATTGTAGGCAGTAGGCATGGTTGTGCGAAGGTTGCCTCATATTCTTCACAACGGAAGAACAATTGCGTAGACATGAGCCATATATATATATATATATATATATATATATATATATATTTCTGTGATTAATTCTGGATGAATTCGTGCCCCACAAATTCTACTAACCTGTCTAGACTCCAAACCAACTCCACCAAATTGCTTCTTACTGCTTTCCCAAGCTGATCTTTCTCGGCTAGCTCTGTGCACTACCTCCTATGATATACTTACCCCAACTACGCATTCTTTCAACACCTTTATATTACACACAACAAAATACAAAAATAAAATAAAATCCTTGGACAAACATACACCCTTTTATTCGTATGACATAAATGATTATTTAGACACCTCAATGTATACATTTTTATATTTACAATAAAACATTTCACCATTTTCTTCAATCTAAATTGTTTGTGAGTTATTACACTTCAACATTTTTATTTCAAAGTAGATGGGCCTATCGTGAAACCCTAAATTTACCTTTTCTTGATCTATGGTGAGATCAGTATAAACCTTTTCCCCTGATATGCATAAAATATTGCATGGTCAAATTAATCTAAAGACCCGTTTACTCTTTACATCAAAAATTATTATTCCTGTTTTTACCCACTTAAATAATAATAGAAAATTGTCTTTTATATACGGTAATCAAATTAATTTCTAGTTCATAAGATTTTCACCACATAATTCTACTCACACACAGTTTTATAACACAATTCCAGCACCACAGTTCAACAATAAAACAAAATTCGTTACATGGTGTGTTCTTCGGACGCACCGCCTCCTTAAATGAACTCCACCAAACCCATGTTCTTGGATTTCCCCCAATTTGTCACTCCTACATGGACAGCAACTCCAGTTATTAATGGATGCTTTCCATACTACCATCCGTCCAAATCGAAATTTTGCCTCCGTCTCAATTTAACATGCCACCAGCACTGTCGTTCAAGAAATACTTGGTTCGCTTACCTCAGTAGCATCCTATTTTTACTCGTACAAATATTTATAATAATTTATTTTCAGCCCGTTTAACTTGTTAGCACCAACTCGTGCATTTATAACACTTGTAAAAATATACGGCGTACTGCACTAAGTCGCAGCTTTTAATTTTAATTTAAGATGTCTTCTCGATGCAATTTAGTGTTCTCGAAGCGAATTAGAAAATTAAGATGTCTTTTCCACCCCTGGCAAAAGCTTTTATAATATTCAAACCCCTTCTTGAGTCACGTATTTCCACTGTCTTCGCTGAACTATCGCACCCGCCACAAACAATTCTCCAAATTCATGCGCTCAAAACACAACGAACTTTTAAAACTCAAAATTTCTCCCGTTCCACCACGGTTTTACCACGAAAAACTATCTACCAGTTGCAACCGTCGACGAGTACCCAGAAAATCATTCCTCTCCATTTACTCTAACAACCTGCAAAACACGCCCATAGTGCCCGCGTTTCTATTCTTCTTGCAGTCATGCGTTCATAACCACTATTTTCTGTCTCACTCTTGTTTTCCTACTTTTATAGAGCCCCACTATTGCCCTGCTGTTTACGGTTACTGTTCCCTCAATAAATGTGAGCCGTGAAAATCGATACCGTTGACAAACATCTTGCATCTTTGTTTTACCCTTTTGTTTTTTAAAATATACTCCTCTGTCACGCACTTGAAACTGCTTGTCTTTTTACCAGCTGATGTATTCTCTATCTCCCTTAGTTGCCTTTTAACGATTGTCTATCCCTTAAAATTATTGATTTTTGCTTCAAAAATAACATATTGTTCGTTAACCTGGCCTTTCCGTTGTACAATACCTCGAAATGTTATCATAACGTTTTCTAGCTTTCATAGAAGCTTTTATTCTATGAACTCCTCGATCGTTTTGTTATGTTATTTTGTAGTCTTCTACGAATTAAATAAACGTACTTTTTAGTTTACGATACAAAAACAAATATCCGTGCATCAATTATTGATTTTTATATACCACGAAGCTTTAATATTAAACATGTTTGCCTGCAATAGTCAACGTTGTCTTACGTTATTGATTTTTACCTACTGCGAAGCTTTAGTATTATACATGGTTGTATGCAATAGTCAATGTTGTTCTCAATCCTACTTGTCTTTGCATTAAATTAATGTATACAAATTATTTCTTTAAAACTATAAAAAATATATCATTTAACACTAAAAATTTCTGTATGTAATCGTCTGCCTTGTCTTATATTAAAGTATGCAAATTATTTGAAACGTAATAAATAAATTATTATTGTTCTATGTACAGGGTCGTTATGAAAATACCTTCTTGGCCTATTTACACGCGTTAGCCTTTAACCTACACATACATATATATATATATATATATATATATATATATATATATATTGCAATGATTATAGGGTTATTTAGAAGTATATAGGATCACAAGGGTTGTACACTCCATGTAAACGACACTAAAGTCTAAAAATTAAATAATTTTATCATAAACGGTACATAATTCGCCAATTAAACAAAAGGAAATATCCAACACTGTATTAAATTCGCAACCAACTTTAATTAATGAAAGGAAGCTCATTTCTTCAAGAATTCAATTACATTTAGTATGATAAATAACTTTGTCCGCAATTAAATTCATTTTTAAAAATAACAATGCATTATAAATTTTAAATAAATACGCATCAGCAACATCGAAAGTCAAACAAATATGAAACAAATATTTTTAAACTCGACGCATTAATAACCATAAATGCCCACAATAAACAGGTCTTTCAAAACAAACATGTTTTATAAACGCAAGAAGTAAATAAACGCATGTAAGTTACGTCATTATATAATTTGCCTACGTGATCTTTAATATAAAATCAACACATAAACCCAACAGATTATAAAAATAAAATTAAGAAACCATACGTTTGACTACGTGCGATTTCAAGTAATAAATTCCTATTCAAATAAGAGGACTTGACTTGAAGAGATACAAAGTATTATGGTCAACAAAATCCACAATACAAAATTTGATGCTTACGTGATCCCGTGATGCATTTTAACAAGTTATAGCCTAATCAATATCACGTAAAACCCAATGGATGGACATTAACCTAAGTGTAACGCCCATACAATGACAAAATAACAAGATAAACTTGATAAACGAATTATAACAGGTGGGTGGTGTATCTTTAAATAACATGTGAGCTGATAAAAGTCAGTCTTTTTACAACCAAGGCATATACTGTACTTGTCTGAACCATGATAATACGCGAAGTTAAACTATCACATTAAATAATAATATTTAAGTGAAAGTTGGTAATTGAAAATTGCAAATACTAGTACAAGTGCAAATATACAACAGACATTCGCTGTTGACATTTAAAACGTAAGTCCAAAATTCTAATTAAACATAATTTTTAATTATTATTAACTTAGGGCACCAGGTATTGAACTAGGTATTGAATTAAGTATTGAACTAAGCATTAAATTAAAGAGTAGAACTGAGAAATTCGTCAAGAACTCAACTAAGTAAACGATTAAGTGATAAACGGGGCGTTTAACCAAACTGTACTACGCCATTCCATAAACAACTACCAAACAAAATCAACGAGAAAATCTAACTGAAAACAATTCAAGAGTACTGGTCAACAGCACACAGCAGCAGTTATAAAAATTGGAGTGCATGTGGAGACGCGTATTCATAACCTGGAGTTCAACAGTAACCAAACAACACGTCAGAGATAAAATTCACTAATAGAATAAAGCATTAATATCTTTTTGAACATTTAAATTTTGCATGTACTGAAATGTAAAGGATCATCAAAAATTTTTGACTGATACGTAGAAATTGCGTAAAAAGAAAAGAAGGTTATTGAACGTTTGTAACAATTTTATTTTCAATAATAATTCTTTGCATATAATTTCAAGAATAATGTAACAATTTTATTAACAATAATAATTATTTGCACTCAACTTCAAAAGTAATACGCTAAGCCTGCATCGTTCCTTAGTAATCTAGCTATATTCAGATATCTGTGTCGTATAAAGCTATTTGCAAGCACATCTCTGTTTGATTGTTTCGTTCCCCTCCTAACGGCGCGACCGCTCGGCCCTGGTTACGATATAGTCGGCCACAGGCGATAGCGATATCAACATGTACCCTGGCTGGAGGCCGGCAATCTTCGAATCCATTTTAAATGGTAAAGATATCTTCAAATAACGGTTGGTAATGTATATATTATACAAACTTATGTAATTTGAGGTAATTTATTTAGCGCGACAAGTAAGATGCAACTTTTAGAAGGACACACGTAAGATGCAACCTTTAGAAGGTGACATAATTCAACTTTGAGAGCACGACTGCTGCAGAATGTAATGCGACAGGATATGATTCGACACGTGGAACGTAACAAATATTACTCGACAAGAATAATTGATTTAAACTTTGCCTAACAAAAAATTTATCTAGGAAGGAATTATAGAAGTTGATTTGGATGAAGTCGTTTCAAATTGCAAACACTGTTATCGTTGCTTGAAGAACGGGGATCCCGTCTTACTTTGTCGTAAAGCGACAATTGCAGTTTTGGTTCGTAGATAGCTATAAGTTTTTTTTGCATGTGTTTCAAAACTTGGAACACATTAACTTGCTTTGATGCTTAATAGACGTAAATTGTAAAAGTTTCAACTAAGTGTTGAGCTGGTTTTACAAGTTGTAAAACAAAAGTTTACTGAATTAGTGTTCTAAAAAAACATGCTTTGCTCCATATGAACCGTCGGTAATGCCAACAGGTGTTTCCGACGTAATATTTTTCTACTTTGTACAGCTGACAGATGTTGCCTTAAAAGTAAATGCTTTGAGCAGCTGTAATGCAATTTAAATAAACATGCCTATTTTTGTGATCAGCTTTATCTACACTTAGATTATTATACGTAATTTTGAAAGCTCAAATGCTGATATTGTTAGGAGCTATTAATTTGTTATCTACCTGAAAAGATCTGCCCAGGTTAGAATTCTATTTGTACAACAAGTTCATGTTTAAAAGTAAGGTTGCTTGATGAATATTAATAAAGACAAACAGGAAAGTTAAAAGTTTAAGATTGATGCAGTTAATGATAAAGTTTTTTTGTTACAAATTATATTATTTTAAAAGAGTTCTTTCGGTAAACAATTGGTTCAAAATTGAAGATTTTTTATTTTGATCAAGTGCGATCAAATCTAATTACATAAAGCTAAAACCCTTCTGAGTAATAAATTGATGCCAATTTTATATTGGAAATACTTTTTTATTATTTCTTTATGTATTTTTGCTGGACACAAATGGTGTTCCACTTTTTTATTTATTTAACTATCACAATTTCTTACAGGAGCTGCGTCTTATTTTGTTAAGACAGGTTTTTGTCAACGAAGGCGATCATTTTTTTCTTTGGGTCTCCACGTCCGCCCTTAGAACTGTGCTATGCAATTATTGTAATTACATCAGGACTTGGTGGCGCCTATTTGATTTAGCTTAACTTTGATTTGCAAACAGAATTCGACTTACCCCCCATTTCTCATTGCACTACCCAGAAATAGACCCCTAGTTTTGTCGGAAGATTTTTCTTTTTCATAGTATGATTGCCGAAACTGGGCATACATCTCATATAACAACGCAGTCTGTTTATTCTCGAACTTCAAATTTAAGTTATCGTACGGGAAAATTTCTGAATTTAAATAGAGTTTCATGTTGGTTAAATAGCAATGATCAAAACGACTGTAGTTGCTCATGTATCTATTTTTTCGGTTGGTTTGGAAACCAACAATCACAAATCTTGGTTTTTCTAATTGTGTTGTTGTTTTAATGTTCCATGTATGACGTTGCGTTTTTGTAGAAGTTGATATTCATGCAACTCCCATCCTCTAAACGGAATATGCAAATCCTGATTTTGGGCAACGCATTCTATTAAATTAATTCGTTGAGTATCATCAACGGCTACATGCGGCATTTTCCATAAAACTTTGTTTAAAACAACTTTTATTTCTTCATCGGGTGTAGGATTAATTATTGCATTAGTATCAAAACTAGAACGTAGTAAAACTAACTCATGACGGAGGTTTAAAATAATTTTTTTTAAATCTTCGCATAATCCGAGAGCCATTGAAAGGTTTATTGCAACATTAAAATTCCCATTGGCATCAACTATTTGTGAATCATCCATAGGAAACCACCCAGCGTTTTGTAAATGTTTACTTTGATTGCTATTATATGAAACATATCCCTTTATTATAGACGTTAATCTAGAATTCCGAACACGATCTACAATGACACCACCAATCTCATATCTAATTTCATCAAAAAGCAGCAAAATTCCATTATTTACAAACTTTGCTGTCTGAGACGGCGTTCCATCTGTTCTAATTAATTTGCCTTCTATGTACAGCATGCTCTTCGATGGTAAGGTGTATACATCTTGTTGTTGTATAGGAATTCGAATTTCATCATTATTGTTTAAAGATGTGTTAGCATAAGGTTGATGAGTATGTTGTTCAATATTATCAATTGCATTGTCGAAGTAAACTTTTTCACGCACGTTCAGTATTTCATTATTTATTCTACTTTTTAATTAAATAAATGCAGTCCTAACGATTGTAGAAACTGCCGGTTTTGTGTTGTTAGCGGTCTTGAAACAATCAATCGAGTGTCGATTGCTTTGAAATTTCCAGCATTTATAGCAATTCTTGACATGTTGCGTGCATTATACTTAATACCCATGGCTATTGCAGATTTTTTTTAAATGCAACCTTACAGTTAGCAGTTCTCTAAAATTAACTAAATTTCCATCTTGATCTAACACTTTAACTATTATTTCATTTATTATACGTGACCTAATTAGTAGATATATGATCGTAGGTGGGCACTCGACAATTTTAAAACCTGCAGGTACTTGAGGAAAAAAATCGTGTATTACATGAGCTGGTTTACTATTTAAATAGGATCCACTTGCAATATTACAATCGATTAAAACTGCATTCACTTTACAAATGTTGATCGCGTAGTTTGCTTCATGCGTGACATATGCTAGCAATTTTCGCGGATTGAAACCAAGTAGAGAACCAATTGAATCCTTTTTGGTAAAATCCACATCTAGACTACATTTAATACTACATTTAAGTGTATAATTGTCAGCTATAATTTCTATATACACTGGCGTCTTTCTAGCGCTTCGTGATTGTTCCATACGACCACGTCATCTTCTATCACTTAAAGCTTTTTGAAGATATTTATTAATTTCTCTAATCTCATAAGCACCTTCAGGTATTTCTATGAATTCTCCGTTAGATCCATAATAAAATTTATTATTTATTCCTTTTTCAATGTTTGGAATTGTGCTATAAGACTCAAAATTTGTTAATCCTAATACGTACTCCGAATCATTATCCAAGTTTATAGGCGGATTAAAATTGCTTGTTAAAACTGAAGTGTTTCCCGTTAGAGTAAAAGTGTACGACATGACAACTTCGTACGCAGTTCTATGTACTACTTAGAAATTGTAAGCATAAATGACCGCAAAACACAGTACCGTACGATGGTTCTTGGTTAATGTTATAAAGAATTTTACATTTACCCCCGCTATTGAAATAACTTATCAACTCTGTTGGCGATCGTAGGTTTCCGTAGCTGTCATAGTAAATAGCGCTACTACCGCACTTTTTATAAGAGGTCCAATGCGTGCCTAAACCTTCTATTCCATCTAAATTAATTATACCACATTCTTTTAAATTAACTTACTTGGGAAGATTGTTTCTCATGAACACTCCACGGAAATATGGTACTTCTAATTGCTTAATAAACTCTATTAATTCTACATTGCTTAGTGCTCGATTAGGTAAAATCAAGTTGCGTTCCCTTGAGGTTTTGCAGGGGCTAAAAAAGGACCAAAACCTTTTTTATAAGGTTTGATGTACATGCCGTTTCCGACTGCAATGTCCTCCATTGCCTTGTTATGACGTTGTTTTTCCGCTAGTTGTTCCTTAGCTATTTTAGTATTTGAAACAGCTTTTGCAACAGCAGCTGCACCTCCAGTAAGAGTACCAAGGGCGTTAGGTCTGCAAAAATTGGTATTAGTGGTAGAAAACCTCCTGTTTTAGGAATTGATATAATACGAGCTGATTTAATATGCTTCTTTTGTTTTGCTGTATTGGCAGCCTTAATTGCTATGTTGATTGCATCCATAATATTAGATCTTGTAGCTTTTTTTTAAGCTGTACGTGCTTGTTTGATAATACTTTTAGTACCTAGCGTACTTCTTATTTTACGTTTCTTTACCAGTTTTCTTATTTTATTGATATCTTTTGTTCTCAGTGATGCACAGGCACCCATACCAAGTTTTACTTTAGCTTTCATTGCGGTAGCTACTCCAAATGCTGCTACTTTTTCACCTAAAGCCGAGTCACCAGAATTTAGTCTTTTTGTAGCTAACTGAGCTAACTTCGAATCTGCTTACAAGCCTCGTCTAACTTGTTTATTCCCTTGTCTCCCCGAGCTAACCGTTCGATTAGTTTTGTACCCGGACCGCAAAATTTGTAACCCGGAATATGCGCTTCAAATGGTAAATTGTTAATTACAGTATTTAATAGTCCGTTTCCAGTAGTTTTAAAATTATTATATGTAATCATTAGCGGACAACTATCCTCTTAAGCTGTGCAATAAATAAATAAAATATTGTGAAATAATGATTCTTTATATACTCGCCGTTTCTTATATAAAATACTCATATTTAGACCAGGGTAGAAAATTAAATAATCACATCAAATAATTTTAATCACCGTGTAGAAGCTTTGGGAAAAGGTACGCTTTATTAAAACCGTGAAGCATAAAAGGTCAGTCGTTTCATTAAAAATAAGAGATTTAAATCATTTACAAGACGCTTGCTATAAAAAAGGAAGCAGTATTAAAATGCTCTACGTGTAATTTAAATCATTCCGAGTAAAGAAACAAATGGAAATTACGTGCAAAATTTATATTAATTAACTCAATTTTAAGTAACCGGTATTAAACAAAATGTACAGATAATAATTAATATTTGATTAGGAGTCACTAAAAATTAAAGGGTATTATTTTAATTGAAGTTAATTGAACCATTAGTAACATATAATATTTATAAAAGCTTGTAAAAACCCAATAATATTCAAATCGTAGAAGTATTATGTTTGAACACCTGCGTATTTTTAAAAGACACGTTCTGCGTAAAATTTGCAGATAACAAATGGTTACAGAGAATGTTGGAGAAACCGTAGCTTAATAGTTACGGGAAATGCTAAGAAGGTCGGTTATTTCACAAGTCCACATGGACTGAAATAATCGATAATAAAGAATATCAATTTGTACCACTCGGAACAGGGTAGATAGAGACAGATAATATGCGCAAGACAGAGACACATATAGTAAAAGGCGTGAGTGGAGCAACGTCACTGGGTTGCGATTGGTTGAAAATAAAAGGCAAACTTGAGAGGTAAAAATAACATTTCTGTATAAAATTTAATTAGTTATTTCCAGACGTTGCAAGCCGTGTCGAAATTTCTGAGATGTAACTGGTGCGAGTGCAAATTTAATAAGAACCGACGCACAGGCGGGCGAGATGGGAACATAGTATACGAAATTCTAGAAACTGGCCGTTTTGGGGACAAGACCGACAGACGGGCTAACCTCTATATATACCCGGGTTAATATGAGTTTATCTCTTTTAGATTTTCGAATTGATTCAATGCGTTAAACAGTGCTTTTTTAGTTTTCCGATTTTGATAGAATAATTTAAACAGTTTGCTCGTATATTTTGGTGATTTAAAACAGTTTGTTCTTTACGTGCTACAATGAATGTAATTTAGTGCACTTAGAAAAGAAGATACAAGGTAATAAAGTTTAGTATCACTGTACCAATTAGTCAAATCTGCAACGACAAATGAATACACAAAAGTAGGCAGTTTTGGCGTATATTTCTGAAAGAAGTATGAATTTCTTTGCTATTTTTCGGGGTGTTAATAATTAAATGGTTCGTAAACGTGTCTGGATCCACAAAACAAGCGTCTGATATACACAGATGAGTTCCGGAAAAGCACTGAAACAACTTTAGATGAATGGTGGTGGAGAAAATTTTAAAAGCGTTGAGAATCAGAAGCCGTTAATATAACCCAGTTGGAATGGTGTGATTAACAAAGGGACGATGTACATTGAAGCTACGAGTGCAGTAACCTTCAGGTAAATTATACTATTTTGTTCGAACTTTGATGTTTTGGTGTGTGTTGAATAACTTTATAATTGATTTACTTAAAATGGACAGTAGTGAAATTGTACTAACAGCAAATTTTTAATTTTAAGGTGAAATTTTCTTGTTTAAGTAGAAAGGGGTATTTAGTATTTATGTTCTGGATTATGATGAAAATTTGGGTATGTCTTTGAGCTCAATTAGACGAACCTGGTTAATCAAGTCAACGGAACAGTTAAGTTAATAGTTTTTTTTTACGTTTCACAGCATTCTTGACGCACAATCTGTGGGGCTCGATTCGAAAACCGTAGTGGATTTTGGTGGATTCACAGCATTCTTGGCGACCCAAAAGTGAGGCTCGAGTCCCAAATATAATTTTTGTGATTTTATTCCAGGAAACTGGCGATCTGAGAGAGAGAGTTTCTGTGTGTGTATAAATTTAGGAGTAGTTTAGAGTGTGTGAGAGTGATTAGAACGTATGCAGAGAAAAGAGTGGTTAAGGAGTCAAGGAGTGGAAATTGGAAGTGACGATAGTGCATTGTGTGAGAAAAATTCTAAAATGGAAGAAGCTGGAGGCAGTAGAGATCAGTCGAGGACGGAATCAGGGGATCAAGGAAACGAGATGATAATGAGAATGCTAGAGAGGATGAACGAAGAATCCAATAGAAAATTAGAACTGCTAAGCGATGAATCTAATAGAGCTAGAGAAGAATCGAATAGAGCGAGGGAGGAGTCCAACCAAAAATCAGAGCAGATAAGCGGGAAAATTGAACAAAATACTATAGAATTTACAGAATTTAAAGATAGTCTTACCGTGAAACTGGGGGAAGTAGAAAATAGGGTTGAAAAAAATGAGCGTGATATTACAGGTTTTCGACAGGAAATGGGACATTTAAGGTCCGAAGTACGCATTTTCTGTGAAGAAGAAATAAATGTAAAAATGACTGAAGTAACGGACTCATGTAGGGATCAGTTAGGCAGGGTAGAACGTGAAGTTAGTAGTATTAAATACAACATGTCAAATTTAACAGGGGATGGTCCCAGATTTTATACAGGTGGAGTATCATTGGACCAACACATGAAGTTTTATGGCGATAACAGGGTAAATCCACTAATTTTTATTAATAGTGTAAGAAATCTAGTGGGAAATTTATTTGACGAACAGACTAAACTGAATACGATAAAGGCTTTATTGAAAGACAACGCGGAAGCATGGTACAATTTAGTAGGACAGGACATAGACACCTACACGGACTTTGAAGACAGATTTTTAAAGCACTACTGGAGTGACCACAGACAAGACCAGGTACGAGACGACTTAATCACAGGAAATTTAAAGGAGAATTTTCAGGAAGTAGGAGCAATATGCTATACGCAAGTATAGCATAGCAAAGCAACTGAACCCACCACTGACGGACCGACAAATTATCAAGTATTTATCACGACACTTCGAGGTAGAAGTAAGACAACACGTAGCACTACAGAACATAGTGGACAGAGAAATGTTTTAGAATACCTGCAGAGGTACGACGACGTAAGTAGTGGACGACCTCGGGATAATAGGGAAAGACAGATCAACACAGTTAGGTTTGACAATAGACGGGACAACTATGCTAGAAGGGGAATAGTTACGGATACCAGCGACAGAATTGGGAACAGCGACGACCATACTTTAGAAGTAATAGTTTAGGAAGGGACCTGCACCGAGACCGGAACCTACCAGAAGGAATAGTTCACCGGACATGAGGGGACTGCTAATACAGACACGGAACGAGTGGAAACGCCTAGGACATACGCTGAGGTGACGGCTAGACCAGAACCAAGTAGGAAAACAGACCTGGACAGGATTTTTAGAACGCGACACACCACTAGATTTCAGTGTAAATGTATATGAACATCCACGTGAATTTTTCAAAATTGAGGAGGAAGTAGAGCCAGAAACTGAGGAAAAATTATGTTTGCCAATTATTAATATAGGAATTTTTGAGAATAATGTAGAAGTATTACTAGATACAGGGGCAGAGGCGAGTTTAATATCGGAGGAATTCGTCAGCAAAATTAGGGATAAGGTTTGTGATAGAATTATGCCTATAAAGCGTAGCCATTTAGTAGCTCCAAATAAAAAGAAGTTTGCTGTAGTAAATAGCGTTGTGGTGCTTAGGATAGATATAGGAGATTTAAGCTGTGAACAGGAGTTTGTAATTGTACCTGGACTGAAGTTTCAGAGCATTTTAGGTGTTGACTGTATGATGCAGTTAGGGGTTTTGATAGATATGGAACGGAAGGTAATAAGGATTAAGGATAGGGTAGTGCCATGGAAGGGCAGTTATGAAGTCACAGAGGATGACACGGGGTTGAGTATTAATGTAGTAGAGGTAGAGGATGATGAAGGTAAACAGATCAACACAATAAGATGTCCAGAGGATAGGAGAGTAGAGGTTCAAGCTTTATTACAAAACATGCAGAATTAGTGGGGTAGAAGCAAGCACAGCGTTAGGCTATGAGCACATATTGGAAGTGGATAATTCAGAACCGTTCAACGCAAAGGTTTATCCTATTCCAACAGCATATCGGGAGCAGGTGAAGGCAGAATTAAATAAAATGTTGGAAGATGGCATAATAGAGGTATCTAACACTCATTTCATAAATCCGTTGGTGGTAGTTAAGAAAAAGGATGATAGCATTCGTTTATGTTTAGATGCACGAAAAATTAATCAACGGACCAAACCGCAATTCCATTGTCCACCATCCATGGACACACTTTTGACGAGATTAAGTGGCAAGTTTATTTTTAGTAAATTAGATTTAAGGAATTCATTCTGGCTGATTCCATTACACAAAGATTTTAGAAGGTACACAGGATTTTCCGTAGAGGGAAAAATCTATAATTTTAAGGTAGTACCGTATGGTTTGTCAACGTCAAGTGCAGCATTAATTAAGGCAATGCAAGCAATTTTAGGAGCATATGAGCAATTCTGCATACACTATGTGGATGATATTTTAATTTTTAGTGAAACTGAGGAACAACATTACTCTCATTTAGAACGAATATTATTAGAGCTTAAATTAGCAGGATTGAGGCTGAATATAGAAAAATGTGAATTTTTTTCAAAAACTGTTAAATTTCTGGGGTACGTGGTGAACACTTAAGGTATGTGTATCGATAAAGAAAGATTGTCCGAACTTTTGACATATCCGAGACCTAATAACATTAGGAAATTAAGAGCTTTTTTGGGGGTCCTTAACTTTTATAAAAAGTTTGTACCGAGATTTGCTGAAAAAGCGAGTCCATTGTTTAAACTTCTGAAGAAGAGAGTAAGATGGAGTTGGACGGAAAGTCAAGAGGCAGCATATCTAACACTGTTGGAACAATTTCACGACCAACTAATTTTGAGGCATCCCAGATTTGATGTAGGTTTCGTACTGAGGACGGATGCATCGGATAGTGCGTTAGCAGCAGAGTTGTACCAAGTACAAGAGGGGGAAGAGGTGCCCATATCTTTTGCTTCACGCACACTGAAGCCGCATGAAGTCAATTACACGATTAGTGAAAAGGAGATGGCTGCAGTGGTGTTTGGGGTTACAAAGTTAAAATTTTTTTTGATTGGAAGACATTTTGTAATCGAAACGGATCATTCGGCGTTGTGTGCATTGATGAATACAAGATTTTTTAACAATCGAGTATATCGGTGGGGGCTGTTACTACAGGAGTTTGACTTTGAGATTAAATATATTAAAGGAGAAAACAATTTTATAGCAGACGCGTTTAGTAGAAACCGAGACAAAGATAACAAAAGACCGTGTGACATCATGATTGCCATGAACAGTCTACTACAAAATGATTCCGTATATGGAGAAGAGGAGATCTTGAGGAACCAGAGGCAGAGTGAGGAGTTACAGATTATTAGAACGAAGTTAGAAAACGAACCGGGATTTAAAAACTTCCATATGATAAGCGGATTTTTGTGTAAAAAAATTCAAGACTTGGAAGTGTATGTAGTGGATAGGGTACAAGCGAAATTAATTATCAAAGATCTGCACTTAAGATATGGTCACATAGGGATCCGAAAGACATGGTTAATTTTTAGGGAAACGGTTTTTTCAACTAAAGACTTAGGGTTAGTAAAATCAGTCATCAACACTTGTCACTTATGTACTTTAGGAAAGTACAAAAATAGTACGAGTCAAGATGTGGTACAAAGTATACACGTACAAAATCCCCTGGACTTAGTTGCTATTGATTATTTGAGTAATCTAGTCAGAAGTACAAAAGGACACAAACATGTGCTGATTGTGACTGATGTGTTTTCGAAATTTACCAAATTATATCCCACTCGGGATTGTAACACAGTCGGAACAAACAAGAAATTGGAACAATTTTGTAGGGAAGTAGGAACTTTTAAACGAGTATTAGCAGACAATGCTACATATTTTAATAATCAAAGATTTAGGGATTATTGGGAGAGGCAAAACATTAAAGTGGTGTTTTGTAGCATAAGGCATCCTCAAGCTAATCCAGCTGAGCGGTATATTCAAGAGACGGTTAAGTTCTTGCGTTTGGCTTCACATAGGAATCATCGTTTATGGGAGGACAATTTGTCCAAGGTTGAATCTTTTATCAATGAAACCCTAGTACCGTGACAGAAACCAGTCCCATTATGCTGATCAAGCAACAGTATCCCGAAAGACCATGGCAAATTGTGCCTAGGGACGATGAATTTCAACAACTTTTGGTAGATGTGAGGGAGAGGTTAAGGAAGAGAGCTGAAAAATATACAAGGAAGATGAACGCAAGAATTAGAAAGAGGGTAAAATTTAAAGTGGGAGACCAGGTAGTAGTAAAAAGCTTGAGAGTAGGGAAGAGAGATAGGATGACATGTGCTAAACTACACTTGCCATATGAGGGACCTTTTGAGATAGGTGAAGTAGCAGGGGAGTGCACGTATTTATTAAGGGAAGTAGGTACGGGAAATGAGAGGGGACGGTTTCACGTCAACCTACTATTCCCTTATACCGGAGAACCAGCACCACAGGAGAAATAGGTGTATAATAGAGTAAAATTTAAATAGAATAGAGAGTAGATATAGGTGTATATAGAAGAGTAGAAGTAGATATTTATAGAAAATAAAGCTAGGTATAGGATAAATACGGGAGATAATTAGAAATAGGTTTAGGATGAGAATAAAGAGTAAATGTAGGAAGAAAATAAAATAGGTTAAGTGTAGATATTTCTTATAAGATTAGTGGAAAGTTAGGAATAGAATAAGAATAAGATAGGATGTTTATAAAATTAGGTAAGAGTTAGGAATAGGATAGGGATATAGGACAGGTGTAAATAATTTTTTTTATTGGATAAGGTAGGTAAGTTAGATAGATAAGGGTAGAGAAAAATAGGTAATTTTTTTGTAAAGTTTTTTTTGGCAGTCTAAATGCTTTATATTTGCATTCAAATAAGTGGGATTATTTGTATTCAAATAGGGGGAAAATACTCATATTTAGACCAGGGTAGAAAATTAAATAATCACATCAAATAATTTTAATCACCGTGTAGAAGCTTTGGGAAAAGGTACGCTTTATTAAAACCGTGAAGCATAAAAAGTCAGTCGTTTCATTAAAAATAAGAGATTTAAATCATTTACAAGACGCTTGCTATAAAAAAGGAAGCAGTATTAAAATGCTCTACGTGTAATTTAAATCATTCCGAGTAAAGAAACAAATGGAAATTACGTGCAAAATTTATATTAATTAACTCAATTTTAAGTAACCGGTATTAAACAAAATGTACAGATAATAATTAATATTTGATTAGGAGTCACTAAAAATTAAAGGGTATTATTTTAATTGAAGTTAATTGAACCATTAGTAACATATAATATTTATAAAAGCTTGTAAAAACCCAATAATATTCAAATCGTAGAAGTATTATGTTTGAACACCTGCGTATTTTTAAAAGACACGTTCTGCGTAAAATTTGCAGATAACAAATGGTTACAGAGAATGTTGGAGAAACCGTAGCTTAATAGTTACGGAAATGCTAAGAAGGTCGGTTATTTCACAAGTCCACATGGACTGAAATAATCGATAATAAAGAATATCAATTTGTACCACTCGGAACAGGGTAGATTATAGACAGATAATATGCGCAAGACAGAGACACATATAGTAAAAGGCGTGAGTGGAGCAACGTCACTGGGTTGCGATTGGTTGAAAATAAAAGGCAAACTTGAGAGGTAAAAATAACATTTCTGTATAAAATTTAATTAGTTATTTCCAGACGTTGCAAGCCGTGTCGAAATTTCTGAGATGTAACTGGTGCGAGTGCAAATTTAATAAGAACCGACGCACAGGCGGGCGAGATGGGAACATAGTATACGAAATTCTAGAAACTGGCCGTTTTGGGGACAAGACCGACAGACGGGCTAACCTCTATATATACCCGGGTTAATATGAGTTTCTCTCTCTTAGATTTTCGAATTGATTCAATGCGTTAAACAGTGCTTTTTAGTTTTCCGATTTTGATAGAATAATTTAAACAGTTTGCTCGTATATTTTGGTGATTTAAAACAGTTTGTTCTTTACGTGCTACAATGAATGTAATTTAGTGCACTTAGAAAAGAAGATACAAGGTAATAAAGTTTAGTATCACTGTACCAATTAGTCAAATCTGCAACGACAAATGAATACACAAAAGTAGGCAGTTTTGGCGTATATTTCTGAAAGAAGTATGAAGTTCTTTGCTATTTTTCGGGGTGTTAATAATTAAATGGTTCGTAAACGTGTCTGGATCCACAAAACAAGCGTCTGATATACACAGATGAGTTCCGGAAAAGCACTGAAACAACTTTAGATGAATGGTGGTGGAGAAAATTTTAAAAGCGTTGAGAATCAGAAGCCGTTAATATAACCCAGTTGGAATGGTGTGATTAACAAAGGGACGATGTACATTGAAGCTACGAGTGCAGTAACCTTCAGGTAAATTATACTATTTTGTTCGAACTTTGATGTTTTGGTGTGTGTTGAATAACTTTATAATTGATTTACTTAAAATGGACAGTAGTGAAATTGTACTAACAGCAAATTTTTAATTTTAAGGTAAAATTTTCTTGTTTAAGTAGAAAGGGGTATTTAGTATTTATGTTCTGGATTATGATGAAAATTTGGGTATGTCTTTGAGCTCAATTAGACGAACCTGGTTAATTAACGTAAAAGGGTGGTAGATGCTCCCTTTGTACTCAGACTCAGGTCTGCATATATTGTTATATTAATTAGTAGGCATCCTACAAGGACTTTAATTCTGGATGCACATTAAAATGATAACAAAATTTAATCTTGAAATTGTCTGATACTGAAATTTATGCTGAATTTTAATTTTGAAATTTTAATGTATTGTGAATATTGATGTAAATAGAGTTAACGTTGATGTTTGTGGTAGGAATGTGTTTGTTTTTTATGAATGAGGATGAAGGTTTAACTAGATGAGCAGCCGAGGCGGAAAAGAGTAAAGAGGCGATTAACAGAAGAAAGTCAACGGACCACAGCATTCACAGCATTGTATGGATATTGATCTTAAACATTTTTGGGAGCTTGACGACATTCCATCGAAGAGTTTGTCGTCCCCGGAAGATGACCTTGCTCAACAATCTTTTGATAACTCGTTGCATCGGTTACCCAATGGTAGGTTCGGCGTGAGCCTCCCATTTAGAGAAAATGTTCGTGAGTTTCCGGACTCGAAATCTATTGCCATTAAACGTCTATTGTCACTAGAGCGTCGTCTCGAAACTAATCCAGACTTGCGAAATTTGTATGTAGATTTCATGCGTGATTACGAAGCATCTGGTCACATGTCGCTTTTATCAACGCCTCCAGCTGACAATAATGCGTATTTTATTCCACACCATGCCGTGTTCAAACTAGAAAATAATAAACCTAAATTGAGAATTGTTTTAGATGCTACGGCTCGAGCTTCGAATGGTATTTCATTGAATGATACCTTACTCACTGGACCTAAGCTTCAGAATGATATTGTAAAAATACTTTTGGCATTTCGTATTCCCAAGTTCGTTTTTGTCTGTGACATAAAACAAATGTACAGGCAAATATTGATATCAGAAACTGATCGTTCTTATCAATTGATACAATGGCGATGGAATCCTTCAGAACCAATTTCAACCTATCAGTTGAACACAATTACATATGGAGTTTCATCCGCTCCTTTTCTCGCCATTCGCACTATCTTAAAACTAGCTGAACTAGGAGAAAATAGCTATCCATTGGCTGCTCATGCTTTGAGAAACAATTTGTATGTTGATGATGTATTGACTGGGTCGTCCACTCTCCAGGCAACTCATGAACTAAAACGTCAACTCATCGAACTACTACGTGCTGGCTGCTTCGAACTACGCAAATGGGCTAGCAACAGTCCACTACTGTTAGAAGATATTCCTACTGAGTATCAACAAGTAAAACCAAGTTTAGTCGCTAATGATCTTAAGTTTACCATAAAGGTGCTCGGTCTTCAGTGGCACTCGATACCTGATAATTTTTCATTTGAAATGCAGTCTTTAGAAAATCGTCTTTCCAAGCGGATTTTACTTTCGACAGTTGCTAGGATTTACGATCCTCTAGGATTTATTACACCAGTTACCTTTTCACTCAAACAACTCATTCAACAATTTTGGGTGCTGGGGTTGGATTGGGATGATCCTCCTCCTGAATCTATTGTCATATTTTGGAAAAAATTTGTTGCTGAATTTTCATATATTGATTCAATTCAAATTCCTCGTTATATCCCTATTGATGAAGCCTGTAGTATACAACTACATGGTTTTTGTGACGCGTCCGAGAAAGGATACTCGGCTGTGCATATTTTCGTTTAGTATTTCTGTCAGGAAAAATATCTGTTCACTTTGTTATGGCTAGATCAAAGGTCGCCCCTTTGAAATGTCTTTCTATACCCAAGCTAGAACTATGTGCTACCGTACTTTTGTCTAAATTAGTTCATTTTGTTAAAACTACTTATTCAAATGTAACCTTTGAAAAAATCTGTTGTTACACTGATTCTTCTGTGGCTTTGACTTGGATTAAGTCACCTACCTATCGTTTAAAAATGTTTGTAGCTAACCGTGTTAGTTACATCCAAGAACGTATTTCTCCCGAACAGTGGAGTTACATTAGTTCTTCAAACAACCCATCTGATTGTGCTACCAGAGGTTTATTTCCTTCGGTATTGCCCGCGCATCCGCTATGGTGGGCAGGTCCTGAATTTTTGTCGTTGTCTGAAGAAAATTAGCCTTTGCCAAAATTGTTCGTTCCTTCTCTGGAAGCATCTTCTGAGGAGAAACGCATTACTTTGATTGTTACTGTAGAATCAACTTGGCTGGAAGACTTATCAAACAAATTTTCGTCGTTACACAAAATTCAACGTATAGTCGCATATTGTCTGAGAATCTTTAATGTTAGAAAAGCTACCATCAATTCGCTATTTTTATCGTCGGTGGAGCTTCACACTGCTCTTATGGTTATTGTCAAGGTGGTCCAATTTAGTTCACTTAAAGTTGAAATCGAAGCCGTTCGTCAAGGTGAGCCTTTGCCTAAACATCTGCAACGTCTAGGCTTATTTCTTGATTCGAATTACATTTTAAGAGTAGGTGGGAGACTGATTCATTCCAATCTTCCAGATTCCGCAAAACATCCAGCGGTATTACCCAATAAACACCGTATAACAGATTTGTTGATTAAACAAGTGCACACACAAAATTTACATTCGGGAGTAAACACAACGATGTACTTGCTTCAAGACGATTTTGGATCATCTCATCTCTGCGCGCAGTTCGTAGAATACTGTCTAAATGTTATCATTGTTATTGTCTTCGCCCTATTCCTGTCAGTCCAGTTATGGGTGAATTGCCTTCATTTCGTGTTTCTCAAGCCAAGGCTTTTAGTTCCGTCGGCATTGATTTTGCCGGCCCTTTTACGATTAACATGCATCGTGCAAGAGGCACCAAGACTTGCAAGGCATATCTTTGTGTGATTGTTTGTTTCGCCACTAAGGCTCTTCATTTGGAAGTCGTATCAGACTTGTCGACTGATGCCTTTATCGCTTGCCTTCATCGTTTTATTGCTCGTCGTGGTCGTTGTCAACACATTTTCAGCGACTGCGGCACAAATTTCATCGGCGCTAGTCGTCAACTTTTAAAGGATTTCCGACACTGTGCAGAATCGTTAGCCATTTCGTGGCATTTTAACCCCCCAGCTACCCCTCACTTCGGAGGTATTTGGGAAAGCGCCGTTAAATCGGTGAAAACTCACTTATTTCGTGTTGTTGGAAACCAAGTGCTCACGTACGAGGAGTTTCATACTTTAATCACTCAAATTGAAGCATTGTTGAATTCAAGACCCTTGTGCAGCCTAAGTTCGGATCCCAATGATCTTTCGTCACTGACACCAGGTCACTTTCTAACTTTAGAACCCTTGACAGCACCTCCGGACCCAGACTTGTCTCATTTGAAAATCTCTAGACTCTCTCGTTGGCAGTTGATTCAAGCTATGCATCAAAGTTTTTGGGTTCGATGGCACAGTGAGTATTTACACCAATTGTATCAACGTGGTCGGTGGTACAAGTCCAAGAGACTCGACGGCGTTGACATTGGTACTTTAGTGCTCATCAAAGAAGAGGGTGTTCCTCCTTTAAATTGAAAACTCGCCAGAATTGTAGAGCTTCATCCTGGAAGCGATGGAGTACCTCGTGTAGCCACCGTAAAAACTTTACGAGGGAATTTGAAAAGACCAATGGTCAAATTACGCCCATTGCCGTCTCAATAATAAATATTAATTATTTTAGTGTTCTTTATTATAGTTTCGTAAGCATTATTATATTTATTTAGTTCTACATACATACAAGACTCAGTCAAAGTTAAATTTTCGTGTTAAGTTTAAGAACAAAAATAGCCCAAAGCTATTTTTAGTGGGCAGAATGTTTCGTATTAATTAAAACTTAAACTATAGTGGAATAAAGTTGTGCAGTGCGCTTGCGCCTCTTATAGTGAAACGCGTACGAAAGTGGTTTTGTAAAGTTTATTGAAGACTCTTCATTCGACCTAGTACCGGAACAGTTGTGTCGGGAGAACCTATACAGACAATAAAGTAGTGTTTGTAACAGTGCATTCAACTAACTCCCCCGGGGGCATTGCAGCAACATCGAAGAGGACCACACATCAAGGACAATATTGGTGAGTGAATTTATGCAGTTTGTTTGTCTTTACATGCATACAACTTCGTATTTAAAGCTCGCGTTTTGTTATACTTTCGCAATACAGTCCACTAAAATTAATAAGACGCGTCAGCACATTATTCAAGTTAATTAATTACAGTGCTCTTTTTTGAATCTGGTAACTGTGTGGTTTAAAAAAAAATAGCCCAAAGCTATTTTGGTGGGCAGAATGTTTCGTATTAGTTAAAACTCAAACTATAGTGGATTTAAATTGTGCAGTGCGCTTGCGCCTCTTAAAATAAAACGCGTGCAAAAGTGGTTTTGTGTCGTTTATCGAGGACTCTTTTTTCGACCTAGTAACGGGACGGTTGTGCGTGACAAGCTATACACAATAAAGTATAGTGCTTGCAACAGTGCATTCAACTGACTCCCCCGGGGGCATTCCAGCAACATTGAAGAGGACCACACACCAAGGACAATATTGCTGAGTGAATTTATGCCTTCTGTCTGTTTATTTTTACATGCATACAACTTTCGCATTTAAAGCTCGCGTTTTGTTCTACTTCGCCATACAGTCCACGATTAATAAGACGCGCCAGCACATTTATCTAAGTTAATTAATTGACATTTGGTCCTTCTTCGCGTGATAGAACCGTCCATGGTTATTAAATTAATTCATTTCGTTTAGCTTTTGTTTTGCGCATTGCAGATTATTATTGCTGTCTACAACAATGGATGTTATATTTTAAACGATTGTTGATTTTTAACTCCGATAGCTTAGGACAACCTAGTGCAAGCATATCAGTTACAACGTTTTGCATTATATATGTTTCAATCAATTTCTTCTTTTCTAGAACCTTCACAAATACTTCTTCACCGGGTCGGCTAATTTGCTTCAAATAAAGGGCTATATATGATGACACCATTCCAGACGTTGAAGATTCATCCCAAGAAAGACCATGAATATTTCTTGTCACCCAGTCGTTATGTTTTATATGATCTTGACTCAAACAACTAGACTGCATTGGCAGTTTAAAAATTTGATGCCAAACATCACCTAACAACAAGTCCAAAACCGCAATTTCTTTGCACACAAACTCGTTTTTCTTGTATTTAAATCCCTGAATATCAATTATATACATGTTTGTATGTAAACATATGCAGTAAACTTCGACTAATTAAATTAATATTAGGAGCAATCTCCTTATATAGCAGATTACCACCATCTGCGTACTTTGCCAACCCACTTTTCAACCTATCACGAGTGAACACATTTTGAATTGAAACCGGCCCATGTGTATTTGCAGCATCTAAACATAAATAAAAAACATAAATCAGAATCCACTTTAATTAAGCACAATTGACTTGAATGCGATATTTTGCATCTGCCATACTTTATAACTTCTCCCTAGAAAACCAAATTCAAAACATCTACACACATTTTCTCTGCACTTACATTTTTCAACATACGTGTGTTTTGAAGTATGTATGTTTCATTGAAAGTAATATAAAGCCGATCCTAATTCAAAACGTGCCCACAAGTATTTTACATTGAAAGTATATAAGAATTCATGTTTTCACAACTATTTTACATTGAAATGTTTTCACAACTATTTTACATTAAAATTATATAAGGCCGATCCTAATTCAAAACGGTGCACGGGTATTTTACATATGGAAAATACGTCTAAACACGTTTTAAATTAGGACCGGCCTAACCCCTCTACTAGCGTCACTCCCTAGGGCGGTATCCCAATTTTAAGATTATTTTACCAGCAGCGATTTCTGGCCTTATAAATTCTTTAGCCATGCGACACATCAAATTAGTCTAGAATTTTACGCATAATCCACATCTGTAAATAGATTTAAAATCTGACCACCCCTTACCGTTTTACGCACATGCCCTCTAGCAAACATATAAAAGATTATTTTTGTTTCTTTTAAGATAAATATATCTTGTTTGATACCAACTAATATTAAATTTTCTAAAGAGCCCAAATCTGTAAATAGATTTTAAATAGGACCACCCCCTACAAAGTTACACCCTGTTAAAGCCTCGTACCTTTACAATGCACGGCAGCACATTTTATAAAGACCAACCGGACCCACGTGCTTCAAATTCCTTTGATTTTGTTCTCATAGTTTCGCTTAAGAACTCGTACATATTTTCCAAATTACTAGCAGATGTTATAATCATATTTTTTGTGTTAATGGGTCGATCTGTTAATTGGACCTGACCCCTAATTTCCCGGGCAATCCAACCCCTAGGGAAAAGAGCTTAACAATTATAAAATCTTAAAACTACTATGTACAAAAACTTAAATAATGTGCAACTTAAAACTATGTAAAACAAAAATCGTCTATTTTTCAGTGCCCCCAGGCGTACATAATTATTTAGGTATAGTTTTCTGTTTTCGTGAGTGATCTGTTAATTGGAGCTGAACCTTAATTTCCTGGGCAATCTAACCCCGTTTAAATTTTTCAAATCGAACTATTCCTAATATACCAGAAACTTGCATGCTTTGGAAGTTGAAAATTTGATTAATTAAAAGTTGGAAACACAAACATTTTACTTTAAACAAAAAATTACCAACAACCGAAAAAATTCCAATGCTTGCTAAATGATAATGTAAAAATGAGAAGGTCAATTGATTTCGTTAGGTGAATAATTAATACAGTCTATCTGATTTTCACTGTCTATTACTAGGTACACAATCATATCATACTTTCTCAACATGTTAATTAATATATGACTGGCTTTTTCTAATGATAAAATTTGTCATTGAACGTATTGTTAATGCAATTATCATGGTGAAAGTGGATCACTCCTGTTGCAGTTAAAGAAAACTCGATAAACTTAAAACATTGTTTTATTAATTGTAATAATTAGTCTTACTTTTTGGTTTTTTCGCGAGAAATTATTTTCTTTCCTTGTGGTTGGAAACTTTACTATTTCTTTATTAGAGATATCCGTCTTGCTACGACTTTTGCAGTGTTAGACCTCCCATTAACGATGTTATCATTTTTCCTTATGTCTATACATAGATTTCTCTCAATACCTTAAAAATCAATTTAGGTTTTTGTAAATTATTTGGAAGTGAAACTCAAATATTCCTACGAGGCGATTAATTGTATTTACTGGAATTAAAAATTAACATCGGCCTTACTGCTCGTTTTGAAAAAAAAATCCATACAACTTTCTAAGATGTATTAACCGCGGCAATTACCGTTTACGTTTCCAGTATATATTCAAAAGAAACGCGAGTTACGTTTCGGGCCTTGAGAGCTGTCTTTTTAAAAACTTCTCCAAACACTTTATAACAATTTATTTACGTTAAACAGACATTAATTATGGAATTTTAACAAAACTGATTTAAAATTACTCTAAGTCAAAATAAAATAATTAGTTGAACTATTATGGGTAAGTAGCCTTAAGCAAACTGCAATGCTAAAGCTGAATACTTATGACTGACTGACTAGTCTTGGGACTCCCGTGGTATTTATAATGTCCCTGCCCCTCACAATTCTGTGGGAACTTGCAGAGCTCATGTCTGCTTATTCTTAATTCTATTCATTAATACATTCTAACAATCTTACTTTCTAGGTAATCACGATATCTTAACCGTCTGTGACCTGCCACCTGCAGTGTCACTATCGTCTGGAATACATTGTATTGCATCCGCTTTCGTGAACTGTTAATAACCTTTATTAATTATCCTGAATTACATTGTTGTACTTGACTTAATTATTTCTCAATGATTTCTACTAATTTCCTATTAGATTCTATTTTATAATCATACATAAATAGGGGGATATAAAACTCGCGTTGTATGCCTATAGTGTTTTTCGTTGTTTGTGCGGTAAGTGCTTACGTTTGTGACTTGTGATTTCCAGCCGTTTTTATTCTAATTTGAAAGGATACGTTTTCCAATTACTTCTATATTCTTAGCTGCATTTTCTACCAATTTAAACCTAAGAACATAATAACAAGATAGTTTTATACGTCTATTAATAATTTTTTGCTAATGATGGCGATAAAAATAAGTACAATAAACTTTATCAAGAAATATTATGTTTTTTAATAAAATGTATACATGTATTGGTAACATCTATAAACCGCGTGGTAACCAGAGTCACGCGAATCTGGGATAGCCAAATCTCTAAACATTTGCGCAAGCGATTGCCTCGCAGTCACATCTTCTAAGTACTGGATGGGGTAACATATAATAATTTCCAACACTGTCAAGTAATTTAAATTGCTGAAATCATTAGACAGAGAAATACTCGCATGGCTCGCTTCCTCTAATAACGTTTGAACCCTTTCTTCGTTCGTCGTATTTCGACATACATTATTTATATCTACATATTTTTAGTAAAATTCTGGAAAGTTTCTACACCTCAATTCCTCCATTTTATAACAGATTAGTTCTCGCAAATTTAATAGCTTGATGCACTCGCACTCAGGTAGCACAATAACATTCCGATCTTTTGTAATTTCCATATTATATAAATTTTCTTCTTGGAATTTATTCGCCACCCATACACTTCTATTAGATGTTTCGACAATCAGTTTCAATCTGAATTCACGATCCAGTTGTAATTCTAAAACATCTCCGCCAAAAACCATTCAATCTTACGTTTGCTGCTTCTTGGATAAATTGTATGATTCTAAATTCCAATTGAAAATTGCAAAACTCTCTCCATTTAAAGTATTCCATTTTTGTAGAATAATTTTGGCACATTCTACTATTGCAGATAATTTGTACGACTGGTTGCAGACCACCGTATAAATCAAAACCAACTTCTACGTTATGGTTGTGAAAATTTGATGTAAATTTACTTAGCGCATAGGTGGTCTTGCCTACCAGTTTGTCGATACCTAATGGCACTCTTACATCACTTGTAACGTCAACACCGTAGAAATCCATCTTTAACTTGTAATTTTGATCAACTCGACGATACTTTGACAACTAATGCTCTGGAACATGGCTCATTCGCCTTTATGCTGACAGTCGAGCGTGCGCAGCTCCTTATTATGGTTAATCGGTGTTATATGCAAGTCTTTACTGGAAAAGTAACGCTTATAATTGTTTTATAGTGAGTTTTAACCTGTTTGTATTTAACCATCAGCACCATTTTAGATTTTTTATAAAAATTACTCTTAGCGGTATTTTTAATATAACTCCGTCGTGTAATATATAAATTATTATTGTGTTTTCCTCAGGTTCTCAAATCTTTTTCAAATCGAACGACCTTTACTGATTTACAGATCAACCTTTTACAAACCATATGGGGTTCATCTTTAATCTACTTCTAAACAGCATTGCTCTGTTTTTTGAGATAAACCCATCGTGTAACCAATCAAATTAGTATAGAATTTCCTAGGGGATCGAAATCAATTATCACGTCTTTAAAATTAGCTCCAACAAAGACCCGTATAGTGTTTTAATATTCAAAAACCTAACAGGAAACCACTTCAGCATTTTTATTTAAATTTAACTCGATAATACAGCAATTTTAAAAAATATTTATACAATATTTATAGTTACTACTATTTCTATGCGCCCACCTGCACATGCAAGTCCATTTAATTAGAGGAGAGTCCGCATTTACTTTAAATAAAACATATCCTAGGGCTATTCGTTTTACAAACAACTTAAACCTTGAAACCGGTAATTAGATTGCTATACCTTTAGGGCAAATGTTTTCACGGTGAGAGAACTAGTTAAATATTCTAAAACTTTTCAATACTTTGGTTAATTATAGTAATTCGAAAAGGTATGACTAATAGCCTTGACGTATTAAATTTTCCACCTTTAAAAATTTTGGGGTTAGACAACATTTTCAAACTTGCATGTTTAAACTGCGATTTTCTAGTGTTATTCTGCAACTTTACCTGCAAGACACCTTTTATATTATCCGTTTGTAAACGTTGAAGCAATTAATATTTACATGTATAATGCAAAAACCGTTAATCATTATTTTTCTAGAATGAACATCTTAAGTATCTCATGCAGTGTGTGTGAAAGCGTTTTTACTATGAAACTTCGGATTGGAACTAACCATTAACGTCGTTTTCTATATTTATATACTCATCGAAATTTTTCTATATCGCCCCTGACGCATCTCGGTGTGCACCCATGCACACCCCTGCCCATGCACCCCTGCCCATGCGCATTCGTGATGGAAAAGTCAAGTTGTTTAAATTGAAACCTTATTGGGGTCATGTTATACGAATTTATAAGAACCTATCCAAGATTGTTTAAAAATAGTATTTGTAGACAAACGGAAGAGTAAAAAAGGTTTCCATTCCACGCATTTACGACCGATGTTAAAATTTTAAACTATAGATTTTAGAGAAGTTTCTGTCACTATAATCCTGCATATTACAGTTTATCCTCTTATACCTTTCTAAATTGTTGTATTTTAACTACAGATATTAATAGCTGTAAATAAAATTATGTTATAGTTTTAAATAAAACGATTCTGATTAAAAATTTTGTAAAACGTTTATAGCACCCTTTTAATAAATACACATCTTTGTTATAATTCTTTTCATAAAAACTTAGATGATCATTTCAGTTATTTGGATCTTTAAATTAAACAATACCAATGTATACTTTATATTTTAGAACATAAACAAGCTAATATATACTAAAATGATTTCTAAATTCACATCATTCGTTTCTTATGATAGTAGTCGAGGTGGTTAAATTTTTACTTTAAAACTTACAATTTAGTATATATTCCATCTGAATATCTACCAACAGTTTTATAAACCCCATCTTCTCGATTATTTCCATAAAATCATTCACATCCTTGGGCATTACTGACACAGCAGTACAGTGCTGTATTGCTTCCTCGTATGACTGACACATAAGACATTTTTCTCCTTCTATCGAAAACCGTTGCCCACATGCTGCTTTTTTTTACTCGTAGAGCATTGCGAAATCTTCGAATAACCTCCCCAAAGTTTTTATACATATTTGTTTAATCGTCCCTTTAAACTGTATAATCGACAAATTATAACTTCTACGCGAACAGTCCTTTTATATGAGCTACCCTTGTTCGGATATGCCCCGATTGTACCTGATCTGTGTGCTCGCACGAAACAACAGGTAGGGAATGTATCCTATAAACTAATTCATTACATTCCTTTAAAAAATGCCAATGACTTTCAAAATAATTATCTTTTGTTAGAGCTCTAGTGCCCGGATAAACGCTATTATTTAAGGTTGTGTCACTGTTTTCTGGATCAATTTCCCATACACTTTTTCCCAAACTATACGTATCAGATTGGGGATTATACTTTACTCCATAAACCGACTTGTATATATTTTCGTCTTTATTTTCTAAATTTTAATACTAAATAGAATAATCCTGTATGCAGATAAAACTTTGGAAGAAGAAGTCTCAGACAATATTTACTAATTACAGTTTAAATTTTGTAAACCACATTTCTATATACATATTCACAGTTTTTATTCTTAAGACTCCAATATTTGTTTAAGTGCTTCTTTGAATTCTTGTTGAGAAGTAGTATATCCTTTTTTGTGTTTCACAAACTTCTTTCGTATGACATCCTGAATAAGATGAAGCTTACGTTTATTTGCAATAAAATCTTTAACGTCCGTCATCATGAAACTTCGAATTGGGGATAACTATTGAACGTCTTCTTCTATATTTATATACTTGTCAAAATTTTTCCTATATCGCCCCTTATCCAAATCAAAATCTTTTACAATAGTAATAAAACTATGTTTCGAGTCACCTCTACCCCAACACTGCAAGCACATTTCTTTAAATTTAAGGTATGACATGTCACCACTTATATGATCAAGAAAGATATGGCAAAGGTTTGTGTCATCCTGTTTCCATAACGCGGTTTCATTGGCGTTATCTCTGAGTCTATATTTTAAGGTACTAGCGTAAGTTTGACATAAGTAAAAGGAATCAATGATCTTATGTCGGAGACACTTTAACCTTATAAGGCAATTTCACTTTATAAGGTAATTTCACGCTATAAGGCAATTTTACCCTATAAGGCAATTTCACCCTATAAGGTAATTTCACCCGGACCACGTCTCTGGGAATCTTTCGTGAGGTCATGCGGTGCCGCTGTCAGCCGCACGTGGCCGCTAACAGTGTAAGTATGTATGAGTGTATGTAGATATGAATGTATGTAGAAATAAATGTATGCCTTACCGAACCCGATCAACGCCGGGTGCAGAAATGCACCCACATGCCTTTCCGGTTCCTCGTACCGTTTTACCTAACGTGTCTGCTTCACAGGTCTCTCTCTTTTAGAAGGTACGAGTACTTTCCCTACTTAATGGCTTTGAGGAGCCACTCTCTTTTGTATTTTTACGATGGAGGACAAAACGGCTTAGTAACCTGGGGAATTCTACGCTATATTTTTAAAGCGTATAGTTGTAGCGTGCCTTGGCGTACTGTGGCGTTTCGGATCCATCTATTGTTATCTAGTTTTATCTTAATATATCTATCTTACCTATTATCTTTGGTAATAACTTGAGACTTTGTCTTTCTTTCTTTTGTTGTTCTAATGTTTGGTATTTATGATCAGACGTAAGAATTTTTTTTTAGTATTGAGTGAAGAAGCTAACCTGATGGTGGCAATGTAATTTGTTAGGTTAGAAATGTAAGAAATTAGTAAGATGGTACTGTTGGTAAATTTGTTGATTCACAACCATGTCATTAAAAAATTTTAATGTGTACTGTTTATTAAGCCAGCGTATCAACACAGAAAAAATTTGTAAAATGTATAGTAACTTGCTCTTTTGGGCATTTTGAAATTTGGGAATTTTCTTGTCAAAGCAAAAACAGTTAAAATGCCATGCTTATGTGCGTGTACACTCAAAAAAAATGTAAAGTTAACTTTAGGTTATTGTAGAATTGTCAAGCTACTCGTCGCACCTGTTTTTAGTTGTAATAGTATTTTGTGCTCTCCTACAAATTTGTGCTGTCGATTATAACTGCGCCACATTTAAGACTCGTGTGTGCACTTATAGATGTAGTTCGATAATCTTAGGGCTACACATTCCATTTCCTGGTTACTCGCGTTATCGGTTGGAAAAACCAGGTGGCGCCTAAAATAAACATTTAGTAGAATGTAAGTTAGTTCATATGTAAGTAAGGCTCTAGACTTTAACTTTTTACCGTGCTAAAAGTTTTTTCTTTTTTTAAATTTCTTTTCTTTTATGGCTTGGTTGCGATTATTACATGCCAGAATTGGTAATGTACCATTGTTAGATTTAGTTATAATTTATAGATTAATTCCCGCATATTTTTTAAATTAATAATGGTAACTTCCGTCGTCGCTGACAGCCGCGTCTGCGCAGAGTGAATGCGGGGATGCGCGAGTGCCAAAAGCAGGGACTAGGCCACGAGACGTGAACCAAGTAACAACTATCTGGTGGTGTGTGTCTTTCTTTTAGGAAAAGGTATGAAAGTTCCTTGTACCTTACTTTTTATTGTACCTGGTACCTTATCTCCTTTCGATCTCCTACGAGTACAGTAGAAGGAAGAACGAATGGAAATTTGGTAATCAACATGGCGTAACTCAAGCCGTTTTCCATCCAACTTTACTTTGGGCTTCTTTCATTAACAAGAAATTCTTGACCTTGTGATATCAGGTAAGATAGGCATTTATGTCACATGGAGGTCCAATTTGCTATCTTATATAAACGAGAAAATTTTGACTACAATAGTACGCTACATACATCAAACCCTAACTGAACAAATTGTATATCTGAAAGACCCAGTGACAGGTGCAGCACAAGGTCCACAAATGGCGAGAGAAGGCCTTCCACAAGGATCACCTCTAAGTCCAATATTATTTAACATCTACACAGACGACATACGACGTACCATAATCAAAAGCACTAACACAACTGTAATACAATATGCAGATGATTTTGTCCTCAGAAGCGTAGGCAAAGATTTAGCAGAAACAGCCTAAAACATTAATAGCATGCTTGAACTGTTAGCAAAATGTCTTGATAAACTACAGCATACCTTGTCCGCAGAGAAAACTAGATGTATAATGTTTTCCAAATGGCCAATATCCAAAAACTATCTGGACTTAATGTACAGGACCAAAACAATTCAAAGAGGTAGCAAAGTTAACTATTTGGGAGTTATTATTGACCAACATATGAAATGGAATGACCACATCACCCATATGGTAACAAAAACAACCGCTGGATTAAACATACTGAAATCCATAGCAAAGGCTTGGTGGGGTGCAGATCCAGTATGCATCCTCAATATTTATAGAGCTATAGTTAGAACATACTTGGACAATGGAACAATAGCTATGCTAATTTGCAGCAAATCGGCTTGGTATAAATTACAAAAACAGCAATACATTGCGCTGCGACTTATCACAGGAACAATGAAATGTACCCCAACGAATATCCTCAACTCTGAATGTGGCGAAAGGATTTGCATCATTGGTGGATCTTCCTTGCAACAAAATTAATATGGTTATGGTGTAGCTGGGACAAAGGACCATTCAAAAATGAACTTCTAGAACTATATAGACATTAAAATACTGCTAAATACTAGATGCAAAAGAATAGATCCCCATTTATAGAAGCACTGGACATGACACTAGGAATGGTGAACAGCATTAAAGTGAACAATATACCTGTTTGTTACACAACCAGCATAGAAACATTATACACAAACATAGACATATACGACAGTGATCTACCAAAAAACGGTACCAACAATAATATGGAATTCAACATCCTTGTAACCGAGAAATTTCATGAATACAACAAAATATAGGGGAAGAACGGGTAATACCGTACATCTAACTACCATCAACGGTAATTTGAAATTAGAATGATACAGAAACTTTTTTCGTTCAGCGATGTATTGGCCATGTAATCTAATTTTACTATCAAGAAAATTATAACGATAGCCTAGACATACAAAAAAATAATAGACGTTTTTCAGAAACAAAGCATGTACGGTATTTCCCGAACCTTGAGGATAACAATGTACAGTTGTCGGTTAATTTCGTACACAGCTACTCCATGAGAGAAATGGCTAGGCATCTATTTTGTAAGTCTGTTATATTTTCAATTCAAGGAGATTACATACTTTTATATTACTTGCAAAGTGAGTGCACATCTACAAGTTTTTATTTACTAATAGAACACATACATTTAAGTTTTTTAAAGAATTATGAGCAAAATCCACAACGATAATCTTCTGCAGAGTCTTCACCACTGCATAAGGCGTGAGCCCATTTTGCGCAGAGAACACACTTGTACCACAACTCTTTGTTTTTTCCCTATTCTCCGCATATAATACAAATGTCATCAAATTTTTTTTCACCCATATTCTCCCAATTTTCATCACAGTCTTTTTCGTCATCATATATTTGTATATTTTCGTCATCGGATGAGGAGCTTTCCCAATTGGGAGCGGTTTAAACAAAAAATTGGCGAAAGTATTCCTGCGCTCGAAAACGAGATATTTAACTGTTGAGAAGCAGACGAAATAGAAACACTTGCGGAAAATTTAAACAACGTGGTGGTAGACGCGTCGTCGTACTCCATGCCGCGAAAGAAAACATTTAAAGAGAGCGTACCCTGGTGGATCCGGGAACTAGCCACCAAGCGGGCAGAAACTAAGGCGCCGCTATTCAACGCGCCTCGGGAGAAATAAGAGAACAACGGAGAATCGAATACAATCAAAGTTACCGCGAATATAAGATATTAATAGAAGAAACGCGAACAAATAAATTGAAAGAATTCTGCACGCGAAACTCAGAGAAAGAACCTTGGGGAACCGCATACCGCGTAATAAGGGGTAAACAACAGAAAATCGCGCTCGGTAACATAAGAAAGACAAATGGCGATTATACGGAAGGTTTTAAAACCACGGCGGAATATTTATTAGAGAAATTCTTCCCTTCGGATAATTCTGAGGAGGATGAGGGGTCGCACGATTTAGTACGTCGGGAAGCTACAGAGGCGCAAGGAACAGGTGCCGATAAGGCAATTCTAGTTCACGAGGTCGTCAGGACTCTTAGGAGAATGAACCCTAAGAAGGCACCGGGGCATGACAAAATCACTTCACACGCTGCTCTGAAGGCGTGCCTGTTAGCCCCGTGTGTGTTTACCGGGTTGTTTAATCTTTGTCTAGAAAGGGGCGTCTTTCCGCGTTGCTGGACAGTCCAGAACGTGAAATTCTTACCTAAACCTAAAAAGGCGGATGCGTCAGACCCGGGCAGCTATCGTCCAATTAGCTTGCTACCGGTGCTGGGGAAAGCTTTGGATCACGTTATGACTACCCGAGTTGAGCACTTAGTGCGTGACAGCGGCGGTTTTAATAACCGACAGTTCGGTTTTATGGAGAAAAAGTCGACTATCGACGCATTAGAGTTCGTTGTCGGGGAAATTAAGCAGGCGAGAGATGCAAAGGAGTATTATGTCGTTGTTGCATTGGACATTGCAGGAGCATTTGATGCTGCCTAGTGGCCATTGATTGTTTGCGAGCTGGAAAATATGGGTTGTCCCCGAAACTGGATGTCTTTGGTCAAGAGTTATTTCTCGGGGCGATTGGCACAGGTTGAAGTTCCGGGGGAAGTTTTGTCGCACGAGGTGGAAAGGGGATGCCCGCAGGGGTCATGCTCTGGTCCCACATTTTGCAAGTTTTTGTATGAGAGCATCTTTAGGGTCAAGTTGCCCACAGGATGCTCAATCGTTGGATTTGCGGATGATACGCTTTTAATTGTCAGATCGCAATTGCTAATGGAAATGCGCACAAAACCGAACGAGGCGCTTAATAAACTACACAAATGGTCGCAGGCGGTAAAATTAAAATTTAACACCGCAAAGTCAGAGGCGCTTTATTTTGGAAAGAAACCGGGGCAGCGACCCCCTAGGCTAGAGCTGGGAGGGGAGAAAATACCGTTTAAGGAAGCAATTACATATCTCGGGGTAAAGATTGACAATAAGTTAAATTGGAAAGCTCACGTGCAGTACGTTAAAAGCAAAGGCAGCGAAATATCAAACAAAATGATGGCGGCGGCGAAAATTAACTGGGGTTTCAGAGGCGAATCGCTGAAGACGATTTATGCCGGAGCAATTGAGCCGGCAATGCTGTACGCAGCTTTTGTATGGGCGGAAGGTTGTAAAGTCTGGGAGATGCGTCAATTGACGAGCGTACAACGCATAACCGCGGTGAAAGCGGTCAGGACGTACAGGACCACCTCCACGGAAGCTGTGTTAGTAATCAGTAGTACTGTCTCCATCGAATATGTCGTTAGGGAGATTAAAGATAGGAGATTGATAAATATAGGGAAAGGGCGCGAAATTATCGAAGATATTCATCTTGGTAATAGGGAGGTAGAGAGAAAGATCGTTGTATCGGAGTTGGAGCACCCGGCCGATATTAGAGGAATCGAGTTTGTAGAAGGCGAAGGGGACGCGACGGGTATCAGAATTTATACAGACGGTTCACGTATGGATGACAGGCAAGCAGACGCGGCATTTGTTGTGTTTAAGCAGGAAAGAGAGGTGTTGCAGTATCAAACCACACTCGCAAACTGGAGCACTATCTTCCAGTGCGAATTGGTAGCCATACGAGAGGCAATCGATTACGTCATAAACCACACGGGCAGAGATGAATATTATATAATCAGCGACAGCAAATCAGCGCTGACGGCTTTGACTAACATGAACACCTTAACAAACCTCCAGGCGGACATCTAGAGGATCGCACATACGGCGCTCGAGTTTCGATGTTTAAAGTTCTGTTGGGTTAGGTCGCACGATGGTAACATAGGGAACGATAGGGCTGATGAATTAGCTAAAGAGGCGGCGACAGGCGACTTTCGGATATCACATTCGTCGATACCGAGATCTCTAATTAAAAGAAAGATGCGCGAAAAGTCAATTCGACAATGAGAAGAGAGGTGGAACAACGCTGCCACGGGCAGGTTGACCCACAAATTCATACCGAGCGTAGAAGCTAGAGGTAATATCGAGGTAAAACTCGACCATAAAATGGTGCAACTGATAACAGAACACGGCGCCCTAAAAGCGTTTTTACAAAGATTCGGTTTAACCGACAACGACCGCTGGGAATGCGGTGAGGGCGCTGAAAGCGCACAGCACGTGGTCTTCGTCTGCTCGTTTGAAGCGGCAAATCGAGGGTTAGCTGATAGCAAATTAGCTATCCTAGGTCTAACATGGCCAAAAAACCTAGAGGAAGTGGCTAACCAGAAGGCGTTCTGGGCAGCCTTTAAAGAGTTCGCGGGGAAGGGTCGCGAGATTAGACGGCGATAACCGCGCGTAAAAAGGAAGGGGGGTATGGGAGGATTGGAATTTTTAAATTTTGACCTGGCGTTAAATGATATGAGTTTGGTAACCAAAACCTGTATTTAAATATATATAAAATATATAAAACAAAAACTAAAACAAAAACAAAAAGAAACAAAAAAAAGTTATGATAATATTTATAAAAGTCCATATGCACGACAACTCCTGCACCACTAATACAATCACTATAACCACTATATAACCTTATACGCGCGCAAATCGGAAATAAATAAAAAACTTAAAACTTAATCCAGGGAAATAAATAAATAAGAACATATAAATCAAAAACCTCATTAAATTAAATCAGTGAAATAAAGAAAGAAATAAAATAATAAATAAAATAGAGTAAAACCGCGCATCCCTCCAAGACTTAAAAGTGAAGTGATAGTGAGTGATAGTGATTGTGAACCGCCCAGGACGATTAGTGCATACCCACCAGAACTTAGCAATGCATCCATTTCCCGTAGCAGTAAGTTTAAAGGTATGCAGACGACCAGATCCTCGGATGCTGGAAAAATATATTAACGATGTAAGAACAAAATTGTGGCGGTTGTGCTCGCATAAGCATTGATTTATGATAATTAGTAGATTTGGAATAATTTAACGAGCACGTTTTGTGCGCAATGGCGCTAGCCGGTATAATGCTTATGCGAGTTCACCTGATAATTTGGGTTATGCTTTTTGCAATTTTATGCACTGCTCAACGCTTAATACTTATAGATGTTTATTTATATATTTACATATATATTTGTATTTTTTTTTTATATTTATATTTTTGCATGCTTTTATTGTTTGTGGCTTTATATTATTTGTTTGACGTTCTGCCGCCATTTGTGGTGGCAGCTTATATATAGGAAAGAAGATTATTTTAGAAGATTGTAACTATACAATATAAATCAGTTATAGAATGATAGGTAAAGCTAGGGACGGACTTAGGCTAACAAATTACTTAGAAAAAGGAAGACGAATTTGGAAATTAGTAGAGCAGATAAAACAGATAGATTCACTAATAATATTTGGCGTATTCTTAGAAAATTTAAATCCATTTTAAATTAGCTAGCTAGATTTGGATAGTTTTAAGTCGACCCTTCAGGTCGCACCGGTAAGCAGTGCTGGCAGCTGTTATCCGGCATTACGGATCCCTCCACATTAATTTTGTTTGTGTCTTGTTGATCGTGCACACTCCAAATCAACGCAAGGGATACCATCAATGAAACCCCATTTTTAGTTTTTGTTTCAGTTGTTAGATTTTTATTTAAGATGTGTTAATTTTGAAGCTAGAATAATTAGGAGCACGTTTATATTTTCGCGTTTAAACCCAATGTAGTACCTTCGGGTGGAGCATTGGGGACGTGGCCGCAAGCATAGCGGCCTTTAATTAAATTATAATAAAGAGCTTTCTTTTTTTAGTAACTTTCTTAATTTTTTTATTGACTCCTCTTGTTTTATTGTTTTTTTTTTCATTTCTGCTTTTCTTTACTTTTCAGCTTTCTTAATCTCAAGTTGTTCCAATAAAAACTTCATAGGCGTAGCTGTTGCAATTATCGAGTGCTGTATATTGCTCTTACATTTTCGCTTTTCGTTTTACTATCTATATTTATGCCTTTATAATCCAATTTACCGAGTGCTTCTATAAATACGCTACTATGAAAGTGAATATTTACAAAATTTGAGCTTCTTTTAAAATTTTCCTTACTTTGCTTTGGGTCGGAGTGTTTTATGTTCACGGAATGGTGCTGTATGGCCTTTTGATGACACCTATGATTCGTGGCCTCACGATTTGGGCGTAATAAATTTGCTATGATATTACCTGAACAACCGAGCCCCAGCGTTGAGCCGTCATAAATTTGCTATGATATAGCCCCACGATTTGGCATACCATAAATTTGCTATGATTTTCGATTTTATTATCTTAGGATTAACGAGTCCCTACGATGGGCCGTCATAAATTTGCTATGATATAGCCCTCTGATTCCTTTATTATTTTAAGCCCCAATGTTATGAAATGTTAAATTAGGATTTTTACCCCGACCAGCCTACTGAATAGATTTTATTAAATCAAATAAAGCAATTCTATAATACACAATATAATAATTGATAATATTTACAATACTCAAAATTTTTCTTTTTGTACAGAATATCTATATATACCAGATTTATGTTTTTCTGAAAGCCAGCAAAAATATCTTTTAATTATTCAAGGACCTTTGAACGTTCCAAGATACCTATTCCGTTTTCATAAATCTTTAAGTGACCCTTTTTGATGACTCATACAAATATACAATGTGGCAAATATTAAATCAAAAACAGTTTTAAATAATAAAGTGTATTAAGATTGCTAACCTGGAATGGGTTCTGTAGTTCCATCCTAGTCTATAATCTGCATCCCCTTTCTGTGTTCGGTTTGCTTATTGATATGCCGGCCCCATATAAGAATCGCCTCCCACAAATCGCTTCCAATTAAAATCGTACCAAGTCGGAATATGTCCAAATTAGAATACGTTTTTTTTAAATTATCTCCAAAATTAGATAATGTTCAAAGTTAGAAGTCCCAAATTAAAATCGTCTCAATTAAATATCCCAAATTAAAATACAGATTGAAATCCAAAATTAAAGTCCAGATTGAATTTCAAAATTAAAGTCCAGATTGAAATTCAACATTAAAAGCCCTCTTTTATTAATATTAGAAATGAATTTAATTAAGTCGTTTTACTTACGTCTATCTACAGATCGGCTTATCTTCGTTGCACAAATTCTCGCACTTTTAACTCTAATTTATTTTGATTTATACTTCACTGGTTACGTAAGTTTTTAACACCTTTGAACATAGTCGTTGCTTAGTTTGAACTTAGACTAAAATGTCGCTCCGTTACTATCGTATATAAACCTTAACTTAATTGATTTCATTGGCTTGTTGACATTCTAGGACGATACTTCTGCCTTATCCGCATACCTCGGAATTTTTACCAATTACTTAGTTTAAATCTTTCAATGCATGTCTTGTCTGTCACGTCTGCATCCCGCATATTGCAGTATTATTCGAGAATTTTCAACTTTTGACTTTTATCAACTCGCATATTTGGATGTTTGTTAATATTATCGTCTAATTGAATCGCCCGGTGCTTATTTATTTTTACAGAATATTGGTTTTCTGAACAAATGTGTTTTCTTCCAATCACGTAACGATTTTTTGATAATGAATTATTTAGAATGCGTGTACGATAATATTTTCGACGCAATTGTTAAATATTTGCAATGTCAATGCTTCCCGGTGATTTAATTTCGATGCAATTTGTTGCGTTTTAAAATCCTATCTTTACTTGTAGACTACACTTAGACATCTTTATGTTCTCATGCATTTAATCCCGTGTATTTTATATACAATGTCTTCTCAATTAACAATATGTAGAGTGACCGTTTTACTCTTATGATTTCTGAAATTATTTGCTTTTCTTAAAGTGGAAGTTGTTTATATTTATTCTACGATCCCCATGACTTAACCTATCCCTAAACTACTTTATTATCATAGCAATATATATATATATATATATATATATATATATATATATATATATATGATAACGCTGCATGTCGAGGTAATTAACGTTCAGTTTCCTGCTGCCCGCCACCGCTCTGTGTCTTTTAATATCCTAAAATTTAAGTACGCATCGGCTAGCTCAGTCTAATTCACACAGAATGCACAACGTTACGATAACAAACAATTTACCCTCCTTTTATCTTATACTTTCCTGCTTTAAATGAGAAAAACGAAATCGACTAATATTTGTATAATGACAAAGAAAATTTTATATACAATTCACAACTTAATATGATTTATTATATGACAAAATAAACCCCTGATTTAAATAATAATAATTTTAAATTTGTTTATCCCCATAATTATAGCTCCCTTTCTCTAGTTTAAAGCGAACAAAAATGACACTGTACTCTATTTGAAAAAAATCCTGGAACGTTCAGTAACCTTTCCCTTTTTACGTAAATATTCATGTATAAAAAAGATTTTTGGTGACCCTTTACATAAAATATTCAGATATAATAAAATATAGTCAATGTTCAAAGAAAAAGAAAATAATGTCTTATACTAGATTGCTCTGACCTGTAGCTTTCCCAATGCGTCTTTCTTTGTTCTCTCTGGATCTGCTATTGCGTGCTGTAGATCAGTACCCCTGGATTACTTTCATTTGATTTGCTTCATTCAATGCTTCAAATAATCCTTTGTTTTGTGCTCCGTTTCGTAGATTCAAACCAATATTTTTATTCGGATTTCGTCCCAGTATTATCAAGTCACTTAGTTTCCAAATTTTACCCCTTTTTACTTAATCCAAAATCAAATTTTTTCTAGTTTTTTCTTAGTATTACTTAGAGTTCCCAAATATTAACTAGTTCCTTAGTCTTTTCTTAATATTCCTTAGAGTTACTTAGGATTTTCATAGTTTCATTTAGAGCCCTAAATTATGAATATTTAAAATTAATTAATTAATAATCTTTTACTCACGTTTTCCAGCCAACGGCAAAACTTGTCTCATATATTTTTCACTGCTATTTATTTTAAAACTTTCTATCACCACTTTCGCAAATATTGAATTATTTAATTTCAATGTTCACTTGTTACGTAAATTCTTAACTTCAAGTAATGTGGGTTGTGCTCAGTTTGAATGAAGACTGCCTGTTTATCAAATTTGCGTATTATATAAGCAACGCCCCTGTACGAAATTCATTGCCTTTCGGCGGTGTTTGTTCGAAGTTTATGACCAACCATAGAATGTATTGAATAATTTGGGCTTTTACAGGTATCCGTTTGATAATAATTTGCCGGAACTTAGTTCTTGGTCACGTACTATACCAGTTTTACTTAGTGGATTTTTCTATTATAAGTTTATTTTAGCATGTCTCTTTTGGTGTTGCAGGAGTTTCTAACTTGCTTTCGCACATTTTTGACTTATGACTCTTGTTTGTTGAGATAATGTTCTGGGTTTTGTATAAACTCCATGTCAAAAATCACGTAGATTAAATGACGTAAATTGAAATACTTCTGTTTACATATTGCGTTTCCAAAACTTACTTATTTTGAAGGATGCGTTTATTTACCAGAATGCTTTGTTATCTCCTTTCACTATCGCATGTTTAATTTTAACAGAATTGGTATCACGATTTTCTAGTTTTAATGCATTTAATGCGTATTTATATGAAATTTACAAATGCTTTTTGGTTTAAAACAGGTTTGATTGCATGTAGAGTTATTTCTCTTGCTGAATGTTGCTACATACCTAAACGTAGCCGGAAGAAACGTAAATACCAGGCTAACTACCAGACGCGAAGAGTAGGGGGATTCACCTAAATACCAAAACAAAAAGCACATTGACCACGATTTTCTATTAACAACAAGAATAAATAAAGGATTCTATACAAACAAGCAAAAGAAATAAATTTAGTTACTATTTTACAGCAAACAATTATATTATACGGACAATTTAGTAATTTAGATACGAAGTGCACATTTCGTATTTTATACAAAAAACTAATCAATAATAAAAATAAACGTAGGAGAGCGTTTTTCAAACGTTCTTAAATTTGCACATAATACCTTTAGTAAAATAAACTAATAAATAGAAAAGAATTAACGCGTAGAGCTTTTGTCGAACATTGTTTTAAATTGTACACAATTCCTTTTGTAAAATAAACTAATCAGTAAAGAAAATAAACGTGCGCGTTTTTTTGACAAACATGTTTAAAAATAGTACATCGCACCTGTAGAGCGATAATATCGATTCGCCGCAACAAACAATAGTCCTACAGTGGCACGTTTCTTATCACGTAACTACACCAAACGCTGATAAGGAATGTTCCTTTGACATATACAAAAGAAAACAAGTGGTATACCTGTATGTGCCGGAATACTTAGCTTGTACGCCCTCGGGAGTGAATCAGCACCACATCGCTACGGTCGTCGGGGTCCATTTACCCTATTACCATAACGGCACCAGCGATCTACAGGTAACGGCAGATGGTCTGTGGCAAACAACAGTTGGGCCTACATAAAAAGAACCAATTCGGCCTCCAGCAAAGAGCTAAAAAGAGAATCTTATTAGGATGGGTAAGCGTGGAATAACTCACCAGTACACGCAAGACACCTCTAACTTGTCAAACAAAAAAAAACGTGCATCGTTCTTGAAGTACTAGGACGGATAATGTAGAAAATATTTCAACGCACAAGCTGCAGAATCAAATTAAACCTTGGTTCAAAATAACGCGAATTCGAACTGCAAATCCTCGCGTTATCGAAGCGCGATAAAACTGGAAAACACGGTTTTATCGGATAGTTCAATACACTATTTCGACGAAGGTTTAGATTGAAAACATAAGAAGCAATTATACGCGGTCGTAATGTATAACAAGTTAGCGGGTACCTAAAACAAGGTATTAACTATTTAATTATAGCATGAACTTTACGTTTCAGAGCAACTAGAATTAAGTTGAGAAATTATTAGAAAGCGTGCTTATCTGAACAGGTACGATATATAGGATGTTGATGAAGGATTTAAGGATTGAAACGGAATCGATTTAGCAAAATTATTGTAAAGCGGGCTTATGAATTAACAAGCTAAAAATGGGTATTTTAACTTATCCCAAAAATAAACTTAACAATGTGTTTTTATTGTTGAAGGATATGCTTTCCAGCATTAATTAAAGTCAATTGTGATCTTTATACAGGGTGTTAAATCTTTGCTCTTTGCATAATTTGCAAATCACGTATTTTTCATGATAAATAAATGTAGTTTTCTAACTTCTAGTACTATTTACATGCATTGTGAGACCATTATGATTTAATATACCCCTAAATAACCCGCTTACCATAGCATTATATATATATATATATATATATATATATATATATAACTATGAACTTTTAGGTTAGAAATGATAATAGCTTAGTAAGACATTTTAATAGGATACACCATGTATATAGCAGTTCAGAAATTATTTATTACATTTTAAAGCTAGAACCTAGGTATTTAGTATTTAATATAAGCTTTGCGATGAATTTTACTTCACGTTAGTATTAGGGTAGAGATTATTCACGGTTATTTAGAGATAAGAAGCACAAGTCTGTGCGTATAAACATATAATTAGCATGTAGAAATAGTGATAGTAGAGCTTTTCAGTAGTAGCATAAGAATCGATAGTTAAAGAGGGTGCATTTTTATGTAACAAATATTCAAAACGTAATTATTTTGTTAGTGAACATAACATAATGTAAGGTAATATAAAGCTGGAACATGGATAATTTCGAAGGTTTTAGCATTGTAAATATTAAAGTGTAGTCGATAAAGACGTTAACCATTAGGGAGTGTTTTAAAACAAAATATTTCCAGTAAGAGTTTAGCATTGTAAACACGTTCTTGGTATTGAGTTTAAAAGCTTGTCAACAGACGTTAGAATTAGTAATAAAAGATAGTTTGAAAACAAACAGCCGGTTTAGGGTAGATAAAACGTGAGCGTTGTATGCAGAAATAAATCCATAATATAACGAAAAAGTCTATGTTTTTAATAAGTTACCAAAGAATGGAAGATATCATATGGTTAGTTGTCGTTGACTTTGAAACGTCTGTAAAACAAAGAGACTTTTAAAGGTAAATAAGTGCGAGGAAGACGCTACGTGTTTGCATAAGATGTTTGTTAAACAGGGTAATGGAAAATAGTGTAGAGGCTACAGACAGTCGAATGATTGGACTGCATGTATACGAGCAAGAAAGACAATAATGTAGACTGGTTGGTTGGGATAAGACTTGTAAATAAGCGGGGATGAAGGTAAAGTAACATAATACACCGGTAAGACAATGATACACAAACATCGATAACGAACGTTGAAAACTGGGGAAAGGTACAAGACAAAGAACAGTATAGTTTGAATGCAAGTTAGAATGAGGCGACCGGATGCGCGCGTGTGAGAGAGGCGTGTTTTGGTGCCTGGGTGAAAGTTAGTAGCCAGACGATTTCGCAAAAGCTGATAGCCGTTACATATTTTTAATGAGGATTTCGAACTAAAATACTTGTTTGCAAGTGGAATTCTCGGATTTTTGAGACGACTGCGAAGTTTACGGGGGAAAACTCAAGAATAATGGCGGGTTTTGCAGAATTGGACGAATATTAGTTGTTGTGGAGTGGAGGAATTCATAGAATCAGTAAACAGTTAAGAAATTTACTGAGAAAAGTGTAATTGGGGTATGGCGTGTAACGATTCAGGGGTGGAATTCGGAGGTTATATAAACAACGACGAGGCAATAAGGGCTCTCTTTTCTTTTCGATCTTCAACCCAGCTTCGTGCAAGAGTAAATGTGTATAAGTGAGTTTGAATTCTTTTTATTACAATTAAAGATCCACAAGTTGATGCAACAGTAATATTGCAATTGTGAATATCTAAAATACAGTTGATAACCGAAGCTGAAAGAAAAGTAAGTAGACCATTTTACTTCATATGGTTGGAGGCGCTTGGTGTGCTCTGGTAGAAGTCGATTATGTTGATGGACCAGTAGCAGATGTATGGAAGCATGGAAGTACCTTGCATTAGCAGTTGAGAAACCTAAGTGGAGGCGTGCAGTTCCTGATGGTGAGAGGGCACCTGGTGCAATTCTTAAACAAGCAGTCTATAGGAATGAAAACATCGGAGATGATTTCAACGTAGAGAGCTGATGGAGCTAAATCCAGGTAATTCAACCTTTTAAAACTTTTGAACATTGAGATTTTATTGGTGATTATGACAATTAGGTGATTTTGTAGATTTTGTTATATTTTAAGGACATTTTTAATTGACAATTTTACTTTGAGAAAGGATGATATAAAAACTTATTTATTTACTATTGGGTATTATGAAATGAAGGTGTAATATTGGCTTTTTATACAAAGTAAAAGGATTTTTGATAATGTTTCAGTGCAGTAGTTAGCACATAGGTACAGAAAAGTTTTTACTATGAGCTCGTAATAGACCTAGGATTTTAAAGTAAAGTTTAGGGATACACTTGGTTACTTTTATTTAATGATCGATGTAAATTGATAAATTTCCAAATTATTTTATTTAAAATGACTTCATTTAAAAATTGGTAATATTTGTTAAAACATTCAAGGTGTATGAAGAATGTAAGACTAAAATTTTTGAATTGCGAATTAATGTTCCAATAAAGCGTGATGTACTTTTGGCAGTCAAATCTTATTTATTTTTTTGAATGGTAGGGTATTATTTTCAGAGAGCTAGTGAGCAGCCGTTGCGAATATCCCTGAAGAAGCTAAGCAAAAAGCTGGAGGACTTGATTCTCAGAGTCGGTCCGGAGCATTTATGACAACAGAAATTTTAGGGAGTCTTTTCAGGGGGATCTACACTGCAATATATATATATATATATATATATATATATATATATATATTGCTGTGGAATGCGCCTCTGGTCACGGGAACTGGTACTTTCTACAGATCATTCGAGCCCCACCGATTGGGCGCCATATTTGCTGTGAAACCTACAAAAAGCCTCACCAGAGTAAACAAAAAAAAATTGGAGCCTCTCGAATTGGGCACCAAGATTTGCTGTGATTCTCGCCCTGTTGAATCTCTTCTGATAATCGCCTCTTTACTCTTTCCGCCTCGGCTGCTCACCTAGTTAAAACTTTCATCCTCATTCATAAAAAAAAACACATTCCTACCACAAACATCAACGTTAACTCTATTTACATCAATATTCATAATACATTAAAATTTCAAAATTAAATTTCAGCATAAATTTCAGCATCATAAAATTTCAAGTTAAAATTTGTCATCATTTTAATTTGCATCCAGAATTAGAGTCCTTGTAGGATGCATACTAATTAAATAAACAATATTTGCAGACCTGAGTCTGAATAAAAGGAAGCATCTCCCACCCCTTTACCTTAATTAAACAGGTTAGTCTAATTGAGCTCAAAGACAGACCCAAATTTTCATCATAATCCAAAACATAAACCTGATAAATACACCTTTCTACTTATACAAGAAAATTTTACCTTAAAATTAAAAATTTGTTGTTTATACAAATTTACTACTGTCCATTTTTTATCAAACAAATTATAAAGATATTCAACACACACCAAAACATCAAAGATCGAACAAAATTGTATAATTTACCTGAAGGTTACTGCACTCGTGGCTTCAATGTACATCGTCCTTGCTAATTTCACCATTCCAACTGGGTTATGTTTACGTCCTCGGATTTCTGGTCGCCTTTAAAAATTTTTCTACACCACCATTTATCTAAAATTGTTTCAGGGCTTCTCAGGAACTCATCTATGTATATCTAAATCTTGTTTTGTGGATCCAATCACGTTTACGAATAACACTTGATTACTCACTCCCGAAAAATAGCAAAGCAATTCATAATTCGTTCACGCTATACAAAGCTGCATACTTAAATGTATTTATTTATCGCTACTAATTTAGATAATTGGTACAGTAATACCCGCAAATATTACTAGACTTTATTACCTTATCTATCTTCTCTAAGTGTACTAATAACTTTTATTGTAGCACGTAATCACCACGTATTCTACTTAAAGTAGTAAATAATCAAAAATAAAGAGCAAAACTGTTTAAAGTATCGAATAAAATCAAAAATATAAGCGAGCGAAACTCCTATAAACACAGGTTTATATAATGACCCGCTTGCACGTCGAATTTGTCCCGCAACGGACAATTTTTAGAATTTCGGATTCTGTGTTCCCTTTCGACGGCTCGGCACAGCGATTCTACAAAATTTGCACTCGCGCCAGTTGAAAATCTAAGAATTTTCCACACGGCTCGCAACGCGTCCGCGAACAACTAATTAATTTACACACCAACTGCTATGCTTTCCCCTCTCATGTTTGCATCTTATTTCAACCAATCGTGGCCCTAGTGAAGCTTCACAAATCGCGCCTTTATTATTCGTGTCTCTGCTTTGCGCGTTTTATCCATCCCTTTCTACTCTGGTCTGAGTGGTACAAATCGATATTCTTTACTATCGGCTATTTGAATCCACGTGGATTCCTATTTGAGTTAAATAACCCCTCATCTAGCCTTTCCCGTTAATATAAGCTACGGTTTATTCGACCGTTTGCAATATACGCAGAATTTTCAGGTTTATCTAAACAAATTAAACAGAACGTGACATTTAAAAATACACAAGTGTTCAATCGTAATACTTCTATGATTTGGATATTCCACGTATTTTAAACTTCTTGATATATTTGTATGCTAGCAACGCGTCTCATATTTGGTATTATTGGGTTTTTAAAAGCTTTTATGCATATTATATATTACTAATGGTTCAATTAACTCCAATAAAAATAATAACGAATGGCATTGACTTCTACCCTTTAATTTTTAGCGAATACTAATTAAATATTAATTATTATTTGTACACTTTGTTTAATACCCGTTACTTAAAAATTGAATTAATTAATATAAATTTCGCACGTAATTTCTATTTGTTTCTTTATACAAGGTGATTAAAATTATTTGATGTCGTTAATTAATTTTCTACCCTGGTCTAAATTTGATTTATATATATATATATATATATATATATATATATATATATATATATATATACATATACATATATACACATATATTAACAATTTTAAGATGAAATGAAAACCCAACATTTTATGTAAAGTAGAATTACCATTTAAAATCGAACTAGTAATGGAAAACCGCTAAAAGAACGGCTACAGCAAGATTTGAACCTGCAACCATTGATTTTCCGGATCAACGGTCTAATCAACTGAGCTAAGGAGTCAATTGTTTAGATGAACTTATACTACTGAAGCTTATTTTTGTCACCGATTTTCAATTTCATCTTAAAACTGTTAATATATATTAATAAACATGCATTTGCATTCCAAATGTGGATTATTCTTTTTTACTATATATATATATATATATATATATATATATATATATATATATTGCAGTGAGGTTCTTGGGATTAAATTCGAGCCCTAGCGTTGGGTTGACACAAAAATGCAGTGGACTTCTATTTGTAAATATAACTCCAGCAATTTGCAATTTGCACCTAAATAAAATTCGTTACAAATTTCGTGTTTGATTATGATATGTTCTAGTATGATTTTATCAAAAATTTCTTCTCCAAGTTGATTTACCACGGCTACCATGTACACTACCTCCTAGGATATACTTACCTCAACTACACAATCATTCAACACCTTTACACACACCAACATACAAAAATAAAATAAAATACTCGGACAAACATACACTCTTTTATTCATATGACATGAATGATTATTCTGAGAATCTCAATATTTACATTGTTATATTTATGATAAAACATTACACCTTTTTTTTCACTCTAAATTGTTTGCGAGTTATTACACTTCAACCTTTTCATTTTTCAAAGTAGATGGGCCTTTCGTGAAACCCTAAATTTACCTTTACTTGGTCTATGGTGAGCTCAGTATAAACTCTTTTCCTTGATATGCATAAAATATTGCATGGTTAAATTACTCTAAAGACCCGTTTCTGTTCTACCTACTCAAATAATAATGGAAAATTGTCTTATATACGGAAATCAAATTAATTTTCAGTTCATACAATCTTCATCACATAATTCTAAACACACCTAGCTTTATAACACAATGCCAGCACCACAGTTCAACAATAAAACAAATTCGTTACCTGGTGTGTTCTTCGGACGCACCACCTCCTCGGATAGCCTCCACCAAACTCACGTACTTGGATTTTTCCCACGTTTTTACTCCTACATAAACAGCAACTCCATCTCACTCGTTCATCCAGTTCCCTCAGTTATTAGTAAAAGCTTTTCATACCACCATCCATCCAAATCCAAATTATACCTCCATCTCAATTTAACGTGCCACCAGCACTCTCGTTCAAGAAATACTTAGTTTGCTTACCTCAGTAGCATTCAGTTGTACTCGTACAATTTTTTATACTAATTTATTTTCAGCCCGTTTAATTTGTTAGCACTAACTCGTGCATTTACAACACTTGTAAAAATATACGACGGACTACACTATGTTGCGGCTTTTAATTCAAAATTAGGAAGTCTTTTCGATGCTACTTAATGTACTCGAAGCGAATCTAAAGATTAAGAGAGCCCTACCACCCCAGGCAAGAGCTTTTATAATCTTCAAACCCCTTCTCTAGTCACGTATTTCTAGAGTTTTCTCTAAACTATTACATTCGCTACCCAACAATTCTTAAAATTCCTCCACTCAAATACACAACGAACTTTTGAAACTCAGAATTCACTCCTACCCTCATGGTATTACCGCGAAAAACTAACTATCAGTTGCAACCGTCGACGCGTACCTAGAAAACCTCTCCTCTCCATATACTTTGACCACCTGCAAAACACGCCCATAGTGACTGCGTCTCTATTTTCCTTGCAGTCATGCGTTCACAACCACTATTTTCTGTCTCACTTGTGTTTCCCTACTTTCATCGAGCTCCCACTATCTACGGTTACCGTTCCCTCGCTAAATGTGCGCCTTAAAAGTCGATATCGTCGACAAACATCTTGCATCTTTGTTTTACCCATTTGTCTTTTAAAATATACCCGTCTGTCACTCGCTTGAAAATGCTTGTCCTTCTACCAGCTGATGTATTCTCTGTCTCTCTTGATTGCCTTCTAACGATTCTCTTTCTTTGATTTTTCCTTCACAAATAACATTTGTTGGTTAACCTGGCTTCTCCCGATGTGCAATACCTTGAAATGTTATTGCATCGTCTTGTAGCTTTCAAAGAAATATTTATTTATTTGAAGCTTTCATTCTCTGAACTTTTCGACCGTTTGGTTGTTATTTTCTACGAATTAAGTTAACGTACCTTTTAGTTTACGATGCTAAATAAATATCCGTTGCATCAATTATTGATTTTTATTTACGGTGAAGCTTTAATATTGCACATGGTTGTATGCAATAGTCAACCTTGTATTAAATTAACGTATACAAATTATTGATTTTTTCCTACCACGAAGCTACATAAAAATATGTCATTTAACACTAAAATTTTCTATATGTAATCGCCTACTTTGTCTTATACTACAGTATGCAAATTCTTGATTTGAAGCGTAATAAATAAGGAGCTGAACAGAATACAACGCCGTTTAACGGCGTCAACGTAAGGAAATAAATGATGCACAGAATGAACGCCGTCAACTTTCATTTTAACAATTGAAATAACCTTAGTTGTTATCATTTTATTAATCTTTGATTACTTTTATTTACATCAAAATGGACTTTGTAACTTCAAAGTAGTGTTTTTATAACCACTAGCCCGTTTATGGTATATAATTGGATATTCGCGAACTACTTCAATCAATTCTTCTTCAAAAGTTGCCATGTTAATAAATATTATAAAATAATAAAGTAGGAATATTTCGTTTTTTTAAAAGGATACTAACAACAGAAGCTCGAACAACATTCAAAGTAATAAAGTAAAGTTATGAGTTCAATGTACTTGACATTTGCGAACGTAAAAGTAGAAAGTTTGCCAACTATTAACGTTGAACGGCCTCAAACGCCATGCATTGTGTGTTCAGTCATTTAAAACGGTTCTTTTAACTCTTGATTGACATTCAGCGCCGTATAACGGCGTTGTATTCTATTCAGCCCATTACTTATTAATTTCCTCTCTACAGGGTCATTATAAAAATACCTTCTGGGCTTATTTACACACGTTGACCTTTAATCTACACAGTAATATATATATATATATATATATATATATATATATATATATATATATATATTAAGATATAAATTTTCTTGACCATATATAAATAGTAATGAATGTTCCTGGAAAATGGTCAGGTATAAGTAAAACAACTCAATTTGTTTTCATTGGTTTTCATATATTTTCATGCTTTACGCGTTTCGGTTCCAAATAACCATTTTCAAAATAGCAGTTGCACTAAAACATTTTTAAAATAAATAACAGATACATTATAACTATTGTACGTCGTAAAGGTTCAGAAATGTTATACTGAATTCAGTATAACAGTATAACATTCTGAACCTTTACGACGTACAATAGTTATAATGTATCTGTTATTTAAATGTTTAAAAATAGTGCAACTGCTATATTGAAAATGGTTATTTGAACCGAAACGCTATATATATATATATATATATATATATAATATATATATATATATAACATTATTTTAATATCTTGAACATCTGTATTAAATATAATACTGAAAATTCTTGGACGTTGGTCAATGTATACCTATAGTTATTTCTAAGAGTAGGTAGAAATAAATGACAGTAAAAGAGGATTTTTAGAAACTATCCAAATCCAAAACAATTCACAAGCAATAAATTCAAAAAACGATCAAGAAAATTTCACACAGTTCTACTAAATTTAATAGCATAATTGCACTTTGTTATAAATACCCTATTGCACATATTTCATATATATACCACCACTATTAAACAAATATTACTTATCACCACACAGTACAGTTTATATTGTTTAACAGTTTAAACTCAATAATTAATATTATTACATTTGTATACTTTTTAAAGTGTTCTTCATTCTTGTATTTTTAAACGAAAAACAATTTTATTTTTATGAAATAATTTTTATAATTGTGACAAATGTTTGTGTTTTACTTTAGTTTAAATTCACAATCTATAATTAAGTTTTAGGTATGAAATTATTAAAAATATTTTTCATAATCTATAGGTTATATTTTGTAGAACATAATTGATAATGGTCCTGATGACCAGAACGCGTCTTAAAAATAATAAACGCAATTACAAGTTGTTATAGTTATTCTATCTCCTCTTAGAAATAACTATAGGTATACATTGACCAACGTCCAAGAAATTTCAATATTATATATATATATATATATATATATATATATATATATGATTAGAGTTTTATATATATATATATATATATATATATATATAAAATATCTATCCAATTCGAATGGACCTGCACATTGCCGAAGTTCTAGATTACTAGAACAGGTGAAATGGCTTGCATGTTCTAATGAGCTAAAGAGCCAAACTACAGGTTCAACCAAAGTAGTAGGTCGTTAGTGAGGAACCAAACTATGACAGGTCCCCGAAAGAAGGCAGCGACTCTTTCGGTACTTAGGTTGGCACAGACCACAGAGGTCGGTATGGCAGTCTAAGACACACTACCGCGATGTGGAAGGTAACGGGAAACCACCACATTATCTCCCAAATACACAGCGTACTTAAATTGTCACAAACATGATGGCATTCTCTGAGGTAAAGAATTCCGGAGTTAAAACAGTCACCCATTTTGATCTCCAAGAGGGGACTACTTCGGAGGATGCGATGGGAAAGTTAAAAATAAGAGTCGGAAACATTCTGCGAGTCGGAGCATGGAATGTTAGAAGTATGAAGCAAATAGGTAAGCTAGAGAACCTAAAAATCGAAATGAATAGGTTATCACTAAACATAGTAGGGATCAGCAAAGTTCGGTGGCCAGAGATGGGGAATTTTTGGGGTGGAGACTTCAGGGTAACTCATACAGGAGCAGAGGAAGGAAATTTGGGTGTGGGGATAGCTATGCGGAAAAAGATAGGATACTGTGTGGAAAATTACTTACAAAAGAACGAAAGAATACTCATGGTTAGATTAGAATCTAAACCGGTAAACACAGTAATAATACAAGTATACATGCCCACCTCTAGCTACAGTGACGAAGAGGTAGAAGCCATCTACAAAGATATCGAAGACATATTAAGATACGTAAAAGGACATGAAAATTTAATAATTACGGGGGATTTTAATGCCGTCGTAGGTGAGGACAGGGAAGGGGCGGTAGTAGGTTTATTTGGTTTAGGCACGAGAAACGACAAGGGAAATAGGCTGGTAAAATTTTGCGACAAGAACAATTTAATCATCACAAACACATTATTTCAACATCATGCTAGAAAACGATATACGTGGAAGATGCCAGGAGATATAGGAAGATATCAAATAGATTACATTCTTGTTAGACAATGGTTTAGGAATCAAGTAAAAGACTGTAGAAGCTACCCAGAAGCAGATATAGATACTGACAACAACATCGTAATTATGAAGGACGCACTTAAATTTAAGAATGTAAAAAAAAAGAAACGAAAAAAGGCACTTGGACTTAGAGAAACTAAAAGATAAAGATATTCAAGAAAGATTCGAAAAAAAAGTCAAATGAATTGCTGAAAGATATCGGGATAATATCTGATACTTAGGGAGTAGAAACAGAATGGAATAACATTAAATCCAGTCTAGACATGGTGGCAAGAAATATTCTGGGGTATACACAAAAAGAAAATAAAAAACCATGGATAACAAAAGATATCCTGAATTTAATAGAAGAAAGTCGAAAATACAAAAATAGATCAGACGAAACAGGAAAACAGAGTTATAAAGACATAAAATGGGAAATTATTCAAAAATGCAGGAAAGCTAAAGAACAATGGATTGATGAAAAGTGCAAAAAGGTACAAACTAAGATGAAACTAGGACAGACAGATGAAGCATACAAACAATTTTAGGGATATAAAACCGTCTAGAAAAAATATAAGGGACGCACAAGGAAACGGTATTATAGAAAATGTAAAGAAAGTGGGTAGATGGCAAGAATATATAGGGAATTTATATGCAGGAGGCGAACTGCATTAGAAAAGGAATCAGACATTAAAAATGATAACTTGGGATATCCTATACTTAAAGATGAGTTTGAATTAGCATTAAAGGGTCTGAAAAATGGTAAGGTGCCGGGTACAGATAAGATGCAAGCAGAAACTCTTAAAGCCGCTGGACAAGCAGTAACAGAACGTCTCTTTCAACTTGTAAGCTATGTGTATGAGACAGGCGAGATACCCAAAGATTTCAAACGTAACATCATAGTAACTATACAAAAAAAGAAAGGCGCGGATAGATGTGAAATTTTTCGAACAATAAGTCTGACAGCACACGTGTCAAAAATATTAACTAGAATTGTACAAAGACGAATGGATAAACGGGCTGAAGAAATACTAGGAGAAAACCAATTTGGGTTTAGGCGAAACAGGGGAACACGGGAGGCTATTTTAGCTCTGAGAGTGATAATGGAGAAAACAATAGAAAAAGGGGAAAGCGTGTATATAGGGATTGTAGATCTGGAAAAAGCATTCGACAATGTAAAATGGAAAAAAATGTTTGAAATACTCAAAAAGATTGGATGAGTTTTAGAGATAGACGAATAGTACATAGCTTATACAAAGAGCAAACAGCAGTAATAGAATTAGAGCAGGAACATAGAGAAGTAAACATTAGGAAAGGGGCGAGACAGGGATGTGCCCTATCCCCATTGATTTTTAACTTGTACATAGAAGAGGCAATGAATACTGTCAAATGCAGGAAGACATTTGGAATTACTATGCAGGGACAAAAAATTGATATGCTTAGATTTGCAGATGATATAGGGGTACTAGCGTCTAGCAAGGAAAAGTTAGAAGCTGCTCTTTATGAAATGGAAACGGTTCTAACAGAGAGATACGGTATGAAAATTAACAAAACTAAAACTAAAGTACTAGTATGCAAAGGAAGGGAAAATAAATCAAAAACAAGAATACAAGTATGTAACACAAACTTACAAGAGGTTAAAGATTTCTGCTACCTAGGAAGCCAAATAATGCAAGATGGGAAAAGCACAAAAGATATAAAACAAAGATTAGCACAGGGTCGTGCTACATTTAACAAGAAAAAGAAACTACCATGTGCAAAGACAACAAACATAGAAACAAGCAAAAGATTGCTTAAAACATATGTGTGGAGCATAGCACTGTACGACTGTGAAGCCTGGACAGTAGGTGAAGCGGACAAGAAAAAGGTAGAAGCCTTTGAAATGTGGTGCTACAGACGTATGATGAAGATATCATGGATAGACAAGTTAAGAACGAAGAGGTACTAAAAATGGTAGGGGAAGAAAGAATATGTGGAAAACGGTAAAAAATAGGAGAGAAGGGTGATAGGCCACATACTAGGGCATGAGGGAATAGTGCGGAATATATTAGAAGCAGAGATAGGAAAAAAGAGAAGAAGAGGTAGACCTAGGTTAGACTACTGCACACAGATAGTAAGGCTGTAGGGGTTTCAGAGAGATGTGTAGGGTAGCCCAGAATAGAAATCAATGGAGGTACGCATCCAACCAGTCCCAAGATGGATAAACTAATGACCAAAGAATAACTGTGCTTAAACATGATGATTATTATAAGTAACTACAAGAATTGGTTGGGCAATATTCTTGAAAAATGTTAATTGTTGAAAGAATTTACTGTAAAATCATTATTTCGGCAAATGTTTAAGTGTTGGGGGATCTTGGCAGCCACAGGCTGCTTAACCCCCTTCACTGAACCTTGGTGAAATAGGGCATAAAATTATAAAACAATAGAAGAGAAACGAGCTGTATACATGCTGTGAGAGAATTTCAGGAAACTACGTAGGCTAGCTCAGAATATAAATAAGTGCAGGTACGTGTCCAACCAGTTTTGAGACGGAAAACCTAATGATGAAAAAATAAGCACAGATGAATCTGATGATTATTATAAACAACTACAGGTGTTGGCTGTGAAATATTTGCAACTAATGTTGACTGTGCAAAAAGATATATTGGAAAAAATATTAAATCGGTAAATGTTTAAGTGTTGGGGGAACTTGGCAGCCACAGGCTGCTTACCTCCCTTCACAACCAATGAATGTCGTAGAAATAGGGTATATAATAGTAAAACAATAGAAAGTGACCGAACTGCATCTAACAAAAAAGAACAGCGCCTATGATGAAAGACAACAAACAGAACAAGAAGAAAATTGTTAAAAGCATGTGTGGAGCATAGCACAGTATTCCTATGAAATACGAGCAGTCTGAAAAGCAGACAGAAAAACGGCAGCAGCCTTTTGAAATGCTGTGCTTCAGATGTATGAGAACGATAGCATGGACAGACAAAGATAATAACAAATAGGTTATAGAAATAGTAGAGAAACAAGGATATCTGGGGAAAAAGAATACATTCTAAGGCATTTTTGGATAATAGTATGAAATATATTACAAGCAGAGATAGGAAAAAGAGATAGATGTACACCTAGATCAGATAGTGATAGATGCAGACTGTGCAAATTTCAGGGAAATCTGTAGGCTAGTTCAGAATAGGAAACAATGATGGTACGCGTCTAACCAGTTCCAAAACTGAAGTCCTAATGATGATATATATATATATATATATATATATATATATATATATATATATATATATTTACATCCATCTAACATTATTGCGTCTTTCGGTGAACCATACTTTATTGCGTCTACCAGAAGGAGTCAGAAATTGCTAAAAATATGTCAGATATATTCTTTTTCACATCATTCTGAGTATACTGCTTGTTTCAAATTTTAAAAATAGCAATTTTTTTATATACAAAAAATTACATTTGGCTATCTATGTCAACCCCATTTATAATGCATTGTTGCATCCAGAGTATATAATTATTATTCGTAGACCACATGTTAATGCGTCTTTGTATATTTTTGTATACATTACTGGGTCCGACGTTGTCGCCATGTTTATCCTTTTCATTATAATGTATACTATTGCTTGCAGTTTACAATTTAATTGTGAAATGATAGCAGTTTGTATTCAGCCTTATCACTACCAATGCACTAGAAATGTCGCTTTTTAGAACAAACTGACGAGCTTTTACATTTTGACTAAAGAGTAGATTGATTAAATATGTCTTTAAATGTCTGAAAGCAACAACAATGTTTTAGTAATAAATCAAGTATCGATGGGTTGACTCAAACGCTTGATGTACAAACAGAGCCTTTATTTTTTACCGATATTATTTCAATATTGACAGTAGGACTGAAGCAAAATATAACACGAAGGGCTCCTTGTGATGTTTTTTCTGCAATCATCTCGTGATAAATCAACGCGCAGGTTTCAAAATATATATCAACCGCACTATTTAGAGGAAAAATGTCAGAGTAGCGTAAACTTTCGTTCTGCTCGGGGTCCCCAGTAGTTGCACTTTTTGCTTTGACTACAGAAAACTTATGCAATATTTTCAACACTATGGTAAAACATTACGTAGTAGGTGCTACAGATTATTTGGATTTGGCTTAAGGAAACAAAAAGTTTTCAACTCAAAACTCAATTTTTCTTACATGTAGATAAGCAAGAACAACTTATTATATTGTGCAATATGTACACAGATAGCTTTATATATCGGATTATGCAAGATTATAAATTCTATTCGCGTATTGCTTACAGTATTTTTTGCGACAAAGTAGATTGAACAGAAGAAAAGTGTTGAAATAATATTTTTTAAAATATTAATGAGTTAAATAACTCTATTGCTAAACAACTTTGATACATAAATTTAGGTAGATGAACAATAAATGTGTGCAGAAATATGATTCTCGTGTTTATTTAAAAGACATAACAAAGTACCATTTATTTATTATTCTTTTGGATACCAAGGTAATTATAGGTTAAACCCATCATCATTATTTCTGTTTATTTAGTCTGACTATAACATCAAGTTACGTTTGGTTAAATTTTGGAACAAAAAATACAAGTTCTACAGATGCTAAAAGCAACCATTCATTCTGTATATTCACATAAACTTACTATCGGCAATCATTTCTTTTAAATGTTTACAATGCAATAGGAACAAAATATTTTACCGTATACTCTGAGTTTATATTTTTATCTCTTAAAATATTCAGTTAGTTTACATATTATACTAAAATGCTTATTAAAACTGGCTTATGAAAGTGCATAGGTGCAACTCACCTAAGCTAAACGGAGATATGAAATTGCATATACAGGCTACTCAAGAGCTTTAAAAGTGAATTGTGTACATATACTAAAACCAATGAAGTGCTTGAAATATTTCCTGTTGACATAGGAGTTATTTAAGAGTCTTCCAACTCCTGCAATGTCTTCAGTCCATTGTTAAATATGCTTTCACATTCATATATGTGCTTGCTAACAGTGTTATTGTATAATGATTTAAAATAGAGTATGGCTTTATTTTATTTATTTAACACTTAATACACAATCATTACTAAAAAAGGTTACTTAGTGTCCGGAAATAAAATAAATTATTGTTTATAATAATTTCAAAGTATTTGAATAAAAGACTCTGATTACTACTCTTTTAAAAAATTAAAACTTACGATAACAGCGACATAGTAGCTTTGCATTTAACAACTTTAAAATTATAGTAATTTAAGCTATTATAAACACTTAGAATAATAAAATAAATATATATTATGTCACTATTTGAAAACCAAGTACAAAAAATACTTAACAGTAAGACTTAGATCGTCAGTAGTTTAAACTTATTGGTATTAAAAAAACTATAACAAGATGCTTTCATGGGAAATTTTATATGGCTATAATTAATCAGTATACAAACTACAATGTATAAAGGTTAATTATTTGACATGACAATTTTTTACAAGCTACTGGAAACTTATGCTATAATACACAACATTCTAGCACATAACTGTATTTACTAACAAACTTAATACTACTGAGCAAGGGATTATTTTAGACCAACATGCGAGAATCATTTTAAGATGATGAAACAATCAATTCTTGACATTTGATTTGTGAGTCGTTATTTCATTTTTGTAGGACGAAAAAAATGTAAAAGCTTTCATAAGTTGATAACTTTTAGAGACTAGAATGTTGGAATTGTACAGCTTCTTGGAATTTTTGTATTCCACAGAGAATCGATAATTGCACTTTAGTATTGTTTGATCAAACAATGTAGATTCCGGACACAAAAACTTTTCATAATCAAGCCATCATCAGTTAATGCACAAACGTGAAACACCTGAAAACAAAAAAGATTAACTATTGTTGTAATAAAGATCTTAATAATTAAATTTTCAATTAATGGTTGTTCTCGGTGGTTATTTTATTGTGAACAAACAATAACGTGTATATAACAGAGGCGTCTGACTATGTCAGAGTTTTCTCGAACACTTTTATCACCATATAAAATATTCTAGTAAAGTTATGCCCAACTTGTTTGGTGCACCTTTGTGTGCTATAAAAAACCAGCAAAAGCATTTCGTATTAAATAAAAATCTGCATATACAATATTTTATTCCATTACAGAATCCAACGCAAACCAATTTTAAAAAAAAAAACACAACTTTTAAAAGAAAGCAGTTTTCGATATTTATCAAACCAGCAGACTCAAAAAGAATACAAAAGGTTTCCTAGAATATTTTAATTGGTACACTTCAAACGCGCAAGTTTATAAGTTGTGAAAATTTAATAAAATAATGAGACGAGATAAGAAAATAGTTTTAAACATTTAATTCAAAAACAGAATAATCTAAGATGCACGGGTTCAGAAGCAATCAACACGTACGTATTAGGATTCTTAGATTTTTATCAATGCAAGTGTTAGATAATAACAGATAAGGTTGTATAGGTTTGAAAATACAAGAAAGGTTTTTATGACTTTGGTATTTCAACCTATAAATAACAGTGTATAGATACATCCTATCTCCTTGGCTTCTTAAATTTTCTGAATTCTTGGTCTTTATTTTTGATTTTCGATTCTGGCTGAAAACATTGGTCCAAGTTGAATGGCAAGTCGTTTAATTGTGAACGACTAGTTTTAAACTTAGTACTATATGTAAAAAATAGTTTCTATAAACGTAAAAGCAGATATTAATTCTTCGTATATGTTGCAGAATAGTAATATTGAACCAGAATTTACAATGGCGTTGAATATGAAACAGCTAGAAGAAGCTTTTGATATTCAGTAAATACCTGCGATTGTGAATCAACCACTACAACGTTGTTGACCTTAATATGGCGTAGCTAAAAAGGCGGATGTACCTTATAGGGGCAAGCAGGTAGTTCCATAGTGCGCTGAATCGTTTTGTGTTATTTCTTTGTTTTGTGTATATAAATGAATAGTACTTGCTCAAGCAACGTATTTTAAGATAATAATACCTTCTTGTTAGAAGTAAGATATTTCTTCAGTAGTTACAATTTAGATATCACAGGGATAAATAATCAATTGTTTTAATGGAATATTTTACTCAAGTAAGATTTCTAAAGCATAGATATTTTCCACATGTTACATGCATTACATTAAAAATTGATCAATATATAATTAGTTGTTTGTTTTAAAATGGTGTTGAGCTTACGATATTTATCTTTGATTTTGAGTTTCTTTAAAAATATTTGTGAATTATTATGGTTGTTGAGTAACGAAAACTAATGAGGTTGTTTTGTTAATAACATATTCTGATTTTGTTAATATTATGTGATTTTTGAGCATCTATTTTTAGTTATCGTTTTCATGAGTAAAACCTAATGGTGGAATAGATAAACAAGTTTGTATAGAAACTACCCGTAGATTTCAGATATTGTAAAACTTATTTTGATTCAAAGGTATTTTAAGTATCGTATTTCATTTTCGTAGTTACTTGAGTTGTTTTTGTAGAAGTTGTGTATTTTCATGTTTCAACCAACACGCAGAAGATTTAGTCCTGCATGCCGAGAGGTCTTTAGATGTCAGCTGTTATGTAGGTACGCAACATAGCAATATATATATATTGGTATTATAAGAGGGTTATTTAGAGGTATATTGAGTCATAATAGTTTCACAATTCATGTAAATAATACTAGAATTTAGAAAACTTCATTTATCATGAAAAATACATAATTCGCAAATTATGCAAAGAGCATACCTTTAAAACCCTATATAAGAATCATAATTAACTTTAATTAATGCTGGGAAGCATATCCTTCAACAATAAAAACACATTCAGCAAGATAAATAACTCTACACCCAAGCAAACTTGTTTTAAACTAAAAAGCATTCATAAATTTCATATAAATATGCATTAAATGCTAAAAAATCGTGATACAAATTTTGCTGAATTAAACATGCGATAGTGAAAGGAGATAACAAAGAATTCTGGTAATAAACGTATCTTTCGAAATAAATAAGTTTCGGAAACGCAAGATGTAAACAGAAGTATTTCAATTTATGTCATTTCATCTACGTGATTTTCGATATGGAGTTTATACAAAAACCAGAATATGATCTTAACAAACTAAGGCCATAAGTTAAATACGTGCAAAGGCAAGTTAGAAATTCCTGTAACAACATCAAAACAGGCAGGCTAAAATAAACATATGATAGAAAAATCCACTAAGTAAAACTGGTATAATACGTGACCAAGAACATTGTTCTGGCGAATTATTATCAGTATCAGTATTCAAAACATCCTGTGGCTGGTCGTAAACATTGAACAAATAACGCCGATAACCAATTAATTCCGGATAGAGGTGTTGCTTATATAATATGCAAATTTGATAAACAGGCAGTCTTCATTCAAACTGAGCACAATCCACATCACTTGAAGTCAAGAATTCACGTAACAAGTGAACATTGAAAATAAATAATTAAATATTTGTAAAAGTGGTGATAGAAAGCTTTAAAATAAACAACAGTGAAAAATATGAGACAAGTTTCGCGGTTTGCTGGAAAATGTGAATAAAAGATTATTAATTAATTTTAAATATTCATAATTTAGGGCTCTAAGTGAGACTACGAAAATCCTAGGTAACTAAATGACTATGAAAACCCTAAGTAACTCTAAGAAAAAACTAGAAATCTGAGTAACACTAAGAAAAGTCCAAGTAATACTAAGAAAAAATTAGATTATTGATTAAGTAATAAGGGGTAAATTTCGAAAACTAAGTAATACTAAGTAACTTGATAATACGGGAAGAAATCCAAATAAAAATATTGGTTTAAATCTACGAAACGGAGCACAAAATAGAGGATTGTTTGAAGCATTGAATGGGGCAACTCAATTAAAAGTAATCCAGGGGTACTGATCCATAGCAAGCAGTAGCAGATCCGGGGAGAACAAAGAACGACGCACAAGGAAAATTACAGATCCGAGATATCTAGCTTAAGGCATTATTTTCTTCTTCTGTGAACATTAACTATATTTTATTATATCTGAATATTTTATGTAAAGGGTCACCAAAAATCTTTCTCATATGTGAAAATTTACGTAAAAAGGGAAAGGTCACTGAACGTTAAGGATTTTTTCAAACAGAGTACAGTGTCATTTTTGTTGGCTTTAAAATAAGGAAAGGAAGCTATAATTTTAGGGATAAACAAATTTAAAATTATTATTATTTGATTCAGGGGTTTATTTTGGCATATAGTAAATCATATTAAGCTGTGAATTGTATATACATTTTTCTTTGCCATTATATAAATATTAGTCGATTTTGTCTTTCTCATTCAAAGTAGAAAAGTATTAGATGGGAGTGGGGGTAAATTCTTTGTTATGGTAACGTTGTGCACTCTGTGTGAATTAGACTAAGCTAGCCGAGTCATATTTAAATTTTAGGATATTAAAAGACAGAGCGGTGGCGGGCAGCAGGAAACTGAGCGTTAATTACATCGGCGTGAAGCGCTATCATATCAAAGATAAATAGCACATCAACGTGGGGCGAGAATACCAAAAAGAGATTAATTTAACGCATCAACGTAGGACTAGAAAACCGAAAAGTTAAATAGCGCATCAACGTTGGACTAGAAAACCATAAAATTTAATATATGATATCAAATAAATCTGGCAACCCGACTGTGGGGTTAGAACATAGCAAAGAAAATTGGCTGACTAAGCATAAGAGTTAGAACGAAAAAGATTTTTGACAAGAAAATCATAGGGGCTAGAAGAACTCGAAAATTGTATATTAATTAAAATTAGGGATTACAGGCAGACAACAGATAAGTTTATAAATTCAATTTAGTATTTAAGGTTTATTGTAAATATAATTTAGCTAAAATGGGCAAAAGAATACGGGAAGCTAGAGAGGCGTTGGTGGAGAAGGGATCCAGGAACGCATAATCCTCCATGATACACAAACTGAAGTTGCAGGAAAAACATTTGAAAGGAGCCATAGCGAGGGACAGCATACCTCACAAGAAGCAAAAATAATGTCTATTTTATTAGCATTGAATAACAAGATGGATAAAAATGAAGAGGCCATGAAGAACATGACAACAAAAATGGATGAAAATGGGGAAAAATTAAGTATGGAAATAAAGATTTTAAGTGATGGTTTAAGGGAGACTAATCAAACAATTGCGAAGATGAAAGCACAAATGCAAAATACAATTGTGAGGATTATGGAGGACATCGACTGTGTGAGGGACAAAGTTATAATAGTAAAATCAAGCCAAGAAACATGCAAGAGGGAGACAAATGAGAGACTCATTAATTTAGATGCAAAAATACAAAAGGTTGAGGGGAATTGTGAGATAGGATTCTGAACTATAAATAGAGAAACTGGAAATTTAAAAACGGATTTAGAAAACTTTAATGCTAGGGAACCCATAAGGTTAAATGAGCCAAATATTTCAATCAATCAGTATTCAAAATTTTACGGGAACGGTAAGCTCAATCCTAAATTATTTTTAAACAACATTAAAATGTTAGTACAGGACTCAACAAACGAGCAATACAAACTAAATTTGGTAAAAACAATGTTGAAAGGGGGAGCAGAAATGTGGTATAATTTAATAGAGAGCAAGCTGGAAACATTCCAGCAATTCGAACAAAAATTTTTAAGGCACTTTTGGGGGGACAATCAACAGTATAAAGTGAGAGATGACCTGATCATGGGTAGATATAATCAAGATGCAGGACTAACCCGGGAATTGTATGCAATAAGAAAATTTAACATAGTAAAACAATTAAACCCTCTTTTAGAGGAAAAGCAAATAATAAAATATTTGGCAGGGCATTTCGAGGTAGAAGTGAAACAGTACATCACACTCCAAAACATCGTAGACGGGATGTATTTCTAGAATATTTACAGAGATATGATGAATTGGTATCCAACCGTAGGATAGAAGGTAGAACCAGAAGCCAACCCGTAAATTTTGTGAGAACACAGAGAAGTGTAAGATGGACATAATTAATTATCGACAAAATAATCATAATTATGGGGGAAATTTTAATAGGGGCAATTATAATAATTACAACAATGGTTTTAGGCATAATAGGAATACGGGTCATATACCAAGGCGAGAAATGGAGCGGACTAACCATGAGGGAAACAACAACCAGGAACAAAGAACGGAACCAAAGAGAATTAACCGCACATATGCTGAAATCACGAGTCAGGCAAGAACATCCACACAAAATCAAAATTTCTAAATACAGACAAACCAAGCAAGCACTTAAGGATAAACAGATACGAACATCAGCACGAATTTACCAAACATGAGGTGGAAAATGATTTAAACAGGAACTTATTACCTATAGTTAATTTAAAGGCGAAGAATAATATAGTTAAAGTACTTATTGATACCAGAGCGGAAGCATCGCTTGTTGCAGAAAATTTTGTTAAACGGGGAAAATTAATGGAGAAGGCGATACCTATAACAAAGTGTAATTTGGTGGTACCAAACAATAAGAAGTTTGCGAGCATAAATAACATGGCAATTCTGAAATGTGAAATAGGAAAAGTAAAATGGGAGAATGAATTCAAGGTTGTACCTGGACTGAAGATGGACGTTATATTTGGGATGGACCTTATAGGCAAGCTGAAGTTAAGAATATATGCGGAAAGTAAGGAAATAGAACAAGAGGGAATATATTAAATGGTACGAAAGGGGGAATGTAGAAGTCGAGGATGACTGCTTAAATATAAATAAATTTGAGGGTGAATTAGATAATGGGGAGAATACAAACGAAGAAATTAAGTGTCCAGGAGATATAAAAGGTAGGGTTAATTTAGCATGAGAGAAACATTCAAAATTGATAGGGTCAGAATCAAAAATTACCATAGGGTATGAGCACAAGTTAGAGGTAGTAAACACAGAACCGTTTAACACGAAATTATATCCTATTTCAGCAGCATACATGGATTGAGTGAGAGAAGAAATTGAACAAATGTTACGAGAAGGTATCATCGAAAAATCGAGTACGCTTTTTGTGAATCCATTGGTCGTTGTTAAGAAAAGTGATGATAGCACAATTGTCCATCAACCATTGACAGCACATTGGCGAGAATAGGTAGTAAGAAAATCTTTACAAAAATAAATTTAAAGAATTAATTTTGGCTAATTCCACTAGCACGAGAATCGAGGAAATATACGGGTTTTTCTGCAGAAGGGCATAAATGCCATTTTAAAGTGATCCCTTTTGGTTTGTCAAGTGGAATTCATTTACATTGACTTCAGTAGGGTAGCTAAGCCGCTTTGGCAACAGAGATCCACAGCAAGATATGTATACGCCGATTCGAGAACAATATGAACAGCTAAGCCGCTTTGGAAAACAAAACGTGCAGCAAGATATGTATACGCCGCTTTGAGAACAAAATTGTCTTTGTGTGTAAATTTGTTGCGTCGGGGGGTCGTTAGGTCTTTGGGGTGTGCGTTCGGCGGGGTCGTTAGATTTTTGTCGTGGGGTGGTGCGCGTGCGCTGGGGTGGTGCGCGTGCGCTGGGGTGGAGATATTTTCTTAAGAAATTTTTTTAGCAGCGTTCCCGACGTTAAATATTAAATATTAAATTTTAAAAAAATGTTGTGTGTGTAGAAAATGGAGTTCACGTGTTGGTTCGTATTTTTCTGGGTAGGTTAAGCTAAAAATTAAAACGCCGCGGTGAAGAATTTTTTTAATATTAGGCAAACGCGTGCAAGTGGTAAAGAGTGTTTTAGCTCTCCTCATAAGCTGCGTTTTGTACGAAGTAGAAAATAAAATTAAGAAAATATACGAAATGTTATATGATGGAGGTCAAATTTTAAACGTCTGCAGGTAAAATCTTGTAAAAAAGAAGTCGTTTACTTCTCGCAATTTCAATGTCACGATAAAATACTAAGAATTTGCATGCAGTCGAATATAACAACGTGTTTGGAATTATAAATCTCTGGTAATATATGTAAATCACGTCGACATTCGACTTTTAATATAATGTATTTAATTAACATAAGGTGTGTGTGTGTTTGCAAAAACATGTCAAGACAGGTATGCCGTATATTTCCTTATTGGTATGCAAATTATACCACCTTGCATCACGATTTATTTGACTTTTAAATAAAAAATTAATTTAATCTTATATCAAGGATGTCTTGCTTACATTTTAGCAACTTGAATATATTTAAATATTTAAATGTAATTATACATTTAATTTATGTGGCAATACAAATTCTTTTACTTTTAGCGGTTTGGTGATTGAATGTAGATGACGCATTAGACATTGTATATATATATATATATATATAACTCGTTTAATTTCACCATTATTTGAACCTGCGTTTTTGAAGTGCTCAGTATACATGCAGCGTTAGTATAAAAAGTAAGTTACATTTTCTTTATTTTGTAAAAGAATATTTTACTTTATAATATTTGCAAGTTTGTAACAGCATTGCTGTTGTTTGTAGATGGATCAAGTAATACAAAACAATAATAAACAGTCCGTTGTAGGCCCTAGAAAAGAGGCAAAGAGGTTAGCCGAATTGCCACTAAACGTTCCACAAAGAATTTACAGAGCAAGAATAGTGCATTCCAAATATGGTGATTGTGTTCTAATTGAGTTAGCGGACAATATTTCATTTCTACCACAACGCAACACGGAATTGTGGAGAAAAAACATTGAGGAATTGGGTTCTGGAAAATACGCAATAACCATATTAGAACTAATAGATATTAAAAGACCCAATCATCTTGTTTCCTACAGAATAGAACACATTTAGAAAAACAAAAAAATAATTGGTATGGTTTTATAATTATTGCTTGTTTTTAAAGTTAATAACGCATGCAATATTTTATTTAAAAAGTATACAATTAAAGAAGCTGAAATTTTGTTAAAATATATCAAACGATACTTAAGGTTATTTGTAAAGGCGGTTAGACATGGCGACTTAAATTTAGGTCAGTTAAGGCAAATTCAAACCAATATGGGATTGTTAAAAAGCATCCAATCATCAATTAAAAATTTTCATGTAGGAAGCGGCATTCAATCTGTTTCACAACCATCACGTTTGGGAGTCAAATGGATTGATTTGGTTTCCGCTTTTGCAAGAAGAATTAGAACAGGCGTTATAATAAACATGCATCATAAGGATTTAATGGCATTTTTTAATGATTGCTTTAAGGTAATTAAAATTAAAATAAAAAATAGTTTAAAAAAATTAAATTTAATAAAATTAATATTACACTTTGTGGAGAATTTGTTAAAACATCTAATATTGATGAAAATAATGTAACGGATTTTAAACATTTTAATACGAAAAATGTGGCGATTGACGTAGGAACGGATTTAACATCATGGTTTCGTGATGATGTGGTTGATAAACTAAGAACAAAACTATCGGAGTTTCAGGAATCAAAATCAGGCTGGGCTTTGAAAAAAATTGTATCGATGGAGGTTAATATTAATAAATACGAAATGGGCAATGGACGTGTTTCATCTTTTATTCCGCTTCCAAAGCAAATTTCAAATAAATATGCATGCATCAACGTGAAAAATTCAGATGAGTGTTGCTTTTTTTGGGCAATTGTTTCAGCATTATTTCCCTCTAAAATAAGAAGTAATCTCACATCCTCATATCCACACTACAGATTAGTTTTGAATGTTCAAGGATTGGAAATGCCGATGTCGATTAAAAATATTTCAAAATTTGAAAATATGAATAAAATTTCCATAAATGTATACAGTTTAGAATTAAATTGCGCTAAAGAAAAATCGTTCTATAGTGTGGTGCCGACAAGGCTTACTATGCAGAAAGCTGAGAAGCATGTAAATTTACTCATAATTCAAAATCAATATTTTCCAAACGTAAACAATTATAATACTCCAAGTGAGGATTTTGAAAATGTTGAAATAAAATACCATTATGTTTGGATAAAAAGTTTATCGCGGCTTATTGGCAGTCAACTAAATAAACATAAACATAAAAAATATATTTGCGATCGTTGTCTGAATTACTTTAACACCTTCGATAAATTAAGTGATCACTCTAAATATTGCGAAAAAGTAAATATCTGTAGAATTTCATATCCTAGGCATAGTCATGTTGAATTTAAGAATTATGTTTATAAGCAAAAAGTACCTTTTATAATTTATTCCGATTTTGAGACTATTTTAAAACCTGTTAAAAATCATAGTTATCAAAATATTCCAAGCACTTTAAAGTATCAACATCATAAAGCTTTTAGTGCTGGTTATTATTTAAAATGTGACTATGATGAATCGTTATCATTTTTTAAAAATTATTTGGGGGAAGATTGTATATATTGGTTTGCAAACGAAATGGTGAAAGTTGCAAAATTTGTTCAAAGTAAATTCAAACATATTGAACCAATGATTGAACCTCATAATAACATTATTGCAACACATTGCTCTATATGTGAAAATGCATTTTCTGAAAACGCTATCATCGTTAGAGACCACTGCCACTTTACTGGCAACTTCAGAGGTTTTACACACCAACATTGTAACCTCAACTTTAGAAATAGTTTTGTTGTACCGGTTGTGTTTCATAATATGAGTGGATACGATTCCCATTTCATGATACGAGAATTATCAAAAAAGGGTAATATTAGTTTATTGCCATTAAACAAAGAAAAATACATTTCATTTACTCTGAACAATCTAGATGCTGATGATGATGGTGATGCTAAGATAAAGTTTCGTTTCATTGATTCTTTGAGATTTTTAAATTCATCTTTAGACAGTTTAGTGGCCACATTGCAACCTTCAGATTTCAAATATTTATCGAAAGAATTTTCAAATGTCTGTTCAAATAAATTGAACTTATTAACAAGAAAAGGTGTATTTCCATACGAGTACATTGATTCAATGTTTAACTGAATGAATTTGAACTTCCAAAAATTGAAAACTTCTATAGCATGTTGACTGGTGAACATGTCACTGAGGATATGTATAACCATGCTCTAAAAGTTTGGAATGCATTTCAAATAAAAAACATTTCGGAGTATGCCTTACTTTATATGAAAACCGATATAATGTTGTTAACGTGTGTTTTGAACAATTTCGCGAAAAGTCGTTTGCCACATATGGGCTCGATCCTGCTTGGTACTTCACCTTACCAGGGTATGCTTGGGATTGCATGCTTAAGCATACAAAATATAAGTTAGAGTTGCTTATGGACATTGATAAAATTATGTTTATTGAAAACGCTATTAGAGGTGATATTAGTCAGGTGAGCAACCGATATTCCGAAGCTAACAATAGATACATGCATAATTATGATGCATCTAAACAATCCAAATATCTTCTATATTTGGATGCTAACAATCTTTACGGGTGGGCAATGTCGCAAGCATTACCATACGGAGACTTTGAATGGGTTGACATTAATCTCGATATTATTTCAATTCCAGATGATGCTCCAGATGGATATATTTTGGAGGTTGATTTGGAGTATCCTGAATATTTACATGATTTACACCGCAATATGCCGTTTTGTGCAGAACATCAGATCCCTCCAGGATCAAAATTGCCTAAATTAATGACCACCTTATCCAATAAAACTAAGTACATTTTACATTACAGGAATCTTAAACAGGCGTTGTTAAACGGACTTAAATTGACAAAAATCCATCGAGTTCTAAAATTTAAACAAAGTTGTTGGTTAAAACCCTATATTGATTTGAATACTGAGCTTCGGAAACTTGCAAAGAATGAGTTCGAGAAAAATTTATTCAAATTAATGAACAATGCGGTATTTGGAAAAACAATGGAAAATATTCGAAAGCACCGTGTTGTAAAGCTAGTTAAACGTTGGGAGGGCCGTTATGGAGCGAAAAATTGGATGGCAAGCCCCATGTTTCATAGTTACACAATTTTCGATGATGAGTTAATGGCTATTGAGCTAAACAAAACCGAATTAATCTTTAATAAACCATTATATGTTGGTATGTCCATATTAGATATTTCTAAAATTTGTATGTACAATTTTCACTACAATTTTATGCTTCCAATCATGAAGGTGGAAAATTGCAAGCTCATGTGTAGCGATACCGATTCGTTTATTTATGAGTTAACTTGTGACGATGTATATAACGAACTTATTAAGTCAAATCTCTCAAAGTTTGACACTTCTGGGTATGATGTAAATAATCGCTATGGAATACCTCGGGTTAACAACAAAGCTTTGGGGCTCATGAAGGATGAAACAAACGGTGTAATAATAACACATTTTGCTGGGTTACGATCGAAAATGTATAGTTACAAGTTGGAATGCAATCCAAATGAGAAGGAAAATAAAACACGTAATCATGGTGTTATAAAAAATCCAAAGGTATCAAATATAATGTAGTAAAAAATGAAATAACTTTTGAAGACTATGTTTCATGTTTAAAAGATTTTAAAGAAAAGAAACTTAAGCAAGCCACGTTCCGTTCCTACGCTCATGATGTATTTACAATAATTCAGGAAAAAATTGCATTAAGTCCATATGATGATAAACGTAGTCTAATACCACATTCATATAATACATTACCGTGGGGACATTATAGTATCGCGATGATGGAATAAATATATTTTTTAGAAGTTTAAAACAAGCAATAATTAAGAAAAACTTACTAAATATTTTATTTGTTTTACAGATAACCGCTTCCCATTATAGTTAACAGTATGGATGTTGAACAATTAGTAGAAAATCAAAAAGAAATTGAAGTGCCTAGTTTACTGACAATTAGCATAAAAACAATACTGAATCAAATTGGGTTAACCAACCAGAGTCATATTGGTATGTTAAAATCAATACTTCCAAAAACAGTATACAAAGACATAAAAAGAATTGTTATTGGAATGTTTAATAGTGCAGATATTTATGAAGTTAACCTCAAATTTCTTAAGTCTGTGCTACTACAAAATGATTTTGAAAAGCATGCGTCGAAGTATTTGGAGAAGTTGGTCAACTGCCACAACGATCCAACTAGAATCAATATAATGTATATAAAAGAACACATCAATCCAATAATATATTCCAATTTTCTAGCAGAATACCTATACATATTTGAGGAAATTGGATGGGATCATTTTTTGGCTACTGTTTTAACAGCAGGTGAAGAGGACATACTTCATAAGTGGGATTTTACAAAACCTTTGTCTGAAGAGCAATACATGTGTTTAATGTATATTCCAACAAATCGCATGCCTCAATTTGCAGAGCGATACAATCGTGTAGTTGTACATTCTTGGGAAAAATTAAGTACTATCACAGCTTCTACTGAGAGTTATTCATGTTGCAAGGAATGTACGAGAGGTGTTAAGGGTGTAATTAAAAATACAAAATTTATGGTATTTGAAGATGCTTGTATAGTACCAGATCTTATATGGAACATGAGTTATTGGTGTTGCAGATGTGAAAGAATGCCTTTATTTCAAGTAATCGATGAGTCAGAATATTATACTCATATTGATTATATTACACAAGTTTAAATGTTGTATAATGGATTGCGGTTGTTGTATATGTAATAATAGAAATAAAAATGTTTTCTCAATTTGTATATTATTGAACTGAATACACTATTTTAAATCATTCAAATCGCATAAAATTCTATCATAATAGTAAAAGATGCATTGCTTTAGACCAATACACAAACTGCATAAACTGCATAAATTATTAAAAGTCTCCAAAGTTAAGAGGTTTACTTAATCAACCACTATACATTGATTTGCTTCCAAAATCTGAACTACATCATTTTCACAAAGCATATATTCAACATCATGTTTAGTAAGTTTTAAAAACTTTTCATCATTGTATACGACTTGTTGTAACTTGCACGTGTCAATGATTGAATCATCGTCATTACCATTGCCATCCAATGGTTGTTGCATAGTAAAGAAGTTAACTTTGTTATTAAGCAATTCCATAAGGTGATTCCACTCAACATCGCTTAAACTAATTTTATTGTTACCATCATCATTTAAGTAGCTATGTCGATTTAAATCAATTGCAGGTGTAAACTGTCGAGCTGGAGATAAATCTACTTTGATGTTATAGTATGAGAGTGGAAATGTGGTTTGTAGCAGTAAATAATGTTCACTTTTGCTAGCATGTTCAACTTTATCTAGATATTGATTGATTGCAGCATCATAATCAACATCTTCGGATGATGATGATACATCAAAATCATAATAATCACTTTCGACACTACTTTCTTCAACCATGATTGCAAAGACCTTTTGCGATACTGAAATCACGTGAGAAAAATGTTCATTATATTTTTGCGAAACCCCACTTCCCCGCCATTACAAATTGGATTTTTATCCATGAATTGTGAGAATTATCAAACCCCAACCATTTTACAAATAGCCGATCTCCTTTTTGGCGTAACACTTTTTCAACAAGAAAAACATCAGGATGTGAGGTTTTCTGCAGTTCTTCTGCATAAAATTGCCCCAAAATCGGTTCACCTTTAGAATCTTGAAGTAGATAAGTAGCAGGATTGCCAACTACTATTTTAACAATTTTAAAGATTTCTGTGGAATAATTTGGCATGTAACCTTTAGGAAAATCAGACTTATATTTCGAAATTCGAACATTACTTTCAAGGCATTAAACTGTGGTAAATATGTGAATTCGGTGACATCTTTAGGCTTCATTTTAATTTTCGAATGTTTTTGTTATTATACTGTTGAGTAATATTAGGCAATGCATCCAACCATTTACATTTACGTCTAAGGCTAAATTGTTTGAATAATTCATTCTTTAACGTTCTAATTACTCGTATAACTATGGCAGCTTTTTTTGTACTGAATGTAGAGTAATGATTAATGTTATGCATCTTCATTAATTTTTCATATCTGCTGTTGTAAAATTCTTTACCATTATCGGTTTGTAAATTATCAGGCACACGACCTTCGTTAAAATGGATGTCATTGCCCGGCAAACATCAATTGCATTTTTGATTTTAAAGGACGTGTCCATAGATATTTTGAATAACAATCTATCACCACTAACACATACCTATAATTGGCATTTTCCTTAAAATATTGATCAAATTCGATAAAGTCGGCTTGCCAGAGATCGTCTCTGTGTTTAATAATGGTACGTTTTCTAGGAAAATTTTTCTGGCTGCTTTATACAATTCTTCAACAAGGGTAAGCTTTGACATTATATGGAAAGTGCACAATACTGGGTAACTATTATTTTTTCTCTTGATGTGCAATCGACAGTCGAAACCGTTGACATCAATAATAATACTAACGATTGGAACCTTGCAACGTTGGAGATGACAAAGCTGGTGTTGTAGTTAGTGAGATTGACGAGGTTATAGAGGTTGATGCTGGTGAAGTTGTTATTGTCGAGATCGGTGATGTTGTTGAAGTTGATGTTGTTTGCACATTACACTTTTCCTCAATTGTATTCAGCAGCTGTTTGTGTAAATTACTAATACAGGTATCCACGTATCGCTTATTGGCAGCATCATAATCAGCTTGTGGTTCTATAACATTACAAAGTTTTTTGTATTGCATATCATATTGATCATCAAATGTATAATGAAGCCGATATTTTGTGGATGAATGTGTACCAAACTTATCGATACTCATCTTTCAAAATGCTATTATGCAATGATCCCTTCTTCTCTGAGCTCTTCTTCAATACTAATTATTTCATTATTGTGAACAGTATGACCTGCCGATTTTGATGCGTGTAACAATCTAAGTCGCTCAACTAGTTCGTGAGGTGTATTCCAGTACACATACTCCTTTGTTTTAGCGTTGACTTCTTTCTACAGACCATATCCTACTGGTGCATCTAGTATTGGTTTAATAATTTTGATGTACTTATACGATCTGGAGCCAATAATTTTGTTTTGAGGATCATAGTTCCGTTTAAGAGCGTTAGTAGCTTCTAAAATCTTTCTGTACTCCTTTTGATCATTCTTGGTATACTTTTCAGGTTTTTTAAGTATTAAAAGTTCATATAATCCTGGAGTGCCTTTATAAGTTTTACCATTTATAACTAAATCAGCTGATTTAGGTGTTATGGTAACTAAAGCATTTCCCATACTCCAGTGATCTGTACTAGCATCGTATCGGATGGTACTATGACCATAATCGATTTCATCTTCTGAATTTTGAATGATTAGTTCTATATATTTTCTAGGTAAAGGATGCTCATATCGCTCTAGAAATTCACCAGTAACAACATGATCATCATCATCATCATCCTTTACTTCAACTTTAGGCAAAATGCCAAGAGCAGCAACATCAGCAGAACTATCTGCAACTGCCAACTTTGATTTCAATTTATGGTTAACAGATGCATATTTTTTTGTTTTAGCAATCTGCAGTAATGGTTAAATTATTGGTTTATATGCTGTTTCAACCATTCGCTGAGTATCAAGTTCACCCCTCTTAAGAGCTTTAAGTTTACGATTAATTGAACGTCTAGTTTTCGTTAATCTTTCTTTAATCGTTCTATCAGTGACATCCATCTTGTTGGCTTGCAGAGTAGAAACTGAGCTGCAGTAAAGCGGTTATAGAAAGTTTATATTGTTATATAACAATCAAATCCCTTTCGATATCGTCCATAATTAAAGTCTTTTGCAATGCATAGAAAATCATATTTTTCCAGCCAACATCGCGAGCACATTAATTTAAAATGATCAAAAGTCATATCGGTACCAACATGTTCATCATATATGTGTTTTAAATTTAAATGATCTTGTTTAAATAGGACAACTATGTTAACATTATCACGTATTAATTGTTTTGGTACTTTAGAATACGTTTGACACAGATAAAATGAATCTACACCCGAATGTCGACCCCTGCTGAAATATTCGCGAATTATATCCTGATTTAAGCATGAAATATCGTCAAATATCATTATCGTATTTTTACTGATTGCTTCTGGAGGGGTGACATTCTCTTTATCGCTATAGGCGTAGTACTTAATGCCCTTTATAGATTTAAAAGTTGCTCTAAATATTTGTATTTAGCTTGTTCCAATGATTTGGAATACACGCACACATTTTCAAACCTTAATCCGTGTGGTGCCTCCAATAAACTAATCATTACATTGGTCTTTCCACATCCTGATGGTCCGCATATTATCGCCCTGATTGATGTTGGAAATAAAGGTCCATGCTTTCCCACAACTTCAGATTTTAAAAATTATGATCGTCTATACTTAATTGTTGAGGCTGCCGTATAAACTTCATATTAAGTCGAATGTTTTAATAATACTAATCAGTTGATGGCTAAACGTTGTAAAGGAAGGTGTTCTAAACACCTTGATAAACAAATTACCGGTAGAGCTTCATGTACCGGGATACCAATTTTGTGGGCCAGGCACCAAGTTACAAGAACGATTAGTACGAGGTGATTCCGGCATTAACGATCTAGATAGATTGTGTCGCGATCACGATATTGCTTATGCTCAAAACCCTGACGACTTGACCGCACGACACAGAGCTGATAAAGTTCTAGCAGAAGGCGCTTGGAACCGAGTGAAATCGAACAACGCTCAGTTTGGGTGAAAGCAGCCGCTTGGGTCGTAACCAATGCAATGAAAATTAAAACCAAACTGGGTATGGGGGTTACATCAAGAAGGATAAAGAGGAAGAAAAAGAGACAGTGTTGTTCATTTAAAAGGGGCATATTGACACCAATTAGAACTGCTGTAAAGCATATTGTCAAAGATTCAAATGTGAAGAAATTTATCAATATGAGTTTACTTGCTGCAAGAAAAGCAGTTAAAACCGCTGGTGGAAAAAGAGTGCGATTTCCTCGAATTATTCCCATACCTAAAGCGGGAGGCTTTCTTCCATTTCTAGTGCCACTATTTGCAGGTCTTTCAGCTGCAGGAGCACTAGCTGGCGGTGTTGCAGGGGTCGCTAAAGCTGTCAACGATGCTTCGGCAGCTAAGAAACAATTGGAGGAAAATCGACGTCATAATGTCACCTTAGAGGATATAGCTTTAGGTAAAAAGGTGAAGGGTTATATCTTTCATCGCGCAATAAAAAGGATTTGCCTTATACTTAAAACCCAATCGAAAAACTTGTAAACTTGCCACGTAGAGCACTATTTGATTCAGATCTAAAGAAATATGCTAAAGGTTTACCTTTCTTTAGAGGAGTATTTATGCGTGATGCACTGCCAGCAAAGCCTCATGTTAACGAATCTGCTATTGTAAACTTAGATGACAACGTTGGAAATGGAACGCATTGGGTTGCATACAAAAACGTGGCAAGAAAGTTATTTACTATGATAGTTTTGGAGATTTAACACCACCGCTTGAAATAGTGAGATACTTAAGAGACTGTAATCTTACTTATAATTACAATCGGGAGCAAAATTTTAATACCTCAATATGTGGGCATTTATGTTTGAACTTCTTATACAATAAATAATTTTATGGTATATAGTTGTTTGATTTTAAATTTAATGGTAGTCATGACACAAACGTTTACGTTGACAGGTGTGGAAACGTGCTTTCTGCCAACTATTTCCCCTATTGAACTTGATTCAGAATATAAATATGGGTTAGGTTTGGTGGGGTTTTACGGATGCAACTCTATACGCAATATTCATGCAGGTAATAACAAGTTTTATTATTTGGATGATAAAAAGGATAATAATAATAATGTTATTGATAACGATGATGATAATAATGCTAAAATAAAAATGATTACAATCCCACCTGGAGCATATGAAATTTCTGAACTTGGAAAATATATAAACAATGCAATAGATAGCCCCCCAAGTAGTGCATTGAAGTTTATTCTAAAGGCTAACAATAACACATTGCAATGCGAAATGAAATCCATGTACACAGTGATTTTTAAACGCAATGATGCTATTGGGCAAATGCTTGGGTTTACTCCTGGCACATATCAGGCAAATAAAAATCATTTGCTATTTATGCTATTTATGTAGCTCATGAATTCAGGTGCAAAGTTCTAAATACATCTAATATAACTAGTGACATTGAGCAGTTATGGTGTGAAATTGCATACAAAAATGTGAAGATTTTGTGTGCAACTTTATACAAGCCTCCTTCAGTAAATTACAAACAAATTGATATAATAGAAAGTACCCTATCTCAATTTTCATCACATTATGGTCAGACTATTTTGATGGGAGACCTAAACATTAATATGAAAGAAAATAACTTTGAAAGTAAGTACTTTGAGAAGATACTTATTGCATTTAATTTAAAACAAGTAATCTTGGAACCTACTCGGCTCACTTATACTAACAGCAGTTTGATTGATGTTATCTGTGTTGAAAACTCATTAAAATTAATTACGTCAGGTACTATGGAAATGTATAGCCTTACTGACCATAGGTTGGTTTATTCAGTTTTAGATGTACGAGTACCTAAACATTTCCTAAACTTGTGAAATACCGTGACTTTAAAATTTTAATCTTAACCAGTTTAATCTTGATATGGCTAAGATAGACTTTATAAGTATGGTTCAGAATGGCAGTGCTGAAAATAAAGTTACTGCTCTTAATAGATGCTTGTTGCGTATTTTTGATAAACATGCACCTGAGAAGACCGTCGCTGTAAGAAAGCAACACTTTCCGTATATTACAGAAACTATAAAGGAAATAATAAAGCTAAAAAATAAAGCCTTTGTCAAGTATAAAGGCACTCATAAGATAGAGCATAGAAAGTACTATTTAGACATTAAGAATTATCTATCCTTTGCAATAAAAAATGAGAAAAAGGCTTACATGGAATTTGAACTTAAAAAAGAAAGTATGAACTCTAAAAAAAGATGGGAAAAACTTAGGGAATGGAACATACACATTAGACCTAATATGGAAATTCCAAATCATATAGTTGATGCAAATGCCATAAGTAATTACTTTGAAAGTGTCTTTATGATGGCTCCTCCAATTTGTGAACGCACCAAGGAATATTATGAGTCTAATAGATTCCTAAAATGTAACACCACTTTTAAGTTTAAATTTATTACTGAGCATGATCTCCAGGCGGCCTTTAGGAAAATTAAGTCCCGTGCTATGGGAATAGATGGTATTAGCTATGAAATACTGTTTTTTAGTCTTGACCATATTTTGAGTGCGCTAACATTGTTAATTAACGACTTTCTGCAAAACAGTGAATTCCCTAAGCAATGGAAAACTTCATTAATTAAGCCGATTCCAAAGATCCCAAAGGTGAAATCGGTGGGTGACTTAAAACCAATAAGCATTCTGCCAATATTGGCAAATATGATGGAGATTCTTGTCTATAACATGATTAATGAATATATTATGAAACAGAACATCCTTCCAAGTGTTCAGTCAGGTTTTCGACAGTATCACAGTACTTCAACTGCCCTTACTAAAGTTACAACTGAAATAGTAATTGGTATGGATAATCAGAAGGTGTCCTGCTTGACGTTGCTTGACTTCAGCAAGGCTTTCGATGTCTTAAATTGTAATTTGCTTATAGCAAAACTACGCTACTATTGTTTCTCTGATCAAGTGTGTGCCTGGTTTTTAAGCTACCTACTATCAAGAGTTCAAATAGTAGAAATGAATGGTAAAAAGCCCAACCTTTGTAACTTCCTGCGGTGTGCCGCAGGGAGTGTTTTAGGTCCTCTCTTATTTAGTATATACACTTCCGACTTGCCTAAGATGGTCCAATTCTGTTCTATCTATCTTTATGCTGACGACACGCAGCTTTTGAGGACTTTTATGCCAGATGAGTCTATTCAAGCGATAGCAGAAATAAATGCTGATTTGCAAGCCATATTGCATTGGACTGATAGACATGGTCTACAGTTGAATGCGAAAAAAAGTATGTACATGATATTAGGGAGTAACACCAACATAAACAAATTTAAGAATTATAAATGCTCGGCAATTTGTGTAAGTGGAGATAGTTTACTTAAAGTCGAGCAAACCAAGAGTTTGGGACTTATCTTAGATAGCGAGCTCAATTTTGAAAGACATGTGGACATAAAACTTAAACAAGTGTATATTAAGCTTAAAACTCTTTACCCTTTTAAATATCTATTGTCTGAAAAAGTTAAAGGATTCCTAATTCAATCGCTTGTATATCCTATTTTTGATTATTGCAGCGTGGTTTATTATAATTTTTTGACACGTCATTATAAAAATAAGATTCAACTTGCTCAAAATGCTTGTATTAGATATATACATTGCATTAAGAAGTATGATCATATATCCCCTAGTTATTACCAACATAGTTATTTAAAATTCGAATATCGAATTCAGTTGCACTTTGCTGTCTTTGTGTATAAAATTTGTAAAAATAAGGCCCCATTGTATTTATTGGATAGTATAATATCAAGACGTAGTGTGCATAAGAAAAACCTTCGCGAAATTGTTAAGTATGATATACCAATGCACAAGACCGCTAAGTTTGAAAACTCTTTCGCTTACACTGCCATTATTCTAATCAATTCAAAAATTTATAATGATGTATGTCACAGTTCATTAATTAATTTTAAGAAAAAATATACTGAATTTCTTTTAATTGTTCAACTTATTAAGTAGTTACATTATTGTAATACTATTGTTATACTTAATGTGTATTGCTGGTAACATGGAAGAACGTATATACAAATGTTACCTTTTGTGTATCTACTTTCTGTTTTTTTTTTTTTACACAATTAAATTTTTCTATTCTATTCTATTCTATTTCTCTCAACAATCAGTACAAATATTTGATGCGACCAATATACATGTGGAGTGTAATCTTACTGGTGGAGCGTATAGGAATAGCGAGCAGTCACATACAATTTTTGAATTTGATGTACACGTAGAGCCTGGATATAAATTAATTAAAGAACCTGTATCCATCACATACTTGCCTGTGATCGTTCAACAAATAGATAACATTACGCTACGGTTGGTCAATCAAGAGGGTAAATTGGTGGACTTTGGTGCAGAGAAAGTATCTATTAGATTAGAACTTAAAAAAATATGGGGCTTAATATTTTTGGTGCTAGAGTATACTCAATCAGTTCACCTCAACCTGCAGGTCAGCAAACACCTGGTGCATTAACAGATCAGGACGTTCAATTTTTAGAATATCTCGGTTATAAAGTGCTTAATAAACATGGAAGGCGCAATAAGAGGGCTATTCAACAGTGTAGCGTCCGAAGATACGATTACAGAATATGATCGTCGAACATATCACCCATATACGACAAACGCCTATGGAAACTCGGATGAAATCAATATTGTTATCCAAAAGCTGATCTTATGACTGCAACTTATGACAGCATTATATACTTGGAAGGTACTCTTAGTCCAACAGAAGCTCAAAATAAGGATTATGCTTTCACGAATAATGCAATGTTGTTTCTTTTTGAAGAAATTAGATTTACGCTGGGTGATCAGGTTATCGAAACGGCTAGATTGCCCGGAATTAACAGCACAATCAAAAGCGTTTGTTCGTATACACGCGAGCAAAGTCGTTGTATGATGCATGCAGGATGGAGTGTGGAAAATAAACCCTTACCTTTGCTTAATGAAGCTAAAGATTCATTTTGCGCTTCAATACCATTAAAGCACGTGCTTGGATTTGCCGAAGGATACAAAACACCGTTGCTCAACGTTCAACAAGAATTAACGTTGGTACGTTCAAAGTCTGATATTGATTGTTGTAAGGGTACTTCTATACCAAAAATTACTCTCACAAAAGTAGTATGGAAAGTACCACACGTAATGCTCAACGATGCCACAAAATTGTCTATTTACAAAGAAATTAACAAAATTCGCGAATACAAGTAGCTTTTCATGCACGTGACTTGTATACCTATCCAAGCCTACCGTCCACTACATCTTTGGTTTGGCCTGTTAAGAGTAGTACGGGTTTTCAGCGTCCTCAATGGATATTCATCACCTTTCAAACCAAAAAGCGCAACCATAAGGATGCAGATGCGTCTACATTTAATCATGCAAACATTACAAATATAAAGGCTAATATCAACAATAGAAGATACCCGTATGAGCAGCAAAACCTTTCTTTTACCGACAACAAGTACATGGATGCTTATAATGAATATTTGAATTATCGATCTCAATATTATGAACCGTTCGAGAGTTCGGTATGTTCTCTTCTCAGTTATGAGGAGTTTAAACAGCAGCCAATTTTGTAATCAACTGCACCAGACAAAATGAAAGCATCCATAATATAGTAGCAGATTTAAAATTGAAATTGAAGCATCAAAAGCATTTGAAGTTGAAACTGTTGCTTACTGCATGATTATGCATGACGTACTTATTGAATATGAACCATTTACTGGCATTATACGTAAACTTTAAAATCGTTATTTCTTATAAAAGATGATTGAAATACATATGTAATATATTATTTAAATAACAGTGTTTTGTTAGTATATTATTGATAGTCATGGAGGTTGTTGCTGTTCCACTCGCAGTGCTTTTAATCTTCCTTAGTTTCCCCATCGGCAGGAAGTGAGGTGTGAAGATGAAATTTACACAAACAGTGAATTTGGCTTAGAAATGGCAAACGTTTATCTAAACAAATATGGATATATTGAAACTCATAATGTTAGTGGGGCCTCTATTGAAAATCGCAAATCGATAATTAAAAATGCCTTAAAAGCATTTCAAACATATTACCAACTGCCGGTTGATGGTGAACTAAATAAAGAAACTTTAAAGTTAATGTCAAAACCTAGATGTACAAATAAAGACAATATTTCTGAAGCATACAATGTACATCAAACCAAATTGACAAAGCGTGTTTTAAATTACACAGTATTAACGAATGATTTTCGCATCTTAGCTCGGACGGTTGAAGCATTTAAAGTTTGGGCAAAACACACAAATCTTGTATTTATATACAATCCACAGAGTTATGATATATTAATAACATTCCAACAACAAAATCATTACATGAGGGCTTCAACAAACCCTAATGAGCGGTGTAAGGATGATTTTGATGGACCTGGTGGTGGGTTAGCACATGCTTTCTTTCCCTCCAGCGACGATGTTGTGTCTGAAATACACATGGATTATGATGAGTCTTGGTATATGGAACACTCAAATTCACCACCCAGTGGATATATAAGTTATTATGAGGTGCTACTTCATGAAATTGGTCATACATTGGGGTTAAGACATTCAAATAATGTTAATGCAGTTATGTATTCATATTTAGAAAATCATCATCTTGATTTACATGAGGATGATATTGCAGGAATACAGTCCCTGTACCCACCACCATCATCAGCATCTACCACCGTTAAATCAACTACCGCTGCTTTTAAACCTAACTCCCCAAATAAGCCAACCACACCGAACAAACTGCCGCCAGACTTATGTAACATTGATATTGAACATTTTCTAATTCTAAATAAACGCATATATATGTTTTATGAAAAATGGGTTTGGATATCAGCTCTAAATAGCACTTACATTGAACCGGCTAAAAACATAATAGATTGGCTACCTTTTCTTCCACACACGTTTAAACGTTTAGATGCCGTATATCAGAAACGAAATGGTGATGTGGTTTTCTTTAGCAACAATCAAGTATATCTGTTGCAATTTCCTAGCATGCAGCTAGTCAATGGATGGCCTAGAGCATACACTCACTTTTACATTCCTAATCGTGTTCGGGTCAATGCGGCTGTAAATACCTATACTGGACGTACATTGATATTTTATGGCGAAAATCAACTCATGGAATACGATGAATGTACTAAGCAACCCAAAGCACATTTTTTACAATCACATGCATTTCCAGATATTCCTTCGCATATTACAACCATTTTTCGATATACCAATGGTCATCTATATTTTATCAATAAAACAAATTTCACGAATATAGTGAATTTCTAGGCAAAGTAGTTCAATCTGGCCACTTTGATCTATCCATATTTAACATTTATTGTGCAAACAAAGGATTAATGCAACAACTTTACGATGTATTGACAAAGTTATTAAAATTGGACAAACTAGTGAATTCGTACTTACAATCTAGCAGTATGTATGATAATGATGATGATGAAAGTTTATCGTAATGTTAAAAATGTACAAAATATAATAAAAAATTAATTTTTAGTTCATTTTATTTTTACATCACATAAAAATTTATTTGGAAAAGCAACAATAATTTCATATAAAACTTAAATTCTAAAGAATGTTGAATAAAGTAGCTGGTTCTTGATAATTTCGTAAGTGCTTGCATATTTTCCGCAACCAATTTACCTGTAGATATAATACAATCATCGTTGATTGCACCACACTGTTTGGTAAAAGAGGACGCTATGTTATCTATAAATTGATTATAGATGTAATCAATTGAAGAATCATTAATTGTAAATAAACAATCGTTAACTATAAATGCCATTGAAAATAATTTATTAATTGCTTCCTCAGAAAACACGAGCGTAGCACTACCATTATGACTTATTCCAATATATGGAAAGTTGCTGCAGATATCGTAAATGGCATGCAACTTAATTCCATAACCAATGGATATTTCTTGATCTCTATATTCAGGTTCTTTTTGTAGAATTAGCATATTACGAAGGAAATGTTCGCTTCTTAAACTTGAAATTTCATTCCATTCCTTAACATTAAAACATAGAAAGCTTTGTGGAGCAATAACATTAGATATTTGCACTACTGCATTTAGTTCATACCGCGTTGAAATACCAACTTCCAGTAACAAACCCAATTCCACATGTAAAAATGTTGACCATGTTGATACTAATTCCTCGCGATACTTATTAAATGCTGTAGGACGTGTTGATTTTAGTGATAACTCTGCGTTTGTATCAGCCCATGAAAAATTTGCATTATCATTTTGAATTGCATCGACCGATAAACAATTTGCATTACCACCATTCTTATTCAAGTTTTTATTAACTGTTGCAGCATACATGTTTCTACTTTGAACGCAAAACTCTAACTATTTACGATGGTGGATTTTGCCGGTTGAATTATTGATTATAATTATTCATATAATACTTCAGTACAATCGCATTTTCCGCTGCACAACTGAATGATGTGCAACGTCTTGCGTGATATGAACATTTTGAAGTGTTGGGGCAATTCCACTCCTTTAACTCGTGTAAAGGAGGTGGACACCCCAAAGCTTCAACATTGATGATGTTGGGGTTAGAAAATTCGCACATTAACCATGCCCGTTTTTCTCACCCCTTTACATATATATGCGTCGCTTCATTTAATATTGGACTTAATACATGTTGCAAGCATCCATAGGGCAACTCACCATACTCCCACTTAATGCCATGGAATTTTTCTATTAGCCATGCATTTTGACGTTTATGGTCTATCAATAATTCATCCCATGGATGCGGTGGTTTTAATATGTATGTACTTACATCATTTGATGATGCCAATAATGGAACAATAGCGACTTCTTTATATATAAATTTATTGTTTACAGTTTTGAACCCTTGAACATCTAACACTATTGAAGTATTCATTTTGCAATATTGACGCTGGCTGTTCAATAACAAACAGAAACTAACATCTTAACTCAATGTCTACGTATTTATATGCTTTGCAACAAGCTTCCCCACATAGAAACGACGTGATTACTTTTTAAAATTTATGCGATTGTATAATTATATACAATCCCATTATATTTAATTTATGCATTAAAACATTGCAATGTGGTTATAAAATTATTCACGTTTTGTAGAAAAACCATTAAAATTTACATTTTAATCTCATATGCAACTTTGTAACCTTGATGCTAATGAACGCTATTATTAACTTCTATCGTTTGAGAATGACGCAAAGAAAGAATACCTGATGCTACACCTTGAATTATAAAAGTTAATACATGTAAATTCTTCAAAAATTAGTATGCTAAATACAGTGTTGATGTTTCATCATGACCAAATAACTACATCAATTGCATATATCAAACAGGATTCTGAATAGTACACGGTTGATGTGGATATAAAATTATTCATGGTTTTAGCAATAAAAATTTAAAATATAACCTTGCTTATAAGTTTATAACATTTCTATGTATATATATAATACAAGTTTAACCATTAACTAACAAAATGAAACCTACAGCAGTAGTCACGCCAACAAACAAAACTGGGGTACCATGGTTTGCAAAACCGACAGTGAGGCGTCGAATGATAAAACTTTTAAACCCGTAAGTAACAAATATTTATTTCTATAAACTAATTTTCAATTTTTTATTTACTACTGAAAAAATTGTTATATAATAAAACTTAGGTTTATTTTTTCTTATTGTTACAGTAATATGCGATATACGGAGGTGGCAGACCGGCGCACACCACCACGAATGCCATCACCACCACCACAACCACCACAACCATGGTCCCCAGAAAATAACGAAGATAATGAAGATTTGCTAATTTTACTGAACGAATTTTTAGAACGAAATATTCAATAAATAAATATTAAAGAAACACATATTTTCTAAATGACATTGGTGCTAAGGAAAGCTATTATTATTATTAAGTTCTATAGTTTGAGAGTGACGTTAAAACCTTGATGCTACACCTTGAGTTGTAAAAGTTAATCCATAAGCAAGAAATCCTTGATAAAAGCAAGTTCAGTGTACTTGTATAAATTATTTTGGGATGATGTAACCAAAAGGAAATATACGACATACCTGTCTTGAAATGTTTTTGCAAACACACCTTATGTTAATTAAATACATTATATTAAAAGTCGAATGTCGGTGTGATTTACATATATATTACCATAGATTTATAATTCCAAACACGAGGTTATATTCGACTGCATGCAGATTCTTAGTATTTTATTGTGACATTGAAATTGTGAGAAGTGAACGACTTCTTTTTACAAGATTTTACCTGCAGACGTTTAAAAATTTGACCTCCATCATATAACCATAGATTTATAATTCCAAACACGTTGTTATATTCGACTGCATGCAAATTCTTAGTATTTTATCGTGACATTGAAATTGCGAGAAGTGAACGACTTCTTTTTTACAAGATTTTACCTGCAAACGTTTAAAAATTTGACCTCCATCATATAACATTTCGTATATTTTCTTAATTTTATTTTCTACTTCGTACAAAACGCAGCTTATGAGGAGAGCTAAAACACTCTTTACCACTTGCACGCGTTTGCCTAATATTAAAAAAATTCTTCACCGCGGCGTTTTAATTTTTAGCTTAACCTACCCAGAAAAATACGAACCAACACGTGAACTCCATTTTCTACACACACAACATTTTTTTAAAATTTAATATTTAATATTTAACGTCGGGAACGCTGCTAAAAAAATTTCTTAAGAAAATATCTCCACCCCAGCGCACGCGCACCACCCCAGCGCACGCGCACCACCCCACGACAAAAATCTAACGACCCCGCCGAACGCACACCCCAAAGACCTAACGACCCCCCGACGCAACAAATTTACACACAAAGACAATTTTGTTCTCAAAGCGGCGTATACATATCTTGCTGCACGTTTTGTTTTCCAAAGCGGCTTAGCTGTTCATATTGTTCTCGAATCGGCGTATACATATCTTGCTGTGGATCTCTGTTGCCAAAGCGGCTTAGCTACCCTACTGACTTCGCTAAGGCTTTTGACACAGTTAGTCATAATATTTTAGTTGAGAAGCTTATGATGATCGGTGTTGATGGTATTTTGCTGCTGTGGCTAAAGTATTATTTAAGCAATAAGAAACAAATTGTAAAAATCCATAACTATTTATCGCACACTATTGAAGTCACATCAGAAATTCCACAGGGCTCCCACCTTGCACATTTAATGTTTAATTCTTTCATTAATAATATTACAAATAATTTCAACTTTTGTCAATCCTTATTATTTGCAGATGATTTGTAACTGTTTGCTGTTACCAAATCAGAAGATTGTATCTTACTACAAAATGATTTAAATAATCTAGCATTATGGTGTATTTTAAATGGTATGAAATTAAATCTATCTAAACATAAAATTATGCAGTTTTATAGAACATTACATGTCAGAGAGTGACCATTTCTTGGAAAACACTCCTCTTAGCCTTAACAGCAGCATACTCGATCTTGGTATTTTATTCGATTGGCAATTAACTTTTAAATTGCATATCAATAACATAAGTAATAAGGCAACTAAAATAGTCGGTTTTGTAATTAGAAAGTTGAAGGAGATCAATAATATAAAAAGCATTGTAGCAGTTTACTGCTGTCTTGTAAGATTCATACTTAAGTCTGGTTCAATTGTTTGGTCTCCATACTATAGTAACTATAAGAATAGAATAGAGAAGGTACAAAGGAAGTTCCTAAGATTTATTGCGTACACAATGGATATTAAATATACAACATTTGGGTACAATTTTCTCCTAAACTCTTGTCATATTGAAAGTCTAGATAGTTGAAGGAAATACTATGATCTGTCTGCTCTACAAAATTATTAATGGTTTAATAGACTGTAGCAAAATTCTTCAAATGGTAAGATTTCAATATTCCAAAAAGGAACTTAGTCTAAGTAACTTATTTTTTTACTCCTTTTCATTCAAATAACTACATCTACAATAGACCTGTTAGTATACTGCTCAGATTGGGCAATGCATGTAAATTGGACTTCTTTAATCTTCCACTGAAACTGTTTAAAGTAAACTTAAAATGTTCAATGAAGCAATACCCAGATTAGTAAAGATATGGCATCTATAGTTTACATCTCTATGATTAAATTAGCTTTTATAGCATTTTTATTTTTTAAAAAGGGAAAACATTTTTTTCTTTTTTTAAATAAATTTTTTTCTATCTTAAGTAATTCTTTATAAGTTTTTTAATAATTATTGTTTTGAATACTTCATTTATGTATTAATTTTGTATATGTACATTGAATTATTGTTAATTCTGAAAGTGGGGTTCCGTTAAATAAATTATTATTAAATTATATATATATATATATATATATAAATATATATATCTATATATATATATATATATATTATATATATATATATATATATATATATATATATATATATATATATATATATATATATATATATATATTACTGTGAAACCTCACCTAAGTAAAAAAAATATTCGAGCCTCTCAAACTGGGCACCAAGATTTGCTGTGATTCTCGCCCTGTTGAATCTCTTCTGATAATCGCCTCTTTACTCTTTCCGCCTCGGCTGCTCACCTAGTTAAAACTTTCATCCTCATTCATAAAAAAACAAACACATTCCTACCACAAACATCAACGTTAACTCTATTTACATCAATATTCATAATACATTAAAATTTCAAAATTAAAATTCAGCATAAATTTCAGTATCATAAAATTTCAAGATTAAATTTGTTATCATTTTAATTTGCATCCCGAATTAAAGTCCTTGTAGGATGCCTACTAATTAATTTAACAATATTTGCAGACCTGAATCTGAATAAAAGGGAGCATCTTCCACCCCTTTACGTTAATTAAACAGGTTAGTCTAATTGAGCTCAAAGACAGACCCAAATTTTTATCATAATCAAGAACATAAACTGCTAAATACTCCTATCTACTCAAACAAGAAAATTTCACCTTAAAATTAAAAATTTGTTGTTTGTACAAATTCACTACTGTCCATTTTTTATCAAACAAATTATAAAGTTATTCAACACACACCAAAACATCAAAAATCGAACAACAAAGCATAAGTTACCTGAAGGTTACTGCACTCGTGGCTCCAATGTACATCGTCCTTTGTTAATCACACCATTCCAACTGGGTTATGTTTACGGCTTCTGATTCTGAACGCTTTTAAAATTTTCTACACCACCATTCATCTAAAGTTGTTTCAGAGCTTCTCAGGAACTCATCTAAGTATATCAAAATCTTGTTTTGTGGATCCAATCACGATTACGAATAACATTTGATTATTAACACCCCCGAAAAACAGCAAAGAAATTCCTAATTCTTTCACACTATACCCAAAACTGCCTACTTTTGTTTATTCATTTATCGTTACAAATTTGGATAATTGGTACAGTAATACTCGCAAATATAACTAGACTTTATTACCTTGTATCTTCTTTTCTAAGTGCACTAATGCATAATAACTTGTATCGTAGCACGTAAAGAGCAAACTGTTTTAAAGTTTTCAATAATCACAAAATATAAGAGCAAACTGTTTCAAGTATTGAATCAAAATCGAAAATCTAAGAGAGCACTGTTTAAAGCATCGAATAATCAAAAATCTAAAAGAGACCTGTTTAAAGTATCGAATCAAATCACAATCTAAGAGAGCGAAACTCCTATAAACACGGGTTTATATAATAGCTCGCCTGCCCGTCGGTTTTGTTCCACAACGGCCAGTTTTCAGAATTTCGCATACTATGTTCCCTTTTCGACAGTCCGGCACAGCGATTCTATTAAATTTGCACACGCGCCAGTTGAAAATCTAAGAAATTTTTCACACGGCACGCAACGCGTCTGCCAACAACTAATTAATTTTGTATAGAAATCGTTTCGTTTACACCTCTCATATCTGCATCCTATTTCCACCAATCGTTTCCTCGTGACGTTGCTCAAATCACGCCTTTTATTATCTGTGTCTCTGCCTTGCGCATTTTATCTGTCTTTTTCTAACTTGGCCTTAGTGGTGCAAATCGATACTCTTTACTATCAGTTATTTCAGTCCACGTGGATTCCTATGTTAATATAAGCTACGGTTTATCCGACCGTTTGCAATATACGCAGAATTTTCATGTTTATCCAAACAAATTAAACTGAAATTGACTTTTAAAAATACGCAGGTGTGTGCTCCTAATTAACGTTTTAATATAATTCTCAGAGCTTTTGTTTCATGGTATTTTAACCTTGGATTTTCACAGGCTTTTATGTTTATTATATTATTAATACTGGTTCAATTAACTTCAATTAAAATAATAATGAATGGCGTTGACTTCTACTCTTTAATTTTTAGCGAATACAAATTAAATATTAATTATTATTTGTACATTTTGTTTAATACTCGTTACTTAAAAATTGAATTAATTAATATAAATTTTGCACGTAATTTCTATTTGTTTCTTGGAACAATTAAATTATACACGTTGAACATTTTAATTCTGCTTCTTTTTATAGAAAGCGTCTAGTGAATAATTTAAATCCCTTATTTTTAATGAAACGAATAAATTTTTATGCTCCACGGTTTTTTAATAACGCGTATTATGTAATAAACGTCTATACAAACCCTACCTTCTAATTGAATGATTTAAATCTCTACACTAGCCATTTAATTATGCAAACTTTTTCCCAAAGCTTCCTTATACACGGTGATTAAAATTATTTGATGAAATTCATTAATTTTCTACCCTGGTCTAAATTTGAGTAATATATATATATATATATATATACATGCATGCATGCTCATATGCATGCAAACACACGACACAAACATACACACACCACACACATTCGAGCATTCATGAATGCATGCACACACATGCATGCATGAACCCAAGCATGAATGCATCCATGCATGTGCCCACATATGCATATAACCATGTACCCACCCACTCATGCATGCATGCACACATGCATGCATGCATCCACACATCCACCCACAGTTGCAACTGTAGAAAATGCATCCAAAAAGATGTCAGTTTACCTAAGAGGAAAAGATATTTGCTCAAATTATTTTAAAACATTCAAGCAGATGCTACAAGCTTTTAAAGAGGGTACTTGCTCTAGCCTCCAAACAAACGCTGTAAAAACTCTATCAAAATTACCTTCTAACTGTGGTATTAAATCAGCGCCAATAAATAGTTTAAAGGGCACCATAGCAAATCTGACTAGCAACGATAAATATTGTATCATTATGCTGATGAAATTGCACATTAACGCTTATGGCAAGAGGCATCAGAAATAAATGAAAGCAACCATTTGGTTATTATTTTGTTGAAAGTGTAGTCCACCAAACTCAGCTTGTGAAAATAATAAAAGATGTTAATTGGACTGAATACTGTGGATACTGTATATGATCATAGTTCAAATAATAGGTCAGCTATGAGTGAACTTCTTAGCCAAACACGTGAATTTTTTACAAAAAACAAAGTAGACAAAAGCAATTTTGGATTTTTGGTGGATGATATAGAAGTTATTACTTTATTTGATCCTCCCTATATGATAAAAGGAATCCAGAATAACCTTTTGAAGTATGATGTTGAATTGTAGTGGAGTGTACAAATTCAATGGGCATCATCGAAAGTTATAGTTGCAGCATATGAGTGGGATGATCCTAATCATGGCTACAAAGCTTTCTACAAACTTACTGAAGTCTGTGTTTACGAACAAAAAATGAAGGTATCATTGACTGCTCAAGTCAAGTCAAAGGGTATCATCTTGTTTAAGGACTCTTGTGAAAGTAGGTAAGTAAAAATATCTGTCATAGTGCAGTTTCCATAAAAAGAATAAAGAATGTATTTGTTTCAAACTAATGTATGTTATGAAATGCATTTGCTACAAAGTTGTTTTGCTTGCTTCTTTAACTTTTTTATATAGTTGTGATTTAGTGGTAATATTTATTTTTAGGAATACCTTGTTCAAAAGAAACTAAGGATACCGCAGATCTTTTTCTCTTTGTGGATAAGTTGTTTGACAGTGTATACAAAACATCTGTTATGCTTATGCATTGTAAACAACAGGGACGTTCATTTACTGTAACTTCAGAGTATGTGTAGTTTTGAAACGATGCGCCTAATGTTCTCAATGCTATGAAATTTATCAAGTGAAAAATAAAGTCAGTGGCACTCTCAGTAACTAATTGGATTCTTAGTCATTCCTAGTGATTGCCGTTGTCATCGTCATTTGTCATGGTCACTGTCATTATCGTAGTTACAGTCGTTGCCGTAGTTGTCGTAGCCACAGTCGTAGACATGTTCGTAGCAGTCATCCTAGTCATTGCAGCCATTGCAATCGATGCCATTGCCGTTGTTGTAGCTGTAGTTGTAGGCGTATTCGCCACCGTTGTCGTAGTCATTGCCACTGTTTTTGCCAGTCATTTTCGTATTCACTACCGTAGCCACTGTCATAGTCGTGTTCATAGCCATAAATAGTCATAGACATTGACATAGCCATGGTCGTAGTCATAATCGTAGTGTGCATAGTCGTAGTCATAGTCGCAGCCATTATTGCAACTAGTGTCGCAGTCATGGTCCAGTCATTGTTGCAGTCGTTGTCATAGCCCTTGTGGCAGTCATGGTCCAGTCCGTGCCGTAGCCCCTGCCGTAGTCATTGTCGTACACCTTGTCATAGTCGTTGTCCTTGTAGTACTGGTAGTTGTCGTAATTGTCATAGTCATGGTCGTTGTTACTGTCGTAGTCATTGTCGCAGTCATTGTGATGGCCATAGTTATTGTCGTAGTCATTATCATAGTCCTTGCCATAGTCATTGCCATAGTCTTTGTCATTGTTGTAGCCATGGTCATATCATTGCCGCTGTCATAGCCATAGTTATTGTCATCGCCGTAGCCATTGCCATAGATTTGTCGTAGTCTTCATGACAGACATCCTCATAGTCACTGTAATCAGTGTCATAGCTATTATCATAGTCATATTCATAATCACAGTCATTGTCATAGCCATTGCCATGTCATACTCATTGTCATAGTCATCACCGACTCATGGCTGTTGTCATTGTCATGGTTGTAGACGAGTCCTTGTCGAACCAAAAATACAATAGCAAACACGTTTCTAGTAAAAGTGTAGTTAAAATAAAGTACTTTTATAATAGAGCATCACAGTATAGGATGTTAAGGTCCTTAGATATTTTTAAAAATTTAAAATTTTAGTCAACTAAATTTGATCCTTTTTGTGTAATTGCTGATTATCGATCATATAAAAAATGCATAATTAACCTTTCTAACATTTTGCAGTTAAGCGAATTTAACTAACTTTGTACGCGTGACGTCTTATAAGACAGATTTTTAATACACTTTTGAAATTGTGAAATAATATTCTATATGTTTTTAGATGTCAGCCAAAAGTATATGATTTTAATTTTCGATAAATACTGCTATTTTGTAACGAATCTTGTATTACAGAATGTATTATTTTATGACTATTTTTGGTTTTGGTTGGACTCTGAAAATTATGAGACATTATTTTGGAACAATTAAAAAGTGTCTAATGAAATGTCGTGCATAAAAGTTACTGAATTCGTTTATGGGAAATTTTAAGGAAACATACCTACACCATTTTTGACTTGAATGAAAATTTGTTTCTACAAATCATGTAACATTTACAGAACCAGTTTATAGCATATACTGTGTATTTTAAACAAAAATAAATAATTTCTTTATCGTACATAACTTAGTGAAACAGCGAACATGTTTAACCAACCATTCTGAAAACCGGAGTCAAAATGTAAAACAATCTTTGAACTTCAATAGAAAATTAAAAGAAGGCATTTCACTTTAGCACATAATATACGGTTTTGTTAAGCAAATAACCATGCTTCTGCATTTAAAATCTTCTATGAAATTATCTTATAATGCACTTCAATTGTACATAAACCTTTATACTGATAGCTACTGCTTTGTGAGAATCAAATATTATAAGAGTTAGTAGCAATCTTTATTTAAATTTCTTTGAATACAAATTTTGAACAAAAACTTTTATTTTCAACCAGTCTTTATTTTTTAGTAATTCTGGATATTTCAAAATGAGATCAACACACTCCTGTTTTTTTGACGGCTGTTCAGCATTTATATGACTTTTAAAGTTTGTGGTAACTACTTGTTTTTGTTCACTTGTCCATGGAGTCAGTATCCTTTTAATTGATGCTGACTTTTCTTTTAGTACTGTATATGAGTTTCTCTTATTACCAGGTATATTTGATTCAGTCAAACCATCTGTTTCATTTTTATTAAAACGCGTGTTTGTCACTTCCAAAATATCTTCACTTAGCTTTTCTTCGATATTAGTTTCCTCCATCAAATCATCCTCTAAACCTAAATTAATCTCGTCTAAGCTTTCACCTTTAAATTGTCTCGCTTTGCCTTTTTCGTTAGTATTAAAAGTTTTGAAATTTTGGCTGTTTGGTAAACATCATCTGGAAGCCGATAAGATGTTGGATGAATCCCTAGCGTGTGTCCCATAAACAAAGCTAGTTGTTCCATATCGTTGTCGGTCATGTTAAACAGTTGAGTCAAAGTGGCTAAATGCTTTCGAAGTCTGGTGCAAGTAAGTGCATCTGGATTTTTAGCGCCACACTGAGTTGCAAATTTCTGCATTACTCGATATCTGATTAAAGGTAGACATTGGGAGTTGTACCATATTTTTCTCTATGTATCAATAAAATGTCTAAATGCTCTTGGACATCCTTGCTTAGTAGAACAAAAACTCCACGCCCACGTTTACCTCTTATAACTATCCTCTTGAAACTATTCATTAATATTTTTTCTGCTTCAGAAATAGCTTCTGAAAACTCCTCATACCCTTGCACGTTTTTGTTAAGTATGGCAGTTTTGTAAGTTTCAGTTGTGTTTGAAGTTCGCCAGGTCGCCTTCTGTTTAATAATAGAATGCAGCAATATACAGTTTCAAGCAAAACAATGTATGCTTTATCATCACATGCATTTTGATCCAATTTAGATAAAGCTTTAGTAGTTATTAATAAGGTTTTCTTTTAATAATTTCAAATCGTTGGCTAGTGGTATCAAAGTAACTTTATTCCACTTTTGGAGACTAAGATCTCTTGATGCTTGATTGGAGACATCAAATTTCCAATTATCTTCTATAATTTGTATTAATGTTTGAAGTTCCACATCAGTATTGGCTGATTCTACTGTTTGTAGTACTTCGGACTTTTTTTTTAATATGCAGAAGTGCTATATCACAGCACTGTTTCAGCGTTGTACCCATCTGCAACGCATAGGTTGGGGAAAGATAACGTTCTTTTTCGTTATCAAACTTTGCAACAGTTTTAGTGGCAGAAACTAGTACATCGTAGTATTCGGTTTTAAGAGTGCCAAATAGATCTTTGATGGTTGGATTTATTTTTCGTACTTCCGTAAGAAGTATGGCTAGTTCTCGCATTTTTCTTGAGGCAACTGAAACTAGATGTTTTTCTCTATGAATTTTTATGTACCAAGATGCAAATGCACATATAAGAGCATCTTTCTTAACCACAAGAGAAATCTGATCGGCTCTCATATGAGGAATAACTTCTTTCTGTAATTAAGGGTCCAATTTCAAATAACGCAACAAAAAATTTTGAGAAGCAGCTAAAACACTTCCAATAAAAGTTTCTTTATTAGGATTTTCGGGACAGCATTTCCGATGCCACCATAAATTTCGAGAAGAGTAGAAACCCAGGCAGTGTATGCATGGTAGGTAATGACTATCAAGTAAACCTGTCCTGACTGGTGTAATTTTTTCGTTACTGCTCAAGAACTTCCCCCGCTTCCTCAAAGTTGAGTAATTGCTTCCTATTTGTAGTTGAAGAGGGTAACACTAAAATTTTTTGTACTTCAAGTTCGCCAGCATGTTTTCGCAGAATATGCCTGGGAAAATTTTGTTCAGTTGTTTCACAATAGCAACAAATAGTGTCCTTTTTCTTGAAATTTTGGTTAACTTTCATGTCACAGTTCGCTGATGTCTCCAAAGTTGGGCTTGATAAATTTTCACAACACTGAAATAACTTCATTTCTTTCATCTTGAGCCACACTTTCAGGCGATGATGGACCCTTAAACAAACATATCTACATTAATTTGACTAGTCAAAGCAAACAACTTACAGACGAGCTATTGCCTCTAGATGGATCGTAATCTGGGTCTACAACATCATTATCAGCTTCCGAAGCGTTTTGTTCATGATATAAAAAATTGTGTGTTCCAACAAATATTTGTACGAATTTACAAAATCCTAAAAATAACACTTTTTCAAAATCATCTAAGCAAGAAGAGTTTAAGAAAATAAGACTTGCTTCATTTGCATACAGTTTTGATTGGTCAGTATGTACAGTAACATTAAAACCAATGCACGAATTATTTAAATATTAATATTGTTACTTGAAATTACCCGTGTGATTAGGTCCAAAGCTAGCTTTTTGAAAAAGACCGACTTCCTATATTTTCACAATATTATTTAACGACTTCTTAGTATAGAAGAAAACAAGTGGATTTTAAATGAACCGTTTTAAAATCATTTAATTTCAGCGTGAAAATAACCGTTTTGAATTTGCTTCATATTTGCCTTCATAATATCCTTATAAAAGCTTTTATCATTTAGACACTTAATTTTAAAAAAGTAACCAGTGGGTTTGTTTCCCTGCTTTCAAAAAAAAAAATAACGCCGTTATTAAAATTCCAAATTCCTACAATAGGGTTAATTTGCATAAAATAAGAAAAACTATTTTAAGTAATCATACTTCTAATCGAGGAAAATTAAGCTATTTTATTCTCTTTTCTTTAAAGATAGCTTTTCGTACTTCCGCACTGAAATATCAACTTTTCAGTTGTCACTTTCAACGTCAAAATGACATACCTTTTCACTGATGGAAAAAATTTCTTTTGTATCCATTTAGAAAACAAAAACTGATTAGTTTATGAGAAAATTTTATTACAAATAATTAGTCATAACAATCTAGTAACAATAATAAAACAATTGTTAACATCAATTATAAATATTTATGGTTCCAGGTTGGGACCGCGTCATTTTTTAAACTAAGGTCAACGTTTCGCCCACTTATGTAAAGGGCTTCATCAGGACAAGAAAAGAAAATGAAATAAAAATATAAAAATGAAATAAATATAAAAATAGTAATAAATATGAGAATAACAAAATATTAAGTACACAAATTAAAGTGTACAAAATTATGAAAGAGCTACTTCTGAACTAGCAGACTCACCAGCCCATTTAAGTCAAAAGATGTCTTGTCACAAAGTAACTGGTACAAGTAGCAACAGTGGTAGTTTATATAGGACGAGAATTTGATGCATGAGTGATTATGAATAAAGCTTTTGTTTTGTTTACAATATCCTCCCCGTAAGGGTTTTTGTGATATTGTCAGAGGCTTCTACAGCCAGAGTCATTATAAATAGTTATTGTTACGGGTTGACACTGTGTCATTTTTTAAACTAAGATCGACGTTTTGCTCACTTTTGTAAGGGGCTTCATTAGGACGAGAAAAGAAAATGAAATATAAATATAAAAATGAACTAAATATAAAAATAATAATAAATATAAGAATGATAAAATATTAAGTAGATAGGTTAAAGTGTAAAAACTTATGAAAGAGTTACTTCTGAACTAGCAGACTCATCAGCCCATTTAACTCTCATAATTTTTTACACTTTAACTTGTCCACATAATATTTTAACATTCTTATATTTATTATCATTTTTATATTTATTTGATTTTTATATTTATATTTCATTTTCTTTTCTTGTCCTAACGAAGACCCTTACAAAAGTGGGCGAAACGTCGACCTTAGTTTAAAAATGACACAGTCTCAACCCGGAACCATAAATATTTATAATGACTCCGGCCGTGAAAGCCTCTGACAATGTTAACATCTATGTTGATTGTAGCGCAGAGCGTCAAATAATGAGTCCATCTAGTTGAAGCCTTTTGACTTTTTATTGCTTCGGAAGAATAAGCTACTAAAACCTTCTTGGAAATCGAGTGGACTTTACGCTTTGTACGTCATTCATTAAATTTCCTATAAGCGGAATCATATAAAACCTTTGATTGTGTTGAAAGCAATGTTGAAATTGGGACATGTCCTGCTACTTCTACATCCGAACCAATACTGCCTTCACAATTACTCATTTTCTAAATAAAAAACAAAATGCACTTTTTCTTACAATGTTAAAGCAACAATTGTCAAGATTGATAATTCTAGAAACAATCATTACAACGCCTAAGAACTTACTAGACTCCGATCGCAAAGCATATGGTCGATATGCAATCTAACAACGACATTTGAACAAATACTTATTAAAGAATTTAAAATATCAAAATGGAATATATCACTTGATTGTTTTACTGTAGAATTGCGAAAAACCTTGTATGCAATACATCACAAAATACGTGTTTTTACTCATTTAATTGTGCAATGCACTTCGTTCATTGCACACCTCTTTCGACTCGTAAAAAACTCCAAACACTTTGCAACTTAGTGCATAAATAGCTGTTTTGATCTTGGTCTGCTAGTAAAATAATCATAAATCATAATTAGAAACAACGATATTGCCTTTGTTATAGTAGAATTTATTTAAAAAGAGCCTGTACGTCATTTGACATATGTGCAAACCTTGAAAGTGGCAAAGAGGATTTAATAATTTTTAGGGTTCCCATAGAGTAAATATTCTAAAATCAAGTTTTATTTTGTTGGTGGTTTAAATTAACATGGCAAATACGCGAATAAGCAAGACATAAAACAAAGAAAAAAATGAAAGCATAAGAAATAAATATAGAATGTCAGTGACAAATGTCAACTGACATTTAACAGCAAATTATCTACGCCACTGAAATGGTGAACGAACACGCCTATTTAAAAACAATGGACTAATCTGACACCATTTTAGCCGTGTGCGCATGATGACGCACATGCGCTTCTTAATTAAATATTACTCTACCACTGTATACTTTACTGGAAACTAATATACATAATAATTATATTAATTATTGTATCCAAAATATTATAAAATACGAACTGGAAATTGCAAGTAAACAGGACAAAATGACTTGTTTTACATAATTGTTTAAAATTACGAAAAAATATGTAAATTAATCTAAAAAAAAGCTCTTAAAAAGAACCTAGAAATCTCAACATTTTTCAAGCGTCCCCTGTCGGTTGTCATTAGAAACCTAAGTAGACGTAGTGGTATATAGCAATATCGCTTAAAATATGAATCGAACAACAATAGCGTTTACCGCTTCTTGTTAACAAATCAATTTGTAGGAATACGTTAATTTTAAGAGTCTAGTAAAAGGTTTCAGCAATCGAATACATGGTCTACAAAATAAAAACATAGAATATTTGACGTCGGCACAGTTTTTGCATATAATATTAAGTACTATTTAGCTGCTTTTCTTGCAGTGCGGTTGAATTCAACACAGTGGCAGAAAATTAATTTAGAAATTGACAAATAGCATGTGCAATTACAAATGATCATTAAATAATTCAAAGTGAAAACTCAAAAGAGTAAGCGCAGTACGGGGTACATAATTAAAACCTTTGACCGCACACTAACAATAATGTCAATAATGCATGAGAAGAGCCCCATTATTTATAAGTACACACAAAATATGTGCATTGAATGCAGTTGTAAAATTTGGCAGCACATTTCAAAAATCTCGTGACTTACTAAATGCCACGGCAGCATATATGAGAATAACTGGACTAAAGCGTCTGAACATAATTATCTGATTTTGACTACAGTTTAACAATTCATGAAACATAATCGAAAATATGAATATACAATTTTCTACTTAATATACGTAGAGTTCAAACATGCGCTCAATCCGTTGTTTATTGTTGTGAAAGTAGTGGAATCCCTAGAGAAGATATTTGACTTTTAAATCAATCTTGCTGCTTCAGTTTCTAATAAAGCATCAGCAGAAAGGTTGTCAGCTCATTCATGCACCATTTTCAAAAAACATAAGGAAAAATGATTGATATTTATAGATAACAGCACGCTTACTCAACAAGCTACACATAAAATTTGGCACAGTCACCTCAGTAAGGTAGTTGATATGCGTGTGACTACTATGCCCAAGGTCCCGGGTTCAAATCCCGACACCGTCCGCTTGAAAAAATGTTAGGCGAGAATTTGTCACAAAATACGTCCTCGTTCGGATGAGAGGTAAAATGAAGGTCCCGTGTGTAAGTGTTGTCACACACGTTAAAGATCCCTACCTTGCTAGGAACAATAAGAGTTAGGCAAAATTCAAAATTTCCAGGTAAAAAAACGTGCTTCCTAGCCAATGTAATACCTTTGGGTGGAGCATCGGAAAAATCAAATGTAGTGTTTAATTTAGCACTCAATATAAGTTGAAATTTGAAACTTGTGTAATAAATATAATACTGTATTGTGCGTATCAACAAGATTTAACAAAGCTTTATTCACTTGGGGAAATAAATGCCCGCCCTAAACCTTTTTACTTAGCGAATTATCTTATTACCAATCTTGAGTTAGGAATAACTGTTAAAGTTACATAATTCCTGAAATGAAAATACTTGTAAAAGAGAGGTTCAATATAATCGCTTAATTTAGTCCAATTTTTCAAATTTGTGGAAAAATTAAACTGACGTAATTTATGTACACATGACATTATACAAAAATTTAAAAGTTTGAGAAAGTTGGAAACATGTTCTAAACTCAATAATAACAAAAAGTTGGTTAACTTACCATTTCCAAATCATTCCTCGTTTGATAATCTGGAGTAGGTTCCGCTACCACATTATTTAACACTTCATGTGATGACGTTATAGTTTTGTCTTGTAGTTGAAGACTTGAGTTAGGGGATGCCACTGCTTTATTTAATACTGGTGAAAGCTGGTTACTGTAGAACTTAGAAGTATGAATAGTACGCTAAAATAATTGCAATTTTAATAAACTACTAAGGATCTTACAATAAACTTACATGTTCCAAGGGGATCAAATTATTATCTGCATTTTTATTCTTCCTAAAAAAACTGCATTAGATTAAGGACTGTAATACTATATAATAGATTTCAGACATATGTTAGTTTTGTTATTCAGTGCAATGTCCTTAAAAATTCCTTTATTTTGTCTTTATCTATACCTAAATTGAATGATGTTGAAGAATTGTTAGTGCAAAATCACTAATGTTTTAGTAAAAATTTATGAAAAGCAATTATGTACTTATAATAACAAAACGATCTGAAATTAAAAAAAAAGTAATAACCAGGGAATACCAAGCATATATAGATGAACAAGCTCTTGCAAATGTTAATTTATTAACAATGCCGAAACAATCTTCTTTAGAAGCTACAACAACCAATTACTATGTTCAACTAAATTTATAATGCATAAGAAATGGGTAGGTTAAGTCACAGGGGTCGTAGAATAAATAAAAGAAACTTCCAGTTAACAAGTACACTGTATATAAAAGTACATGAGATTAAACACATAAGAAATAGAAATATCCAAGAGTAGTTACAAGTTAAGATAAGATTTAAAGACGTAACAAAATGCATCAAAATTAAATCAACGGAAAACCTATATGAATTGGCTTGATAAATATTTAACAAGTGCGTTAAATATATCATCATGTATGCAGGCTAAGATTATGCATTATTTGAATAAATCGTATGTGACATAAAGTATTACATTTGTTCAAAAATCCAATTTAACTAGGAAATAAACAAACACCAAATGTACTTTGGTTTAGATTAGAATAAGCAATCAACAATGAATACGTGACTTAATAAATGAAAATTCATGGGATTTCTCAATTAAATATCATGATATGTAAGTAAATAAATACGTGACAATTTAAGCATTCATCCAAGTATTTGAACGATACAATTGATAAAATTTCCAGGAGTACATAAAAGATAAACGCAGAAGGTGTCGACCCAACACGTGAACAAACAAATAGAAAACAAGAGATAGGGCCTATAAATACTATAACAATTGAGCGACGAGTTTAGTATACATTTTAAACTGGGCTACCACAATACTCAGAAGTGCTAAATTATTTACGTAACCAGTCATACGAAAGTAAATAAAAATTATTTTAAAAAAGTGTAAAAATTATGCAAGTGAGCCGATTTATTATAGACGTAAGTAAACAACAATTTAGTAAAAAATATAATTTCTAACATAAATAAAACAGGGCTCTGGTTAATTCTCTGGAGATTACTCTGGTTAATTCTCTGGTGAATTCTCTGGTGATTACTCTGGTGAATTCTCTGGTTAATCACCTCCTGTTAAATTAATTTTGGTAATCACTGACATGGTAAATATTCTATTACTGTTTTGTTAATTACAAAGATGGAAAACTTTTATTCACTGATATACAAATTGAATCTTAAATTGGATAAACTTATGGGATTTTGAATAATGATTTGGATAGTATTTTAGTTTTGATGCCGACTTCCAAATTCGACTCTAAATATTCAGACTGGACAAGAAAACTCTTGGGGGATGCAAAGGAACTATAGGAGCATTCCAGGTTAGCCATATTGATATAATTTATTTCTGTAAACTGTTTTAATTCAATATTTTTCGCATATGTAAGAGTCCACAAAACAGGGGTTCATTGATCAATTTTTGAAAGGTAATAGACATCTTGAAATGTTTCAAAAGATCTCTAAATATAAACAAAAGGCTCGTTTTGCTGGCTTTAATTTCTTAAACCTGGTATATGTATTCTGAAAAGGGGAAGATTTTAAAAAGGTGATGAGTTGGGACAAAGTCGTGTAGCGGAAGGTAGGATGGTACCAAGACAGCTAGAAAATTTAGGTAGAATGCAAAAAAGCACAGTAAACAATAGATCGAATAATAGGGAAAATTATAGAGGAAATTTTTATAGAAACAATTACAACAACTACAATGATAATAATTTTAGAAGGAACTGGAACACGAGAGACACTCCAAGAAGAGAAACAGAGCGAACGAATCACGACAGAAATATAAATCAGTGTATGCTACAAGCACAACATCGGGAACAATCAGCCCAACCTACAAGAACGTACCGTACCTATGCAGAAGTTACGAGTCAGGCAAGACCATCTACGTCGAATCAGGATTTTTGAAAGAGGACAAACCAAGTAAGCCCTTAAAAATAAATGGATACGAACACCAGCGTGAATATATAAAATGTGAAATGGAAAAGGAGTTGAATAAAAGCTTATTACCGATAATTAAATTGAGAATTGGAAATAGTCTAGGTGGAACACTTATTGATACGGAAGCTGAAGCGTCGTTAGTGTCTGATGATTTTGTTAAACGAGAAAAGTTAATAGGGAGTATGATACCCATTAGGAAGTTTAATTTAATAGCACCAAATAGCAAGGGATTTGCAAGTGTGAATAAAATAATAATTCTAGAATGTGAAATGGGTAAGATAAAGTTTGAAAATGAATTTATAATAGTGCCGGTGTTAAGAGTAGATGCAATATTTGGTATGGACATAATAGATAAGTTGGGATTAAAAATAAATGCCGAAGGAAAGGCAATAGATGTAAAAGGGGAATATATAAAATGGGATAATGAGGAGAGCATTGAAGTCAAAGGAGATTGCTTAAATATTAATAAACTTGAGGGTGAAGATGATATAAAGGGAGATATTAATAATAAAATAAAATGTCCAGAAGAAGTAAAAGATAGGGTGAAGGCATTGTTAAAGAAAAATTCAGAATCCAGAAAAATAGCAACGGGATATGTGAAGAAATCAGAATTTGTAGACAGAGAGACATATAAAGAAATTCCACCTGCAAGAAAATCAAGGTAATATATCGGGTTTTATAGAAAAGGGCAAAATTATAAGTGTGAAATGGTTCCTTTTGGTTTGTTGGAAAATAAAAATATGATATGGGTACCGAATGAAGAATTTGGGAGTGATAGGTTAAATTTTAGAGAAGTTTTGGGATATGAAGGAGGATACATTAGGGGGAAAAATTATGATGATAACTTAACTTCAGAAAATAAGTTTGGAAAAAGCACGTATAGGGGAAACAAGAAAGACAAACTCATTACAGAGAGAAAACTTTTAATAATGGAAAAAAGTGTACATACTGTAAAATAAACTAGTGGAAATAAGGATATAATCATAAATTAGGATAGGTATAGACAAATAGGAGAATTAAATAGAGATATTAATAAATTAGGATATCATTATAAATTAGGATAGATTTAGGAATAGGAACTGTACATATTGTAAATATTAGAAAACAATAGAACATAAGATAGGTTAATAATAATTAGGATAGGTTTAGGATAAGTAGGAGTAGCATAGGTTGATGTAAATAGGAGTGATTCAGTGGATACAAGAAAAGATGATGATGTTTATGAAAAATAAGAAAGGTATAGATAAATAAATAGGAAGGGTTTATTAGAAACAGGAAGAGATGAAGATACGTTGTATAAATTGATGATAAATAAGAAGGGTATGTGAATAAGGATATAGAGACAGGAGAAATATGAAGAGATGATGAAGAATTATATGATAAATAGGAAAAGTACATGGAGTGAAATATTAGTAGAGCATAATAAGTAGTATGAAAATAGAAAAGTATATGAAAATAAGAAAGTATAGGATAAATAGAAAAAGTTTATGTAAATAGAAAAAGTATATGGTAAATAGGAAAAGTGTGGATAAATAGGCAGAAAAATATTTGTAGATCAGAACAGGTTATGCGAATAAGAAAAGTACATGAAAATAAGAAAAGTATATGATAAATAGAAAAAGTATATGTAGTAAAATATTAGTAGACCATAATAGGTAGTGTGAAAATAAGAAAGGTATATGATAAATAGAAAAAGTCTATGTAAATAGGAAAATATGGATAAATAGGGAGTGAAATATTAATAGATTATAATAACATAATAGTAATAAAATTTAGAATGAATAGGTGTATAGGTATAGTATAGATCAAAATAGGAATAGGGATGTAAAAATTATGTAGGAGTTGTGTATAGTAAAAGAAAATAAAAATAAAATAATTTTGGACCAATGTGAATTTTGTCTCACGTTGGGCGCCAAAAGTTAACATTATTCCAAAAAATTTTATTTTAATTTGGGGGATTAATGCTATATATATAGGGTAGTTTAAAGGTAGGTTAAGTCACAGGGGTCATAGAATAAATAAAAGAAACTTCCAGTTAACAAAAGCACATAATTACAGATATTATATAAGTAAATAGGTCACGATACATATTGTTAGTTGAGAGCACACTATATAAAAGTACATGAGATTAAACGCATAAGAAATAGAAATATCCAAGAGGAGTTACAAGTTAAGATAAGATTTAAAGACGTAACAAAATGCATCAAAATTAAATCAATGGAAAACCTATATGAATTGGCTTGATAAATATTTAACAAGTGCGTTAAATATATCATCGTATACGCAGGATAAGATTATGCATTATTTGAATAAATCGTACGTGACATAAAGTATTACATTTGTTCAAAGATCCAATTTAACTAGGAAATAAACAAACACCAAATTTATTTCGGTTTAGATTAGAATAAGCAATCAACAATGAATACGTGACTTAATAAATGAAAATTCGTGGGATTTCTTAATTAAATATCATGGCATGTAAATGAATACGTGACAATTTAAGCATTCATCCAAGTATTTGAACGATACAATTGGTAAAATTTCCAGGAGTACACAAAAGATAAATGCAGAAGGTGTCGACCCAACACGTGAACAAATGAATAGAAAACAAGAGGTAGGGCCTATAAATACGATAACAATTGAGCGACGAGTTTAGTATACATTTTAAACTGGGCTACCAGGATACTCAGAAGTGCTAAATTATTTACATAACCAGTCATACGAAAGTAAATGAAAATCATTTTAAAAAGTGTAAAAATTGTGCAAGTGAGCCGATCTATTATAGACGTAAGTAAACAACAATTTAGTAAAAAAATTCATATCATAAGTGCTTGATAAATATAAAGGAAAAATAATACAGCATTTTATAGACCAAATCGTGAGAAAGACAGTATCACAGCATTTTATGATAGACCCAAGTTGTGGGGTTAAATATAATAAAAATATCACCGCATTTTATGGTATGCCCAATCGTGGGCAGGAACATCACAGCATTTTATGATGCCCAACCGTGGGGCTAAAAATAAATAAAACCATCATAGGGGCTGAAAAAAAGTATCACAGCAATATATATATATATATATATATATATATATATAAATATATTTAATGTACCGTTACTTGTGTGCACTCCATTTTTGACAGCTGCAATAATGTCTCTTAAAAAAAAGAATTAAAATACATTTTGCACAAAACACTTTATACTATGACCAAAAAGTGCAAGTTTTTAATACTTTAATTCTCAATGCCTTCAGTTTGGGATTATGATTTGTTATTTGTTAAAGAAAGCAATAATCTCAGGACCCCTAAGTGATCTCAAATTTTTAATAGGCAAAATAGTAGATCTAATACAATTTTTTGTGGGTATAAAGGAGGGGGAGAGTATTGAAAATTGACTTCTTTTTGATAGATCAAAAGCTTGTAAAAAACATTAATGTATATGGCCATTCATTCATCTAGGTTTCATAAGCACAATTGAAAATTGCTCATATTCTAATACACTTAAATATTTGTGGAGTTGAGTTATGTATGCGAAAACAGTTAAAAATCATGTAAACATAACATGTCAATACGTATTGTTCTACTGATGTATGGAGTTGTTTGTCAAATCAACACGATAGAAGAGATACATTTTTTTATAATTTTGTTGGGTTCGGCAGATTAAAATCATTCACAAAAGTTAGACTTCTCATTGGTTAACATAATACTTAAGATTTATATTTATATATTCACTTAAAAATTGATATGGTCAAGATTTTGCAGAGGTAATTCAAGTTCATGGTTCTCTTTGATAATTATGATGCAAACGTTGTTTAAGTAATATATGGAAAATAAAGAACATTTACACTCCCACCTCAGGTTTCATTGTGTTTAAAGTTATTTGCAAAATAATTTCAAACTAATAGATGCTTTATCGGCTATATGCAGTAGCATAACAACAATTGCATCCACACTCTATGAAGTACAGTTGCTGTTTTCGGCATGGTTGTAGGTTCTAGAATTAGCTAAACTGTCACATTAAAAATTTAAAAAAAAACAGAAGACTATACAAAAATGTGTATAATGAACGATTTATACATTTTAACATTGTTTGCATATTATGATTATTGTAGCTGTAACTAGGATTGTTAAGTAGGTAAACTACAATATTTTCGAAAAACAGAGGGCACAGAAAATACGTTGTGCTCGATATTATAAATTAAGTACATACTCAAAATAATAAAATTGTTTCATAAAACGGCGTAATTTAGTCTGCCATTTAGTACCAAACTAATAAAAGTTACTAATACTACAAAATTTTATTTTAAGTTACAATTTAAGGGATGTAGTGTATTCATCAACATTTTGAAAATATGATGAGCAAAAAATGTTGGTAGAAATTTATAATAAACAGATTGTCTTCATTTTGTTCTATATTAGGGACATTGCTGAATTTTTCTGCTGTTGCCACAATTACCATGTTTTAAAAATTCAAAGCACAACATTATTGATTGTATTATACATTTACTTGTATGATACTGTGTGTTCTCACATTAGAAAAATCACTTTATAAAGGCATGATGTAAAAAAGAAATGAACTAAAGAATATCATGAGGTTTGAATACCTTACTTCGCTAAAGGTATATTATTGAGAGTTGCAAGATGTTCGTCTTAAGTAAAATAATTGTTTTTTAAAACAATAACAAAGCATTATTCTCTACTGTCTATATATAAGCTTCGAGCACTAAGAAGCTTTAAAATTAAAAAAAAAATTAATAAAAATGTTTTTTCTCTAAACATATGCAAGAAAGTTCCTTTGCCGTATAGAGTTTGGTTTGAATTTCAATTCAGCAGATCTATAAAAAGCTGTATAGTATTAAATTTAGATTCTTTAAAGTAAACTTTACTGCAGGTTGCCGAAATTAATCAGCCAATGGCTTCTAACATTTATCTTAAATGTCATGTTACTTCCACACCCAATCATACAAAACATGTTTTTATTATAAGTTATCAATATTTAAAACCCTTTTTAAAAATTCATTAGAACAAGCAAATGTTACATTAATTTTAAAAAAATTGCGCCGCATGTACAGCTCACAACCAAACTTACGAATATTCTATTATTAACTATATAGTTCACATTTAGAATAAAAATTGAATTGAAGTTATAATTATTTTTATTAATAAAAATTTTCGTTGCTTGTAAAATTTCGATTTTAAAGTCGAATAACTCGAAGAGTAAAAGAGATATCGAATAGTGTATAGCATATTCGTAATCAGCGTAAAAACTGAATAAGATTCATATATTATATATACTATAAAATCACGTGAACCCAGCGACGGACGACGGCGGCAAACAGACATTGAAATTCCATTAACCAAACTAAGTTTGGTTGATTACAGTTATAAAGAGTTACAAAAATGCCAATTTCCAGACCCAATTATAAAAATGGGTTATACCTGAGTAGTATATTAATAACTCTCAAAACAACTGAACTGACAAATAGCATTTTGTGAAGTGATTCCTTTCCATACAGGTGATTAAACCTTATATTTCATAAATGCACTTTTAGTATTTTAAAATTAAACAAAAATAAAAACTAGTTACTCAATTTCAATTTGTTAAACTATTTGTATATCATTTTTGATGGGGTTGCACATTCTAAATCACCTAATCTGATAAACCTAGTCTTACTATAATATTATTGAATGCAAAGCATTTACTTCCAAGTAAAAGAAAGTAGCACTAAAAACAAAACTAACTTGTAAAGCATTTCTCCCTTAAATAATATCACAGTGTCTAGACTTGACTGTTATTAAGCGCAATTTGCCTGGTATTGATATTGTTGGATGTAAATGCAATATTAAGTTTAACTCTGTTACATTTTTGTAATTTACATTCCACCGTCGATACCTATTTTCATGCTGAAAATGTTACTGGAATACTTAGAGAAATGTGCCTTGCATCAAATTTTGATCTTGGGTGATTTTAATGTACCATTTTAAAATAGTAAATGTTACAAAGATGATAAAGCACAGTTACTTCCGAATTTTTTAGCGATTTATAGATGTGGTACAATACAACAGTATTGTTAATAGTAAAAGTTGATTACTAGATTTAATTTTTTCTAACATTTCTTGTACTATTGCTGAAAATCAGTCACCCTTGATTAAACCTGATATCTACCACCCACCTCTCCAGATACATCTAGCTGCTACACTATTAAGTAGTAAATTCCCCCTTAGATATGCTAAAACATATAATTTTAGGAAAACCGATTATCTGAATTTGTATCAAGCTTTACTAATGACTAACTGGTCCTTTCTTGATAATTTTGTTAGCTCGAATGATGCCTGTAGTGCATTCTATGATACATTATTGGGTCTTCTTGATAAATACGTCCCTTTATATAAACCCAATAGGCATAACTTTCCAAAATGGTTCACACCAGAAATTATTAGTCTAATTAGACAGAGAAATACTGCTTTCAGAAAGTACAAATGCTGGGGTACTGTTTATTATTCCTTTGAGTTTAAGAGGTTACGTGCTTTGTCCAAAAGTCTGATCCGGAAGTCGTATAGTAACTATGTCCGACTAATGGAGCATAAACTTAGGGATGATCCTAAATCATTTTGGTCCTTTATTTGTACTAAACGTGCTAAAACCCATATACCAGCCAAGTTATTCTACGAATATCATTTTTATGATACCCCTGAGTCAATTGTTGAAGCTTTTAGAAGTTATTTCAGCAGTGTTGATATACCTCGTGTAAACCCGTATATCACAGGTTGTGAGGGTGTAAATGCAAGGACTGACTTAAATTTGAACTTAAAAGATATATCTGCTTCTGAGGTTGAACTCTGCATACGTAAATTAAAAAACACATTCACATCAGGAAATGATCAAGTTCCTTCTTTTCTAATTAGGGAGTGTGCAGGAGTGTTAGCTTACCCGTTATCATTAATCTTCAATTTATCACTTAAAACTTCTTTTCCTGCAAAATGGAAATCTTTAATTTGTGCAGTTCTGAAAGAAGGTGACTCAGGGTGTATTAAAAATTACCGTCCTATATCTATTTTGTCCAACTTGTGCAAAGTTTTTGAGATGATCCTTTTCACTCATATTTTCTCAGCCGTTAAACATACCATTTCCCCATCTCAGCATGGATTTTTTTCTAAGAGGTCGACGACAACTAATCTGTTACATATTATCCAAGTCATCTCTGAAACTTTGGATGCTAATGGTCAGATAGATGTAATATACACCAATATATCTAAGCCCTTTGACCATATCAATCACTCTATCTTGTTATCCAAATTATATTCCTTTGAGTTCAGTTCTACCCTAATAAAATTTTTTGGCTCTTATTTAGAAGAACGTATCCAGTATGTTACTTATAATGGTTTTAAATCTAAATCTTTTCTTGCAAGTTCGGGTGTTCCGCAAGGTTCCAACCTGGGACCCCTCTTGTTTCTTATTTTCTTTAATGAAGTGGTTGAGAATATCAGTTGTGGTAAACTACTATATGCTGATGATCTGAAACTGTTTTTACAGATTCACTCGCTAGAGGATTGTCATAAATTACAAGTACAGTTGCAGCAGTCAACTGTTTGGTGCAACAGTAATATGATAAATCTTAACCCTAATAAATGCCATGTTGTTACGTACACCAGAAAATTAAAATCTACTGTTTTCACATGCTGCATTGAATCACATATTCTACAGAGGAATTATAAGACTAGTGATCTTGGAGTTTTATTTGACTCGTCACTTACATTTACCCCTCATATCAACAAAACTGTTAGTGGACTTTTCAAGATATTAAGGTTTATTATAAGAAATTGCAAAGATTTTTCAAGTATTGAGGTTTTGAACTGTGGAATATGGTGAGCTCATAAAAACCCAATTAATGTATGCCCTTGAACTTTGCATACTCTAAAACTAAAAAAAAACAAAGCCATGTACTCTTCACAAAATTTCACGTTCTGATGGAACGTTTAGAAGCTTTCTAGACACCTACAATTTCTAGTCGAATACCGTAATAAAGTTATTTACACAAATTCTGTTCAATACTCAAATAATTCACACTACCTTGAAAAACACTCTCATACGCCACCCCAATATTTACAGTTTATAGGAATCACAATGTTAAATCGTTACCTGGAATTTCTAGAAGATCTTTGCCCTGTAGATGATGCCATGTAATTTTCTATCTGATCGGCAGGATGTTTCTCTCAATTACTAGACGACTTCCATTTCAGTTGATCCGCCAACGCCTCCTCGGTGTAACCAAATTCCAAATTTCATTTTACAGTAATCTACGTTACTTAATGTCCCGACACGAGTTGATTAAAAATTATAGGTGATATCTCAATAAGATAATCTCGGCACATTAACCGCGTTTTAATTAATTTAGAGGCTATCACTAAGCAATACAATTAAATTATTTGTTAATACTTACAACTCATGTTTAACTTTGATATGTGCTTTCGGGACGATCGAAATAATAAGACACGAAGTTAAAAGACAAGAGAGAGAGTCCTAGTTCTCTACAGTATTTATGTCGTTCGACTGTAACCTCTCCAGGCCCCCAGTTATCCGAAATCCACTGCACACCACACACACTCCCACAATTTTGCACTCAACCCCAATTTCAAATCTGCGAATTTCAATACCTCGTTATAAAATTTCAAGAAAATCACGCTACACTATCCTCGCGTCTATGCCAAGTTGAACTAACATATCGACCAATCGTAGACTTACTGACGTTTCTCAAATCCCTCCTCTACTATTGTGGTCGCATGCTTATACGTTTTCTCCGTCTCAGTTTAACCTTGCTTGAGTGGTTGAAAAATCGATATCTTTGTTTGTTCACTGTTTACACACGTGGACTCTGTACGTGAGTTAAATAACCCCCTTATTAGCATTTCCCGTGAATATAAGCGACGGTTTATCCAACATTCTCTGTAACCATTTGTTATCTACACAATTTAAGCAGAACTTGACCTTTATAAAAATACGCAGATGTTCAATCGTAATATTTTAACTAACACTTCTACGATTTGGATTTTCCACGTATTTTAACCCTCTTGATATATTTGTACGTTAGCAAATGCGTCTCATTTTGTATTATTGGGTTTCTAAACTTATAATCGTTCAATTAAATTCAAATTAATTAATAAATTAATGGCATTGGCTTCTAGCATTTAATTTCTTTGCAAACCTACTTAAATTTCATTAATTATTTATAAAATTTCGTTAATACCAGATACTTAAAAATGAATTAACTAATATAATTTTCGCACGTAATTTCTGGTTGTTTCTTTATACAAAGTGTTCTGAAATTGCTTTGTTTATATTTATTTTTGATCTTTTAAAACCACTATATAATCCCCCTATTTCAATTCTAAGAAAAACTATCCCCGGTTTTTCTGAATTTAAATAACTACATTCTACTTTAATTTTCACTGCTATTTCTATACACCTATCTACTCACCTAACACTACCTATACCTATTTAATCCACCTATCACTACTTATCTACCTATTTCTACATCTATCTCTACTTATTTCTATCTATCTACACCTATATTTATTTCTAATTACCTATTCACACCTATCACTATCTTTTACCTAACTATTTTTATCTATTATTAGCTCTTCACCCTCTTATTTCATTGTCTTTTCTTCTTTCATTTCCCTTTTTAGTCGTTTATTGACTCTTTATATACATCATTTTGTACTTTTGTCTTTATTTTCAGTCTTCCTAACCTTTAACCTCACCTATTATCCCTATCTATTCTTATCCTAACTCAACCTAACTAATTCTATACCTATATCTAACTATCTCCCATATTAATCCTATATCTAGTTTTCTATATACACCTACTTCTATCCCTATCTATTTAAATTTTACTCTATTATACACCTATCTCTACTTTTCTATATACACCTAACGTCTAACCTTTCCTCACTATATTCCCCTGAGTCTATCTCTCTCACTTCTTCATCATCTCCCTCTATACTATTAATACATAACCCCATGTCATCTTCCGTGACATTATACCTTGCCTTCCAGGGCAATATCCTATCCCCAATCCTAACTATTTTCCTCTCCATATCTATTATAACCCCTAACTTCATCATGCAATCGACCCCTAATATCCCTTTAAACTTTAACCCAGGTACAATTATAAATTCTTGTTCACAGCTTACTGAACCTAACTCTACTTTCAAAATAACTATGCTATTTACAACAGCAAATCGTTTTTTGTTCGGCGCAACCAGGTGACTTCTTTTTATTGGCATTATCCTATCACACACTTTATTTTTAATTTCATTGACGAATTCCTCCGATACCAAACTCGCCTCAGCTCCTGAATCTAATAATGCTCCTAAATTTTTCTCAAAAATTTTAATTTCAATTATGGGCAAACAAAATTTTTCTACTATTTCTGGCTCAATTTCTTCTTCAATTTTCAAAAATTCCCTAGGATGTTCATACTTGTACACAGTGATGTCTAGTGGTTTGTCCGTCTTTAAAAATCCTGTCCAGGTCTGTTTTCCCTACTCGGTCCTGGTCTAGCCATCACCTCAGCATATGTCTTAGGCGTTTCCACTCGTTCCGTGTTTGTATCAGCAGTCCCCCCTCATGTCCGGTGAACTGTTCTGTCTGGTAGGTCCCGGTCTCGGTGCAGGTCCCCTTCCTAAACTATTACTTCTAAAGTATGGTCGTCGCTGTTCCCAGTTCTGTTGCTGATATCCGTAACTATTCCCCCGTCTAGCGTAGTTGTCCCATCTATTGTCGAACCTAACTGTGTTGATCTGTCTTTCTCTGTGTTCCCGAGGTCGTCCAGTACTTACGTCGTCGTACCTCGGCAGGTATTCTAAAAACATTTCTCTGTCCACTATGTTCTGTAGTGCAACATGTTGTCTTACCTCAACCTCGAAGTGTCGCGATAAGTACTTGATAATTTGTCGGTCCGTCAGTGGTGGGTTCAGTTGCTTTGCTATGCTATAATTGCGTATAGCATATTGCTCCCTACTTCCTGAAAATTCTCCCTTAAATTTCCCCGTGATTAAGTCGTCCCGTACCTGGTCTTGTCTGTGGTCACTCCAATAGTGGTTTAAAAATCTGTCTTCAAAGTCCGTGTAGGTGTCAATTTCCTGTCCTATTAAATTATACCAAGCTTCAGCATGGTCTTTTAGTAAAGCTTTTACAATATTTAATTTGGCCTGTTCGTCGTATACGTTATTTATTAACCCTCTAACGTTATTAATAAATATTTGCGGGTTTACTCTACTATCCCCATAAAATTTCATTTGTTGCTCTAAAGAAACATTTCCTGTTACAAATCTTGGACCATCCCCCATTAAAGTCGCTACATTATGCTTAATCCCGGTTACTTCTCTCTCAACTCGACCTAACTGATCCTTACACGAGTCCGTTACCTCAGTCATTTTCGCATTAATCTCATCCTCACAGAAAATCCTTACATCAATCCTTAATTGTCCCATTTCCAAATTTAAACCTCTAATATCGCGCTCATTTTTATCTACCCTATTTTCAACTTCCCCCATTTTTACCGTCAGACTATTTTTGAACTGAAAATTCTTTCGTCGAATTATCGATTTTCAGACTAGTTTGCTCAAACTTTTTGTTCGATTCCGCACTCATCTCTCTAATCTCCTCAAACTTCCTATTACATTCTTCCCTACTTAATCTCATTTCCTCTAATGTTCTGTTAGATTCTTCATTCATCCTCTCTAACATTCTCAAAATTAATTCATTTCCAGCTTCTCCCGATTCCGTTTTCGACTGATCCGGACTACCTCCAGCTTCCTCCATTTTCAAGTTTTTATCACACAAAGCACTATCGTCACTTCCAATTTCCACTCCTTGGCTTCTTAACCACTCCTTTCTCTGCATACGTTCAAATCACACCCACACACACTAAAATACTCTTAAATTTGTACAAAAACAGAAACTCTCTCTCTCAGATCGCCAGTTTCCTGGAATAAAATCACTAAAATTTTACTTGGAAATCGAGCCTCACTTTTGGGTCGCCAAAATTATGCCGTGGAACTTGGGTAAATGGACCTTGAATAATACCTTCTCTAAAATTCCTTCATTATAATTTATTTATTTATTTTAATACTCTACGTAAACTGTGAGATATGGTGAGCTCATAATAACCCAATTAATGTATGCCCTTGTACTTTGCATACTCTAAAACTAAAAAAAACAAAGCCATGTACTCTTCACAAAATTTCACGTTCTGATGGAACGTTTAGAAGCTTTCTAGACACCTTCAATTTCTAGTTAAATACCGTAATAAAGTTATTTACACAAATTCTTTTCAATACTCAAATAATTCACACTACTTTGAAAAACACTCTCATATGCCACCCCAATATTTACAGTTTATAGGAATCACAATGTTAAATCGTTACCTGGAATTTCTAGAAGATCTTCGCCCTGTAGATGATGCCATGTAATTTTCTATCTGATTGGCAGGATGTTTCTCTCAATTACTAGACGACTTCCATTTCAGTTGATCCGCCAACGCCTCCTCGGTGTAACCAAATTCCAAATTTCATTTCACAGTAATCTACGTTACTTAATGTCCCGACACGAGTTGATTAAAAATTATAGGTGATATCTCAATAAGATAATCTCGGCACATTAACCGCGTTTTAATTAATTTAGAGGTTATCACTAAGCAATACACATTAAATTATTTGTTAATACTTACAACTCATGTTTAACTTTCATATGTGCTTTCGGGACGATCGAAATAATAAGACACGAAGTTAAAAGACAAGAGAGAGAGTCCTAGTTCTCTAGAGTATTTATGTCGTTCGACTGTAACCTCTCCAGGCCCCCAGTTATCCGAAATCCACTGCACACCACACACACTCCCACAATTTTGCACTCAACCCCAATTTCAAATCTGCGAATTTCAATACCTCGTTATAAAATTTCAAGAAAATCACGCTACACTATCCTCGCGTCTATGCCAAGTTGAACTAACATATCGACCAATCCTAGACTTACTAACGTTTCTCAAATCCCTCCTCTACTATTGTGGTCGCATGCTTATACGTTTTCTCCGTCTCAGTTTAACCTTGCTTGAGTGGTTGAAAAATCGATATCCTTGTTTGTTCACTGTTTACACACGTGGACTCTGTACGTGAGTTAAATAACCCCCTTATTAGCATTTCCCGTGAATATAAGCGACGGTTTATCCAACATTCTCTGTAACTATTTGTTATCTACACAATTTAAGCAGAACTTGACCTTTATAAAAATACGCAGGTGTTCAATCGTAATATTTTAACTAACACTTCTACGATTTGGATTTTCCACGTATTTTAACCCTCTTGATATATTTGTACGTTAGCAAATGCGTCTCATTTTGTATTATTGGGTTTTTAAACTTATAATCGTTCAATTAAATTCAAATTAATTAATAAATTAATGGCATTGGCTTCTAGCATTTAATTTCTTTGCAAACCTACTTAAATTTCATTAATTATTTATAAAATTTCGTTAATACCAGATACTTAAAAATGAATTAACTAATATAATTTTCGCACGTAATTTCTTGTTGTTTCTTTATACAGGGTGTTTTGAAATTGCTTTGTTTATATTTATTTTTGATCTTTTAAAACCACTATAATAAATATATATATATATATATATATATATATATATATATATATATGTTGGAGTTTTCGTAAATTGTTTCTTATTTATAAAATCCTCTTTATTTTCTATAAGATTAATTACGTTCAAAAATGCTCTATTCTTATTTCATTAGAGTATATCAATATTCAATTCCATTTAATTGCCTGTCCTACAATGGAGTTTGCTTCTAACCTTTCCAAGTTATAGACGTATTCGCGCGGGTTGCAATTACCTTTATGCTAAACCGCTGTTCTATAAATTATTTCTAGTGCGCAAAATAGTAATGCATTCGCTTCTATCGTAATAGTTACAGATTAACTTAAATATAAGGCGATCATTACGTAGTAATTTCTATTCTCTCAACACAGGTGCGTGTTTTTTCCGGATGTATGTAAATTTCTTACAAATCATCCAAACGTTATTGATCTTTCCGGTTATAACAGTAATTAATAACCATTTTCTTAATCTGGTATCACAGCAAGTTATCTCGTGCTTGTGTGGTATTAATGCAATGACCCTTTCCATTGACGTATCATAAAGAATACGTTAGTAAACTTGATACACGGCATATGTACAATGAATTCATAATAGTGTGATTAAAGTAGTACGTTTATACAAGTTCGGATAATTCAGAAAAATTAATATACTGTAAAATTGTGCTTTTCGCTGTATTTCTAATTCTTATTGGCGTTATAATATATGATCCTCTTACTACACGGTGTACGATTAATTAATTAATTTAGTAACTCAATAAAGTTCACCATATTGTCGTTGTGAGTTGTTATATTGTCAATAGTGTTCATTTCCTACTATTCGGTCCTTCGTATCTTCGCATTTCTTCCACTAGCGTCTACCCCTCGACGATTACAGTTCACTGCTCCAAGAGGTGGAACTTCAGGGGTGCCTACTTCGCTCCACCTTCCCCGAGTTACCCGATCAAAAAAGTGGTCCTTCGGGCCGGATTTCCTGGAAGCCAGCCTTTCTATGAGAAAGAAGACACTAGTTCCTGAACACACATGGTCAAGTTCGCCTAGATTTCTGGAAGATTCCTGGAAACTCGACAACAAGCAGCGATTAATTGGGTGAGCTTATTCCATTTTTTACTTGTCTATATGTTAAACTGTTGTGCAAAAAGTGCATGAATTTTCTATAAACATTACTGTCTAAAAAATTCAATATGAGCTTAAAAAATTTAAAAAAGTCTAGAGCCTCGGTCAAAGGCTCCTTTACGCGAATAGAATCGTGGTTCGCTCAAAGTGCGGACACTTGTAACACACCACTCGAATTTGAAATCAGATTGCAACGGATGCATTCTTTGTTTAATTCATACGAAAAAGTTCAAGACGAAATAGAAATTCTTTGTTCGGAAGAAGTTCTTGATGTAGAAGACAGGTCCGTCATAGAAGACAAATATTTCTCTCTTGCAAGCAATCTTACTCAATGTATTGCTAATTTAAGAAGAAAGCAAACGGAAGCCATTGAAAATCAAGATGACAGTTTTCAATCTTCTCTAAGTAATCCTCAATTAACGGCAGTCAAGTTGCCGGAAATCAAAATTCAAACCTTTTCGAGAGATATAAAAGAATTTGAATCTTTTTATCAACTTTTCGATGCTCTTATAATAAAAAATTCTCAATTATCAAACATTCAGAGTTTGCCCTACTATTCAGCACTTAGTATATCTGTAGCAGTGTAAAATCCTGCTAATATCATTATAGGTAGGCAATTCAATTACGTAGCGTATACATCTATGGTAGTATACAGTTCTATTGCGGGTAGATCAAGTTAGAACGGAGTAGGGATTCGAGATCCGACGGCGATACTCGAGGTCGTCTCGGTTTTCTGGTTCTTGTTGATTTGAACTTGCAAGCATGATGGTGATTCGAGAGATCGGTTTCTGAGGAAGAATTTTTGCAAAGAAGCGAGTTCGGTTTAAAAAGTGTTTACTTAACGAAACTTACAGCAGGCTAGTGGTAGCTGTCAGTTACGGCTGAAAGAAATAACTGTAGTTATTTTAAAAAATTAGATGACTAATGGTACCGTCTTGAACGTAAGAGGTTTTCCAGTTATCTAATGGCGTTGGCATAAATTTGGATTTGAGTAAAAGGAAATTCATAGGAAGCTGTACCATTCGAATTTAAACAAATAACAGGTGAAGAATCTACAAGTGCGAGTTTGGAGAGTAAAGGTTGCTGATACTTCATAATTCCATGGTCATTGCAAGGGTCAAGTCGAGTCAAGGACGCAGCTGGCGGTTATGTTTGGCTGATTGCATGCAGATGATATTGGTTTTCCTACACATTATGTAATTAGGTATTTATGACCTTCTTATCTGATCGGGTTTGGAACATAATTTATCTAAACAAAAGTGTAAACTAAAATAATCTGTATGCGTAACTTACCCTATGATTTGTTGTAAACATTCCTGGACGTTCTAAATTAATTCTATTTTAAAATTGTTAGTAAGTTACCTGATGCCTGCTAGATAATTTTAATACTGGTATCAGGCCACATTTACTTGAAATTAAATTTGAACTATAATGACCATTATTTAAATTGAATTTCACTTTGAAAATATAGCAACTTTAAATAAAGTGCTTTGTATAAATATTTTGTATTAGCAAACAGTGTAACACTGATGAGGTTATGAGCTCAGACACTTATCGGGCGCATGTAAATTAATTGTAAATAATTTAACGTAATTTAATTTTTTTAATAATTGTATATAAAATTTTGACTTATGAAAGTTTAAGTCAGTTGTATATAGTTTTGCTGCTTGAATATTTCTTAAAGAATTAATGCGAATCTTGCTTATTTGTACATACCGCTTCTTGTACATATATTACGAAAACATTAGAAATACTTTGCCTTCCAATTGTTTATTTATTGAAGTGGTGTGTTCGTGACTTAGTGCATTCAATGGTACACTACTGTGTTAAGCTATACAGGTCATCCCACCCCTGAAGAAGTTATTAGACGTTTTATGCTCTTAAATTATTATAGCTTAGGCTATGTTTTTTTTGTAAGCAAAATTAGTGTTTTGTTTAGATTCTGCCATACTTAGGGAGACGGAGTTTGCAGCCAGTGTAGCAGTCCCGAGGTATTAGATATATTTTTGCTCCCTTACAGATAGGTGTACCAAGGAGTAGACATATCTTAAAAGTTATTTAAAAAATGAACCTCTGCATTTAATTGATTCTTTGCAAATTACAAATGAAAATTTTCATATTGCTCTAAATATTTTAAAATGTAGATTTGAAAACAAGTTTGTTATAGTCAATTCTCATTTATCAGCCATGTTAGAAACTCCAATCATGACAAAATGTAAGTCAAGTTCACTGCGTGAATTCGCGGCTACCATTCAGAAAAATATTCAGTCTCTCAAAAATTTAAATTTTTCTTACGAAGATTTATGCAATATTATTTTAATATTTCTTTTTCAAAAAAAGTTGGATTTCAATACAAAACGTGCTTATGAAATGAAAAGAGATCATTCTATAATTCCCAATTTGGAAAATTTTATAAAATTCTTAGAAAAGAGGAGTTCTGTCTTAGAAAATATTGATGTTGCAAGTCCCAAATTGCAAAGAAAATCAATTTCTGTTTATCACTCTGCTCCAGTCGCCAATCACAAAAAATTCCAACAAGTTCTTAAGTGTTCTTTTTGCAAAAAAGCAGGTCATAGAATCTACACCTGTATTTCCTTCAAAAATCTAAGATATCAAGAAAAAGTTGACTACGTTAAATCTAATAAGTTGTGCTTTAACTGCTTAGGCAAGCACAATATTGCAAATTGTTCTTCTACCCAAAAATGTTCTTGTTGTTCTAAATCGCATAATTCTTTGTTACACATAGACAAAGGAATGGGCGATCAATCTCTTCCGATTACAAGGTCTAGTTATAAAAGTAACTTCTCTCCTAAATCTAATTTCCAAAATAAAAATTCACAAACAAACAAGAAAGTTCCTAGTTCGCAAAATGATGACTCCTTCGCACAACAAGAAAATTCTTGTGCACCAATTTCTAAAGACGATGCTAAGCATATGTCTAATTTGATTACCCATTCAGCCCATTCGGTAAAATATTGCCATGTCCTCCTAGCTACGGCCAAAGTAACTCTCTGCTCTAAATACGGAGAAATTATTTCGGCCAAGCTGTTGTCACACAAAAATTAGCTGATCAACTACCGTGCAAAACTCACAACACAACTATCAATATTTCTGGCATCAACAAAAGCTCTACTATCGCCGATAAATTGGTGAATATTAAAATATTATCTAACAAAGATCTAAGTAAATCCTTCAAAATAACGTGTGCTGTTTTACCTAATATAACGTGCAAGCTTCCTCAAACTCAGATAATTAATGACAAAATAGAAATACCTAAAAATATTTTCTTAGCTGACGACGAATATCACATGCCGTCAGAAATTGACATTTTGATAGGTCTAGATTGCTACTATGATATCATTCTTGAAAATATAATTAAACTAGGAGAAAATCTTCCTGTTTTACAAGAGTCCTACTTGGGATGGATTGTAGCAGGTACAGTCCCAAAAAACTACACTAATTCTAATATGTCTCTATCTGAAAACGAAAATTCAGATAAGTCAAAATTTTCCTTTCTTGCGACTTCAAAAGTTGATTCTTTTCTAAAAAAATTCTGGGAAATGGAAGACATTTCCGAAATATCTATTCCTTCTGAAGAACACCAATTATCCGAACACATTTTTACTTCTACAACAAAAATATTAAAAAACGGCAGGTTTCAGGTAGACATTCCACTAAAATCTTCGTCAGAGCCTAGCAAGTTCGGCGATTCCTTTACCATTGCTAAAAAACGCTTTTTGAGTTTAGAAAAAAGATTCCAAAAAAATAGTACTTTATTTCATGAATATAAAAATTTCCTTCAAGAGTATGTCTCTCTTGGACATGCTAAATATGTTCCCTTAGTGTTGCAAAACTGCAAATTAGAAAATAAATATTTCATTCGTCATTTGTGTATTATTCGTGAATGTAGCACATCTACTAAACTTCGCGTTGTGTATGACGCAAGTTGTAAAACTTCTTCTGGTTACTCCTTAAATGACATCTCTCTTAAGGGTTACCAAATTCATCCGGATTTATTCGACATTCTTTGTAGATTTAGAATGTTCCCTTTTGTCTTCACCACTGACATACAGAAAATGTTTAGACAAATTTTAATCAATCCCGAACAAAAGTTCTTACAAAAAATCCTCTGGCGTGAAAACCCTGAGGATGATTTGAAATGTATTCATTAGACACTGTTACCTACGGCACTAACAGTGCTCCCTTTCTCGCATCTCGAGTGCTTAAAGAAATAGCATCTCTGAGTAAAAATGAATTTCCACTTGCTTCGGAAGCAATTTTTTCTCAATTTTATATGGATGACGGTTTATGTGGCGCGCAAAATTTAGACATTCTTTTCAAACTTCACACGGAGTTAAACTCCGTTCTGAACAAGCATGGGTTTGAACTTCACAAATATTGTTCCAATTCCAAAACTTTTCTAAAAAATATCGCTAAAAAATCTTATTCCTTGGACTACGACATTAATTTGCAAGATGCTCCAAATAAAGTTCTAGGGCTAAAATGGAACCCTATTTCTGATTCTCTTTACATTTCTACAACAGAAAATAAGCAAATCTTCCCACTTACCAAAAGAAAAATTCTGTCAGCAATAGCCCAGTGCTATGACCCTTTTAGGTTAATAAATCCTGTTATAGTAAAGGGTAAAATATTAATACAAAAGTTGTGGATTCTTAAACTGGAGTGGGACACAATTATCTCAGATTCAAAAATGCTTGACGAATTTAACAATTTCTACAAAAATGTTTCATTACTGAAAGAACAAAACATTCCAAGGTTCTATTTCTGAAATAAAACCATTTCAAAAACTGAACTTCATGGCTTTGCTGATGCAAGCTTAGCCGCATATGGTGGCTGTGTGTATTTACGTGCTATATATGCAGACGGCACCATTTCCTCTAAGTTAATTTCTTCCAAGTCAAGGGTAGCTCCTGTTAAAACAATTACACTTCCTAGACTTAAGCTTGTGCTATGCTCCTTCTTTCAAAACTCGTAAGATTACTATTAAAAATTTTCAAAAATAAAATAAATTTTGACTCAGTAAATTTGTGGACTGACTCATTAATAGCCTTAGCCTGGTGTAAAAGTCACGCCAGCAGATGGTCTATTTTTGTTTCACATCGTGTTTCTCAAATACAAGAAACAACTTCTGATTTTAAGTGGCGACACGTAAAGTCGTCCGAAAATGTAGCCGATCCTTTATCATGAGGCTTGTCTGTCCGCGAGATTCTTAGTAATGATCCGTGGTGGCAAGGTCCTAAGTTTTTGTTAAATCCTTGTCTAGATCTAACAGTAGATCAGTCTCTAATTACCTTAGAATTGCCGGAAGAAAGAAAATCGCATCTTGTGACTCACAATGATTCACAACTCCTAACTTACATTGAAGAAATTTTCTTGCGTTTTTCTAATTTCTCTCGTTGGCTACGCACCTTTGCGTACGTATTTCGTTTTATTGATATTGCCAAAGGCAATCGAATCTCTGGTGCCCTAACACCTCAAGAACTAGAGGTATCATTACAGTTTATTATTAAGCAAACACAAAATAAATATTTCTCAAAAGAGCTGTCAGAACTCTCAAAAAATAAGCAACTGTCAAATAAACAGCTGCATTCTTTGTCTCCCTTTTTAGATCCCACTGGACTCCTACGAGTAGGCAGTCGTCTAGGGAACGCTAACATTTCTTATCAACAAAAACATCCATTACTGATGCCTTCCAAATTGATTCTTATGTATGAGCATAATCGTTTAGGACACGCAGGTGCCCAAACAACCTTATCAAACATTCGGCTGAGATTTTGGCCACTTAATGGTTTACGAGACACCAAAAGGTTAATTCGAACTTGTATTACTTGTTTCAGATTTAGCAATCAGTTTTCTAAACAAATAATGGCAGACCTCCCTCAAGACAAAGTCAATGCTGCGAGGCCCTTTCATAAATTCGGCGTCGACTTCGGTGGCCCCTTTCTCATAAAATCTTCTCGGCTGCGTAAAGCTCCCAAAATAAAAGCCTATATAGCAATATTTGTTTGTATGGTTACAAAAGCTGTGCACATCGAAGTAGTTACAAGTCTATCTACTGAATCCCTTTTATCTGCATTAAAAAGATTTATTTCGCAACGTGGAAATCCGTCAACAATCTATAGCGATCACGCTACAAATTTCTCAGGTGCAAAGAACCAACTCAAAGATCTTTATGATTTTTTCAAAAATAAAAATAACTCTCTGATTATTTCTAATTTTCTTTCTCAAAATGAAACCTCATGGAAATCTATCCCTCCAAAATCCCTTCGATGGGGTGGTATATGGAAATCCGCCATAAAAGGTGCGAAATACCACATGAAAAGAATCATAGGTAACCAAAGTTTTACCTATGAAGAATTTCTAACAATATTATGCCAAATAGATATAGGCTATAATGAACTCTAGACCTCTAAGTCCCTTATCTAATGATGCTTCTGATTTGAGCTGTTTAACCCCTGGACATTTTTTAATTGGTTCTGCATTAACTTCTTATCCAGAAAAAGATGTCTCAAATATTTCTGAAAATAGACTTTCACTTTATTAAAAGATATCACAGATTCAGCAAATCTTTTGTAAACGTTGGTCTGTTGAGTATCTCAATCGTTTGCAAAATAAACCAAAATGGTTTGAAGAAAAAGAAAACTTAAAGAAAAATGACCTAGTGTTAGTCAAAGAAGATGACACTCCTCCTCTTCAATGGGTTCTCGCCCGTGTCTTAGAGACAATTCCTGGCTGCGACGGAAAAGTTCGTGCTGTCAAAATTCATACAAAAACTGGCGACTACATAAGACCAATAACTAAATTGTGTCTTTTGCCAAATCAAATTCATTCTTCAAGTCAAGATTCGACTCGTGATCCCTGATCCGGCTTGAATGAACAAAACATTTTTCTTCTTTCTTTCTCCTTCGTTGCTCTCCTTTCTATTCTGGTTTCTTTTTTGTTGAAGCGTTGCTTCAACGCGGGGGAGTATGTTGGAGTTTTCGTAAATTATTTCTTATTTATAAAATCTTCTTTATTTTCTATAAGATTAATTACGTTCAAAAATGCTCTATTCTTATTTCATTAGAGTATATCAATATTCAATTTCATTTAATTGCCTGTCCTACAGGCAGGAAGATAACCTTGAGGCACGTGCAGCGCTCACCTGCCTTCGTTCTAATAAACAAACAATGGAGTTTGCTTCTAACCTTTCCAAGTTATAGACGTATTCGCGCTGGTTGCAATTACCTTTATGCTAAACCGCTGTTCTATAAATTATTTCGAGTGCGCAAAATAGTAATGCATTCGCTTCTATCGTAATAGTTACAGATTAACTTAAATACGAGGCGATCATTACGTAGTAATTTCTATTCTCTCAACACAGGTGCGTGTTTTTTCCGGATGTATGTAAATTTCTTACAAATCGTCCAAACGTTATTGATCTTTCCGGTTATAACAGTAATTAATAACCATTTTCTTAATCTGGTATCACAGCAAGTTATCTCGTGCTTGTGTGGTATTAATGCAATGACCTTTTCCATTGACGTATCATAAAGAATACGTTAGTGAACTTGATACACGGCATATGTACAATGAATTCATAATAGTGTGATTAAAGTAGTACGTTTATACAAGTTCGGATAATTCAGAAAAATTAATATACTGTAAAATTGTGCTTTTCACTGTATTTCTAATTCTTATTGACGTTATAATATATGATCTTCTTCGCATTTCTTCCACTAGTGTCTACCCCTCGAAGATTACAGTTCACTGCTCCGGGAGGTGGAACTTCAGGGGTGCCTACTTCGCTCCACCTTCCCTGAGTTACCCGATCAATATATATGTATATATATATATATATATATATATATTATTAATAGAGAATAATCCACATTTGGAATGCAAATGAATGCTTAATATATATTAATAGTTATTAAGATGAAATGAAAACCCAACCTTGTATTTAAAGTTGAATTACCATTTCAAATCGAACTAGTAATTGAAAACCACTAAAAGAACGGCTACAGCAGGATTTGAACCCGCAACCTCTGATTCACCGGATCAGTGCTCTAACCAATTGAGCTATCTAGCCTAATTGATTAGATGATGTTATACTTAATACTACTGAAGCTTGGTCCTTGTTAACGATTTTCAATTACGTCCTGCATTTAAGGAAATTGAATCTAGTTATATACATAATTCATGTACTAATAACTTGATCCTCCATTTTGCAACGTTCGGAATAATACAAACATGTAATTATATTATTATTAATGAGAATAATCCACATTTGGAATGCAAATGAATGCTTAATATATATTAATAGTTATTAAGATGAAATGAAAACCCAACCTTGTATTTAAGTTGAATTACCATTTCAAATCGAACTAGTAATTGAAAACCACTAAAGAACGGCTACAGCAGGATTTGAACCCGCAACCTCTGATTCACCGGATCAGTGCTCTAACCAATTGAGCTATCTAGCCTAATTGATTAGATGATGTTATACTTAATACTACTGAAGCTTGGTCCTTGTTAACGATTTTCAATTACGTCCTGCATTTAAGAAATTGAATCTAGTTATATACATAATTCATGTACTAATAACTTGATCCTCCATTTCAACGTTGCAACGAAAATGGTCGAATTATATACATAATTATTCATGTAATTATTTATTATTAATGAGAATAATCACATTTGGAATGCAAATGAATGCTTAATATATATTAATAGTTATTAAGATGAAATGAAAACCCAACTTGTATTTAAAGTTGAATTACCATTTCAAATCGAACTAGTAATTGAAAATCCACTAAAGAACAAGCTAGCAGGATTTGAACCGCAACCTCTGATTCACCGATCAGTGCTCTAACCAATTGAGCTATCTAGCTCTAATTGATTAGATGATGTTATACTTAATACTACTGAAGCTTGGTCCTTGTTAACGATTTTCAATTACGTCCTGCATTTGAAATTGAATCTAGTTATATACATAATTCATGTACTAATAACTGATCCTCCATTTTTCAACGTTCGGAATAATACAAACATGTAATTATATTATTATATAGAATAATCACATTTGGAATGCAAATGATATCTTAATATATAATTAATTAGATTATTCAAGATGAAATGAAAACCCAAGCCTTGTCATTTAAAGTTAGAATTACCATTTCAAATCGAACTAGTAATTGAAAACCACTAAAGAACGGCTACAAGGTTTGAACCCGCAACCTCTGATTCACCGGATCAGTCTCTAACCAATTGAGCTATACTAGCCTAATTGATTAGATGATGTTATACTTAATACTACTGAAGCTTGGTCCTTGTTAACGATTTTCAATTACGTCCTGCATTTAAGAAATTGAATCTAGTTATATACATAATTCATGTACTAATAACTTGATCCTCCATTTTTGCAACGTTCGGAATAATAATTCAACTTTAAATACAAGGTTGGGTTTTCATTTCATCTTAATAACTATTAATATATATTAAGCATTCATTTGCATTCCAAATGTGGATTATTCTCTATTAATAATAATATAATTACATGTTTGTATTATTCCGAACGTTGCAAAATGGAGGATCAGTATTAGTACATGAATTATGTTATAACTAGATTCAATTTCCTTAAATGCAGGACGTAATTGAAAATCGTTAACAAGGACCAAGCTTCAGTAGTATTAATATAACATCATCTAATCAATTAGGCTAGATAGCTCAATTGGTTAGAGCACTGATCCGGTGAATCAGAGGTTGCGGGTTCAAATCCTGCTGTAGCCGTTCTTTAGTGGTTTTCAATTACTAGTTCGATTTGAAATGGTAATTCAACTTTAAATACAAGGTTGGGTTTTCATTTCATCTTAATAACTATTAATATATATTAAGCATTCATTTGCATTCCAAATGTGGATTATTCTCTATTAATAATAATATAATTACATGTTTGTATTATTCCGAACGTTGCAAAAATGGAGGATCAAGTTATTAGTACATGAATTATGTATATAACTAGATTCAATTTCCTTAAATGCAGGACGTAATTGAAAATCGTTAACAAGGACCAAGCTTCAGTAGTATTAAGTATAACATCATCTAATCAATTAGGCTAGATAGCTCAATTGGTTAGAGCACTGATCCGGTGAATCAGAGGTTGCGGGTTCAAATCCTGCTGTAGCCGTTCTTTAGTGGTTTTCAATTACTAGTTCGATTTGAAATGGTAATTCAACTTAAATACAAGGTTGGGTTTTCATTTCATCTTAATAACTATTAATATATATTAAGCATTCATTTGCATTCCAAATGTGGATTATTCTCTATTAATAATAATATAATTACATGTTTGTATTATTCGAACGTTGCAAAATGGAGGATCAAGTTATTAGTACATGAATTATGTATATAACTAGATTCAATTTCCTAAATGCAGGACGTAATTGAAAATCGTTAACAAGGACCAAGCTTCAGTAGTATTAAGTATAACATCATCTAATCAATTAGGCTAGATAGCTCAATTGGTTAGAGCACTGATCCGGTGAATCAGAGGTTGCGGGTTCAAATCCTGCTGTAGCCGTTCTTTAGTGGTTTTCAATTACTAGTTCGATTTGAAATGGTAATTCAACTTTAAATACAAGGTTGGGTTTTCATTTCATCTTAATAACTATTAATATATATTAAGCATTCATTTGCATTCCAAATGTGGATTATTCTCTATTAATAATAATATAATTACATGTTTGTATTATTCCGAACGTTGCAAAATGGAGGATCAAGTTATTAGTACATGAATTATGTATATAACTAGATTCAATTTCAAATGCAGGACGTAATTGAAAATCGTTAACAAGGACCAAGCTTCAGTAGTATTAATATAACATCATCTAATCAATTAGGCTAGATAGCTCAATTGGTTAGAGCACTGATCCGGTGAATCAGAGGTTGCGGGTTCAAATCCTGCTGTAGCCGTTCTTTTAGTGGTTTTCAATTACTAGTTCGATTTGAAATGGTAATTCAACTTTAAATACAAGGTTGGGTTTTCATTTCATCTTAATAACTATTATATATATATATATATATATTGTAATGGTGATAAGTGGTGGGAGGAGAATTTTCTTTGAATTTTGGCTTATTAAGACTGTATCAAAATAGGGAGATTTAAAAATGTTATTTATTATTTTGTACATAGTGGTCTGATGTTTTATTTAAAAAAATTTAAGATAAGGTAGGCTATTATTATGGTAACCAAGGTGATATTATGTTTATTGAATTGATTGATAAAATAATTTTTTGGTAAAATATACTAATTCTAATTTTAGAATTAATGTTTATGTTTGATAAGATTTTTTGTACAAGACCTAATTTTGATAATATTTGAAATGAATATGAATAAAAGTGGAATTGATGATTTTGAGTTTTAAGGAGTTTTGATTTTTTTGAAGATTTTGACACAAGGTAATATAGATTATACCAAAAAGACTAAAGAAGTGTGGTAAAAGGATATGGATGGTATTATTACTGGTAAATGGGAAGATTTAAATGGAAATGGTGTTAAATGAGAGCTGCAACAAAGGAAATGGTGGAAGATATTTTTGGAAGTTACAGTGGTGAAAAGGGACATATGAGTTTTTGTAATTAATTATTCTTAATTTTACTTTTGAGTTTAAAAACGAGGTTATATTTTGCGCATCACATATGTTAGATGTAGAAAAAGTTTGTTTCAAAATTCTAGTATAAATTTTTGGCCACAGTTTTGTAATAGAAAAGATATCTGAAAACATCACCAAGTCAAAAATGACAGATCAGAATAATTATCAAAATTAAAATATAGAGTATTAAAACATTTTTTGAATTTGCAGGAACTTCTTGGAGAGCACAACGTCGTCTCCATTTGTAGAAATTACCTGGAGGTTCACCTAGACTGTATCAAGATTCGATAAATATTTAATCATAGTAAAAAAAAAGTTTATAATTTTTGTGTGTGATATAATATTTGATTGATAAATTGGTACATCACATTATTTTGGTAGATACAGATAATAGAGTAGAACACTAGAACCCCGACCTGAGGTTATGGTCGTACATGCTACGTGGAAAATAACCGCTTGAGCTAGTCGGCGCCTTTAGAAGGAAATATTCTTTTTATTTCATTTTCCACGAGATTTTGATAACTACACATATTTGAAGGTTAGCAAAATCAGCAAAAATCAGACTAGAAGGAAAAGAGTGTGTAGCAATATATATATATATATATATATATATATATATATATATTGCTGTGATATCCCCCTACCTTTGAATGCGGGAACTGGGTCCTTTCAACAAAAAAATTCTAGTCCCACAGATTGGGCGTCATAAACGGCTGTGATCCTCTTTTCGCCTCGGCTGCTCACCTAATGTTATAAACCTCCTCATTCATAAAAAAAAACAACACATTCCTACCAAAAACATCAACGTTAACTCTATTTACATCCATATTCAGAATACATTAAAATTTCAAAATTAAAACTCAGCATAAATTTCAGTTTTAAAAAGAATTTCAAGATTAATTTTATTATCATTTTAATGTGCATCCAAAATTAAAGTCCTTGTTGGATGCCTACTAATTAATATAACAATATAAGCAGACCGGAGTCTGAGTATAAAGGGAGCATCTACCACCCCTTTACGTTAATTAACCAGGTTCGTCTAATTGAGCTCAAAGACATACCCAAATTTTCATCATATTACCGAACATCAAAAATAAATACCCCTTTCTACTTAAACAAGCAAATTTCATCTTAAAATTAAAATTTTATGGTTAGTACAATTTCACTAATGTCCATTTAAAGTAAATCAATTATAAAGTTATTCAACACACACAAAAATGTCAAACAAAATAGTATAATTTACCTGAAGGTTACTGTCCTCGTAGCTTCAAAGTACATCGTCCCTTTAGTTAATCACACCATTCCAACAGGATTATATTTACGGCTTCTAATTCTCAACGCTTTTAAAATTTTCTCCATCACCAGTTGTTTCTGGGCTTTTCCGGAACTCATCTATGTATATCTGACCCTTGTTTCGTGGATCCAGACACGTATTTGAACCATTTAATTATTAACACCCCCGAAAAATAGCAAATAACTTCATACTTCTTTCACCAATATACGCCAAAACTGCCTACTTTTGTGTATACATTTGTCGTTGTAAATTTTGCTAATTGGTACAGTGAAACTAAATTTTATTACCTTGTATCTAAGTGCACTGAAGTACATTCATGTTAGCACGTAAATAACCAACTATTTTGAATCACTAAAATATACGAGCAAAATTTTAAATTATTTTATCAAACTAAAATGCACTGTTTAACATCTTCAATCAAGTCGCGGATGTAAGAGCTTTTAACGCATCGAATAGTCAAAAGTCTAAGAGTCTAAGAGGGCTTGTTTATATTCATCTCGGTATATATAGCAAAAAGCCGGCACGTCGCTTTTGTCCCCAAAACGGGTAATTCTAAAGAATTCCTCATTCTATGATCCCAGTCTGTCGCTCGCGCGTCGATTTTACGAATTTTCACTCGTCCCATTTAAATCTCAGAAATTTCAACACACGGCACGCAAGCATGTCCGAGAAAACTAATTAATTTTGTACAGAAATTGTTGTTTCTACCTCTGATATTTGCATCCTATTTTCAACCAATTGTGACCCTCGTGACGTTGCTTAAATCCCGCCTTTACTATATGTGTCTTTGCTTGACGCATTTCTCTTTCCTTTTCTAACCTGTTCGTATTGGTGCAAATTGATATTCTTTATTATCGATTATATTTTAGTCCATGTGGACTGTTATCTGGGTTTAATAACCCCGTATCGCACATTCTCGTGAATATTAAGCCCCGGTTTCTCCAAGATTCTTTGAAACTATTAATTATCTACAAAATTTACGCCGTATGTGATATTTAAACTACGCAGGTGTTCAAAATAATATTAATTCTCAGAGCTTTTTAAATAAACCCTGTTTTGTATTTCATGCTAAAGCATCTGACCGTTTCCAATATCCTTAGACTCGACATGTTTATCTACACAAATTAAACTGAAATTGCCTTTTTAAAAAACATCCTACTTCTAACTAACACTTCTAGGATTTGCATTATTGGGTTTTTACAAGTTTCTATAGATATTATCTGTACGTTTTGTTCAATACCGGTTATTTGAAATAGAGTTAATTAAGATAAATTTTGCATGTAATTTCTCTTTGCTTCTTTATTAGGAATATATAAATTACACGCAGAGCTTTTTTTTTAATACTGTTTCTTTTGATATAAAGCGTCTTATAAATAATTTAAATTTCTTATTTTTACTGAAACGACCGAGTTTATTTATGCTTCAAGGTTTTAATAAAGCGTATTATTTAATGAAATTCCTTATACACGGTGATTAAAATTATTTGATGTGATTATTTAATTTTCTACCCTGGTCTAAATATGAGTATTTTCCCCCTATTTGAATACAAATAATCCCACTTATTCGAATTCAAATATAAAACATTTAGACAAAAAAAATTACAAAAAACTGCCTATCTCTCTCACCCTTATCTATCTAACTTACCTACTTTGTCTCCAATCGAAAAAAAAATATTTACACCTATCCTATATCCCTATCCTATTCCTAACTTTCACCTAATTCTATAAACTGAAATTATCCCTAACTTCATCCTACTCATCCATCTAATCCTATATACATCCTATATACCTATCCTATTCCTAACTTTTAACTAATCTTCACTATACTTTACTTCATCCTACCTAATCCTATATACCTATCCTGTTTCTAACTTTATTCCTAACTCTCCACTAATCTTATATGAAATATCTATACGTAACCTATCTTATTTTCTTCCTACCTTTACTCTTTATTCTCATCCTAAACCTATTCCTAATTATCTCCCATATTTATCCTATACCTAGCTTTATTTTCTATAAACACTTACTTCTACTTTTCTATATACACCTATCTCTATTCTTATCCTATTTAAATCTAACTCTCTTCTTGACCCTCCATGTCTTTCTTCTTACCATCCTAATACTCTTCATCCCTATCTCTCCCCCTTCTATATCTATACTTATCATCCCTATTATCTCACATACAATAAACTTATCATCCCTATTATCCTGACTCTTACATATTGCTTCTTCTTTAGTCCCTACACTTGTCTGTTTCTCATTTATTATTGTGTCCCTTTCTGCCGACAAACCAAACGATACTACTTTAAAATTATCAAATTTTCCCTCTACGGAAAATCCTCTGTACCTGCTAGAATGCTTGTGTAATGGAATCCGCCAGAATGAATTTCTTAAATCTACTTGATTAAAAACAAACTTGCCATCTTTACTTAATTTCGCCTTCACCTGCTCCCGATATGCTGCTGTTGCTTCTACCCCCACTAATTCTGCATGTTTTTGTACTAAAGCTTGAACCTTTACTCTCCTATCCTCTGGACATCTTATTGTGTTGATCTGTTTTACTTCATCATCCTCTACCTCTACTACATTAATACTAAACCCCGTGTCATCCTCTGTGACTTCATAACTGCCCTTCCATGGCACTACCCTATCTTTAATCCTTACTACCTTCCTTTCCATATCTATCAAAACCCCTAACTTCATCATACAGTCAACACCTAAAATGCTCTGAAACTTCAGTCCAGGTACAATTACAAACTCCTGTTCACAGCTTAAACCTCCTATATCTATTCTAAGCACCACAACACTATTTACTACAGCAAACTTCTTTTTATTTGGAGCTACTAAATGGCTACGTTTTATAGGCATAATTCTATCACAAACCTTATCCCTAATTTTGCTGACGAATTCCTCCGATATTAAACTCGCCTCTGCCCCTGTATCAAGTAATACTTCTACATTATTTTCAAAAATTTCTAAATTAATAATTGGCAAACATAATTTTTCTACAGTTTCTGGCTCTACTTCCTCCTCAATTTTGAAAAATTCACGTGGATGTTCATATACATTTACACTGAAATCTAGTGGTCTGTCGCGTTCTAAAAATCCTGTCTCGTCCTGTTTTCAGTGCTTGGTCCTGGTTGTCCTTCTACAACCTGTGCGTACGTCCTCCTCGTGTTAATATCCGTGTCCCTGTCTCTATTCGGCGTGCTGGTCACAGTCCTGTTTACCTCCGGTAAACTGTTCTGTCGCGTGTAACTAGGTCTTGGCGTCGGTCCCCTAGTCGCACTATTGCTCCTGTATTCCTGTCCTCGTCGTTCCCAATTCGGTCGAAAATTTCTGTTGTAGTCAGGCCGTCTCGGATAATTCGGTGTCCTGTTGTCAAACCTAACTGTGTTAACGTTTCGTTCTCGTATCTCTTTGTCCGTCCAACACATACATCGTCATATCTCTGTAAGTATTCCAAAACGTCTCCCGTTCTGTGATGTTTTGTAAGGCCACGTGTTGTCTAATTTCCAGTTCAAAATGTCGTGATAGGTACTTGATTATCTGTCTGTCCGTCAATGGTGGATTCAGTTGTTTGGCCACACTGTATTTGCGGATGGCATATTGCTCCCTAGAACCTGCAAACTCTCCTTAAATTTTCCTGTAATCAAGTCGTCCCTAATCTGATCCTGTTTGTGATCACTCCAGTAATGTTGTAAAATTTGTTTTCAAAGTCCTGATACGTGTCTATGTCCTGTCCTACTAAATTGTACCATGCCTCCGCATTGTCCTTTAATAAAGCCTTTATCGTATTTAGTTTAGTCTGTTCGTCAAATAAATTTCCCACTAGATTTCTTACACTATTAATAAAAATTTGTGGATTTACCCTGTTATCGCCACAAAACTTCATGTGTTGGTCCAATGATACTCCACCTGTAGAAAATCTGGGACCATCCCCCGTTAAATTCGACATGTTGTATTTGATACTACTAACTTCGCGTTCTACCCTGCCTAACTGATCCCTACATGAGTCTGTCACTTCTGTCATTTTACATTAATCTCTTCTTCACAAAAATGCGTACTTCGGACCTTAAATGTCCCATTTCCTGTCGAAGACCTGTAATATCATGCTCATTTTTTCAACCCTATTTTCAACCTCCCCATTTTTACGGTAAGACTATTTTTAAATTCTGTAAATTCTTTCGTATTTTGTTCAATTTTCCCGCTTATCTGCTCTAATTTTGGTTGGACTCCTCCTCGCTCTATTAGATTCTTCCCTAGCTAATCGCATTTCCTCAAACATTCTCATCATTAACTCATTTCCTTGATCCCTGATTCCGTCCTCGACTGATCTCTACTGCCTCCAGCTTCTTCCATTTTCGAATTTTTCCCACACAATGCACTATCGTCACTTCCAATTTCCACTCCTTGACTCCTTAACCACTCTTTTCTCTGCATACGTTCTAATCACTCACACACACTCTAAAATACTCCTAAATTTATACACACACAGACACTCTCTCTCAGATCGCCAGTTTCCTGGAATAAAATAACAAAAATTTTATTTGGAACTCGAGCCCTCACGTTGTGGTCGCCAAAATTTGCTGTGATATACTCCTTTGAATGCGGGAACTGGGTCCTTTCAACAAAAAAATTCTAGTCCCACAGATTGGGCGTCATAAACGGCTGTGATCCTCTTTTCGCCTCGGCTGCTCACCTAATGTTATAAACCTCCTCATTCATAAAAAACAACACATTCCTACCAAAACATCAACGTTAACTCTATTTACATCCATATTCAGAATACATTAAAATTTCAAAATTAAAACTCAGCATAAATTTCAGTTTTAAAAGAATTTCAAGATTAATTTTATTATCATTTTAATGTGCATCCAAAATTAAAGTCCTTGTTGGATGCCTACTAATTAATATAACAATATAAGCAGACCGGAGTCTGAGTATAAAGGAGCATCTACCACCCTTTACGTTAATTAACCAGGTTCGTCTAATTGAGCTCAAAGACATACCCAAATTTTCATCATATTACCGAACATCAAAATAAATACCCTTTCTACTTAAACAAGCAAATTTCATCTTAAAATTAAAATTTTATGGTTAGTACAATTTCACTAATGTCCATTTAAAGTAAATCAATTATAAAGTTATTCAACACACACAAAATGTCAAACAAAATAGTATAATTTACCTGAAGGTTACTGTCCTCGTAGCTTCAAAGTACATCGTCCCTTTAGTTAATCACACCATTCCAACAGGATTATATTTACGGCTTCTAATTCTCAACGCTTTTAAAATTTTCTCCATCACCAGTTGTTTCTGGGCTTTTCCGGAACTCATCTATGTATATCTGACCCTTGTTTCGTGGATCCAGACACGTATTTGAACCATTTAATTATTAACACCCCGAAAAATAGCAAATAACTTCATACTTCTTTCACCAATATACGCCAAAACTGCCTACTTTTGTGTATACATTTGTCGTTGTAAATTTTGCTAATTGGTACAGTGAAACTAAATTTTATTACCTTGTATCTAAGTGCACTGAAGTACATTCATGTTAGCACGTAAATAACCAACTATTTTGAATCACTAAAATATACGAGCAAAATTTTAAATTATTTTATCAAACTAAAATGCACTGTTTAACATCTTCAATCAAGTCGCGGATGTAAGAGCTTTTAACGCATCGAATAGTCAAAAGTCTAAGAGTCTAAGAGGGCTTGTTTATATTCATCTCGGTATATATAGCAAAAAGCCGGCACGTCGCTTTTGTCCCCAAAACGGGTAATTCTAAAGAATTCCTCATTCTATGTTCCCAGTCTGTCGCTCGCGCATCGATTTTTACGAATTTTCACTCGTCCCATTTAAATCTCAGAAATTTCAACACACGGCACGCAAGCATGTCCGAGAAAACTAATTAATTTTGTACAGAAATTGTTGTTTCTACCTCTGATATTTGCATCCTATTTTCAACCAATTATGACCCTCGTGACGTTGCTTAAATCCCGCCTTTACTATATGTGTCTTTGCTTGACGCATTTCTCTTTCCTTTTCTAACCTGTTCGTATTGGTGCAAATTGATATTCTTTATTATCGATTATATTTTAGTCCATGTGGACTGTTATCTGGGTTTAATAACCCCGTATCGCACATTCTCGTGAATATTAAGCCCCGGTTTCTCCAAGATTCTTTGAAACTATTAATTATCTACAAAATTTACGCCGTATGTGATATTTAAACTACGCAGGTGTTCAAAATAATATTAATTCTCAGAGCTTTTAAATAAACCCTGTTTTGTATTTCATGCTAAAGCATCTGACCGTTTCCAATATCCTTAGACTCGACATGTTTATCTACACAAATTAAACTGAAATTGCCTTTTAAAAACATCCTACTTCTAACTAACACTTCTAGGATTTGCATTATTGGGTTTTACAAGTTTCTATAGATATTATCTGTACGTTTTGTTCAATACCGGTTATTTGAAATAGAGTTAATTAAGATAAATTTTGCATGTAATTTCTCTTTGCTTCTTTATTAGGAATATATAAATTACACGCAGAGCTTTTTTTTAATACTGTTTCTTTTGATATAAAGCGTCTTATAAATAATTTAAATTTCTTATTTTACTGAAACGACCGAGTTTATTTATGCTTCAAGGTTTTAATAAAGCGTATTATTTAATGAAATTCCTTATACACGGTGATTAAAATTATTTGATGTGATTATTTAATTTTCTACCCTGGTCTAAATATGAGTATATATATATATATATATATATATATATATATATATATATGTGAATTATTTTTTATCCTCTTTCAATTGGGATAAAATTATAGCTAAAGATGTTAAGGACTCCCCCCAACAGGTATATAATATTTTGCATGTTGAGATGAATAGCTATATTATACTTATTCAAAATGGTTTAGTAGTGAATTAAAAGCCTTGTTCATTCTAAGAAAGTGGTTCACAAAAGATATAAGTATACTACTTGGCTTGACTACTTGCTATTTGCAAATCTAAGGAAAAATGCAAATTAAAATCGAGGAACTGTTATAATACCTACCTTATAAATCTGGGATATGAATTTCAGCTTAAACCTAAATCCTTCTGGAGCTATATAAAAAACCAACAAAATTGTAATCTAATACCAAACTATATGGAATTTAATAATAGATCAGGCACTAACACTTTCAAAATTGTGAATGTGTATGCAGATCATTTTGTTGATGTTTACTCTACCTCTAACGTTTCTAATTCTAAGAACCTTTAATAAATCATCATATTTTAATATCTGTCCGGGTGATAGCCAGTTGAAATCCCCATAAGGGAAATAGCAAGATTTGGCATGACCATAGAGATTACTAATTTCTACATAAAATAATTGCATTCGGCTTAGAGATATTGTAGGTTTTTGGGTAGTTTTTGTTATTGGATTTGGCGTATCTTTTTACAACTTGGGTGAGTCCATCGTGAATACCCCTTTCTACCATTAAAAACATATCAATGTCATAAATTAGTTTTAGCTTAATTTTAGTATAGAGTAACTTACTAGTCCATGAGAAACTAGCCAGAGTTACAAAATTTAAGGGTCTAATTTGTATGTTTCTAGACAATTTTTTCTAAAATCTTGAAATACATCGCTAAGTAAAAGCATGTCGTAATTTAAGTATAGATCCGAGTAGTCGCCTAAATTTTTGCATTTAAAAATACTCCATATGGTTTGAGCATGAATATAGTTGGATTCTTTAACATGAGATTCATTAAGATTGCTACAAAAACATTCTATAGGAGAACGATATTCTAATGATTTCAAAATGTCATCCAAATATTCATAATGAAAGATACTTTGTTTAAAAACTTTTTTGAAATCTTTTGTCGTTTAGAAGTTATACAATAATTCGTATATAATACCCCACACTGAATATATATATATATATATATATATATATATATATACACATGCTTCAATAAATAGCTCTTTCTTACAATGTGCAGCTTTAAGTCGTCTATCAGAAAACACGTACAAATGCAAGGTCTTGTACGTGTATATTACATATTTTTAACGCCAAGATCAATTCAGCAAAGTATTCGCCATTTAAATTTTTGTTTTTATACATCTTTTTATTTTAAGCGCCACCGATCTTTAGGTCATCTGGTATTATATAAGGATTATACACACTGCTTTAAATAGGTCTTCACCACTGTTGCAACATCATATGCTACAATGCACAGCTGCAGTAAAAGGACATTAACCTTTTACAGGATACCTATTCCTTTCTTCTATACAAGTGGTGTTATATGCACAGCTGCAGTAAGAAGACATTAACCTTTTACACATACCTATTCCTTCCTTCTATAAAAGTGCTCTTGATTTTACGGTGCACTTTACGTTTTATATGACAGTATGTTTTATGCACTCAAGGTTAAGGAGGGAATTTCTTGGGAAGCGCATCCCGCCTTACTATATTGTTTAGGTAAATTATATTATTCTATCTGTATGTGCCTATCACATCAGCACATGATCTATGATATTTTAGTGTTATGAAATTTTATTGATTATCATTAAGTTTTTAATATTATTTAGCGGAGAAATGATTTACAAGTTAGTTTCGTCTGTAGTGTTACTTTCCTTTTCTTGAAAATAAATGCTTTGAATTCAGTAATATTATAGTATGACCAGGTTTATCAGATTAAGTGATTTAGAATGTGCAACCCCATCAGAAATGTTATACAAATAGTTTAACGAATTGAAACTGAGTAACTAGCTTTTATTTTTGTTTAATTTTAAACTACTAAAAGTGCATCTATTAAATATAAGGTTTAATCATCTGTATGGATAGGAAACACTTGCAAAATGCTTATTTGTCAATTCGGTTGGTTTAAGAGTTATTAATATACTGCTCAGGTACCACCTATTTATATAATTGGATCTGTAAATCTGCCTTTTACAATTTTTTATAACCGTAATTTTAAATTAATAAAAAAATTTCCTTTTTCTAATGAATTTTTAAAAAGAGTTTTAAATGATGATAACTTATAATAAAAACATGTTTTGTATGTTTGAGTGTGGAAATACATAACATTTAAAATAAGTGTTCGAAGCCATTGGCTGATTAATTTCGGCAACCTGCACTAAAGTTTACTTTAAAGAATCTAAGACTTGAAGAATTGCAGATTTAAAAAAATTTAACACTATACAGCTCTTAATAGGTCACTGAATTGAAAGTCAAACCAAAATCTATACGGCGAAAAAACATTCTGGCATAAGGTTAGAGAAAAAAAATTTTTTATTACTTTTTTTTAATTTTAAAGTTTTTTAATTCTCGAAGCTTATGTATAAAAAGTAAAGAAGAATGCTTTGATAAAAAAAATTATGTTACTTAAAACGATCATCTTGCAACTCTCAATAATATATTTTTACCGAAGTAAGGTATTCAAGCCACAGGATATTCTTTAGTTCATTTCTTTCTTACATCATGCCTTTATAATTTTCTAATGTGAGAACCCACAGTATCATACAAGTAAATGTATAATGCAACCAATAATGTTTGTGCTTTGAATTCTTATAACATGATGATTGTAGCAACAGCAGAAAAATTCAACAATCTCCTAAACATAGAACAAAATATGAAGGCAATCTGTATATTATAAATTTCTACTAAAATTTTCTGTTCTTATTTTCAAAATGCTGATGAATGCACTACATCCAACCTTAAATTATAACCTAAAATAAAATTTTGTAGCATTAGGAATTTTTATTAACTTAATCTAAATTTGGGTGCAACTTTAATTATTTAGGCTCGTTATATTTTAAAGATATCAATAATTATGGCAGCCTATATTATGCCATTTTATGATACAAATTTTTTTGTATATGTATTTAATTCATAATATTGCACACAACGTATTTTCTGTGCCTTCTGTTTTTCGAAAAATATTATAGTTTACCTGCATACTAATCCTAGTTACAGCTACAATAATCATAATAAACAAACAACATTAAAACGTGCAAAACGTTCATTATACACATTTTTGTAGTCATCTACTGTTTTTTTTTTTATTTCTAATGTGGCAGTTTAGTTAACTCTGAAACTAGTCCATGAGAAACTAGCCAGAGTTACAAAATTTAAGGGTCTAATTTCTATGTTTCTAGACAATTTTTTCTAAAATCTTGAAATATATTGTTAAGTAAAAGAATGTCACAGTTTAAGTATAAATCAGCATAGTCACCTAAATTTTTACATTTAAAAATACTCCATATGGTTTGAGCATGAATATAGTTGGATCCTTTAACATGAGATTCATTAAGATTGCTACAAAAACATTCTATAGGAGAACGATATTCTAACGATTTTAAAATGTCATGCAAATATTGATAATGAAAGATACTCTTGTGCATTAGCAATTTAATGTGATCCTATTTTATTGTACTAAATTCCCTTTTTAAAACTTTAAAATAATAGAAGGATGCACTATACCATACCATCCCACCATTCTGTCATACGTGGGTATACTGCTGCAATCCCCTTGCAATTCAGCATTCAGGGCACAGAGCAGTACGTTCGTGTATTTCAATATGAAATGGTCGTATCCAAATGTAAATTACTCCATGTACATATTGTAATAAACCTATTAATTAATATATAGTGTTCAATGTTCCGTGCTCTCGAGCCCTTCAAAGTTGGATACACCACAAAAGATAACACGCATGCCAATTTTTCCAATGACATTGACATGAAGCGAAAAGAATCTATGAACCTGAGAGTTACATTTGCATTGTTGTATTTCTTAGAAAATGTTATATATTTTTCATTATTCAAGGGAATTATATTCATTGGACTTTCGAAAGTATTAGCATGCTCTTTTATAATAAAATGAACACTATAATTGCACAAATTATAATAGACAGCAGGAATAATTAGAAATAATCTAAAATTTACGTTACAATTGCTACGTGCAAAAATTCTTACAGAGCCATTCAAGTGATCGTTAAATTTTTCGTCATCCGGCAAGAAATCCACTTTGCAAATACAGCACGTTTTTGCTATCGAGACATCTATAGAGGATGTTATAAAGATATTTTTAAAAAATTCGCTAATGTAACATATGGGAATATGTTTTAATTGCTACACAAACTAAGAAATGAAGACTGTTCCTGTGTAGGAATTGTAATACGAAAGAGATTGGTTATATCTGCAATAAAAATAAGAACCTATTAAAAACTAAATATGTTCCCGGTATTTGAAAGGGCGATCTAATTCACAGGTTGCGTTTAAAATATCAAGATGATAGAAAACCAAGTGACAAAAAAACATTATAAAATTATAAAAATTATTACCATTTAGGAGCTAATAAAACGGACGCATCCATTCCTTATTACTCATCAGGATATATGAGCGTTAAGGCAAGTTCCATTTTTCACCAATGTAGAGAAATGCAATGGAGGCAGCAGGATTAGGAATCTTTAAAAAAAGAATTTCATATTAATTTTCAAATAAAAAATCACAATCAAATACTAACTTCAAATGCACTCACTTAAACTTCGATAAATTGATATCGGAATAAATTACAATGATGAATTGTAAAATTTCTTATTTTCTCATAAACTACTGAAGTTAGGTATAGCACATCCAACACCGAATGAAAGGTATTTAGCTGGGCAATCAAACCAATAAAAAAAATTGTGGGTGTTCCATTTAAGTTAAATGAGTTATGTAACCTTAAATTGGCCAATAATGTACAGCTTGATTACAAGCATTCGCCATTTAAATTTTTGTTTTTATACATCTTTTTATCTTAAGCACCACCGATCGAAGTACATATATAGGTCTTCCAGATGTATACCATTTTATCAAAATTGCATCTTTAGGTCATCTGGTATTATATAAGGATTATACACACTGCTTTAAATAGATCTTCACCACTGTTGCAACATCATATGCTACAATGCACAGCTGCAGTAAAAGGACATTAACCTTTTACACGATACCTATTCCTTCCTTCGATACAAGTGGTGTTATATGCACAGCTGCAGTAAAAGGACATTAACCTTTGACACGATACCTATTCCTTCTTGATTTTACGGCGCACTTTACGTTTTATATGACTGTGTGTTTTATGCACTCAAGGTTAAGGAGGGAATTTCTTGGGAAGCGCATCCCGCCTTACTATATTGTTTAGGTAAATTATATTATTCTATCTGTATGTGCCTATCACATCAGCACATGACGTATGATATTTTAGTGTTATGAAATTTTATTGATTATCATTAAGTTTTTAATATTATTTAGCGGAGAAATGAGTTACAAGTTAGTTTCGTCTTTAGTGCTACTTTCCTTTTCTTGAAAATAAATGCTTTGAATTCAATAATATTATAGTATGACCAGGTTTATCAGATTATGTGATTTAGAATGTGCAACCCCATCAGAAATGTTATACAAATAGTTTAAAGAATCCAAATTGAGTAACTAGCTTTTATTTTTGTTTAGTTTTAAACTACTAAAAGTGCATCTAGTAAATATAAGGTTTAATCATCTGTATGGATAGGAAACACTTGCAAAATGCTTATTTGTCAATTCGGTTGGTTTAAGAGTTATTAATATACTGCTCAGGTACAACCTATTTATATAATTGGGTCTAGAAATCTGCCTTTTACAACTCTTTATAACCATAATTTTAAATTAATAAAAAATTTTTCTCTTTCTAATGAATTTTTAAAAGGAGTTTTAAATGATGATAACTTATAATAAAAACATGTTTTGTATGGTTGAGTGTGGAAGTTCACGACATTTAAGATAAATGTTCGAAGCCATTGGCTGATTAATTTCGGCAACCTGCACTAAAGTTTACTTTAAAGAATCTAAAACTGGAAGAATTGCAGATATAAAAAAATTTAATACTATACAGCTTTTTATAGGTCGCTGAATTGAAAGTCAAACTAAAATCTATACGGCGAAGAAACTTTCTGGAATAAGGATAGAGAAAAAAATTTTTTTTATTATTTTTCTTTAATTTTAAAGTTTTTTAATTCTCGAAGCTTATGTATAAAAAGTAAAGAAGAATGCTTTGCTAAAAAAAATTATGTTACTTAAAACGATCATCTTGCAACTCTCAAATAATATATTTTTACCGAAGTAAGGTATTCAAACCACAGGATATTCTTTAGTTCATTTCTTTCTTATATCATGCCATTATAATTTTATAATTTGAGAACCCACAGTATCATACAAGTAAATGTATAATGCAACCAATAATGTTTGTGCTTTGAATTCTTAAAACATGATGATTGTAGCAACAGCAGAAAAATTCAGCAATCTCTTTAACAAAGAACAAAATATGAAGGCAATCTGTATATTAAAAATTTCTACTAAAATTTTCTGTTCTTATTTTCAAAATGTTGATGAATGCACTACATCCAACCTTAAATTATAACCTAAAATAAAATTTTCTAGCATTCGGGATTTTTATTAACTTAATCTAAATTTGAGTGCAACTTTAATTATTTAGGCTCGTTATATTTTAAAGATATCGGTAATTATGGCAGCCTAAATTATGCCATTTTATGAAACAAATTTTTTTGTATATGTATTTAATTCATAATATTGTACACAACGTATTTTCTGTGCCTTCTGTTTTTCAAAAAATATTATAGTTTACCTGCATACTAATCCTAGTTACAGCTACAACAATCATAATAAACAAACAACATTAAAACGCGCAAAACGTTCATTATACACATTTTTGTAGTCATCTACTGTTTTTTTTTTTAAATTTCTAATGTGGCAGTTTAGTTAACTCTGAAACTAGTCCATGAGAAACTAGCCAGAGTTACAAAATTTAAGGGTCTAATTTCTATGTTTCTAGACAATTTTTTCTAAAATCTTGAAATATATTGTTAAGTAAAAGAATGTCACAGTTTAAGTATAAATCAGCATAGTCACCTAAATTTTTACATTTAAAAATACTCCATATGGTTTGAGCATGAATATAGTTGGATTCTTTAACATGAGATTCATTAAGTTTGTGATAAAAACATTCTATAGGAGAAAAATGTTCTAACGATTTCAAAATGTCATCCAAATATTCATAATGAAAGATACCCTTGTGCATTAGCAATTTAATATGTCCTATTTTATTGTACTAAATTCCTTTTTTAAAACTTTAAAATCATCGAAGGATAACACGCATGACAATTTTTCCAATGACATTGACATCAAGCGAAAGGAATCTATGAACCCGAGCGTTACATTTGCATTGTATTTATTAGAAAATGTTGTATATTTTTCATTATTCAAAGGAATTATATTCATTGGACCTTCGAAAGTATTAGCAAGCTCTTTAATAATAAAATAAATGCCATAATTGCACAATTTTAATAAACTGCGAGAATAATTAGAAATAATCTAAAATTTAAGTTAGAACTGGTATGTGCAACAATGCTTACAGAGCCATTCAGGTGATCGTTAACTTTTTCGTCATCCGGCAAGAAATCGACTTTGCAAATAAAGCACGTTTTTGCTATTGAGACGTCTATAGAGGATGTAATGGGGATATTTTTAAAAAATACGCTACCGTAACATATGGGAATATGTTTTAATTGCTACACAAATTAAGAAATGAGGACTGTTCCTGTGTAGGAATTGTAATATGAAAAAGATTGGTTATATCTGCAATAAAATAAGAACCTATTGAAAACTAAATATGTTCCTGGTATTTGAAAGGACGATCTTATTTACAGGTTGCATTTAAAATACCAAGATGATAGAAAAGCAAGTGACAAAAAAAATATATTAAAATTATACAAATTATTACAATTTAGGAGCTGATAAAACGGACGCATCCCTTATTCCTCCTCAGGATATATGAGCAGTTTGGCAAGTTCCCTTTTTCGCCAATGTAGATAAATGCAGTGGACGCAGCAGGATTAGGAATCTTTAAAAAAAAGAATTTCATATTAGTTTTCAAATAAAAAATCACAATCAAATACTAACTTCAAATGCACTCAACTTAAACTTCGATTACTTAAACTTCGAAATAAATTACAATGATGAATTATAAAATTTCCAATTTTCTCATACACTACTGAAGTTAGGTATAGCACACCCAACACTGAATGAAAGGTATTTAGCTGGGCAATCAAACCAATAAAAAAAATTTTAAGAGTTCCATTTAAGTTAAATGAGTTATGTAACCTTAAGTTGGTCAATAATGTACAGCTTGATTACAAGCACTTTGTATAATGTGATAGAACAATAAATATTCTAGTAAGTATAACCAAAGCTCTTAATAAGGTGATAAAAAACAAAATCGTTTATGCTCAATAATTTTGTCATTATTCTATTTTGTCGTACATTACAATATTTACTTAAAATCGATTTTTCTCTAAAACAGTAAAGGATAGAGATAGGGACGTTTTAAAGATTATACCTTACTTTTTAACTAATAATTTAATTACGCATAAATTTCAGGGTGTTCCTTTTAAAAACTACCAACATTAGTATAAAAAGTGTTTTTGAGACAATCTGTATGTTTAAAAATATTTTAGCAATGTAGCCCTTGTCATTCTGGATATACTTTGTTTAAAAACTTTTTTGAAATCTTTTGTCGTTTAGAAGTTATACAATAATTCGTATATAATACCCCACACTGAATATATATATATATATATATATATATATATATACATGCTTCAATAAATAGCTCTTTCTTACAATGTGCAGCTTTAAGTCGTCTATCAGAAAACACGTACAAATGCAAGGTCTTATACGTGTATATTACATATTTTTTAACGCCAAGATCAATTCAGCAAAGTATTCGCCATTTAAATATTTGTTTTATACATCTTTTATCTTAAGCACCACCGATCTTTAGGTCATCTGGTATTATATAAGGATTATACACACTGCTTTAAATAGGTCTTCACCACTGTTGCAACATCATATGCTACAATGCACAGCTGCAGTAAGAGGACATTAAACTTTTACAGGATACCAATTCCTTTTTTTCTATACAAGTGGTGTTATATGCACAGCTACAGTAAAAAGACATTAACCTTTTACGCATACCTATTCCTTCCTTCTATACAAGTGCTCTTGATTTTACGGCGCACTTTACGTTTTATATGACAGTGTGTTTTACGCACTCAAGGTTAAGGAGGGAATTTCTTGGGAAGCGCATCCCGCCTTACTATATTGTTTAGGTAAATTATATTATTCTATCTGTATATGCCTATCACATCAGTACATGATCTATGATATTTTAGTGTTATGAAATTTTATTGATTATCATTAAGTTTTTAATATTATTTAGCGGAGAAATGATTTACAAGTTAGTTTCGTCTTTAGTGCTACTTTCCTTTTCTTGAAAATGAATGCTTTGAATTCAATAATATTATAGTATGACCAGGTTTATCAGATTAAGTGATTTAGAATGTGCAATCCCATCAGAAATGTTATACAAATAGTTTAACGAATCGAAACTGAGTAACTAGCTTTTATTTTTGTTTAATTTTAAACTACTAAAAGTGCATCTATTAAATATAAGGTTTAATCATCTGTATGGATAGGAAACACTTGCAAAATGCTTATTTGTCAATTCGATTGGTTTACGAGTTATTAATATACTGCTCAGGTACCACCTATTTATATAATTGGGTCTGTAAATCTGCCTTTTACAATTTTTTATAACCGTAATTTTAAATTAATAAAAAAATTTCTTTTTTCTAATGAATTTTTAAAAAGAGTTTTAAATGATGATAACTTATAATAAAAATATGTTTTGTATGTTTGAGTGTGGAAATACATGACATTTAAGATAAGTGTTCAAGCCATTGGCTGATTAATTTCGGCAACCTGCACTAAAGTTTACTTTAAAGAATCTAAGACTTGAAGAATTGCAGATTTAAAAAAATTTAATACTATACAGCTCTTTATAGGTCACTGAATTGAAAGTCAAACTAAAATCTATACGGCGAAGAAACATTCTGGCATAAGGTTAGAGAAAAAAAAACATTTTTTATTACTTTTTTTAATTTTAAAGTTTTTTAATTCTCGAAGCTTATGTATAAAAAGTAAAGAAGAATGCTTTGCTAAAAAATTATGTTACTTAAAACGATCATCTTGCAACTCTCAATAATATATTTTCACCGAAGTAAGGTATTCAAACCACAGGATATTCTTTAGTTCATTTCTTTCTTACATCATGCCTTTATAATTTTATAATGTGAGAACCCACAGTATCATACAAGTAAATGTATAATGCAACCAATAATGTTTGTGCTTTAAATTCTTAAAACATGATGATTGTAGCAACAGCAGAAAAATTCAGCAATCTCCTTAACATAGAACAAAATATGAAGGCAATCTGTATATTATAAATTTCTACTAAAATTTTCTGTTCTTATTTTCAAAATGCTGATGAATGCACTACATCCAACCTTAAATTATTACCTAAAATAAAATTTTGTAGCATTAGGAATTTTTATTAACTTAATCTAAATTTGGGTGCAACTTTAATTATTTAGGCTCGTTATATTTTAAAGATATCAATAATTATGGCAGCCTATATTATGCCATTTTATGAAACAATTTTTTTTTTGTATATGTATTTAATTCATAATATTGTACACAACGTATTTTCTGTGCCTTGTGTTTTTCGAAAAATATTATAGTTTACCTGCATACTAATCCTAGTTACAGCTACAACAATCATAATATGCAAACAACATTAAAACGTGCAAAACGTTCATTATACACATTTTTGTAGTCATCTACTGTTTTTTTTTTATTTCTAATGTGGCAGTTTAGTTAACTCTGAAACTAGTCCATGAGAAACTAGCCATAGTTACAAAATTTAAGGGTCTAATTTCTATGTTTCTAGACAATTTTTTCTAAAATCTTGAAATATATTGCTAAGTAAAAGAATGTCACAGTTTAAGTATAAATCAGCATAGTCACCTAAATTTTTACATTTAAAAATACTCCATATGGTTTGAGCATGAATATAGTTGGATTCTTTAACATGAGATTCATTAGGTTTGCGATAAAAACATTCTATAGGAGAAAGATATTCTAAAGATTTCAAATGTCATCCAAATACTCATAAGGAAAGATACTCTTGTGCATTAGCAATTTAATGTGATCCTATTTTATTGTACTAAATTCCTTTTTTAAAACTTTAAAATCATCGAAGGATGCACTATACCATACCATCCCACCATTCTGTCATACGTGGGTATACTGCTGCCCTCCCCTTGCAATTCAGCATTCAAGGCACAGAGCAGTACGTTCGTGTATTTCAATATGAAATGGTCGTATCCAAATTTAAATTACTCCATGCACATGTTGCAAGAAACCTATTATTTAATATATAGTGTTCAATGTATCATACTCTCGAGCCCTTCAAAGTTGGATACACCACAACTGGCGACGAGGCTGTTCAAAAATACGCATAATTTCGTGGCTCGTGTTACGCAGCTGTGTTACATTCCTAATCGTAAATGGAGAATTTTACGTCCACAATCGGTATATTCAACGCTCAAAACGATAACTGGATGCTATATCAAGAAAGATTAAAAGCTTATTTCAAAGCAAACGCAGTTACTGATTTCAACAAACGAAAAGCAATTTTACTAACTGTTATTGGAAAAGATGCTTACGCATCACTACGCAGCCTAACTACACCTACAATACCCAAAGATTCAACCTATGAGAATCTTGTTTCAAAATTACAGAAACATTTCAATCCAACCCCGAATGTAACTACGGAACGCTACAAATTTACACGGCGAGTTCAACAAGATAAGGAAAGTTTCGCTGATTACATCAACGAACTACGTCGCTTATCTACACATTGCAGGTTTGCTAACCAGCTGAATGAAAGATTATGCGACCAAGTTGTGTTTGGTGTGAAGGATGCAGTTTTGCTAAATAAACTGCTTACTGTTGAAAACCTTACACTCCAAATTGCCACAGACATGGCATTAAGTTATGAAAGTGCAAAACGTGATGCTACTGAATTATGTCAGGCACGATCTTTCGCAGTTAACAGTATGTAAACTCAATACAAAAATCCTACAAATAAAATCGATAATAAAACCGGGAAGGTGACAAGTTTAAATTATCCGGATACAACAAAGAAATTTTGTTATCGGTGTGGAAATACAGCACATCTTGCAAATAAATGTTCTTCAATGAATAAAACTTGTAACGAGTGCAACAAACGTGGACATCTAGCAAGTGTTTGTTTCAAAGTTATCAACAAGGACAACAAACTAAGTTGTAGTTCAAGGTCAAGAGTTACTACAAATAACTTATTACAAACTAATACACAATCATCTGCTGATGAAAATTTAGAATTACAATCCTTTTACAATATACGTGGAAATCGTACAATGAAACCTATCATCCTTGCTGTGAAAATCAATACTACAATATTGAATATGGAAGTTGATACTGGCTCTGCATTTTCAGTGCTCTCTGAAATTACATATAATAAATATTTTTCTAACCTCACTCCTAAAAAGTGTAACATAATACTTAGATTCTATGATGGACATAAACTACAGCCGATCGGTGCACTACACTGCACTGCACAAATTGGAAATTTTTGTGCAACACACCAGTTCCTAATTATACCAGGAAATGGACCTTCATTGATTAGTAGAAATTGCCTAAAACAATTCAAAGTCAATTTACAAAATTTACTGTACAACAATACAACCGCAGATGCTAATGTAAACATCAATACAATTCTTCAAAAGTACAAAGTTTTCGAGCCAGGGGTTGGTTGTTTAAAAAGCGCCCCAGTTTCACTAAAATTAAAACAAGGTGCAGTACCTAAATTCTGCAAAGCGAGACGACTAGCCTTTGCAATACGCCCTAAAGTTGAGAAGGAATTAGATCGTCTTGTTGATCAAGGAATTCTCGAACCTACCGATCACTGCGAATGGGCTACATCCATTGTTCCAGTACGCAAGAAAGACGGAAGTGTTCACCTGTGTGGAGACTATCGCATTACAGTGAATCGACAGCTACATATTGATAAATATTTGCTGCCTACAGCAGAAGAAATAATTGCAAAACTTGCAGGAGGTAAACAATTTACAGTATTAGATATGAAATACGCATTTTTTCATTTACCTCTGGATGTACAATCACAGGAGATGTGTGCGATAAATACACATAAAGGAATTTTTAAGGTACGTTAATTGCCTTTCGGCATTACTGTGGCTCCAGAAATTTTTCAAAAACGTCTGGATACAATGCTCTCAAGTTTTGATAACATTGGTATTTTTCAAGATGATATCATCATCACAGGTGAAACTACAGAACAACACATTGCAAATTTAGAAAAAGTGCTTTCTATTCTCCAAACAAATGGTGATCGTCTACAAAAAAAAGTGCAAATTTCTTTTAAATAAAGTAACTTACTTAAGATATGAAATTTCAAAATATGGTCTAAAGCCTACTAAAAATAAATTAGAAGCTATACTAAATGCTCCTACACCACGAAATTTACAACAGTTATGTTTTTTCATTGAACTTGTAAATTTTTATGCAAAATTTACACCTCACATGTCTACATTATTACAGTCGTTCTATAATCTTACAGAGAAAAATACAAAATGGAATTGGTCTACAGCATGTGAAAACGCTTTCATAAAGGTAAAGCAAGCTCTACAAAATGCACCTACACTTGCACACTTTGCTCCAAATAAATCCACGGAATTGAGGTGTGATGCATCATCATATTGCATTGGCGCTGTGATATTTCAACGGAATAGCAATAATAAACTTGTTCCTAGTGCATTCGCTTAAAAAAGCTTTAAACAAAGCTCAGTTAAATTACGCACAAATTGACAGAGAAGCGCAAAGTATTGTATTTGGAATTGAAAGTTTTCACCAATACTTATATGGAAAGAAATTCATTCTTTGGTCTGACCACCGTACCTTTCTGTCAATATTCAACCCTTAACGCTGGAGTTACACCCACGTTAGCAGCTTGTATGCAGCGATGATTATTGATACTTTCTGCATATGATTACGACATAAAATACATTAAATCGCAGGACAACGCGGTTGCTGATTTTCTTTCACGATTACCAATTGAAAAACCAGATCCAGATCCTGTGGAATTAGAGGAAGTTTCATTCTTGTTTATAAACGATATGCAAGAATTATCTTACACTGCAGTGGACATTGCCCGATGCACTCGCAATGATCCCATACTTTCAAAAGTACTACATTTTACAGCATCAGGGTGGCTTGATTACAATCAAGATACGTCGCTATCACCATATTACACAAGAATATCTGAATTGACCATAGAACACGGTTGCGTTCTTTGGGGTTCCAGAGTGATAGTTCCTTCAAGATTACAAAAATAAATACTTAAAGAATTACACGTAAGTCACGTTGGGATGATGCGAATGAAAATGTTAGCTCGACAATATCTTTGGTGGTCTAACATAAACAAAAAAATCAAATCGTTAGTTTCAACTTGTGATGCTTATGCTTACACGCAGAAAAATTCTCCAAAGGGATTGCTACATCCATGGGAATCTGCTACATCGCCTATGCAAAGGATCCACATTAATCATGCTGGACCTTTCATGGTAAAATAACTTTCGTAGCCATAGATTCTTACAGTAAGTGGCCTGAAATTTTTATAGTACATTCTATATCTTGAAATGCTACAATTAGTAAATTACGGCAAATTTTTTCTCGTCTTGGTTTACCGAGAATGTTAGTTTCAGACAACACTACATGTGTTACATCAATTGAGTTCAAATCTTTTATAAAAAAGAATGGTATCAAGCATATTACAACAGCACCGTAACATCCTTCTACTAACGGCGCTGCTGAAAATATTATTGACACATTTAAACGTACAATAAAAAGTGGAATATATGAAAACATGACATTACAAGATGCAATACATTTATTTTTAGCAAACTACAGGCTGATACCACATTCAACAACAAATGAGTCGCCCGCAGTACTTATGTTAGGCAGACGACCCACTTGCAAATTAGATTTACTTCGACCTAATTACAAGCAAACAATAGTCAATAAACAGCAATCACAGGTATGTAATTACACAGGTACATCAATGCAAATTTTTGAAACTGGAGATACAGTGCTTGTCCGATCCTATACAACTTCAAACCCTTGGAAAATTGCAAAAATAGATTCAGTGTTAGGCACTCACAATTATTTAGTGAGATTTCCAGATGGTACATACTGGAAACGCCATATGGATCAACTACGTCCAACTTTGCTAGAATTTTTCAACGAACAAGAAAGGCAGTTCACTTACGAAAACAAAAGCAATACACCCTTAGCTAAGGATCGCGGTATTGTTGCGGCTCCTGAAAGTGTTACAGGTCTCAGTGATAGTGTAGTTATACAAAACGTCGCAGGTGTTAGTGACAGTGCAGTGCAAAGTGAAAACGGTAATATTTTACTACCTCACACTTCACTGGCGAGAAGTCAAAGAATCGAAGTTGAGCAAGCATATACACCACACATTCAACCGAATAGTCCTGAACAAATTATTAGACGTTCTACACGTACAAAGAAACCAGTTTCTAGATTAGATTTATAATTTAAGTTCTACATTACAAATGTTTATTTTTCAATTATTATGTACAATTTTACAATTTCTCTCTTACAAGGGAAGGGTGATGCACTATACCATGCCATCCCACCATTCTGTCATGTGCGGATATACTGCGGCCCTCTCCTTGCAATTCAGCATTCAAGGCACAGAGCAGTACGTTCGTGTATTTCAATATGAAATGGTCGTATCTAAATGTAAATTACTCCATGTACATATTGTAATAAACCTATTAATTAATATATAGTGTTCAATGTATCGTGCTCTCGAGCCCTTCAAAGTTGGATACACCACAAAAGATAACACGCATGCCAATTTTTCCAATGACACTGACATGAAGCGAAAGGAATCTATGAACCTGAGAGTTACATTTGCATTGTTGTATTTCTTAGAAAAGGTTATATATTTTTCATTATTCAAGGGAATTATATTCATTGGATCTTCGAAAGTATTAGCATGCTTTTTAATAATAAAATGAACACTATAATTGCACAAATTATAATAGACTGCGGGAATAATTAGAAATAATCTAAAATTTATGTTACAATTGCTACGTGCAAAAATTCTTACAGAGCCATTCAAGTGATCGTTAAATTTTTCGTCATCCGGCAAGAAATCCACTTTGCAAATAAAGCACGTTTTTGTTATCGAGACATCTATAGAGGATGTTATAAAGATATTTTTAAAAAATTCGCTACCGTAACATATGGGAATGTTTTAATTGCTACACAAACTAAGAAATGAAGACTGTTCCTGTGTAGGAATTGTAATACGAAAGAGATTGGTTAAATCTGCAATAAAAATAAGAACCTATTGAAAACTAAATATGTTCCCGGTATTTGAAAGGGCGATCTAATTCACAGGTTGCGTTTAAAATATCAAGATGATAGAAAAACAAGTAACAAAAAACATTATAAAATTATAAAAATTATTACCATTTAGGAGCTAATAAAACGGACGCATCCATCCCTTATTCCTCCTCAGGATATATGAGCGTTAAGGTAGGTTCCATTTTTTACCAATGTAGAGAAATGCAATGGAGGCAGCAGGATTAGGAATCTTTAAAAAAAGAATTTCATATTAATTTTCAAATAAAAAATCACAATCAAATACTAACTTCAAATGCACTCACTTAAACTTCGATAAATTGATATCGGAATAAATTACAATGATGAATTGTAAAATTTCCAATTTTCTCATAAACTACTGAAGTTAGGTATAGCACACCCAACACCGAATGAAAGGTATTTAGCTGGGCAATCAAACCAATAAAAAAAATTGTGGGTGTTCCATTTAAGTTAAATGAGTTATGTAACCTTAAATTGGCCAATAATGTACAGCTTGATTACAAGCATTCGCCATTTAAATTTTTGTTTTTATACATCTTTGTATCTTAAGCACCACCGATCGAAGTACATATATAGGTCTTCCAGATGTATACCATTTTACCAAAATTGCATCTTTAGGTCATCTGGTATTATATAAGGATTATACACACTGCTTTAAATAGGTCTTCACCACTGTTGCAACATCATATGCTACAATGCACAGCTGCAGTAAGAGGACATTAACCTTTTACACGATACCTATTCCTTCCTTCGATACAAGTGGTATTATATGCACAGCTGCAGCAAAAGGACATTAACCTTTGACACGATACCTATTCCTTCTTGATTTTACGGCGCACTTTACGTATTATATGACTGTGTGTTTTACGCACTCAAGGTTAAGGAGGGAATTTCTTGGGAAGCGCATCCCGCCTTACTATATTGTTTAGGTAAATTATATTATTCTATCTGTATGTGCCTATCACATCAGCACATGATCTATGATATTTTAGTGTTATGAAATTTTATTGATTATCATTAAGTTTTTAATATTATTTAGCGGAGAAATGAGTTACAAGTTAGTTTCGTTTTTAGTGCTACTTTCCTTTTCTTGAAAATAATTGCTTTGAATTCAATAATATTATAGTATGACCAGGTTTATCAGATTATGTGATTTAGAATGTGCAACCCCATCAGAAATGTTATACAAATAGTTTAAAGAATCCAAATTGAGTAACTAGCGTTTATTTTTGTTTAGTTTTAAACTACTAAAAGTGCATCTAGTAAATATAAGGTTTAATCATCTGTATGGATAGGAAACACTTGCAAAATGCTTATTTGTCAATTCGGTTGGTTTAAGAGTTATTAATATACTGCTCAGGTACAACCTATTTATATAATTGGGTCTAGAAATCTGCCTTTTACAACTCTTTATAACCGTAATTTTAAATTAATAAAAAAATTTTCTTTTTCTAATAAATTTTTAAAAGGAGTTTTAAATGATGATAACTTATAATAAAAACATGTTTTGTATGTTTGAGTGTGGAAATACATGACATTTAAGATAAGTGTTCGAAGCCATTGGCTGATTAATTTCGGCAACCTGCACTAAAGTTTACTTTAAAGAATCTAAGACTTGAAGAATTGCAGATTTAAAAAAATTTAATACTATACAGCTTTTTATAGGTCGCTGAATTGAAAGTCAAACTAAAATCTATACGGTGAAGAAACTTTCTGGAATAAGGATAGAGAAAAAATTTTTTTTTTATTACTTTTCTTTAATTTTAAAGTTTTTTAATTCTCGAAGCTTATGTATAAAAAGTAAAGTAGAATGCTTTGCTAAAAAAAATTATGTTACTTAAAACGATCATCTTGCAACTCTCAAATAATATATTTTTACCGAAGTAAGGTATTCAAACCACAGGATATTCTTTAGTTCATTTCTTTCTTATATCAAGCTTTTATAATTTTCTAATGTGAGAACCCACAGTATCATATAAGTAAATGTATAATGCAACCAATAATGTTTGTGCTTTGAATTCTTAAAACATGATGATTGTAGCAACAGCAGAAAAATTCAGCAATCTCTTTAACATAGAACAAAATATGAAGGCAATCTGTATATTAAAAATTTCTACTAAAATCTTCTGTTCTTATTTTCAAAATGTTGATGAATGCACTACATCCAACCTTAAATTATAACCTAAAATAAAATTTTCTAGCATTAGGGATTTTTATTAACTTAATCTAAATTTGGGGGCAACTTTAATTATTTTGGCTCGTTATATTTTAAAGATATCGGTAATTATGGCAGCCTAAATTATGCCATTTTATGAAACAAATTTTTTGTATATGTATTTAATTCATAATATTGTACACAACGTATTTTCTGTGCCTTCTGTTTTTCAAAAAATATTATAGTTTACCTGCATACTAATCCTAGTTACAGCTACAACAATCATAATAAACAAACAACATTAAAACGTGCAAAACGTTCATTATACACATTTTGTAGTCATCTACTGTTTTTTTAATTTCTAATGTGGCAGTTTAGTTAACTCTGAAACTAGTCCATGAGAAACTAGCCAGAGTTACAAAATTTAAGGGTCTAATTTCTATGTTTCTAGACAATTTTTCTAAAATCTTGAAATATATTGTTAAGTAAAAGAATGTCACAGTTTAAGTATAAATCAGCATAGTCACCTAAATTTTTACATTTAAAAATACTCCATATGGTTTGAGCATGAATATAGTTGGATTCTTTAACATGAGATTCATTAAGTTTGCGATAAAAACATTCTATAGGAGAAAGATGTTCTAACGATTTCAAAATGTCATCCAAATATTCATAATGAAAGATACCCTTGTGCATTAGGAATTTAATATGTCCTATTTTATTGTACTAAATTCCTTTTTTAAAACTTTAAAATCATCGAAGGATAACACGCATGACAATTTTTCCAATGACATTGACATCAAGCGAGAGGAATCTATGAACCCGACTGTTACATTTGCATTGTATTTATTAGAAAATGTTATATTGTTCACGCCTTAGCGTAGCGGCTGGTTCACAATAGCAAAAAATGCGTAATAAAATTGTGTAATAAATATGGTTGCATAAAAAACTTACCCCGTGTTCAATTACCACTTTACACTCACCACTAAATACATAATTGGTTAGGTAGGAGAGGGTGCTGAAGGAAGGAATAGAGGTACCCACGTTGTTATTTAATTAATTAACTAATGCCGACAAACCGGCGCGAGTGTGACATTTAATAATGGACTGTGTTCTAAGAGAGAGCTGTGTCGACTGTCCTATCTTATAGTTGTAACCAGCGCTCACCTTGGCGATGCGCGAATAACAAATCGCCGTCGACAGATAAGAGGAGCATGCTTTTATTTTATATTAGGCAAGGCGTAAACATAACCGCCCATCTAAAACTGAATAAGTTTTATACCAAAATACAATAAATTATTTAAAAATACACCCTAGAAATGTTAAGGTTGTTAGGCAAATTAAAACAAAACTTTAATACAACCTTAAAATTTTCAAAATTAAACGGAACATAAATAAGAGAGAAAATAACAAAAATAAAATTTATTCATTCAAAGGGAGGATAATAAGCTTACTTATTGGACGTGTAACTAAACCTGCAGCGGTTTTTACAGAAGCTACTCGTGGTATACCGTCACGACCAAAAAACAACTTTTCAACGCGGCCAAGAGGCCAACACAAGGGGGCAGTATTTAAATTTTTAATTATGACCACATCATTTACCTTGGGCAACATGGTGGGGCAATGCCATTTGTTACGTTGGGTGAGTTGGTGGAGATACTCGTTTGACCACCGACGCCAAATGGATTGGGTAACCTGACACACTCGCTGCCAACGGGAACGCAAAGTTATTTCCTCCGGAATAGTAATTTCAGGTAGAGATAAAGGGGACCGCCTATTAAAAATGACCGGGCGACAGATAATCCGTACCGTCATTAGGATCGGAAGACTGGCAAAGAGGGCGACTATTGAGTATGGCTTCAACCCTAGAAAAATTGTACATAGTTCCTCAAAAGTTTGAGGGCGTGTACCTAAAGTACGAACTAATAAGGCCTTTGCCGATTTCACTCCAGACTCCCAAATTCCACCAAAATTTGGGGCGTATGGAGGATTAAATTGCCACTTGATATGGCGGGAGGCTAAAGCGGCGAAAATTTTATCGTTGTTGGATTTAAGGAATATGATAGCTTCCTTAAGGGACCGTGAGGCACCAAGAAAGTTTCTACCCTGATCTGAGTAAACAACATCAGGAATTCTACGACTTACTGTAGACAAGCTAAAATGCTTCGGTAGATAACTCTGACACTACCTCGAGGTGCACCGCTCTGGTGCACATACAAATAAATATGCATAAATAAGTTTTAGACACTGGGGCATTACGACGATTAGAAGACTTGATCAAAAATGGGCCGGCGAAATCTACTCCCACATGAGTAAATGTTTTGGACAGTTGAACACGGAAAGGAGGTAAATCGGCCATGAACGGTTGAGCAGTTGTCGCACGGAAGCGCGAACAAACAACGCATTTGTGGATCCTCTGACGAACTAGGGAACGTATTCCAATAATCCAGAATTTTCGCTGAATAAGTGATTGCGTCATGAATGCACCTGAATGCATAGATAAACGGTGATAATTATCACACAATAATCGCGATAAAGTGGCTTGTTTCGGTAATAGAAAGGGATGTCTGTTATCATAAGACAACAGGGAGTGACGCAAACGTCCGCCCACCCTAACAAGACCTAGCGAATCAATAAAGGGGGACAATTTTTGAGTTGTTTAGAACAACCCTTGTTTAAATTTAGTTGATTTATTTCTTCGGCGTAGAACTGCTGTTGCGTAACTCTTATGATAGTTATCAATGAGATATGTAATTCATCAGAAGAAAGAGAGCCTGATAATTTTTTATCAGAGTTCTTGCAATTGTAAATAAAACGGTTTACATATGCAACAGTACGCTGAAGCAAGGTGAGAGAAGAAAATTTATCCAAGAATTGAGTGGAACTTTTTTGTGTAGAAGTAACTAATATATTAGGGGGAGATTTTATTTCTGGGAGAATTTCTAGAGAAGGGGGAGATTCCAAGTTCCTGGAAGGCGTAATTAGATCGCTACAGTTAGATGGGCCATGCCACCAGATATCGTTGTCAATCAACTGGTGCGCAATAAGACCACGAGAAGCCATATCGGCGGGGTTGTTTTCACCAGAAATATGGTACCACTGTTGAATAGCAGTGTATTCTAAAATAGTTTCTACGCGGTTGGCAACAAATGTTTTTAATAAATAAGAAGGAGTGTTAATCCACGCTAGTACCACTTGAGAATCGGTGAATAATCTTATTTCCTTTAAGGGATAAGGAAATTTATTAGAGATTATAGAATATACTAGACGAGATAACAAAACAGCACCTAATAATTCCATACGGGCATTGTAAGAAATTTTAAGGCGAAATTTTACTTTAGCTTGTAGGAGATGGCAATTCGTGTTATCTGAAGTCGTGCCATGTAGAAAACACATGCAGCATAACCCTTCTCACTGGCATCGCAAAACCCTAAAAGTCGGTACTGTCCCGAGTCTAAAACAAACAGCGAGGAATTTTCAAATTTGATAATTCAGTAAGGCGGGAACAAATTTTCTCCCACTTTAAACACCAGTCGGTGTCCGGCGTGTCGTCCCAACCTAAACGTTGTACCCATAATTGTTGTAAAAAATGTTTTATTAAGAACACCACCGGAGTCAACCAGCCGAGGGGGTCAAAATTTTAGCCATATATGAAAGAACGGAACGTTTTGAAATATTCCCTTCGAAAGGAACAACATAGTAGGTGAAATTATCAGAATTCGGGTTCCAAACTAGTCCCAATATTTTGATACCAGAGATTTCATCAGAAAATGCTACGGAGGGTTCTAATTCAGATTCCTGGAATTGATTTAAAAGAGAGTTGTCATTGCTGGACCACTTTCTTAACTGAAATTGGCCAAGAGACAGCAATTTTATTAATTCAGATTGCAGCTCCTGAAATCACATCGTCCATATACGTGTGATTCAGCAAGGCCACAGATGCTAGAGGAAATTGTTGTCCTTCGTCGATCACCAATTGTTTTAACACGCGTTGCGCAATAAAAGAGGATGGTGAAAGACCATAAGTAAGCGTGTTCAATTCGTACTCTTGAACTCCGCTGTCGAGGGAGGGTCGCCAGAATATATGTTGGTATATTCTATCTTGCGCACGTACTAAAATTTGGCGGTACATCATTCGTATGTCAGCACAAAGTGCTATTTTGTGGGAACGAAATAAAATATTATTTCGGGCAAACCTGATTGCAGTTTCGGACCAGCGTAAAGACGTTGATTGAGGGACTTACCGGTCGAATCATTAGCAGATCCGTTAAACACCACTCGTAGTTTGGTAGTACTGCTTGTGGTTTTATGAATGCCGTGGTGTGGTAAAATATAATTGAGGGTTGCAGAGCAACATTCATGTGATTTAGGATAGATATTCCTTGAGAAATGAATCATAAACCTTTTGATTTTCGGTTGAATTGCGAAGTCGCCGTTCTAAATTTAGATAACTGTTATATGCAATTTCACGATTGCGCCCTAGAGGTTCGGCATTATCCTTGAAGGGTAGGGCTACAATATAACGACCAGTTTCATCGCGAGAGTGGGTACTAACAAAATGTGCTTCACAATAATTGTCGTCAATATTCACAGCAGGAGGTTGCGAGACTTCTTCGAGCGCCCAAAAATTTTTTACTTCGCTTTCAAGAGGTTGCGACATTATACAAAGCGAAGTAGCGTTTGACGGTCCTTGCGGAGAAGGCACCTGTCCCATTAACACGTATCCAAAAATAGTGTCAATCGCTAGAGGTTTACCAAGACGGTTATTTGCGTTATTCGAAAATAATATTCTACAACATATGTCCGCTCCTAATAATATTTCTACCGCAGCCGATACATGGAAATTAGGGTCAGCCAAGGGTAAATGTTTAAATCGTTCATAAATTCCACGTGGTATAGAACAACCAGGAATATTACCTGTAAGTTTTGGAAGAATAGAGGCACAAAATTTATTCGTTGATCTGCATAATTGGAAAGTAGAAAACAATCGACTAGCCCTTTAGAATTAACAGCGGCATTGGCTAGTCCACACACCTTACTGTTATTGCGAACATATTTAAGACCCAAACGTTGCACGCAAGCAGAAGTGATCGCATTGATCTGGGACCCTGAATCAAGCACGCACCTTACAGGTTGAAAATCGCCATTGATGTCCCGAATCTTAGCTTGAATCGTTCCTAAAAGCACTGTATAATTTTTAGGATTATTAGACACATTGCATGTAGAAACTGTCTCTTTCATATCGGATGTGGAAGGGGTCACAGGTGTTATCAGTCCCGAAGTCGAGACAGGCGACGCATTATGCAAAAAGGTGTGATGATATCTCGAGCTACATAACCTGCATCTTCCCTTAGAGTTGCAGTCCTTAATATGATTGCCTAAACATTTGAAACAACGCACCATTCTTTTTACCGCGGTGTATCTATCGGAAACATTTAATTTTTGAAAGTTTTTGCACGCGTAAATTGTATGCCCTTCATTACAATAGGGACACGAATTACGATCGCATTTTACTTGCGCATCGTTAGTGGATTCTTTTACAAAAAAAGACTTATTTAGATTATATTTGGAGCGCGGTGGCATATTTACGTTGACGGGTTTTAAAGGTTGAACATCTTCGTGCATTTCTGAGGTTTTATTCCGTGCGGTTAAAAATTCGAACAACTGAGCACAAGTTGGCACATTAGAATCCGCGCGTGCATCAAATGCATGTTGTAATTTAGGATCCAAATTACGATAACATAGAGAAAATAAAATAAAGTCCGATAAATCTTCAACGTCGGGGGCAGATTTCAAAGTGCTTACTGCGTTGAAATGTGTATTTATGAAATTTGATAAGGAACCAGTAGATTTAAATTGAAAAATTTTATTCAAATAAAAATTAACAATTCTGCGTGGAGAATCGTACCGATCTAACAGTTTTTTAAATGCTTGCTCATACAAATTGGGATCTAACGCTAGATCAGAGACGACACTTAATGCTTCCTTCTCGAGATACGATCTAAAATATAAATATTTTAATGAGATGGAATAGATTTGTTTTCGTGTACAACACTGCGGTAAGTAGTAATGAAATTATTCCACTTATCAATGGAACCATCAAAAACAGGAATTTCTAGGGGTTTTAAACATTCAACGGATGGGCCCTTAAATGCCAGAGCATCCGCAGAAACCGATTTTGTAGAATTTTCTTTCAATTCTAATATTTTGCACGAACTACGTCAAATAAGTCGTCGAAAGCTGCTAGATTTAATTTTATATGTAGTTTCGGGTCAGGTTTAGTAGCGTTGAATTCTATTATTGCTACCTGTAGTTTTTCGAGAGCATTTTCAATAATCGGAAGCCTTTGCATTTTTGCTTCTAATAAGTTTAATTTACTTACATTTGCGGAAATAGCATAATCCCAAATGCCTTGCAAGCGACCAAATAAGGCTTCTTGTTGAGCTTGCAAAGAAATGCTGTCGAAAGACATTTTCAGAATAGTATAAACTACACGTAAATATGTAATCGAATTGAAGAGTATTTTATAATTAAAATTGAATGCAAATATAAACAAACACACCTGTGCTGATAACCGTTTATCAACATGCAGGTCAAACTCAATTACGAGGTTAACAATTCGATAAGAGTGAATTTATTTCAAATACTTTTAAGAGCAACTTTGTAATAATTTAACCTAAAGCAAGCTCCTCCAAAAACCACGACGACAATTTTATCACGCATACGGGTCGAAGCGACCAAAAAAAATAAGGTATGTTCACGCCTTAGCGTAGCGGCTGGTTCACAATAGCAAAAAATGCGTAATAAAATTATGTAATAAATATGGTTGCATAAAAAACTTACCCCGTGTTCAATTATCACTTTACACTCACCACTAAATACATAATTGGTTAGGTAGGAGAGGGTGCTGAAGGAAGGAATAGAGGTACCCACGTTGTTATTTAATTAATTAACTAATGCCGACAAACCGGCGCGAGTGTGACATTTAATAATGGACTGTGTTCTAAGAGAGAGCTGTATCGACTGTCCTATCTTATAGTTGTAACCAGCGCTCCCCTTGGCGATGCGCGAATAACAAATCGCCGTCGACAGATAAGAGGAGCATGCTTTTATTTTATATTAGGCAAGGCGTAAACATATATATTTTTCATTATTCAAAAGAATTATATTCATTGGACCTTCGAAAGTATTAGCAAGCTCTTTAATAATAAAATAAATGCCATAATTGCACAATTTTAATAAACTGCGGGAATAATTAGAAATAATCTAAAATTTAAGTTAGAACTGGTATGTGCAACAATGCTTACAGAGCCATTCAGGTGATCGTTAACTTTTTCGTCATCCGGCAAGAAATCGACTTTGCAAATAAAGCACGTTTTTGCTATTGAGTCGTCTATAGAGGATGTAATGGGGATATTTTTAAAAAATACGCTACCGTAACATATGGGAATGTTTTAATTGCTACACAAATTAAGAAATGAGGACTGTTCCTGTGTAGGAATTGTAATATGAAAAAGATTGGTTATATCTGCAATAAAATAAGAACCTATTGAAAACTAAATATGTTCCTGGTATTTGAAAGGACAATCTTATTTACAGGTTGCATTTAAAATACCAAGATGATAGAAAAGCAAGTGACAAAAAAAATATATTAAAATTATACAAATTATTACCATTTAGGAGCTGATAAAACGGACGCAACCCTTATTCCTCCTCAGGATATATGAGCAGGAAGGCAAGTTCCCTTTTTCGCCAATGTAGAGAAATGCAGTGGACCCAGCAGGATTAGGAATCTTTAAAAAAAAGAATTTCATATTAATTTTCAAATAAAAAATCACAATCAAATACTAACTTCAAATGCACTCACTTAAACTTCGATAAATTGATATCGGAATAAATTACAATGATGAATTATAAAATTTCCAATTTTCTCATACACTACTGAAGTTAGATATAGCACACCCAACACCGAATGAAAGGTATTTAGCTGGGCAATCAAACCAATAAAAAAAATTGTAAGTGTTCCATTTAAGTTAAATGAGTTATGTAACCTTAAGTTGGTCAATAATGTACAGCTTGATTACAAGCACTTTGTATAACGTGATAGAACAATAAATATTCTAGTAAGTATAACCAAAGCTCTTAATAAGGTGATAAAAAACAACATCGTTTATGCTCAATAATTTTGTCATTATTCTATTTTGTCATACATTATGATATTTACTTAAAATCGATTTTTCTCTAAAACAGTAGAGGATAGAGATAGGGACGTTTTAAAGATTATACCTTACTTTTTTGCTAATAATTTAATTACGCATAAATTTCAGGGTGTTCCTTTTAAAACTACCAACATTAGTATAAAAGCTTTTTGAGACAATCTGTATGTTTAAAAATATTTTAGCAATGTAGCCCTTGTCATTCTGGATATACTTTGTTTAAAAACTTTTTTGAAATCTTTTGTCGTTTAGAAGTTATACAATAATTCGTATATAATACCCCACACTGAATATATATATATATATATATATATATATATACATGCTTCAATAAATAGCTCTTTCTTACAATGTGCAGCTTTAAGTCGTCTATCAGAAAACACGTACAAATGCAAGGTCTTGTACGTGTATATTACATATTTTTTAACGCCAAGATCAATTCAGCAAAGTATTCGCCATTTAAATTTTGTTTTATACATCTTTTATCTTAAGCACCACCGATCTTTAGGTCATCTGGTATTATATAAGGATTATACACACTGCTTTAAATAGGTCTTCACCACTGTTGCAACATCATATGCTACAATGCACAACTGCAGTAAGAGGGCATTAACCTTTTACAGGATACCTATTCCTTTCTTCTATACAAGTGGTGTTATATGCACAGCTGCAGTAAAAAGACATTAACCTTTTATACATACCTATTCCTTCCTTCTATACAAGTGCTCTTAATTTTACGGCGCACTTTACGTTTTATATGACAGTGTGTTTTACGTGCTCAAGGTTAAGGAGGGAATTTCTTGGGAAGCACATCCCGCCTTACTATATTGTTTAGGTAAATTATATTATTCTATCTGTATGTGCCTATCACATCAGCACATGATCTATGATATTTTAGTGTTATGAAATTTTATTGATTATCATTAAGTTTTTAATATTATTTAGCGGAGAAATGATTTACAAGTTAGTTTCGTCTTTAGTGCTACTTTCCTTTTCTTGAAAATAAATGCTTTGAATTCAATAATATTATAGTATGACCAGGTTTATCAGATTAAGTGATTTAGAATGTGCAATCCCAGAAATGTTATACAAATAGTTTAAAGAATCCAAATTGAGTAACTAGCTCTTATTTTTGTTTAATTTTAAACTACTAAAAGTGCATCTATTAAATATAAGGTTTAATCATCTGTATGGATAGGAAACACTTGCAAAAAGCTTATTTGTCAATTCGGTTGGTTTAAGAGTTATTAATATACTGCTCAGGTACCACCTATTTATATAATTGGGTCTGTAAATCTGCCTTTTACAATTTTTTATAACCGTAATTTTAAATTAATAAAAAAATTTCTTTTTTCTAATGAATTTTTAAAAAGAGTTTTAAATGATGATAACTTATAATAAAAACATGTTTTGTATGTTTGAGTGTGGAAATACATGACATTTAAGATAAGTGTTCGAAGCCATTGGCTGATTAATTTCGGCAACCTGCACTAAAGTTTACTTTAAAGAATCTAAGACTTGAAGAATTGCAGATTTAAAAAAATTTAATACTATACAGCTCTTTATAGGTCACTGAATTGAAAGTCAAACTAAAATCTATACGGCGAAGAAACATTCTGGCATAAGGTTAGAGAAAAAAAAACATTTTTTATTACTTTTCTTTAATTTTAAAGTTTTTAATTCTCGAAGCTTAAGTATAAAAAGTAAAGAAGAATGCTTTGCTAAAAAAAAATTATGTTACTTAAAACGATCATCTTGCAACTCTCAATAATATATTTTCACCGAAGTAAGGTATTCAAACCACAGGATATTCTTTAGTTCATTTCTTTCTTACATCATGCCTTTATAATTTTATAATGTGAGAACCCACAGTATCATACAAGTAAATGTATAATGCAACCAATAATGTTTGTGCTTTGAATTCTTAAAACATGATGATTGTAGCAACAGCAGAAAAATTCAGCAATCTCTTTAACATAGAACAAAATATGAAGGCAATCTGTATATTATAAATTTCTACTAAAATCTTCTGTTCTTATTTTCAAAATGCTGATGAATGCACTACATCCAACCTTAAATTATTACCTAAAATAAAATTTTCTAGCATTAGGGATTTTTATTAACTTAATCTAAATTTGGGTGCAACTTTAATTATTTTGGCTCGTTATATTCTAAAGATATCGGTAATTATGGCAGCCTAAATTATGCCATTTTATGAAACAAATTTTTTTGTATATGTATTTAATTCATAATATTGTACACAACGTATTTTCTGTGCCTTCTGTTTTTCAAAAAATATTATAGTTTACCTGCATACTAATCCTAGTTACAGCTACAACAATCATAATAAACAAACAACATTAAAACGCGCAAAACATTCATTATACACATTTTTGTAGTCATCTACTGTTTTTTTTTTATTTCTAATGTGGCAGTTTAGTTAACTCTGAAACTAGTCCATGAGAAACTAGCCAGAGTTACAAAATTTAAGGGTCTAATTTCTATGTTTCTAGACAATTTTTTCTAAAATCTTGAAATATATTGTTAAGTAAAAGAATGTCACAGTTTAAGTATAAATCAGCATAGTCACCCAAATTTTTACATTTAAAAATACTCCATATGGTTTGAGCATGAATATAGTTGGATTCTTTAACATGAGATTCATTAAGTTTGCGATAAAAACATTCTATAGGAGAAAGGTGTTCTAACGATTTCAAAATGTCATCCAAATATTCATAATGAAAGATACCCTTGTGCATTAGCAATTTAATATGTCCTATTTTATTGTACTAAATTCCTTTTTTAAAACTTTAAAATCATCGAAGGATAACACGCATGACAATTTTTCCAATGACATTGACTTCAAGCGAAAGGAATCTATGAACCCGAGCGTTACATTTGCATTGTATTTATTAGAAAATGTTATATATTTTGCATTATTCAAAGGAATTATATTCATTGGACCTTCGAAAGTATTAGCAAGCTCTTTAATAATAAAATGAATGCCATAATTGCACAATTTTAATAAACTGCGAGAATAATTAGAAATAATCTAAAATTTAAGTTAGAACTGGTATGTGCAACAATGCTTACAGAGCCATTCAGGTGATCGTTAACTTTTTCGTCATCCGGCAAGAAATCGACTTTGCAAATAAAGCACGTTTTTGCTATTGAGACGTCTATAGAGGATGTAATGGGGATATTTTTTAAAAATACGCTACCGTAACATATGGGAATGTTTTAATTGCTACACAAATTAAGAAATGAGGACTGTTCCTGTGTAGGAATTGTAATATGAAAAAGATTGGTTATATCTGCAATAAAATAAGAACCTATTGAAAACTAAATATGTTCCTGGTATTTGAAAAAACGATCTTCTTTACAGGTTGCATTTAAAATACCAAGATGATAGAAAAGCAAGTGACAAAAAAAATATATTAAAATTATAAAAATTATTACCATTTAGGAGCTGATAAAACGGACGCATCCCTTATTCCTTCTCAGGATATATGAGCGGGAAGGCAAGTTCCCTTTTTCGCCAATGTAGAGAAATGCAGTGGACGCAGCAGGATTAGGAATCTTTAAAAAAAAGAATTTCATATTAGTTTTCAAATAAAAAATTACAATCAAATACTAACTTCAAATGCACTCAACTTAAACTTCGATTACTTAAACTTCGAAATAAATTACAATGATGAATTATAAAATTTCCAATTTTCTCATACACTACTGAAGTTAGGTATAGCACACCCAACACTGAATGAAAGGTATTTAGCTGGGCAATCAAACCAATAAAAAAAATTTTAAGTGTTCCATTTAAGTTAAATGAGTTATGTAACCTTAAGTTGGTCAATAATGTACAGCTTGATTACAAGCACTTTGTATAACGTGATAGAACAATAAATATTCTAGTAAGTATAACCAAAGCTCTTAATAAGGTGATAAAAAACAAAATCGTTTATGCTCAATAATTTTGTCATTATTCTATTTTGTCGTACATTACGATATTTACTTAAAATCGATTTTTCTCTAAAACAGTAGAGGATAGAGATAGGGACGTTTTAAAGATTATACCTTACTTTTTAGCTAATAATTTAATTACGCATAAATTTCAGGGTGTTCCTTTTAAAAACTACCAACATTAGTATAAAAAGCTTTTTTGAGACAATCTGTATGTTTAAAAATATTTTAGCAATGTAGCCCTTGTCATTCTGGATATACTTTGTTTAAAAACTTTTTTGAAATCTTTTGTCGTTTAGAAGTTATACAATAATTCGTATATAATACCCCACACTGAATATATATATATATATATATATATATATATATATATACATGCTTCAATAAATAGCTCTTTCTTACAATGTGCAGCTTTAAGTCGTCTATCAGAAAACACGTACAAATGCAAGGTCTTGTACGTGTATATTACATATTTTTTAACGCCAAGATCAATTCAGCAAAGTATTCGCCATTTAAATTTTTGTTTTTATACATCTTTTTATCTTAAGCACCACCGATCTTTAGGTCATCTGGTATTATATAAGGATTATACACACTGCTTTAAATAGGTCTTCACCACTGTTGCAACATCATATGCTACAATGCACAGCTGCAGTAAGAGGACATTAACCTTTTACAGGATACCAATTCCTTTTTTTCTATACAAGTGGTGTTATATGCACAGCTACAGTATAAAGACATTAACCTTTTACGCATACCTATTCCTTCCTTCTATACAAGTGCTCTTGATTTTACGGCGCACTTTACGTTTTATATGACAGTGTGTTTTACGCACTCAAGGTTAAGGAGGGAATTTCTTGGGAAGCGCATCCCGCCTTACTATATTGTTTAGGTAAATTATATTATTCTATCTGTATATGCCTATCACATCAGCACATGATCTATGATATTTTAGTGTTATGAAATTTTATTGATTATCATTAAGTTTTTAATATTATTTAGCGGAGAAATGATTTACAAGTTAGTTTCGTCTTTAGTGCTACTTTCCTTTTCTTGAAAATAAATGCTTTGAATTCAATAATATTATAGTATGACCAGGTTTATCAGATTAAGTGATTTAGAATGTGCAATCCCATCAGAAATGTTATACAAATAGTTTAACAAATTGAAACTGAGTAACTAGCTTTTATTTTTGTTTAATTTTAAACTACTAAAAGTGCATCTATTAAATATAAGGTTTAATCATCTGTATGGATAGGAAACACTTGCAAAATGCTTATTTGTCAATTCGGTTGGTTTACGAGTTATTAATATACTGCTCAGGTACCACCTATTTATATAATTGGGTCTGTAAATCTGCCTTTTACAATTTTTTATAACCGTAATTTTAAATTAATAAAAAAATTTCCTTTTTCTAATGAATTTTTAAAAAGAGTTTTAAATGATGATAACTTATAATAAAAATATGTTTTGTATGTTTGAGTGTGGAAATACATGACATTTAAGATAAGTGTTCGAAGCCATTGGCTGATTAATTTCGGCAACCTGCACTAAAGTTTACTTTAAAGAATCTAAGACTTGAAGAATTGCAGATTTAAAAAAATTTAATACTATACAGCTCTTTATAGGTCACTGAATTGAAAGTCAAACTAAAATCTATACGGCGAAGAAACATTCTGGCATAAGGTTAGAGAAAAAAAAACATTTTTTATTACTTTTTTTAATTTTAAAGTTTTTTAATTCTCGAAGCTTATGTATAAAAAGTAAAGAAGAATGCTTTGCTAAAAAAAATTATGTTACTTAAAACGATCATCTTGCAACTCTCAATAATATATTTTCACCGAAGTAATGTATTCAAACCACAGGATATTCTTTAGTTCATTTCTTTCTTACATCATGCCTTTATAATTTTATAATGTGAGAACCCACAGTATCATACAAGTAAATGTATAATGCAACCAATAATGTTTGTGCTTTAAATTCTTAAAACATGATGATTGTAGCAACAGCAGAAAAATTCAGCAATCTCCTTAACATAGAACAAAATATGAAGGCAATCTGTATATTATAAATTTCTACTAAAATTTTCTGTTCTTATTTTCAAAATGCTGATGAATGCACTACATCCAACCTTAAATTATTACCTAAAATAAAATTTTGTAGCATTAGGAATTTTTATTAACTTAATCTAAATTTGGGTGCAACTTTAATTATTTAGGCTCGTTATATTTTAAAGATATCAATAATTATGGCAGCCTATATTATGCCATTTTATGAAACAAATTTTTTTTTGTATATGTATTTAATTCATAATATTGTACACAACGTATTTTCTGTGCCTTGTGTTTTTTGAAAAATATTATAGTTTACCTGCATACTAATCCTAGTTACAGCTACAACAATCATAATATGCAAACAACATTAAAACGTGCAAAACGTTCATTATACACATTTTTGTAGTCATCTACTGTTTTTTTTTTATTTCTAATGTGGCAGTTTAGTTAACTCTGAAACTAGTCCATGAGAAACTAGCCAGAGTTACAAAATTTAAGGGTCTAATTTCTATGTTTCTAGACAATTTTTTCTAAAATCTTGAAATATATTGCTAAGTAAAAGAATGTCACAGTTTAAGTATAAATCAGCATAGTCACCTAAATTTTTACATTTAAAAATACTCCATATGGTTTGAGCATGAATATAGTTGGATTCTTTAACATGAGATTCATTAAGTTTGCGATAAAAACATTCTATAGGAGAAAGATATTCTAAAGATTTCAAATGTCATCCAAATACTCATAAGGAAAGATACTCTTGTGCATTAGCAATTTAATGTGATCCTATTTTATTGTACTAAATTCCTTTTTTAAAACTTTAAAATCATCGAAGGATGCACTATACCATACCATCCCACCATTCTGTCATACGTGGGTATACTGCTGCCCTCCCCTTGCAATTCAGCATTCAAGGCACAGAGGAGTACGTTCGTGTATTTCAATATGAAATGGTCGTATCCAAATTTAAATTACTCCATGCACATGTTGCAAGAAACCTATTATTTAATATATAGTGTTCAATGTATCATACTCTCGAGCCCTTCAAAGTTGGATACACCACAACTGGCGACGAGGCTGTTCAAAAATACGCATAATTTCGTGGCTCGTGTTACGCAGCTGTGTTACATTCCTAATCGTAAATGGAGAATTTTACGTCCACAATCGGTATATTCAACGATCAAAACGATAACTGGATGCTATATCAAGAAAGATTAAAAGCTTATTTCGAAGCAAACGCAGTTACTGATTTCAACAAACGAAAAGCAATTTTACTAACTGTTATTGGAAAAGATGCTTACGCATCACTACGCAGCCTAACTACACCTACAATACTCAAAGATTCAACCTATGAGAATCTTGTTTCAAAATTACAGAAACATTTCAATTCAACCCCGAATGTAACTACGGAACGCTACAAATTTACACGGCGAGTTCAACAAGATAAGGAAAGTTTCGCTGATTACATCAACGAACTACGTCACTAACCAGCTGAATGAAATATTATGCGACCAAGTTGTGTTTGGTGTGAAGGATGCAGTTTTGCTAAATAAACTGCTTACTGTTGAAAACCTTACACTCCAAATTGCCACAGACATGGCATTAAGTTATGAAAGTGCAAAACGTGATGCTACTGAATTATGTCAGGCACGATCTTTCGCAGTTAACAGTATGCAAACTCAATACAAAAATCCTACAAATAAAATCGATAATAAAAACGGGAAGGTGACAAGTTTAAATTATCCGGATACAACAAAGAAATTTTGTTATCGGTGTGGAAATACAGCACATCTTGCAAATAAATGTTCTTCAATGAATAAAACTTGTAACGAGTGCAACAAACGTGGACATCTAGCAAGTGTTTGTTTCAAAGTTATCAACACGGACAACAAACTAAGTTGTAGTTCAAGGTCAAGAGTTACTACAAATAACTTATTACAAACTAATACACAATCATCTGCTGATGAAAATTTAGAATTACAATCCTTTTACAATATACGTGGAAATCGTACAGTGAAACCTGTCATACTTGCTGTGAAAATCATTACTACAATATTGAACATGGAAGTTGATACTGGCTCTGCATTTTCAGTGCTCTCTGAAATTACATACAATAAATATTTTTCTAACCTCACTCCTAAAAAGTGTAACATAATACTTAGATTCTATGATGGACATAAACTACAGCCGATCGGTGCACTACACTGCACTGCACAAATTGGAAATTTTTGTGCAACACACCAGTTCCTAATTATACCAGGAAATGGACCTTCATTGATTAGTAGAAATTGCCTAAAACAATTCAAAGTCAATTTACAAAATTTACTGTACAACAATACAACCGCAGATGCTAATGTAAACATCAATACAATTCTTCAAAAGTACAAAGTTTTCGAGCCAGGGGTTGGTTGTTTAAAAAGCGCCCCAGTTTCACTAAAATTAAAACAAGGTGCAGTACCTAAATTCTGCAAAGCGAGACGGCTAGCCTTTGCAATACGCCCTAAAGTTGAAAAGGAATTAGATCGTCTTGTTGATCAAGGAATTCTCGAACCTACAGATCACTGCGAATGGGCTACATCCATTGTTCCAGTACGCAAGAAAGACGGAAGTGTTCACCTGTGTGGAGACTATCGCATTACAGTGAATCAACAGCTACATATTGATAAATATTTGCTGCCTACAGCAGACGAAATAATTGCAAAACTTGCAGGAGGTAAACAATTTACAGTATTAGATATGAAATACGCATTTTTTCATTTACCTCTGGATGTACAATCACAGGAGATGTGTGCGATAAATACACATAAAGGAATTTTTAAGGTACGTAAATTGCCTTTCGGCATTACTGTGGCTCCAGAAATTTTTCAAAAACGTCTGGATACAATGCTCTCAAGTTTTGATAACATTGGTATTTTTCAAGATGATATCATCATCACAGGTGAAACTACAGAACAACACATTGCAAATTTAGAAAAAGTGCTTTCTATTCTCCAAACAAATGGTGTTCGTCTAAAAAAAAAAGTGCAAATTTCTTTTAAATAAAGTAACTTACTTAAGATATGAAATTTCAAAATATGGTCTAAAGCCTACTAAAAATAAATTAGAAGCTATACTAAATGCTCCTACACCACGAAATTTACAACAGTTACGTTTTTTCATTGAACTTGTAAATTTTTATGCAAAATTTACACCTCACATGTCTACATTATTACAGCCGTTCTATAATCTTACAGAGAAAAATACAAAATGGAATTGGTCTACAGCATGTGAAAACGCTTTCATAAAGGTAAAGCAAGCTCTACAAAATGCACCTACACTTGCACACTTTGCTCCAAATAAATCCACGGAATTGAGGTGTGATGCATCATCATATTGCATTGGCGCTGTGATATTTCAACGGAATAGCAATAATAAACTTGTTCCTAGTGCATTCGCTTAAAAAAGCTTTAAACAAAGCTCAGTTAAATTACGCACAAATTGACAGAGAAGCGCAAAGTATTGTATTTGGAATTGAAAGTTTTTACCAATACTTATATGGAAAGAAATTCATTCTTTGGTCTGACCACCGTACCTTTCTGTCAATATTCAACCCTTAACGCTGGAGTTACACCCACGTTAGCAGCTTGTATGCAGCGATAATTATTGATACTTTCTGCATATGATTACGACATAAAATACATTAAATCGCAGGACAACGCGGTTGCTGATTTTCTTTCACGATTACCAATTGAAAAACCAGATCCAGATCCTGTGGAATTAGAGGAAGTTTCATTCTTGTTTATAAACGATATGCAAGAATTACCTTACACTGCAGTGGACATTGCCCAATGCACTCGCAATGATCCCATACTTTCAAAAGTACTACATTTTACATCATCAGGGTGGCTTGATTACAATCAAGATACGTCGCTATCACCATATTACACAAGAATATCTGAATTGACCATAGAACACGGTTGCGTTCTTTGGGGTTCCAGAGTGATAGTTCCTTCAAGATTACAAAAATAAATACTTAAACACGTAAGTCACGTTGGGATGATGCGAATGAAAATGTTAGCTCGACAATATCTTTGGTGGTCTAACATAAACAAAAAAATCAAATCGTTGGTTTCAACTTGCGATGCTTATGCTTACACGCAGAAAAATCCTCCAAAGGGATTGCTACATCCACTGAAATCTGCTACATCGCCTATGCAAAGGATCCACATTAATCATGCTGGACCTTTCATGGTAAAATAACTTTCGTAGCCATAGATTCTTACAGTAAGTGGCCTGAAATTTTTATAGTACATTCTATTTCTTCAAATGCTACAATTAGTAAATTACGGCAAATTTTTTCTCGTTTTGGTTTACCGAGAATGTTAGTTTCAGACAACACTACATGTGTTACATCAATTGAGTTCGAATCTTTTATAAAAAAGAATGGTATCAAGCATATTACAACAGCACCGTAACATCCTTCTACTAACGGCGCTGCAGAAAATATTATTGACACATTTAAACGTACAATAAAAAGTGGAATATATGAAAACATGACATTACAAGATGCAATACATTTATTTTTAGCAAACTACAGGCTGATACCAAATTCAACAACAAATGAGTCGCCCGCAGTACTCATGTTAGGAAGACGACCCACTTGCAAATTAGATTTACTTCGACCTAATTACAATCAAACAATAGTCAATAAACAGCAATCACAGGTATGTAATTACACAGGTACATCAATGCAAATTTTTGAACCTGGAGATACAGTGCTTGTCCGATCCTATACAACTTCAAACCCGTGGAAAATTGCAAAAATAGATTCAGTGTTAGGCACTCACAATTATTTAGTGAGATTTCCAGATGGTACATACTGGAAACGCCATATGGATCAACTACGTCCAACTTTGCTAGAATTTTTCAACGAACAAGAAAGGCAGTTCACTTACGAAAACAAAAGCAATACACCCTTAGCTAAGGATCGCGGTATTGTTGCGGCTCCTGAAAGTGTTACAGGTCTCAGTGATAGTGTAGTTATACAAAACGTCGCAGGTGTTAGTGACAGTGCAGTGCAAAGTGAAAACGGTAATATTTACTACCTCACACTTCACTGGCGAGAAGTCAAAGAATCGAAGTTGAGCAAGCATATACACCACACATTCAACCGAATAGTCCTGAACAAATTATTAGACGTTCTACACGACAAAGAAACCAGTTTCTAGATTAGATTTATAATTTAAGTTCTACATTACAAATGTTTATTTTTCAATTATTATGTACAATTTACAATTTCTCTCTTACAAGGGAAGGGTGATGCACTATACCATGCCATCCCACCATTCTGTCATGTGCGGATATACTGCGGCCCTCTCCTTGCAATTCAGCATTCAAGGCACAGAGCAGTACGTTCATGTATTTCAATATGAAATGGTCGTATCCAAATGTAAATTACTCCATGTACATATTGTAATAAACCTATTAATTAATATATAGTGTTCAATGTATCGTGCTCTCGAGCCCTTCAAAGTTGGATACACCACAAAAGATAACACGCATGCCAATTTTTCCAATGACACTGACATGAAGCGAAAGGAATCTATGAACCTGAGAGTTACATTTGCATTGTTGTATTTCTTAGAAAATGTTATATATTTTTCATTATTCAAGGGAATTATATTCATTGGACCTTCGAAAGTATTAGCATGCTCTTTAATAATAAAATGAACACTATAATTGCACAAATTATAATAGACTGCGGGAATAATTAGAAAATCTAAAATTTATGTTACAATTGCTACGTGCAAAAATTCTTACAGAGCCATTCAAGTGATCGTTAAAGTTTTCGTCATCCGGCAAGAAATCCACTTTGCAAATAAAGCACGTTTTTGTTATCGAGACATCTATAGAGGATGTTATAAAGATATTTTAAAAATTGCTACCGTAACATATGGGAATATGTTTTAAACACAAACTAAGAAATGAAGACTGTTCCTGTGTAGGAATTGTAATACGAAAGAGATTGGTTAAATCTGCAATAAAAATAAGAACCTATTAAAAACTAAATATGTTCCCGGTATTTGAAAGGGCGATCTAATTCACAGGTTGCGTTTAAAATATCAAGATGATAGAAAAACAAGTAACGAAAAAACATTATAAAATTATAAAAATTATTACCATTTAGGAGCTAATAAAACGGACGCATCCATCCCTTATTCCTCCTCAGGATATATGAGCGTTAAGGCAGGTTCCATTTTTTACCAATGTAGAGAAATGCAATGGAGGCAGCAGGATTAGGAATCTTTAAAAAAAGAATTTCATATTAATTTTCAAATAAAAAATCACAATCAAATACTAACTTCAAATGCACTCACTTAAACTTCGATAAATTGATATCGGAATAAATTACAATGATGAATTGTAAAATTTCCAATTTTCTCATAAACTACTGAAGTTAGGTATAGCACACCCAACACCGAATGAAAGGTATTTAGCTGGGCAATCAAACCAATAAAAAAAATTGTGGGTGTTCCATTTAAGTTAAATGAGTTATGTAACCTTAAATTGGCCAATAATGTACAGCTTGATTACAAGCATTCGCCATTTAAATTTTTGTTTTTATACATCTTTTTATCTTAAGCACCACCGATCGAAGTACATATATAGGTCTTCCAGATGTATACCATTTTACCAAAATTTCATCTTTAGGTCATCTGGTATTATATAAGGATTATACACACTGCTTTAAATAGGTCTTCACCACTGTTGCAACATCATATGCTACAATGCACAGCTGCAGTAAAAGGACATTAACCTTTTACACGATACCTATTCCTTCCTTCGATACAAGTGGTATTATATGCACAGCTGCAGCAAAAGGACATTAACCTTTGACACTATACCTATTCCTTCTTGATTTTACGGCGCACTTTACGTTTTATATGACTGTGTGTTTTACGCACTCAAGGTTAAGGAGGGAATTTCTTGGGAAGCGCATCCCGCCTTACTTTATTGTTTAGGTAAATTATATTATTCTATCTGTATGTGCCTATCACATCAGCACATGATCTATGATATTTTAGTGTTATGAAATTTTATTGATTATATAAAGTTTTTAATATTATTTAGCGGAGAAATGATTTAAAAGTTAGTTTCGTCTTTAGTGCTACTTTCCTATTCTTGAAAATAATTGCTTTGAATTCAATAATATTATAGTATGACCAGGTTTTCAGATTATGTGATTTAGAATGTGCAACCCCATCAGAAATGTTATACAAATAGTTTAAAGAATCCAAATTGAGTAACTAGCTTTTATTTTTGTTTAGTTTTAAACTACTAAAAGTGCATCTAGTAAATATAAGGTTTAATCATCTGTATGGATAGGAAACACTTGCAAAATGCTTATTTGTCAATTCGGTTGGTTTAAGAGTTATTAATATACTGCTCAGGTACAATCTATTTATATAATTGGGTCTAGAAATCTGCCTTTTACAACTCTTTATAACCGTAATTTTAAATTAATAAAAAAATTTTCTTTTTCTAAAAAATTTTTAAAAGGAGTTTTAAATGATGATACATTATAATAAAAACATGTTTTGTATGTTTGAGTGTGGAAATACATGACATTTAAGATAAGTGTTCGAAGCCATTGGCTGATTAATTTCGGCAACCTGCACTAAAGTTTACTTTAAAGAATCTAAGACTTGAAGAATTGCAGATTTAAAAAAATTTAATACTATACAGCTTTTTATAGGTCGCTGAATTGAAAGTAAAACTAAAATCTATACGGCGAAGAATCTTTCTGGAATAAGGATAGAGAAAAAATTTTTTTTTTATTACTTTTCTTTAATTTTAAAGTTTTTTAATTCTCGAAGCTTATGTATAAAAAGTAAAGAAGAATGCTTTGCTAAAAAAAATTATGTTACTTAAAAAGATCATCTTGCAACTCTCAAATAATATATTTTTACCGAAGTAAGGTATTCAAACCACAGGATATTCTTTAGTTCATTTCTTTCTTATATCAAGCCTTTATAAATTTCTAATGTGAGAACCCACAGTATCATATAAGTAAATGTATAATGCAACCAATAATGTTTGTGCTTTGAATTCTTAAAACATGATGATTGTAGCAACAGCAGAAAAATTCAGCAATCTCTTTAACATAGAACAAAATATGAAGGCAATCTGTATATTATAAATTTCTACTAAAATCTTCTGTTCTTATTTTCAAAATGTTGATGAATGCACTACATCCAACCTTAAATTATAACCTAAAATAAAATAATTTTCTAGCATTAGGGATTTTTATTAACTTAATCTAAATTTGGGTGCAACTTTAATTATTTTGGCTCGTTATATTTTAAAGATATCGGTAATTATGGCAGCCTAAATTATGCCATTTTATGAAACAAATTTTTTGTATATGTATTTAATTCATAATATTGTACACAACGTATTTTCTGTGCCTTCTGTTTTTCAAAAAATATTATAGTTTACCTGCATACTAATCCTAGTTACAGCTACAACAATCATAATAAACAAACAACATTAAAACGTGCAAAACGTTCATTATACACATTTTTGTAGTCATCTACTGTTTTTTTTTTAATTTCTAATGTGGCAGTTTAGTTAACTCTGAAACTAGTCCATGAGAAACTAGCCAGAGTTACAAAATTTAAGGGTCTAATTTCTATGTTTCTAGACAATTTTTTCTAAAATCTTGAAATATATTGTTAAGTAAAAGAATGTCACAGTTTAAGTATAAATCAGCATAGTCACCTAAATTTTTACATTTAAAAATACTCCATATGGTTTGAGCATGAATATAGTTGGATTCTTTAACATGAGATTCATTAAGTTTGCAATAAAAACATTCTATAGGAGAAAGATGTTCTAACGATTTCAAAATGTCATCCAAATATTCATAATGAAAGATACCCTTGTGCATTAGCAATTTAATATGTCCTATTTTATTGTACTAAATTCCTTTTTTAAAACTTTAAAATCATCGAAGGATAACACGCATGACAATTTTTCCAATGACATTGACATCAAGCGAAAGGAATCTATGAACCCGAGTGTTACATTTGCATTGTATTTATTAGAAAATGTTATATATTTTTCATTATTCAAAGGTATTATATTCATTGGACCTTCGAAAGTATTAGCAAGCTCTTTAATAATAAAATAAATGCCATAATTGCACAATTTTAATAAACTGCGGGAATAATTAGAAATAATCTAAAATTTAAGTTAGAACTGGTATGTGCAACAATGCTTACAGAGCCATTCAGGTGATCGTTAACTTTTTCGTCATCCGGCAAGAAATCAACTTTGCAAATAAAGCACGTTTTTGCTATTGAGACGTCTATAGAGGATGTAATGGGGATATTTTTAAAAAATACGCTAGCGTAACATATGGGAATGTTTTAATTGCTACACAAATTAAGAAATGAGGACTGTTCCTGTGTAGGAATTGTAATATGAAAAAGATTGGTTATATCTGCAATAAAATAAGAACCTATTGAAAACTAAATATGTTCCTGGTATTTGAAAGGACGATCTTATTTACAGGTTGCATTTAAAATACCAAGATGATAGAAAAGCAAGTGACAAAAAAAACATATTAAAATTATAAAAATTATTACCATTTAGGAGCTGATAAAACGGACGCATCCCTTATTCCTCCTCAGGATATATGAGCGGGAAGGCAAGTTCCCTTTTTCGCCAATGTAGAGAAATGCAGTGGACGCAGCAGGATTAGGAATCTTTAAAAAAAAGAATTTCATATTAGTTTTCAAATAAAAAATCACAATCAAATACTAACTTCAAATGCACTCAACTTAAACTTCGATTACTTAAACTTCGAAATAAATTACAATGATAAATTATAAAATTTCCAATTTTCTCATACACTACTGAAGTTAGGTATAGCACACCCAACACTGAATGAAAGGTATTTAGCTGGGCAATCAAACCAATAAAAAAATTTTTAAGTGTTCCATTTAAGTTAAATGAGTTATGTAACCTTAAGTTGGTCAATAATGTACAGCTTAATTACAAGCACTTTGTATAACGTGATAGAACAATAAATATTCTAGTAAGTATAACCAAAGCTCTTAATAAGGTGATAAAAAACAAAATCGTTTATGCTCAATAATTTTGTCATTATTCTATTTTGTCGTACATTACGATATTTACTTAAAATCGATTTTTCTCTAAAACAGTAGAGGATAGAGATAGGGACGTTTTAAAGATTATACCTTACTTTTTAGCTAATAATTTAATTACGCATAAATTTCAGGGTGTTCCTTTTAAAAACTACCAACATTAGTATAAAAAGCTTTTTTGAGACAATCTGTATGTTTAAAAATATTTTAGCAATGTAGCCCTTGTCATTCTGGATATACTTTGTTTAAAAACTTTTTTGAAATCTTTTGTCGTTTAGAAGTTATACAATAATTCGTATATAATACCCCACACTGAATATATATATATATATATATATATATATATATACTGCTGTGATATACTCCTGTGAATGCGGGAACTGGGTCCTTTCAACAAAAAAATTCTAGTCCCACCAATTGGGCGTCATAAACTGCTGTGATCTTGTTTTCGCCTCGGCTGCTCACCTAATTTTATAAACCTCCTCATTCATAAAATTAAACAACACATTCCTACCACAAACATCAACGTCAACTCTATTTAGATCAATATTCACAATACATTAAAATTTCAAAATTAATATTCAGCATAAATTTTAATATCGGAAAATTTCAAAATTAAATTTATTATCATTTTAATGTGCATCCAGAATTAAAGTCCTTGTAGGATGCCTACTAATTACTATAACAATATATGCAGAGTACAAAGGGAGCATCTACCACCCCTTTACGTTAATTAACCAGGTTCGTCTAATTGAGCTCAAAGACATACCCTAAATTTTCATCATAATCCAGAACATCAATACTAAATACCCCTTTCTACTTAAACAAGCAAATTTCACCTTAAAATTAAAATATTATTGTTAGCACAATTTCACTAATGTCCATTTAAAGTAAATCAATTATAAAGTTATTCAACACACACAAAAATTTAAAGTTCAAACAAAATAGTATAATTTACCTGTAGGTTACAGGAATCGTAGCTTCAATGTACATCGTCCCTTTGTTAATCACACCATTCCAACTGGATTATATTTACAGCTTCTGATTCTCAACGCTTTTAAAATTTTCTCCATCACCATTTATTTAAAGTTGTTTCAGGGCTTTTCCGGAACTCATCTGTGTATATCTGACCCTTGTTTGGTGGATCCAGACACGTTTTTGAACCATTTAATTATTAACACCCCCGAAAAATAACAAAGAAATTCATACTTCTTTCACCAATATACGCCAAAACTGCCTACTTTTGTGTATACATTTGTCGTTGTAAATTTTGCTAATTGGTACAGTGATACGAAATTTTATTACCTTGTATCTAAATGCACTGAAGTACATTCATGTTAGCACGTACAGAATAAACTGTTTTACATCACCAAAATATAAGAGCAAACTTTAAATTATTCTATCACACTAAAAAAACACTGTTTAACGCGTTGAATCAAGTCGCAGATGTAAGAGCTTTTAATGCATCGAATAGTCAAAAGTCTAAGAGACCGAAATTCATATTACCACCGGTATATATAGCGAATAGCCGGCACGTCGCTTTTGTCCTCAAAACAGACAATTCTTAAGAATTTTCTCATGCTATGTTCCCATTCCGTCGCTCGCGCGTCGGTTTTTACGAATTTTGTACTCGCCAGTTGAAAATCTCAGAAATTCTCACACGGCACGCAAACATGTCCGAGAAAAACTAATTAATTTTGTACAGAAATCGTTGTTTCTACCTCTGATATTTGCATCCTATTTTCAACCAATTGTGACCCTCGTGACGTTGCTTAAATCACGCCTTTTACTATATGTGTCTTTGCTTGACGCATTTTCTCTTTCTTTTCTAACCTGTTCGTATTGGTGCAAATTGATATTCTTTATTATCGATTATATTTTAGTCCATGTGGACTATCTGGGTTAAATAACCCCGTATCGCACCTTCTCGTGAATATTAAGCCCCGGTTTCTCCAAGATTCTTTGTAAACATTAATTATCTGCAAAATTTTCGCCGAATGAGCTTTTAAATAAACCCTGTTTTGTATTTCGTGCTAAAGCATCTGACCGTTTCCAATATCCTTAGAATCGACATGTTTATCTAAACAAATTAAACTGAAATTGCCTTTTAAAATACGCAGGTGTGTTCAAACATCCTACTTCTAACTAACACTTCTAGGATTTGCATTTTATTGGGTTTTTACAAGTTTCTATAGATATTATCTGTACGTTTTGTTCAATACCGGTTACTTGAAATAGAGTTAATTAAGATAAATTTTGCATGTAATTTCTCTTTGTTTCTTTATTAGGAATAAATAAATTACACGCAGAGCTTTTTTAATACTGTTTCTTTTGATATAAAGCGTCTTATAAATAATTTAAATTTCTTAATTTTACTGAGACGACCGAATTTATTTATGCTTCATGGTTTTAATAAAGCGTATTATTTAATAAAATTCCTTATACACGGTGATTAAAATTATTTGATGTGATTATTTAATTTCCTACCCTGGTCTAAATATGAGTATTTTCCCCCTATTTGAATACAAATAATCCCACTTATTTGAATGCAAATATTAAGCATTTAAAAAAAAATTACAAAAAATTGCCTATCTCTCTTACCCTTATCTATCTAACACCTACCTTATCTCCAATTCAAAAAATATTTACACCTATCCTATATCCCTATCCTATTCCTAACTCTCACCTAATTCTATAAACTGAAATTATCCTAACTTCATCCTACTCATCCATCTAAATAACCCTATTCCTATTTTCCTAACTTTTAACTAATCTTCACTATACTTTACTTCCCCCTACCTAATCCTATATGCCTATCCTACTCTTACTCTATTCCTAACTCTCCACTAATCTTCTATCAAATATCTACACTTAACCTATCTTATTTTCTTCCTACATTTACTCTTTATTCTCATCCTAAACCTATTTCTAATTATCTCCCATATTTATCCTATACCTAGCTTTATTTTCCCTAAACACTTACTTATACTCTTCTCTATACACCTATATCTACTCTCTATTCTATATCTATACTAAAATTCACTTATCTCTATCCTTTGTTCATTAAGTTATTTAAATCTAACTCTCTTCTTGACCCTCCACGTCTTTCTTCTTACCATCCTAATACTCTTCATACCTATTTCTCCCCCTTCGATATCTATACTTATCATCCCTGTTTTCTCACATAAAATAAACTTATCATCCCTATTATCCTGACTCTTAAATATTACTTCTTCTTCAATCCCTACACTTGTCTGTTTCTCATTTATTATTGCTTCCCTTTCTGCCGACAAACCAAACGATACTACTTTAAAATTATCGATTTTTCCCTCTATGGAAAATCCTATGTACCTTCTAGAATTCTTATGCAATGGAATCCGCCAGAATGAATTCCTTAAATCTACTTTACTAAAAATAAACTTGCCACTTAACCTCGTCAAAAATATTTCTGCCTTCACCTGCTCCCGATATGCTGCTGTTACTTCTACCACCACTAATTCTGCATGTTTTTGTACTAAAGCTTGAACCTCTATTCTCCTATCCTCTGGACATCTTATTGTGTTGATCTGTTTACCTTCATCATCCTCTACCTCTACTACATTAATACTAAACCCCGTGTCATCCTCTGTGACTTCATAACTGCCCTTCCATGGCACTACCCTATCATTAATCCTTATTACCTTCCTTTCCATATCTATCAAAACCCCTAACTTCATCATACAGTCAACACCTAAAATGCTCTGAAACTTCAGTCCAGGTACAATTACAAACTCCTGTTCACAGCTTAAACCTCCTATATCTATCCTAAGCACCACAACACTATTTACTACAGCAAACTTCTTTTATTTGGAGCTACTAAATGGCTACGCTTTATAGGCATAATTCTATCACAAACCTTATCCCTAATTTTGCTGACGAATTCCTCCGATATTAAACTCGCCTCTGCCCCTGTATCAAGTAATACTTCTACACTATTCTCAAAATTTCTATATTAATAATTGGCAAACATAAATTTTCCTTAGTTTCTGGCTCTACTTCCTCCTCAATTTTGAAAAATTCACGTGGATGTTCATATACATTTACACTGAAATCTAGTGGTCTGTCGCGTTCTAAAAATCCTGTCCATGTCTGTTTTCCCTACTTGGTCCTGGTCTAGCCGTCACCTCAGCGTATGTCCTAGGCGTTTCCACTCGTTCTGTGTCTGTATTAGCAGTCCCGCTCATGTCTGGTGAACTATTCATTCTGGTAGGTCCCGGTCTCGGTGCAGGTCCCCTTCCTAAACTATTACTCCTAACATATGGTCGTCTCTGTTCCCAATTCTGTCGCTGGTATCCGTAACTATTCCCCCGTCTAGCGTAGTTGTCCCGTCTATTGTCAAACCTAACTGTGTTGATCTGTCTTTGCCTATTTTCCCAAGGTCGTCCACTACTTACGTCGTCGTACCTCTGCAGGTATTCTAAAAATATTTCTCTGTCCACTATGTTCTGTAGTGCTACGTGTTGTCTTATGTCTACCTCGAAGTGTCGTGATAAATACTTAATAATTTGTCGGTCCGTCAGTGGTGGGTTCAGTTGCTTGCTATACTTGCGTATAGCATATTGCTCCCTACTTCCTGAAAATTCTCCCTTAAATTTCCCTGTGATTAAGTCGTCTCGTACCTGGTCTTGTCTGTGGTCACTCCAGTAGTGCTTTAAAAATTTGTTTTCAAAGTCCTGATACGTGTCTATGTCCTGTCCTACTAAATTGTACCACGCTTCCGCATTGTCCTTTAATAAAGCCTTTATCGTATTTAGTTTAGTCTGTTCGTCAAATAAATTTCCCACTAGATTTCTTACACTATTAATAAAATTTGTGGATTTACCCTGTTATCGCCATAAAACTTCATGTGTTGGTCCAATGATACTCCACCTGTCAAAAATCTGGGACCTTCCCCGTTAAATTTGACATGTTGTATTTGATACTACTAACTTCGCGTTCTACCCTGCCTAACTGATCCCTACATGAGTCCGTTACTTCAGTCATTTTATATTAATCTCTTCTTCAAAAAATGCGTACTTCGGACCTTAAATGTCCCATTTCCTGTCGAAGACCTGTAATATCACGCTCATTTTATCAACCCTATTTTCTACTTCCCCATCTTTACGGTAAGACTATTTTTAAATTCTGTAAATTCTTTAGTCGACTGCTCAATTTTCCCGCTAATCTGCTCTAATTTTCGGTTGGACTCTTCCTCGCTCTATTCGATTCATCGCTTAGCTCTTCTAATTTTCTATTGGATTCTTCCCAGCTCTATTAGATTCTTCGTTCATCCCTCTAGCATTCTCATTATCATCTCGTTTCCTTGATCCCCTGATTCCGTCCTTGACTGATCTCTACTGCCTCCAGCTTCTTCCATTTTAGAATTTTTCTCACACAATGCACTATCGTCACTTCCAATTTCCACTCCTTGACTCCTTAACCACTCTTTTCTCTGCATACGTTCTAATCACTCACACACACTCTAAAATACTCCTAAATTTATACACACACAGAAACTCTCTCTCTCAGATCGCCAGTTTTCTGGAATAAAATCACAAAAAATTTTATTTGGAACTCGAGCCCTCACGTTGTGGTCGCCATATACTGCTGTGATATACTCCTGTGAATGCGGGAACTGGGTCCTTTCAACAAAAAAATTCTAGTCCACCAATTGGGCGTCATAAACTGCTGTGATCTTGTTTTCGCCTCGGCTGCTCACCTAATTTTATAAACCTCCTCATTCATAAAATTAAACAACACATTCCTACCACAAACATCAACGTCAACTCTATTTACATCAATATTCACAATACATTAAAATTTCAAAATTAATATTCAGCATAAATTTTTAATATCGGAAAATTTCAAAATTAAATTTATTATCATTTTAATGTGCATCCAGAATTAAAGTCCTTGTAGGATGCCTACTAATTACTATAACAATATATGCAGAGTACAAAGGGAGCATCTACCACCCCTTTACGTTAATTAACCAGGTTCGTCTAATTGAGCTCAAAGACATACCCTAAATTTTCATCATAATCCAGAACATCAATACTAAATACCCCTTTCTACTTAAACAAGCAAATTTCACCTTAAAATTAAAATATTATTGTTAGCACAATTTCACTAATGTCCATTTAAAGTAAATCAATTATAAAGTTATTCAACACACACAAAAATTTAAAGTTCAAACAAAATAGTATAATTTACCTGAAGGTTACAGCACTCGTAGCTTCAATGTACATCGTCCCTTTTGTTAATCACACCATTCCAACTGGATTATATTTACAGCTTCTGATTCTCAAAGCTTTTAAAATTTTCTCCATCACCATTTATTTAAAGTTGTTTCAGGGCTTTTCCGAACTCATCTTGTATATCTGACCCTTGTTTGGTGGATCCAGACACGTTTTGAACCATTTAATTATTAACACCCCGAAAATAACAAAGAAATTCATACTTCTTTCACCAATATACGCCAAAACTGCCTACTTTTGTGTATACATTTGTCGTTGTAAATTTTGCTAATTGGTACAGTGATACGAAATTTTATTACCTTGTATCTAAATGCACTGAAGTACATTCATGTTAGCACGTACAGAATAAACTGTTTTACATCACCAAAATATAAGAGCAAACTTTAAATTATTCTATCACACTAAAAAAACACTGTTTAACGCGTTGAATCAAGTCGCAGATGTAAGAGCTTTTAACGCATCGAATAGTCAAAAGTCTAAGAGACCGAAATTCATATTACCACCGGTATATATAGCGAATAGCCGGCACGTCGCTTTTGTCCTCAAAACAGACAATTCTTAAGAATTTTCTCATGCTATGTTCCCATTCCGTCGCTCGCGCATCGGTTTTTACGAATTTTGTACTCGCCAGTTGAAAATCTCAGAAATTCTCACACGGCACGCAAACATGTCCGAGAAAACTAATTAATTTTGTACAGAAATCGTTGTTTCTACCTCTGATATTTGCATCCTATTTTCAACCAATTGTGACCCTCGTGACGTTGCTTAAATCACGCCTTTTACTATATGTGTCTTTGCTTGACGCATTTTCTCTTTCTTTTTCTAACCTGTTCGTATTGGTGCAAATTGATATTCTTTATTATCGATTATATTTTAGTCCATGTGGACTATCTGGGTTAAATAACCCCGTATCGCACCTTCTCGTGAATATTAAGCCCCGGTTTCTCCAAGATTCTTTGTAAACATTAATTATCTGCAAAATTTTCGCCGAATGAGCTTTTTAAATAAACCCTGTTTTGTATTTCGTGCTAAAGCATCTGACCGTTTCCAATATCCTTAGAATCGACATGTTTATCTAAACAAATTAAACTGAAATTGCCTTTTAAAATACGCAGGTGTGTAAAACATCCTACTTCTAACTAACACTTCTAGGATTTGCATTTTATTGGGTTTTTACAAGTTTCTATAGATATTATCTGTACGTTTTGTTCAATACCGGTTACTTGAAATAGAGTTAATTAAGATAAATTTTGCATGTAATTTCTCTTTGTTTCTTTATTAGGAATAAATAAATTACACGCAGAGCTTTTTTAATACTGTTTCTTTTGATATAAAGCGTCTTATAAATAATTTAAATTTCTTAATTTTACTGAGACGACCGAATTTATTTATGCTTCATGGTTTTAATAAAGCGTATTATTTAATAAAATTCCTTATACACGGTGATTAAACTTGGGAAAAGATACGCGTTATTAAAAAAAACCGTGAAGCATAAAAATTCATTCGTTTCATTAAAAATAAGAGATTTAAATCATGTACAAGACGCTTTATATCAAAAGAAGCAGTATTAAAAAGCTCTACGTAAAGAAACAAAGAGAAATTACGTGCAAAATTTATATTAATTAACTCTATTTTAAGTAACCGGTATTAAACAAAACGTACAGATAATAAATAATATTTAGTTAGGATTCACTAAAATTTAAAGGGTATTAATTTTAATTGAAGTTAATTGAACCGTTAGTAACATATAATATCTATAAAAACTTGTAAAACCCAATAAAATGCAAATCGTAGAGGGTTAGTTAGAAGTAGGATGTTTAAACACCTGCGTATTTTTAAAAAGCTCATTCTGCGTAAATTTTGCAGATAATTAATGGTTACAGAGAATGTTGGAGAAACCGTCGCATAATAGTTACGAGAAATGCTAAAGGTGGGTTATTTCACACTCCACATGGACTGAAATAATCGATAATAAAGAATATCAATTTGCACCAATAAGAACAGGGTAGATAGAGACAGATAATATGCGCAAGACCGAGGTACATATAGTAAAAGGCGTGAGTAGAGCAACGTCATAGGGTTGCGATTGGTTGAAAGTAAAAGGCAAAATTTGAGAGGTAAAAATAACATTTCTGTATAAAATTCAATTAGTTATTTCCAGACGTTGCGTGCCGTGTCGAAATTTCTGAGATTTAACTGGGGCGAGTGCAAAATTCGTAAAAATCGAATGCCGGGCTGCGGAATGGGAACATAGCATGCGAAATTCTTTAGAATTGTCCGTTTTGAGGACTCGACCGACAGACAGGCTAACCTCTATATATACCCAGGGGAATATGAACAAGCTCTCTTAGATCTTCGACCTGATTCAATGCGTTAAACAGTGCTTTTTAGTTTTCCGATTTTGATTAAATAATTTAAACAGTTTGCTCAAATATTTTTGTGATAAAAAACAGTTTGTTCTTTACGTGCTACAATGAATGTACGTTAGTGCACTTAGAAAAAAAGATACAAGTAGGCAGTTTTGGCGTATATTGGTGAAAGAAGTATGAATTTCTTTGTTATTTTTCGGGGGTATTAATAATTAAATGGTGCATAAACGTGTCTGGATCCACAAAACAAGGTTCAGATATACACAGATGAGTTCCGGAAAAGCCCAGAAACAACTTTAAATAAATGGTGATGGAGAAAATTTTAAAAGCGTTGAGAATCAGAAGCCGTAAATATAACCCAGTTGGAATGGTGTAATTAACAAAGGGACGATGTACATTGAAGCTACGAGTGCAGTAACCTTCAGGTAAATTATACTATTTTGTTCGAACTTTGATATTTTGGTGTGTGTTGAATAACTTTATAATTGATTTACTTAAAATGGACAGTAGTGAAATTGTACTAACAATAATATTTTAATTTTAAGGTGAAATTTGCTTGTTTAAGTAGAAAGGGGTATTTAGTATTGATGTTCTGGATTATGATGAAAATATGGGTGTCTTTGAGCTCAATTAGACGAACCTGGTTAATTAACGTAAAGGGGTGGTAGAAGCTCCCTTTGTACTCAGACTCAGGTCTGCATATATTGTTACATTAATTAGTAGGCATCCTACAAGGACTTTAATTTTGGATGCACATTAAAATGATAACAAATTTTAATTTTGAAATTTTCTGATACTGAAATTTATGCTGAATTTTTAATTTTGAAATTTTAATGTATTGTGAATATTGATGTAAATAGAGTTAACGTTGATGTTTGTGGTAGGAATGTGTTTGTTTTTTTTATGAATGAGGATGAAGGTTTATCTAGGGGAGCAGCCGAGGCGATGAACAGAAGAAAGTCAATGGACCAACACAGTTAAGGTAATGAATAGCTTTTTGTAGGTTTCACAGCATTCTTGACGCCCAAGTTAGGAGGCTCGATTCGAAAAGTCGACGGACCAGTTAATTTAGGAGGTTTCACAGCAATATATATATACATGCTTCAATAAATAGCTCTTTCTTACAATGTGCAGCTTTAAGTCGTCTATCAGAAAACACGTACAAATGCAAGGTCTTGTACGTGTATATTACATATTTTTTAACGCCAAGATCAATTCAGCAAAGTATTCGCCATTTAAATTTTTGGTTTTATACATCTTTTTATCTTAAGCACCACCGATCTTTAGGTAATCTGGTATTATATAAGGATTATACACACTGCTTTAAATAGGTCTTCACCACTGTTGCAACATCATATGCTACAATGCACAGCTGCAGTAAGAGGACATTAACCTTTTACAGGATACCAATTCCTTTCTTCTATACAAGTGGTGTTATATGCACAGCTACAGTAAAAAGACATTAACCTTTTACGCATACCTATTCCTTCCTTCTATACAAGTGCTCTTGATTTTACGGCGCACTTTACGTTTTATATGACAGTGTGTTTTACGCACTCAAGGTTAAGGAAAGAATTTCTTGGGAAGCACATCCCGCCTTACTATATTGTTTAGGTAAATTATATTATTCTATCTGTATGTGCCCATCACATCAGCACATGATCTATGATATTTTAGTGTTATGAAATTTTATTGATTATCATTAAGTTTTTAATATTATTTAGCGGAGAAATGATTTACAAGTTAGTTTCGTCTTTAGTGCTACTTTCCTTTTCTTGAAAATAAATGCTTTGAATTCAATAATATTATAGTATGACCAGGTTTATCAGATTAAGTGATTTAGAATGTGCAATCCCATCAGAAATGTTATACAAATAGTTTAACGAATTGAAACTGAGTAACTAGCTTTTATTTTTGTTTAATTTTAAACTACTAAAAGTGCATCTATTAAATATAAGGTTTAATCATCTGTATGGATAGGAAACACTTGCAAAATGCTTATTTGTCAATTCGGTTGGTTTAAGAGTTATTAATATACTGCTCAGGTACCACCTATTTATATAATTGGGTCTGTAAATCTGCCTTTTACAATTTTTTATAACCGTAATTTTAAATTAATAAAAAAAATTCCTTTTTCTAATGAATTTTTAAAAAGAGTTTTAAATGATGATAACTTATAATAAAAATATGTTTTGTATGTTTGAGTGTGGAAATACATGACATTTAAGATAAGTGTTCGAAGCCATTGGCTGATTAATTTCGGCAACCTGCACTAAAGTTTACTTTAAAGAATCTAAGACTTGAAGAATTGCAGATTTAAAACAATTTAATACTATACAGCTCTTTATAGGTCACTGAATTGAAAGTTAAACTAAAATCTATATGGCGAAGAAACATTCTGGCATAAGGTTAGAGAAAAAAAACATTTTTTATTACTTTTTTTAATTTTAAAGTTTTTTAATTCTCGAAGCTTATGTATAAAAAGTAAAGAAGAATGCTTTACTAAAAAAAATTGTTACTTAAAACGATCATCTTGCAACTCTCGATAATATATTTTCACCGAAGTAAGGTATTCAAACCACAGGATATTCTTTAGTTCATTTCTTTCTTACATCATGCCTTTATAATTTTATAATGTGAGAACCCACAGTATCATACAAGTAAATGTATAATGCAACCAATAAATTTTGTGCTTTAAATTCTTAAAACATGATGATTGTAGCAACAGCAGAAAAATTCAGCAATCTCCTTAACATAGAACAAAATATGAAGGCAATCTGTATATTATAAATTTCTACTAAAATTTTCTGTTCTTATTTTCAAAATGCTGATGAATGCACTACATCCAACCTTAAATTATTACCTAAAATAAAATTTTGTAGCATTAGGAATTTTTATTAACTTAATCTAAATTTGGGTGCAACTTTAATTATTTAGGCTCGTTATAATTTAAAGATATCAATAATAATGGCAGCCTATATTATGCCATTTTATGAAACAAATTTTTTTTTGTATATGTATTTAATTCATAATATTGTACACAACGTATTTTCTGTGCCTTGTGTTTTTCGAAAAATATTATAGTTTACCTGCATACTAATCCTAGTTACAGCTACAACAATCATAATATGCAAACAACATTAAAACGTGCAAAACGTTCATTATACACATTTTTGTAGTCATCTACTGTTTTTTTTTTATTTCTAATGTGGCAGTTTAGTTAACTCTGAAACTAGTCCATGAGAAACTAGCCAGAGTTACAAAATTTAAGGGTCAATTTCTATGTTTCTAGACAATTTTTTCTAAAATCTTGAAATATATTGCTAAGTAAAAGAATGTCACAGTTTAAGTATAAATCAGCATAGTCACCTAAATTTTTACATTTAAAAATACTCCATATGGTTTGAGCATGAATATAGTTGGATTCTTTAACATGAGATTCATTAAGTTTGCGATAAAAACATTCTATAGGAGAAAGATGTTCTAATGATTTCAAAATGTCATCCAAATATTCATAATGAAAGATACCCTTGTGCATTAGCAATTTAATATGTCCTATTTTATTGTACTAAATTCCTTTTTTAAAACTTTAAAATCATCGAAGGATAACACGCATGACAATTTTTCCAATGACATTGACATGAAGCAAAAGGAATCTATGAACCTGAGTGTTACATTTGCATTGTATTTATTAGAAAATGTTATATATTTTTCATTATTCAAAAGAATTATATTCATTGGCCCTCGAAAGTATTAGCAAGCTCTTTAATAATAAAATAAATGCCATAATTGCACAATTTTAATAAACTGTGGGAATAATTAGAAATAATCTAAAATTTAAGTTAGAACTGGTATGTGCAACAATGCTTACAGAGCCATTCAGGTGATCGTTAACTTTTTCGTCATCCGGCAAGAAATCGACTTTGCAAATAAAGCACGTTTTTGCTATTGAGACGTCTATAGAGGATGTAATGGCGATATTTTTAAAAAATACGCTACCGTAACATATGGGAATGTTTTAATTGCTACACAAATTAAGAAATGAGGACTGTTCCTGTGTAGGAATTGTAATATGAAAAAGATTGGTTATATCTGCAATAAAATAAGAACCTATTGAAAACTAAATATGTTCCTGGTATTTGAAAGGACGATCTTATTTACAGGTTGCATTTAAAATACCAAGATGATAGAAAAGCAAGTGACAAAAAAAATATATTGAAATTATACAAATTATTACCATTTAGGAGCTGATAAAACGGACGCATCCCTTATTCCTCCTCAGGATATATGTTCGGGAACGCAAGTTCCCTTTTTCGCCAATGTAGAGAAATGCAGTGGACGCAGAGGGATTAGGAATCTTAAAAAAAAGAATTTCATATTAGTTGTCAAATAAAAAATCACAATCAAATACTAACTTCAAATGCACTCAACTTAAAATTAGATTACTTAAACTTCGAAATAAATTCCAATGATAAATTATAAAATTTCCAATTTTCTCATACACTACTGAAGTTAGGTATAGCACACCCAACACTGAATGAAAGGTATTTAGCTGGGCAATCAAACCAATAAAAAATTTTTTAAGTGTTCCATTTAAGTTAAATGAGTTATGTAACCTTAAGTTGGTCAATAATGTACAGCTTGATTACAAGCACTTTGTATAACGTGATAGAACAATAAATATTCTAGTAAGTATAACCAAAGCTCTTAATAAGGTGATAAAAAACAAAATCGTTTATGCTCAATAATTTTGTCATTATTCTATTTTGTCGTACATTACGATATTTACTTAAAATCGATTTTTCTCTAAAACAGTAGAGGATAGAGATAGGGACGTTTTAAAGATTATACCTTACTTTTTAGCTAATAATTTAATTACGCATAAATTTCAGGGTGTTCCTTTTAAAAACTACCAACATTAGTATAAAAAGTTTTTTTGAGACAATCTGTATGTTTAAAAATATTTTAGCAATGTAGCCCTTGTCATTCTGGATATACTTTGTTTAAAAACTTTTTTGAAATCTTTTGTCGTTTAGAAGTTATACAATAATTCGTATATAATACCCCACACTGAATATATATATATATATATATATATATATATATATACATGCTTCAATAAATAGCTCTTTCTTACAATGTGCAGCTTTAAGTCGTCTATCAGAAAACACGTACAAATGCAAGGTCTTGTACGTGTATATTATATTTTTAACGCCAAGATCAATTCAGCAAAGTATTCGCCATTTAAATTTTTGTTTTTATACATCTTTTTATCTTAAGCACCACCGATCTTTAGGTCATCTGGTATTATATAAGAATTATACACACTGCTTTAAATAGGTCTTCACCACTGTTGCAACATCATATGCTACAATGCACAGCTGCAGTAAGAGGACATTAACCTTTTACAGGATACCAATTCCTTTCTTCTATACAAGTGCTGTTATATGCACAGCTACAGTAAAAAGACATTAACCTTTTACGCATACCTATTCCTTCCTTCTATACAAGTGCTCTTGATTTTACGGCGCACTTTACGTTTTATATGACAGTGTGTTTTACGCACTCAAGGTTAAGGAAAGAATTTCTTGGGAAGCGCATCCCGCCTTACTATATTGTTTAGGTAAATTATATTATTCTATCTGTATGTGCCTATCACATCAGAACATGATCTATGATATTTTAGTGTTATGAAATTTTATTGATTATCATTAAGTTTTTAATATTATTTAGCGGAGAAATGATTTACAAGTTAGTTTCGTATTTAGTGCTATTTTCCTTTTCTTGAAAATAAATGCTTTGAATTCAATAATATTATAGTATGACCAGGTTTATCAGATTAAGTGATTTAGAATGTGCAATCCCATCAGAAATGTTATACAAATAGTTTAACGAATTGAAACTGAGTAACTAGCTTTTATTTTTGTTTAATTTTAAACTACTAAAAGTGCATCTATTAAATATAAGGTTTAAAAATCTGTATGCATAGGAAACACTTGCAAAATGCTTATTTGTCAATTCGGTTGGTTTAAGAGTTATTAATATACTGCTCAGGTACCACCTATTTATATAATTGGGTCTGTAAATCTGCCTTTTACAATTTTTTATAACCGTAATTTTAAATTAATAAAAAAAATTCCTTTTTCTAATGAATTTTTAAAAAGAGTTTTAAATGATGATAACTTATAATAAAAACATGTTTTGTATGTTTGAGTGTGGAAATACATGACATTTAAGATAAGTGTTCGACGCCATTGGCTGATTAATTTCGGCAACCTGCACTAAAGTTTACTTTAAAGAATCTAAGACTTGAAGAATTGCAGATTTAAAAAAATTTAATACTATACAGCTCTTTTTAGGTCATTGAATTGAAAGTCAAACTAAAATCTATACGGCGAAGAAACATTCTGGCATAAGGTTAGAGAAAAAAAAAACATTTTTTATTACTTTTTTTTAATTTTAAAGTTTTTTAATTCTCGAAGCTTATGTATAAAAAGTAAAGAAGAATGCTTTACTAAAAAAAATTGTTACTTAAAACGATCATCTTGCAACTCTCAATAATATATTTTCACCGAAGTAAGGTATTCAAACCACAGGATATTCTTTAGTTCATTTCTTTCTTACATCATGCCTTTATAATTTTATAATGTGAGAACCCACAGTATCATACAAGTAAATGTATAATGCAACCAATAAATTTTGTGCTTTAAATTCTTAAAACATGATGATTGTAGCAACAGCAGAAAAATTCAGCAATCTCCTTAACATAGAACAAAATATGAAGGCAATCTGTATATTATAAATTTCTACTAAAATTTTCTGTTCTTATTTTCAAAATGCTGATGAATGCACTACATCCAACCTTAAATTATTACCTAAAATAAAATTTTGTAGCATTAGGAATTTTTATTAACTTAATCTAAATTTGGGTGCAACTTTAATTATTTAGGCTCGTTATAATTTAAAGATATCAATAATTATGGCAGCCTATATTATGCCATTTTATGAAACAAATTTTTTTTTGTATATGTATTTAATTCATAATATTGTACACAACGTATTTTCTGTGCCTTGTGTTTTCGAAAATATTATAGTTTACCTGCATACTAATCCTAGTTACAGCTACAACAATCATAATATGCAAACAACATTAAAACGTGCAAAACGTTCATTATACACATTTTTGTAGTCATCTACTGCTTTTTTTTTATTTCTAATGTGGCAGTTTAGTTAACTCTGAAACTAGTCCATGAGAAACTAGCCAGAGTTACAAAATTTAAGGGTCTAATTTCTATGTTTCTAGACAATTTTTTCTAAAATCTTGAAATATATTGCTAAGTAAAAGAATGTCACACTTTAAGTATAAATCAGCATAGTCACCTAAATTTTTACATTTAAAAATACTCCATATGGTGTGAGCATGAATATAGTTGGATTCTTTAACATGAGATTCATTAAGTTTGCGATAAAAACATTCTATAGGAGAAAGATGTTCTAATGATTTCAAAATGTCATCCAAATACTCATAAGGAAAGATACTCTTGTGCATTAGCAATTTAATGTGATCCTATTTTATTGTACTAAATTCCTTTTTTAAAACTTTAAAATCATTGAAGGATGCACTATACCATACCATCCCACCATTCTGTCATACGTGGGTATACTGCTGCCCTCCCCTTGCAATTCAGCATTCAAGGCACAGAGCAGTATGTTCGCGTATTTCAATATGAAATGGTCGTATTCAAATTTAAATTACTCCATGCACATATTGCAAGAAACCTATTATTTAATATATAGTGTTCAATGTATCATACTCTCGAGCCCTTCAAAGTTGGATATACCACAACTGGCGACGAGGCTGTTCAAAACTACGCATAATTTCGTGGCTCGTGTTACGCAGCTGCTGTGCTACATTCCTAATCATAAATGGAGAATTTTACGTCCACAATCGGTATATTCAACGCTCAAAACGATAACTGGATGCTATATCAAGAAAGATTAAAAGCTTATTTCGAAGCAAACACAGTTACTGATCTCAACAAACGAAAAGCAATTTTACTGTTATCAAAAAAGATGCTTACGCATCACTACGCAGCCTAACTACACCTACAATACCCAAAGATTCAACCTATGAGAATCTTGTTTCAAAATTACAGAAACATTTCAATCCAACGCCGAATGTAACTACGGAACGCTACAAATTTACACGGCGAGTTCAACAAGATAAGGAAAGTTTCGCTGATTACATCAACGAACTACATCGCTTATCTACACATTGCAGGTTTGCTAACCAGCTGAATGAAATATTATGCGACCAAGTTGTGTTTGGTGTGAAGGATGCAGTTTTGCTAAATAAACTGCTTACTGTTGAAAACCTTACACTCCAAATTGCCACAGACATGGCATTAAGTTATGAAAGTGCAAAACGTGATGCTACTGAATTATGTCAGGCACGATCTTTCGCAGTTAACAGTATGCAAACTCAATACAAAAATCCTACAAATAAAATCGATAATAAAACCGGGAAGGTGACAAGTTTAAATTATCCGGATACAACAAAGAAATTTTGTTATCGGTGTGGAAATACGGCACATCTTGCAAATAAATGTTCTTCAATGAATAAAACTTGTAACGAGTGCAACAAACGTGGACATCTAGCAAATGTTTGTTTCAAAGTTATCAACAAGGACAACAAACTAAGTTGTAGTTCAAGGTCAAGAGTTACTACAAATAACTTATTACAAACTAATACACAATCATCTGCTGATGAAAATTTAGAATTACAATCCTTTTACAATATACGTGGAAATCGTACAGTGAAACCTATCATCCTTGCTGTGAAAATCAATACTACAATATTGAACATGGAAGTTGATACTGGCTCTGCATTTTCAGTGCTCTCTGAAATTACATACAATAAATATTTTTCTAACCTCACTCCTAAAAAGTGTAACATAATACTTAGATTCTATGATGGACATAAACTACAGCCGATCGGTGCACTACACTGCACTGCACAAATTGGAAATTTTTGTGCAACACACCAGTTCCTAGTTATACCAGGAAATGGATCTTCATTGATTACTAGAAATTGCCTAAAACAATTCAAAGTCAATTTACAAAATTTACTGTACAACAATACAACCGCAGATGCTAATGTAAACATCAACACAATTCTTCAAAAGTACAAAGTTTTCGAGCCAGGGGTTGGTTGTTTAAAAAGCGCCCCAGTTTCACTAAAATTAAAACAAGGTGCAGTACCTAAATTCTGCAAAGCGAGACGACTAGCCTTTGCAATACGCCCTAAAGTTGAGAAGAAATTAGATCGTCTTGTTGATCAAGGAATTCTCGAACCTACAGATCACTGCGAATGGGCTACATCCATTGTTCCAGTACGCAAGAAAGACAGAAGTGTTCACCTGTGTGGAGACTATCGCATTACAGTGAATCGACAGCTACATATTGATAAATATTTGCTACCTACAGCAGACGAAATAATTATAAAACTTGCAGGAGGTAAACAATTTACAGTATTAGATATGAAATACGCATTTTTTCATTTACCCCTGGATGTACAATCACAGGAGATGTGTGCGATAAATATACATAAAGGAATTTTTAAGGTACGTAGATTGCACTTCGGCATTACTGTGGCTCCAGAAATTTTTCAAAAACGTCTGGATACAATGCTCTCAAGTTTTGATAACATTGGTATTTTTCAAGATGATATCATCATCACAGGTGAAACTACAGAACAACACATTGCAAATTTAGAAAAAGTGCTTTCTATTCTCGAAACAAATGGTGTTCGTCTACAAAAAAAAGTGCAAATTTCTTTTAAATAAAGTAACTTACTTAAGACATAAAATTTCAAAGTATGGTCTAAAGCCTACTAAAAATAAATTAGAAGCTATACTAAATGCTCCTACACCACGAAATTTACAACAGTTACGTTTTTTCATTGAACTTGTAAATGTTTATGCAAAATTTACACATCACATGTCTACATTATTACAGCCGTTCTATAATCTTACAGAGAAAAATACAAAATGGAATTGGTCTACAGCATGTGAAAGCGCTTTCATAAAGGTAAAGCAAGCTCTACAAAATGCACCTACACTTGCACATTTTGATCCAAATAAATCCACGGAATTGAGGTGTGATGCATCATCATATTGCATTGGCGCTGTGATATTTCAACGGAATAGCAATAATAAACTTGTTCCTAGTGCATTCGCTTAAAAAAGCTTTAAACAAAGCTCAGTTAAATTACGCACAAATTGACAGAGAAGCGCAAAGTATTGTATTTGGAATTGAAAGTTTTCACCAATACTTATATGGAAAGAAATCCATTCTTTGATCTGACCACCATACCTTACTGTCAATATTCAACCCTTAACGCTGGAGTTACACCCACGTTAGCAGCTTGTATGCAGCGATGATTATTGATACTTTCTGCATATGATTACGACATAAAATACATTAAATCGCAGGAGAACGCGGTTGCTGAATTTCTTTCACGATTACCAATTGAAAAACCAGATCCAGATCCTGTGGAATTAGAGGAAGTTTCATTCTTGTTTATAAACGATATGCAAGAATTACCTTACACTGCAGTGGACATTGCCCGATGCACTCGCAATGATCCCATACTTTCAAAAGTACTACATTTTACGGCATCAGGGTGGCTTGATTACAATCAAGATACGTCGCTATCACCATATTACACAAGAATATCTGAATTGACCATAGAACACGGTTGCGTTCTTTGGGGTTCCAGAGTGATAGTTCCTTCAAGATTACAAAAATAAATACTTAAAGAATTACACGTAAATCACGTTGGGATGATGCGAATGAAAATGTTAGCTCGACAATATCTTTGGTGGTCTAACATAAACAAAAACATCAAATCGTTAGTTTCAACTTGTGATGCTTATGCTTACACGCAGAAAAATCCTCCAAAGGGATTGTTACATCCATGGGAATCTGCTACATCGCCTATGCAAAGGATCCACATTAATCATGCTGGACCTTTCATGGTAAAATAACTTTCGTAGCCATAGATTCTTACAGTAAGTGGCCTGAAATTTTTATAGTACATTCTATATCTTCAAATACTACAATTAGTAAATTACGGCAAATTTTTTCTCGTTTTGGTTTACCGAGAATGTTAGTTTCAGACAACACTACATGTGTTACATCAATTGAGTTCGAATCTTTTATAAAAAAGAATGGTATCAAGCATATTACAACAGCACCGTAACATCCTTCTACTAACGGCGCTGCAGAAAATATTATTGACACATTTAAACGTACAATAAAAAGTGGAATATATGAAAACATGACATTTTTAGCAAACTACAGGCTGATACCACATTCAACAACAAATGAGTCGCCCGCAGTACTCATGTTAGGCAGACGACCCACTTGCAAATTAGATTTACTTCGACCTAATTACAAGCAAACAATAGTCAATAAACAGCAATCACGGGTATGTAATTACACAGGTACATCAATGCAAATTTTTGAACCTGGAGATACAGTGCTTGTCCGATCCTATACAACTTCAAACCCTTGGAAAATTGCAAAAATAGATTCAGTGTTAGGCACTCACAATTATTTAGTGAGATTTCCAGATGGTACATACTGGAAACGCCATATGGATCAACTACGTCCAACTTTGCTAGAATTTTTCAACTAACAAGAAAGGCAGTTCACTTACGAAAACAAAAGCAATACACCCTTAGCTAAGGATCGCGGTATTGTTGCGGCTCCTGAAAGTGTTACAGGTCTTAGTGATAGTGTAGTTATACAAAACGTCGCAGGTGTTAGTGACAGTGCAGTGCAAAGTGAAAACGGTAATATTTTATTACCTCACACTTCACTGGCGAGAAGTCAACAAAGCAAAGTTGAGCAAGCATATACACCACACATTCAAGCGAATAGTCCTGAACAAATTATTAGACGTTCTACACGTACAAAGAAACCAGTTTCTAGATTAGATTTATAATTTAAGTTCTACATTACAAATGTTTATTTTTCAATTATTATGTACAATTTTACAATTGCTCTCTTACAAGGGAAGGATGATGCACTATACTATGCCATCCGATCATTCTGTCATGTGCGGATATACTGCGGCCCTCTCCTTGCAATTCAGCATTCAAGGCACAGAGCAGTACGTTCGTGTATTTCAATATGAAATGGTCGTATCCAAATGTAAATTACTCCATGTACATATTGTAATAAACCTATTAATTAATATATAGTGTTCAATGTATCGTGCTCTCGAGCCCTTCAAAGTTGGATACACCACAAAAAATAACACGCATGCCAATTTTTCCAATAACACTGACATGAAGCTGAGAGTTACATTTGCATTGTTGTATTTCTTAGAAAATGTTATATATTTTTCATTATTCAAGGGAATTATATTCATTGGACCTTCGAAAGTATTAGCATGCTCTTTAATAATAAAATGAACACTATAATTGCACAAATTATAATAGACTGCGGGAATAATTAGAAATAATCTAAAATTTATGTTACAATTGCTACGTGCAAAAATTCTTACAGAGCCATTCAAGTGATCGTTAAATTTTTCGTCATCCGGCAAGAAATCCACTTTACAAATAAAGCAAGTTTTTGTTATCGAGACATCTATAGAGGATGTTATAAAGATATTTTTAAAAAATTCGCTACCGTAACATATGGGAATATGTTTTAATTGCTACACAAACTAAGAAATGAAGACTGTTCCTGTATAGGAATTGTAATACGAAAGAGATTGGTTAAATCTGCAATAAAAATAAGAACCTATTGAAAACTAAATATGTTCCCGGTATTTGAAAGGGCGATCTAATTCACAGGTTGCGTTTAAAATATCAAGATGATAGAAATAAGTGACAAAAAAACATTATAAAATTATAAAAATTATTACCATTTAGGAGCTAATAAAACGGACGCATCCATCCCTTATTCCTCCTCAGGATATATGAGCGTTAAGGCAAGTTCCATTTTTTACCAATGTAGAGAAATGCAATGGAGGCAGCAGGATTAGGAATCTTTAAAAAAAGAATTTCATATTAATTTTCAAATAAAAAATCACAATCAAATACTAACTTCAAATGCACTCACTTAAACTTCGATAAATTGATATCGGAATAAATTACAATGATGAATTGTAAAATTTCCAATTTTCTCATAAACTACTGAAGTTAGGTATAGCACACCCAACACCGAATGAAAGGTATTTAGCTGGGCAATCAAACCAATAAAAAAATTGTGGGTGTTCCTTTTAAGTTAAATGAGTTATGTAACCTTAAATTGGCCAATAATGTACAGCTTGATTACAAGCATTCGCCATTTAAATTTTTGTTTTTATACATCTTTTTATCTTAAGCACCACCGATCGAAGTACATATATAGGTCTTCCAGATGTATACCATTTTACCAAAATTGCATCTTTAGGTCATCTGGTATTATATAAGGATTATACACACTGCTTTAAATAGGTCTTCACCACTGTTGCAACATCATATGCTACAATGCACAGGTGCAGTAAAAGGACATTAGCCTTTTACACGATACCTATTCCTTCCTTCGATACAAGTGGTATTATATGCACAGCTGCAGTAAAAGGACATTAACTTTGACACGATACCTATTCCTTCTTGATTTTACGGCGCACTTTACGTTTTATATGACTGTGTGTTTTACGCACTCAAGGTTAAGGGGGGAATTTCTTGGGAAGCGCATCCCGCCTTACTATATTGTTTAGGTAAATTATATTATTCTATCTGTATGTGCCTATCACATCAGCACATGACGTATGATATTTTAGTGTTATGTAAAATAAAATTTTCTAGCATTAGGGATTTTTATTAACTTAATCTAAATTTGGGTGCAACTTTAATTATTTTGGCTCGTTATATTTTAAAGATTTCGGTAATTATGGCAGGCTAAATTATGCCATTTTATAAAACAAATTTTTTTGTATATGTATTTAATTCATAATATTGTACACAACGTATTTTCTGTGCTTTCTGTTTTTCGAAAAATATTATATTTTACCTACATACTAATCCTAGTTACAGCTACAACAATCATAATAAACAAACAACATTAAAACGTGTTAAACGTTCATTATACACATTTTTGTAGTCATCTACCGTTTTTTTTTTATTTCTAATGTGGCAGTTTAGTTAACTCTGAAACTAGTCCATGAGAAACTAGCCAGAGTTACAAAATTTAAGGGTCTAATTTCTATGTTTCTAGACAATTTTTTATAAAATCTTGAAATATATTGTTAAGTAAAAGAATGTCACAGTTTAAGTATAAATCAGCAGTCACCTAAATTTTTACATTTAAAAATACTCCATATGGTTTGAGCATGAATATAGTTGGATTCTTTAACATGAGATTCATTAAGTTTGCGATAAAAACATTCTATAGGAGAAAGATGTTCTAACGATTTCAAAATGTCATCCAAATATTCATAATGAAAGATACCATTGTGCATTAGCAATTTAATATGTTCTATTTTATTGTACTAAATTCCTTTTTTAAAACTTTAAAATCATCGAAGGATAACACGTATGACAATTTTTCCAATGACATTGACATGAAGCGAAAGGAATCTATGAACCCGAGTGTTACATTTGCATTGTATTTATTAGAAAATGTTATATATTTTTCATTATTCAAAGGAATTATATTCATTGGACCTTCGAAAGTATTAGCAAGCTCTTTAATAATAAAATGAATGCCATAATTGCACAATTTTAATAAACTGCGGGAATAATTAGAAATAATCTAAAATTAAAGTTAGAACTGGTATGTGCAACAATGCTTACAGAGCCATTCAGGTGATCGTTAACTTTTTCGTCATCCGGCAAGAAATCGACTTTGCAAATAAAGCACGTTTTTGCTATTGAGACGTCTATAGAGCTTCTTGTCACATGTTTGTATCTCACCGTCCAAATTTGTAAATCCGCTGATCATGGTCTCCTCAACTGCTTCCACACGTGTCTTAACTTCTGCTCGTATGTCCGTCCTTGTTGCGTTCAACTCTCCCTGAAATTGTACCCGTGTATTTTCAATTTTGTCGTCTACACGGTCTACCTTTTCTTGTAACTCAGTCTTGAGTTCGTCCCTTACCTCTTGTATCGATGCCAGTAAGTACGCATGAGCGGTGTCTATTTTTGCTGTCATTTTGGCTTGTGACTCCTCAATTTTATTCGTCAAATCAATTTTCAGTTCCGTCTGCGACTCGGCAATTTTGTTTGTTAAATCCGTTTTTAGTTCCGTGTGTGATGTCTTAAAAATCGTCTGCGACTCGGCAAGCGACGTCTTAAAATCGTCTTTTAAACTCATCAGGAATCGCATAATCTCTTGATTTCCGGCGGTTTCAGCTACCTTAACCTCCTGTACCGTCGCCTTGTCCGCTTCTATATTTATTACCTCCGGATCTACCTGCCTCGCCTCCGTTTACTGGACATCTCCCCCTGCATCTAGCTCCTCGTCTTGTGCTATAAATTCCGCGTCGATTCCGTACATCCTTCCTGACCTCGTTATCCGTCTGGTGTCCGCGTCCGTCATCTCTGCTGCCTTTTTCAAACTCTTCTTTCCTGTAAAATTTTAACTACGGGCCCCACTTAACCTCGGTGTCCCTTATTCTACTACTGCTTCTGTCTAGCCCCACGTTGGGTTTGCCACCTTCTTATGCTCACCCCCCTTTAATATGATATTTACTTTAACTGTGGTTTATTAACGTACAACTTAGTATAAATCCTTGAATACTGTGCTTTTTCACGTCATCAAGTCATTGTTTTACGTCTTGGCACTTATACTTCAACTAATATACTTCAAATACTTTAACATTTGTAAAGTACGGCAAACATAAAATTTTCAGTTACGTGATCTGATATTTGGCTTTATTTGGCATATACACAATCTTCAAACAAAATGATCTTTATACCCTTTTAGCTATTACTAACACTCCAATATATATATATATATATATATATATATATATATATATATAAGATACCTAGTTAATTACACAAGGTAAGTTGATAAATACTATCGTATTACAGTGAATAAGATGAAATAATAACTTAGACTTTTATGCAAAGTCCAAACGATCATTTCAAATCGAGCTAGTAATTGAAAATGGAAAATATAAGGGCTTGGACAGGACTTCAACCTGTATCCTGGTTTTGCCGGAACCATGCGTTTACCAATTACGCCACCGATTGATTGACAAAATGCCAAACGTAATTGAAAGTTAGGTTTATGTATAGTTGTTATACACGATTTAAATTTGTAAATCTCCCAATTGTGCCATCTGTCTCGGTGGCGTAATTGGTAAACGCATGGTTCCGGCAAAACCAGGATACAGGTTCAAGTCCTGTCCAAGACCTTATATTTTCCATCTTTTAATTACTAGCTCGATTTGAAATGATCATTTGGGCTTTGCATAAAGGTCTAAGTTATTATTTCATCTTATTGACTATATATATATATATATATATATATATATATATATATATATTGATAAACGGTACGTAATGACTTCCAAAACAGATACATAGCAAACGATGTGACTTCATATATACCGTTGTTACTTCCATTTTCGGAAGTCATAGCGATTTGCAGAAATTTTACACTTTTCAGACCATTGGAGGTATTTTAAGTCATTTCCCAAAAATTTGTCTGGAGGTCACAACTGACCAACTGTACCTACAAAAAAAACTTTTAGTTCACTTGTATATCGCTAGCGCTAGTGTTGTGTTTGATACCTTACATACGTCAAGCACGCTGCAACTTCCGTTACATGTTAGCTACCTTAGTACCTCCAAAGACCGCGGTAAATGCGACAACGTTGCTCACTACATATCTTGAAACATAATTGCAGTTTAGCATTTATTCAGAAAGCCGATTCAGAAAGTTTTAAATAAAGGTGCTGAAGAAATGAATTTAATAAGCCAGCTAAATGATACAATTAGCTCTAAATAGTAGGGATATTTAAAATTTAATTTAGTATGACCATTTATTAACGATTCTTTCATTTTACAAATAGTGTAATATTAACGTTATGCATTCTGTTAGTACAGCTGACTTGCATTCCAAATTAATGTTCAACATTCTTATGTAAAGTATAATATGAATTCTACGAATAGGAAAAATATCTTTAAAAACAATTGCACTTTTTATGTTTGTTTATAGGGATTTTAAAGAAATGTTAAACGCCTACAAAGTTTTGCTTGCCTCGTTAGTGTAAACACCTATGGTATTTAGTCGTTTACAAATATACATTAATTTAGTATAAGTTGGGTAGATTGCCGCATGTCTATTACTGCTACCTGGTTATGCTTTATCGAAAGAATTGAATTTTTATAAATTTCAGACGAGAATGAGTTTTAATTATTGTTTTATTCTGCGTATTTAACACAATTATGTTTAAAGAACCTTTTAAGCAGACTTCACGGAACCATGCATTAGTTTGGTTAAGAGGTATAGGAAAGATTTATAGTTAATATTTAGGTCAAGTGCAATTATATTTTTAATTATTCAGCATTTTACTGTGTCTGGCATTAATACGATAATATACTCTAGGAAATTAAGGTAGGCCCCTTGCATTTTTCGAAAAATTCAGGAACGCAGTTTGAATGCATTTTGTATTAGTATAAGCCTTTACAATGATGTCTAATACAAATTAAACCAAATTATTTCTTTATTATTATTTTTAAACAATTGCCAAAGATGTGAAAAACACGTTTCTAGATGATATACCGAACGTTATAACACTTAGAGAAAAAAAGTTTCAAATGAAAAATGTGAGCCTTAAAAACGCCTACAGAATGAGTGGTAATAGTTTAAAATCGGTTAATTTGTTCACTTGCATATGAATTTAAATTACCTAAAATATCACTTTCTTAAATCTGCTGTTGTTTAAACAGTAATTGAGATATTTGGCTGAAACCTCTAAGAGCGTTTAAGTTGCCATTAAAATTTCATTGAAAAAAATTAACTGGTTTTCTTAATAATTTATTTGTTTATTAAAAAACTTTTTTTCTCAGTGGAATTTCTACAGAATTGGCCTATTGAAAGTTTAAATAAATTAAGGAAATTTACTCTGAAAGAGTCACACCATAACGTACTGTTACGAAAATAGTGAATTTTTACAGCTGAGTTGCAGAAAAACGGCTCTAAAGTGAAAGCATGTTTTTTCATACAAACAAACTAGCGGACCTTGTTTAATATTTATTCTATTGAATCGGGACAAAAACCATTCGAAAGCTGCTTTTCTCTTGAAACTTCTCCAAAAAAAATTTTCTTCTAATTTGAAGGAAATAATTTTTTATTTTCAAGAAATCTTTGCTCCTATAATTACTACCATTTTTAATTAAATTTTAAATATGTTGGAACGAACGAGTTAAACTATTTATACGAAACTCCTTACATTTGATTTTCCAATGCTCCACCCGAAGGTACTACATTGGCCAGAAAGCGAGTTTTTTTATCTGGAAAATTTTAAATTTTGCCGAACCCTTGCTGTTCTAAGCAAGGGAAGGATCTTTAACGTGCGTGACAACACTCACACACGGGACCTATATTTTACCTCTCGTCCGAACGAGGGTGTATTTTTGTGAAAAATGCTCGCCTAACATTTTTCAAGCGGACCGTGTCGGGATTCGAACCCGGGACTTTGGGCGTAGTAGTCACACGCATACCAACTATGCCATGGAGCCGCCTGTACGAAACTCCACGCTTTTGTACACTCATTGTTATTAATGACAGTTTTGTATAAAGTGACGGTCGCTCTTGTAATAGCGTCGGGTGGCAATGTGGGAGTACTCGTACCGCTCGTTCAAGCGTCAATAAATGATTTTAGCTTTCGTGACAAAATCGCTGCAACTTTTAATATTTCAGCAATAAATTGACATTTTGGGATAATTTTTTTTTAAATTTGGGTATGTTTTACTATTGATTTCAAATGTCGTATTGAAAATTTAAAAAAAAGTTCTTATATCTGAAATTTAACATTATTTATTTATTATAATTTTTTTTATAAAAAGATTAGCTTTTCAAATTCATTTTTAGACTAATTTCATTACATGAAATAAGGATAAGAATCCATGCGAAAAGCCAATTATTTATATAAAAAATAATTATTATAAATAAATAATGTTCAATTTCAGCCGTAAGAAACAAATGTTTAAAATTTTCAATACATTTGAAATCAGCAATAAAAGTACTCCAATTAAAAAAAATTATTTCACTATATAAATTTGTTGTGGTATATAAGTCGCGAGATTAGTCGCGAGAGCTCAGAACCTTGTATCAACATCTAAAAATAAAAATTATTCTCTACCATTCTAAAGTCAGATGATTTTTTTTCGAAAGAGCTTAATGAAAAAAACAGCTTTCGAATGGCTTTCGTCCCGATTCAATAGAATATATATTATACAAGGTACGCTAATTTGCTTGTAGCGAAAATAATGCATTCACTTTAAAGCCGTTTTTTGAAACTTAACTGTAAAAAATCACTTTCCCATAACAATACGTTATAGTTTGACTTTTTCTGAATAAATTCTTTAATTTATTTACACCTTCACAGACCAATTCTGTAGAACTTCTAGTGAGAAAGAATTTTTTTATAAAACAAATGAATTATTAACAAAACTATTAAATATTTTTCAATGAAATTTTAATGGTAACTTAAAAGTCCTTAGATGCATACTTTTCAAATGATTTCAGCTGAGTATATCATTTATTGTTTAAACAATATCAGATTTAAGAAACTGCCATTTTAGACATTTTAAATTCAATTGTAAATAAACAAATTAACCAATTTTGTAGGTCTTTTTAAGGCATACACCTTTCATTTGAAACTTTTTTCTATGTTTTCTATGTTCCGTCAATCATTGAAAAACGCATTTTTCACACACTTTTGGCGATTGTTTAAAATATTAATATTAAATGAAATGATTGCATTCGTATTGCACTTCATTCCAATGGCTCACATTAACATAATATGCATTCAAACTGTCCCTTAATTTTTTCGAAATTTTTCCTAATTTCCACGAACTAAATAACGCTATCGTTTACATTTAATATTATTATAATTTTGCAAACATTTGACGTCATTTTTCCTAAAGATGGGTTAAAATCGTAGGTTTAATGTATTTAACTTTTCACATCTAAATAACTACTTTATTGTAAAAGTAATCCACATAAAACTTCTATCAGCACAACGCACATTTTGTGCGAATAGTGTAATTATAAAATCAAAATCCAGCCAAATATGATAAAAGTAAAAAGTAGCGTGTCAACCAATGTGGTCAGTAGCAATTAAAATAGAGTAAAAAAGTATTAAGAAAAGTTGTTATAGATCACTCAAAAATCCAAAATAAATACGAAATTTTGTAAAACAATTCGCTTTTTAAATTTTCGCCATTTTTTTGCCCTCATGAGATAATAATTTATTATTGTAGTAATAAGCATGCCATGAACAAGCAAACAATTCTAAAATTTTATTTAACATTAACAAACAAAATTTAACAACGCTTTACCTTGTGTTCTGGTTTCATGGCACCCTTATTATTGCAACAAGAAATTATTATTTGGACACACACATACACACACACATGTGTAGTCAGCACTCCGTTTTTGAAAAAGTGTGATTTTGAAAGTTGCTCCAGGTTGTTTTAAACTTGTACTACATTGTTTTCATTCGACATTATTTTATTTCAAACGATTCTTTATAAAAAACGAAAATTTTTTTTATTGGCACCCACTCTTTCGAAAATTGAAGATTTGACCCACGCCATACGGTGTTTTGTTTACTTCAAACATAGTTGCAAAAGGACAGTTCGTCATTTACGTACATTTTTAATAAAAATAATTCCGATATTTAAAACCATATCCTAAATTATACACGCATGCTATGCTAATCAACTATTAAGGTAAAACGGTTTAATCAATTTCAGTACGAACAATGCAATCTCGTATTTGGAGCATATACAACAGTCAACATTCTCATTATAACATAAAATGCTTTCGGAAATATAGGCAACAGTGTGGGAAGTAAAAGAGTAGCAAAGGTATTACGTTTACGAATCGTCTACATATATATAAAAGGAAGTGGTTACGTATCTTGAGTAGGCGAACATATATAAATAAAAATTAAAATCAAAAATCTTTTCCCCTCGTTTGAAAATTGTAATCAGGAAGTTCCCCTCAATGAATATATGCCAACAAAATAAAATTTGGAGTTTTGGAAAATGCGGAAGTAAGGTAGTCTCTTGCGTGCTACGGAAGTCACAACTTAACAACTATCAATATATATATATATATATATCGTGTAAATTTTATGTAAAGAGGCATAGTTAAGTCGAGAGAGTAATTTTGTAAGGACCGTGTATATAGAAAATAGCAATAAATTATTTACGCGCCAAATTAATTAGTTTTGACCTTAAAACAAACGGATAATAGCATACATTTGTATTAATATATCGTCAGGATAAATTTTCATAGTGTGAAAGCTTTGTAGTATGTAAAACTCAAAGGTAATACGAGTATAATTAGTTTTAATATTCGACGGTTGTAAATTGTGCTTATCAAATAATAAGGGAAAGCTTTTGTGTATAAAATCGAGAATGTAAAAGCATATGGTTATTTAAACTAACAAGTGTTCGTTAAAACAAATCCTAAGAAATCTACGGGTTGAACAACATGGAAAGTACAGTTTCAAACTGGCATACAGTTCATAGAAGGACGGAAGGACAAATAAACAAGTTCCAGAAACCAGAATGTACGTAATTCTTTAAAAATTTTAGTTAACGGTCGAAGCAAAAGCTGCAAAACAGCAGGTGGTTGGAGGCAAGGTGAGACGGGATACTATTAGCATAGGCTAAATAAGGATCACATATAACAGACGTTGGATAAAACACTCGTTTAAAGTGCGCTACAAATTGTAGAGGCTAACCACAATATCGATTTTATGTTGCTGTAGTGGTTGAGATTAGCTGATTGTAAGTGGAATGAGACAAATTTCTCGGAGCTTTGTAACCGTTGGGATTACAGCCAGTGGTTCGGACGAAAAGCGGAGTGGAACGTGAAATTCTTAGTTTTGAAAAGATCGTTATAGAAAAATTTTCAGAATCAAGTTACGGTGGAGATGATTTCGATGAAAACGGAGTACTGGAGTGAGGTTTCAACGCTTCTAAATACACTAGGAGATGTAGAGGGACTCTTTTACTTCTACGGTTCGCTTTAGACATACATGGTAACATCTACGTTAATTATTTTGAATTGGTGATAAGTGCAGTCCGTTGTAATTTAAATTAAAAGTGTGAAAGCACAAGTAGGTGCTTAGTTAAACGGTGCTATAAGCAAATACATTCGAATAAGAAATAAAAGATGTTACTGGGGTAAGCGAGCCTAGTTAATATTTTCTGAGCGAGGGTGCTAATTGTATGGAAGATTCGGAAGCTGACTAACATACTTGGATAATTATATGGGTGGATATATTGAAGGCGTCTGCAAAGAACTGTCTGGATGAATTTGATGTACATGTAGCAGAAGGAAATTCGATGGAATGCAACGACGAGGTTTGGTTGGACCACATCTTCAGAGGTGACGGTGCAAAAGGCGTACATCAGGAAACGAAATTTGTTCCTTTTGTTATTGCTTGACGTTTTGTGCTATTATTTTGTGCTAGAGTGATTTGACATATTGGGTGTATATTTTATTAACATAAGCTAATTTGAAAGTTATATGAAAAAGACAATTTGAGTTTATTATTTAAAGGTATAAATATATGACGTATAATTTTGATGTAAAGAGTAGACGGGTCTTTAGGCTTGTGGAAAACAAAGATGCGATTTATTTTTGCATTTAGAGTAATAGGGTTTATACTGAGTACACCATAGACCAGAGTAAATTTTAATTTAGGATTTAAAGGTAGGCCCATCTACTTGAACTATATAAAAAAAAATTTTGAAATAAATTAAATTCATTAAATTAAAAGAAGTTAATGGTTAATATAGTAAAATTTCATGAAGATGTTTATATTCAATTTTGTAAATGTTGAGCTGGTAACGTAAATTTTTGATTTGCGTGAATAAAAAAAGGTTGTGGAATTATTTGAGTAGTAATTTTATTTGGTAGTCTAAGTGAGAAAGAGTAAGAATAGGATAGGTAGGTACCTCTGAAGAAGCTGGAAGCAGAGTTAGCAGTGGTATGCAGATGTAGGGGAGCTTTCCCAAAGATATTCTATTTTTTTTCAGAACAAAATTTATGACGGCCCATTGGTAGATCTCGATTGTTCAACCGGTACTCCACTGCAATACATATATATATATATATATATATATATATATATATATATATATTCCCGTGGTATCGGGAATTTAAACCTTTAACATCAAGCCCCAGCGTTGGGCCGTCATAAGATTGCCGTGGACTCGAGGATTAAGATTTTTAAGGTTTTAAGGTTTTTGTCAGTGTCATGAAATAATTTTTAATAATGCACAAATGTCAAAAAAATTGCTTACCCTATGGTTTCTGCTTCAAAAATCTTCACCAGCTTCCCTGGCTAGCTCAGCTGTGCCTCTTCTCGGATACCTAAATATACAACCATTCTTCCTTCACACTCGCACACCATTCAATAAAATCACCAATTAATACAACAATCATACAATCTTTTATTTACCGCTATTTACAGACAAACTGTTCACATGTATAAAAAGTTTGGTACACTAATTACAAACTCAAAATGTGATATGTTTTTAAAGTCCTTGATTTATACTTATTTGCAAACAAATTTAACGAGATATGAGTAGATGGGCCCCACATATTACCCTACATTGACTCTACACTGGAGTATGGTGAGCTCATAATAACCCAGTTTATTTAGTATATTCAGATTATATTCAGAATAAAATTCTGCAAATTTTAAATACACTCTTTTTCAATATTTAACCCAATAAATGGTCCAGTACATGTATCTTTTTCAATAAGTTTATATAACCATAAATAAACCCCAAAATTCACTCACACATCACAAAAATTTTACAAAAGTTTATCAGACAACAGAAATTTCAAATAAATTACCTGGAGATTGTTTCAGGCTTCCATTCCTTCGACGACGATCACAAGAACACCTTGGCTTCGTGACCATACGCTGTGATACTCAGCAGATTCACAGATGATAACCCCATTTGGGAGCAAGCGCCTCATTTCAAAGTACCATTCTATAACAGCATACAATCCTGGTTGTTTGTGATGTTTACCCCACGTATATTATGCTTCTATTTATTGATTTTCTAGCATGGGATAGTAGTAGCCAGATCTCTATTAATTTAATATACACTACACGTAATTCGCGTTAATAGATAGAAGGCCACTACTAATAAGTTACACGTGCTAGCACTATATTTACTGTATTATAAACATATCTAATACACACCAAAAAAAACTTTACTATAATGTTGGTCTATTGTAGTAAAGTAGTATAAAAGCGACCAAAAGACAAAGAGGCAAGAGACCCTTAATAATTTCCATTCAGTGTTTATATTGTTTCAAAATGCTACCCGCGGACACACTTCACGTGAAAAGCTTATTTTCAAATTTCAATTCTACAAATTTTGATACACCCGTCTTGAAATTTCTGAAATTTACTCTGTCTCCGTGCCGTACGTCTCCGAAATCGCTCCCACCCGTCGCGTTTGTCTACGTTTAGAAAACTGTTGGTTTTTAACCAATAACAGTATTCTCTGTCGTCATAAAACCCTGCCTAAACTATATTTATCTCTGTCTGATGCATGTCTGCTGTCGCGTTCAAAACCCCACTTGAGTTATAGAAAATTGATATTGCTGACAGCTCATCTCCACTCCACGTGTATATAGTACGTGCGTTTTAAATATCAACTGTCTCTATCTGTAATATATAAGCTATCGTGCATTTCCTTTGCTCTTTAAGAGGTTTGTTAGCCTTGTGGTTTAAACCCAACTGACGGTTGAAAATATTTCTATGAAGTCCGATGTTAATACAAGCTCGAGTTCTTTGAATGTAACCTATTAAAACGCAGGTGTTCGTTAATTATTGACCGTTTAGCACAACAATTCTTAGACTTTATATTTCGTAGTACTTGTATAAAACTGACGTATATTTACCTTGTAATTATCGATTTGGTTTCGCAAGCACGTTCTCTTATTGCTCATACGTGTTGAATTAAAATAAATTAACATTAATTATGAATTTCCATTTGCTTTAAAACTGTTTCTCTTTATGTAATTTCTAACATACTAATATTAATTATAAAATACGTCAGCACTTGTCCGTTCTCCCTAAATGAATTAAATAAATTTTGTGCGTAAATAATATGTTCTTTTCTCTATACAGGGTGGTTGAAATTTTATTGTTTACCCCAAACTTAACCATTTGAATCCACAACAATATATATATATATATATATATATATATATATATATATATATATTGTCGTGGAAATTATAGGTTAAGAAGGGTATATAGGTCTAGATAATAAATTATTTAAAAATGTTTATTAATGATATAAAAATGATGTTGTAAGGAGTAAACGGATCTTTAGCTTTATTTTAAACAAAAATGCGATGTGTAAAAGCATTTAGAGTAACTGCGTTATACTGAGCTCAAAATAGACCAGAATAAAAATCAATTTAAGGTTGCACGACGGGCCCATCTACTCATCTAAAATAAAATTGTTAAAATATATTAAAATCATGAAATTTTAAAAAATTTAAAGATTGAGATGGTAACATTTTTATCAAACTGTATATAAAAATGTGTACATTTTTTCGTGCTTATGGAAACTTCTTAACATGTGTAAATAAAAAAGTTGTATGTCTTGTTGCATTATTTGAGTGGTAATTTCATTTGACTGTGTTTGTGAGAAAGAAATGAACTTAGGATGGTAGGTATTCAAGAAGAAGCAGATTTCTGAGCTAGCCAGGGTGTGCAGAAACAATGAGGCGTTCCAAAGGTATTGTAAGAAACTTTTTTTTTATTAATTTTATTTCAGAAAATTTTATGGCACCCCAACGACACTCGGACTCAAAGGTGATCCCGACCGTTCTAGAGATCCACTGCAATATATATATATATATATATATATATATATATATGACTCATATTCAGCCACTTTTGGCTATGGAAAAAGGCAGTTGAGCCTCCGTGCCGACTGTTGGTAAAACCTGCGATGTCAGGTGAAACGACACAAAGACACAAATTGTGAGCTAGGTGATGCTGTACTTCTCATAAGGTGTCTGAATTAAATATTACAACTTTGCTACTCCTGTTCTGATAAGCCCCAATTAAGGCAAAACGCGTTGACAGGATGTCCTCGTGGCTGAATTTGAGTCACCTGCCAATAATTCCTTTTTGCTTTATGTATATATATATATATATATATATATATATATTAGGTAGTTAATTATACAAGGTAAGTTGTTAAATACTATCGTATTATAGTGAATAAGATGAAATAATAACCTAGACTTTTATGCAAATCCCAAATGATCATTTCAAATCGAGCTAGTAATTGAAAGATGGAAAATATAAGGTCTTGAACAGGACTTGAACCTGTATCCTGGTTTTACCGGAACCATGCCTTTACCAATTACGCCACCAAGACCGATGACACAATTGAGAAATTTACAAATTTAAATCGTGTACACGACGATACATCAACCTAACTTTCAATTACGTTCGGCATTTTTGTCAATCATATCGGACATTATATATATATATATATATATATATATATATATATATATATATATATATATATTGTTATGCTATTTATCCTTTTCCGGTATTCTCGCTTCGCGTTAATGTGTCATATAACTTTATTGCTATTTTCGTACTTGGCTTTCTACTCTGCGTCTCTAAACCTATACCTCTTTTTATATATCTGCCTCGGCTAGCTCAATCTAATTAACACAAAGTGCCCTACGACACAACAATAAAGACTGCTTATCCCTCTTTTCTCTAGCTCCTATCTGTTAAAATAATGTAAATGAAGCAAACCAAAAATTCGTATAATAATCGACAATATTTACACTTTGTACTTTAATAACCTATTAATTTGATAATATATTCAAAAATTAGCCCCTGGATAGAATATTAATATTTATCTGATTCCACCAAAATTAGACTTCCTGAAAGTCAGCAAAAATACCACTATAATTTACTTTGAAGCCTTTTTGAACATTCAAATAATCTTCCTTCTATTTTTATAAATTTTCAAAAGATTTTTGATGGCCCTTACAGATACTTCGATATAAATAATTGAAATTGTTAAAAATTTGAAATTACAGTTTAATACTAATAAAGGATTATAAATCTCTGATCAGTATTTTCCTTGTTTGCTTCCTGGAACTGCCTCTATATGTGGATGGTTAGCATGCCTGGATTGCTTCTAATTTGATTCTCAATTACAGCTTCTCTCACTTATTTCTTAGCGTGGTTTCCTCAACTTGTTGGCCAGAATAGTTACTTAAATTTGCTTGAATTCTCTCTTCGGATTTTACCCAGATATTTGGTTAGTTCTATTTTAATTCTTAGGGTTTGCTTACTCTTTATAATTACTTGGAATGACTTGTAGTTTAATTTGAAGTTTCCTCAGAGTTTAATTAGAATTGATCCGTCCTTATTTAAAGCTTATTTAGAATTTTTGCTTAAAGTTCTTACGTCGTCGCTTGAAAGTTATTTAGAGCCCTATATTCTTAATTAATAGAATTATATTTAATTAATAATTTTCTCACGTTTTTTAAAAGCAAACAGCCGCTTCTATTGTATTTATTGGCACTTGACTTTGCACTTTAATTTCACTCTTTAAGTTCACTTTGCGTAGTAATATACTTCTTATTGACGCAGTTTGTGCCTTGGTTACAAAGATACTGCCTGTTGACGAGGTCCGCGTACTACTTAAAGACTCCACCTTCCTATTTTTCCTATTGGTCTTCTTCGCGTGTTCGTAGATTAAGGGGTTGAATCTTGCGCTACCATTTCAGGACTCGGGTATTTCTCCAAATTTCCTATCTAGACTCTGGGTAAAACGCTTTATTTCTCACGTAGGCGTTCTATATTATGTGGCATATTTCCTAGAAAATCCAAATTTCTATTGCATTTTGTCACGTCGTCTTCTTTGTGTATGCTATAGTTCAAATTTTATCGCATCACGGACCATCTGTTATTTATTGTTTATTACTCCAAATATGTTGCATTTTAAGAAAATACAATGTCTTTTGGTCACGCATTAATATTTCTATAATAACGTATTTGAATGCGTTTACCTATTTATGCGTTAATATTTTGAATGATGTAATTATATTGCTAGTATACCAGGTTGTTTACCTTTATTGAATTGCATGTTTATTTTGATAAAACTCGTTGCATTTAAAACATTACTTTTGCTTGTTTCTTTTGAATTCTAGATTTGTATATTTAATTTAAACCGTATTTTACGACGTACACATTATTATTCTTGCTAAATATGATCTGGTTATTGCAGAATGAGCTTTACTTTTATGAATTAAATTAGTTAGATTTATATATAGTGTGCTCGCTATTGACTTTATGTAAAATTGTCGATTTACTCCTATTTAATGATGGAATTGTTTGGTTTTCTAAACGTTAATAATCTTTACATGTATCTTACGACCCCTATGACAATATACCCTTAAATTGCCTTCTTATCACAACAATATATATATATATATATATATATATATTATATATATATATATATATATATATATATATATATATATATATATATATGTATATATATATATATATATGTATATATATATAAAATAAGATGTATCTGTAAACAAACTCTATGAAAATAATAGAGCCTATTGACGAATACAAATCGGGCTGGTAGTTATATAGCCATTAACAAAACATTAGCTTATTACTTCATAGGCGAGGAAACATCCACTGACCGACGGTTTCGGTTTTATTAAGCCTCCTCAGAGTGAAATAGTCTCCAAGAACCCTATGAAGTAATCGAAGCTATTATACTGGTATAATTTCGAAACAATCTCTGTACTATGGTAAAAGTAAATAAAACCGCCATCAGGTGATAAACATCAACACACTACTAAGCGTGGAAGTACAAAAATTGAATCGAAACTACATAGTAAATCCTATAGATGGCTATACAAGTACGTGTGGCCATTTGAGATTTGCGGAATGTTACAGCAAAATTTATTTGCAAACGTAACAAACCTACTATTACTACTATTACTATTACTACTATTACTATTACTACTATTACTAAGTAATAAGCTAATGTTTTGTTAATGGCTATATAACTACCAGCCCGATTTGTATTCGTCAATAGGCTCTATTATTTTCATAGAGTTTGTTTACAGATACATCTTATTTTATATATTGTTCTACACAATTTCTTATTGCGGACTGCAAATAACCTGTCTTTATATATATATATATATATATATATATATATGTATATATATATTGTCGTGTAATTTGTAGCTAATTGTAGATATATAAGGTCGTAAGTCAAGCTAGAGGGTAGAGTAATAACTTATGAGGAAGTTAATTAGGCAATTTAGATAATTAGGTATTTTAAATAATTAAAATAGAGAGTAGTCAACGTATGATCAATTAGGGTTAGTTTAATTTTAGTTGTAGTTATTTTTAAAAAAACGTAGCATAATAGTTATTGTAGAATAGGACAATAAGAGTTAGCAAACGACGAGGTAAAAATACCACTTTTAATTTATTTAAGGTCATATACGAAAACATAAAAGCTTTTCATATTCGTTAGAGTAGGATTATTATTTTGAAAAGTAAAACCAGACACGTTTCAAAGCATAGTGTAGAAACTAAAAGGGGAAAATATTTTAAGATAACAGGTTACGATAAACAAGCCTATAAAAATTAATGGGTTACAAGATGGAAAGGGACCGTTGGAAGTTAGTATAGTCAATATACAACAAGGACAGAACAGAGCACATATAAGTATGACGAAGACGCAATATGTTTGTATAAGATATCGATTTTAATCATAAAGGTAGTATAGGAAGGAAGCTAAAACAAGCTGTCATAGAGGAACAAGGGCGGAGCAGAAACGTATGAATACAAGTGAGAAACAGGATATTTTGGGATTTAATTATAGATATAGTATAGTAGGGAGACGACAAACGAACTCATTTTGGAGAGGGCAACAAAATCAATAATTTCTAGGAATATTATAAGCAGACACAGATCGATTAAAAGCAAGGGAGAGAAATCGTGCGAGATGATTGAACGATACAGGCATACGCACAACAGTTTTGTATTAGGTAGGGCAAATATCCAGCTGGTGGAAGCATATGTGTGAAAAGGACTATATGAACAAGGGAGATGAAAGATGTTTGTTTTAGTTTGAAGGCGTGAACGTAATGAGAATTGATTTTGAGTTTTTGCAAAATAGCAGTGACGGTTGGCCGTTGTAAATGTTTTACCAAGTATTTTAACGTGTTTGTTGTTGTAATTCAGGCAAAACGAAGAGCCGTTAAAGCTTTTCACAATAATATAGAGGCAGTTAAGCGAGTATTTTTAAGACATGAGGAACGGTTGGTGCTTTTACAGAGAATATTGTTGTACGTTAAAAATTTTTACGCGCGAACTTGAAAACAGGGGAGGTGTAGCAAGCCTATATAACCCATATTCAACGGGGCTGACACTCTCTTAATTTTTCTTCATCCCTTCGCGTATCATCGAGTTACTTTTAGTAAAAGTACTTATTAAATTTATGGATAATTGCACATAAGTTAGTGTAATGTGATGACAAGTCAAGTCAGTTAAAATCAAATAAAGCATTTTAAGTGAAGAGTATATGAAGAATGTAAGTACAGACGATTAAGATTTTGGTTTTGGAATGTTTAATGTTTTGCCTTCGTGTTGATTTCTTATTACGTCGTTTATTTCTTGAGGGTCGTGTAAGGTTACTAATTTTCTTGTGCATCGAATAGGTTCAGGGCCAGAGTTACTGAATAATTTAACGTATATTTCTGAGAATCGTTTATATAAATGTTCAGTGTTGAAATAAAAGTAAAATCGTTTTTTCTCGGGGATGTATTCTTTTAGAATTTTGATTATTTGTTCCTCGTTGTCGTCTTTAGTTATTTAAATTTGCTATATTTTATTGTTGTCTATTTTTGTATATTTTACGGGATTAGGGTTGATTAAAGCTTCGGTAATTATAAATTGATTTGGTTTTATATCGATTATTTCGTTTAAAATTTTAATCGCGGTTTTTGGTTCTTCATTTTGTGCCAAATGTATTGTGTCTATGTCTTCTGGGTCTTCTCTTACTTTCGTCTCGTCTACGTTTCCTATAATTGATTCCGTTTTTAGTGCGTTAAGCTGTATTCTACTTAAGGCATCTGCGTTATTGTTATAAATTCCTTTTTGTATATAATTTCGTAATCGTATTCTTCTAGTCTGACTCTCCATCGTTGTAATTTTGAGTTTGGTTCTTTAAGTTTGCATAGCCATACTAATGGTCTATGGTTGGTGTATATATATAGAATTTTCATCCGTAAAGATATGGTCTGAAATATTTCGTTGCCCAATTTTTAACTAATAATTCTTTCTCTATTATACTACATTTCTGTTCGGTCCCATTTAGGGTTCTGGATGCGTAGCTGATTGGTTTACCGCTACCTACTTTTCCTTGACTCAATACTGCACCTAGTGCTACATTTGATGCGTCCGTTGTCAATATGAATGGTTTTGAAAAGTTTGGGTATTCTAAAATACATGGTGATTCGTGAGAATACTTTTAATTTTGTCTACAACTTTAATGATTTCTGGGTTGTGTTCAATTTTATTTCCTTTTTTTAAACAATTTGTCAGAGACTTGGTTATCTATGCGTAACCTTTAATGAATTTGCGGAAATAACCACTAAGTCCTAAAAATCCCTTAATTTCTTTGTTCGTTTTTGCTAAGGGGTAATTTAGTACTGCGTTCGTTTTATCGGGGTTTGGCATGACACCTTGATGTGTTATTGTATGTCCTAAAAATGATACTTCTCTATGTTAAAATTCGCTTTTGTCTAGTTGAACTTTAAAATGTGCCTTTCTTAGTCTTTCAAATACTTTTCTTAATCTTTCTATATGTTGTACCAGTGATGTTGGATATACCTACTATGATGTCGTCTAGGTACACAAAGACATTTTTCGTTGTGTATTTCGCGTAATATTGTTGCGAGCTACTATTAGGCAACCCGTCAAACACATACAAGCGCCGTAAACACTGTATATTCTCCAGGGAGCGAGAATTCTTCTAGCAATTACTGGAGAATAATTCATCCTTTTTAATTCAGAGTATATATAAGACCGCTAGAAATGTAAGAAGTTAGTCTATACCAGAATGTCGAATATAAATTATATCGTGTATAGTAAAAGTAGTTGAGCTTTTGGAAGTCCAAGAGTATACATAAATGTTATATGATGTGTCTAATGTACATGCAGCTTGTAGTATACATAAATAGATAGAAGTGTAATAAATAATAGTTGTGTTAGTATTATTAATGGACCTATCGTAAAGAAGTTAGTTTAAGAAGATATTAGTGCTTGTAAATTCATTAGTGTGATAGTGCTTCATTGTTAATTGGACTGAAAACATTTCTAAATAAGGCATATACTGTTAATTAGACTTGTGAACAGTGAGTAATAAAGACTCTTGTTATTACTTGTTTTAAATTAGAGAAACGCGGTACTAGTAGCCCGCTTCAATATGTTATCCATGACTCGATGAAAACTAGCGGGTGCGTTCTTTAGTCCAAATGGCATTCGTTTATATTCATAGTGTCTTCTAGGTGTGCTAACTGCGGTTTTCTTTCTTGTCCATTTCTACTTGGTGATATCCTGATGCGAGGTCTAATGTTGAAAAATATTGACACTTTCCTAATTTGTCTAAAATTTTGGTGATATTGGATAGTGGATATTTTTCATTTACCGTTTTTTCGTTGAGCTTTCTGTAACCTATTACCAATCGATATTTTCTCTTGCCTGAGGCGTCTAATTTCTTAGGTACTATTAATACGGGGCTGTTCCATAGTGAGTTGGAGTGCTGTATGATATCTTGTTCTAATAAGTCTGTTACTTGTCTGTCGGCTTCTTCTTGGTATGCCTGAGGTAGTCTGTATGCTTTTGTAAAGATTGGTTTGTTGTCTGTTAGTTAGATGTTATGTTTAACCGTATTGGTAAAGGTTAAGGGCATTCCTTCACAATGGAACATGTCGTGGTATTCAAAACATAAAATTTTAATTGTTCTCTGCTCTTTTTTGTTAATGTCAGTATTGAAGCAAATGTTACTTAAATTTTCTCTTAACATTTTGTCGTGTTTTACGGGGCTGTAATCGTTTTCTAATTTTTGTCTATTTCTATTTCGTTAAAATTTAGTTCTGCTAAGTTAATTGGGTTTGTCAGTGATAGTTCTACGGGGTAGTTATTTGAGTTTAAAATTGTCGTAGTGGCATAAGTATCTTTTATTTGTACTAATGAGGTGAGAGTTTCTACTCCTTGTTAAAATGTTATGTTGTTTATAATTCCTACGTCGTTTTTTTAATTTACTGGGATTTTTATTTTTTTTTCTGTTCGGGGTTCTATGGTGTATTTTTGCTCGGTTTAAGTATTTTGAAATTTAATGGGGATTTGTCCGTGTTTTGTTCTTAATAAACGGTTTTTTATGTCAATGTTGGCTCCTAGTTTTCTTAAAAGGTCCATTCCTATTAGTCCGTCGTATTTATCGTTGAATTCAAAAATACAAAATTTGTGTTTCATTTTTATATCGAATGTTCTTGGTTAGGGTATATTAGCTATGTATTGGTGTAGGATCGTTTGATGGGCTGTTTTAATTTTAAATGGTTCTCTTTCTACAAAATCTAAATAGTGTTTTTTACGGTTTAGGGGCTAATTAGTGTTTTTGAGGATCCGGTATCGATTAGTAATTTAAATTCCGCGTGGGGTATTTCTATATATGATAATACTAGGTGATTAATATTATTTAAATTTATTAGGTTTGGCCGTTTATAAATCGATTTATCTGAAAATATGAGCACGCGTTTTCTTCGTCGTCCTCCTCGTAATTTTCGCATGGTCGTCACGTTCGTAATTTTCTAAATGGTTTGATTCATTGTTTGTACAGGGGTGAATTTAATTATTCTGGTCATTGTTAAATTTTTCTCCTTCTTAGTGAAATAGTTCTTCCAATGTAAAGTTTCGTTTTTGGTTATGGCTTGGTCGGATTTGCGATATTTTTGTGTTTTGTCTGGTGTTACCAGATGAGATGTCCATAGGGGTTGGTTTGTAATAATTGTTAGGGTTGTTATTGTTATTATCATTCATTAGTGTGTTTCTAATTTGGTTTGCGTTGAATACTGGTCTTTGTTAGTTCATATTTTGGCTGAATCTTGGTGTGAATGTGGGCTTCGTAAAATTTAGGTTAAACGTTGGTCTTGGAAATTGTTAGAATTGATTGTTAAAATTTGTGTTATTAAAATTAGAGTTATTACTTCACGGTAGGTTCATTTGTGGATTGAATGGTGTAAATTTTGGTTGGGTGGTTGTTTGTCTTGCGGCTTACATGGGTTTTATTAGTGAATAACTTTTATTCGTGTTGGGGTTATATAGTCTATTTCGGTAGTACATGACGTTTTCTTCTTCTATGATCATGTTCATTGCTTCTTCTAGATTTTGGGGATAGAATCTTATTTTATCTGATAGTCGTTCTGGTAATGCATCTATGTAGGTGTCCAGTGCCATTTCATCGTACATTTTTGTCTTTAAAAGTCGGATATTTTAGTCGGGTTCTTCGATTTTTAATTTTGTTAAGATTAAACTCCTTACGTCTTGGTATTTCATTCCAAATTGATACGGGGATTAGTTATTTTACATTCTTAGGTTTATCAGGTCGCGGATAAGGCATTTTGTTTCTTTGGTCTTCAAAATATGCAATCAATATGCGTTTAAAGTCCTCTCACTGTTCTAAGTCATCTTGGCTGGATATTAGTGTTAGTGCCCGCCCGGTGAAGTTTACTTATTATCAGACGTAAAAGTAATACATTTCTTTCGTTATCTCCGAGTTTGTAAAAGGTTTTCAAAAATATTTCACATGCTGTAATGCAATTCGCTAATAAAACTTGATCTCCGTTGAATTGGGGTATACTTTCAAGATAAATTTTCATATCTGAACTCATGATTGTTAAGGGTTGCTTTCGCTTTTAATTAATTTCAAATTTTGTAAAATTGAGATTTATTTCGCGGTTTGTACTGTTACTTTTTAGTTTGGTTTGTTAATTTTCAGTTTGGATTATGTCGGGTTATTTAAGTAATTTCTTTAATTAAACTGCGGAGTTTTGTGTTCGGTAATGCCTGGTTAATTGCTGTAGCCTTGGATTCGCTTATTTATACTTTGCGGATGTTAAAGTTGTCGCGGGTTCTAATTTTCTGAAAGATTTCTATGTGGATTAATATTCTTACAATAATTTGCGTTATACTTTATATGTTTCAGCGTCAGTTACAATCTAATTTTATTCCTGCTGATTAATTAGTATCTGTAATGGTCAGTTGTTATTTCTGTCTCCGTAGGTGTTAATTGAAAGTGCATAAAATGTTTCTCTGTAACTGTATCGTCTTGTTACATTGAGTATCTAAATATAGAGTTGCAAGTTTTCAGTCTACCGTTTCGTTGCAGTAATTGCATCAAAGTCCCCTTTAATAATTTATACAATAAGATTATTTGAATTATAAAGTTTTAAGTCTCCTGAAAGGTTTTATGTTTTCAGTCGGTGATAAATTTAAATAAATCGCGTCTTTTACAATTAATTACTTCGTACTGAAATATTTAATCATAAAATGTCACGTTTGAACGAGTCTTTTCAGTGATCTAGATATTTGTGAAGTTGCGATGCGTGAATGGTTTTATTCACTGCTGGTTGTCAGTAATAAATTGTATCAGAGTCACTTTTTTGATTTGCACGCTTTGTTTCAATTTATAATGAGTTAATTTTAATAATAATTGCAAAGTGCTTCTATAATTTATTGCATACTTAAAATAACATCTTCGAAATTCTTTACATATTGCTTGTTCGAGGCGAATTTATCAATTGATTCCTAATGTCGATTGCTTCTGTTTATATATAAAAACTATCTCTTTTCTGGCATGAACGAGCGTTTACGTAATTCTATTTCAAAGACAACGCGCTATCTGACGTAAGAATCTGGGAATTCTTCATTAGTGTCGACTCGCATGCTTAGTGACGTGTGCTGTCCGTCTTTCTCTAACACCTACGGTTAATGGTCCGCGGTCTCCCTCACCAATACGTAAGGCTATTAAACCCCGTTTTTATCGAGATTTTTATCACATTTTTAGGATTTTAATGTTCCTTAAAGTAAACGTTTCGTTTATTAATGAGTTTATACCATATTTCTTATTAACCGACGTATTCTTCCAAAAATTCTTTCTTAATCTCATATATTCCAGAGAATTATTTATTTAAAATAAATTTAGGTTATGCCGAAGTCAATTTGGTAATTAATTTTAATGTGTGATTTAATAGTGTAAGCTTGTATATAGCATATACTAGATTACTCATGTATCTGCAAGTGAGCTAGTAGTGCTGGTTCTCGGATATTGATCTACAAGAACTGACTTCCTGTTCCATTCGGGGATGCTTATATATGCATGGCTATCTTACAGAAAGCGCAGAGCATGTGCTCTTCGACTGCCCGCTCGAGGTGGCAAATTCAGGGTTAGCTGATGGGAAGTTAGCTATGATAGGGCTAGCATTGCCAAAGATCCTAAAAGAAGTCGTAGAAGTGGCTAACCAGAAGGCGTTCTGGACAGCCTTCAAAAAATTTGCGGGAAGGGTCGCGAGATTGGACGGTGATAATCGCGCGTAAATCAAAGGTTGAGAGGGTGGGAAGATTGAACAATTTTTTGAATTTACCTTGGCATGATATGGCAAATGAACACGATATAACTAAAACTTGTTAGTTTAAAAAAAACAATAAAAAAAAATTTTAAATGAATTTAAAAAAAGTTAATAGTCTAATATGCACGACGAACACCCACACCACTAAAACAATCACAATCAATCACAATAAATAATAACAAATAAATAATAAGAAATAAATCGAAAACCCTAACTAAATTAAATCATTTAAATCAACAAAGAAAATAAAATAAAATGAAACCGCGCATCCCCCCAGGACTTAGAAGTGATAGTGATTGTTACTCCACCAGGACGTTTAGTGCATACCCACCCGGTCTTTAACAGTGCATATTCTTTTCCCCTTAGAAGTAAGATACAAATAAATGGACGCAAACGACCAGATCTTTGGATGCTGAAGAAATTTAAACACGAGGTAAGAATAAAATTGTGGCGGCTGTACTCGCATAACCATTGATTTGCATTAATAAGAATAATTTGTAATAATTTAACGAGCACGTTTTTGTGTGTAATGGCGCTAGCTGTCATAATACTTATGCGAGTGCAACTGATAATTTGGGTGATGCTTTTGCTAATTTATGCACTGTTACATGCTTATGCTTACTTAGATATTTATTTATTTATATATTTATATTTATTTTATATTTTGCATGTACTTTATTATTTTGCCGCTTGATTTATTTTGTCTGACGTTCTGCCGCCTATTTTTGGTTGCAGTATCTATAGGAAGAAAGATTGTTATTATAATGCAAATCAGTTAGGGAACGTTAGGGACGAATATAGGATTGACTTAGGATAAAATATTTAGACCAGGGGCACGACTATGTAAATTTATAGAGCAGGCAAAATAGCTGGATACACTATTAAAATATTTGGTAAATGCTTAGAAATTTGAATCCATTTGTTAAATTCGTTAGCTAGATTTAGATAGTTTTAAAACGACCCTTCAGGTCGCTCTGGTGAGCAGAGCTGGCAGCTGCTATCCGGTATTACGGATCCCTCCCCATTTTCACTTTTGCTTGTGTCTTGTTGACCGGAGACACTCCAAAATCAACGCTAGGGATACCATTATTTAAACCCTATTTTTAGTGTTAGTTTCAGTTTGTAGATTTTTATTTGGATCGATTAATTTAAAGAACGTTTACTTCGCGTTTAAACCCAATGTAGTACCTTCAGGTGGAGAATTGGGGACGCGGTCGCAAGCATAGCGGCCCTTATTCAAATTATAATGTCACTCCTACTTTGGCATCGGCTACTACGAGAACAGTAATTTGTTTTAATTGCAACCTACCCGGACTTGTTCCTGCCCATTGCATCCGCCCCCAGGTATTGCATTGTTACAGTTGCTGTCATAAAGACGTTACCCGCCGCTCTGTCGTAATCGATGTGGAGATCCTTTGAACCTTCGGTAGGGTCCTCGGACCGAGGAGAAGACCCTACTCTTTCCTTGGTGTCGGATACACCTTTCTCCGGTCTTGACGACCAGGCCCGTTTTTCATTAAATTTTATGTGTACTAGTGTTCACATTTTTGGTATTACTTTCACTGGCCTCCTAGACTCCGGTGCTACTCGTGCCATCTTTTGAAATTCCGGTTGGCATCGTTTACGTCCTCTTAACCTACCTCCCCTTACCGCCTCGTTTTCTTGCTGTGCCCTAGCCGATAATTCAAAATGTGCCATTTCGGGTTCCGTTTCCTTTCCCATCACTCTCCAAAATTCTGTCACTACTCTAGGTGTCCTGTCATTCCCGAAATTTCCCACCCACTCGTGCTCGATTTTTGGAAATCGGTTCCGGGTGTGCCTAATTTTCACTATGGCCTATGGAATTTTAAATCGTCTTCCTCGATGGTCACCAGCACTTCTGATCCAGCCCACATCATATCCGACCTTCCGAACAAAAACTTTGTTTGGATTCTCTTATTTCCACTACTTTTTTCAAACAACGTTCTGGTCTTGGTAGCATTATATTAGTCTAGCATCACATCCGTACGCCTGCTGAACCCATCAAACAATGCGATTATCCACTTTCCTCTCCCCTTCTTAAGGTTGCCTTATCGGAACTCGAAGAGATGCTTTCTATTGGGGTCATCGAGCCTTTTACTAGTCCATGGTCTAGTCCTATTGTACTAGTTAAGAAGAAGAACGACTCCTATAGGTTCTTTGTCAATTTCCGAAAGGTCAATCAGGTTACCCAAAAAGACGCCTAACCCGTTCCTTATATTTATACCATCCTTGACTGCCTCCATGATATTCGTTGCCTTCCCTCCATAGATATCCGCTTCGCCTATTGGCAAATTCCTCTATCCCCAGGATCCAAACTCATCACTGCTTTCACCGTCCCTCATCGAGATTTGTTAATCAATTTTGACAGATGCCTCTCGGCCTCCACAATTCTGCTGCCACTCTCCAACGCCTCGTCGATCGGGTCATCGGTTCTGACTTAGAACAATTCTGTTTCGCATACCGCGATGATGTCATCATTGCTAACCCCTCCTTTGACGAACACCTCAGTGTCCTCAACATAGTCCTCTCACGTCTCTTCTTTGGTGAAATGACCCTCCGTTAGGACAAATGCCATTTCTGCTTCCTGAGCTCCCCTATCTCGGTTACGTCCAATGTAGTACCTTCAGGTGGAGCATTGGGGACGTGGCCGCAAGTGTAGCAGCTCTTATTCAAATTATAATATCTCGGTTACGTCGTTAACCGAGATGGTCTGCTCGTCAATCCTGATAAAGTTTCTGATATCGTTAACATCCCTCCTCCCTCCGTTACTGAAGTTCGTTGCCTGATTGACATGGCCAGTTGGTATCGACGTTTTATTTCGAATTTCGCCACTTTCACTTCTCCTCTTTTGAACCTAACTCGTAAGTGTCCTTTTTCCTGGACTCCTGACGGTCAATCTGCATTACTTCCCTCAAACAACATCTAATTTCCGCCCCTATTCTTTCTTGTCCTGATTTCACCTTGCTCTTCACCATCCAAACTAATGCCTCTCACTTCGGTTTCGGTGCGGTCCTAAGCCAAACCTCCGCCAAAGGCGAGAAAGTCGTCAGCTACATCAGTCGTTCACTTGCCAAACTCGGGCGTAACTACTCAATTATTAAGAAGGAGTGCTTAGCGGGGCAATTGAGACGTTCCGAGCTTACGTCGAGAGTTCACACTTTTTCGTCATTACTGACCACCACTCCCTCCTCTGGCTCAACAAACTTCAAAGTCCCTCCGGTCGCCTAGCCCGCTGAACCCTTCATCTCCAACAATACAATTTTTCCATTTTCCACCAAGGGAAAGATCGTATTGTTCCTAATATCCTTTCCCGTTCTGTACCTGTTCTTGCTCCTGTTTCGGTCTCTGGCATTTTCTCCCTTCAAGTTACCCTTCCAACTCCTGATCCTTGATATAATTCTATGGTCCAAAAAGTATCCAACATTCCTAGGCGTGATCCTTCCTGGTTCTTGGTGAACCACATTCTTTTCCGTCGTCATAAGACTTTGATCGCTGCCGATTCTCAAGACGACTAGAAAATCGTCGTACTGTCTCAGTAGCGTACACATCTGATTACACTTCACCACGATCCCTCCGCTTCCGGTCAGTGTAGTGTGAGCAAAACCTCCGCATGCCTTTTCCAAAAACACCATTCGCTGATTCTCTGAGCTGATGTCGCTCGTTACATCCGGCGTAGTCCTGCCTGTGCTGCCCACAAGGTTGAGTAGTTACCTCCTCCTAATTTCTTTGCTTCACAGGCCAAACCCTCTTATCGTTGACAAGTATTTTCTTGTGATCTTGTTGGTCCCTACATCGATTTACCAAAGGCTATTCTTTCCTTCTTGTAGTGGCTGAACACTTTACAAAATTTCCTCTTTTCTTTACTTTCCGCAAAGCCACTGCTCCTTCCTCCATTTTGGCGTTTCCCAATACTTGATCACTAAGAATGGCTCAATTCCATAGTCGCCAATTCATTCCCATGTGTACCCATTATAATTTCAAAATCCTTTTCACCGCCCATTACCATCCCCAAGCTAATCCTGTCGAACATGTCAATCAAATCTTTAAGACCATGATTGCTTCTTATGTCCTTGACAACTACCGTCACTGGGATGTCAACCTCTCCCAACTTGCTTGTGCTATCCACACGTCCAAACGCGAGATCATCTGCTGTACTCCTTTCCTTGCACTGTTTGAACGTGAACATATCCTCTCCGGCGATTATTTCAGACAGCTGTCCGAAATAAACGACATGTATATTCCCGATCCTGAACATCCTCCTGATCCCGACCATTTCAAACATATCCGTTCACATGTCCTTAAGAAACCTTCCGCCGCCTACCGTAACAACCATAACCCATATAACCTTCGTCGTCATCCTGTTTCGTTCCAAGTAGGAGATCCAGTTTGGTGATGTAATGTTCGCCTTTCAGACACTTCACGCCAAACTTGCCCCTAAATTCCGTGGCCCTTTCTTCATCCGTAAAGTTGTTTCTCCTTGAACCTATGACCTCACCAATCCTTCTGGTAAATCCATAGCTATTTGGCACGTTAATCTTCGTCTGAACTAGCATGCCTTTGGCATTTCTCGTTACGTTACAGTAACTCATGTGGGTCATTCTTACTTGACCTTTCTTTTCTTGTTGGTACTCCCCTCAAAATCCGTGTGACCGTAACACCTTTTCTAATAAACCAATACATTTTTACCTATATCATATAGTGGTTGAATTCTAGCAAAATATTTCTCACTATGAATTACCAAAAAACTAAGTTCTAAATGACTCATTTTTAAAATAGTCCTTTGTAATAATTAATAAGTCAACGAATAAACATATGTTTAAAGAATATGTATAACCCCGAATGTTTACTTATCGCAACAAAGCAACAAGGCTCGCAGAGGTTGAAACTCAAAATAATTGTATCATATATATATATATATATATATATATATATATATATATATATATATATATATGCTATGTTTAAACTGGAATTGTAATTATCGTTCTCTGACGTTGGGCTTATTAATGTCTTATTAATGTTGCTATAAGCTCCCTCCAGAAACTTAACTGGATTTTATCTTGAACCTACCTTGTCGACCAATAACAAAATTTGATACGTTACCGCCTTACTCGTTATCAATTTCGTATTCAACTTATAACTCCTCCTTGATTGTTTAAATTATCAAATCACTCCCATTAACTTTATCTTATGACCTCGACTAGCATTTATTTGGAATTATAAAATTCAATTAATTCGATTCTATATAATGAAACAAATATTATGTACAGTTTTTGTAAATTATTTAAAATACACTTTTCAATTAATTAATGTTGTAAATCTCATTTATTAAAATCATATACTTTTTACTCAAACCCCAAAGTCACCAAAAACCCTATTATTTTTATAAAAAAAGAAGTGTGGAATGTTCGAAACCTCTTATCATATTACGCACTTTATACGTATTCAAATCCTTCTTTTGTTGACTTTTTCACATTCATTTATATTAAGCAAATTCAATATTCAAAATAAAAAATAATAGAAAAGAAAATGTCTTATAATTAAAAATCTGACCTGGTCTATTTTCTTCGCATTGACGCATCCACAATCAGCTAGTATTCCCCATGCATTAAACCATCCATTTGAATAAAATTTATTTTCGCCAAATTCAAGATTATTACATGCCCATTCGAAATTTTGTCTATCCACACGCTTGAACCATTGCATATAAATTATTGCCATCACCCTCTGAACTACCATTATTAACTTATACTTATGCACCCCAATTTATTGTCATCTCATTTCAGACTTAGAATTACTTCTTATCAAATTCCACAAACTTAGAATTCGATTATCATCATTTATTTTCCCTTGACTTAGAAATTGTATTATTCTCCCCCAGGACTCGGAAGCCCTATTATTATTATGTTTTAGTTTAAAATAAATTCACCAAAATCTACTTACGTTTAATCGGCAATCGTAATTTTCATTTTAGCACTTTTACAACTTTTCACTTTAAATTATTACGTATCTCACTTTGTCTCAGAGTGGCGCACTTCGGCCTTTGTCGAGTTGAAAACTGCCTTCGTTATCACTGTACCTGTTAATATATCATTGCTCTCCTACTCCGTCAGTGGGTATGGTCTACAAACTCGTCGCTCATTTTAGCGAATCAAATATTTGCATTTAAAGTAGTTTCTGATGTAATTTTCTATGCTTTCCAATAATTGTGGCCTGCTCGCAGGTGCTTGTTATCAAACATGCGGTGTTTTGATGAATCTACTTGCTTTTCCATAAACAACTGATGCAATTTGACTTTTAATTTTCATATATGCATGTTATTTACGCAATTTTTAATCACCTCTCTTTATCAAAGTTCTTAACTACTTGTACGCATTTGCATTATGCTTCTCAAAGCTCTATTTCTTATCTCCGTATTACCCTAATTGTTTAGAACTCTTTTGAATGCGTGCTTCCACTGAAAAATATCATTATTTGCATTGCCTAAATTAACTAAAACTCTATCTACAGGGTATTAAATATTTACTATTTACTTAATGCATGTCTTCCTTATTCCTACGCTAACTATGCGTCTTCCTATGTTTATTTGTGTCGCTTAAAACTACTTATACTTTATATACAGGGTGTTGACTGCTTACTATCTACAAACTATCTCCATTTCTTAATTCTTTACTAAATAAATGCAGTTTTCTGCTGCTGTGACGCTACAAAACAACACAACACAGGGACGTACTCGATATAGTTCAATACCAATCACAAAAGAGGGAAGGGCAAATAATACCTTTCCGGGTAGTCGGAGTCAACAGCGTCCATATGCCCTGGGCCAACCCAGTACTGAGGCCGGGGTGGGGTAGACCATAAACAACCAGCCAAATGAGCGCCACCTAAATCTATAACAGCTGTACTCCGACGGGACTGAAATAGGAAATCCTCACGCTTACCTGTAACACCCAAATCAGCAAAAATTCTCCTCACACCTCACACTCGAGTAATACAAAACTATCTTTTACATACAGTATTGACACTTTACTACAAACATATAATATATTTATAACAACAGTAAACATATAAAAAGGCTCCAATTACCCACCCACTTGTTATGGTGTAATTTCCAATAAACAACCAGCAAATAACCTGATTGTATAACTCTTACTGCTACTTTTACTATTATATTTAACGCAATTCAGCCAACCTATTGAAACAAATCTGCGCCAAGATGGCAGAACAGAATGACTATTAAATAATGTTAAGGGTGGTATACCAGGATCCTCGTAGATTGACCCTTGAACGCTGAGGGCATTGGTATAGACTATAATTATACCTATAATGATCGGTGCATTGGCTAAACTTCACACACGTGTTAAAATTGTGAATAATGTAAATTACAAATTAGTAAATCTGAACCCACCCTATAATAAATGTGTAAACAAAACAGTCTTCAGTAAAGTGTTATTAAATAAAAAAGAAAAAGAAAAAAAAAATCTTCAACAAGCAATATCAACCAGACGGTTGCAGTAGAAAAATTAAATGTGGAACGACTCACCCACAGCTGCACTAGTCGTTGTAAGCTGATCTTAGCATAAGCCAACTAAGGGTTGCGACGGCAAAATAACGACTGGAGCTATTATTGGGGCTAAACTGAAAACTGCAGATCGAGACTGAAAACTGCAAACTGGGATTTGAAGACTTAGAACTTGGAACTTGGCACTTGGAACTTGGAACCCGGTCAATTCCGGGTCCAGTACAAAACAACAAACGAAAAATGTACAAGTGGTCACCAAATACAACGGTCGAGGATTCACTTTAGATGAATCGCCGAAATCCCAATAAGGAAATAAGAAAATTATTTCAAATCACAACGAATAATTTCCTTCAATTAATCCGCCAAAACCCTTTCAATAAAGGAGGAAATACAACGTTCCAACGGCGTAATTAAAATTGCTCGATTCGAATCAAGAGTGTCATCAAGAGTATTGTGTTGAGACCATCAAAGCTAGTCCGGGAACCGGTACCTGATAACACGGCGTGCTATCACTATTCGAATTCATACAATCTAATTTGGAAAGAATATACTTTTGAAGTACACTGCTAAATGCAAATGTCGTTATGAAAACTACGACCGTAACAACTCCCTTCTTACCCAAAAAAAAAAAAAAGCTAGCGCTGGGGTTCGAACCCACGCATAACCATAACAAGGACACCAAATCCGAAGTTTCTTCGCCTTCAAGTAACCTTTGACGACAAAAGTTACTCAAAGTACAGTAAAAGGGACAAAACCGACAAAACTACTGAAGGGCACCAAAGTGCGCAACGTATCCCAAATACTGAAATCCAAAATCAATGAGCGGAACAGAACAAAATAACTAAACAACAGACAACAAAACTTAGTCAAGGATCAGGACGGAGATCCTTGGCGTGCCACAATCCAACACTACGACCATCATCAGTCTCCAACTGATAAGTCCACGGAGAAACGCATTTAGATATAGTAAAGGGTCCTACGTACTTGGGTGCAAGCTTATTTGTAAAATAAACCGCGGCATCCGAGTGTACAAAATTTTGTGCCACACTTTTGGCCCACAACATAACTATCGGGGCGGCGACGTAGGTCGTACACCTTTTACTACGTACAAAAGCTCTGTCTAAACGAGCACGAATATCTTTAAAACCTTTTCAAAATTGGAGGTCGATCCACAGGAAGCACAGGATCTTGCCCAATGTCATCACTCACGGGGACTTTGGGTAAATCGTGACTGTTACCCCTATGATGCATTTCACGACCAAAGTTCACGAAGTACGGCGTGAGACCAGTAGCCTCATGTCTCGACGTACGAATTGCGCATGCGGCTTTCTGAAGCAACGAAGCCCATGTACGTTGATTGTCTTTAACAAAAGAAGCCAATATAGTTTTCAGAGAACGGTGCTGTCGTTCGGCAGCATTCGGCTGAGGATGATAATTTGCCGTATGGCTGACCTTAACACGATAGGCATCCATCAGAGATTTAAACTGACGTCCCTGAAATTGATTGCCGTTATCACAAATTATGGTACGGGGGACACCGAATAAACAAAACACATGGTCCTCTAATAATTCAACAAGCTTGGATGAAGTAGCCTCTCTCATGGGGAGAAAAATACAAAACTTACTGAAATAATCCTTTACACTCAACACATACTTGTATCCGGAAGTGGATCTCGGAAACGGTCCAACAATGTCAACAAAAATAAGTTCCCAAGGTCTTGAGATATCTGGGCGGCCCAAAAGGTATCCAGCAGGTGGTTTCTGTTCAACCTTGCAGCAATGCAAGTATGACAGTTACGCACATATTTTGCAACATCACTTTTGGCTTTCGGCCAAAAGTACCTAGAACTAATTCGATGGTAGGTTTTAAAAACACCTAAGTGGCCTGATGTAGGCTCATCATGATTATTACGCACAATCTCCAATCTATGGGACTTGGGGACTACGATCTTCCACTCAGAAGCAGCCGATTCTAAATCAGGGTATGGGGACTTACACTTTTTGAATAAATTTGACCCATCAAATCGCCATAAGGGAAATCTAAGGGGACCTTTCGAAATCTGATCACACATTTTGTGAAACCAACGATCTTTTATATTTTTAAAATGTGGTTCTGGGTTACTAGGGGGTCCGATCTGGTTAATAACAGGCACCAAACGAGATAAAGCGTCGGGGACAACGTTGTCTTTGCCACGATGGTGGACAATATCAAAACTGAATTGTTGTAAACGGACACTCCAACGCGCTAAACGACCAGCAGGGTCTTTTAAATTATCTAGCCAAAGTAAAGCAAAGTGGTCCGTAACAATCGTGAAGTGGGAACCTTCAACATAAGATCTGAACTTGCCGATAGCCCACACTACCGCAAGACACTCTTTCTCAGTGGCGGTAAATTTCCGCTCGCTAGGACTCAGCGATCTGCTAATATAACTTATCACCTTTTCGCCATCGGGGTGAATTTGGGATAAAACAGCGCCCAAGCCATAATCACTGGCATCTGTTTGGATAGTAAATGGTAATTCAAAGTCGGGACAACTCATAATGGGAGCTGATACTAGGAAATTTTTAATTTCAGTAAAAGCGGACTCGCATTCATCGGTCCATAAAATTTATGGCCCTTTCGCATTAATTTATTTATAGGGGCTACTACCGTAGAGAAGTTTGGCAGAAAACGGCGATACCAACCGCATAAACCCAAAAGCGGCGGACTTCAAGAACGTTGCTAGGTTGAGGAAGATCCAAAATGGCCGAAACCTTTTCGGGATCAACGTGCAACCCTTCCTTATCAACGACGTAGCCTAGATATTTGATTTCGGGTCTACAAAAGTGACATTTCTGTCGAGCTACAGTTAAACCAGCCGATTTCAACCGACGGAAAATTTCTTTGGTTACTTCTAAATGTTTATTGAAGTCGTTAGTAGCAATAACCAAATCATCAAGATAGACGTATACGTAGGAATCGAGGTCAAGACCGATAACGCGGTCAATAAGTCTCTGCCACGTAGCGGGACTATTATGTAAACCGAAAGGCATTCGGTTGAACTCGAAGAGACCTCTATCGGGAACGCTAAAAGCAGTAATTGGGCGGGACGGTTCAGCTACCGGCACTTGCCAGTAGGCGCTTTTAATATCAATCGAAGTAAGGTACTTGGCGTCGCGAAGTTTATCGAGGGTCGCTGAAACTAAAGGCAGGGGTAGGCGTCGCGTTCGGTGACCTTATTTACCTTCCGGTAATCAACACAAAACCGATAGCTGCCATCCTTCTTTCTCGCCATAACCACCGGTGACGACCAAGGGCTTGAAGATGGACTAACAACACCTTGTTCTAACATGATGTCCAACTGGGAATTGACAATTTTTTTAAGGGTTGGAGACAAAGGGTAAAACCTTTGCTTTATTGGTTCAGCACTTGTTCTTATCACATGTTCTACCAAGTGAGTGCAACCTAGTGCGTCGGGCATATCTTTAAATAATTGTTTAATCGTCGAATTTAGTAGGGCTGTATGTTTTGGGTTAAGTTTATCATCCGATTGTATACTAAATAGGTTTGGTGTTACTGAAGAAAACTGCCATAGACCGTGGCGTAAGTCAGGTACAACACCCATACTAAACCAAAAATCGGTACCAAGAATCAACGGATCTGGTACGGAAGGAATCACCAGAACTTTTGTGCAGACAACTTTATTTTGTAATTTAATTGGTAAATTATAAGTGCCACTAATGTTACACATTTGACCATTAGCAACGCGGCATGCTTGAATGTTACTAGTTTGTAGTTTTATATTTAATTTACGGAGCTTGTCGTAACCAGCTTGGCCTAATATTGTGTGGGAGGCTCCACTATCAAGCAAACCGAGCATGGATATTCCATAGATGTCCACTTCGACGTAAGGACGTTCGTCGTCTATAACATTCGCCAAAACAAAATTAAGGGTGGCTTTAATAGTAGGGTTAAGATTGTTGTTGGGGTTATTTTTCTTAGACAGGTCGATCGGATTCGGGGTTGACACAGAGCGCGCAGACCGATCTATCGGCGGCCCAATTGTCCGTTTCCCGAACACTGGGGACAATTTCGTACGGTATAGTTGGCAGTACCGCATTTAAAGCAGCGTAACTTTCTTGGTTGAAGGCATAATCGGAATGGGTGCCCTTCTTTGTCGCAATTCCAACACTTAATGGCACACAAATTCGGTTGGATCTGGTTCGCCGGTTGAATTGGTGTCTCGGAAAACTCATGATTTAAAAATGGATTGGTATTGTTCACGTTAGTATTAACAAAAGCATAGTCGGGACTACTGTCCTCGATTTGACACAAAACAGCTTTGTGTTTCGATTTATGGTAAGCTAAATCAGGTTCAAGTAAACCTTGTGAATTTGACGGGGGTGGGCGGTATTGCCTTGCCCTCAAGTGGGTTTCCTCAAGAGTTTGCCCTAACTGTGATAACTCCGCCATTGTCTTTATGGGGTGCAATGCCAATTGCGCTTGAATGTGCGGCAACAAATTACGTTTAATTAATTGGATTCTACTATTTTCGGGAGGAGGGTGACGCAAACGACTAAACATATTTTCCATCACCGAAATAAATATAACAATTCTTTCATCGGGGCCTTGCGTCCGTGATCGAATTTCTTCTTGCAGGATGAATTCATAATCATAAGGTAGAAAAGCTTGACGTAATCTAGTTTCTAAGTCTTGCCGTGAATTAATGGTACGTTTATTCGCCCTATACCATATAAGTGCTTGCCCTTGAAGCAATTCGATTACCGAATTGAAAACATGGTGTTTTGATACACCGCGCGAGTCGCATAGTTCTTCCACGCGCTGTAGAAAATCGTTCACACTAGTAGAGCCGTCAAAAGTGCAATTCCATTTGTACAATGGAAGGCAATTCTTATTTACATCCGAAAAGTTTCTCCGTACCGGACTAGAGTGAGAAATCCGTTCTGTCTCAATAAACGGGTTATCGTCATTTAAATTTATGTTATTATTGTGCGTTACTTCAGGCAATAATAAATTGGGTTGATCTAAAACATGACCCGAAGTATGCGGGATGTCTAAGTCCATTAACGACATTTCGCCTTGATCTGAAATTGTTGACACTTGTCTAACAATAGCGGCTTTATTCTGAATTTCAGTTAAAAGTTTATTAGACTTAAGCATTTGTTTGTAAGTTCATTTTTCCGAATTATTTCATCTTCATTAGAAGAAGTAATTCGTTGCAACCGGTTATCAATATGTGAAAGTCGCGTAGATATGCGTTTTGATTCATTAGAATGGTTAGAATAATTAAAATTGTTTAAGTCATTTTCTAGATTATTAAGCTTGGCTAAACAATTAGCAAGCTCTGTACCAGGTATAATATTTAAATTTTCATTAGGCACTAGTTCACACGTGACACTTACTTGTAGTAAGTCTCTTAATAATTTACGTTTATCTTCTACATTGGCTTTGGTTAAACAAAGACCGCGTATTCTCAATTCATACGAAATTTCATCAGATAATAGTCGATTTACGTCCATATCGATTAACAAAATTCAACACTTCAATTCAAAACAAATGTACTGATTAGCAACCAGCGATATAAATCAGAAACAAAACAAGCCTGCACGTTGGGCGCCAAGGATGTGACGCTACAAAACAACACAACACAGGGACGTACTCGATATAGTTCAATACCAATCACAAAAGAAGGAAGGGCAAATAATACCTTTCCGGGTAGTCGGAGTCAACAGCGTCCATATGCCCTGGGCCAACCCAGTACTGAGGCCGGGGTGGGGTAGACCATAAACAACCAGCCAAATGAGCGCCACCTAAATCTATAACAGCTGTACTCCGACGGGACTGAAATAGGAAATCCTCACGCTTACCTGTAACACCCAAATCAGCAAAAATTCTCCTCACACCTCACACTCGAGTAATACAAAACTATCTTTTACATACAGTATTGACACTTTACTACAAACATATAATATATTTATAACAACAGTAAACATATAAAAAGGCTCCAATTACCCACCCACTTGTTATGGTGTAATTTCCAATAAACAACCAGCAAATAACCTGATTGTATAACTCTTACTGCTACTTTTACTATTATATTTAACGCAATTCAGCCAACCTATTGAAACAAATCTGCGCCAAGATGGCAGAACAGAATGACTATTAAATAATGTTAAGGGTGGTATACCAGGATCCTCGTAGATTGACCCTTGAACGCTGAGGGCATTGGTATAGACTATAATTATACCTATAATGATCGGTGCATTGGCTAAACTTCACACACGTGTTAAAATTGTGAATAATGTAAATTACAAATTAGTAAATCTGAACTCACCCTATAATAAATGTGTAAACAAAACAGTCTTCAGTAAAGTGTTATTAAATAAAAAGAAAAGAAAAAAATCTTCAACAAGCAATATCAACCAGACGGTTGCAGTAGAAAATTAAATGTGGAACGACTCACCCACAGCTGCACTAGTCGTTGTAAGCTGATCTTAGCATAAGCCAACTAAGGGTTGCGACGGCAAAATAACGACTGGAGCTATTATTGGGGCTAAACTGAAAACTGCAGATCGAGACTGAAAACTGCAAACTGGGATTTGAAGACTTAGAACTTGGAACTTGGCACTTGGAACTTGGAACCCGGTCAATTCCGGGTCCAGTACAAAACAACAAACGAAAAATGTACAAGTGGTCACCAAATACAACGGTCGAGGATTCACTTTAGATGAATCGCCGAAATCCCAATAAGGAAATAAGAAAATTATTTCAAATCACAACGAATAATTTCCTTCAATTAATCCGCCAAAACCCTTTCAATAAAGGAGGAAATACAACGTTCCAACGGCGTAATTAAAATTGCTCGATTCGAATCAAGAGTGTCATCAAGAGTATTGTGTTGAGACCATCAAAGCTAGTCCGGGAACCGGTACCTGATAACACGGCGTACTATCACTATTCGAATTCATACAGTCTAATTTGGAAAGAATATACTTTTGAAGTACACTGCTAAATGCAAATGTCGTTATGAAAATTACGACCGTAACACTGCCTATGGTAGTTTCTCATTTCTAAACGACCTTTACTATAAAGTACGCCCTTAAACAACCCCTTATCACAGCATAATATATATATATATATATATATATATATATATATATCACAAAAAAACAAACATTAACAACCGGCTCGTTTAAAGACCAAATGGTTAAGCGGTTTAACTTTAGCAGTAGTACAAACCGCTATTTTTACTTTGACTTTCAGTGGGAGTTTCCAAAACATAAATAAAGCAAGTGCAAACAAAATTACTTACTAAATCAACATAACTCCTAAAGGATGAACAGTAAACCACACAGCTGCTAAATTCAAAAGGGGGCATCCTTAATCAAAATAGCTATTGGTGGCGACGAATGCGCTTTATGAGGTGGATGCTGATCTTAGGAACAGCAACACTAAACTTTTATTTACTTTATGCTATTGGAAACACAACCTTCACATTTAAAAACAACAACCTAACTAACTAATATAAATTGAACTTTCAACACCAGCGAATCATCAACTTGATAATAACAATACGATGCATTTTGCATTTCGAATATACAATTAGCTTTTGACAACAAAGTAAATTGTCAAGGAGTTTTGTTAGCAACCACAATCAGGATACATCTGCCAGCATGATGCAGCCTTTAGCATTGGTAGCAATGGAAAACCACTTATAGACGGTAAATTTTTGAAAGATACATTTTACATTATTCAGAACACTTATTTAATAACTATGCAAATAAAAAACAAATACTTGAGAAAATTAAAGAAATGCTATTGTTGACTAGAACAGTTCAACTTAACATTGAAAATATGGCCAAAGATATTGAGCTAGTCAAAAATAGTGTGTTACCTAGTGTTACAATCAGTATTGCACTCAATGAGAGTATCAACATAAATAGTATACATAGACTTGCGATTATTATTAGCTTTGCATGAAAAAATACTTGAAAGATCAATAAAGAATTATGCATTCTTGCTTTAATGAATGACACAAGCAAAGGTTTTGATATTCAAAAGTTTACAAATTTCAGAGAAAGACAATTGTTGCGTTTAAAAGGTAAACAACCTAATGGTATTCCAGCTTAAAGAGGAGAAATTGTTGAATCTATAAAACTAATGGAAAAAACTCTGGTGCTCACTTTTATCTTTTCATGGTATCATACATGAAGTAAATTTATTTGCAAAAGCGTCTACATAAAAACTTAAAGATAAATGGAATAGGTTGTTAAGATCATAAACATGAGAGCATGATCAGCTTTAATATACAGGTGTTTCTAAGCCTTTTTGACAAAAATTGAATCGAAGTATAAAGAGTCGCTGTTACATTCGGAAACCAAATAGTTAAGTCAAGGCAAAGTTTTTAAAATTCATGTTATGATAATATAAAAATATTTCTTTACGACATTGATGAAAATGCTCTCGAACTCAATGACAAACAACAGTTTTTAAGACCTTGGTTTTTAACAAACATAATGAATCGTTATATGATTTCAATGTACAACTGCCGAAAAATAACATTACAATTTTAAAAACGTGTGAGAAATTCACGTTTTTCTTCACAATTGATATTATTTGAAATCGACATAAAAACTAAATTTCAAATTTTTCCTAATTAAAAAGGCAATCTGAAAAAAAAATATTGATAAAAGCAATCTAAATATGCTTAGATTTTGAGTATTAAAACTGAATACAAAAATCTATTTCAAAGTTATAAAAATCACAGCAAAATGTTTACATTTCTAATAAAGCCCAATAAACTAGAAGAAAATGTTCTAGATTTACAGTATTTCCAATCTTAAAATTGACAATTTTAGTAAAGAAATGATTGATTTTAGAAGTTCAACATTATGGACAGATAAATTTAAGAAATCGCAGACGAATTTAGACACAACGACGATCACCACTTTTCATGATATCATGTTGGGCATCATTTCCTACAAAACTTCCTTTTTTAAAAAAATTACATTAGCCATTTTGTCCACATTCAATTCAACTTATAAATATAGCCAAATATTTTCACATCAAGCTTATTTTAAGTAAGAGCTAAAGCAGCTTGACTACCAGAAATTCAGATGCTTGTATTAGTCTTAAAACGGTTAACTATAAACAAGACTTGACTAAATTGATTTAACAAGCTCCGCATCAGGGGAGCTATTATTATACAAAAAAACATTTATAACAAGTTAATTCAATTGATTGTTCATATAATAATGAAAATTATAACTCTGAATTTTTGTAGCCGAAGTTTAAAAGTGTATTATAATTATTTGCTCAATAAAATTTGTTTTATTATTCACCAAAAAAAAAAAAATATTAAAAATATCCATGATCCGAAAGGTCTACTTATAAACACACTTTAGTCGATTCTTGCCTGCAGCCAAAATAGGTGCTGATGCCTGCTCTACACGATTCTAAAAATAAAAAGTTCTTATTTTTCTTAAGAGATGTTGAATAATAAATCAAAACAGTACACCATATGCTAAATTAGATTATTATCTTCACATTGTGTGCTTTTTATTGGAAAATTTAGTTTTGTAGGTGAGTTTAAAAAGCACACAATGGGCACCACAAATCATGCTTGAACAATGACAATAAAAATCAGTGATAAGGTGTAAGAGTTCTATTAAATGTATAGTGTTTAATTATAATCTAGTATACGTTAAGTGTATTCCAATTTAAATTACATTACAAATCTATTTTAATACATGAATACTCTTTTACCTAATATATGATTGCATAAAAGTATTTATTGTTACAAAGTTATTATTATTATGTTTATAGCATTTGTACTATAATGCAATTTTCAAGTTATAAAATGGAAGAAACCTTGAAAATTGTTAGAAGAGACTCAATAGAGAACATAAGTAGCCATCAAATTTAGTAAAGAAATTACATGTAAATCAATCAAGATAATACTTAATAAAGCCTATTACTGTGATGTTATATATTTAGAGCAAGAGATTAGCATATAAATAAATTATTTACACCACTAAAGACATCTATAAATTTTCTTTCCATGTCTATATTACATATATAACTGCATTATAATAATACTCTGTATTATTCGAATGCAGAAGTAATGACTTCTATTGACTTAAAGTTATTTTTACTCTGTAATATAGTTTCCGAAGCTGTAATTAAAGTACTGTGTTTTAATTTCACTATATAAACTTAATCAAAACTGATTAAAAATACAATGAAATGAGTTTCAAAGTAACTTTTGTATGTGGTACTTAACACTAAAGAAAGTACAAATAAAGGTAATATAAAACAATGTATGTATAAAAATGCAGCTTGATTATTTTATTAATATATGAAGTGATGCTACTAAAACACCAAAATGGCAATATTTCTGTTCTGCGACAAAATATTGCTATTTACTAATTTTTAAAATGTATTGTAATAATGAATAACAAAAAGAGATATTTTGCAATTCATTGATTATTTAAGTACGTGTATTTTAAGTGTCTAGCTTGCAATATAATGATTAGACAGCACAAAGTACAGTGATATTAAACAATTCATTAATTTCCAAAATGGCTGGTGTATCATCTAACTTCTAAAAAAAGTCAAATGAATTTTTATAGTTTAATTGCTATAAAGATTTTATGAAATGATCACTCATGTTGATCTTATTTATAAAAAAAGCAAAGGCTGCCATTTTTATTTAGATTTCTGATAAATATTTAAAGATGTCTAAAAACTTTAACACAATTTTAAATCAACAAAGAAAATAAATAATACACATCAAACAAAATAAATATATCACTACATATTCCACATTGGTTAGAAAAATATACACAAACAATTTTGATTAGAGTTGATATGCATCACAGATCTAAAATACTTAATGTAAGGTTATTATTTAATATACATTATTGTTTTAAAGCTTTGTATGTTTAACATGATCTGTCCAAAGATTCTGAATTGTCATAGCTTCCAAACTATTCAGGAACGAATCATTATCTAAACTATACATTTCTTCAGAGTTCTCCTAAAAACAAAAAAAAATTAAGATGTGAATCTGAGCACTTATTTGGGAGAATAAAACTAAAAGTTATTTAAAAGACAATGCAACTTCTTCAAATCCTAAGCATATTCCAAGCACAACTATTTACGCTAAATCAAAAGATATTCAGTTTTAAGTAATGAATAAAAATTAACTTTAAAGTTCAGGTATTGCATAAACTAATAACATCTGCAATAATATAATAATAATAATAATAATGACAAAAATGAACAAATAGAAACAATAGAAAATATTACAAGCGCATGTCCAAAACTAGCAAAACTAGAATACATCAAATGGACATGATAATGCCACAAAAATAATACACCAACAACTAGCCCTATAACACAAACTCACAAAAGAACATAAAACCAATATACAAATACATACCACTAAACATACTTGAAAACACAGAACACAAGCTATATTGGAACAAAAGCATAATAACCGACAAAACAACACCACACAACAAACCAGACATTACACTCATCCACAAACAAAAGAAAATCATACAACTAATAGAAATATCTATCCCAAACACACCCCATATACAGAAAAACACAGGAGACAAATAGAACAATACATACAACTAGCTAAAGAAATCAAAGACATGTGGCACCAAGATAAAGTAAAATAATAATGATCATATTATCCAGTACAGGAGTCATACCAAACAACCTACACCAATACATACAAAAACTACAACCACATCCAAACATATTCGCATATCTACAAAAATCAGTTATATTCGACACATGTACAATCACTAGAAAACTTTTAAATGCACAATATAACTTACAGATAAAGAGAAAGCACATTTGACATCAGTCCACGTGCTTCTCTACTAAAACCAGATATAATTATTTGAGAAGAGAAAAGATATAATAACAATAATAATAATAATAATAATAATAATAGATAACAAAATACAAACCAGTACAACCATGGGGGAACCACAACTACTAATCTATGCAGGAACACCCACAACAGTAAAAATACACACAGAACAAAAACCATCAACAATAAACATCACACACAAAAAAACAAACAATACCACTCTGGAACACACAGAATACATACACAAATAAATAATTTAAGAAAAGATATAGTACAAATAACAAAATGAGTAAAAGAGCAAATCTTAGAAAGGAAGCAAAAACCAATAGAAAAATCTATAGAACAACTAGATAAAAAGAAACAAAAAATTCAAGCACTAGTCAAAAGAGTTAGACGATACCAAAAGAGTAGCAACAGAACCAAACACTCAACCAAAATCAAAAGTAATTCTACCATACACTAGACAACATCCACATCGCAATAGACAATCCATCACACAGCAAACACCGGTACTGTTGGTAAATTTGTTAATCCACAATCATGTCATGAACAAGTTTTGATGTGTATTGTTTATTAAGCCAGAGTACCACCAAACTCTTTTGGAGCAACCAATAGTCGACATAAGTTCAACACAACCAATATGCACAATTGATTCAAACAGAAATAAATAAATTCAACATAATAGAAGCAATGCAAGATAAAACGATCACACACAAAGAAATCATCCTCCAAACCATCAATAAAGCAATAGCCAGAAACGACAAAATAGCAATCTTCTGGCTACAACAATTCATAACAACACAATCACATGTAGCAATACTATTCATCAAATACACCACACATCCATTACATACGCTCACAGAAGGAATAACATACCTCAAACCAAAAGATGCAACAGACAAAATCCAGCAAAATTCTGTCCAATGACATGTCTACTAACAATATACAAATTACTAACAGTTATAGTAACACAAAACTAGTAATGCATGCAAAACAAAACAAAATAGTACACAAAGAACAAAAAATATGTTACAAAGGAGCAAGGGGATGCGAGAATAACCAATAACAGACTATGAAATAACATACAAGTCAAAGTAAAAAAAAAGAGCTCTACAGTATACACATATAGACCATCAAAAAGCATCATTAATACGTCTTCAATCCTAGAATTGATTGTACACATACCTTCATTGTTTCCTATTCTGAGCTAACCTAGGTCTACCTCTATGTCTCTTTTTTCCTTTCTCTGCTTCTATTATATTACACACTATTCCCTCATGCCTTAGTATATGTCCTATCGTCCTGTCTCTCCTATTTTTTACAGCTTTTCACATATTTCTTCTTCATCATATGTCTGTAGCACCACATTTTAAAGGCTACTATCTTTTCCTGTCCACTTTCCCACTGTTCATGTTTCACTGCCATACATCATAACACACATGTTACAAATATACAAAGATAACCCCACAAAAATACATTTTTTTGGTAACAATTAATAAAAAGCTAGAGCACTACACTATCCACAAAAATAAGCACAGGCCACATAACAACAAAGTAAATCCAAATAAATGGGGCACATATCAAGGAGACTCTCTACGTGCTTTATGGTTCTGCCTAGCATTAAACCAACCATCGGGCACATTAAACAATACAAAAAACAAATTTAAAATCATTGAAACACACCCACACAAAATCAGATACCTCCTATATATGAACAACCATAAATTAATACCATCAACAAACCTACAACTGAACGACCTACTCAAAATAACCAAAACAATAGCAACAATATAAACATATAAACAAAACATATAAAATAGATAATATAATTACAGGCAAACTGACAAAACAAAAATATTACCTACTAAACAACAATGGAATGCACATACAAGCAATTAACGCTATAGACACCTACAAGATACAAAACAAAATCAGGAATATAACACTCACAAGTTAAAAAGAAGTAAAACAAACACAAACAGACTCACGAAAATACTTAAAACAAAACGCATCACTAGAAACAAAACAACAGCAATAAACACACAAGCAATCCTAATACTAACATACTCATTCGACATAATAAAATGGAACGATGCTGATATAAAATCACTCAAACACACACACGATTACAGTGTTATAAATACAGAATAGATCATATATATTCTACAATAGAACAATTCACACTTGAAAAACAAAATGGAGGAAAAGGATCCATTGATGTAAGAAATATACATATTAAACAAATAGACAATCTAAAAAAATACTTCATAGAAAGAGCAAACAAGCAATTTACACAAAGCAATTATACATGCAAACACATAAAAGGCGCTCCATTATAACTAAGCAATAATATATTCAATCCTATAGACACCACAATACTACATTTTATTTTCCAATGTTCCACCCGAAGGTACTACATTGGCCAGGAAGCGAGTTTTTTTTACCTGAAAATTTTGGCATTTTGCCAAACCCTTGCAAATTTATATATTTGTCATTATGTCATTCATGGCAATACAATTTAATATAGCTATTTCAATAACACACTTCTAACCATATTTGAATAAATTTTACTACTACATACAATTCATGTTAAAAGAGCACTTTAAAATGCGACATATTATCTAATCTCTTGCATAACATTTCATTCAAAACAGAACTACCTTCACAACATTCAACTGGTTTTTATAACAGCGAGTCTCTGTGATGTAGGTATTTAGATTCTTGTCGCTAAGTCTAATTATTGTTTCCATGTTCTAATTAGTTCTAGGAGTAGGGTGTGCCATATAAAATTTGAAGATTTGTCGTTCTAACTAGTGCCTCGAGCAATATGATAATTGATGCCGCTTACCTATCTTATCAATGTGTAAGATTTTAATGCTTTAACTAGCTTTACTTTATCGCTTTTACGAATTTTATCCTTGCTCCCTGTTATTTACGTCATTCACTTTATGTTTTGTTTTAGCATTTGATTGTTGTAAAACACGGTCATTGAACACATTCCTAACTACTTAGAAATACGATTGATGTTTAACTTTATTTAAATACACTTTCGTAGAAATACTAACATACGTTTGTTATTAAATGAAATTCCTTTTCCACATGAAAATTAAAATACTATACATACGACTTTACGTAAAGATTAGCCTGTAATTTTCTTTTAGGAATGTTTTTATGAAATTTAAATGCACTTTTCTAATAAAACGTCAATTCTTTATACAATATTTTACATTTGAACATGCTCCTTTTATTAATTGCAAAACGAAAACCTTTTAGAATATGTCCAAGCATTTATGCATATTTTACACACAATTGAGTACTTCCCTAAATGCAATGCTTCCATAGTAGAATGTGGATTAAACTCTCCCGAAACATGCCCTCCTATGTGCAGAACATAGTAAATAATATTATTCTTATCCTAAAACATCATTCTTCCGTCATTAAACTGTGTAACCATCATGGTTTTTATGCATTTATACCTTTTTATACCAATACTTCAAAAAAACGTTTTCTAAACAAATAAAAATCTAAATAATTTGGAGTTTCCTGGAATTTTCTCAGGTTTACAATGTTGGATGTTTATAAGATGATGCAATATTACCTCTTCCATGACCTTTAATCACATGAATATATATTATTACGTTCAATTGTACCCTGTTAAATATTTCCACTTAATTTATGATTCTTTTTAAATATCCCCACGCTTCCGTTCCGATATCTTGTGTAACTACCTGACATGGAGACGCCCCTGATCATGCTTAATAATTTCATAAATCGATTTGTTCTTGTAAAACTCATCCTAATACAATTGAAACAAGTATTTGTTCACCACTCTGTAGAATGTTATTAGCGTATTTAGGTTGAGTAAAAGTACTTCAAGCTATCTTTATTGTTTAAGATACCACAGCAAACATACTCGGTCATCTACAATCCTTGTTTTCTGAGTTTTATTATATATATATATATATATATATATATATATATATATATATTGCTGTGAATCCACCAAAATCCGGGAACTACGGTTTTCGAATCGAGCCCCACAGATTGGGCGTCAAGAATGCTGTGAATCCTACAAAAAGCTATTCATTAACTTAACTGTTCCGTTGACTTTCTTCTGTTAATCGCCTCTTTACTCTTTTCCGCATCGGCTGCTCACCTAGTTAAAACTTTCATCCTCAATCATAAAAAAACAAACACATTCCTATCACAAACACCAACGTTAACTCTATTTACATCAATATTCACAATACATTAAAATTTCAAAATTAAAATTCAGCATAAATTTCAGTATCAGAAAATTTCAAGATTAAATTTATTATCATTTTAATGTGCATCCAGAATTAAAGTCCTTGTAGATGCCTACTAATTAATATAACAATATATGCAGACCTGAGTCTGAGTACAAAGAGAGCATCTCCCACCCCTTTACGTTAATTAACTAGGTTAGTCTAATTGAGCTCAAAGACATACCCAAATTTTCATCATAATCCAGAACATAAATACTAAATACCCCTTTCTACTTAAACAAGAGAATTTCACCTTAAAATTAAAAATTTGTTGTTAGTACAATTTCCCTACTGTCCATTTTAAGTAAATCAATTATAAAGTTATTCAACACACACCAAAACATCAAAAATCGAACAACAAAGCATAAGTTACCTGAAGGTTAATGCACTCGTGGCCCCAATGTATATCGTCCTCTGTTAATCACACCAATCCAACTGGGTTATGTTTAGGTCCTCGTATTGCTGGTCGCCTTTAAAATTTTCTACACCATCATTCATCTAAAGTTGTTTCAGTGCTTTTCCGGAACTCATTTGTGTATATCTGAAGCTTGTTTTGTGGATCCAGACACGTTTACGAATCATTTAATTATTAACACCCCCGAAAAATAGCAAAGAAATTCATACTTCTTTCACGCTATACGCCAAAACTGCCTACTTTTGTGTATTCATTTGTCGTTGCAAATTTGACTAATTGGTACAGTGATACTAGACTTTATTACCTTGTATCTTCTTTTCTAAGTGCACTAAATTACATTCATTGTAGCACGTAAAGAACAAACTGTTTTAAATAACCAAAATATACGAGCAAACTGTTTAAATTATTCTATCAAAATCGGAAAACTAAAAAGCACTGTTTAACGCATTGAATCAAATCGAAAATCTAAGAGAGCGAAACTCATATTAACCCGGGTATATATAGTGGTTAGTCTGTCTGTCGGTTTTGTCCTCAAAACGGCCAGTTTCTAGAATTTCGTATACTATGTTCCCATCTCGACCGCCTGTGCGTCGGTTCTTATTAAATTTGCACTCGCACCAGTTAAATCTCAGAAATTTCGACACGGCTCGCAACGTCTGGGAATAACTAATTAATTTTATACAGAAATGTTATTTTTACCTCTCAAGTTTGCCTCTTATTTTCAACCAATCGCAACCCAGTGACGTTGCTCAACTCACGCCTTTTACTATATGTGTCTCTGTCTTGCGCATATTATCTGTCTCTATCTATCCTGTTCCGAGTGGTACAAATCGATATTCTTTAGTATCGGTTATTTTCAATCCACGTGGACTTGTGAAATAACCCACCTTATTAGCATTTCCGTAAATATTAAGCAACGGTTTCTCCAACATTCTCTGTAACCATTTGTTATCTGCAAATTTTACGCAGAACATAAAACATTTAAAAATACGCAGGTGTTCATACATAATACTTCTACGATCTGAATATTATTGGGTTTTTACTAGCTTTTATACATATTATATGTTACTAATGGTCCAATTAACTCCAATTAAAATAATACCCTTTAATTTTTAGTGACTCCTAATCAAATATTAATTATTATCTGTACATTTTGTTTAATACCGGTTACTTAAAATTGAGTTAATTAATATAAATTTTGCACGTAATTTCTATTTGTTTCTTTACTCGGAATAATTAAATTACACGTAGAGCATTTTAATACTGCTTCTTTTTATAGAAGGCGTCTTGTAAATAATTTAAATCTCTTCTTTTAATGAAACGAATGAATTTTTATGCTTCATATATATATATATTTATATATATATATATATATATATATATATATATATATATATATATATATTATGTGACAATCAGTTTTTGAGGGTTTTATTGTCATTAATTTTTGTATATTTGTATCTGTGTTTGTTGTATGAAACTAGGCTTTAGCAATGTATACAAAAGGTAGTTTGGTTGCCTGCCATATTCATGTTTATATTTATGTGTATATATCAATACAAAATTACTTACATATCATTTATTATCAAGCTTTTAATATTGTTGTTAATACAAGATCTAATAGTAAAAGAATATTTATAGTTTCTAAATTAATAATTATTTGGTTTCATTCAAAACTAAAAGTAATATATTCATTTGTAAATAGATGCCGTGTTATATTGATAATATTTGTTAAATCACGCGCAATGCATCTTTAGATATAACCAGCAGTGCCGTGTTGTATTTTACTTGCGATTTATTCATTTTGTGTTAGTTGTAGATGGCCAATTCATTCATTTTTGTAATTGATAAATTATTCATTTAAGGGTACAAACTGTTCGATATCAAGAAGTAAATTTTCATACTAAGATTTACTCGCCATGTCAAAGTACGAATATTTCGATGCTCCGCCTATATATACATTTTGTAGGGGAAAGGATATCTAACTGTCAAATTCTGATAACGAGATCCGTCCTTCTTTTTTGAATTGATCCATCATGCACAATAGACCTAGTGTGTTGCAGGCTCGTCTAAATTTATTCTAATATTATTCAATTTATGAATAATCATCCAACGATAGTTTGTTAGGATTTAAATAGAAAAAGCCATAAAGTATCGAGATAAATTGTTATTTTGGTATTCAGCTTTTGTTGCTGGAATTTACGCAACCACATGTCTGTGTGTATATAGTCTAAATCATGAAGGAATGAATTCACGTCATAGGTTGCGGAATTAAAAAACGACATACTTTCAAATCTTATGCATTAAGTATATTCCGATACATCCTTTAAAAGTATGTCGTTTTTTAATTCAGAAACTTATGACGTGAATTCATTCTTTCATGATTTAGACTATATGAACAGCGTGTACCCTTATACATATTTTCATTTTAATGTTAACTTAAGTTTCATCATTATTGTATTGCTGTTTGTTTGTTTGGAATTCGTATGTGGAGAGTATGAAGCTTGAAGCCATATGTTGGTACATCCTACTTAGAGTATTGAACGTATTGTTGTTTGGGTTGGGAGTATTATCGCAGACGAAGAGAAGAGTAGACGTTAGATTTGAAGTGTATGAAGTGTTACAGATCCTTTATTCTAAAGCTTATTCAAAGGACAACTTAATGATGTTGCTTCAAAGACCGAAGTTGGATAGAAAGATTGTCGGTACGTACATTTGTCTAGTGTGTGTGTGTGTCCCCAGTATTGTTCTATAAATAAGCGTCTAAATTCGTCGTATGTTGTGTACTGTTTCCGGATTATATTATGCCATTTCTCTGCATTTCCTTGTAACGCCGCGCTTACGATTTATAGTTTGATTCTCTCGGGTTCGTTGAGTACAAAATCGTCACGTTTATCAATAAATCCCATGGGTTGTTCGTTTTTCTCCCCTCAAATTTCGGCCAAGCGTCCTTTCCCATCCTGTTTTGAAAACCCAAATCAAATCCCCGCGTTCTTTCCAAATAATCAACTTTATTTCTAATGTTTTGCACGTTACCATCCACTCCTAATATCATTTCGTCAACCATCGTCCCACGATTTGTTATCTTTGTCTTAAGTTCGGTTGTGTCGTCCCCGTTTTCCCGAACTTGTGTTTGTATGTTTCTAGCGAATGTCTAGTGTTCGTCTATCAGAATCTTTAACCTGTCTGTGTGACGTTTGTCTAGGTTTTCCATGTCATCGCGTACGGATGTTATTCCATTTACCAAATTACCCTCGACCACATTAATCCGCGTGTCAAGTTCTTGTTGGATCTCCGTTTTAAAATTTTCATATGTCCCCTGTATAGACGCCGTAAGTTCTCCCATGCGGTTCTCTATAGCCACCATCCTTTTATCACGGCCTCTAACTTTTTCATCCCTCGTCCTGTGATTTTTCTAATCTTAACATTTCCTCGTTCTGTGATTTCTCTAATCTTAACATTCCCTCGTTCTGTGATTTCCCTAATCTTAACATCCCCTCATTCTGTGATTTTTCCAGTCTCTGTAAAAACCGCATTATGTCCATGTTTTCGCAACTTATCCGTTCGTCTTCTTCCCTAGCACTTGTCTGTCCGGCGTCTAAAACAGCAGTCAGGTTCCACGTGTACGTCAGTTTCCTGTCTTGTATCTGTCACCCTAAAATCTCCTATTCCTATTTCACGTCCAAAAACTCTCCCTGAGCGAGTTATATGTCTATCGTCGTCCGCCATTATTCCTTTCAAAAAATTTTTTCGTTATAATGGGCCCTACCTAATGTTTTACCGCCGCTAAAATTGCCCAAAGTAAGAATACCAAATTACGTCTTTACCTACTACAATAAATTCAAAACCTTCAACAACTGTCAACTACTATTGTCAAATAAATATATATATGAAACGTCAATCAAATATTAATTTTCACCTTTAAAATAAAATATATGCAACGTACAACTAACAAACCTACTCTGCCTCACGTTGCTGGCGCCAAATGTTTTATATACTGTTGTGATCCTACCCTATGAGTGATAGGCCTAGTATATCTATCTCTCACTCCTTGTCTTATTTTAGAGCCTTTTTGAGTTATGCTACCAAATTTAACTTTAAATATTTTACACGACTGCTGCACTTATATATTTCACAGGGCCGTCAACCACGTAGCGGAATCTACCTAGGGTAGGTCCGTCCTAGGCAAACACCTCTTAATTAGACATCCAAGCAAATATCCAAGGAGTTTTCAAAATAATTTTAAAAGCCAAAAGTATCCCCACACACTAGTTTTACTTTTATTAATTTGATTAAAGCACTGCGTAAATATTGAATACTAATACCTGGAATCCAGATACCGGCGCCGCCTTCCGGCCGTCCTGAAGCCAAGTGACCAACTACAAGCACCTCCTGAAAAAATAAGTAACTCGAGCAACTAGTAATCTCCGGACTATAAAACTACTAATATTTCTACAAATTTTATGTTATACAAATACTCGGATAACTCCAATTCCACTATTCTTTCTTCTTCAAAACGATAACGGTACAGACGATCACTCGCTCTTCCAATTACTTTTCCTTCGTCACAGAACTGTTACCCCAGGCTTTTCTTTACTGCACTCCAGTACAACTGAATCTACTTCTCTTCACTATTTGCTACCTCCAGGTACAACTTGACTTTCAAATTTACTAGTAACTTTTTAAATGAAATAAAACTCAGAACATTCCAAAAATACGTCTAATTATTCAGTAATACAAATTTTAAGTTCTTTATAAATACAACCCGTCTCCCCTAGTTTCCGTTGCCGTAACATCTATGTATACGCACACTATGCAATTCATAATTATTTCTCATTGATTAATGATACAGTTCTTTTCTCTAGATACATTCATTTCTGAATGGTTTGATAATCAAGTGATTCATGTATATTGAACTTTTTACAATATTGAAAATAGCTAACAAACTTCGGTGGTTCAGCTTTTAAATTGTACGTATCAGGCATTTATGTCTTATTCGGTAAACGTCCTGTCATTACATAACAAATCTTTAATTGTTAAAACATATTCAAACTGAAATTGATTTACAACTTTTTCAGGAGTATCACTTAACTCCTCAAAATTTTTAAAACGCGTAGTGTACCACACAATTTTGATATTTGTTTTTACATCCAAAAGATTCTGAATACGCTAACTGCAAATTAAATTTTATATAAATCCAACTTTAATAACTAGCCTAGCCTGGTATCTGACCGGTATACGTTGTGAAATGCAATGCAGTTTTAAAAGCTTTATAAATTTATAAACGTGGAATAGTTGTTAATTTTTAAACCAAAATACCTGAAACAAAATACCATAACAAAACCGAATATACCCCCATTCTAGCAAATCGTTTCAAAACCCAATTTAAACATTTTATAAGCCCACCCCCTTCTTGACAGTATTATATATATATATATATATATATATATATATATATATTACTATAATAAGAGGGTTGTTTAGGGATATATTGAGTCATATTGGTTACACAATACATGTAAATAGTACTAGGAGTTAGAAAACAACATTTATTTAGCATGAAAAATACGTAATTTACAAATTATGCAAAGAGCAAACATTTAACACCCTGTATAAGGATCGCAGTTGACTTTAATTAATGCCGGGAAGCACATTATTTAACATTAAACACATATTCAGCAAAAGAAATAACTCTACACTCAATCAAACTTGTCTTAAACCAAAAAGCATTTATAAATTGTAAATAGATACGCGTTAAAAGCAATAAAAGTTAGAAAATCATAATACAATTCTCATTAAAATTAAACATGCGATAATGAAAGGAGATAGCAAAGCACGCTGATAAGAAACGCATCTTTCGAAATAAATACGTTGGAAACGCAAGAAGTAGACAGAAATTTGTCAATTTACGTCATTTCGTCTACGTGATTTTCTACATGGAATTAATACCAAGGCAAATTAGAAATTTCTGTAATAACATCAAAACAGACGGTCTAAAATAAATACAGAATAGAAATCCACTGGTATCTTACGTGACCAAAAAATCGTTTCGACGAGTTATTATCAGAGATACACCTGTAAATGCCTAAAATATTCAAAACATCCTATGGCTGGTCGTAAACTTTGAACAAACAGCGCCGGTAACCAATAAATTTTTAGATGGGGCGTAGCTTATATAACACGCGAATTTGATAAGCAGACAGTCTGGATTCGAACCGAGCACAATCCACATAACTTATACTCAAGAATTTACGCAACGAGTAAATATTAAAACTAAATATTAAAATTAAATAATCAAATTTTTGTGAAAAGTGGCGTTAAAAAATTTTAAAATAAATAATAGTGAAAAATATATGACATAAGTTTCGCCGTTTGCTGGAAAACGTGAGTAAAAATTTATTAATTAATTAATGTTAAATATTTATATTTTAGGGCTATAAGAGAGACTACGAAACTCTAAGGAGATCAAGTAAATGTAAGTAAAACGGGGCAAAACTAAGTGAGATTATGAAAATACTAGATTATTGATTAAACAAGGTAAAATTTGGAAACTAAATAAATTGATGATATTGAGAGGAAGTCCGAATGAAAATATTGGCAAAGGCGCACAAAACAGAGGATTGTTTTAAGCATTGAAAATAATATTAGGGTACTGATCCACAGCACGCAGTAGCGGATCCAGAAAGACGCACCAGGAAAACTACAGGTCAGAACTTTCTAGCATAAGGCATTATTTTCTCTTTATTTTTTGAACATTGACTATATTTATTATACCTGAATATTTTATGCAAAGAGTCATCAAAAATTTCTTTTATACGTGAAAAATTTCGTAAAAAAGGGGGAAAAGTCTTAAACGTTCAAAGAATTTCCAGTAGAGCACAGTCTCATTTTTGCTGGCTTTAAAATAAGGAAAGGGAGTTTTAATTTTTAGGAATAAACAATTTAAAAATTATTGTTATTTGATTCAGGGGTTCATTTTTGTCATACGGTAAAACAGATTAAGCTGTGAAATGTATATGATTTTTTTTCTCATTATACAAATATTAGTCGACTTCGTTTTTATCATGCAAAGTAGGAAAAGTATTAGATGAAAGGGGGTAAATTATTTGATTATCGTAACGTTGTGCACTCTGTGTAAATTAAACTGAGCTAGCCGAGATATATTTAAATTTTAGGATATTAAAAGACAGAGCGATGGTGATCAGCAGGAGACTGAAAGTATAATTACATCGGAGTGCAGTGTTATCATATCAAATATATATATATATATATATATATATATATATATATAATGCTATAAGAGGGTAGGTTAAGGGTAGATTAAGTCATAGGGGTCGTAGGTTAGAATTATGAGTAAATCGACTATTCTACAAAAAGTCAATTGTGAGGACACTGTATATAAATGATATTTGATTAAATGCATGAGAAAGAAGCTCCTTTAGTAATAATCCGATACCATTTAATTAGAATAGTAATGTGTGCGTCGTATAATATGTTTAAGTATAATTTACGAGTAAAGATAAGATTTTAAAAGCAACTAATTGCAGGAAATAAAATTATCGGGAAACATAGATAAATTGGCATTCCAAATATTTAATAATTACGTCGAAAATATCAACGCATCTATATACAAACGCATCTTAATACGTCACTAAATACGTGACTAGAAAGAATACATTTGTACAGAAAACCAACATACTGTAACAAACAAATAAACACCAGGCGGGTCAATTAAATGATAAGTCTTGGACTTTTAAACATTAAATACGTGACTGGATAAAAGCAATTATCGGAAATCCTAACAAAATACTGTAATATAGCAGAACGCTTATGTGACTGAGAAAGCATTTCGGCGAAGAATTAAACCAGGAAATTTGAGAAAATACCGAGCTCTGTCAGAGATAAGGCAAAGTACAAGCCTTGATCAATAAACACGCCAATGGAAACGATTGGTGGGAAGTACTTATAAATACAATAGGAAATGAATAAACATTTAGTTCATATTCAACCAAGCACAAACTATGCTCAAATGCAGCAGAAATTCAAGTAATGTAAGTAATGAAACGTTAAAATTCTGAATAAATAAAATTTGAAAGTGTAAAAATTGTGCGACGAAAAATAAGCCAATCTACAAATAGACGTAAGTTAAACAATTAATTAAATTTATTTTTAATATTTAACAAAACAGGGCTTCTTTTATTGGGACGGCTTTTATTGGAGGCGAATCTTTTATTGGGACGGCTTTTGCTCATGCCATTTTATTGGGACAGCATTTTGTTGATACCACTTTTGTTGAGTCGATGTTCATGTCGAGATCTAAACCTTAACGCAAATCAAAAAATACGTCTGAAAGAGATCAAAAGGGTAGTAAAAGTTAATTCAAGGAAAATACCAGATATCAAAAGTGGATAATTCTGGCCAATAAGTAAAGCGGACACAATAAGGGATGCAGACCACAGACACTATGAGGGAACTCCAGTGACCATTCCAGGTTAGCGATCTTTAAACATTTTATTATTTAAAGACTGTTTCAAATTTAATATTTGCTATACATTATGTATTTGTAAGAGTCATCAAAAAAGTCATTTGAAAATATGGAAACAGGAAAAGCATCTTAGAACGTTCGAATGTACTTGAGAGTGATTAAAAGATATTTTTGCTGGCTTTCAGGAAAGCATAAATTTGGTAAATGAAATTTTCTATACAAGGAAAATTTTGAAGTTATACAACACTGTACATATTGTCAATTATTATATTGTGTGATTTTAATCTGTTTTATTTGAATCCATTTAAAGGGTAAAACAAGATTTATTAGGAAGTCGAGCATTCAGTGAGCTAGTCGTGGTAATCAAATAAAAATTCTATCAAACAAAAATATCACAGCAATAAAATGAAACCTATCGTAGGGGCTTGAAATCCAAAAAGACTATATCATATCAATAAAAATGGTGCTCGTAAGGCATTTCATAGCAATAAAAAACGCGGGGCATAAGGAATTTCATATGAATATATATATATATATATATATATATATATATATATAGTTTGAGCAATATATATATATATATTGCTGTAATAAGGGGTTGTTTAAAGGTGTATTGTATAGCAAGGGTCGTGCAGAAACCATAAATTTGAATAGGAAGCAGAAAACTGCATTTATTTAGTAGAAAATTTAATAATTCTTATATTATGTAAATAGTAAGCATTTAACACTCTGTATATACAGCATAAGTAGTTTTACGCGACGCAAATGAACACGTCTTACAACAATAGGACGCATATTTAGCATAGAAATAGGTAATTCATACGTTAGGTAAATGACAAGGATTTAACACTCGGTATATAGAGCTTCATTAATTTTAAGTAATACAAGTAACGATATTTATCAGTAAAAGCACGCGTATTTAGAGGTAAGGATAATACATGTAATTAAACACGCATTCAAAAGGGTTCTAATTAGTTATAATAACACGGAGACAAGAGATAAAACTTAACAAAGCCTTGTGTAAGTGCGTAGAAACAATCAACATTTTTGATAAGAAAATGCAGTTCAAAGATGCGTAAATAAATAAACATACATGAAAATCAAAATTGAAATTACATCATGTATTTTTGTATAATATGGAAAACGCGATATCTAAACAAACAACGTATGGTTTAGATAACGAGGCATCCGTAGCAAACAACCATTACATAGGAAACGAATATATTACATCAGAAAACCACTTCAAGTGCAGGAAATGCAAAGACCTTAATGGTTAAGATAAGCGACGGACTTGGTGGAAACCCAACCCACATCCAAGTGGGATCAGCCTATATTAACGGCGACAATGCTAACAGAGCTCAGTTTTAACTCAAGAAGGCCAAGCTGCAATACTCTGAACCTAAAAGTCACGCGTAATTTAATATTTGATAATAATAATAGTGAAAATAGATAGTGACAAGTAAGTGCTACAAATATGAAAGTTTATTTTGCCGATTAACGTGAGTAGAATTTAGGGTAATTTATTTAAACTAATAAAATAATAATAGAGATCCAAATGGGTGTATGATCCCAACTCCAAATGGGTGTATAATCCCAACTCCAAATGGGTGTATAATCCCAATTCCAAATAGGTGTATAATCCCAATTCCAAAAGTGGGTATAATCCTAATACGAGTTGATAGATAGAATAATTCCGAGTGGATAGATATAATAATCCTAATTGGATAATAATAATTCTGAATTGATGTTGGTTGATAATGGATGGTATAATAATTTAAATGCATGGAAAATTCTAATTGATGGTATAATATTTCAAATGTAGGGATAATTCGAATAAACGGATATGTTAAATGAATTAATGCAATACTTCAAAGCAGCGTCAACAATTTTGATAAAATTTTGAGTTGCGAGAAAATAAAGAAGCAATTTATGGAAACCAAGGGGTTCAATTAAGCAGAACAGAACAGGTCAGATCTAATTAGTTTTAAGACATTTTTTCTATTTAAATTTAGATATTGAATTTACTTAATTTATAAAAAGTGTAACAAAGTCGGCAATAAACTTTGCATACGTTAAAAGTTCGTAATATTATAAAGGGATCTGAACGTTCGAGGTTTCTTTGATAAAAAGGATAGTTTTTGGTTACTTTAGATTGATTGCAAAGCATATAAATTTTGGGATAAATAAGACATAGTATTGATTGATTGAAGGGTGTATTTTAATAATTTCAAAACTTGTACATAATATTTCTTTTCATTATATGAAATTAATTGACTTCATTTTATAATTCAAACATAGGTAATCAGAAAGGGGTGAAAAAGAAAAAAAAATTGATCATCGTAACGTTGTGCACTCTGTGTAGAATAATAAACACTAGCCGTGGCATAATAAATAACCTTAGTGAGATTTAAAATTTGATTAGGAAAACACAGAGGGGTGGAGTTATAGGAAAACGTCCATTGACACCGAGTACGGCGTTATCATATCAATATATATATATATATATATATATATATATATATATATATATATACATTACTGAGCTTATAAAAGGGCATTAGCAAGCTCAAATTTATATTTATGTCAAATTAGAAGGTGTATAAATGGGTCACGCAAAGTTTGAGCCATGTTTCGTATTTGACAAATCACCAGTAAATATTAGGGTTAGTTGAATATAGCATAAAATTTTATTGTAAATATTAGTTATTAATAAGTTAGGAAACATAATTTCAGGCGCATAATTGCGTAAATGCATGTAAAACGCAAATTACGGTAAGCATAATTAAGATTTGTTTTAATATTCTAAATAATAAAAGCTTTCAGGTTTATAGCATATTTAAAGCGGCGGTCGTTATTCGAGTTGCACGTGTTATAAATTCTAAGAACGTTATAGTCGTAAACAGATAACGTACATAAAATCTCGTCAACAAATAATAGCTGAAAAAATATATTTAGGACAAACACAGGTGTAGATAGCACGTACGAAAACGATATCGATTTACAGAGAAAGACTATAGTTTGCATGCTTTAATAAAGGGAGAGCATAACAAATGTTTAGTGAAACGTTCGACTTTGAAAGTCTTGATAGACAAAGAAGTTAGGAGTTAATGAGAGGAACAAAGAAACGCTATGTTTTCGAAATAGATCGAGCAGTAAGAGAATAGAAATCTGGGGATATTTTACTAACAGAGCACGACTGTTACATTAAATAAACAAGAGTAGGATAGCGACGATAGCGGGGGTTAGGTAAAACAGCGCTTGTGAATAAGCGGGAGAATAATGTCTAAAGATAAAATAAGACGGAAGATTTTGTTTATAAGTGGGGATGAAAGGAGAGATATACGCGTATACAGAGAGCGTATTGGAGAGGCTAAAAGTGGAACTACAGTTATCAGGGTTTCGCGGAAGACAGCGCAGGGTAAAATTTTTAATGAGGATTTCGGAGTATCGAGCTTGTTTGGAACGAGAATTTCTTAGATTTTGAGGACGGGTAGGAAAGCGTACGTAGAATTCGCAAGGATAATTGGATAGTTTGTTGAAGTGTTCAACCGTTGGCTTGTTTGTGCGGTTATACTAGGAAAAGTGCGAGAGGGGTGTTGGAAATTGATGTAGGGGGGTGGCTTTTGGAGCTAATATAAACCCGTAGGAGGTGATGAATCTCTCTCTTCTCTTTTGTCTTTACCTACGATCGCCTACCTAACTACTTAGCAAAGTGATTGAGTGAAGTTTCAGTTAAATTAGCACAAGTGGGTGCTCTTATATCTTTGACTATGCTGTAAATAATCAAAATTATAAAGCAAGTAAGTATAATTTTAGTTCTGGGTGTTTGAAGGCGGCGTATGTACTCTGAGTACCCAGCAAATGTATGGATGGACCAGCAAATGTACGAGAGCATGATAGTACCGTGTACTTGTGTGCAAGAATTTAATTAGAAACGGTGTGTTCCTGATGGTGAGAGGCCACCTGGAGACCGTATTTGAACATGCAATCGAGAAGGATGATCACGTTGGAGATGGTGTCCATGTAAAAAACCTGAAGACAGTATTTGAACATGCAGTCGAGAAGGAGGATCACGTTGGAGATGGTGTCCATGTAGAGAGCACTTGAGACAAAAATCCAGGTAACTGTACTTATAAAACTTTTGTTTGTTTTTGTTGGTTTTTTTTCTGGCTGACAATTTAGTGATTTTGTGTATTTATTGTGTTATATAGACATTTAATTGATGAGTCAATTTGAAAAGGACTAAATGAAAATTTTATGTAATAATTTGATGATATCACTTAAGGTGGAAACTTTAATTTCTGTAAAAGGTAAGAGGGTTTTAGGAAATTGCAGTGCCGTTATTAGCACGTAGATAAAAGGAGGTTTACTATGAGCTCGTATTTGACCTTGGATATAAAGTAAAGGTTGGAAATAAGCCCAGTTACTTTGTTTCAGGATTGATGTAGTATGATTTAAAATTTATTTTCTTTAAACTGAGATATTATTTACCTCAAGTAATAAAATGTTTAGAGCTTGAAATACATGGGGGATGAAAATTGAATTGATACGTAACAAATTGGAAATCTTAATAAATATTGATGTACTTTTGGCAGTCAGCGTTATTTTTAGTAGGTTAGGATTTTTAGGGAACGAGTGAGCAGCCGTGGCGAGTATCTCTGAGGAAGTTGGAGGTTTTGGCGTTCGAGTGAAAAGCATCTTCAGAGGATATTGTTGTGGTAGGGCTACAATTTTAGGTAGATGGAAAATTTTTGTAACTAAAATTTTTTGAAGAATTATGGCGCCCGTTTCGTAGGGACCCGATTCAAAGAAGAATGTACACAGCAATATATATATATATATATATATATATTGCAGTGATTTCGCTAGAATTATGTCCTAAAAATAGTGCCCCACAGTTTCTACAAACCTGTCTGGACTCCTTAGCCACTCTTTACCAAACTACTTCAAACTGCTTTCCCAATTTGATCTTCCTCGGCTAGCTCTGGGCACTACCTCCTATAATATACTTACCCCAACTACACATTCTTTCAACACCTTTATATTACACACAACAAAATACAAAAATTAAATGAAAACCTTGGACAAACATACACCCTTTTATTCGTATGACATAAATGATTATTCAGACAATATCAATATTTACACTTTTATATTTACAATAAAACATTTCACCCTTTTCTTCAATCTAAATTGTTTGTGAGGTATTACACTTCAACATTATTACTTTAAAGTAGATGGGCCTATCGTGAAACCCTAAATTTACCTTTTCTTGGTCTATGGTGAGCTCTGTATAAACCTTTTTCCCTGATATGCATAAAATATTGCATGGTCAAATTACTCTAAAGACCCATTTATTCTTTACATCAAAAATTATTATTTCTGTTTTTACCTATTCAAATACTAATAGAAAATTGTCTTTTATATATGGTAATCAAATTAATTTTTAGTTCATAAAATTTTCACCACATAATTCTACTCACACATAGTTTTATAACCCAATGCCAGCACCACAGTTCAACAATAAAACAAAATTCGTTACCTGGTGTGTTCTTCGGACGCACCACCTCCTTAGATGACCTCCACCAAACTCACGTACTTGTATTTCCCCCAATTTCTCACTCCTAAATGGACAGCAACTATCTCTACTCGTTCATCCAGTTCCCCCAGTTATTAGTGGATGCTTTCCATAATACCATCCATCCAAATCTTGCCTCCATCTCAATGTTACGTGCCACCAGCACTCTCGTTCAAGAAATACTTGGTTCACTTACCTCAGTACCATCCTATTTTACTCGTACAATTATTTATAATAATTTATTTACAGCCCGTTTAACTTGTTAGCACCAACTCGTGCATTTACAACACTTGTAAAAATATACGGCGGACTGCACTATGTCGCGGCAATTAATTTTAAATTGGGATGTTTTCTCGATGCTACTTAGTGTACTTGAAGCGAATCGGAAAAATAAGAGAGCTCCTCCACCCTTTGCAAGAGTTTTTATAATCTACAAACCCCTTCTCTAGTCACGTATTTCAACAGTTTTCGCTGAACTTTCACTCGCCACGAAACAATTCTGCAAATTCTTCCACTCAAAACACAACGAACTTTTAAAACTGAGAATTTCACTCGTTCCACCCCGGCTTTAGCACGAAAAACTATCTACCAGTTGCAACCGTCGACGCGTACCCAGAAAAGCATTCCTCTTCATATCTCTATATCCCGCGTCTCTATTGTCCTTGCAGTCATGCGTTCATAACCACTATTTTCTGTCTCACTCTTGTTTCCCTACTTTCATCGAGCCCCACTGTCTACGGTTACGGTTCCCTCGCTTAAAAATCAATATCGTCGACAAACATCTTGCATCTTTGTTTCACCCATTTGTTTTTTAAAATATCCTCGTCTGTCACGCGCTTGAAAACTGCTTGTCCTTTTACCAGCTGCTGTATTTTCTGTCTCCCTTAGTTGCCTTCTAACGATTCTCTGTTCCTTAAAATTATTGATTTTTGCTTCAAAAATAACATACTGTTCGTTAACCTGGCTTTTCCGTTGTACAATACCTCGAAATGTTATCGCATCGTCTCCTAGCTTTCAAAAAAATATATATTTTTTACTTAAAGCTTTCATTTCCTGATCTCCTCGATCGTTTGGTTATGTTATTTTGTTGTCTTCTACAAATTAAATTAACGTACTTTTTAGTTTACGATGCTAAACAAATTTCCGTTGCATCAATTATTGATTTTTACATACCGTAAAGCTTTAATATTACACATGTTTGCCTGTAATAGTCAACCTTGTCTTATGTTAACGTATACAAATTATTGATTTTAACCTACCGTGAAGCTTTAGTATTATACATGGTTGTATGCAATACTCAACCTTGTCATCGATCCTACTTGTCTTTGCATTAAATTAATGTATACAAATTATTACCTTGAAGTTACATAAAAAAATGTCATTTAACACTAAAAATTTCTGTATGTAATCGTCTACCTTGTCTTATACTAACGTATGCAAACTCTTGACTTGAAGCGTAATAAATAAATTATTTTTTTCTATCTACATGGTCATTATAAAAATACCTTCTTGACCTATTTACACACGTTGACCTACACAGTTATATATATATATATATATATATATATATATATATATATATAATATAATGTTTATGAGTAGTAATAAAGTTTGAATGGCATAAATTTTCTACAATTGTACTCAAATTTGGCGGTTTTCGTTATCTATTTATGCATTACAACTTTAGAAGTGTTACTTTGACATGTGTTACTCAAATATTTGAATTGATTATCAGCTCGTGAAAGTCAAATTAGGATTTGACTTTCACTCTGATCTGCTTTATGTGCTAGCATGTACGCTAAGCATAACGAATTCTGTTACTTCAAGAGCAATGCACGCTTCCTTGGATAGGCTATATCCCCTGTGCATTGGTAAGTTTCACGCCCTTATTAATACTAGTAAGATTTTCTTTTAGCTTTTCTACGTAGGCCGTGCTTTTCTGTGTAAGTAGTGCTCTGTCACGTAGGCCCTGTTTGTTTATGTAGGCCCAACTGATTTTTTTTGTAAGCCGCTGTTGCGGTTTTCGGTAGCAGTGTGGACGACCCCGGCTACCGTGATGACGATCGCGCTGTGATTAAGTTCAAAATGTTTGGTTGTTTCGTCCTGGCGGATAGAGATGCAAGGTAAGTATCGGGAAATCTGGAGGTATGTTGCGGTGTTTTCTTTTTAATTCATCTCGAAAGAGCTGGTTTATCTACTTTTGCTGTTTGTGTGCCACAAATCAACTACAGATAACCACAAACTCCACTGTTCCGACAGACAAAACAAATGTGCCAAACCCGTTAAAAACTAGCTTCATTGGTAATTCTTTTTACTTTAAATAGCTTACTAGGGATTATACTCAATGTACTTAAAACGTTTAGCTTGAAATACTAGTGTAGCAACAAGCATAAGCATTACTTTTTTTGTTGCTCATTATTCATTCCTTTGCTTTTTCTGTTAAACAATGAAATACACACTTCGTACGTCCATTCAAAAAAGTTTGTCGATAAAATATAATTCCTTTATTTTTTAAAGATAGAAATTCTATGTATTAACTGTAAATAGAAAATCGATGGCAATGTACATTAATTGTAAATAGAAAATCAGTGACGACACACTTTTCTTGTTTATGAGAGCCACCCTACTATGCACATTTGTAGTTAGCCTGGTATTTCTAAGTTTCTTTTGTCTTTTTTTTATACGTAATCGTGAAGCATACAGGTCCTTATTTCGCTTTCCTTTTTGTCTCTGTCTGACCAGTGCGTTTTAACCTTACAATATACATACTGCTGAAGACTATAGATGATTCTAGTAAAAGTGTTGTCCTAGTTGTTTTGTTAGCTCATTTTAAAAAAAAAATGTACTAGAATCAGACTCAAACTTATAATGACACGAAATATTCTTTAACAAACAATCTTTGAAATAACAATTATACACCCACAACAGCTTTTTTTCTAACAAACAACCTCTTACATCTAGGAAAAACAATTTTCTTCCAGCACAAACTTTAAAAATAGTGTCCAAAACAACCAGAACAGTTTTGTCTTATAAACAAAATATTAAATGCAACATAAAAAAAATTATAACTACCAGATAATCACTCGCTTGCACTAAAATATAGTCCAACATTTTTTATTTTCTTATTAGAATTTTCATTCACAAATCATTCCCTATTTAAATCTTATTATGTACAAAATTTTATAAAATAAGTCAGATAATTTTCACAACTTCCCCTTAAAATCGGCTGTGTTTAATCATTTCTTTTTATATATACTGTAACGGTATTAATTTTTTATATAGCAAACAAAAATTGTTACACACTTCGAGCCCTAAGCCGTTGAGCACCAGTATAACCATTTTAGTTAATGCAGAAAGTACACTTTGAGATCTTGCCCATAGAGAGAAGTTAGATCAACAACTCAGAACTTTAAAGGAACTTAAAATTTTTACAAGATGGAACTATAAAAACTTGCTAAGCCCCCATGAGAGATTAGGAGAAAGGTAAGGTTGAAATATTCTTTGTTAAACCGAAAACAAAATAAAATGAAGTTGGATACAACTGTATCTAGCACATATTAAAAAGATATGATTGTAGGGTAGATATAAAAACCCTATCAAAGTAGATAATTTTAAAATTTTTATTTTACCCTTTTTAGAAAATTGATCATATTAAATATCAGAAGGCATCTATTATATAACAAACAATTTGTATGTAATTATAAAAAAAAATTCACATATGTTAGTCATATCAAAAATTATTAGTTAAAATTTCGTTTCTTAGCACCTATATGAGCATCAGATCGATACTCACGTACAAATTCAATCAAAAACTGTAATTCCAATAGTTGTAAAATAGTTATTAGTGAAATTTACAAATATACCAAATTTAGAGCAAATATTACTTTCAAGAATATATATATATATATATATATATATATATATATATATATATATATTCTAAGTAAAAAATATTAAATAATCAACAAAAAATTATAGTTTCGACTCAAGGTGCCGGGTTTTACAGACTGGACCAATGTAGGTTTTCGCAGCTTGAAACTTCACCGCTTGTGAGAAAGGAGGTTGTAAAACAAAAAAATCCGTTCTGAATTAGGCAAAATTCACTCCCCCTTAACCTTACATGTGATTTTCCAATGCTCCACCCAAAGGTACTACATTGGCCAGGAAGCGAGTTTTGTTTACGTGGAAAATTTGGAATTTTGCCAAACCCTTGCTGCTCCAAACAAGGTAGGGATCTTTAACATGTGTGACAACACTCGCACACGGGACCTCCATTTTACCTCTCATCCGAACAAGGGTGTATTTTTGTGAAAATTGGTCGCCCAACATTTTTCAAGCGAACCGTCTCGAGATTCAAACTCGAGACCTTGGGCGTAGTAGTCACACACATATCACTACGCCACGGAGCCGCCACTCACCCTTAACCACTGGCCGCTAGCTATTCCCTTAGATTGGTCGTGCCCAGGTTCCAGCTGGTTGCTTACAGTGACAAAAGTGATAGCCCCAGATTGATGTCATAGTACGTGATGGGTGAGCTCCAGGATGACGTTCGCCTTAAAAATGCTTAGATATTAATAATGTTGATTGGAATGAGGGTACATGTAGGCTAGTAGGTGTTTGTTGGTTCTAGAGGATTGTGTTGGCGATATGAAGTTTTGTTGGCCCTACAGATTATTGTTGACCCCACAGGGTTTTGTTGGCAATATGGATGTTTATGGCTCTATAAGGTTTTGAGCATCAACAACTTCCCAACCTGCTTAGCTCGAAGTGAGCAGATTAAGAAAATTACTCGCAAAGGCAGTTCAACCAGGTGACATCTGTATCAGAACAAATGTCTAATACCCACGTGCTGTGTGTATGAAACAAGTTGAAAACCTGAGGTATTTTATGAACAATAAAGTGTTTACATGGACATTTGAAAAATTAAATTATTATTTACGACTTTACAAACCAGATTTCAAAACAAAATTGCTTTCTACATGATTGTGGATACAAAATGTTGAACCTAGTCTTGTAATTGAATCAAACTAGAAAATAACAAATCGCATGTTGTTTTCCATATGGGGCCAAGGACTTATTAAAAATTCGAAATCTATCTAAATTTGGAAATAAATATTCTCGGCAAATTTTTTCATTTTTTTTCCTATTGCCTTAATACTTTTAAGTTGTTTCAAAAAGCAAATTTTTTCAACATCATTAGGTATTCAGTTCTGGAACTGGTTAGACGCATACCTCTGTTGTTTCCTATTCTGAGCTAACCTATGTTTTCCTGAAATACTCATAGCCTACATATTTCACTATCTGTGTGAAATAGTCTGGTCTAGGTGTGCCTTTACATCTCTTCTTCCTATCTTTGATTGTAATATATTCCGCACTATTCCCCAAATACTTTAAAAAGTATCCTGTCCTTCCATTCTCATATTTTACTTTTTTTTTTGTTTTCCACAGATATCTTTCTTCCCCCACTATTTCTAAAACCTCTTTGTTATTAACTTTGTCTGTCAACATCATACATCTGAAGCCCAACATTTCAAAGGCTTCTATCTTTTCTTGTCCGCTTCTCCTACTGTTCAAGTTTCACAGTCGCATAGTGCTATGCTCCACACACATGCTTTCAGCAATGTTCTCCTTTAATTTTTTTATGTAAAAAAAAAGAATTGTTACAATACCGGCAAAACCTATCAAAAGTCAGCCACCCTCAAATCAAATTATCAACTTGTGCAACTCTCACACGAGGCTTGCACACAAAATCTTAAGCAAGTTAACTAATAGAAATCTCCTTTTTAAAATTTTAAAACAATCTAATTTTTATTTTACCGTGTAAGTTATGCTGATCAGTTTTTTTCCATATCAAAGGCATCAATCACAACTCCAATATTGCTTAAATTGTTTTAACAGGTACGCCTTTCCATACAAATTGTTTCATATAAGTTATAACAAACCATCCCATTCCATAAGTTTATCTCAATTGATTTCAATTCCTTATTCCATTTTTAAAACATTGTAATTATCTACTTTCTTTAGAATGGCAATAAACTTTCAAAGTCATCAATTAAGATCGTCTGTTTACTACATACTTCACTACTAGATACTACTTGATATTAGTCTAGCATGGTGACATTTAAAATGAGTATTGAACAATTGACCTCTGTATGTGATATCTATTGGGTTCTATAGGATCGAGTCCTGCAACGTCAAATGTCTAGAAGTTCGAGTTAACTTTGGTTGTAACTCTTACGTTTTGATTGGTTGAAAATATAGGCTCGTCCACTTACATAGAATCTAGAATCTTCAAGTAAACCTTTTTCAATTGGTTAGATTTGAAGACATTATGCAACATTCACACAAGATTTCATTAATTAGTACTGTTTACCTCTGTGCGTTATCTTTACGACTTTATCGCCTAATTTAAGGCTGTCGTTCGTCTTTTGTTCCACTTTCTTAATCGACAATTCTAGAAGTTCAATGAACACGTTCTTATGTTTGTTATTAAGAAGAAAAGGCAATTGAATATTATATACGTGCCTTCGTCAAAATACGACCGTATGAAATTAGATATTGTACACTTACATAAATTGGGTTTTATAATCCTTCGAACACACAATCACAACAATTACGCATATACTCGTAATCGAATACTTTTATAGCACAATTTATGGATGAAGAACTCTTTCAAAAACGTCTTTTACTCGCGAAATTTTATTATTCTTATCTAAAAACACGATTAAGTTACGTAATAACAATTAAGCTTCTTCAATCTCGGGCTTGTGCATTTATAATTCAATATATTGACTACTTTTAATAAGTACATTAATATGAAAATGAATTTTTGCATAATTCAAGGTTTTTATTAAAATATTTCTTATTTTGCTCAGGTTCGCAGTGTTATGCAATCCCGATTATCGACTTGCATACCACAAGTAAATATGTTCAAATTAGTACCTTTGCAAGTCTACAACTTTTTAAAAATCGGAACTAACATTAATGGCTTTAGGAGAGCGGTTCTCTGCAAGAATATCAGACGAGAACAATTCAGAATTGACAGACCATTTAGCCAATTTAAACTAGGCGCTTTCGAATAAACTATTTAATTGATAATAAGTATTTCTGACCATCCAAATTTAAAACACCAGAAATCAGATTATCAACGAAAAATTCGGTATGAACTATATCAGCTGCTACTGGATAATTATCTGATTCACCAGCTGCTAACTATTGTAAAGTACAAATTGCTAAAAACGGAAGACGGTTTTACCCAACAGCAATGGTATTTAACTGATATATATCAAGTGGCTCTTCCTCCGAAAATCACGATAATAACTGTTGAAAACATCCAGAATCAAGATGCTTACCAATTTGTAGATACATCTTGGCAGAAGTCGTTGGAAATAATCCAAAACTAAAAAAAATCTTTCCAACATGAAGCTGCAATTTCAGACAAGTTGTTACGGCTTAAATTTTTGCAAAGTCATTCCTATTCACTTTGATTCCATTACCCACCTTTTACGGCGCGGCGCCTCTGATTTAGTGGTTGTATTATTAATAGTTTTATATTCAAAATTAATCCGTACATTTCATATGATGGAGGAAAACCCGTAGTCGTAACGACAGTCTCCTTCCACTAAGCTAATCAAGTGGAATTCTGGTTCTGTTATCTTCGTGTAACAACCGAATGTTGGTCACAAGTAAAGAGACCTTATTAATATTTTAAATTGTATAGACATATTGTTGTCTGCTCTACCTGTTGAGTATTTTGTTTAACTTGGATTTAGTTTGAGACAAATATTTTGGTGAATATAAATTTAAGTATTTATTCTTCTCATATTCCGTACAGGGATTTTGTAGCCGAAGCAAAGTTGTTGTCGTTATCAATTGGTGATCTTAACAGCAATAGAATGTTTTTGTTTTGATCGAATAATCAGGTTTACACATTCGGTTGTTTAGTTTTATTTGTTATTCCCCTCATGCCTTCATCATGTTTATATGGTTGTATTATTATTGGGACTGTAATCAGCCGTATACCTATTTAGGCGTCAACTTAAAAGCGGTTGTTGTCAGATGCTAGTTAAGTATATCATCGAGAATCAAATATCTGGTAAGCAACCCATCTTTTGCATTACTATTTGGTTTGGGACAATTGCTACAAGTGATTAAGCCTAACCTTGGTACAATTTATTGTGATAATAATTTTAAAGCATATAAAAATATGAAGTTGTAAATTTGTGCCAACTAATCTGAATTTTCCTTATCAGGAATATAAATTGCAAATTGGTTAAATGCTGACCTATTAAAACGGAGGGTTAAGGTATACCAAGCCCCTCATACTTTTTTTTTAATTAGTAGTTCGATTTAACCGTTAACTCTTATGTTGATAAAGGTATAGAAACTATTTACACGCATATGATTGCGAACTCAAGTGAAAGTAAAATCAATACAATCATATGATGTTGCTTTTCATTTTATAGCGAAGTTGATTTATGTATTGCATTGTTTATTTTTTGTAGTTTTAGTGTATGTAAGTGTTGAGGTATGTAGATTGGAGTATCTTCCCGCAACTGAAGGACTTCCTAGGTTGGTTTTGAAAGAGGCCAGCTGTGCATTTGTATAAACATAGGTGACGCCATATTTAAGGGTTATTATTATTATCGAATTTCAGATTATCATCTTGGCAGGGGAACGAATTGGAGTGAACCCAACCCATCCTCATGACTGCGTTAGCTGTGGATTATGCTGCCTGGTGCCTGTTGCTTCATCAGCATATTTATTTTGTCTTGTGTTGTTCCGTTTTAGGCAGCTTGTGTGTTACCACACATTTTTGTGGTAATAATGTATATTATAAACGACATTCAATGATTTTTCAGTTCAAGTTTTACATGAAGCATTAAATACACAATGCAGAGACGTAAACGTCTCTCTGTCATAAATACTGCATGATGGAAAATAAAATAATGTAGATAGCTTAATTTGCTTTTCTTAACTAACGACAAAATTCTGTCTAATATCTTCCCTAAAAACATCATTGTATCGCTCATTAAATAGTAGAAACCAGCAACATTTATTTTCTAGGAATACAAACATTATTGGGCAGTATAATATGAACCCCTAATTCAAAAGCATTTAGTTTAAAAGGCAGCGTTACTCTATATCACCGCCCTCACGTTTTGTGCAGAACAGTACTTTGGTAAATTTGTTCACAAATAATATCATCAGGGCGCTGATAACGTTGTACTAGAAGATCTTCATCTTCCTCAAATTTAGACATTAAATTATTGAAGTAGATTCCACTTCTGTGTGGAACAAACAAAACGTTTTTTTTAACAAAGAAGTAGTGGGAATTAAACTCATTAGAGGTCTTTCAAAATCTCATGGGCTGTTGCGCAGAACACCAATTTAAGTTATTTGCGTTAAAGTGCATCCTAAAAACATTGTCAACCAGTTGTCAATTTTTAATTCATCTGTCATTTATTTGCATATTTAAGATTATGGTTCGTTATTATTGCTTTTGATTATTATTTATGAGATTTCTGTCTTTATTCAACTTCAAACAGTTTTTTCAAAACCACTGCAACTCGGTGTAGTTTTTTTTTAAGTATCATGCAGTATTTAATTCAATTAAAGGAATAATGTTTGGTTTTTGCAGACAATTTTGTTATTCCTGAACTTTCTACTTTACAATGAGTAACCACAAGGAAACAGTTCACAGTCAAGGGAGAGAAATTATTTATAGTGTGTATAAGTTTATGAGTGAAGAAAAGAATGAAATACCTGTCATTCCTATAAATAATTTACAAGAATGAGTAGAAGCAGCAACTGGAATTGGAATAAACACAGTCAAGTGAATTATTTCGAAAGCAAAAAGCAAACCGGAGGATGACAAATTTGCATCTCCAAGGATGAAAATCAACAAAAGTAGTCCTAAATCTAATGTGGACCAATTTGAGAAAGAAGTTTTTCGAACGACTGTATATAATTATGCAAGCATTTGTAAACGAAGACGTACCATGAAATCCATATTTGAGGAACTAAAAAAATGATCGTGTTAATTTTACTGGAAAATTGTCATCGTTTAGGCGCATTATATATAAATTAGGTTTTCTGGGGAAGAAAACACAAGATAATCGAAAAGTGTTAATTGAAGATTTTGACATTCGTAAAAAGCGAGTTGAGTTTTTACTGAAATTACAACAATACAAGAAAGAAGGAAGAAACATACTATGACGAAACATATTTACATAGCACACTTACGGTTCCTGTAGCTTGGGATGATGGCAGCAGTAAATGTTTAAAAGCACCTGTAGCCAAGGGTCAGCTCTGATTATTCTTCATTCTGGTGGTAATAAGGAATTTACTCCAAAGGCTTTGTTAATGTTTAAATTTGGGCTTAAAATGGGGCATTATCATGATGATATGAACAACCACAATTTTGTAAGGTGGCTACAAGAGCAATTTCTTCCAAAATTTGAAATGAACTCAGTTTTAGTAATGGATAACGTAGCATTCCATAATGTGACAACAGAATGTACTCCTAGATCTTCTTGGAAAAAAGAGGATATGCAGAAATGGTTAACAGAGAAAGAAATTATGTATGATGTGCATGAAACAAAAAATGAACTATGTATATTCAAAAATACAGATGAGCAAACTTAATTGTAAAACGTACGTTGTCGATAAACTTTTAGAACAATAATAGCATGTTGTCCTTAGTCTACCACCTTATCATCCAGAGTTAAACCCAATTGAAAAAAGTAGGGCATCCGTTAAAAACTTTGTTGCAGCGCACAACACAACTTTCAAGTTAGATGATGTAAGAAAAATAGCAGAGGACAAGTTTGATGTCATTGGTTTTAAAGATTGGGAAAATATTTGTTCTCACCTTGAAAAAATTGAAGATGAGTATCTGAAAAGAAAATATGTAATGGACGATATTGATGATATAATTATCAGACTTGAAGAAGATTCAGATGGATCAGATTTGTATGCAACTTCTGATGAATGTAGTGTTAGTGATGAAGAGACTTTAGGTTGCATGCCACTATCATAATATTAATATTAAGTTATCTTTCAAACATAGTTTAGTTGATATAAAAATGAATTTTGTAATATATACATATTTTATTACTATTAAGGCATAATTTAAATCTTTTTGATCTTATTTGTCTTTGTACACATTTGAATTGTTGTTTAATATTAATAGAACATATCAATTGTTATTATTAAATCAGTTTGTCTTTTTTGGCCATTTCATGAGACAAGTGCATACTATGAAAAGCAACGAAACCAGTTGCACAGTCTTGATTGGAGTTAGCATGTTAGTTTACTCGGGATATTGTTGAAACCTAGTGGAAAGAGAATAGGTATACTAAAACATTAATAGGCAATATTTTAACAGTGTTGGTTAGCGGCACCCAAGTTGAAGATGAAGTGGCACAAAATATTAACATTAAATAACTATACTGTTAAAACTTTTTTGATGGCCGTTTGTGGTAGAATGTTACTAGTAATAATTGGATGGTGTTGGCATGTCGACAGTTTAGAAAAATAATTAAAAAGATAGAATGCACTTGACATAAAAATAACGTCACGTAAAAACTGAACTAAAGCTATTCTTAATTTATATAATACTGCTTCAATCGTTGAAAAACTTATATTGTGGCTATGATAAACACTTGTAAGTTGCTTGTTTAATGTTAAATTTGATCACGCTCTACTGTAACCGTTTAGATAAATTTTAGCGTAAATATCATTAAAAGTTGAAACGCTCGAAATTTGGTTTACTCGTTAAATCTTATTAATATTGAACATAGGGACTGGCAGTGATAGTAATTTTTTTATTTTTCAGATTAAATTTCTATAAAATATGCATTCATAAAAAATAATAAGGACAGTATTTTGGCTGCCAAGAGTTTTAAAAAATTTAGCCTGTCTATTTTCATCTACACATGCACAGAAACCTAACCCAAAAAGAACAATAAATAATACACCATTGCGCATCTCACAGCCCATGAGATTTTGAAAGACCTATACTACAAATCCCAATTTCGTTTCCATTACAATAGGTGAATGCGGTAATCCAGTAACTTTACTTGCACTTATTAAAAATCGAACCAATTGTGTTCCAAAACTACTATCGATAGAACCTGTGTAATCAAAAGTATTATCTGCCAATAGGAAGTCCATAAAAACATACAAGTGAATTCCTATGAATTTTATTATAAGGTAAATGTGTCCGTTATTTTATCGACTAAAAAAATTTCCAAATTATAGCTTAAATTGGAATTGAAACGAAACAAAATACGCAAGTTTGATTTTCTTGTAACGGGACTACCACTAACATCAATACCCCGAACGCAATGAACATAAAGATTGATATTTAAATCAAGTAATTGCACACATTCAGTAGCTAAGAAATGAGCTTGCTAACACACATCCAGTGAAAATCTAGCAATAGGTAAAATAGTTGGTATGCATGTGACCATTATGCCTAAGGTCCTGAGTTTGAATCCCCACATGGTCCCCTTAAAAAATGTTGGGCAACCATTTTTCACAAAAATATGCCCTCGTTCAGATGAGAGGTAAAATGTAAATCCCGTGTGTTAAGTGCTGTACTAATTAGCATTTAGATTATTGTTTTAAAAGAATATTTTGTATTATTATTATAAATCTGATATATTATTCTACTGGTTTTATTTGAAGTGAGCTAGCAGAAATAATTAGGCAGCGAGAAAATCTGAAACTCCCATCATATGCATCTTTTATTCGGGCAATCCAGAACAATATACTTAGAAATGCTATACGATTGATGAGTCATTGCTGTACACCAATCATACATAGGCTACATGACAAAGCCATCATTTATAAAAATTTCAGTTGTAAGATAATCTGATTGTATATATTTATTCCTTTATAAAATTTAAATGTTCAAAAGTTCCATTTAAAATGCATAAGTTGAAAAGAAACAGTTCCTTGAATTTATCAAGTCGTCAGGTACATAAATCAAGATTAAAACTCTTTCAAGTATTAACTAATTAGATGTCAAATGCTCAGTCGATTAAATTTCGAGAAAAGTTATAAACAAACAACCTGTATCTTTAGATTTTATCAAAGAACATAAACATTTGTAAATAATAAAAATCTGTACAAAAACCAATACAGTTTACAATTCCAATCAATGTCCATTTTTATAAATACTATATGCAAATCTTATTGAACAATTTTTTTGTTTATGGCTCAAATCATATCTGGTGTAACTATTTGGCATGCTGACGTGATTTTTTATTGCAAATCGTTTAAAGGCTATGTAAAATATTCAAACTTTTAAGAATCTTCACAGAAAAATGTAAAGTTGTTATATATGGGGAATGAATCAACCTATGTATTATATAATTTCTACCAATAAATTTTTCATGGAAATTATCACTTACATTTGATTTTCCAATGCTCCACCCGAAGGTACTACATTGGCCAGGAGACGAGTTTTTTTACCTGGAAATTTTGAATTTTGCCAAACCCTTCCTGTTCAAGCAAAGTAGGGATCTTTAACGTGCGTGACAACACACACACACACACACACACACACCGGACCTCCATTTTACCTCTCATCCGAACAAGGGCGTATTTTTGTGAAAAACGCTCGCCTAACATTTTTCAAGCAGACCGTGTCGAGATTTGAACCCGGAACCTTGGGCATAGTAGTCACACGCATACCAACTACACCACGGAGCCGCTGCATGGAAATTATCAACAGGATTTGCTACAACTTTGTTAATAATTTTTTATTTAGGTAAACGGGCATTGGAGACATATGCGGCAGATGTATACATCCAATGAGCAAATAAAAAGTTTTTAATTTTTCTGTGCGTCGCAGATAAAACTTATGTTAATTTATTTCTAGGTTTAAACAAAAGCAGCGACTTTACTAATAAACTTTTATCCTAATATTAAATTTGTGACAGAGACTGTGACACTAGAACACTTTAAGACAATTGCATGAATTATAGTTTCTTTGGAAATTACCATCATAAATCTGCTGTTTCCAGAAATAATTTGATGTACTCCAAATATATCCTAGACTTTTCATGTCAATGTCTATATTGCTAAGATTAGGGAATTGTTCGACATGGGGAATGATCTAATTATGAATCAAGCACCTGGTATTTTTTAATTAATCTGATTGAATTTATCACTCATCTACATAAGCAGTAATGATGTGATATTTATATAGGATTGTAAAAAATTATACCAACATAGTAAAAATTATTTTGGTCAGAGCTAACTATGCTATAAAAAAGTTGTGTAATGTTCTAAGTCATTTGGTTGCCATAATTTGATAAAAGAAATTAAAGCTCTTTGAAAGATTAATCACGTTTTTTATTAACAACAGGCCGAGTACAGAAATTCATTCTTCTTATTTTGCAACTTTCTTGGTGTTATGTTTGCAAACTCTACTGGAAACCTTCCTTGCAGCGAATTAAAAAAATTATTTTTTTAAATATGAAAAAAAGTCCATAATAGACAATTCAGTAAACCTCAAAGAGAACTCTATTTTAATATGCAAACTTATCAGCAGATCATCAAAAAACTTGTAGAGAAAGACTGTCGTTTCTCATGTCATATGAGCTGTTGCATAGTCTTGTTGATAATAGCTATGTTGAATTCATCATCCAATAGTTGTTGAACCAGTTCATTCTAAATTTGTAGTAATAGCAAAATTAAGATTGACCCAGTTATTCGTCTGTGAAAAACTCATCCAAACGCCACTTTTATGAAGATACAATGGCGATTCAAATGAAATTTCTTATTATCAGCACTCTATAAATACACATTTTGTAAATTCATATACTCAGGAAAGCGAAATTATGCTTTAGAAAGAAATGTTAAATTTAGCAAGTTGTCATTCATAAAATTATTGGCACGCCATGAGTGAGATGGTCTATTCACAAACGGCATGATATGATTGCATCTTATGTGGATGCAAGAGTAAGACTTCCTTTCTAATTTTTTGCAGGTTTTATAAGGAAGTCAAAATTCTTAAGACATTTTGGATGTTTTCGCTGACAACTTCATTGGTATATACAGTTGGCCTATGGGCACTTTCTTCTATGTGTCACAAACCCAATTCCATAAAATACTCTAAACGAATTTGTAATGCACACACAAAAATGCTTCAGTATCACTGCGACGTTTAGGAAGTGTTATGGAAAACTGTTCCAATAGAAATATTTACTGAATTTCCAAATTTCGTTAAATATCACACCAGCTTATTTGAAGCGTTATAAGTTTTATACTATATTATGAAAACCATCAATGCTAAATACAATAGTGAGAAAATTTTCCAAGATAGCTCGTCAAATTGTGAAAATCTCAAAAATTTATTTGACTGAAGTAAATTCAGGATACAGGAGGCAGAGGAGTTTTAAAATCCATGTATACTTGTGTCCAAGATAATTTTTAATACAGGATACTTAATCTGTTGAAAATATGTTTCCTATCATTTGCATCATTACTATCATCATTACAATCTTTATCATATTAATATTGTCATCATAACTATAACTATAATAATTATTATCATTACTATTATTAATATTTTCAATTATATTGATATTGCAGCAACTACCGTTACATGTATTTTAACAATATCACCGATGATGCTTACCATCTTATTAATATTATTGCTCATATTTTTTTAAACTGATTTTAGGCGACTTCAACATATAGATTGTTTGCAGCAGTACCCAGACATTATTGACCATCCACTTTCTTTTATAAAATGTTTTCAATACAAAATTCACCAGACAACTACATCTGGTAGATAGCTGTTTAATCTGCATCACATTTAAATTAATATCATTATAATATCTTAGATTAAAATCATTACAGTCACAATTTTGTTGCATCTACTTTAAAAATATCAAGTTTTGCTTGACAACCTATTAATTAAGATATATCACAGTTTGGTTTTCATATACTGATCAGTTTAGATTGCTTTAGCAGATCAATTTTGTTCAGGTAGAATAATAGTTTTTTCTATGCAACTTTTTATTGTTGCAAGCATTCTTCTGGAGTAAGTATGCTCAAACAATTGATCATAATGGGTCTGTTGCTTTGCTGAAATGTGTCCACATTCCCTCAAGAAATTAAAAAATATTTTTCTGTCAATCATGTGACACTAATAATAATTTAAAAAACACATTATTCTTACTTCTTTTGAATTCGGTGTGGAAACTTAATTATTGCAAAATGATGGTTCATATTACTTCCATGCTATTGTGATTAAACGTCCTTGAACACGCCAAGATTATGTACATTGAATATTTACCCTATGTTATCTGAATTAGGATTCATATTTAGTTGTTTGCATTCAATTATTAGTGATTTATTGCCTGTACGTTACCAGAAATATCGAATGTTCTTACTGAATTTAGTAACTTCTATAAGACTGTCAAAGGAAATCATTTAGCCTTAGTGAATGTCTTTGTGTGGAATTCAATTACGATAGGTAGTGATCTAGAAAATATGATGCGTAGTATTAAGGGTTTGTATTGTTGTACTTATACTTAAATGCCCCTAGGCATAAAATAATGTGAATAATACCTATGGATTTCAGAGTACTTTTCTGTGGTGTTTTATCTGTGTTCAGAACAGAATTTATGTAACAGTATTTATGATACAAAATGAGCAAGGGAAAAAAGCATTTTAATAATGATTGGAAGGAACAATTCTTATTTGCAATGATTCAAGATACGTTGTAACAATTTCATAAATAAAAAAATATTCGCCAAATTATTTATTTTCAATCCTAAATAAGATTTCATATTCATTGCTAATTTTATTTCCAAAATGGGAAATAATAAATAATGATTTATTTCCTATTAATTTTATCGCAAGGTTAAGTTCCACACTTTACTTTAATAATAGATTATATGCTTCAGGTACATAACACTAGTCCATAATGTTGATCTGAAAGTCGTCAAAATTTTGACATCATTGCTTAAAATAGCCGTTTAACATTAGATAATGTGGGTAAATATTTTATTATTCTTAAATATTTCAAGATTTTGGAGTTATTTTATAAATATAGCCGGTGGTTTGTTCTAGTCTGGTCAAACATGTCTGCTTTTCCATAGTCCCATGTTGATAAGATTTCCCGAGACAAATCGTTCTTATATACCCCTCAGATCGTTTTGCACTCCTATTTTGTACTCAAAGATTTTTAGAAAAATTTTTAGGGAAACATAATATAGTGTATTCCTTCAAATGTTTTTCTGAAGCATCATAGATTGTTAGAAGAAATCGTAAGAAATAGATGGTTGATTCCATTACCTTCTCATACCACTTCATCACTTTGAGGTACATTTGATGTGAATAAACCTTAGAGCTCTACCAAGTTGGAACCTTGTAACATGGCAGATTAGGTCCATCTGAGTAATTATCCATAGCTCGCAGTAAAAGGTGAATAATTTATTCTATTGCTGAATTTGTCCAAGAATTTATGAAAACCAATTGCATTAAACAACTTCCCTTAGACGTGAGGCTTGGATACCATCCTGTTGATTCAACTGGAAATAAAAGTACTGTGATTTCATTTCATTGAATTTCTTATAAAAGCAAAGCTGTAATCAAAATTTCAATTCTTTAAATTCAGATATTTTGTTGAAAGAAAAGTTAACTTAAGTGGATTACTGTTCAAATTTGTAACAATTAGTTTGTTCTAATTTGAGCTTTCTATTGTTTGTCCTCATTTGTGGGAGGCAGGACTAAAGAAGTTTTTTTAAATGATTTTTTTTGTTTGATGATGTACAACAACTTTGCCTAGTATAAAAATAAAATACAAATCAACATTTCTTTTATAAAATTTGAAATTTAGCTAGTTTAATTTATTGTAAAATCTGAAATTAAATACGTAAGTGATACGCCATACGTGACACATCAAAACTAAGTTGAAAAATTTGTAGTTTTTTGAAATAAACAATATTAGTATGTGTAAAATATTTAACAATTCTGTTTGAGTACTTTCTAACCAAAACCCTGTGATATGGTCATATTATTGAATATGAATTTTATAGTGTTATTATGATAAAAAATATTTACTTATCTAAAATGAAATAGACGGATTATTACGTTGGCATTTTTGGAATTGGTGATTTAAAAGTTACGTATATCTTTTTGTTTCCTAAAGAGTACAGTAGGAAATGCATCTAAATGATTGAGAAAAACATGTTCATTAGTACGACATTTCTAATACAAAATTGTGTGACTCTTCAAGTTATTAGTGTATCAAGTGTGGTAGACAAGTCCTACCTTATATATATTAACATTATATTTACCCAAGAATTCTGATTTAGAATAAAAATTAATAAACACTAAAAGATTTTCTGTATCTGCCCTTCAATATTAATTATTTTTTAAACACAGTGGCATCCAAATTAAAATTATATTTTTCATCTATTCAATTTAGTAAATGCAGCTCCGACCCACCTCTAACTCTCCCTTGGGGTAATAGCCAAGTTAACTGAAGCATACAGTTTATTTTTTGAGTATATATGAGTTTTGAGTATATATCTTTAAAGTGTAAAACTGTAGCAATGTTCATCTCGCGTGTTTAACTCTTGTTGAATTATCTAAATGTGGTAACCTGGAAAGGCATTATGAAATCTTAGAAAAAAACTATGAAAATGATTTCAAAACAATGAGTGGGTTAACCCTTTAACCCAGCGCTTCTCAACCTTTCTGTTATTGCGACCCAGTTTACCAATGTAAATATTCTCGCGCCCCCCCACTACCGAAAAAATGATTGGTTTCCCCACTCCTTGTGTTAGGCCTGTGTTTTAGTAGGCGCTGCTTTTTGTACACATTCTGCCAGGGTCACGTTAAGTTTCAGTCTATCGGTTTTGCTAGTGTTCCTGTTGTGCGAGTACACTTCAGAGGTTATATAGTGCATACATTTGTATAGAACCAGGATTGCGAATCAATCTTAACTGTAGTCAATCTTAATTTAACATTGTAAAAGTATTATTTATCTAAAATTGATAATTTTCTAGAGGACCTAAATATTAAAAGGCAAGTACAAAAAATATATTTATCATTTTATCATAATCATGCCATTTAATTTAATTGGTATCTGAAAATAATAAAGAATAATAGAAATATTTAAGAATTTTTATTTACTTTTTCTTATATATATTTTAGAAGCAACAGAGGCATATTTAGAAAAGATTATGGATAAATTTTTATATGGGCGTAAGCGAGAATTGGAGGATTGTGAAGCATCAACTAGTGCACAGGCTAGGCATGTTTCAAAAACTAAATCAAGAAAATATTGCGGAGAATACCTAAGTTATGGATTTACGAGCACTGAAGTAAATGAAGAAGTAAGGCCCTTGTGTGTTATTTGCTCAAAAACTTTGGCAGCTGACAGTATGAAGCCAAATAAACTTAAACGACATTTGGAAACTCTTCATAGTGAATACGTTAAAAAATCCCGACAATTTTTTGAAAGTAAATTAAAATCAGTCGAGAAGCAAAAATTAGTTCTTGAAAGCACTTTGTCTGCGAATGAACAAGCTTTACTTGCTTCTTACAAAGTATCGTATCAAATAGCCAGATGCAAGAAACCTCACAATATTGGTGAAGAGCTAATTTTGCCAGCTGCAATTGAAATTGTAGAGACCATGTTCGGAGAAAATTTTGCCAAAAAATTAAAATCTATTCCACTTTCCAATGATACAGTTGCTCGTCGTATTTCTAACATGGCTAAAGATGTACAGCATCAGCTTTTTGCAAAATTGCGTGGAAAATTGTTTTCAATTCAACTTGATGAAGCAACTGATAACAATAAAGATGCTCATTTGATAGCCTATGTACGTTTTTGTGATGGTGTATCAGCTGTAGAAGAATTACTTTTTTGCAAACCGATACAGCAAAGGGCAACATCAACTGCTTTATTTACCATCTTGGATAATTTTATAAACAAGGCGAATATTGAATGGGAAAATTGTGTTGGAATATGCACCGATGGTGCTCGTTCAATGTCTGGAAGATTTCAAAGCATGCGAACACTAGTAAAACAAAAATCTTCACAGTGTATCTGGACGCATTGCATGATCCACAGAGAAGCACTGGCGTCGAAAGAAATGAGTACTGGTTTAAATATCGTGTTATCTACAGTCGTAACTGTTGTAAATTATATAAAACGAGACCTTTAAAATCAAGAATGTTTTCTGAACTTTGTAAAGATATGGGATCAGTACATACAGCATTACTTTTTATTGCGAAGCTAGATGGTTATCACGTGGAAAGTTTTTGAAACGTGTTTTGAATTAAGAGAAGAAATCTGTATTTTTCTAGAAGAAGAAAATCGACAAGAAGCCGTAATGTTTCGAGATACTATATTTATTATGAAATTGGGTTATTTAGTCGATATATTTGAGAAGTTAAATGTCTTGAATCTTCAACTTCAAGGAACAAATACATATATTTTGGAAACAAATGATAAAGTCAATGGTTTTGTAGAAAATTGGATTTGTGGCTTAGAAATTTAAAAGAAAAGAAATTGGAAATGTTTCCGAATATAAATGAATTTGTAAAGACATACAAACCTGAAGAAGAACATATAAACGTGATTTTCTTAACTATAAACGAACATCTAAGCATGCTAGCAAAAATTTTAAAAATACTTTTTGCTGACGAAAAGTTCTAGCAAGTTACGAGTGGGTTAGGGACCCATATCACAATGTTCCACAAGGTATCTCGACTTCTGAAGAGGAAACTTTTATTGATTTTACAACAAACAGTGAAATCAAAAGACAATTTAATAACAAATCGATTTTTGAATTTTGGGCTGGTTTGGATGACGAGTATGCTACATTAAAACGAAGAGCTTTCCAAATACTTTTACCGTTTTCAACATCTTATCTTTGCGAAACCGGATTTTCAGCGGTATCTTCGTTGAAAACAAAATACAGATCACAGCTAAATATAGAAAAAGAACTTAGAGTATCCATATCTGGTATTACTCCTTCATTTCAAAAACTTTGCAATGAGAAACAGGCTCAAGGAAGTCATTGATTAGTAACATAACATTTAACTGGTATTTGTTTCATACTAATAAACTTAAATAATGAATATAATAAATTATTTATTGGTAATATGTAATTATAAACTGTATTCTTAATTTAAATATATATATATATATATATATATATATATATATATTTAATTTTACAATTTGTTTTATTTTACCTTCAAAAAAGTTTTTATTTTGTTTTTAAATATACTCGCGCCCCCCTTGTAGTAACGCCGCGCCCCCCAAGGGGGTCGCGCCCCACAGGTTGAGAATCGCTGCTTTAACCGGTACATCCGTAAATATACGTTTTCAAAACACATACTTAAAGTGCTACTTCCGTAAATATAAGTTTTATAATTTCAAAAATCTGTGCGTCGTTAGTAAATATATGTACGAGAAGCTCGCCTACCCTATTTTATAGTTGCTTATATGTATTTCGTAAATCACAAGTATTTCCGGTTTTATTAGATTTACTCGTGTTTGTGATATTTATATTGTCTTCTTAACTTTGTTATTGGGGTTTTTCCTCAACATACGTTTTTCTCCTGAGAGTGTGGAAGATGTGAGATTATGTTATGTTTTGTGACCACGTTGATGATTCCTTTTTAATACAATAACTGTTTTGTAATTCTTTAATTTCAAAACCTGATTAAGCATATGAGCACAGTGTTCAGATTTTCAATTGTGTTGCAGGTGCTTTCATTGCTAAATAGTGTACAGGTATAAATTCTTATAATGGCAGGATATATCAATTTGACTGATAAGGGTATTTAGATCATGAATTAGAATATGGAAAAGAAACTGAAAAAGGATATCATGAAATACGTATATTTTTGTTGTAGTATTCAGATAGTATTTTCTGATGTCGGCTAAAGACAAACGTTTAACAATGATTCCTCTGAATGAGAACTCACTACTATATATGGTTTAAGAATGTTTGTTATTGTAAACCCAGATGTCGCCCTACTGATCATGTTGATAGAAAAACAAGTACATAACTGTTATCAAAACATGATGGCTATTGTTGTTGTACTCATGATTGTCTTATGTAAATATGATTATAATAAATACTCACCTTTGCTAAAGACTTCTTTTTAAATTACAATATTAAACAGGGTATCAGGTGTCAAGAATGCAAAGATATAATATCAAATGCAAAAGTGAGTTGCTAGTAAATTTCAAAACACCGCATCTTTTTGTAAGGTTATAAACATAAAAAGGATTAATCAATTTCTTTTAAAAAGTTGAAAGCATTATTGAAAGATACTGTACTTCTTGGAAATCAACAGTGTTTAATAGATTCAAATTATTTGAACTGAAATAGCTAGAGGAAGAAAACTGATATTTTCAAACAGAATGTACAAAACTAGCTTAAACACAAGAGTTCAATACACAAAAGGATTCGCTTATTAGAGATACCATCATAATTAGTGTAATTAGATGCAAAGTTACAAGAAAGATTATTGTGTGCATCAAGTTTAGAATTAGACAATACTATCAGTATTGGTAGAGCACGCGAGGCTATTAAATCTGAAGTTACGACATTATAGCAATCTTCAAATAATACACAATTAAGCTGTGCATGAAATTCCTTTCACAAAACATAGAATTTTAAGTGTTCCAATTGTTATACGGAGCATGGAATTAATAAATGTTCTGTGCACAGGAAAAAAGTATAATTACAAAAAGTGAAATTATTTCAGTCGTGGATGTCGGATAAAACAGGAAATTACAGTTCAGGGAAAAGTGAAATCCAAAATCAATAAAAGACATATGTTTAAAATTTGACTCAGGTCAAAGTAGAAGAAAATTGAATTATACATGAATCAGATTACTTAATTAACAAAAATTACTAAAAGCCAAAGTCAAGTCAAACAACAGTGGACACACGATATTATAATTAATGTTACTGCAATTAATTTCACTTTGGATGCTGCATCATATATAAAGTAATGTCGTTCAAACTTATTTAAAAATTTGTCCAAAAGCTCAATTAAAATCAAGATCTAAAGTTTTAGCATATCGATTATCAAGTTGAAACAAAAAGTATAATTGATTTCTATTTTTAGGATCACACATTGAGTGGTCCAAAAATTATTACTCAAGTTGACTGTTATTAATACGAACTCAAGTCCAATCTTAAGTTTAAACACGTGTTTCCTAGAATTTAAACAGTCAAATTAATGTGATAAATAATGAGCTGAATATTGAAAATAATGTCAACAAAGACAAGAATTATTAAAAATAATCAACATATCTTTGAAAGGTTAAGAAAACTACAATATGAGTATAAATTATTACTAAAAAAAATTTGGTTAGTTCCCAGTGCAAAGAATTCCTGAAGTAATTAAAACAAAATTAAATATAGCGCTTGGCAAATTAAAAAAATTGAAAATGTACAAGCTGAATTCAAAGGTTATTATTAAAATTTAAAGTGCCAATTAAATGTACAATATATGCCAGTTTAATTTATGTATATTTCCGATAGTTTGTAGGAATTTTATAAAACAATCTGTAACTGACTATCCAGATACGATAAACACTATTCATACTATAAGCTTAGAAGAATATTTGTCAATTACTAAGACAAAATTATACATACTACAAATAAAAATAAGAAATGATCCAACTCTTAGTAAAGTAATAGTGGTTGATCTGGAAAATGCAGTCTAGAACTTAATTCACAACATTATTTCAAGATACAAAATAACGTATATGCAAAAGATCATATCCTGTTTAAAAAATAACAAAGTTATAACATATTCATCAAGTTATATAAGCTACATCGTGTAGAAGATTAGAATTAGATATCTTCTTATTTCTATGTTATTCTCATACAGGTTTATAAACTTAACACTTACGTATGACACCTGCATCGTTTTAAAATAGAAATGCCTGTACACTACAAATAAAATAAGAAATGATTCAATTCTCAGTATTTAAGACACTGGTTGGCTTGAAAAATGTTATCTATAACCTAATTTATATTTTTAAAAATACGAAATAATGTGTCTATAAAATATTATATCCTGTAAATCCTGGGTTGGGACCGTGTCATTTTATAAACTAATGTCGACGTTTCGCCCACTTTTGTAAGGGGCTTCATCAGGACAAGAAAAGAAAATAAGTAATAAAATAAAAATAATAATAAAGATAAGAATGATAATATTAAGTAGACAAGTTAAAGTGTAAAGCGTATGTAATGTTAGTTCTGAACTAGCAGACTCACCAGCCCATTTAAGTAACTAGTTACTTTGCCATAAGACACCTTTTTGTTTAAATGGGCTAGTGAGTCTGCTAGTTCAGAAGTAACTTTACATACTCTTTACACTTTAACTTATCTACTTAATATTATCATTCGTATCATTATTATTATTATTTTATTTTATTACTTATTTTCATTTCTTGTCCTGATAAAGCCCCTTACAAAAGTGGGCGAAACGTAGACCTTAGTTTATAAAATGACACGGTCCCAACCCGGAACCATAAATATTTATAACTCTGGACATGAAAGCCTCCGACAATATTATATCCTGTTTCATAACGACAAAGCAGTAATAGCCCAAACAGGTTACATATAGCTATATTGTATAAAAAAAATTATATTGCTTTCTATTTCTAAGTTATTCTCATACTGCTTCATGAACTTAACACTTGCAGATGACACCTGCATCCTTTTAGGATAGACATGCTTTGTGTACTACAAATAAAATAAGAAATAATCCGACTCTAAGTAGAGTAGCTAGTTTTTTAGACACTGGTTGACTTGAAAAATGTTATCTATAACCTCATTTATAACATTTTTTTAAAATACGAAATAAAGTGTCCGTTTCATAATGATAAAGTTGTAAAAGTCTCAAAAGTTAGATATAGTTACATTGTATAAGACATAAGAATTATATTACTTTCTATTTATATATTACTCTCACACAGGTTCATGAACTTAACACTTGTGGATGACACTTGCATCCTTTTAGAATAAGAATGCATTGTGTTAATTAATAATAATAATCACTTTCGTTCAGCAACAAACAAGATTGGTGTAGTCGAATCAGAATCTTGAAGTCCTGTTTTTACCACGTCTTTTGTTATAACAATTATCAGGCAGAACTACAAGAAAGAATAATTTTCGACTCAGGCACTATTTGAAGACATTTTAGATTAGAACAGAATCACGCAAGATGCACCCGAAGAAACAATAATTCCAAATAAACCAAAAGGAACAAACATCATTAGATCCTATAGGAATGAAATGAACCAAATAATTACCATCTAAGTAAATTCTTAATTCCATTTTAATAATTTCATTGTATGCTAAATTTTGAGCTTAAAGTAATTTTGTTTAATTTAATTTAGTTTAAAGCATGCGTGAATCACAAATGTGAGTTACAATTAGTCATCACAATTTAAAATACAAATACATGAACAAAATACATAATTGAAAACAAAACAATCAACAGAAGATAGATATAGAGAAATACATCATAAATCTCCCACGAGCAACCTAAAAGATCCAACAGAAGCTAAAAAATCAGATATGATATAGAAAGCATTTTCCAACAAAAATCTTTTTAAATTTATTTTAAACTGATGAACGGACACATCTTTTATGCAAGCATGAGGTGTGTTGTAAAAGATAAACCAAAATAGTTGCTACCATTTCTGCTTTTATTCAGTCTATGGTAGGGTACAACTAATTTACCTTTACTACAAGTGTGAAATTGATGAATATCGGAATGGTACTGATATTGCAAAATTTGTTTTTTAACAGAGAGTAAACATCATAAAATAAATAGGCTGGGTAAAGTTAAAATTTTAAATTTTATGAAACAGTCACGGTAGCCATCATGATACCCAAGAATAGATATAATACCAACAACTCTACGTAGAAGCTTGAATACGTGTGAAGTGACACTACGGTGACCCCAAACAATTATTGTATATAAAATATAAATATAACAGTGGATGCCATATAACAAGACAGTAAAACATCAGGTGAAATGATCTTTCTAAAGAATTTATGAAGTAAATAGATCAGCAAAGTTTTTTGCAAAGCAAATCACATGAGTGTCCCAGCTCAATTTACTATGCAAAGTGACACAAAGAAAACTAGCAGATTACTCCAAATCAAGAGAGTCCTTTTTCAATTAAAAAAATCATTTGTTTTGTTTTATCTCTATTGTTACTAAACCATGATTCAGTGAGGCATCAGGATCTCTCACTATCAGCTACCAGTTGAACAATATTATCATTAATTATAGAGGATGGTATCGTCAACATATAGAATGACATCATAATTGCCTTTTAAAGAAGCATGAAGCATAGGAAAAGAAGTGGAATGAGAATGGAGCTTTGAGGAACTCTAGAAAAACTTCATGTCTGTTCGACAGTTGATTCTTGTAATGAACATGTTAGACCTGCTTCTTAAATATGATGCCATTAGTTTAATACTATTGCCATCAAAATTTAAACATTTCAGTTTGTAACCTAAACTACCATAATCAACACAATCAAAAGTCTTAGTCAAGTCACAAAATTTAACAGCAAGATAACTACCATCCTCAAAGACATCTGAGATTTTATTTACTAATTTGAATAAGGTACACTAGTAGACAAATTTTTGCAAAAGCTGAATTGTTCGGCACATAACAAACTACTATGTGCAAGATAAGAAATAATTTGAGTATTTAAAATACATTAAAAAAACTTTCGAAAAAGTAGGTTGTTAGGGAAATTGAACGATAGTACTTAATATCATTAGGTAAACCCTTTTTATCCATTGGGCTGACTTTCGCTTGTTTAACCATATTGGGAAATACTGCACCATTTATTTGAAAATCACCCTGTATACACCTACAAATTTTTTAAATGTATGTGCAATGATTATGTACAACCATATCAATGCTGGTTTTGCTATTTCTAATAGTTAAAGAGCAATTCTCCATCCACGCAATAACAACCACCCTGCATATATTTATATATAAGGGGTCATACAGAGGTCATTGAGCACAATATATTGTACAAACAACCCCCCAGAACCCGAGTAAATCAAGGAAAATTTTCCAATATTTTTTAACACTAAATACTTCTTTTGAGTGTAGAAACACTGTATATAGTACTTTAAAAAGCTTTATTTATGTTATATAATAGTATCTTTAAATAGTATAAAATATATGCAAATGCATATCATCCCTTAATACTAAATGCCACAATTTAAAACGCGCTCTAAAAAGAGTAGAGCATATTATGTAAGATGAAAACCTGTGTTTCTAAAATCCTTCACTAAATACCATTTAAAATGAGCGCTTCCTTATAAGCATTTCTACTTCATTTAATGTATTTTTAATGTTAAACAAGAACGTGTATTTTAGACAGAATACTGCATTTCACTCTCTAGACTTTTTAAACTTATTCATTCAGTAGCTAAAGCATTCATAAATCAAGTTAAATCACAACCGAGACATAATTAAAATGAATAACATTAATGAACGCTCCAGCGAGACAGTAAGTGGTTTTACGACCCTTAAATTAGATAAGGTGACCTGATGATAAGCTCACTGATAAACAATTTACATTAATTCTTTAAACTACACCAATTAAAGAGCTATTTTTAGAATTTAATAAATCAAAACTGACATGTAATAATTAACAATATGTAACGGGCATTTTTGTAGTTTAACATCTTACGCTTTTCTGTAACTACTATTTCTATATTTTATATTTATTAACTCGTTGGCGAATGCGTCGTATTATAATAAGTGGATCGCTGTTTGTATAAAGTAAATACTTTCGAATAGTTTTCATATTGTATGCAATTTAACTCGCGTGTATTAATTAAAGATAGATAAATTGAAGCTTGATTCTCATTAATAAATAAATTCCAACTTATCGAGAACGATAAACAGCCTGTAATTAATTATTAGATACGATTGTTACATTCACGTTTTAGATGTTCCTTATGTTATTAGCGAGGTAGATAATAGTCGATAAGCGGTTATAATAGCGACGAGAGTTGTAGTTTGTTCTTCGTTCCTAAATATTAATTGTGCTTTTAGTTGAGTTTCTTTTGAAATAACAGTTGTAATTTGCTCTTCGTTCCTAGATACTAAGTACGTTAAAAATATTGTTCCTTTTTGCTTTAAAAATAGTGAGAATTAATACGGGATTAATTCTCGAATTGTTCATGAACAAACGCGGCACGATTTTAGTTGTTTTTCTTGTGACATAAAAGTGTATTTTAACTGTAGAATGTGTTTACTCGACCGCACGGGTTTTAAGGTCATTGACAGGCGGTTTTATTGCTTACGCGTGCTTACTAATTGTTTTTAGTTGTTTTTCTTGTGAGACAAATGCTTCAAGGAACATTTGACGGACTTACTTTAGTGATACGTGTACTTTACTAATTTGTGGTTTTAGTTGTTTGTCTTGTGAAATAATAGTCGTAGAACTTGCTAAACTGACCGATTCTTTCTTTAGGATTAATGTGTGTGCGATCTAGTCTAGTGTCCCTTTGTTTTATCAGATTAGTGCATACTTTGGATTATTTAAATACAGTGGATACTGTAGTTTCTGCATTTTTCTAACACCAAAGAATCTAAAATAGATCATTGCTTGCGCAAATTTCGTTATTTGCGAAATATAACAGATTACCGGTTTACAAAGGTATTGATTGAAGTTTCTCACTGCTTTTTGGAGGTTTATGAAAATAATATACATTTGATCCCAGTTGAAATCAAACTAGTGCTACAGAATATTTCGAAATTATTGTCTTAGGAAATAGAATTACCAAGAAATTTATCAACTACATAGTTCCGACGCGTGATATTGTCTGCTGCTAACCCCAGTGAAATACGTAGGTGTGATTAGTGTAACGTGTGATAAGTTTCATCAACACCCTCACAGTCAAGGGTGAAGTGCTTCGTTAGTGCAGGACATCGTCGAATCCCACACTTCAGTTGCAGGGAGGCGTTGCTGAAGGACTTTTGTAAGTTGAACTGTTTCCTACTGGTTGTTACTTTAAATATCTATCCGTTGCTTTACCATATCTTTGTTGTTCTGATACCTTTTACAATAGACTTGCATGCTATTTTAAAACATAAGAAAAAAAAGAAAGAAAGAAAAATCAATACTACTGAATTACTCATACCAATTGTGTCTTATCTATTTATCTTTTGTCAACATTTTATCTGATTTATGTTTAATTGGTGTGTGAGGAAACGTTTCTGCTACTCCCCAATATTACCTCACTTTGTACTAAAAATTTTTGTATTGCTTTTACCGTTATTATATTATATAGATTATCCAAACAGTTTCTTTTTTTTACATTCTACAAAGTACTGAATAATTTAGACTTTTCATTGCTGCTATACTTATTCTTTTTTTTTTCAGGTTTGCTATTCTAATTTCTTTTTATTGCAGGTACTGTTACTACCTCCTTACCGCCGCATACATCATTATCTGTCAGTCTGCTTTCTACAACCCCCCCCCCCTACTCTCCGATTGAACCCCGTCATTTCTTTGATTTTCTTTGTGTTACGCACGGCTACGAGCCAACGTAACATAAATTTTGGCGCCCAACGTGGCTGCCACGAAATAACGTAACAAATATTTCGAACAAAATTGGGTCAGTCTGTATGAATCAGCTCAACCAGAAGTTTATAGATTTTTCTAGATAATAATGTCATAGAAATTTATACTATACAAAAGCCGGCGAAATAAACAGAAAGAGATTCGTTATCAATCTGTTTGTTGATCAATTACGAATGATCTTGTAATCAACGAATAAAGTTTAAGTTCACGTTAAAATATGTGTCAAGAACAATATATTTTAAAATTATTAATGATCGACATCTAAAGTAATTTGTATTAAAATACGAAGAACTCAGATTGGAATTGGAATAATAAAGTTAGTTTAATGGAGTTTATGATGTATATTACTGTATGATAATTTAAATAAACATGGAACTACACAGATTTTCAAAGGCATTTATTGGTAAAATACTTTTAAAAATGGAACGACATGAAAATTTAATCAACAATTTGGACAAAGACGAATTTATGCCGGCATAATTTAATGGTGAAACGCAAATATATCATTGATTTAAAATCTTTTGAATGACAATTTGTTTGCGTGATTTATTTTAAGTAGGTTAAATTGCATAGGAATTTAACATATAGACATTTTCTTGTAAATAGATAATTTCAAATTTTTTGAGATCGAATTCCGACTTAATTTGACCATTATGTAAGGTTTTGGTAAATGTACCTGATCAGCTATATTGTTTTTACGGATTATTAAAATTATTCATAGCACGACTTATATAAGGAAAGGTTTGGAAATATTAATTACAAAGAAAGATTGTATAAACTCTATATTTGTACCTAATAGTTATAAAATATTTGTAGACTTAAGATGTAATCTTCATTTGTAGATTTTAATGCTTGTATGTAAGTAATCCTTTTGGATCATGTGTGTTGAAGAAGCATGTTTGTGGATATAACAATTATTATTATTTGAAGAATTGTTTGTCAATGAATATTTGATGTTATTGTAATTTTGATATTGTATTTTCATTGTTTCATTTAATCTGAGCTAGTAAGACAATATGGGCATCTTCAGAAAATAGTTCACGCCAGCTATATATATATATATATATATATATATATATATATATATTGATATGATAACGCCGTACGCCAATGTAATAAACGTCCAGCTGAACGCCACCGCACTGTGTTTTTCTCTAATCTTCTACTTTTATTATGCCACGGCTAGCCCTTTTTAATTTACACAGAGTGCACAACGTTACGATGACCAACTTTCATTTACCCCTTTAACTCTTACCTGAGTGAATTGATAAAACAAAGTCAATCAATATTCATATAATGAAAGGAAATAATATTTACACTTACAATTTTTGTAATCATTTAAATACACCCTTCAATCAATTAATTTTTTTCCAAAATCCCAAAATTCCCAAAATTTATATCCTTTTAATTCAATTTAATTTCACCAAAAACGACACCTTTTACAAAAAAAACTCTGGAACGTTAAAGACCTTTTTATGATTTTTACGCAAGTTTCAACGTATTCAATGTTCCTGTTGACTCCTTACAAACTTTAGATAAAATTAATATATTCAGTGTTAAAATTTAAATTTGAAAAGATTCCTTAAAACTAGGCAGCCCTGACCTGTGATATTTTGATGAGTTGTTGCGTATTATGGATCAACACCCCCTTGTTATCGTCAATCGAAAACCAATGCTCTGCTTTGTGCTCCTTATGTTTGAACCAATAATTCAGTACGGTTACCACTTGTTTCCAAAATTCACCTCGTGCTTTATTCTACATTTCTCTGTATACGCCTTGGAACTCTTCATTTAAATACCACTTGGAATTCGTAGGTTTCTTAGTATTATGATTTTTGTATTATGAGTAGACCAGAAGTGGACCAGAATTGTTTTAGAAACCGATTGGCAGTGGATTAGAACACCAGCCTTAGGACCATGGATTAGAATTGTCTTAGAAGTAAACCAAAAATGTATTAGACGCGGATTAGCAGCCGTTTTCTGCAAAAACGGCAAAATCTTTTCACGTATTCACAACGCAATTCTTACACAGCACTGTTTTGGACTATAATATAAAATTTATTTATCTGACGCGTAAATATTTGATTAAGAGTATGGTGGATTCGACGTGCTTCAAATTGAGACTAACTGTTTCTTATCACTTCTGGGCGTTATATAGCTTTTTCCCTCTACATTTGGATTGGTTTTCCAAGCAGCCTTGCAACCAAACATATTTGTCCTGGACATTCCTAGTATATTTTCAAGCTGATTTCTGATGAAACTATTTTGGAGTTTCGTATCATGCTGTTATTTACGATCTTTGATCGCCTTGTTCTTGTTATCGTCGCTGGATTTTTAGCTTATGTCTGTTGTTTTGTGTAGATAAAGCTTTTGGAGAATTGTACAGAAATAAATGATGTAACGCAAGTGCTGTTTTCGTTTATGTATTTATTAAAACTTATCTTTGAACGTGCGTTTTCTTATCAAAGCGCTTATTGTGCCCTCTTTATTACAAGCGTAATTGCAAGCAGATTTATTAGGTTTTATCTTATCTTCTGCGTATCTGTTTTATAAACTTGTAGAACACTTTTTGACGTATCTTAATTGCATGTACGATTCTTTCTCTGCTGAATACACGTTCCATTATTGGAAGATGTACTTACTGGAGTTGATTAAAGTTAATTACGGTCCATATACAGGGTGTTAAATGCTTGCTATTTAATAATATGCAAATTATTTATTTTCCTGCTAAATAAATGCAGTTTTCTTATTCCCATTGCTATTTACAGTTACTACTCGACCCTTACTACTCAATACACTCCTAAACAACCCCTTATCACAGCTATATATATATATATATATATATATATATATATATATATTGCCGTGAAAGGTCAGTAAAATTCGTGCCCCACCTGGGCCAACATAAAATTTTCCAAAAAACACAAATTTTAAAAAAAAAAACTAACCCTTTTATTAGGACGCCTTCGAATTTCTCTGCTCACCCTGGCTAGCTCAGCAATCGGCCTCTTCTTGAATACCTATTTTTACGTACATACTTCTCTCACACTCACCCACCATCAAATGAAATTACCAAAATAATACGACAATCATACAACCTTTTATTTACACATATTAACAGATAAAATATATTTACACATGTGTACAAACAGTCTGCTACAATTATTACCAGCTCAATTTATTGAATGTTATAACGTCATTGATTTTAAAATGATTTTACACAAATTCCAGTAGATACGAGTAGATGGGCCCCACATGTAACCCTAATTTGACTTCATACTGGTGTATTGTGAGCTCATTATAACCCAGTTTTGTTTGTATATGCTTTTTAAACCTTGCATTAATGAAAACAAATTTACAGACCCGTTTACTCCTTACAACCACTATTTATAGCCTGAATAAATTTTTATATATTTCCTAAATAAATCCTTTTTCAATGCTCAAGATTATTAAATTGTCCTGCACATGTATCTTTTTAAACAAGTTTTTAAAACAATAAATATGCCACCAATAAGTCAACCGCTCAACACAAAAATATCCACAAATGTTTATATAAAACAGAAATTTCAAATCTATTACCTGGAGACACCTTCACTTTTCATCACCTCAGGAGATGGCTACCAGAAACCCCTCGTCGTTGTTTCCATCTACTACACTGATTGCCGGATCCACAGATCTCCACCATCTAATATCTCTGCTACCACTCCTGTTCTTCGCAAGATATTCGCTTCGTCTCACAGTACCATTCCATACTAGATATTTCACGCATACAAATTGCTTTCCATTTCTGCTTACCCCAAATATCATGCATCCATTTAATAATTTTGTCGTAATAGTCGGAACTTTTATTTAAATAAGCACTAAACAGTGCAATCACTTTATTAACTTACGGTCCTCTACTACAGTTTGTATAATTTCAAATACGATGTTAAATGTAACTTTACTACACACATAAATTCTAACCGAAAGCTTTACTATTAAGTAGGTATGAATCCGTATTCAGAACTCAATGGAAGGAAAAAGAGAGCTTTAATATATTTTCTGGTGTATTTATACTATTATCCAATCCCCCCTATTATATCCGTTTCATTTGAAAAGCTTATTTTCCAAGCGGCTTCTTAAAATTTTGAACGTAACCGTCTCTAAATTCAGAAAATTTCTCCCGTCCAACGTGCTGCTTACATAGAATTCGTTTCCTACCTTACTATATGCACTCTTTTCGAAAACTGTTTGCTTTCAACCAATGACAAAATTTTCTGTTGTCACAATGCTCCACCTATACGCTATTTATCTCTGTTTTATTCATGTTTGTTGTCTCCTTTCAAACCCCACTTGAGTTACAGAAAATCGATATTGTCGACGTCGTTCACCAACTCGATGTGTATATCCTACGTGACTTTCAATTCAACGCTTGGTTTATCTGCCTCTCTATCTGCTGTATATTATCGATTGTTCCTTCCACTCACTCTTTAAGATATTTGTTATTCTAGCTGCTTATATAAATTGACCGTTGAAAACAATTTCTATGGAATTCTATGTTAACGTTCGTTCATATTCTCTGAACGTAACATTTAACCAACAGGTGTTTCTTGAAACTATCGACCGTTTGCAAATAACAATTCCTAGAATTTCTGCTTCGTAGTATCTGTGTAAATGAACGTTGGCTTTTAAAACAAATACATTTGCGTTAGAAATTATTGATTTTCTTATGCAAGCACGCTCCCTTTTTCTTTCACGCGTTTGATTAAAAGAAATTATGATTAATTATGTGTATCCTTGAGCTTCTATGTACTTTAAAGCTTTTCTTCCCTTATGTAATTTTCACATTTGAATTTAAATATAAAAATACCTTAATACTGGTCCGTTTTCACTATATGAATTAAATTAGTTTGGCGCGTAAATAATTTGCTTTTTTCTATATACACGGTTGCTAAAATTTTATTGTCTACACCTATTTACCCCTTTAAATCCACAACAATATATATATATATATTGCTATGAAGTCCCCCTACGCTTGTCTAGCCCTGATGTAATGAACGTCCAGTTTCCTGCTGAACGCCACCGCTCTGTGTTTTTCTAATATATTAATTTTAATTATGCCACGGCTAGCACAGTTTAATTTACACAGAGTGCACAACGTTACGATGATCAAATTAATTTACCCCTTTAATTCTTACCTGGATTAGAATGATAAAATGAAATCAATCAGTATTCGTATAATAAAAGGAAATAATATCTACACTCACAGTTTTGCAATCCTTTACATAAAACCCTTCAGTGAATTAATATTATTTGGATCAGTTGTCCCTAAAATTAGATCCCTTTAATTTAATTTAAGTCACCAAAAACGACACCCTTTACTAAAAAAATCTGGAACGTTCAAGACCTTTTATGCTTATCACGTAAATTTCAACGTATTAAATATTTTTGTTGACTCCTTACAAATTTGAGAAAACATTATATTCAGTGTTTAAATTTAAATTTGAAAAGATTCCTTATACTAGTTAGCCCTGACCTGTGATATTCTGATGAGTTGTTGCGTGTTGTGGATCAACACCCCCTTATTATTTTCAATCGAAAACCAATGCTCTGCTTTGTACTCCTTCACGTACGTTTGAACCAATAATTCAGTATTGTTACTCCTTGTTTTCAAAATTCACCTCGTGCTTTACTTTATATTTTTCTGGATACGCCTTAGACCTCTCCACTTAATTACAAACTGGGTTTCTCAATACCACTCAAAAGTTCTGAATACCAGATTTAGATCCTTCTTAATATCGTAGGTTTCTTAGATTTCTTATATACACCTTAGAAATATCCCACTTAGAATTCGTAGGTTTCTTATATTTCTTATACACACCTTAGAAATATCCCACTTAGAATTCGTAGGTTTCTTAGAGTCCTACATTATAATAAACATTTAATTTAAATTAATTAACATATCTCTACTCACGTTTTCAGCAAACGGCAAAAGCTTGTTCATATATCTTCAACGTAATTCGTCATCAACTATTATTATATAACACTACTTTTCACAATAAATTTAATTTAAAATTTTTTTATTTGACGCGTAAATATTGGATTAAGAGTGTTTCAGGTTCAACGTGCTTCAAATTAAGACTACCCTTTCTTATCAACTCTGGGCATTATATAGCTTTTGCTATCTACATTTGGATTGGTTTGTCCAAACAGCCTTACAAAGTGTTGTAACCAACCATGTTTGTTTTGGACAATCCTAGTAGTTTTCAAGCTGATTTCTGACGAAACTATTCTGAAGTTACATATCATGCTGGTATTTGCTATTGTTTTACGATCTTTGACCGCCTGTTTTGTTATTATTGTTGGACTTTAATTTAGCTTATGTCTGTTGTTTATGTAGATAAAGCTATTGGAGAATTGAACAAAATAACTGATGTAATATGAGTGATGTACATCCACATTTTTTCGTAGTATTTAAAACTTATCTTTGAAAGTGCGTGTCTTATCAGAGCGCTTTATTATTCCTTACTTATTACAAGCGTAATTGCATGAAGATTTACTAGGTTTTATCTTATCTCATGCGTATCTATTTTATAAACTTATTGAACGCTTCTTGAAGAGGAAATAATTATATGTATAGTTATTTCTCTACTGAATATGTGTTCTATTATTGGAAGATATGCTTACTGGCATTGATTAAAGTTACTTGTGGTCCATATACAGGGTGTTAAATGTTTGCTATTTACATAATGTGCGAATTATTTATTTTCCTGCTAAATAATGCAGTTTTCTAATTCCTATTGCTATTTAGTTACTAGGCGACCCTTACGACTCAATACACCCCGAAACAACCCCTTATTACAACATTATTCCCCCAAATTAAAATATAAAATTTTAGAGCAATGTCATTTTTCGCGCCCAACGTGAAGTTAAACTCCTATTGGTCTACAAATTCTTATATTTTTATTTTATTTTAACAAATCTAATTCCCCTTGTTAATCCTCTATTTACATCTACCTAATCTTATACCTATGTCCTATTTTACTACCCTATTTATATCTATACCTAATATTATACCCATGTCCTATTTTACTCCTCTATTTATACCTATACTTAAATTTATTTTACATTTTATCCACTTATTTGTGTCCCTTTGTATGGGTGAATTAAATTTATGTGGAACTTCCCCCTTATTACTTCTGAATCCGTGTCCTTTAGGTCATATGTCTTTGTTCCCGCTTTATAAATATACCCTCACTATTTATTCTATATCCTAAAAATTTAACTTTATCTTTAAAAACTTCACACTTTAAATTTAACCTTAAACCTGCTATATTTAATTCTAATAAAATTCTTTCCAAATGTAGAAAGTGTTGTTCAACACTATCACTAAAGATCAAAACATCATCCACATAGTGGATACAAAATTCTTCATATAGCCCCAAAATACTTTGCATAGCTTTCACTAATGCAGCCGTACTCGAGGACAAATCAAAAGGGAACACTTTAAATTGGTATATTCGTCCTTGTACAGAAAAACCCGTATATTTCCTTGATTCTTGCGCTAATGAAATTAACCAAAATGAATTCTTTAAGTCTATTTTGGTAAAGATTTTCTTACTACCTATCCTCGCCAATATGCTATCCATTGTTGGTGGACAATTGTATTGCGTTTTTGTTCGCTTATTAATCTTCCTTGCATCTAAGCAAAACCTGATGTTATCATCACTTTTTCTTCACAACGACCAATGGATTCACAAAGTGTGTACTTGAGTTTTCAATGATACCTTCATGTAACGTTTGTTCTATTTCTTCCTTTACTCTATCCCTGTATGCTGCTGGAATAGGATATAATTTAGAATTAAACGGTTCGGTGTTTACTACTTCTAACTTGTACTCATAACCTGTGGCAATTCTTAATTTCGACCCTATTAATTCTGAATGCCCTTCTAATAATAAATTTACCCTGTTTTCTCAATTCTTCTGGACATTTAATCTCCTTATTTGTATTCCCCTCATTATCTATCTCATCCTCAAATTGATTAATATTCGCGCAGTCACCCTCGACTTTTACATTCCCCTCTTCATACCATTTAATATATTCCCCATTGCACTCTATTTCTTTGCATTCTGCATTTATCTTCAACCCCAGCTTGTCTATAACATCCATCCCAAATATAATATCTATCTTTAGTTCAGGTACAACCACAAAATCATTCTTCAATTTTACATCTCCCATTTCACATCTCAGAATTACCATTTCACTTATTCTAGCAAATTTCTTATTATTTGGTGCCACCAATTTACACCTCATTATAGGTATCGCCTTATTAATCAATTTCTCTTGTTTAACAAATTCTTCCGCAACAAGTGATGCTTCTGCCCCATTATCAATCAATACTCTAACTATTTTATTTTCCACCTTTAAATTAACTATCGGTAATAAGTTTCTTTCTAATTCATCTTCTGTCTCATGCTTAATAAATTCACGCCGATGTTCGTATCTGTTTATCCGTAAGTTTACTTGGTTCATCCGTATCTAAAAATGTTGGTTTTACGTGGAAGGTCCTGCCTGACTCGTTATCTCTGCGTATATGCGATTAATATACCTTGTTTGTGTGCGTCGATCCTCATGTTCCTGCCTATTTATTTCTCGGTTATTGTTTCCCTCATGATTAGTCCGTTCTATTTCTTGCCTTTGTATCTGACCTGAATTTCTACTACTCCTGAAATTATTATTAAAATTATTGTAATTACCCCTATTAAAATTTCTCCCATAATCATAATTATTTCGTTGATAATTAATTCTCAAAGTGTCTGTGCTTCTTTGTGTCCTCATAAAATTCGTGCGTCGATTCCTAGTGCTATCTCCCGTTCTATAATTTGTTCCTAATTCATACCTCTGTAGATATTCTATAAATATGTCCCCGTCTACTATATTCTGTATTGTGATATATTGTTTTACTTCTGTGTTGAAATGCCCTGCCAAATATTTTATAATTTGTTTATCCTGTAAAGGAGGATCTAATTGTTTTGCTACAGTAAACTTTCCTGTAGCATATAACTCCCAGGTCATTCCTGTGTCTAAATTATATTTTCCCATGCTCACGTCATTTGTTACTTTGTCTTGTTGATTATCCCCCCACAAGTGTCATAAAAATTTTTGTTCAAACTGTTGAAATGTTTCTACCTAGCTTTCTACTAAGTTGTACCACATTTCTGCTCCCGCTTTTAGCATCGATTTTACTAAGTTTAATTTATATTTCTCATCTGTTGAGCCCTGTACTAACATTTTAACGTTTTTCAAAAAGATTTTTGGATTTACTTTACCGTCCCCGTAAAATTTTGTGTATTGGTCTATTAAAAGATTCGGTTGAATTAGCCTCATGGGTTCCCTAATATTAAAATTTCCTAAATTAGTTTTTAAATTACCTATTTCCCGGTTTATCGTCCTGAATTTTGTTTCACAATTTCCTTCAACGTTTCGTATTGTAGTATCTAGATTCGTGAGTTTGTCGATTGTCTCCCTTTCACATGTTTCTTGTTTAGATTTTACCATTCCAACATGATCCCACACACAGTCGATTTCATCCGCAATCCTCACAATTTTGTCTTGCATTTGTGCTCTCATCTCCGCAATTGTTCGGTCGGTTTCCCTTAATCCATCGCTCAGAATTTTTATTTCCTTACCTAGTTTCTCACTATTTTCCACAATTTTTGTAGTCATGTTTTTCATGAACTCTTCATTTTTGTCCATCTTATTGTTCAGTGCCATTAAAATCTCCATCATCTTTGCTTCTCGTAAGGTCTGCTGTTCCTCGCTAGAACTCCTTTCAAATGTCCTCTCCTGGATTATATTCTCTTGGGATCCTCTTTCCATTTTTTAAAATTATATTTACACTAATTCTTAAATACTAAAATAAATTTGACTAAATTTAATTAATGTACAAATTTCTCTGAATTTTTCTAGTTTTGGTGCTTTTTCTCAAATTACAACTCTAATTATAGCTCCAGTGCTGATTTAATAATTTTATTTTGTTATATTCAAGTCCCACAGTCGGACTGTCAAATTTATTTGATTTAATTCGAGCTCCAGGCTTGGTATGACAGTTTTATTTGATAAAATATTCTCAACCTACGTTCAGGTCATCAGATTTATTTTATTGTGGTAAAATATTCTCGTCTCTACGTTCAAGTCGCAATATTTTATTGTAGTAAAATATTCTCGTCCTACTTTCAGGTCTCTATATTTTATTGTGGTACAATATTCTCTCTCCACGGTCGGGTCGCCATATTAATTTGCTATTTAGTTCTCGCCCCACGTTGTTGCGTCATATTAATTTGCTCTAAAGTCCCTCTACCCTAATGTAATGAACGTCCAGTTTCCTGCTGAACACCACCGCTCTGTGTTTTTCTAATATACTAATTGTAAGTATGCCACGGCTAGCCCAGTTTAATTTACACAGAGTGCACAACGTTACGATGATCAAATTAATTTACCTCTGTAATTCTTATCTGGATTAGAATGATAAAATGAAGTCAATCAATATCCGTATAATGAAAGAAAATAATATCTACACTTCACAATTTTGTAATCCTCTAAATAAACCCTTCAATCAATTAATATTATTTAGATCAGTTATCTCTAAAATTAGATCCATGTAATTTAATTTAAAGTCACCAAAAACGATACCCTTTACTAAAAAAATCTGGAACGTTCATGACCTTTTACGCTTATCACAAAAATTTCATTGTATTAAATATTTTTGTTGACTCCTTACAAATTTGAGAAAACATTATATTCAGTGTTTAAATTTAAATTTGAAAAGATTCCTTATACTAGTTAGCCCTGACCTGTGATATTCTGATGAGTTGTTGCGTGTTGTGGATCAACGCCCCCTTATTATCTTCAATCAAAAACCAATGCTATTTGTACTCCTTCACGTACGTTTGGACCAATAATTCAGTATTGTTACTCATTGTTTCCAAAATTCACCTCGTGCTTAACTTTATATTTTTGTGGATACGCCTTAGACCTCTCCACTTAATTACAAACTGGGTTTCTGAAAACCACTCAGAAGTTCTGAATACCAGACTTAGATCCTTCTTAATATCGTAGGTTTCTTAGATTTCTTATATACACCTTAGAAATATCCCACTTAGAATTCGTAGGTTTCTTAGATTTCTTATATACACCTTAGAAATATCCCACTTAGAATTCGTAGGTTTCTTAGAGTCCTACATTATTATAAACATTTAATTTAAATTAATTAACACATTTCTACTCACGTTTTCAGCAAACAGCAAAAGCTTCTTCATATATCTTCAACGTAATTCATCATCAACTATTATTATATAACACTTCTTTTCACAATAAATTTAATTTAAAATTTATTTATTTGACGCATAAATATTCGATTAAGAGTGTTTCAGGTTCAACGTGCTTCAAATTAAGACTGCCCTTTCTTATCAACTCTAGGCGTTAAATAGCTTTTGCTATCAACATTTGGTTTGGTTTGTCCAAACAGCGGTACAAAGTGTTGTAACCAACCATGTTTGTTTTGGACATCCCTAGTAGTTTTCAAGCTGATTTCTGACGAAACTATTCTAAAGTTACATATCATGCTGGTATTTGCTATTGTTTCACGATCTTTGACCGCCTGTTTTGTTATTATTGTTGGACTTTAATTTAGCTCATGTCTGTTGTTTATGTATATAAAGCTTTTTGAGAATTGAACATAATAACTGATGTAATAGGAGTGATGTACATCCACATGTTTTCGTAGTATTTAAAACGTATCTTTGAAAGTGCGTTTCTTATCAAAGCGCTTTATTATTCCTTCTTTATTACACGCATAATTGCATGAAGATTTACTATGATTTATCTTATCTCATGCGAATCTATTTTATAAACTTATTGAACGCTTCTCGACATAGTTTAATTGCATGTATAATTATTTCTCAGCTGAATATGCGTTCTATTATTGGAAGATATGCTTACTGGCATTGATTAAAGTTAATTGCGGACCATATACAGGCTGTTAAATGTTTGCTATTTACATAATGTGCGAATTATTTATTTTCCTGCTAAATAAATGCAGTTTTCTGATTCTTATTGCTATTTATAGTTACTGCGCGACCCTTACGACTCAATACACCCCTAAACAACCCCTTATCACAGCAATAAATATATATATATATATATTTCCTTAGGAAACGCATCTCGTCACATTAAAATTTTAAACAGTCCGTTATTGATGGTCACATTAATTTAAACAGTAAAAATCAACCAGTAGAAAAGCGCTCTAAACACATTAAAACTTTTAAACAGTAATTTATACAAATAAATACATAATGGTTCGTGTTTGTGAGCATGCGTTAATATCGGCAGTTTATTGGGAAATCAATCAAAAGCAAGTGTCAATCTTCCAAAACAGCAACATAAAATAAAGCAAACAGAAAAACATATTGTACCTGGAGCTATCTTCTTTTCGGTATCCTCTCAGGAACTGCAGCTGGAGCTGGAACAACTTAAGTACTGTACCAGCACAAACGCATTTTAAAAGCACGAGTCTACAACGCTCACAGGACGTTGTATAACAGTAGTCGAACGAAGTCGCATACTAAAGAGAGGTGTCGAATCAATAGGAGACCTTTTCAAAGTTAGACTTGTATTTATACAGCTTTGAAACCATGAAAGAGAAACATAAAACCATTCCCACCGATACTGGTGTAGAATATTCTGAGAAGGTAATCGAAAATATATACAATGGCACTTCCTAGAATTAAGAAAACGAAATACAATAATTAATTTCATTGAATTTCGTTGCTTGCATACAAAATCAAACAACATTTTGAAGTGCCCCTGCTATTTAGACAACTAAAACTACTGTCAAGCATATAAAGTGGCCTGACTTTTTAGAAAAGAATAGGAGTTTGTATGATTATCGATCCACGCTAGAAATATTCCCGGAATAATTTAATGAGGAGAAACGTTATTACCCATAAAACTTGAGCAACGAACAGGTGTCGATATAACAAAATAGGATTTCACAGAACACAGGAGCAGCGGTTACAAAGAATTGCTAAGGCGAGCTGTTAGGGTTTAGAAGTGGTTACAATAGCAAATATAACAACACTTTAATCTTTCGATGAATAACTATATGAAATAATAAACTAGCACGTATTTCAAGGAAGATGGTTTAGGGGAAGCAAATGCTTGTTAGTTTTTAACGAATTTCTAAACGGTTATAAAATCTATTCCACGTAATATTTGAATATTGAACTTGTAATTATTTGAGAATAACATAAAGATTTAGATTAGCGTTTCAATTAGGCTCGTTGTAACTTAATGCAGAATCGCTCTATTTCAGAAAGTTACTGTAACAAATCCTCCCCTCCCCCCTCCCCAGCAAAATTAAAAACTCGGGGTAACAAGCAAAAGTAATGAAACAGGCAGTACAGTAATAACAAAAAGCAAAAAAAAATCGCTTGAGAAGATTCAAAGAAAAGCAAAAAAAAAAAAAGTAACTTATATGTGGCTCAAAAGACCAATATACACTAATTGGACGAACCAAAAGAAAATTCGCTTAAGAAAACTACAAGAAACACACAAAGCAACAAAAGAATTTTTATCCGGCTCAAAAAACCAATCATCATCATTAGATCTTCAGTCCTAGAACTGGTTAGACGCGTACCATCATTGTTCCCTATTCTGAACTAACCTACAGATTTCCCTAAAATATGCACAGTTTGCATCTATAACTGTCTGATCTAGGTCTACATCTACCTCTTTTTTCCTATCTCTGCTTGTAATATATCACATACTATTCCTAAAATGCCTTAGAACGTATTCCGCCCTACTATTTCTCTTTTCCCCAGATATCCTTGTTCCCTACTATTTCTGTAACTTATTTGTTATTATCTTTATCTGTCCATGCTATCGTCCTCATACATCTGAAGCACATCATTTCAAAAGGCTGCTACCGTTTTTCTGTCTGCGTTTCAGACTTCCCGTATTTCATAGGCATACTGTGCTGTGCTCCACACATATGCTTTCAACAATTTTCTTCTTATTCTGTTTGTTGTCTTTCCTCATAGGCGATGTTCTTTCTTGTTAGATGCAGTTCGATCACTTTCTATTGTTTTACAGTTATATGCCCTATTTCTCCGACCTTCAATGGTTGTGAAGGAGGTAAGCAGTCTGTGGCTGCCAAGTTCTCCCAACACTTAACCATTTGGCGATTTAATATATTTTCCAATTTATCTTTTCGCACAGTCAACATTAGTTGCAGGTATTTCGCAGCCATTAGGTTTTCCGTCTCAAAACTGGTTGGATACGTACCTGCACTTATTTATATTCTGAGCTAGCCTACATAGTTCCCTGAAATTCTCACACAGCATGTGTATTCAGGTTAATCTTCTTTGGGAATTAAACCACTCGTAGTTTTTAAAATCAACTTTATTTACGTTTCGATCCATGACCTAGGATCGTTGTCAAAATTATAATAAAAACTTCAAGTTTGACATTTATGACATAAATTGAAGGTGACTTTGATTTATTGATGTTTGGAATATTTGGTTTGAGTATATTAAGTAAAAATTTTTAAAGTTTAACAGAATGATTGCCTTCAATTTGTGTTGCGACCTGGGATCGGCTTTCTTTAGGTAGCCAATACGCTTGATGTGAAATCAGCTGATTAATTTTTTATTGGTGAATTTTATATAAATTCAATAACTTGGAACTGGAAAACATTTTTTAACATGTTTCTATTTATACAATTGAGAGGATGGTTATTAAAGAAGTGTGCGATTGCATTATTGAAAGGCTTAAGTAGTCGTTTTTTTTAATATTTATTTTGAGGGGGAAAAATTCATTATGATTTAAGTTACCTTTTTGGTAGATTTTAACATGGTTCTGAGGCGACTCTATGGCGGGTTTACACTTGTCAGATACTAATGTTGTTCTATGAAGATTGTATATGGATCTGAGGCGACCCTAGGGTGGGTTTACACTTGTCAGATACCAATACTGTTCAACGGAGATTGTATATGGTTTTGAGGTAACCTTATTGTGGATTTATACTTGTCAGATACCAATGCTGTTTTACAAGGATTGTTAATATGCTTATTTTTATGTAATTAGTTATTTTATGTATAAATAGAAATCATGTATGTAGGCTGTATTTCATGTTAATATTGCAAGGAAAACCCAGGAAAAACTTGCAATGCTACCTAGATATTGTGGGCATTTGATTTTCATTTGTTATTTCTTTTGTTATTTCTTTTAGTAATGGAATCCATTGTTTACTGAAAGTCACAGATTCGTTTGCAACTCAGTTATTTTTATGTAGGGTTATATAATTAGCTACTTTGATTTTGCGTTTTTGGTGGTTTTCTTCTTTTTCTTCTTTTCAGGGAGTATGTGTATTCGGCTCGTTCCCTTTCTATTGTTTTCTAATTTTATACCCTATTTTACCGAGATTCAGTGAAGGAGGTTAAGCAACCTGTGGCTACCAAGATCCCCCCAACACTTAGACATTTGCCGAAATAATGGTTTTCCAGTAAATCCTTTCACACACTTAACATTATTCGAGAATATTGCCCAACCAATTCTTGTAGTTACTTATAATAATCATCATGTTTAAGCACAGTTATCTTTTCATCATTAGTTTATCCATCTTGGGATTGGTTGGATGCGTACCTCCATTGATTTCTATTCTGGGCTAGCCTACACATCTCCCTGAAACCTCTACAGCCTACATCTTTTACTATCTGTGTGCAGTAGTCTAATCTAGGTATGCCTCTTCTTCTCTTTTCCTATCTCTGCTTCTAATATATTCCGCACTATTCCCTCATGCCGTAGTATGTGGCCTATCATCCTATCTCTCCTATTTTTACCGTTTTCCACATATTTCTTTCTTCCCTACCATTTTAGTACCTCTTCGTTCTTAACTTTGTCTGTCCATGATATCTTCATCATACGCCTGTAACACCACATTTCAAAGGCTTCTACCTTTTTCTTGTCCGCTTCTCCTACTGTCCAGGCTTCACAGCCGTACAGTGCTGTGCTCCACACATATGTTTTAAGCAATCTTTTCCTTGTTTCTATGTTTGTGGTCTTTGAGCACAGTAGCTGCTTTTTCTTGTTAAATGAAGCACGACCTTGTGCTAATCTTTGTTTTATATCTTTTGTGCTTTTCCCATCTTGCGTTATTTGGCTTCCTAGGTAGCAGAAATCCTTAACCTCTTGTAAGTTCGTGTTAAATACTTGTATTCTTGTTTTTGATTTATTTTCCCCACCTTTGCAAACTAGAACTTTAGTTTTAGTTTTGTTAATTTTCATACCGCATCTCTCTGTTAGAACGGTTTCCATTTCATTAAGAGCAGCTTCTAACTCTTCCTTGCTAGACGCTAATACCGCTATATCATCTGCAAATCTAAGCATATCAATTTTTTGTCCCTGCATAGTAATTCCAAATGTCTTCCTGCATTTGACAGTATTCATTGCCTCTTCTATGTACAAGTTAAAAATCAATGGGGATAGGGCACATCCCTGTCTCACCCCTTTCGTAATGTTTACTTCTCTACGTTCCTGCTCTAATTCTATTACTGCTGTTTGCTCTTTGTATAAGCTATGTACTATTCGTCTATCCCTATAACTCATTCCAATCTTTTTGAGTATTTCAAACATTTTTTTCCAATTTACATTGTCAAATGCTTTTTCCAGATCTACAAACCCTATATACACGCTTTCCCCTTTTTCTATTGTTTTCTCCATTATCACTCTCAGAGCTAAAATAGCCTCCTGTGTTCCCCTGTTTCGCCTAAACCCAAATTGGTCTTCTCCTAGTATTTCTTCAGCTTGTTTTTCCATTCGTCTTTGCACAATTCTAGTTAATATTTTTGACACGTGTGCTGTCAAACTTATTGTTCGAAAATTTTCACATCTATCCGCGCCTTTCTTTTTTGGTATAGTTACTATGATGCTACGTTTGAAATCTTTGGGTATCTCGCCTGTCTCATACATATAGCTTACAAGTTGGAAGAGACGTTCTGTTACTGCTTGTCCAGCGGCTTTTAGAGTTTCTGCTTGCACCTTATCTGTACCCGGCGCCTTACCATTTTCAGACTCTTTAATGCTAATTCAAACTCGTCTCAAGTATAGGATATCCCAAGTCATCATTTTCAATGTCTGATTCCTGTTCTAATGCAGTTAGTTCCTCTCCTGCATATAAATTCCTATATATTCTTGCCATCTACTCACTTTCTACGTTTTCTATAATGACGTTTCCTTGTGCGTCCCTTATATTTTTGCTATACGGTTTTATATCCCTAAAATTCATTCTAATTAATTTGTATGCTTCGTCTGTCTTTCCTATTTCCATCTTCGTTTGTACCTCTTTGCACTTTTCATCAATCCATTGTTCTTTAGCTTTCCTGCATTTTCGAATAATTTCCCATTTTATGGCTTTGTATCTCTGTTTTCCTGTTTCGTCTGATTTATTTTTGTATTTTCGTCTTTCTTCTATTAAATTCACGATATCCTTTGTTATCCAGGGTTTCTTATTTTCTTTTTGTGTATACCCCAAAATATCTCTGGCCGCCATGTCTAGGCTGGATTTAATGTTATTCCATTCTGTTTCTACTTCCTTAGTTTCAGATATTTTCCCGATATCATTCAGCAATTCATTTGACTTTTTTTCGAATCTTACTTGAATATCTTTGTCTTTTAGTTTCTCTAAGTCCAAGTGCCTTTTTCCGTTCCTTTTTTTCAGATTTTTAAATTTAAGTGCAGCCTTCATAATTACGATGTTGTGGTCAGTATCTATATCTGCTTCTGGGTAGCTTCTACAGTCTTTTACTTGATTCCTAAACCGTTGTCTAACAAGAATGTAATCTATTTGATATCGTCCTATATCTCCTGGCATCTTCCACGTATATCGTCTTCTAGCATGATGTTGAAATAATGTGTTTGTGATGATTAAATTGTTCTTGTCGCAAAATTCTACCAGCCTATTTCCCCTGTCGTTTCTCGTGCCTAAACCAAATAAACCTACTACCGCTCCTTCCCTACCCTCACCTACCACAGCATTAAAATCCCCCGTAATTATTAAATTTCCATTTCCTTTTACGTGTCTTAATATGTCTTCGATATCTTTGTAGATGGCTTCTACCTCTTCATCACTGTAGCTAGAGGTGGGCATGTATACTTGTATTATTACTGTGTTTACCGGTTTAGATTCTAATCTAACCATGAGTACTCTTTCGTTCTTTTGTAAGTAATTTTCTACACAATATCCTATCTTTTTCCGCATAACTATCCCCACACCCAAATTTCCGTCCTCTGCTCCTGTATGAATTACCCTGAAGTCTCCACTCCAAAAATCCCCCGCCTCTGGCCGCCGAACTTCGCTGATCCCTACTATGTCTAGTGATAACCTATTCATTTCGATTTTTAGGTTCTCTAACTTACCTACTTGCTTCATACTTCTAACATTCCACGCTCCGACTCGCAGAATGTTCCCGACTCTTATTTTTAACTTTCCGATCGCATCCTCCGAAGTAGTCCCCTCCCGGAGATCCGAATGGGGGACTATTTTAACTCCGGAATCTTTTACCCCAAAGAATGCCATCATGTTTAATTTACAATTTAAGTACGCTGTGTACTTGGGAGATAATGTGGTGGTTTCCCGTTGCCTTCCACATCGCGGTAGTGTGTCTTAGACTGCCATACCGACCCCTATGGTCTCTGCCAATCTAAGTACCGAAAGAGCCGCTGCCCTCTTTCGGGGACCTGTCTTAGTCTGGTTCCTCACTAACGACCCTACTACTTTGGTTGGACCTGTAGTTTGGCTCTTTAGCTCATTAGAACACGCAAGCCATTTCACCTGTTCTAGTAATTTAGAACTTTGGCAAGGTGCAGGTCCATTCGAAATGGCAAAAAACCAATATACCAGACTAAATCAAGAACTTTAAAAGATATAGGAAAAGTAAAAGTAAAAGGTAGCAATAATCCAGGACAAAGATGGAATGGCCTAACACTGCAAAAGAAGTCGTTGGAGGACGAATATCTCTAATAAAGAAACGGTAAAGTTTTCAACCTCAAGAAAAAAAAGATTGGTTTCTTGCGAAAAACCCAAAAAGTAAGAAAAGGAACGATGAAGAAAACCAACAATTCCAGCCAAAACGAGACAATAACTGCCAAGCCTCAAAGTAACCCAAAGAACAAGAATGCTGGATAGAAAAAAAAATAAAGTACTTCAAGCTGTCATATCAAAGAATCGCATTAAACGAAGAACCAAAGAATAGAATCGCTAACTAGGCTGAAAGTCGACTAAGTCGTGATTTCCGAAGAAAAGCAAAAGAAAAGGGATTGAAAATTTTTATAAAGTCCGTGTGGGGACTAACAGTAAGAAAATCAACAAAGGATATAAAAAGGAAGGTGGATCAAAAGGAATGGAGAAGTAAAACAAATAAAAACCATTAAAAAAAAAAGCAGCATCAAAACTGCAAGAGGACAAAACAAAGAAAAGCACGAACGAAAGAAAATGTGCGTGAGTGTGTGTGTGTGTGTGTTGGACCGCTGTAGTCGCCACTTTCTAATTAGCGCTTGAAGTGAGCAGACGTGTTTCACAGAGCTCCCGGATACAAGTCTACAAGTAAGTGTTTATATAGGGTTTTCATTATTTTTATTATATTTTAAGCTTTGCCTTTTATTGTATTTTATTTTTATTATTGTGCGGCATTAATTTTTAAACACAGGGCAGTGAAATAGAATTAAAAATAATAATCTAACCCGTTAAATATCAAATAAATCGCGTTTGTCTTTGAATTTAAACTAAAATCCGCGTTTAAAAATAAAGTAAATTGAACTTCGGGCTAATAAACTAATAAAGAAACACCCCAAAGTAATTTCAAAATAATTTAAAAAACGTTTTTAATAAATTTAACACAAAACCGCGTAAATCGTGTAAAAGACCACATAAAACCATCAAAAAAAGTATGTAAAAATTTTATAGTGCGCGTATAATAAAATAACAACCCAAAACCAAAATCTAGGCCCTTTTAAATTAAACAAATAGCTCAAAAACCGTAAATTTCGAAATAAATTAAATATAAATATTCAATATTTTAAGTACAGGCATATTTAAACATTCTTAAAGTCAAGTTTTAAACGTAATTAGTGGTGTAACACTTGAAGCTCGAGTAAACACGGGGTAAGTGCGTTACCGGTACCGCATTCCAATAGTGCGTGTTTTTATTTGTTTATTTCCACGGTTAAATTTAAAGTACAGTAATTTATAAATAATATTTTCAAGTAATTAGCTTATTTAAAATTGATTTGAGGATTTAAAAAAAAATTAAATAAATAAATAGTGTTGTTATTTGGTTCTAGTCGTTATTTTGACCTTTAGTGTTTATTGTATTTTTGCTAAATTTGAAATTTAATTTGACGGTTCGAAGTTTAAATAATAAATACAAGGTTGTTTACGGTTTATCCTTAATCAAATACTTTTATTGGACCAACGTTTTGCGTTCTTTTAGCGTCGTAACGACCAGGTCGTTTTTTTGAGTTGCTCTTTTTTCGTTGATTACTCTTTTTCGTTAGCTTTGTTAGCATGGTGGTGCACCGGGACGAAACGGCGTTGCCACGGAAGAAGAGGGGTGATCGTTCGGAGACTGCTATTCGGAAGCTAAGGGCGCTGTAGGGGGGGAAACAGCTTAAGGTAGTTTTAAAGGACATTAGATTAGGGACTCAGGAGGGGTTGAGTAGGTAGTGAAGGAGCCAGTGTCTGCGACGGTCGTGTCGGGGCCTCCAGCGGTGAGTGCGGCGCCTGAATTGCCCTCTACCTCAAGAGGTCAGCCTAAGACGTCGACTAGCAGCAACGGTAGCGTTGCCGCTAGTGACCTCGATGAGCTGAAGCAATTGAAGTTTAGGATGAGGAAGGCGCACGCGGTCATCTGCGGAAAGGTGCCGATAACCTCCGCCACTATCGTCGTGGTGGACAGAAAGGTGATTCGTCACGCCATGGATGATATCCGCGACACGACGAATCAGCTTATAGGCATGGTAAGGGCGCTTAGACTTTATCAAGAGAATTATGGGAGAGTTAGTGTTGTCAGGGGAAGTCCAGCGGGGGTAATTTCTGTTTTAGAATAGCAAGGTTCCCGCAGCCAGGAGTTGGTGATGCCACGCAAGGTCTCGTATGCCGCAGCAGCTTCAGGTGCTACGCCTACGTTTGCAGTCAGGGTCGACGCCAGGCCCGGTGAGAAGGAAGATGTCATGTTTACGCTTAAGAAGAAGGTCAAACCCGCTCGTGATGGGTTTGTTGTAGTCGGAGCAAGTCGAACACGTAGAGGCGTGGTTGTAGTGGAGTGCGCAGGTCGCGATGACGCCAAGAAATTGTAGTCGAAGGTCGGCGGGCACTGCAAAGAGCTCGTAGCAAAGACCATCGAGAAGAAGCATCCACGAGTCGTTCTTCCGGGGGTCGAGTGCGGGGATGAAGGCGGAAGAACTGGTGCGGTTGATCGCGAGCCAGAATCAATGTTTTAAAAGCTTTTTTGCTACCTCTGATACACTACCATAATCGGAAAAAAATGGTGAATCCGAATGTCCAAAAAAACGAAAATGGCATCTATAAAAACTAAGAAAGTTTTTTGTTACTTAAGACACATAATTGTACTCAGAATAATAAGTATATGAGAATGTACCAAAACACAAAACGGCATGTATAAGAAATAAAGAAAGTTGATGATAGTCAGTTATTGTTCCTTTGCTACATCACTAAGTTATAAAAGTCGGTTTTGGTTTACCATTTTTAAGTGTTAATGTTAACGCAAGTTGGTTGCCTGTATTTATTATTACAATATTCAATTTACTTTTAATTTCAAAGCTATAAATGCACGTTTTTTGGAGAGCAATATGATAAATACAAAGTCGTTAATTACTATTCATAGAGTAAATATGTGCCATTCTGCTATTTAATAATACTTTTACATTTTTCCGGGAACGTTTCAGAGTACAAGTGCTATACATTTCCTGATGTGCCAGACCACTGGTCAGTGACAGTCAACTTCTGAAGAAGCAGCCCTTGTATACGGTGAGTTTTCTTGAATTTACAACGTACATATTAATTAAGATTATAATTGAAAATCTATGGCTTACTTTACGTTAAATATATATATAATATATATATATATATAAATATATATATATGTAATATATAAATATATAAATATACAAATATATAAATATATACATATATAAATATATAAATATATAAATATATAAATATATAAATATATAAATATATAAATATATAAATATATAAATATATAAATATATAAATATATAAATATATAAATATATAAATATATAAATATATAAATATATAAATATATAAATATATAAATATATAAATATATAAATATATAAATATATAAATATATAAATATATAAATATATAAATATATAAATATATAAATATATAAATATATAAATATATAAATATATAAATATATAAATATATAAATATATAAATATAAATATAAATATATAAATATATAAATATATAAATATATAAATATATAAATATATAAATATATAAATATATAAATATATAAATATATAAATATATAAATATATAAATATATAAATATATAAATATATAAATATATAAATATATAAATATATAAATATATAAATATATAAATATATAAATATATAAATATATAAATATATAAATATATAAATATATAAATATATAAATATATAAATATATAAATATATAAATATATAAATATATAAATATATAAATATATAAATATATAAATATATAAATATATAAATATATAAATATATAAATATATAAATATATATATATAAATATATAAGTATATACATATATATAAATATATATAAATATATATCACCCACAGTCCACTGATAACGCAACGTTTAGTCTTGCGGCAACAATTAAAATACTATTATTTACTATTAAGTCGTTTAAAAATCTTTTTTGCTACTTGTCATACACTACTGTAATAAGAAAAATTTTGTGAATCCGAATGTATCAAAAATCAAAATGGCGTCCATAAGAAATAAGAAAGTTGATGAAGGTCAGGTAATGACAAAACGTTTTTTAACAAATTGAATTGGGCTATTCGATAGGGGTAAAAAGTGGCCATGAGAAAGTGCTTTTAAATTTTGAATATTATGTGAAAAAATGGCACTAAAAATAAAAAATAGAAACTCAGTTTTTTACATTTATGGAAATATCTCGGATGCCAAATGAGATATGTCAAATTCCTTTGCAGATTATTAATTAGCTTCTGTAAGACCTGTGCATTTGAAACTTGGTAGGCAGATAGGGTAGGTGCACTAAAATAACACATGCCTTTTACAGAAACGTGTTTGTCCCGGTTCACAAATTTTTCCGATTTGCCTAAGAACATCTTAAGAAAATTAAAAAATTCATATCTCAGCTTCTGTAAGACGTGCACTCTTGAAAGTGGGTAGTCAGCTAGGGTAGGTGCACTAAAACAACACATACCTTTTACAGAAACGTATTCGCCCCGATTCACAAATTTTTGCAAATTCACCAAGGGACATCTTAAGAAAATTTAAAAATTCATATCTTTTCTTCTGTAAGACTTGCGCTCTTGAAAGTTGGTAGTCGGCTAGGGTAGGTGCACTAAAACAACACATACCTTTTACAGAAACGTGTTCTCCCCGGCTCACAAGTTTTTCCGAATTTACCTAGGAACATCTAAAGAAAATTAAAAAATTCATATCTCAGCTTCTGTAAGACCTGCGCTCTTGAAAGTTAGTAGTCAGCTAGGTTAGGTGCACTAAAACAGCACATACCTTTTACGGAAAAAAATTTTTAATTTGCTTAAGTTGTCCTTACACAATTTCAAAAAATTTGTGAACTGCAGCGAACAAGTTTCTATAAAAAGTTGGTGTTGTTTTAGTACACCTACCCTAGCCGACTACCAACTTTCAAGAGTGCAGGTCTTACAGAAGCTAAGGAATAATTTTTTGAAATTTTCTTAAGATGCCCCTACGTAGATTCGGAAAAATTTGTTAACCGGGACGAATACGTACCTGTAAAAAGTATGTGTTGTTATAGTACACCTACCCTAGCTGCCTACCAAATTTTAAAAGCGCAGGTCTTACAGAAGCTAAGAAAATTTTTTTTAATTTTCTTATGGTGACGTTACGTAAATTCCAAAAAAGTTAGTCAACCGGGGCGAACACGTTTCTGTAAAAGGTATGTGTTGTTTTAGTACACCCATACAAGCTGCCTACCAAGTTTCAAGAGCGCAGGTCAGAAACTAACAAAAAAACTCTAATTTGCTTAAGTTGTCCTTGCACAAATTCCAAAGAATTTGTGAACCGAGGTGAACAAGTTTCTGTAAAAAGTATATCCTGTTTTAGTATACCTACCGTAGCTGACTACCAACTTTCAAGTGCGCAGGTCTTACAAAAGCTAAGATATATATTTTTTAATTTTCTTAAGATGTCTCTAGGTAAATTCGAAAAAATTTGTGAACCGGGGCAAACACGTTTCTGTAAAAGGTATGTGCTATTTTAGTACACCTACCCTAGCTGACTACTAACTTTCAAGAGCGCAGGTCTTACAGAACCTGAGATATGAATTTTTCAATTTTCTTAAGATGTCCTTAGATAAATTCAGAAAAATTTGTGAACCTGAACGAACACGTTTCTGCAAAAAGTATGTGTTGTTTTAGTATGCCTACCCTAGCTGACTACCAACTTTCAAGAGCACAGGTCTTACAGAAGCCAAGAAAAAGTTTTTTCAATTTTCTTATGGTGTCATTATGCAAATTCAAAAGAAGTTAGTCAACTGGGGTGAACGCGTTTCTGTAAAAGGTATGTATTGTTTTAGTACACCTACACAAGCTGCCTACCAAGCTTCAAGAGCGGCTATAACAGAAGCTAAGAAAAATATTTTTTAATTTGCTTAAATTGTCCTTACACAAATTCCAAAATATGTGTGAACCAGGGCAAACAAGTTTCTGTAAATTGTATGTGTTATTTTAGTACACCTACCCTAGCTGTCTACCAACTTTCAAGAGTGCAGATCTTGCAGAAGCTAAGAAAATTTTTTTAAATTTTGTTATGGTGTCATTACGCAAATTCCAAAGAAGTTAGTGAACCGGGACGAACACGTTTCTGTAAAAGGTACTTGTTGTTTTGGTACATCTACCCTAGCTGACTACCAACTTTCAAGACCGCAAATCTTACAGAAGCTTACATATGAATTGGCTAATTTTCTTAAGTTGTCCCAAGGTAAATTCGGAAAAATTTGTGAACCGGAGCGAAAACGTTTCTGTAAAAGGTATGTGTTGTTTCAGTGCACCCACCCTAGCTGCCTACCAAGCTTCAAGAGCACAGGTCTTATAGAAGCAAAAAAATTTTTTTTTAATTTCCTATGGTATCATTACAGAAATTCCAAAAAAGTTAGTGAATCGGGGCGAACACGTTTCTGTAAAAGTTATGTGTTGATTTAGTGCACCTACACAAGCTGCCTACCAAGTTTCAAGAGCGCAGGTCTTACAGAAGCTAAGAAAAAGTTTTTTAATTTTCTTATGGTGTCATTGCGCAAATTCCAAAAAATTAGTGAACCGGGGCGAACACGTTTTTGTAAAAAAATATGGGTTGTTTCTGTCCACCTACACTAGCTGCCTACCAAGTTTCAATACCGCATGTCTTGCAGAAGCTAAGAAATGAATTTTTTAACCTTCTTGTGGTGTCATTATGCAAATTCCAAAAAATTGTGAACCGGGGCGAACACGTTTCTGTAAAAGGTATGTGTTGTTTTAGTTTACCTACACTAGCTGTCTAACAAGTTTTAAGAGCGCAGGTTTTACACACAAGTTAAGAAAATTACATGTATTTCAATTTAAAATAACAATTGCTTAAAATATACACGTAAGAATAATATAGAAACCTCAAAGCAATTTAGTTTCAATCACCCTTAGATTTAAAATGCGTAAAGATAATTGGGTTAATATAAGAAACATAACTGAACAATAGATATGCTTGTTCAGTTCAGTGGTTTTGTAGTGGTGGAGGTTGGTTGGTGTATCCATATTTAACGGTCGTTAGATAGTGGCCGCTAGCTTCATTAGCGTTATTTTTTATTGTTTTGTTTTCGAACAGGTGCATGAGCAAAAATAGTGTTAAGGCATAAATAGTGCCGAGGCAAAAAAAGTGTTGAGGTTTCAACTTAGGTTAGTAGTCGAAATGTTTTACTACTAAGACAAAATAATCGAACGGGTGTATGGGCAGAAATAGTGTCGAGACATAAATAGTGCTGAGGCGAAAATGGTGTTGCGGTTTCTACTTAGTTTAGTAGTCGTAACGTTTTACTACCAAGAAAAATAATCGATTGGGACATGTGTGAAAATACTGTTGTGATTTCATTGTGTGTTAACTATGTGGAACATTTTATTATAAGGCAAATTAATCGAAGCTGAATTCAATACTAACTGCATGGGACTACAGCATATCCTAACATTACATCTACGATTATGCTGTATAAAGCCATCTCGTTGCAAGTCCCCTACTTCAACGGCTTTGTCGCGTCGAAAATACTCATATATATCAATGTCGATGAAAACTTGCACAATGCACGCATGCACAAAAATAATATTCGCTAACTGATTTGTTTTGTAAAAGAGTTCGGAATAGTTAATAAAATAAGTGAATATTAAATAAAAACATATAAACAAGCAATTGCAAAAGATACACCATTATAACAGAACAATTATAATACAATTAGGAAGCAACGCAAATTCGTGCGTTTGACATTTAATTACTGTGACGTTTGTTATATCCGTATGGTTATTGTTAATGGGAGGGCTTGACATTACAATAGTAACACTATTGTTCGATAAAGAGTATGGATTTATTTTAAAGAAGAACCCATACATGTATAAAATCTGCAAAAACTTTGGTTTTAATAACATTTCACTTTATGGTATGCTTAATTAGTTTTCAACTTATAAGTGTTGTCTGTGTTTCCACTCAATAACCCGCAAAACTTTTATCGTATTATCAATAGCGAAATAAGATCGACAATGTTGGAACGAAAGATTGAACTGAATGCAGCCATTATTTCTTCACAAATTATGCTACGCCAATGACCTGTTCAAAAACTTACAATCTGTGTTTAAGGGTTATAAATGTTCTATGTGTGTTTATGAATCAATCCTTGAGAGCCTTCGTTGTTGTGGTGCGCATTGATATTTAAATTACAATTTCGTACTGCAGGGAATATGTTATCGTTCTATATCAAATAGTGTCAATAGTGTTAAAAGCTCTTCCAACTGGCAAAGATTACACAAGATGAGATTATTGTTCTAATAGTATCGAGAACGCTTGTATATTCATCTGTGATCAATGGTCACGTGACATTTCAGTAAGAAGTAGTTCCAGCTTTTGGAATTTAATTAAACCAAATTTACTAAAAAATCTGCAAATTTTTCATTAGTATTTGAAATTGTAACAGTGCATCATTTAACAAAGCCCCCCCCCCCTATGTTGTTTTGTAATATATTTTCTTTAAAAAGAAATCATATCAAAAAACTTCATATGTGAAGTTATTTTTTAACAAAATGAGATTATCGTAAAATTTGACATTTTTTTTACTAATTGAATGCAAGTGAAGGAAAAGAAGACAATTGACTAACAATTAATATACGTAAGGTTATAACAAGTTTTATATATCCATTTTGTTTTATAATATAGATCATTGGTATTAAATATGAGACTATAAGGAACTGGTTCATTGATATAAATATTAAAAGTGAACATCTCATTAAAAAGCACAATGTCTAAAAATGAAGGAGTTGTCATTATATACACAATCTCTATGCAATAATAAACTTGAAAATTAAATGCAACTGCAAAATTAGAAAGAAACTAATCTTAATCTATCAGCCAAACATAATAATACAATAAAAGCAAATTATAAACTTACGCGCACCGAACTATCATCTATGTAACCACTAGAATCAGGATTGCTGCAGTGATCATTAAGTACTTGAGGCCGATTAATTCCATAACTTCTATATAAAATAAAGCTGACAGCACATATAATTCCAATAATACTAACAGAACCTAAGGTTATACCCGTTATACTTGCAGCAGATAGATAACCTCGTTTTTCTCCAAATCTTTCTGAACTAACAATTAAGTTTTGGCTCTCACCATTACCATTGTCGATATGTGAAATATTATCCATACGACTTATTGCTTCAAAACTTATATTAACTGATGATTGATTTTCAGCTGAATATAAGCTGGCATTATTATAGTTTATCACAGTTGTCGCCTTAACTATAGGACCCGTTGTAGTAACTAATGTTTCCTGCTTTTTCGAAGGTCTCCGTAACCTAATAGGCGTTTCAGTAGTGAAGTACAAAGATGCGTTTGTAAAATTTCTTAAAGAAGCAGTATATCTTATACTTTCACTTCCGTTACTTATTCTTATACTCCCATGTGTTTTTTCGGAAATAGAATGCATTGGTGATGGTATAACGGCACAGAAACAAACTAAAAGTTAAAAATATAGAAAAACTCAATCGATTAGTTATACTTACCACATATTTGGTAGGTGACCCAAAACCAATGCATCCACCAATGTAATGTCATGACACCATTCCTGTAATAATAACACCTATTACAAATACTGGTATACCATTATCTATTCAATAAGAAGCAACTATTTCACAATGAAATTAACCACATAGGTAATAATTATAATTATATTATGATGTAATGCATAGACTTTTTCATGGTACAAGAATCAAATGTTTTATAATTCGAAGTAGAACAGTATAGATTAATAATATAAGTGATGAACTATAAAAAGTATTAAAAATACAAACCTAATTTAAAATAACGAAAGGAAGAACAATTCCTCACAGCAAATATGATTGTTTGCCTTCTACTATGGATCGAATGCTAATTTAAAAATATCAGGAATGCCAACCTACAAAATTGATACTTAAAATTAATAAGAATAATTTATACTCATCAATTGACACTGAACCATAACGGTACGTCATGGGGGGATCTATAACTGTATACCCCAAATCAGTGAATACTAAATGTTGGTTGCACTGAAAAAATTATTTTGTAGATGTAGTAATACAAGTAAATATTCATTAAAATTTATCAAAACTAAGCATCACAAGTAAAATCAACTTTTAAAACTATTATTTAATACTTCCTGGATATTTGTTAATAGTAATACAAAATTGGTAACACCATAACCTAAAAAAAAAATCAAAATTTAGTTCTATAATCCATTACAGTTAAGAAGGTACTAAGAAAAATATGGTACTGAATTTTAGGGATTCCTATTAGTGTATAGATGAGCCAAGTTTACGCAAGTAAATAATACCTGTATGTTTGTGATGGTTGTTTAAATAGCATTTTGACAATTGACATTAGGTACTGGCTTTGCATATTTTCACTTTTGTTATTTATTGTATTTCGTTATTAGCTTGCGTTTGAAATTTTATTCGGTTTTATTAATCAATTTGTGTTGATTTTATATTTAGTAGCAAAACAGTTCATGTGAGAGCTTTAACTTACAGCGTCTTCACAATATGGTAAGCATTTCTCATTAAAGATATGATGCTTACAATAAATTATTTTACATAATTATGGATTATCAATCCACCAAAACTTCAAACAGTAAGCATGTGAAGAGTGGGCAAAGCTACTTGCATATAATGTAAATATGAAACATTTTACAAATTTATCTAACGCTAAAGCTGTAATGCAAACTGCGTTAGAAGTGGGTTTAGATGTTTGATTAATGTGGAAAACTGTGAAAGAAATAGAAAATACTGGCACTGTTTCCTCGCCAAAGACTAGCAGAATGCGTGCATCAATCTACGACCAACTTGAAGAATTTGAAAGATGTGCGATTAGAAAGCACGTTCATGCATTTTACTTTAAAAATGAATTACCAAATTTGGAGAAAATATTGCATGCTAAAAGTGCAACAGACGACGAACATACTTCTGGAGATAAATTTCTTTTTTGTTATGTTGTTCTGATATTTTGTGATGTGTTTAGTTAAAAATAGCTTACTTATTGCTCCATATTCATATTATAGTTAAATGTAAACTAAATAGTTTGGAAAATAAAGTTTAATAATGCTTGATACGTTATAAAATAGTATTCCTGGATGTATTTATTCAAAAACCTCAATTTTGCAAAGGATTTAAATAAAAAAATCTACATAAACATCGCTGCATTGCTTTTATTTCAATCAGTAAAAGTAATATATACATATGCCACAAGCATTGTGAACAAACTTTCAACCTTTCAATAAAATTAAACTAACAGCATTTTATTAGAGCATTCTAATATCTTTAGGTGGTTGTTTGTGATTCATAAAACATTATAACTGTTAACTAATGGCTACGTTTCGTCCAAGTTTTGAACTTAATATAATTTCAAATTCCAATTTGTTCTTCTGAAACTTAATGCCAAACTAATATCTGTTGTTAATATAAAAATACATCTTCAGAAAGCGTGCACTTTGAGAGATCAATAAATTTACCTGTGTAATTGTTTTGGTTTAATATAATGTTAGTTGAATGCAATAATACATCACTTAAAAATATAAATTAGCTAACATCTACTATACGAGTCGGCCATTTGCATTGTTGAAGAACACCATCATGTAAAATAGTAAATATACAACCGATGCCGACAAATTTTTAAATATAGCAACTAATTTAACTATTTGAACAGTGCAAGTCTGACTAAAGCACAAGCGCTATCTACTATCTTCTTAACTGGAATAGAGTATAGTACTACATACAAATTCTATATCACCGGAAAATATTTTAATTTTGCTGTTGCTAGATACAATGGCGGTTTCGTTGCGTACTTGGTATGCATGTGACTACTGCCCAAAGTACTGAGTTTGAATCCCAACACGGTCCGCTTGAAAATGTTAAACTAGCATTTTTCACAAAAATACCGTCTCGTTTGAATGTGAGGTAAAATAGAGGTCCCGTTCGTGAGTGTTGTCACACACGTTAGAGATCCCTACCTTGCTTGGAACAGCAAGGGTTTGTCAAAATACAAAATCATTAGGTAAAAAAAGCTTGCTTCCTGGCCAATCTGGTACCTTCGAGTGGAGGATTGGAAAATCAAATGTAGTGTTGCTAAATACATGAAAAGGCAACATAAACATTGATATTTTTAACTATAAAGTTGAACAACAATGATTCTGTAAATTGAATTACCTTCCTTAAGTTTTTGGGTTAGTTTTGTGATCATCCTACAACTCCTTAAAAATGTGAATCTTTTATGGCTTTGACTTCGTATCCTTTTGCTGCTATATCTGTTTTGTTCATTTGTTTAGCAGTTTACTAATAATTCATTAAGCTATCACGTATTAGTAAGATACGGAAGCTGTAGATGTTAGTTAAAAGCCTATTACAATAAGTAAATACGTGGAGTTGCTGTTTTGCAGGAATAAGGAAATTACTTTAACATGAGGTGCTGTGTCAGAGTTATACAGGGAGTTTATAAAAGAACTCCTTGATTTAAAGTTTTATTTGTATACAGGAAAGTCACAATAATAGTTATTAAACCTATACAGTATTAAAAAGAATTTTCTCAAGTTTTATTTGATACCTAATAAAATTCTATATGTGCACCATTTGTTGTCCTCGCCACTTCTAAACGATAATCAGTTTCTTCCCAGGTATTCAGCAGCATATCAGGCGCGACGGATGCTACAGCTGCAACAATGCTTTCCCTCAAATGAGCAATGTCACGGATCTTCTCATTTTCTTTAATCCTGTTAAAAATGTAGACTGCTAAATCGAATCTTTTCACTTTGTCATTGAGCTTGATTTCATGCAGAAGTTGAGTTTTATACCCACGAAATTTAAGCCTCTTTCGCATCACCTTGTACACGGTAGACTTAGGTCTTCCCAACTCCAAACTTCGCCTTGCCAACGACTTTTTAGAGCTACGAATACAAGATGTACGGATCCGTTCCAGATTCTGTTCAGAGACTGAAGGTCTACAAGGTGGTTTAATTTTTAAGACACTACCTGTTTCCCGAAAGTGATTATACCACTATAGAATAGTTTTGTTAGTAGGTGCATTACCGCCATATTCACGTCGATAATTACGCTAAACAGTGATCACTGAACTCAATCGAATAAACCAAACCACACACTGAGCTTTTTGCTGTGGTATAGCCATGACTAGTGAGTGGCGACTGCCGGCCGGCGGAAGCAGTAGCACTCTTCCCGCACCACCCACGCTCCAAGTCCACGCACTGCAATCGAATATTAGCAAAACAATCTTGACAATATACTGAACTCAAGTTTAAAACCCGAAAGTTTATTACTGGTTTTGTGTTTTAATTATGATTTTTTTAATCAAGAAGTTCTTTTATAAACTCCCTGTATTTCTCATACTGTCGAATACGCTAATACTGGCAGTGACTTTTAAATACATTAAAAGAAGTTTACTGTTATTTTTGTTACCAGTTAGGCATGCCCACGATTGTTTAATATTTCTAACCCGATTCTTTTACTTTTATTGATACACTATATGCTTTACACTTAATCGCATTCCCCAATTTGGGAGGTTGGATATTTTCTTATGGTTTAGAGTACGCGTGTATGAGATTGCAGAGAGGCGCTTGAGAATAGCTTGTTTTTATCTGTTACGCTTTTAGTTATATTGGTTGTTTTCAAATAAAAATTGTTGGCGTTGAGTTCATTGATATTTTTAACATTGTATTTTAGTTTTGTGGTTGCAATGGTCTTCAGCTGTTACTAATAATCTTCTAAATATAAATCCTAGTAAATTCAAAGAAAACAGTATATCGATCATATGACATTTACAGGATTCCCCATTCATTTAAAAACCTAAGGACCTGTCATATCGCATACACCATTATTATACTAGTTGTAAGGAAAAGGGTCCACTTGTGTGCGTTGCGAAGACAACAAAAGCGCTTTTTGTGCCATTAGTTGTTTTGGAAGTATTAGTATATAACACTAGAGAGTTGACATATAATGACAAGCATTTCAAAAACCGTTTCTTTTAAACGCTATTACATCTTTTATATTTACTAAAGGAACTTTTGTAAGCCATGTTGGTGTTGTGTTCTAGATTGTCTGGAAGTCACCTTGTTAATTCTTTGTAACAACAGAGATAACATTTATCCACAAGTTTACAAAACGAACTAATTATATATTAAATGCATGGCATGACGCACAAAGGAGGTATTTGCAAAAGTTTTTGTGTGCGTAATTATTGCAAAGGTTTTTAATCACTAAAAACACTTTAATTTGTAAAGTTGATAGATGATATTCTATTTTGAAGAATTGAACGTTGTGGTTTCATGACGAAGACTTGGATTTGGTGTTGTATATGGATAATGCCCATCGTTAAACTGAATGCAATGCGACACCTAGCGATGGTGACTGGAATAGGATTTCCATGCTTCGGTACACTGCCGCTGGTAGGTGGAGATGTGTGCATATAGGCGATGAACTTGGTTGGTAGAAATTGGAGCAAGTAAATGGCTGAATATCCCCAATCCTGGCATGCATGTTGGTGTCACTTACTCTTGGAGATGGTTTTGATGGCTTTGGAGATAGAGCGGGTCCAAGCTGTATTATGGCGGGCTTTTGCATCCGTAGTGTGGTTAAAGAGATTACTTCATTTTATTCCGTTAGATTAGGTGGTCACAACGAGAAAATTTGAAAAAAAACTTTTAGTGCACGAAAAGTTTGATGACTTCCGTATTGCACTATTCTTAAGTTTGCTTCAAGAAGTTTGGTGGCCACTTATTAGAAAAACTATTAAGAAGTAATTTCTTCAAGCGTTTATAGCTTCTTTTATGTCCTTAGTTTGTTTGTATTGTACGTTCGGACGGTTCTATTATGTATTTCGAGGGGTGTCGAACGAATCTATTCTTGTTTGAGAGGTGTTTTAAGCGTGCATGCTATTTAGTTGCATGCTGCGTGCTTATTGGTCAGTTAGTTAGGAATATGGTCGGTTGCATATTCTTACATCATTGTTACCGTAATTTTTGAAACAACTATTTTGTTTAATTAATACCATTGGAATAGAACCGTAGTACTTTATCTATATAAATTCAAGAAATATCTATGTAATCTCAACTGTCTATGTTGGATTACGTTATGAAAACAACCGTCAATTTTAATTATTAGCTTGCGCATACTAGTGCGGTCTTTTCGAACATTAAAACAGAAAATGTTCTATTTTTATGGACTGAGAATATATCATAACAATATTTACTGTATTACACGGGAAACGCGCATTTACAACTACAATTGAGTATATACATATAAATGGTGTAAATGGACATTAAAACACCTATAAGTCCTCTTTGGTATGAAAAAGGTATAGAAAATATTCACGTGGTGATATCGATTTTATAATACTGCAGTAACGCCAACGCTGTTGAAGACATTAGTATCGTTTTAAAACAATATTTCTACTTCAGTCTTAGGTTTGTCAGCAATATTTGGGATTTCTGCACAAGTCATGGGAATTTTAAAAAAACCTATGATAAACACTTGAATATTTTACTAATTTGACAAAATTACTTAATCGGTAATGTAATCCATGACATAAATCAACCTATTCTGAAAATTTAACCAAAAAAATTTAGTAATTGGAACTCGTAAATCTTAATTTTGAACCTTTATCAAAATGTTAATCTTTTTGTTAAAATAAGCACTAAAAGCAATTATTCAATTAACGCTAAAAATTAACTTTTATTTTAAAATGTTTGTATTGAAATTTCATTTATAGAGATGAAAATATAAATATCTCAATTTGATTAATTTTGAAGTTAGATTCGCATATATTTGTTACATATCCATGGCAACGAGAATAATCGTTATCACAATCATATTTCTTCCTAGTTAGGAAAAAATGTTGCGTTAAAATGATTTTTAATACATTAAAAAAAGTCCTTGTAGCAAAAGCATAGTGAGTTCTACACCTTTTTGTTGTAAGTTAATTTTTAACCATCTTGGCTTAATTAAAGCGTTCAGTAGGGAAATACTTCTGGTTAATTAAACGACACAGTATCAACTATTTATTTAGGGCCACCTGCACCGTACATCTTAAACAACGTTTATTGCTAAACTCCGATTAAAAGTCAAAAATTGCTTTGCACCGTTCTGTAAACTGAGATTAAATCCATCTAATCCGAGATTAAATTAAACTGTCAATTTTGGGGGTTTAATAATTTAAACCTAGTTTAAAGTCTAGTTTCATATTTAAAAACCTTACTTTTTGTTTATTTACTTTAATAATTGCTTGTTTAGCAGCAGCGATTTTCCGTACTTCATTTTTTTATTTTTAAAATAACGTTTTAAATATTCCGCTCTTCTGTAAATGCTGTTTGACGCAGGTGCATTAAAATTGTTTGCCATATTTAAGCAACTTTTTCTCTTGAGGTAACCTAATCGGATTTTTTATTTTCTAGATGTCTTTGTACTTGGCGCAAGTAGAGATAATATACATTTTTTCATCGTTTGTAAAATCTGAAGTTCTAGATAATTTTTAATAACGACTACTTCCACTTCAATTGCTCCGTATATAAATAAAGTATATTTAAAAATCTAACTGAATCTCAAAATCGTGTTGATAATTTACTGCAGTTGCCTAGCAACCAGGTGACTTTCACAGTGTTGTCAAATGTTGTTGGTGTCTTAAACTTCGTTTAGTTAACTGAAGATGAATCTAGTACCTTGCAAATCAACCACACCTTAATCATAGGTTAAAATTAAACTTAGATTAGTTAAACGTCGTTTAAAGTAAATACGGTGCAATTGGCCCTTAGAATACTATAGTCCGTTCTCGCTAAGATTAAAGCGATGAAAGGTATAGGGAAAGGTTAACCTTCGATTTGATTGGTTAAAACATGATGCTGATTTACACATATTAATACTAAAAATTTGTATTTAAAATATATGCAATGCGCCGTTGTCAGATTTGTAATAAAAACGAGCTATGAAAATTAATTTAGGCTAGTCAGGATTTATAATCACTGAAATATGGAATTAATAATTATTCCGTATCTATATATAAAAATTATAATTAATTTGTATTTACAACACGACAAAATGCTAAGGGCCAATTGTACGGTATTTACTTTAAATGATGTTTAACTAATCTAGGTTTAATTTTAACCTACGATTAAGGTGTGGTTGATTGGCAAAGTACTAGATTTATCTCCAATTAACTAAACGAAGTTTAAGACACCAGCAACATTTGACAACATTGTAAAAGTCACCTGGTTGCTAGGCAACTGCAATAAATTATCAACTACGATTTTGAGGTTCAGTTAGATTTTTATATATTACTTTATTTATATACGGAGCAATTGAAGTGGAGGTAGACGTTATTAAAAATTGATCCAGAACTTCAAATTTTACGAACGATGAAAAAATATATATTATCTCTACTTGCGCCAAGTACAAAGACATCTGGAAAATAAAAAATTCGATTAGGTTACTTCAAGAGAAAAAGTAGCTTAAATATGGCAAGCAATTTTAATGCACCTGCGTTAAACAGCATTTACAGAGAAACTGAATATTTAAAACGTTTTTTTTTAAATAAAGATATGAAGTACGGAAAATCGCTGCTGCTGAACAAGATTATATCAATTTATCAATAGCAATTATTAAAGTAAATAAACAAAAAGTAAGGTTTTTAAATATGAAACTAGACTTTAAACTAGGTTTAAATTATTAAACCCCCAAAATTGACAGTTTAATTTAATCTCGGATTAGATGGATTTAATCTCAGTTTACAGAACAGTGCAAAGCAATTTTTGACTTTTAATTGGAGTTTAGCATTAAACATTGTTTAAGATGTACGGTGCAAGTGGCCATAATCGATTGATTCCACTAAATTTTAATTATGTGTTGGGGAGAATAAGAATTGCACTTAGAGCTGGCAATGCCGTGGGTAATTCTAAAATATTAATTGTCGTTGATAAAAAAGACAATCGATCAATATTCATCGTTTCACATCCTTTAAGTTTTTGATCATCCTTGTGCTTTATTGATTTTTCTTAGTCATTTTCAATTTTCATTTATAATTTCGTTTCTTTTGTAAACTAGTAAACAATAGTTCTTGTCAGAACTCACCTCCTCGGATATTTATTATTGTGAAGGTATGTCGATTAATTTACACTGATTATGGTTTAAATACACGCATATTACAATTTTAGCATCTAATTAGAAAGATGGCTGAGCAAGAGCAGCAATCATTTAAAAATCGAAATGGAAAAATAATTCAGTGGTTAGAAATTAATGGCATATAACACGTATTTAACATACATTGCAAAGAACCTTAGTAAGACTGCTGCCATGAAACGTACTGCTAAAGACACAGGTATTGGACAAAACAGTGTGGAATTCAATTAAACAAATTAAAGTTTCTGGTATCGCACGTTCACTAAAGAAAAATAGAAAATGCTTAACGGTCTTTGAAAAGCTTGATGATTTTGAGAAAATGGGAATTCGAAGAGATGTGCATTCATTCTATCTTTGCAACGAATTGCCAACTGTATCAAAGGTGTTAGCTGTCGTTAATAGCGATGATTTACTATCTAATTTCAGCCGTACGTTCTTGTACAGAGTGTTGAAGAAATTAGGCTTTAAATACGACAAAAGAACAAGAAAATCTATTTTAATTGAAAAACCTGAAATAGTTCTTTGGCGGTGGAAGTACTTAACTGCAATAAAAAAAATATTGCGACGACGGGGCAAAAGTCTATTACACTGATGAGACATGGTTGAATGCAGGTCATGTAAAAAATAAAGTTTGGTATGATACAACAATTAAAACTGCAAGGCAAGCTTTAATTGAAAGTGTTTCTTCTGATGTAAGGGATCCACTAGGCAAAGAAAAGCGTATAATAATTGTACATATTAGTAACAACACAGGATTTGTTGATGGAGGTTTATTGATCTTCGAATCAAGAAAAACTGGTAGGATTAATAATATACATACTTTGTGCTTCTATAATAATCGTTATTAGGTGCTTATCATGAAGACATGAATGGTGATGTTTTTAAACAGTGACTCGAAGGCGTATTACCTGCTTTAGAGGAAAATTCAGTAATTGTGATAGATAATGCCCCATATCACAGTATGAAATCAGAGAAAACACCAACTCAAAGTTGGAAAAAATAAGACATTATCGACTGTCTTCATAGCAAAAATATTCCAACTGAGGTGCATTTATTAAAATTACAATCGTTGGAATTAGTCAAACAACACTGCCTTTCACATCCAACACCATATGTTATCGATGAACTGGTAAAGGGTACTGGAAGAACCATATTACGTTTGTCTCTTTACCATTGCACTTTAAATCCAGTCGAGCTGATACGGGAATTATGTAGCAGCTAATAACATAACATATAAACTTGCTGATGTGAAAGTGCTTTTCAATCGAGCTATATCTACTGTTATATGCCAAAATTGGCATTGTACACTTTTAAATTTGTGAGTGAATTCCTGCCACTATTTTAAAATAGACTTGTTCATTTCTGTCATTTCGGACAGTTGCGTTTGCGCAAAAGAATGCGCAGTCGCGGAGTGATGAGAAAGTGCGCGGTTTACGACACGAGAGGACATGATTATTAGCGACGAGACGTCGAACGGTAACGTTTACCTGTGTCGTGGTGCTGTCTTTTCTTTTTTAGGATGTAGGTTCCTCTATCGTATCTCTACCTTCTATCGTTGCTTCTATCTGTATCCTTGCCGCTCCTCTACAAACGAAAGAGGAAGACGAATAAATTTGGGTCAACAAGGGCGTGACGCAATATATATATATATATATATATATATATATATATATATATATATATATATATTAACCACATAGTTAAGGAGGAAAAGCGAATGTGGGATTTAGACGGAATGGTAGAAGAGATGGTAGAAAATATTGTCATCAATTTAGAAGTGGAAAGTTCTAGCGAAGAATTATCTAATGATGAATTGAGCGACTAAATATGGGTGTTGATAATGTACCAATATCAAATAGAATTTTAAACCATTTTGAACGCGTTTTATGTGTCAAGACTTTACATATTGTACACAAAAACTGAACTAAATATATTTTTACGTATGTTGAGTATTAATTATTTATTTTGAAATATTGTAGTGTATGGATGTACGCATTATATATCTTGTGATGTTGTAATAAACTATTAACACAGCATGTATATTTGATATAAAGTGTTAACAGTATTGCTGTTGTTTTACAACAGTAGTTATTAATTTGTTTTGTGTGTTCTTGTTCAAATAAGAATGCAATTTCATTGATTTCTTCACACATCAGTTTGATATTGAAACTGCATTCCGTTATTGTGACCAGGAGAAGATTTACATGAAACTACCCGATGGCCATAGTGATGTGCCTGGTTGTTTGTATCTACTTCAAAAAAGCTTGTATGGTTAACCTTCTTGTTGCTAAAATTCCAAATACACTTCAGTCTTATTGAATTATAAACTTACAAAATAAGTCTGACCCCTCCTTGTTTACTGTAATTGCAATAGTCAAAGACTTATGATAGCTATTTTTGTGTTGATGGTTTGGTCTTATCCATAAACAAACAAACAGCAAAAAAATTTCCTAAAAAGCTAAAATACGAATTTAAAATTACATTGAGTGGAGATATCAAGTCTCTTTGACTGTGTATTCATATAGTCTGTAATTGACAATTGTAAACCAGCTATTTGACTTCATTTAGCAAATCTGCCCTGCGACTGTTCAAACTACACTCTCATAGATGTTACTTATCAACAAATTTTTAGTTGATTGATGTACTACCAAACTGCCTTACTGAAAGTCGATTTGACGCAACTATTCTTTTCTATTCTGTGCTAATCTAAAAGGTTCTACCTACCCTTCACAACCTAAATTTCTAATAATTTGACTAATATAGCTTAGTCTAGGTTTCCTATACTCTTTTTCTTATCTACCTAAATCTGCATAGGTATTAGCAACCTGACGGTTGTTAAAGAACTTTAACATGTCTGTATGATTTATATTAACAAGGAAATGAAATATTACCTGATTAACACGAACAAGTCTTATGTCACGAACCGCACCAGTGGTGCATATAGAATATTTGGTGCCACAGCCAACGTGTTAAACTGATTGTATTTGTTATTATTATTAAAAAGGAAAAGTGTTAAATTATATATTATGGTAATGCTTAAGCAGCGAATCGCTGCCAACATACCAGATCGTTAACTAATTGTGAGTTATGTCTTTTTGTCATATATTGCCATATTGTCTTATGTTAAACAATTTGGTATGTGTTAATCTTTGAAGTTGTATTTAAATACGGAATTATAGGAGCAGGAATGCTACGAATTAATTTAATTTAGGGGAGATTCCATGCATTACAACAAAAATCTCTCTCGTGTAAATATACATAACAAATTCTAACCAATATCAATAGTTTCAAATTTCCCACATTTTAAAATAATATTAAGCTGTGTAAATCCACCTTGCGTACAAGGTCATCTACTTTATTCGTATTTGGAATGGACTGTATAATACGATAATTACAGTAACTTAGACTTTCAATAACAACTTTCATAATCATTTATGAATTTGTTAAAAACATTTTTAGGACAACTGTAGTAAACCAACATACTAGGTAAATAGGTCATGCACGCCACTGCAAGGATTTCCGACGTTCGGTGCTGTTGTCATTATAATTGTCATCGTCTGGTTTCCTTAGCCTGATAACATGGCTGTGTATACACTTGCGACTTGATTGCCTACTTAAAATTAACGTTAAAACAGAAACCTGCAGGTGTGTAGTGATAACATATTTGTATCATTTTATAGGATGTGATAGTGTTTGAATTTTTTGGCGCTAACAATAGTAAGGATGTGCGGTATTCTCAAAAAATTGTTTTTAGTCAAATTATCTCACAAGGATACTTGTGTAATATAGGTAATTCGAATAATTAAATATGAATACCTGATCTAAAAATAAAACAAAGAAAAAGAATCAATTATTTGATGTTTGTATTCTAATGGAAAAACAATGTCTCTTAAACATAATCGGGGTTATTATTTCCCTTTAATTAGCGAGTACATGATAATAAAATTTGTTAAAATTTTATTTAACATCAATGCTTAAGGTTTGCAAGAATGTATTGTACTAAAATAGGTACATTGCTAATTAATTGAAATATTTAATTTTTAGGTGAACGTCATGTGGCTTGCAATAAATTTAAAAATCCTCTTGCACAGACAATCTTTTTTATCTGCAACCTGAATTGGTAAGTATAATGAGTACTATTAAAACGAATTTTATTGATTAATCGACATGGCATGCCATTAATTCATTCTATTATACACACAATTAACTAATTGTTTTAAGTGCAGTAAAATTTAAAAGCTGGGATGTACAATTCTATTTATTATGCATTCAATGTATAACTCTCACTTCTGCTTTCTAGTACGTTAATATCATTTAGTATTTTAATTTTATTTAACCATCTAATAATTTAAATAATTTAAAATATAGAAATTTCATTTTTGAAAATATATATATATAAAATTACTCAAAATTTGATTGAGAAATAATGTTCAAACTTAATTGTAATTAATTTGTTATCAGAGTGGGCAGTCGTAAATTTGTTAATACTCAATGCGACTACAGCCTACTTAAATTTATTATGCTAACCTTGGCAACTGTTCTACAGGATGTACAAGTAGATAAACCCACAAATTTAATGTGACCCCTTTGTAATATCTCATAGTTTGATTGTTAAAATTATGTAACTATTACGTATCTTTGATATTAACTTACAACTAACTTACAACACTATTGCAAATATACAGTTTTGTTAAAATCAACATTTGCTTTTATTACAAATTACATATTTATAAACAGTAATGCAACCAGTAGAAAGTGACCACTTTTGAAACCCTATAATAAAAAATCACCTGCATGCGAATTTTTAAGAGAGTGTAAAAGTACATCTGTGATTATTATTGATTATGTAAATCTTTTTCAACACATTAAAACAAGTTTTGTAACCTGAAGTTTTATTGCTAATAATTTAAAAGAAATTAAGCAAAAGTAACATCAATTTTTCTGACATATTTAGTTTTGTAACAGATTTAAAATATATTTTTGCATTAAACATTTTCTAGGTGATGATTTGGGGCAAAAACCAATATTGAACTTACATACTTTATAGTACATTTATGTAGATAGGTTCTTGCAGCAACCATTCACAAAAGATTTAAAAAATTTGCAATTCTAAAGTACCTACCAAAGATTAAAATAATGAAAATTTAAGCATATGCAGTTTGTAGTGATAAATAATATACCGGGTATTCCAATGAAAACAAAACTGTGTCACTATGTTAGACAAAGTTTCAGACTCATTAATTTTTCAATGAAAGGTGACTTTTTATCAGAATTTTTGAATACGCTATTTTTACCCTCATATGAGGATCATCCCAAAAAATTTTAATAGAGCAATTCTTTTTACAACAAGCATTTAATTTTAAAATTTAGCTTAATAGTTTTAGGAAATTACAGGTAAAAGATTAAAAATGTTTAAGTTATTTACGGGTTAGTAAGTGAGTAAATTGCTTTTCTATTAGCAGTTTTATTGTTTCTATAGAAAAATAGGCTGATGGTGAAAGATGTAGGCTGTAGGAATTTCAGGGAAATGTGTAGGCTAGCTCAGAATAGAAATCAATGGAGGTACGCATCCAACCAGTCCCAAAATGGATAAACTAATGACGAAAAAATAACATGTTAATTATTATAAGCAACTACAGGTATTGGTGGTGCAATATTCTCAAATAATGTTAATTGTGTGAAAGGATTGACGAGAAAACTATTAATTTGGCAAATGTTCAAGTACTGGGGAAACTTGACAGCCACAGGCTGTTTACACCCCTTCACAACCTTACATGCGATTTTCCAATGCTCCACCTGAAGGTACTACATTAGCCACGAAGCGAGTTTTTTTTACCTGAAAAATTTTGAATTTTGCCGAACCCTTGCTATTCCAAGCAAGGTAGGGATCTTTAACCTTCATGACAACATTCACATATGGGACCTCCATTTTACCTCTCATCTGAACGAGGGTGTATTTTTGTAAAAAATGCTCCCCAAACATTTTTCAAGCGAACCGTGTCGGTATTCGAACCCGAGACCTTAGGTGTAGTAGTCACACACATACCAACTACGCTAGGGAGCCGCCACCCCTTCACAACCTTACATGTGATTTTCCAATGCTCGACCCAAAGGTACTACATTGGCGAGGAAGCGAGTTTTTTTTACCTGGAAAATTTGAAATTTTGCCGAACCCTTGCTGTTCCAAGCAAGGTAGGGATCTTTAACGTGGGTGACAACACTCGCACACTGGACCTCCATTTTACCTCTCATTCGAACGAGGGTGTATTTTTGTGAAAAATGCTCGCCTAACATTTTTCAAGCGGACCGTGTCGGGATTCAAACCTGGGACCTTGGGCGTTTTAGTCACACACATACTACTACGTCACGGAGCCGCCTCACCACTTCACAACCTTACATGTGATTTTCCAATGCTCCACCCTTAGGGAGTTTTTTTTTTACTTGAAAAATTTGGAATTTTGTCGAACCCTTGCTGTTCCAAGCAAGGTAGGGATCTTTAACGTGCGTGACAACACTCACACACGGAACCTCCATTTTACCTCTCATCGGAATGAGGGTGTATTTTTGTGAAAAATGCTCGCCTAACATTTTTCAAGCGGACCGTGTCGGGATTTGAACCCGGGACCTTGGGCGTAGTAGTCACACACATACTACTATGCCACCCCTTCACAACCTTACATGTGATTTTCCAATGCTCCACCCGAAGGTACTACATTGGCCAGGAAGCGAGTTTTTTTACCTGGAAAATTTTGAATTTTGTCGAACCCTTGCTATTCCAAGCAAGGTAGGGATCTTTAACGTGCGTGACAACACTCACACACGGAACCTCCATTTTACCTCTCATCGGAACGAGGGTGTATTTTTGTGAAAAATGCTCGCCTAACATTTTTCAAGCGGACCGTGTCGGGAAAGCGACCCTTCACAACCACTGAATGTCGGAGAAATAGAATAAGTAATTGTAAAACAATAGAAGGGGACCGAACTGCATCTAACAAGAAATAACAGCGCCTATGATCAAAGACAACAAACATAGAAACAAGAAGAAAATTGTTGAAAGCATATGTGTGGAGCACAGCACAGTATGTCTATGAAATTCAGGCAGTAGGAAAAACAGACAGAAAAATGGTAGCAGCCTTTTGGAATGTTGTGCTTCAGATGTATGAGGATGATAGCATGGACAGACAAAGTTAATAACAAATAGGTTATTCAAATAATAGGGGAATAAAGAGATCTGTGGAAAAAAATAGGAGAAATAGAAGGGCAGAATATGTTCTAAAGCATTTTTGGAGAATAGTATGGGATACTTTACAAGCAGAGATAGGAAAAAGGAGGTAGATGTAGACCTACATCAGATAGTGATAGATACAGACTGTGCAAACTTCAGTGAAATGTGTGGGTTAGTTCAGAATAGGAAACAATGAGGGTACGCGTCTAACCAGTTCCAGGACTGAAGACCTAATGATGATGAAGAAAAGTACAATGATATCTATAACTTTAATTTTTAGAAAACTCAGTTGTACTTCAAAAAACAATTTTGTGACAAACCAGTCACTATTTTTACATTTTTATGTATTACTATTAATAATATCGTACCTATTTTAAACTTAATTTCTTAAAACTTTTTGACCAAATTTTATAATGAAACAATGCTAGTAAGAGAATTGCAAGGACTTTAAAGTGATATCACTTGAACCATGTGTTCTTAAAATTTGTGGGATACATTGTACCCCCAAATGTTTCCCTTTTATAAAAATTGACAGATCCAATTTGTCTAAAATGTTGATATACTTTTGAAAATGTCTCCGTTTTATTTTAAGCCACACTGTAAACACGATTGCATTCTAATATACCTATCAACAGTTTTTAACAAACAATAATTTTTTTCTACATTTAGTTGTTTGGTTTTTATATTGTTTAATAAGAAAAGAAATTCTATGTAAAGAAATCTATTTTACAAATTTTACATTATAATAACAATCGCAAAAACGGGCCATTCCATTCCAAGTGGTCAAAAAAAAAAATTAGTTGCTTGACCATCACTTTAAAAAAATCCATATTTTGTAGGTGCATTATCTTATATTTTGGCAGTTCAAAATTAATTTTTTGGAATGGCAGTTATTTTTGTTTTAGGTCGTTCACTATTTTTTTGTCATTTGTAGGCATTTACGCTTTTCTAAATTGTCTTAAGATTTTCAAATAAAGTGTATTGTATTTAGTATATTCTGGTCTAAAAATCAAAATTCCTAATGCTTAGTATGTTTTTGTTTATGTAGTCTTTATAGCCGAAGTTATTGCATGCGAACGTTCAAAATTCTATTTTTGTAGGGGAATTTATGGAAGAAGGAATCATGAATTTTTCTGTGTTTTTATATTTAAGAGCATAGTTACTCTATATAATATATAGATGGTGTGAAGCTTACTCTTTAAAAATTACACACTTAAAAATTGATTTTCTGACTTTTTTGTAATATCTCTCTTAGGGGCTCAGTTAAAAATCTGAAAATTGCACATGGCAAAGGTCTATATCGTATCAAGCATTGGTGTAAATTTAAACTTGGAGATTCAACTCAAAATGAGTATTAAAAAATTGTGAATTTGAATAAAAATACTAATTTCCACATCCAGGACAAGTGGGCATAAGGAACTATTTGTTACAGTATTCCGCACAGACAAGAAAGAAAGTAGTAAAATAAATAAAGGAAATCGCCCACACCGAATACTGCAACAAAACAAAAGGGTAGAATAGGAATTCTAAAGAATTAGATGTCGTGCTAGCTCAAAATGTCATAGAGTAGGGTGGGTCTACAGAAAAAAATTGGAAACCTCAGTAAGAAGTTTATTTACAAACCGTTAGTTAACATAATATAAAAAGTTAAGTCAGACATTTACGTGATCACCCTGTTATAATCGTAATGTAAACAAAAGCTTTAATTTGCATATAACACCACGTGGTAATATATATTTAAGCCAATACGCTGTAGGGAAGCATGCAAACTTACCTGACCATTTAAACAGACGTTTTCCATGTGGACAATTTTGTAGAAATCATTATAGTGTATGTAGGCCTTTTGCTTGTAGTAATTGGCTATTGTTCTAGGAATATTTGGTAGCTGCTGCCTAGAAAATATACTCTTACAGGTGCGGTTTGCAGAATACTTTTCATATTATCGCTGGGAATTGATTTTAAAATGAAAACACATCACTTCTCCCGTTGTTTTCTATCCATAAAAATACAGGCTGAGCTTTGAAAGCTAGATGATTCTATACAATGTCCTTTTACTGAAAGGAAACGCTGTAACTCGCGGTACTAAGATGCTGGCGGCTCCGTGGCGTAGTGGTATGTGTGTGACTACTACGCTCAAGGTCCCGGGTTCGAATCCCGACACGGTCCGCTTGAAAAATGTTAGGCGAGCATTTTTCACAAAAATACACCTTCGTTCGGATGAGAGGTAAAATGGAGGTCCCGTGTGTGAGTGTTGTCACGCACGTTAAAGACCCCTACCTTGCTTGGAATAGCAAGGGTTCGGCAAAATTCAAAATTTTCTAGATAAAAAAAAACTCGCTTCCTGGCCAATGTAGTACCTTCGGGTGGAGCATTGGAAAATCACAAGTAAGGTACTAAGATGCTTGGGCGTCACCGTGGATCAATGTAGTAAGCGTAAGACTACGGATCCAAGGTCCTGGGTTCAAATCCCGACACGGCCGACTGCTTGAAAAATGGCAGGTGAGCATTTTTCACAAAAATTACGCCCTCGTTCGGATGAGAGGTTAAATGGAGGTTCCATGTGTAAGTGTTGTTACGCACATTAAAGATCCCTACCTTGCCTGGAACAGCAAGGGTTTGGCAAAATTCTAAATTTTCAGGCAACAAAAACTCGCCTCCTGGCCAATGTAGTACCTTCGGGTGGAGCATTGGAAATGTAAATTAACGGTACTAAGATGCTCTGTTTGATCTAGTGTTATAGTCCAGTTAAATTGTTTCATCTAGTATCGGGTCCGCTGGCAAGTGCAGCACGCACTTTCAAATCCTTTAAGATGGTACCAGAGACAGACAGCTTGTTTCAAGGTACATTTATTTTTTTTTTCTTTGTGCTGCTATTGAAGATAGACACTTTTTTTGGCTGGTTGTAGATTTTTTTACTTGTGGCTGCACAATAAATTACAGGCTCCACGTTACAAATTTAGTTTCACAGTGCACAGGTGATTATGTAATTATTTTTCAAACTCACAATTAGTATACATCGAAGCATTTTTTATGTTATTTTTTTTGTACATTAATGCTAATGTCAACAGCTTGTTTACCAAATTATAAGTTAGCGTAAGTTAACACTTGGTTCATCTCAGCTAGAGTTATATTATTTCGTTTAGGAAGTGCACTTCACACAACAGGTAAAATTACTGAATATATTATATCTACTTTTCTTATTGTATATATTTAGGGTTGGAAACATTATTTAAGTATAATTGTACAAGTGATTTAGATTTTAAGATTTTACATCTGTTTGCGTAAATGTATAGTTCTATATTGTGTTATAGGCGAGTGACGCTTTTGTTTACATCACAATTATAACAGGACGATTACGTAAATGTTTGACTTAACGGTTTGTAAATATTCCTTTTTATACTGTTTGACTAATGGTTTGTAAATAGATCTCCTTACTGAGGTTTCCATTTTTCTTTCTGTATTACTTGAGCTAGCACGAAATCCAATTCTTCCGGATTTCTATTTTATCCTTCTGTTTTGTTGCTGTATTTGGTGTGAGCGATTTTCTTACTTACTTTACTACTTTCTTTTTGTCTGCGCGGAATACTGTAACACAAAATTTGCCACCTAACATGAGCCCGAAATTTGTTTAGCAAAGGTAGAGGAAATAAGAAAATCTAATTGATGGCGTTGGGCAGGAGTAAGTTGGACCCAGTGTGGGCTGGATCGGAAGTAGTGATGACCAATGAAGAAGGAGGAGCAAAAGTTAATTGATTATTGCGAAATTTTGGGACAAATTGTATTGACTTCCATAAGTCGACACCAAGAATGAGTTTGTTTGAAACTTCAGAGATCACAAGCACGTTCAGAGTAGCGACAGAGTTTTGAAGAGCTATAGGAAGAGAAACAGACTCTTTGATGGTGCATTGGGAATTGTCAGCTAAGCTACAGAAAGAGGAAAAGAAAGTATGAAGAGGAAGGTGTAAGCATGTAAACGGTTCCAACCGAGACCGCCATGAATGGTATGCATAGCACTGGAATCAAGGATGTTTTATAGAAAGGAGTCGAGTTTTCCTGAATCAGGTGAAGACGTGTTTTTTTAAAAAGGGGTCCCAAAAGGAGAAGAAATAAATTCAGCATACATACCATATAACCTGTAAGGGATTCCAAAGGACCCATAGTCCTCTGATAAATTTTGTGGACCAAGAACGCATGCTATCCCGCTCAACTCTATATAATACAAGAAGAAAAGTAGGCAATATATAGAGAAATTTTACCTGCTCTGTGAAGTGCACTTCCTAAAAGAAATAATGTAACTCTAACTAAGATCAACCAAGTGTTAACTTACCCTAACTTATAATTTGACAAACAAGCTGTTGAAATTACCATTAATTTACAAAAAACAAGAAACAGTAAAAAAGTGCTCTAACACAAGCTTTGGTTTATACTGCGGTATTCGTTGTGGGCGATTTTCTTGCTTACTCTATACTTTGGAAGAATCTCTCCGTTTTATTTCGAAACTAAAGTATATAAAAGTTTCTAATAGTAACGAGCAAAAAAATAATAAAAAAAGATTATGTTACGGTATTCTGCGCAGACAAGAAAGAAAGCAGTAAAGTAAGTAAGAAAATCGTCCACACCGAATACCGCAACAAAACAGAAGGGTAGAATAGAAATCCAGAAGAATTGAATTCCGTGCTAGCTTAAAATGTTGTAAAGTGGATTGGGTCATACAGAAAGAAAAAATGGAAACCTCAGTAAGGAGATTTATTTACAAACCGTTAGTCAAACAGTATAAAAAGGAATATTTACAAACCGTTAAGACCAACATTTAAGTAATCATCCTGTTACAATCGTGATGTAAACAAAAGCATCACTCACATATAACACAATATAGAACTATACATTTAAGCAAACATCCATGTAAAATCTTAAAATCTAAATCACTTATACAATTATGCTTATATAATGTTTCCAATCCTAAATATATACAAGAATATGTCGTAATTGTACCTGCTCTATGAAGTGCACTTCCTAAAAGATTAATGCAATTAACGCAAGCCAAAGGCTTCCATATATTATAATGACCTCTATGAATTTTCCCCATTGAAAACGACATCTGTTTAAATAATCAGGTAAGTTTGCAACCTTTTCTATAGCATTATGGCATGAGATGTATAACAGGTTGCCTAACTGTTATAGAAACGGCAGCGATTTGTTATATCAACCTACAATACTGAGAATAACTTGATATGGGGACGGTTTTATTGCCCATACTTGAGCGAGCTGAACACATGCAAGATAACGAAATACCACGTTGCTTATTTCTTAGTAAGAGGGTAGATAACCAACCCATTAAATGTATTTTAACGTGAGAAGTTTTAATTTTTCAAAGAAAACCAAAAAGTATTTGCTGCAGGTGTTAGAACGTATTTCAATGAATTGATAAAGCGGAACAGTTTAACGGTAAGCATATGTTTGCTTCTTTCAACGAATAAAGCGAAGCTTCTTAACCTTCTAAAGAATCTATTAAATGCAGTTGAATATATTCCATGTATACTATTGTACTAAACATTTAAGGAAATTGTATCTGACGTTTTAAATAAGTAATCATTTCAATTGAACTTGTTAAATGATAGTTTGTATGATTTGAAATAGCATTAAAAGTGTAAAGTGGTTTAAATTAGAATTGTTAGGAGTATCTTCTTAATACAAAGTGAAACAAAGTAGTTAGGAAATTAAAATTTATATAGCATACAGAAACCAATTGCTTTCAGAAATTTAACGTAACACATTCTACTATTTTTAAGGGAATTTTCAATTAAGAGAATCACAACTTAAATATATATGAAGTAGCTTATTATAAATGAGCATGTATTTTAGTTATTAGTTTGTAAAACAGATAGATTTAGGATTTTACATGTTCATTGTTGTATTTCTCCTGGCCACCAATACTTGTCCCACTGTATCCTGTGCACCTAATGTGTACAGCAGAGTGACGATTTATCACAATGTCCGTGTTCCATAGATGTTTTTATTAGTGAAGCTTGCTATAAAACTGTATATGGAATTTTTCCCAAAGACATTTAACCAATTAAAGATTATAGTGAAGAAGAAAAAGAATTGTTTTTTTTAAGAATAAACTTTGGTGAATTCAGTTTGTAAGTATCATGAAATGAAATACTTGAAAAAATGTCATCATCTCTATGTAAAACCATGAGAAGAATTTTTCGAAATATTGATTGTTAAACCTGAAATCTAAAGATGCATTTTTTTCTTGCAAAATCACGAGGAAAATTTACGAAAGATAAAAAATTAATCTTATCAAATAACTTATCCAATAACTTAAGGAAAAATATCACACTTGTTTGAAAATGAAAGGCACTAGATCATTTCATTGTTTTATACCGCAATCTGAAAGTGTGCTAAAATGTCAATACACATCATCAGCATCTGATAATGAACTTCATTAATTAAAAAAGGTTGTGCCATTGACACTTCAAAATAAAGACACAATTACATGTACTTATAATAGCCAGTCCTAGATCGAAGCGAACAACATAGATGATCAAAACAAAGATATGCATGTTATATTTTTTTATCCAGCAGGACCAAGAACTTCATTCCAGAAAATGAAAAGGATCAAGTTTGGGCGCCAATCAAAAGTATATTGAAGAAGTTGACTTCCATAGAATTAATCACGGTGACTGGGTGCACTTTTAACATCACACACAAACTTTGTGAAAAAATCTAACAGCTCTGAAATCAACAAAAGTTAAAGCTGATTGACGATGAGACATTATAGTTGTCAGTTTATTAATAGTTGTTAACTCAGTGCAAGTAGTTCAAGAAAACTATTTATTACATTTTACTTGATTGTTTTTTTTAAGTTATACTTTTGAAGGTTTTGTTTTTATTAAATGGTTTTTAAGTTTATTATATAATATTACATAATTTGATGCATATCTCGAATAGTTGCCTGAATAGTTATCTTGTTTGATATGTTTAAATAATTGAATTATTATATTCTTATGCCCATTTCTACCGTATGTGAAAATTAGAATTTTTTGCTCAAGTTCACAATTTTTAAACTTATTTTGAGTTAAATCTCAATGTTGCAATTTATATTGAAGGTTGATACCATAGAGACCTTTACTGTGTACAATTTTCAGATTTTAATCTGATCCCCAACAAAGATATTGCAGGGGAATAATTTGAAAAGAGTCACAAAATCAACCCTAAGAGGGTGTAATTTTTAAAGCGTAATCTTCTCACCATTTATATATTATATAAAGTAACTATGCTATATATATATATATATATATATATATATATATATATATATATAGTAACAGGTTTTTAGGTCTGCTAGTTAATGAAGTGTACTCTTTATTATAAACTAAGCTTTCGGTTTTATTTTTAAACCATTATCAAAGATATAATGTGAGGTTTTACATTGAAATCGTCGATATAAATAAATTTTTGAATATAAGTTAAAAGTGCGGTAAAAAGCTTTTAAAAAGAAAACGGTAATGTAGTTTGCTAATCACATTTAAAAGCTTTTTACCACACTTTTAACTTATATTAAAAAATTTATCTATATCGACGATTTCAATGTAAAGCGTCACATTATATCTTTGATAATGGTTTAAAAATAAAACCGAAAGCTTAGTTTATAATAAAAAGTACATTTCATTAACCAGCAGACCCAAAAACCTGTTACTATATATACTATATTTTATAACTGCAAGGTCATTATACCACAAAACTATATATATATATATATATATATATATATATATATATATATACATATTTTTTAAAAATGTTGTGGGTTTTAGGTCGGCTGGATTATTTAAGAAAACTCTTTTTTATAAACCTGAGCTTTCGGATTTATTTTAATCCTTTTTCAAAGGTACTACAATAACAGAATTGATAAATAAACATTAAATGATATTGTATACTCACTAAGGCGAGGTTATAATAAATTGGCGATTAACATAAAAAGTTATTTTGGTTATAAATCTTCTAAAATGTATATAACAACTTCAAAATACAACAAGAGGTAAAAGTATTATGTAAATAAAATATTGATAATAAATAAAAGTCAAAAGTTTGATAGAAATTGTTATTAAAAGGCAACCTTAAAAAATGTTTATTATAACTATTCTGTGTATATATCTGCATGTAGCACTGTGAGTGTATGTATGTATGTATGTATGTGTGTGTATGTGGGTGTGTTTTTTTTTTGTGTGTGTGTGTGTGTGTGTGTGTGTGTGTGTGTGTGTGTGTGTGTGTGTGTGTTGTTTTTTATTATATTTATTTATTTTAATATTATTAGAGAAATTCATCTTATAGATCCATTGACAAATTTGTTGCTGTGTGGTTGTTTTATTTTGATATTTAGAAGATACGTGTAGATACAATTTAAGTTATTAATATCTGTTCTTTTGTTCATAGTATTTTTTTGCTGGTAGATGTGGCACATTTCTAGAAACTCTCTTTTTGATTTTTTGTCTTCCATCTGTAATATAATTGGATTGTTAAAATCTATTTTATGGTTTTAGTATTTACGTGTATACATAGGGCACAAGCATTTGGTTTTATACGTATATCGCTCTTATGTTGGGTTATTCGTTGCCTAAGGGTTTGTTTGCTTTGTCCTACGTAACACTCATTACAATCTAGACAATTGATTTTATATATGATGTTCCTTTTATTTAAAATAGGAGTTTTATCTTTAATTTTAGAGAAAATGTAATTTAAGGTTAAAGTATTTTTAGAAGTTATTTTTATGTTAAATTTGTTAAATACGTTAGTTAGTTTTGGTGTAAGGTGTTCAATGTATGGAAGAGATTTAAATGTAACTGTACTGTCTATTTGTTTATTATTATTATTATTATTATTTGTGTTGTTATGTGTATTATTATCTGTAATTTCTGTAGTGTGGTTATATAAAAGACGTTTTATTAATTTTGGAGGATAGTTGTTTTTATTAAAATATTAAAAGTTTGTTTAAATTTTTTGATAAAATGTATGGTGACTTATTGTTTTAATTCTGTTTTTAGTGTTAAAATAAAATTTATTTTTATTTTGTAAGAGTGATACGAGAAGTAATTTAAGTACCTTCCAGAGTTGGTTGGTTTTGATACCAATCTAATAAAATAAAATTATTTGTATTTCTAATAAGTAACGTATCTAAAAATGGTACTGCGTTTTATTCTCTACTTCTACGGTAAACTGAATTTTTCGTGATAACTGTTAAAAGTATTAAGTGTTTCGGTAATTTTATTTGCTGGTACAGATGTAATTATGTCATCAACAAATTTTTAATGAAGGGTAGTTGAAAAGGAAGTTTCTTAATTACTTCATCTAAAAGACTATCCATTACTATTTGTGCAAATATTGGACTTAAATTGGATCCCATAGGGCAACCAAAAGTTTGAATATAATATTCATTTTGAAGCTGAAGTAACTACTATCAAATATGAATTCTATTATATCTAAAATTAATTGTTTTGGAATATTACATACGTTTTTATATTATGCCAAATGTTTTGATATTGTCTAGTACTAATTGTTTTGGAATATTAGTAAATAGTGAAACTACATCTAAGCTTATTAAAACATAATTGTTTGGGAGATGAAAATTATTTATGAAATTGGTAAAATCAAAAGAATCTGAAACATTATAATTATTATTAGTTGTTGATTTTTTTAAAATGTCTGCTATAAATTTTGATAATTTTTCGGTTGGGTTGTTTATAGACGCTACAATTGGTCTTAATGGTGTATTATTCTTATGAATTTTTGGAATTCCATATAATTTTGGTGCAGTACTGCTATAATTGTTTAATATTTTTGATTCACTTTCAGTAATGAATTTATTATCTTTTAGGTTTTTTATTAATTTTATGGTTTGCCTTTGAAATTTTGATGTAGGATCTGAATCAATCTTTTTGTAAGTAGAAATGTCATTAATTAGATCATACATTTTATCGTTATAGTCATTAACTACAAAACAATTAGTACTAGACAATATCAAAAACATTTGGCATAATATAAAAAACGTATGTAATATTCCAAAACAATTATTTTTAGATATAATAGAATTCATATTTGATAGTAGTTACTTCAGCTTCAAAAATGAATATTATATTCAAACTTTTGGTTGCCCTATGGGATCCAATTTAAGTCCAATATTTGCACAAATAGTAATGGATAGTCTTTAGATGAAGTAATTAAGAAACTTCCTTTCAACTACCCTTCATTAAAAATTTGTTGATGACATAATTACATCTGTACCAGCAAATAAAATTACCGAAACACTTAATACTTTTAACAGTTATCACGAAAAATTCAGTTTACCGTAGAAGTAGAGAATAAAACGCAGTACCATTTTTAGATACGTTACTTATTAGAAATACAAATAATTTTATTTTATTAGATTGGTATCAAAACCAACCAACTCTGGAAGGTACTTAAATTACTTCGTATCACTCTTACAAAATAAAATAAATTTTATTTTAACACTAAAAACAGAATTAAAACAATAAGTCACCATACATTTTATCAAAAAATTTAAACAAACTTTTAATATTTTAATAAAAACAACTATCCTCCAAAATTAATAAAACGTCTTTTATATAACCACACTACAGAAATTACAGATAATAATACACATAACAACACAAATAATAATAATAATAATAATAAACAAATAGACAGTACAGTTACATTTATATCTCTTCCATACATTGAACACCTTACACCAAAACTAACTAACGTATTTAACAAATTTAACATAAAAATAACTTCTAAAAATACTTTAACCTTAAATTACATTTTCTCTAAAATTAAAGATAAAACTCCTATTTTAAATAAAAGGAACATCATATATAAAATCAATTGTCTAGATTGTAATGAGTGTTACGTAGGACAAAGCAAACAAACCCTTAGGCAACGAATAACCCAACATAAGAGCGATATACGTATAAAACCAAATGCTTGTGCCCTATGTATACACGTAAATACTAAAAACCATAAAATAGATTTTAACAATCCAATTATATTACAGATGGAAGACAAAAAATCAAAAAGAGAGTTTCTAGAAATGTGCCACATCTACCAGCAAAAAATACTATGAACAAAAGAACAGATATTAATAACTTAAATTGTATCTACACTTATCTTCTAAATATCAAAAATAAAACAACCACACAGCAACAAATTTGTCAATGGATCTATAAGATGAATTTCTTAATAATATTAAAATAAATAAATATAATAAAAACAACACACACACACACACACACACACCACACACACACCACACACACACAAAAAACACACCCACATACACACATACATACATACATACATACACTCACAGTGCTACATGCAGATATATACACAGAATAGTTATAATAAACATTTTTAAGGTTGCCTTTAATAACAATTTCTATCAAACTTTTGACTTTATTTATTATCAATATTTTATTTACATAATACTTTTACCTCTTGTTGTATTTTGAAGTTGTTATATACATTTTAGAAGATTTATAACCAAAATAACTTTTATGTTAATCGCCAATTTATTATAACCTCGCCTTAGTGAGTATACAATATCATTTAATGTTTATTTATCAATTCTGTTATTGTAGTACCTTTGAAAAAGGATTAAAATAAATCCGAAAGCTCAGGTTTATAAAAAAGAGTTTTCTTAAATAATCCAGCCGACCTAAAACCCACAACATTTTTAGAAAATTACAATAAAGGAGGTCGTTATTAGTAATTCATATATATACATATATATATATACACACATACATATATATATATATATATATATATATGTGATAAGAAAGTCATAAGAATCATTGAGCACCACATTCTGTGAAATAAAGCACCCAAAGCCGAGAAAATGAAATTTTCTAATACTTACTTTTCTACACTCTGTATAATATTCTAGTAGTATGATAGGATTAGTATAGTATTAGCTAGTACATACGTCATATCCGTGTTTAACTAATGTGTAAATATTTACCCTTTTTAAAAATATCATATAAAACAAGTTTCTAATGTATGTTGAAAAGAACTAATAAACGAGTTCTAGTATTCATTCTTATAAATGAAACCCTTAATTCTAATGTAAGCAAGTTGTAAAACGTAAATGCTTATTCTCCATTGAAAGCTAACAATTTGAATATAACGCAAAACGTGTTGTGTAACCCTTTAAAGTAAGTTTCTAATAAATGTTAAACCCCGTATTTTTTAAAAAATGTAAATGCTAATCGAGTAATACATAAGCATTCATCCTTTTTAAAAATACCATTCAATAAACGTTATTCAATCCAAAATGTAATACACTGAATTTATTTGTATTTTTTGAAAGAAACTTCAATTGTTCCAGATTGTTTGTAAAGCTATAAATCAATTTGTAAATGACAGCTAATTATATTTATAACATGATAAAGCAGGTGAACAACATAAATTATAATAGGGAGCGATAACCATTAAGTGTTTCCATTCATTAATAAGATTGTAATAAACTTTAAACTGACAAGCAATTAAGATAAGAAATACAACAAATTGCAGTTAATTATTACATCATGTGATGAGTCAGACTTTTGGAATACGGTAGATGCCTTTGAGAATCTGTGACATATTAAGATTGTGATATATAAAAACCGGTAAATAATGAGGTGGATTTATTCAAGATAGTTGGAGCGTTGTGAATTGCTTGTTTATAAAAATACTTGTCAGCAATACTCTTGGTTGGTAAAGGACAAACTGCAATGAATGCTAAATTTTCGTCCAAGGGCACGTCAGTAATATTTATCAAAAATAATATATTTTGAAGCTTACAAAGTAAAACTTTTGACATATAAAATTTTATTTAAAGTAAATTGAAGTATACAATGGAACAATTTGATTTTTCGGAATAATTTTATGTGTAAAATTATTTTCTAAATGGAGCAATTTGGAGATCGAGATTTAATCAATCAAGTATCAATCCTACAATTTAAAGGTCCAGAAACGCAAGTATAATATTGTTTTAAATCTTTAAAGGGATAATTTGGGCTGTTATTAACCAGATTAAGCTAGTATAAGATTTTTGCGTATGGAAAATTACATATGATGAATATTTTTGTTTTATACAATCTATAGGTCAAACTTCGAGGTGATTTGACCCTTACAAAAGGTTTTCTCAAGGGTCACTGATCAGCCACACTGAGATGGGAGGGTATTTAAATTATCCATATTACTCTTAAAGAAAAATTTGTGACTTACATATGAAAAGTTTTGGGGTTTCTAATTATTAACAAGAATTATGTGAATATTGTATTAATGTTTAGTAGTTTGCAATGTTTCTTTGTAGATTTAAGTTGTAAATTGCATTTATAAGTTTTCTTTATATCTGTGTGTGTGTGTGTGTGTGTGTGTGTGTGTGTGTGTTTAAGTAAGTTTCTTAGAAATGTGTAAAAGAAAGATGTTTTTGAATGTATCGAGTATCATAATCTAAAGGATTGTTCATAAAAACTTTATGTAATTACAATTGTGATGTTGAGATTTCTTTGTTTCATTTCATTTTTATAAAGTCTACAGAATATTAATTTCTAAGCTTGCAAGGATAAAATGGACATATTTAGGAAGAATCCACATCATATAATTTTTTGTTTCATTTAATAATTATTACATCTTTATTGGTTTGGGCAGCTGTACCTTTATATCCACAGCAATCAATACATATATATATATATATATATATATATATATATATATATATAATTTTCTAAAAATATTGTGGGTTTCAGGTCGGCTGGATTATTTAAGAAAACTCTTTTTTATAAACCTGAGCTTTCGGATTTATTTTAATCTTTTTTTAAAGGTACTATAATTACAAAATTGATAAATAAACATTAAATCATATTTTATACTTACTAAGGCGAGGTTATAATAAATTGGCATTTAACATAAAAAGTTATTTTTGTTATAAATCGTCTAAAATGTATATAACAACGTCAAAATACAACAAGAGGTAAAATGATTATGTATATAAAATATTGATAATAAATAAAAGTATTTAATAAATTTAACATAAAAATAACTTCTAAAAATACTTTAACCTTAAATTACCTTTTTTCTAAAATTAAAGATAAAACTCCTATTTTAAATAAAAGAAATATCATATATAAGATTAATTGTCTAGATTGTAATGAATATTATGTAGGACAAAGCAAACAAACCCTTAAACAGCGAATAACCCAACATAAGAACTCTATGTGTACACGTAAATACGAAAAAACAAAATAGATTTTAACAATCCAATTATATTACAGATGGAAGACGAAAAATCAAAAAGAGAGTTTCTAGAAATGTGCCACATCTACCAACAAAAAAATACTATGAACAAAAAAACAGATGTTAATAACTTAAATTGTATCTACACATATCTTCTAAATATCAAAAATAAAAACAACCATACAACAAATTTGTTAATGGATCTATAAGATGAATTTCTCTTAATGATATTAATTTAAAAAAACACACACAAACATACACACACACACACACACACACACACACACATATATATATATATATATATATATATATATATATTAATATTATGTATTTTTCGCCCCACGTTGTTGCGTCAGATTTATACTGTAGTACTCTCCCATGCTTGAGCAGCCGGATGTAATAAACGTCCAGCTGAACGCCACCGCTCTGTGTTTTTCTCTAATTTTCTAATTTCATTATGCCATGGCTAGCCCTTTTTAATTTACACAGAGTGCACAATGGTACGATGATCAATCTAATTTACCCCTTTAACTCTTACCTGTTTGAATTGATAAAACGAAGTCAATCAACATTCATATAATGAAAGGAAATAATATTTACACTTCACAATTTTTGTAATCCTTTAAATACACCCTTCAATCAATTAATATTATATGGATCATTTATCCCAAAATTTATATCCTTTTAATTTAATTTAAAGTCATCAAAAATGACACTTTTTACAAAAAATCTGGAAGACCCTTTTATGATTATCACGTAAGTTTCAATGTATTTAATGTTCTTGTTGACTCCTTACAAACTTGTGAGAAAATTAATATATTTAGTGTTAAAATTTAAATTTGAAAAGTTTCCTTAAAACTAGTTAGCCCTGATCTGTGATATCCTGATGAGTTGTTTTGTGTTGTGGATCAACACCCCCCTTATTATCTTCAATCGAAAACCAATGTTCTGCTTTGCACTCCTTAACGTATGTTTGAACCAATAATTCAGTACGGTTACCCCTTGTTTACAAAATTTACCTTGTGCTTTATTCTATATTTTTCTGTATACGCCTTGGACCTCTTCACTTAAATACCACTTGGAATACGTAGGTTTCTTAGTATTATGAATTTATAATTATTCCACTTATCGTTGTAAATCAGAATTAGATTAGAATACCAGACTTAGGACCATGGATTAGAAGTGGACTAGAAGTGGATTAACAGCCCTATATCATTATAAACATTTAATTTAAATTAATTAACCAATTTCTACTCACGTTTTCTGCAAAAAACGGCAAAAGCTTTTTCATATATTCTTAACGCAATTCGTCATCAACTATTATTCTTACACAACACTATTTTTCACTATAATATAAAATTTATTTATTTGATACGTAAATATTCGCTTAAGAGTTTTGTAGATTCGACGTGCTTCAAATTCAGACTGACCGTTTCTTAGCAACTCTGGGCGTTATATAGTTTTTGCCCTCTACATTTGGATTGGTTTTCCAAACAGCTTTACAAAGTGTTGCAACCAACCATATTTGTCATGGACGAAACTATTTTGAGTTCCATATCATGCTATTATTTACTATTGTTTTACGATCTTTGATCGCATTGTTATCGTTGTTGGACTTTACTTTAGCTTGTGTCTGTTGTTTTGTGTAGATAAAGCTTTTGGAGAATTGTACAAAATAAATGATGTAACATGAGTGCTGTTTTCGTTTATGTATTTATTTAAAACTCATCCTTGAAAGTGCGTTTTCTTATCTAAGCGTTTATTGTTCCTTCTTTCTTACAAGCGTAATTGCATGAAGATTTACTATGTTTTATCTTATCTTTTGCGTATCTGTTTTATAAACTTGTTGAACACTTCTGAACGTAGTTTAATTACATGTATGATTTTTTCTCTGCTGAATACGCGTTTTATTATTAGAAGATATGCTTGCTGGCATTGATTAAAATTAATTACGGTCCATATACAGGGTGTTAAATGCTTGCTATTTACATAATGTGCGAATTATTTATTTCCCTGCTAAATAAATGCAGTTTTCTGATTCCCATTGCTATTTACAGTTACTACGCGACTCTTACTACTCAATACACCCCCTAAACAACCCCTTATCACAGCAATATATATATATATACACATATACACACAGACATACACTCAGTGTTACACACAGGTACGTATACAGAATAGTTATAATAAACATTTTTAAGGTTGCCTTTTAATAACAATTTCTATCAAACTTTTGACTTTTATTTATTATCATTATTTTATATACATAATAATTTTACCTTTTGTTGTATTTTGACGTTGTTATATACATTTTAGACGATTTATAACAAAAATTACTTTTTATGTTAATTGTCAATTTATTATAACCTCGCCTTAGTGAGTATAAAACATGATTTAATGTTTATTTACCAATTTTGTAATTATAGTACCTTTGAAAAAGGATAAAAATAAATCCGAAAGCTCAGGTTTATAAAAAAGAGTTTTTTTAAATAATCCAGCCGACCTTAAACCCACAATATTTTTAGAAAATTAGAATAAAGGAGGTCATTATTAGTAATTCATATATATATATATATATATATATATATATATATATATACTGCTGTGACCTGCCTATATTGTTGGGAGCCGCAAATTAATGCTGTGCCTTGGGTACAGTCGAATTGTATTGATGAAGATGCACTAGCAAATATGAAATGACTATCTTACCGTGCTCTTTTTCTTGCCTGGCTAGTTCAGCGGAAAATATGTTGTGGATTTTATCAAAAGAAATGAAACACAGAAATTGTAAGAAACATTTATAAACAGTCTTCTAATCATTCAAAAGTATCTCTCTTTTAAACACATTATCTAAAAATCTCTTACATTCAACAGATATAAATAGCACTTATAAAAATAATTTACAGCTTAAACTTAGACAGAAAATATTACCTAATGATTACTTATTAAAATATTCTTCATCTAATCCTTGCTAACAAGTACACAACCCAAACATCTCCTACGTGAGTTACAAAAATTCTCTTTAAAATTCTCAGGATAATCTTTTTATTATCTCGGTTGTTAGTGTAATTGACCTATGACACTGGACAGATAATTTAGTAAAGGTCAAACTGCTTTGAATTCTGACCTTAAAAATGCCGGAAATTATCTCATTGACAAATAATTTTTATAAAAATAAAATCTTATTCTAGCTTAATTTACCCAAATATTCTATTAGGTTACAAAAAAAACAAATTATACTTGCAGTTGATATTGTCAAATAGTACTTATAAAAATCTCATTTTCATTGTAATTAACAGCATTTAATACTTCTTGGTTCTATTTCAAATTTCCATTTCCCATCGATCTTGTTGTAGAAATATCAGTTTGCAAAGTGCATTTATTTATAATCGATTAAAATCAGCAGTCTTGTACCAAGACTATTTATTTTGAAGATCGTTTTAATTTTCGTAGTATTCTTAACAATAATTATGCTTTATAATTATTCAAAGTCCTATGTTACATATTGCATGTTGTAAAATGAATTAAAGAATTAATCTTTACTCGTAACTTACATGTTGTTTGACGTTGTAATGAATGAATGATCCTCGTTCTATTTCAATTCTGTCTTATTTATATACTAAAATTCTAAATACGTCATTTTTTCTATTTCATCCTAGATCATGTTCCCAAAGATTAGTCACGGATTATGTAATAATTACGCGGATTTCTCGTTTTAATGAGCAATTTGTGTAAAGTTATTGTGATCGTAAAATCTTTCATTCTTTGTTAATGCAGGAAATCATTTATTGTATATCTTTCTTAGTGCTATTAAATCGTGTTTATCTAATTTTTATCGTTTTACCGATAGTAGCATTTCCTCAAATTGGGGCCTTTATTCATTGATAGAGATAATTGGCTTATTTAATAGCTTTTCGAACATTTCTCGGAAAAATGATGTATTCTTTTATTAAATAATGTAAATGCTCAAACCTTCTGGAATTAATTTTTTTGAATTAAAGGTACGCTTTATTAAAACTCCTTGTATTTTAAAAGTGCATGAGATTCGTTTTGCAATAAAAACTTGTTTTAAATGATATCTTAAAGTAGTTAGTTCGAAAACGAACTTATATGTCTTTAAAGCTGATAGGTTTGAATTAACGTATTCCGTTTATTGATGATAGACATCGATGTTATTTACTACTCTTAAAGTGGGCGTTTTTTAAAGAATATCTATACATGGAAAATATACTTTGCTTTATAAATACGTAAAATTGATAGTTTTTAAACACGTTCTACGGTAAACGCAATGAAAACTTGTTATTAAAAGGTATAGAATAATTATTTACACACAGCTGAAATGAGTGGCTTTTGTGTTTACATTTTATATTCGTTTCACGATCTTTCCATTCTGCAATAAATGCAATACAACTTTCGTTGTTCAGAAGAAAAATATTCACACACGGATTAATGAAGGAATTCTAAAGTATTCTTTGAGATAGAGATTTGCCTTTTTATATAAAGGTATAACGGAACCTTTATAAGAACAATCTCGTGTCCGTCCGTCCGTCTGTCACAGAGGTTTTTCTCCGAAACTATGTAACGTAGGAATTTGAAATTTGGCACAATGCTAGATCTTTATGGCGCGCACATATATTGACATTCAGAAAATAGAAAAAAATATTTTTAGATTAAAATGGCGGTGGTTAATTCGGTCAAAAGGAAAAAAAATTCCAAAAGGCTTCTAAAAATTTTTTTTATAATTTTCGGTCCAGTTTCTTCATGATATAGCTCAAAATGTGCCAAAAATGACCGCCCCCCCTGTTCTCCTACATTTCCAAAGCTAAAATTTTGATTTTAATAGGGATTGTAGCTATTGAGTCATAGATTATCGGAAAACTGCAGGTTTTTTTGACAGTGTAATAGCTGCTGGGAATATTTTTTAAACACAGTATAGACAACGTATTTACTAATGTACCAGTACAATGTGGGACAATATATTCATTTATCAGTTATTATAATCAATTTTGGATAAGATTTAAATATACATAAAAAATAAAAACAGCTTAATTTGGTTTATTGATTGCTCACTGTAGTATTGGTACGGAACCCTAATAGTGCGAGTTCGACTCGCTCTTGGCTAGCTTTATTTTTTAAATGGTAGGTGTTCTTAAAGAGTGTTATTTTACATTTGAATCTTATTTTATGTGCTAATGGAATACGCTTATGTAAAAAATTAAATATAGGGTAAATTTAATTTTTCTCCATTTTTCTTCTTTTTGGGATGGTTTTGTTCATAGAATTTGGTGCCCAATGACCTTTTGTAACATCATTATCACATCAATATATATATAAAATGACAACATAATTTTTTTATTATATCCGTTTAGTGTGAACTAATCTGCTCTTTGACTATTAAATAAAATGCTTCGTATTTTTTTACATCTAGATGCATGGTTGTATAATATTACTTAATAAAGGAAAAAGTACTTTCTGATGAAACAAATATTAATCATTCAAGTTTTAACTTGGAACGACAACCATAACAACTTAGAAATGTATAAAACTGTTGCATATAACTTATACTATTTATTGACAAGTTTTTTATTTTTAAAAATTTTCTGTATTGTTATCGACCTTTAGAATGACAAATAATTTTTATTTTTCAGTTCAGTACAAAATGATTTCGGTATTTAATTTTAAACTAGAACATCTGTATTTTTATAAATTTTTGAATAGTTAACTGTACATTTGAAGAATTTTTTTTAAATACGTGTATAGGTAAATAATAGTGTGTCAAAATGTTACAAGTTCACTGTTAGTAACTTTTTATTTGTAGAAATAGAAAAAGGTTTGTGACGTTTCTTTGGATTGGTTATAATCATATTTTGTATTAATAGTTTCTGTATTAGTAAATCCCGTCAATAGGGTTATGCAATTTTCTTTAAGAAATATAATTTTTAGGTTACACACATTTTGATCTAAGATGGAATTATTTCTGTATCATATATTGTTCATACTCAAAGCTTGTAAAAATCATTATGATGGTTTTTAAAGTTAGAAATGATATCATCATCTTAATTTCATTTTAAATTATTAATTTTATGATTGATTTGTTTTGATTAATAATGCATTATACTGGTACGCCGATGATCTCATTGTCTGAGTATAAAGACTTCATAAGCAGATTTGTCCTGACTCAAATAAAGAAAGTCTCTTTCTGGTTTAGTCAACTTACCCGTAAGTTAATTGTACATATTTATTAGACAGAGAAAATGACACAAACATTCTTCTTAATCTTCTTTGGGAATTAAGCCACTCATAGTTTTTAAAATCATCTTTATTTACGTTTCGTGTCTGACAAGTGTAAACCCGCAATAGGGTTACCTCAAAACCATATACAATCTCCGTTGAACAGTATTGGTATCTGACAAGTGTAAACTCGCCATAGGGTCGCCTCAGAACCATGTTAAAATCTACCAAAGAGGTAGCCTAAATCATAATGATTTTCCCCTTCAAAATAAATATTAAAAAACAACTGCGTAAGCCTTACGGTAACGCAATTGCACACTTCTTTAATAACCATCCTCTCAATTGTATAAATAGAAACATGTTATAAATGTTTTTCAATCCCCAAGTTATTGAATTTATATAAAAATCACCAATAAAAAATAATCAGCTGATTTCACGTTAAGCGTATTGGCTATCTAAAAAAAGTTGGTCCCAAGCCGCAACACAAATTGAAGGCAATCATTCTTTTAAACTTTACAAATTTTTGCTTAGTGTACTCAAATCAAATATTTCGAACATCAATAAATCAAAGTCACCTTCAATTTATGTCATAAATGTCAAACTTGAAGTTTTTATTATTTTGACAACGATTCTAGGTCATGGATCGAAACGTAAATAAAGATGATTTTGAAAACTATGAGTGGTTTAATTCCCAAAGAAGACTAAGAAGAATGCTAAACAAACCACAACAAACATACAGAGAGTAGACACAAACATGTTTTTAAATTGCAGTCGTAATTCATCTATCCGAATTTTGTCAAAATGTTTCGAATTATTTTATAAAGGGAAAATTTATTTTTTAGGCACTTTATACTTACCATTCAAAGAGTCAACATGAAACTTGAGTAGGTTAGCTACCTTTGAGAATAGGTTATTGAACTAACTGAAAATGGTCGATCATGTTCGAATAATACCTTACCCAGTTGGTTGTTTTAATTTTAGGGGCACATTGGTTCCCAGATCAACAATTTTGTGTTGGACATAAGCGTATTGAGAGTTTCGAAGTCAACCTAAATAGAGGCTTTTAATGGTGTTCCCTTTAACTATAATCTACAATCACTCATCAGGTGTTTATTAAAACTATCTGAACTAAATTTGTAAAAATTTGTAAACAACTGAACATTTTTCATCCATTGCATGAACTGATAAAATGTACTTATCGTACGTCTGGGTGATTAGTTTATTATGTTAATTAAGTAAATTGTGATATATTTGATTTTTAACATTTGCTTTAAAATGTCTATCATGTAATTGTAAATAACACGTGTGAGTAATACCATTGAAAACACAATCGTGTATAGTACTGTATTGACATGTTTATCTTTGTTTTTAACTAATGTAAAGGTATAATAAATTATTTTGCTATTACCTGGAGACGTGATTGAAACTTTAGGTCATTTAACATTTGATTTTAGAAACCTTCATTTCAGCTAGCAGTTTTAAATAGCTTTTTTAATTTTGTTATAGTTAAGGTTTATTTTATGTTTAAGCATGCTTAACGATTTCTCAGATAAATTGTAAACCAGAATCACTCTCTCAATCTCAGGTTTTGACACTTTTTGTTATTCTTTTTAGGGTTTTTCCCTGAAACTTCGTGAGATTGGATAGTGTCCTAGAGACTTCCTGATAAAGACACATTTCATACCCTATAGCATTTTGAAACCCTCTTCAAACACTCACGCCACCTATGCCACTGAGTTAGTCGGCAAATATTTTTGTTAGTAGTTAAGGTTTTCAGTATTTTACTAAATTAGCATTTTTAACGGAATACAGCACCGAGTTTTCTGTATATTACCGCTAGATTTTCTGGGGCCAAAACTGTATGTAACAGGTTATTTGAAAAAAAAATTTTATCGCATGGTCATTTGCAATGACAAAGCAAGTTTTTGTAAATCACACCATTTAATCAGGAATAATCTAGCTTTGAGTTTCAAACAACAGTATTTTTCCAAATTTTTAACTATCTAACTATATAAATAAATTAAAAATTTATTTTCTAAATATACTTGTTTGGTTGGTTATACAGGGATACTAAGATTTATTTTGGTTAGTAGTGATCATAAAATATAAAACATTTGCATTAGTTTATAGCATGGTATAATTTTATTACTTTAACATTTAACATCATTAGTTACCATGGTTAAGTTGAGAAAATGAAATCTCTGTGGAAGATTAATAACATTTTTAACTATAAAAATTAATAATTTTTTGTTAACAAAGATTAACTATGTTTTCATTAACAGAAAAGCTAAAAAATAAATGTTGAAAATTTTCTCCACCCCTCGCTTAGTACACAATTTATTATTTTTCTTGTGCTGTCAAAACTATTTTACAACATTTCTGGGGCTTTGCTGGCATATTTTCGTAATATTTTGTTGCAGTTCTTGCAAGTTTTTTTTAATGGGCTTTAGAATATTCACTTTCAGTAAAGGAACACAAAATAGTCCATAATAGACAATTCAGATGACTGCTGAGGGAACTCAATTTGTATATGAACATTTATTGGCCGTCATCAGAAATACAGAGAAAAGCTGTAGTTTCCCATAGAGTACATGCTATTGCACCATCTTATCGAATACATTTATTCAAAATGTTATTTATCTTCTGTTGCTCTACATTAATACCGAAATTGAAAGGAATATGTCCGATTAGTCATCTGAAAAAACACCAATTTTATGATGGTATAGTGGATATTCAATAAAATATGCCTATTGTCTACAGTCCATAGCGAATTATGAATTTACTTACTCTCAAAAGATGATTTCAGCAGAAAAAAGATGTTAAATTTAGCAAGTTGTTATTCATTAAATTATTGACAAACTAGTGGCAATATGCAAAACATGAGAATATTGATAAAGGACATGCTATGGTAACATTTTGTATGGATACAAGCCCACCTTCGTTACCATTATTTTGTTGATTTTATAAGAAAGTCATATTTATTGAGACGTGCTTTAATTGTTTTGTGTGTGCTTGTTTCATATATTGATGAATGTCATTAATATCTTTGTTGGTATATATGATTCGCTTACCTGCATCTTTTTTATACATAACATCTTGTTTTGCAAATTTTACCAATACGGTTTGTAACACATGCATAAAAATCCTTTTTTATTACTAAGTTTGGAAAGCGTTCTTGAAAACTGTATAAATATAAACTTTGACTGCATTTTCAAATTCCATTGTCTATCATACCAGTTTTTGAAGTACACTTCAAGCATGCATGTTCGGCGTGGAGTGCATAATTGATATACTTAAACAATAATTACTGAAGTATTTTCTACACTTACCACCAATCTGAAAGTTGACGAGCTGGATATGTTAAGTGGACTGTATGATGAAATCCTTCTATTAACACAATGTTAAGTCTGTCACTATAAGTAATTGTCACTTTATTATTACACCCGAGGCATAACTGTCTGCACCGTCTACGTGCATACACGTCTTCGCATCTCATCGACGAATGAACTTTCAACACACACTTCGGTTTTTTGAAAGAAATAATACAAAAGGAATCTAACCGTAAGACATTACCAGATACAGTCATTGTTAACAGAAGTGGTATTTTGAAAAAAGATTAAGTAACAAGGGACGCATTATACTTGTTTCTACCTGCAAGCAAACATCTCTCGTTTAATGTATATATATATATATATATATATATATATATATATATAAGTTAACAACTTAAAATTACATTGGCAAGTTCCAATATACCGCCCACTAAAATTACATTGGCAAGTTCCAATATACCGCCCACTAAAATAAGGTTAATTTTACTTATTTTTACTATTTTATTTTTTTTTAAATTTAAAGTGACAACTAATGAATTTACATTAATTGTATTATCGAGTGGAAGAAGACACAATTTCATAACCAGTCGTTTGATAAAGCCTTGTGATGTTTTCAGAGTGGCTACAAATAACACCATCATGACCAGGATGTGTTTCTACGACCTTCCCCAAAGACCATTGCAGAGAAGATATTCGCTCATCTTTAACAAGGACTAATGTTCCAAGTTTCAGTCCAAACGAGTCTTTGAGCCATTTGCCTTTCTGATGCAAGGTTGCAAATACTTATTGCTCCACTTGTTCCAAAAGGATTGTTGCATGTGTTGCAACAGCTGCCATCGATTTATAAGAAATGACCTTGGGTCAAAGAAGAAAAATCATTCGGATCTGAACTCAGAGCACATAATGGATGCGAGTTTAAGACTGCCTCTATTTGAGTCAGCACCGTATACAATTCCTTGAATGTTAATATCCTATCACTAATTGTTCGAGTTAGGTGATTTTTATCTGACTTTATACCCACCTTCCACAGACCCACCAAAATGAGGAGCACTGGGCAGATTGAAAATAAATTCAATGCCTTGCGATTCTGTTGATTCTTGTAATAATTTCTTAAAGATGTTAGCCGCGCCTACAAAATTAGTGCCACATTTGCAGTACAATTTTACACAACAACTCCTGCAAGCTACGAACCGTCTCAGGGCGGCTATGAAGGCTTTCGTGGACAGATCTGACACTAGTTCCAAGTGAATCGCCCTGGAACTCGTGCATAGAAACAAACAAATATACGACTTAGTAGATTTAACACCTTTTGTTCAACTTAGAGTAATGCAAAACGGACCACCATAATTGATACGAGTATGCAAAAACGCTTCCTCTGGTGTTACTCTAGGCATCAGCAACTGTCCCAGCGAAGGAACCAACGAAGGCGGTTTAGTTTTAAAACATCAAACACATTTTTCAAACAGGCTTTAACTGCTTGTTTTAAAAACAAGATCCAAAAATTTTGAACAAGTAAAGTGTAGTTGTTACACCCGGATGCAAAAATTTATTTGATAATCTCGGATTATTAGTTCTGTTAAAATATGAGATTTTGGTAACAACGGAAATTTGGCTTCAAAACCCAAAGTTGAATTTTATAATCTTCTGCTCACTCTGAGCATATCCTTATTATCAATGAATGGACTTAGTGGACATAGTTGTTTTGATACAGGTTTATTCGATTCACAATTTTCAATTTTATCATAGTATGAGGTTTATACATCAAATTTTATTGTTTATCTTAATTGTAATGTAGTTTTGAAGTTATAAATTATCCAGCATTTGGTTGTTATCACTAAATATTTAAATACATACCAGTTTGATGTACGTTCATCAAGTTTTTTGGTCAATTTTTCAATTATTTTTAGCAGATTAACGTTGAACTAAGTGATTGAATGTTGTATTGTAGTTGCTCCATGCACTTCCTGCAATAATTATCTGACCATTTTTTGTAACCCTTTAGGGTATAGGGTTGTGTGTTTTGTTATATATTAATGCTATTTGAATTTTATATGTGTGCTAATTTTAGTAGAAATTTCCACCTATTTATGTTTTAGTAATTATGTAAGTAACTTTGTTTGTATTTTTTTATAACTTGTGACTAATCCCATTATGTTTTTTAGTCTTTGAAGAAGGCACGAACTTGGTTGCCAGAACGTAGAATAAAATTACGATCTGACATAGTAGTCTAGTCATTTTTGAACGAGTGTATCCCAAGAGTTCAGACACTTACATCCAACGGGTTGTAGTTCTTGGATAATATATTAATGACACATTCTTTCAAGTATTTAAATTTTTTACTATGAAAAATATATTAAATAAGGTTGCCAATCATTATTGATTGCTGTATGTATTGAGTTATAGTCTGTAGGTTAAGTTGCAAGCTCATGCATGTTAGCAGTCATTCTTTTCTTATTTTCAAGATGTCATAAACAATTGTAGACAATTTTCCAACTCAAAACTATATAATCAATGAGCAATATTGTTATAGGCAAATCACTTTAAATAGAACCCAACGTCATCATGCGCACAAAGCAAAAATTGGTTAGGAACAGTTCATTATATGTAATTAGGGATGGCAGTATTCAGGTTTTAGTGGCGTAGAGTTTTATGATCAACCAATCGGAAATTACCTTGTAAAAGTTTTAGATTTTATTACTATTTATTTTTACTTGATACACAGATGGACAGTTTTAAACCGCCATCTAACTAATATAAAATATCTTGTATATAACAATTAACATTAATAAAACAATAAGTTACTCAACAGATGTGTTTGCAGAACACTAGAATGAGATAGAAACCACTTAAGTAGGCCATGGTATTCAATCATTTGCTTTATCGGATTTTACAAAATAACCTTGCTATAGCAGTATTTTTTAGGGATATTGATGCACACAACTCATATGGCGATATTATATTAAAAATTTTAAATTATAATTTAATTGGTTGTTTATTTTTTTACTATTTAACGCCATATCTTCCGTTTATACTGTAATAACTCAACTACGCCACTGTTATTACATTTCTGCGCAATCTGGCATATGACGTTGGTTTCTTCTTAAAGTGATTTGCCTATACTTATTTAAATATTGGAGCATAGGAACTTATAGTATCGTTTTCTTCATTTTGATAAAAAAATTAAATGCAACAGTTTTCTGCTTTTGAATAAAATCTATCAAACTATGTTAAATAATAAAACATTTATACTTTCTAAGTGTATGGTTCATGACATAGGTCAGTGAACTTAGAATAATACGCGAATGTGAATAGACAAACCAAACGTTGATTAGTTTATCTTTACATTTCATTACAGAGAAGAAGATTAGATATACCAAACGAGAAATATTATGTTGTTCATTTTTATTTATTATTATCAGGCCAAGAACGTGCTTTCTACAAAAATATGTTGTGAATCTTATTGATTGTTTTGTTTATTTTCAACAAAAATTTAGCTGTAAAATGGGACAAGCTTCCTATAACTCTTTTGGTATTGGAATTCAAAAATCTTGCACACTGCGTTAATTAACTATTTAAACCAAACAGGATTGTCTATATGGTCTGTATCAAGATAATCAGATCAACATCCCTGAAAATTAAAACACTAAGTATGACTAAGAAGGCCCTTGAAATTAAATATGTTGCAAATAAACTCTGTATAACACAAAATCGTTTACAGTAAATACATCTTTGTCACTAGATAGCATGATTATTTAGGTGTTAGAAATAAAATTAGTTTTCTAACATAAAACAAGTATTTAAAAAATTAAAAAGTTTCAAAAAAGGTACTTTTTCGGCCTATGTTTGATACAAAAGCAAACCCTGTAAAGTATCTCATAACAAAAAATTCAGTGAACTTTAACAGTAGGTTAATTAGTTATTCTAGTATAACAGTTATAAAACACATTCAAACAGTAACATCTGTTTTTTTTTGTGAAGAACTAGAAACCTATAAACCTTCATGCTTTTTAAATTTTTTGCACCTTATTTAAAGCTCATAAGTAAGTTTTTATTGACACATAAATTGTGTTTCAATCTTGTATTTCTAAAATATATATTTTCCTATATATTTAGTATTGGTAATGATTTCAAACTGTCTACTTAACCACTGTGTTTTATTTAGTTATAGTATTATCGATAAGGTTTCTTGAACTTATGTGTCTGAGGATACAACATTTGGCAATTGTTTTAAATAAAATGTATACTGATCCATTTACATAGAGTTTATCTCTCACAAATAGTCAGGAACTGTTTTTTATTGTAATATGCTGCTTAGTTTTCCAAGTATTTAATTTCAAACCATTTGAAATATATTTATCACTAATGAACATTTTTCTCCGTACTAGAGTAGGATACATTTAATCTCGGTGTACTTGCTAGAACATTATTTTTCTCTATTTCTGCTCTATCATAATATGAATTGATACAAAATGCATTTGTGATAATCTCACTAAATAATAAGGACTAAATATTAGGAATACATTAAGTACATTTCTTTTTGCGCGTTTGAATTTTGATGACTCATGAATCGATAATTATACGGGCCAAGTAAAACTAATATTACTGAAAATAGTTTTCAGAAGAGTAAAAACACTACAATGCCAAACTTATTCAAATTTTATTAAAAAATTTTTTATTATCATATATTTTAATAATTATAATAAGTTTCACTGTAGTTTTACGGTTACATAATTTGCTTTACTTTTATATAAAGAGTTTGACAAGTTCCAATGTACATATTATTTTAATCTTATACTTATGTATATCAACGGTAAACTTTTAACACTTCTTCAGAAATATTAGAATCAAAGTTGAATTTTATTTAATAAATCCTGTATTGAGGGAATTTTAAAACATTTCATTATTACTTATTTTGTGGAAAATATTTAGCTAAAGTCAGTACCAAATCTAAAAGTGGTTTAAGATTTACGATTCTACTGGACCAAATTATTTTAAACTTAGTTCAATATAATTTCATTTAACAGTTACTGTGTTATGAGAATTATAATAATCCAGTCATTATTATCCATAAAGGGGTACTATTTTATTTTTCCAGGGTCGTATATATGATACAGAAAGCTTAAATGAACAACAAACGAACTTTTCTGTCATAGGAAGCACTGCTGTAGCATTCCTGCACCAATATATTGTATATGTAGACACTCACAAAAGCTATTCCTTTTATAGTGCTTTAGAAAGTTATGTAATGTAGTGTAAGTTGAAGATTGGTTGTGCATTTTATTGAAATTTCGCTGATCTATTTTTTCTGGTGCTGATTATGTTGTGGATTTTGTGTACTGGTATGGTTCTTACAATTTAGTTACTGAGTGTTGATTTTTTTATGCAGGCAAGATTGAAAACATTTTGAAAAGAATGAAATAGGCACTAAGGGGGATTCAATTTGCTTGTATCATTCTCATGTTGGAGCTCGTAACCTTGTACTACCTGCAACATTGAAATTAGTAGATTAGTAGACCACTTCATCTGAACTAGTTGCCGTGAACATATGTCTTAACTGCTGTTGGAAAAAGCATCATAACGAGGTTGAAAATGAATCTCTGAAGAATTTGGAATACGACAACGGGGTTTGAAGTCCTAGCAAAAACAATTGGTATTGGTTTCTTAATAAACCCGTATTTAAATGTAAAAATCAAATGCGAGCATGAAGTAAAGGTTTGTTGGAAGTCTTCCTCCGTATTAAGTGGTTTTCATTGTTATACGCCCAGGTAATCATGATCAGCACAATCTATTAATTCATATACATTATCTGAGACTTTTTCTACAACAAAGTATACTTCTAAATTTTGTAAATAACGAAATTTTTTATATATTGAGTACAAATTGATTTATAGTTTATGGTAGTATTTCTCTCGTTTAGTTAAATGTGTATGTAGGTCTTCAAAAAAATTTTTTTTAGGTTTAGAGCATTACTGTAATTTGCTGTAACCACTTACATATTTTCTGACTATGTATAACATGGAAACTGATTAATATAAATATAGCAAGATATAAAATTATATTTTAGTAATATAAAAGACAAACATGGTCCCAATATCATTTTCACCAACGTAGGACTCTTGCTGCGCTTGGCATGAATAATTTACAAGCATATTAGTTTTATTGCTATGAGGTGCTTTCTTAGGTTAATACTTCCAAATTGGATTCTATAAATCTGGTATTGAACAATTTATAGCAGTCTCAGTCTAGAACTTCCATATATAAATGCTTTTTTATAATTATACCTTCACTCAGTGGAATATTACAAGATATATTGTTTTTGATTTCATGCTCTGGTAATTTTTAGATTTATCATTTGGACTACTCTAAAAATTCCAAAAATAAGCAAAATTAAAGTGACGCTCAAGTTAACCACAAACGGAAACTGGTAATAGTCTTGAAACCCATGCAAGCACTTATCGTCCCCTTCCCCTGAGTTAATTGGCAACCATTATTTTGTTTTACAGTTGAGCTCAATTGATTACAGAATTTTAGGCAAGGTACTCTATAAAATATTTCCTGAATCGAAACTGGGCACAACATACTTTAATCCTTTATTAATTAAATTTTGATTTACATGTAGAGAGGATTTATTGTAGTATTAAGACACTGGGATACATAGTGAGAAATTGTTATAATTTTAACAGCATCTATTGTCTCATAGTACTCTATAATTACAGAGTTAGATCGAGACTTAAATATGCTGCTGTTATTTGGTCACCAAATATAAAATCCTCGAAACAAAAAATTGAATAAATTTTTAAAATTTATTTATTTTAAAAAGTATAGGTTTACACCAAGATTCTTTTCATACGAACAGCATAGGCTGAAGTTTAACTTACTAAAGTTGGAACTTGCTACGTACAGTTTTGATCTCAGAAAATCTAGTCGTAATCTACAGAAAAACTCTGTGAAGTACTCCGCTAGAAACCTTGTTTTGGTAAAATACCAAAAACCTTGACTGTACTAACTAAAATGGTTATTGATTAACTCAGTGGGGCGGTTGCTGTAAGTGTGTGAAGAGGATCCCAGAAGGCTATCGGGTGTGAAAAATGTCTGTATTGGAAGTACCTTGGATGCCATCTAATCATGCAGGTTTTCTAGTGAAAAGAATAATAAGAGAGTGCCAAAATCTGAAATCAGGAGAGTGATTCTGGCTTAAAATTACCTGAGAAATCATTAACTACCTACACTATTACCTAAACATAAAACAAACCTCAACCATAAGAACCCAAAAAAGCCTATTTAAAACGGCTAGATGAAAAGGAGGTTTCTAAAATCAAATGTTAATAAATGACCTGAAATCTCAATTATGCTTAGGTAATTGTAAAATAATTTATTACAACAAAACTGTAACTATACCTTTACATAAAAAAAAAACCAAATGTAAACACATTTTTACACTATTATACATGAATCTTGTTTCTAACTATATAGCACAGTTATGTTTTTATTACAAAACATGATACAGTTTTAAGCAAGTATTAAAAATCAGTAATCGCAAAATTACTTAACTAAAATCTTAACCTAAACACACAGACGTACTATAGGTACATTTTATCAGTTCGTACTATGAATTTCATGTATTTATTTAGTACAAACTTTCTCTGGTATAGTTTCAGATGGATTCATTAATACCTGATGAGTGATTGTTGTGTGTAGTGAAGGTGGATACATAAGATGCCCATTGTAACTTTACAACCTTGAACATAAAGTTATTGATCTGAAAACTAATGTTCCTTAAAATTAAAAATAACCAATTTGGTAGGATATTGTCGGATCATTTGACCACTTTGTTTTTTTAAACTTGTATGTTGATTTTTGGGATATTGAGCACGAAGTGCTCTAAAAAATGGACCTTCTTTTCATAAAATAATTCCAGACATCTTCGGCAAAATTTGGGCGGATGAATTAAGACTACAAAATGAAAATACTTTGTCATTTTTCTATCTAATATGTATGTATAATAAATTTACGGATATCTTAACTAAACCAGAAACGGGAACTTTTTGTTTATTTGAGTCACCACAAATCTGCCTGTGCAGTCTTCATGCACAGCCGATGAGATCACTGGGGCGCCAGCGTAATACATTATTAATCAAAACAAATGAATCAAAAAAACTGTAATAATTTAGAGCTGGAATTATGATGATGACATCATTTCTATCTTTAAAACTGACAATAGATTTGACAACCTTTGAGTATGAACCGTATATGATACAAAATAATTTTACCTTAGATCAAAATTGTAGTAACCTAAAAATTATATTTCTTAAGGGAAATTTCTTAATCCTATGGGTTGGATTTACTAATACAGAAACTATTAAAATGAAGTATGATTTTAAGTATTTCAAGGAAATGTCACAAACTTAGGAGAATTATACAATATATCTTACTTGTAGTTAAGTTACTGAATGGGCAAGTAGATTGTACAATACTTCTTAGTAGGTTAAATGTAAATGCTCCGTCGCACAGGGTTAGGGCATTTGAGGTTATGCACATAAATAAATGTAAAACATTGAATAGAATAGTTTTACTGCTACTTACTTCTTTTAGGTTAGTAAACTATTACGTTTCACTACATAATATTAATATTTTTGGGGAACTGAACTAAAATCACAACAGCAATTACTGCAATTATGCTACATCATATATATATAGGTAGTTAGAATGAACAGGTTATTGTATTATACTGTATTAGACTATAAGTATTTATACCTAATTTTAATTGTATACATTAGTATGTAAATTGTTACCGTATTCCGTGCAGACAAGAAAGAAAGCAGCAAATTAAGGAAAGAATGGTCGAATCGAACTTCAAAAGAATTAGAGTTCGGGCTAGCTCAAAAACGTCATAGAGTGGGGTGGGTAATATAGAAAGAAGAAAAATTGGAAACCTTAGTAAAAAGCTATATTACCAACATACAGTACCAAAAGAATACTAACAAAAGCCAAAAACATACATTTACGTAATCGTTTGTTATAACGTGATGTAAACAAAACATCAATTTATATTTAATACAGTATAATCCTAAACATTTAAAAATATCGAGAATAAAATTTTATTATCTAAATAATAGGTACATATATACATGCAAAAGTACTTACATGTTCCAGCCCTAAATATGTACAAGAAATAATTACACGGAATACATATGTTTATCATAATTTTGACCTGCTTTGGGAAGTGCACTTCGTGAGATTTAAGAACGTAACATTAAATTTTTCATAACGTAATCAAGTATTAACTAGTAAGTCGTTGACGTTAACATTAATTTACACAGAAAAGTAAAAAGTGTAAAAAGTGCTCTAACGCAAGCTTTAAGAATAATTGCATCATCTTTCATGTCGTGAGCGTGCATTTGGTAACGCACGGTCTGCACTTTATTGTGGAATCAACCAAAAAGAAGTGTCTATCTTTCAAAACGGCAACACAAGTAAAGCAAACAGAAAAACTGTACCTTGAACTATTGGCTTCTTTCTGGTGCCATCTTAGAATGAGAAAATGTAGGCTGCATTTGTCTACGGCTGGGTACTGGAACCAATATACTAGCACACTATGTACAAAACGCACTTTAAAATCACGACTTTACAATGCTTAAAGGACGTTGTATAGCATTAGAATTGTATACAGAAGAGTTGAATAAGTAAGAGGCCTTCCTAAAGTTCAAATTGTATTTATACAACTTTGAGAACGACGGGGGTATGCAACGAAGAACTCTTTCCATCCATAGTTTATAGCACGAGTTTATAGCTTGAATAAAAATGTAATATTGTAATCAAAGCTTCAAATTGGAACTAACCTAACTAATGCTTATTATGGCAATTTGAATTTTATCCAATTGTTTTAGACCACTTTGAGAACATACCAGCATATGCAAATAACCTTTAAATGTATCTATTGTAAGCTTAATAAAGTTTTTAAATGCAAACTCTTGTAACTTGTCAATCATGTCCACCTTCCAAGGTGGCTTTCAATAATCTTTTGAGTATAAATGAGTCATTTACGTTGTGCTGTTTTATTCTGGTCAAATGTAAACTAAACGGCACTACAGTAAATTACTAAGTTAAAATCAATAACTTCTAAATTTATCATCATTGTATTCAGTCCTGGAACTGGTTAGACGCATATCTCCATTGTTTCCTATTCTGAGCTAACCTACACATGTCCTCAATAATTTACAAGGTTGTTGTAGGTTGGTCGTGACAGATACGGCTTTTTACAAAAATCTTTAAAAACTGCGTTGTGGAAAGATATGGGAACCTACTACAATATTTCCCAGGTATGCGTGGTCTAAAACACGAACTATGTATGATGGAGAGCTCGCAAGTAAAATTCTTGTCCGGAGGTAAAATAACCCCTCATTCGGATCTCTGGGAGGAAGTACTTGGGGCTCGTCATCGTAAGAATTTAAAACAACGGTTTGATTTAGTGTTAGGGACTTGGAATGTAAGGTCATTACTTAGAGTAGATAAGTTAACGAATTTATTAGTCGAAATGAGAAAAAGGAAGCTGGACATTTTAGGTATAAAAGGTGAGATGACCAAATAGTAATAACTTTTGAAAAGATAATTATAGAATAATTACAACTTCTTTTACTAATGGACAGGCAGGGGTAGGAATAGTGTTAGGTAAAAGATAAGGACGTAAAGTTAAAGAGTACTTACAATTTAGTGATAGAATAATTATGGTTAGATCGAGTACGAAACCCACAGACACTGTTTTAGTACAGGTTTACATGCCAACAACTCAGTACGAGGATGAGGAAGTAGAAAAGGTATACGAGAATATAAATAGTGTAGTAAGAAAATTAAAGGGAGATGAGAATTTAATAGTTATGTGGGAGAAGGTAGTGAGGGAAAAATGGTAGGAAAATTTGGGCATGGTAGACGAAATGATAGAGGAGAAAGATTAGTTGAGTTTTGCCAGGAACATAGATCAGTAACTGTAAACACCCTATTCGAACGACATGTTAGAAGAAGATATACCTGGAAAGCGCTAGGTGATAGGGCTAGATACCAAATAGATTATATTTTAGTTAAACAAAGATTCAGAAATCAAGTTAAAAACTGTTGTAGTTATCCAGGGGCTGACATAGATAGCAATCATAACTTAGTTAAAATGAAGTGTAATTTAAAATTCAAAAAACTGAGAAAGGCTAAAAGAGAGGGATTGGATCTATGTAAACTTAATGATAGTGAGGTAAAAGAGGAATATAAACAAGAATTAGATAATAAGATCAAAAAGATAACTATAGGAGGGAACGTAGAAAATAGATGGAAAGAAATAAAAAGGGCTGTACATGATACAGCAAGACATACTATAGGTAAGAAAAAAGTAATAGCAAGAAAACCCTGGGTAAGAAAAGAGATATTAGATTTAATAGAGAATAGAAGAAAGCTTAAACCTTTCAGAGAATTCGATAGTGAAAGTAAGCAAAAATATAATAGAGTTAGAAATAAGATAGTACATGAGTGTAGAAAAGCTAGAAATAAATGGATGGAGGAGAATTGTAAGGGAATACAAGATGATTTGAGAGTAGGTAAGATAGATAGGGCTTACAGGGAAGTTAAAAAGTTTTTCGGGGAAGATAGGAAAAAATATAATAGTATTAAAGATGAGAATAAAGAGCTTCTAATAAATAAAGTTGAGGTAGCAGATAGATGGAAAAGATATTTAGAAGATTTATATAACGGAGACGATATGGATAAGTTAGAGAATGACCAAGAAGAGGATGTAGAAATGGGTTTTTCAATATTAAGAGAGGAATTTGATAGAGCTGTTAGGGATCTTAAACTAAATAAAGCGCCGGGGATAGACGATATACCCGCAGAATTAATAAAATATGCAAGTCAGAAAACTTTAGGACAGATTATATGAACTAGTAAAAGTAATATATGACACAGGTGAGGTCCCAGTAGATTTCGAAAAAAATAATATCCCAATCCCAAAAAAGTCAGGAGCTGATAGGTGTGAGAATTTTAGAACGGTTAATTTAACTTCCCACGCTTCCAAAATACTAACAATAATAATTAAAAATAGAATGGATGCTTTGACAGAATTATTTAGCTGAAGACCAATATGGTTTTCATCAAGACAGAGGGACTAGAGAATCGATACTAATGATTAGGGTAATTATCGAAAAAAGGTTACAAAAAAATTAAAAGACTGAATTTGCATTTATATATTTAGAAAAAGCATTTGATAGGGTTAATTGGATTGTTATGTTCAGGGTTTTGCGAAAAATAGGAATCTCTCATAGGGATAGAAAAATTATTTACAGTCTATATAAAAACCAAAGCGTAGTAATTAGATTTGATGAAATAGAAAAGGAAACTAAGATTAGAAATGGTGTTAGACAGGGCTGTATACTATCCCCCTTGATTTTTAATGTTTATATTGAAGAAGCTTTAAACTTAGCTAGAGAGAGAAAAGAGATAGGTATTAGTGTACATGGATAGAAAATAGACATGTTACGTTTTGCAGATGATATAACCATTATAGCAGTCTGGAAAAGAGTTAGGAGAGTTTTTAAATATATTAGATGAGATACTACATAGTAACTATCGTATGAGAATTAACTCAGGAAAGACAAAGATAATGACAAGTGAGTTACAACCTAGTTCTAAACCAAAATTAAAAATAGGCAATATACCGGGTTACAGGAGGTAGATGAATTTTGCTATTTAGGTAGTATAATTACAAAAAATGGACGTAGCAGAAGGGATATAGTAGCTAGAATAGCTCAAGCTAGAAAAATGTTTCTAAAAAAGAAAGACTTACTAATAGCTAATAGTATTAGTTTAGATAATAGAAAAAGTTTCTTAAAGTCGTACGTATGAAGCGTTCTATTATACGGTAATGAGAGGTAGCTAAGAGGTAGATAAGAAAAGATAGAAGCTTTTGAAATTTGGTGTTATAGGAGAATGTTAAAGATTAGTTGGACAGATAGAGTAACAAATGAGGAAGTTTATAGAAGGATAAGTGAGGAACCCTTTATGTGGAAACAATTAAAGATCAGGAGAGATATAATGATAGGGCACCAGTTAAGACGTGGGGGACTATCTAGTAAGGTCTTACATTATAGACTACCAAATAAAAATAGAGTAGAACGACCTAGACAAAGCTATATTAGTCAAATTATTAGAGATTTTGGTTGTGAAGGGTATGTAGACCTTTTCAAATTAGCTCAGAATAGAAAAGAATTTAGAGCTGCTTCAAACCGACCAAGTAAGTTCGAAAACGAAACAAAAAAAAATAAAAATAAAAATCAGTTAACTAAATGGTGGGCGTAGCTTGGACTATTCTCATGTGGCACAACTAATTGTTATTCAGTCACAAATATTCAAGATGTGGTGCCATAATTTTCTAATTCTACTGTAGGAACTTCTAATATGAAAACTTTTTTTTTAATTTTGACTAAACTTTTACATGACTAATTTTTTCAAATTACAGAATACTTTTGTAATGAAACTTTAAATAGAAAGGTACTGATATGATTCTACTGATTTGAATGCAGTGTGTTAATTTTGTGAACATTTAATGTATTCTCTGTATTTAACTTTGTCAGATTAATGAAATAGGTGTAGTTAATTATGTGAAAATAACATTCAATTTAATTTACATGTGGGTGCTAGTGCGTTACAAAGTTATTATGTGAATGTTATAATTGATTTATTTATATGTCCTTGTATTTATTAAATTGGTTGCAAGCTGCTAATTTTGAAAGTTTTATTAAATTTTGAAGCAGTTGTTCTCATTACCGAGTGTGTTCATTTAATTGTTTTGATTTGTTCTTAGTCTTCATTGAGTTGATGAATTAAGCTGTCATTTCTTTCCATATCTTTGTTATGCAAATAACCTAAAACTAATTTGATTAATGATCTAAAGGAATTCTTCAGCCCTTGTTTATATTTTTTTAAAAGTCAGTGCAATTCTTGCATTAATTTATTCGATGGTATAAACATATTTATACATTTCATTAGAACAATCCTTATTGAAAGAAGCTGTGTCGAATCATTCAGTCTAAATTAACGACATTCTAAAAAGTGAAATTATTCCTTTAATCCGGCCAATTTGAGTTTTTTACTGAAAGTACAGTGTTCTAGTGTCATGCACCTGTTTAAATTTTGTAGGTATTGGATTGTCCATTGTAAATACTATTTTACTTTGTCATTTTGCTGTTGTGAAGTATATGTAGTTCCTTTTGGATGTGGAGGTTTCCTGGAAGGATAATGCAAACTTTTTAGTGCCTAAATTTTTAGATTAGACTTTATAAGAAGGTTACTCTAAAATGACATTAAGACAGTAAAAGGCCCAAATATAAAATCAATAACTAATTGCTTCAAACAGTACAAGACAGTATAAAGTATAAAGATATGCACTAATGAGCAAACTATCACCTATCAAAATCCTAATGTCTTGCTTATTAAATTTATGTATAACAAAATGAAATAATATGTATCTGTAAATACTCTTTTATGAAAATTATAAAAGCGAATTTACCTATACAAATCGAGCTAATATTTGCATATCTATTCACAAAACAATAACACGATTGCTTCATAATGGGAAGAAACATTCAGTGACCAATTTTGATCTTTAGGGTCTTATCAGAATGTAGTAGTTTTTAACACCCATATGAAGCAATTGTTTTCGAATTCTTAATTAAGTCCTTGGTCCCATATAGAAAACAACATACGATCTATTGTTTCCTAGTTTAGTCAAATTGCAAGGTTAAGTTCCACATTTTGTACCCACCATAATATAGAAACTAATTCAGGTGCGTTGAAACCTTGCTTAGAAAATTGTAAATAGCATTCTAATCTTTCAGACTTTGGGTGAATAACTTATTGTTCAAAATATATCTCGACGTTTTCAACTTGTTTCATAAACACTGCACGTGGTCACTAAGAATTTGTTTTGATAAGGATTATCCAGATCGAATTGTCTTCATGAGCATTTTCTCAATCTGCTCATTTCCTCATAATCTTTGAGCCAAGAACAGACACACACACACACACACACACACACACACACACACACACACACACACACACAAGTATAATGATTTGAAATAATCCACTTACAAACGATCTGTTAAATACAAAGATAATAAATCCACAACATCTTTCTGTTACAAACAATATCTTAAATACCAATACAATGATTTGGAGTAACTTTCTCATAACACATATTTTATATACAAAAATGATGAGTCGACAACATTTCCTTTACTAACAACACTTATTCTGTCCTCCTTTATAGTAGTCTCTAATAAACAAATATTAAGCATATGATAATCACTCATTTCCTTCTTAATTAACCTTTGCTTATAATTACTAAGTACACCAATTACCTTCTAACAACACATATTCTAAGTCATTCTCTACTTTAGTCTCTAATAAACAAATTTGAAACATATGATAATTACTCAATAACTTCTTGATTAAACCTTCTTTATAATTACTATGAACACCTTCTCACAACACATGCTATAATTCTCTACCTTTGTCTCTAGTAAACAAATCTGAACATGATAATCACTCATTAATAGTTTTTGATTAAACCTTTCTTATAATTACTATCTACACCAATTACCTTTAGAAGTCATTTAATTTAATATCATTTCCCTTAAAAAAACATGTTAAACGTAACTGAATTAAGTATATTTATTTCACCTTTTGTAATGACAAATCCTGTGCGCAGATTTGCCAAAAACCTTTGAAAAACCTTTAAATTAAAATATGACTTTTACACAAATCTTACTCTGAATCTTAAATTAACAAATTGGTCTTTATAAATTGTTCAAAATATTTTAACAAATTGATTTAATATTTACGATTAAACATCTTCTCGTCGTTGGTTTTGATTTCACTAACGTTCATTCTATGAATCATAAATTAATATCAATGTTCCATTCTCTGTTAAATCACTTTAAGAAGTTCAATTTCATGCAAATTGATCTATTCTTCATATACATCTATACCAAACTATTTAATAATGTACGTACATTACAATTAATTTTTAATATTTAAGTAAACTCAATCTTGCAGTAGTCTTAATTTTGTTTTAACTACACATTTTCCATTTTAATATATTTTACACAATTATTATTGCTAAATATTGTACATTTTGTGTACAAATTTAATTACATAATATATCGTATAATTATATGCACAGCACGCCTGTATCAGAGCCTCAATCAACACTGATTCTTACAAGCAGTCTGCATTGGTCTTAAATAGAACCAGCCTTTTCTGACGTAATTTCTTTTAGCATGTTCGAGAATCTTTGCGTTGTTTTGCTACGTATTTTATCAATGTTCCAGTCTATTCGAGAACCTAGATTTATTGAATGTATTGTTTACAAATGCCACTAGCTCAACATTCCAGTGTATTCTAGAGCTTGGAGTCATTAAACCCGCTTTTTATACATTATGCTATCTGATTTAATGGTATAACTTTTCTATACCTAAATAAATACGCTTTTCAATTAAAAACAGTCTTTCTGTAATCAAATTACAAATGAAAATTTTTTAGAATGTTTATTCATACTAGTTTCTCCTTATTACATATAATTGAAATTCTTTAACAGTAATTACACAGAATACTATACTTTAATTATTTAATATCGATGAAACATTTAATAACCTCTCGTTTATGCATCTAAGGTAATTAATATCTTTATACAGGACATTTCACAAATATATTCTTATACGAATAAATATCGAGCAAATTAGTTTTCTTGCATTTTCTCGAATTTATGAAGTAAATCTTTATTATACGCTGTAATTTTATCTTGTTATGACCTTTAATCAGTATATATATATATATATATATATATATATATATATATATATATATATATTACTCATATTTAAACCAGGGTAGAAAATTAAATAATCACATCAAATAATTTTAATCACCGTGTAGAAGCTTTGGGAAAAGGTACGCGTTATTAAAAAAAACCGTGAAGCATAAAAATTCATTCGTTTCATTAAAAATAAGGGAGTTAAATTATGTACAAGACGCGTACTATAAAAAAAAAGGAAGCAGTATTAAAAAGCTTTACGTGTAATTTAATTATTGCTAGTAAAGAAACAAATAGAAATTACGCAAAATTTATATTAATTAACTCAATTTTAAGTAACCGGTATTAAACAAAATGTACAGATAATAATTAATATTTGATTAGGAGTCACTAAAAATTAAAGGGTATTATTTTAATTGGAGTTAATTGAACCATTAGTAACATATAATATCTATAAAAACTTGTAAAAACCCAATAAAATGCAAATCGTAGAAGTGTTATTTAGAAGTATTATGTTTGAACACCTGCGTATTTTTAAAAGGCTCATTCTGCGTAAATGTGGCAGATAACAAATGGTTATAGAGAATCTTGGAGAAACCGTAGCTTAATAGTTACTGGAAATGCTAAAGGTGGGTTATTTCACAGTCCACATGGACTGAAATAATCGATAATAAAGAATATCAATTTGCACCAATAAGAACAGGGTAGATAGAGACAGATAATATGCGCAAGACCGAGACATATAGTAAAGGCGTGAGTGGAGCAACGTCACGGGTTGCGATTGGTTGAAAGTAAAAGGCAAACTTGAGAGGTAAAAATAACATTTCTGTATAAAATTTAATTAGTTATTTCCAGACGTTGCGAGCCGTGTCGAAATTTCTGAGATTTAACTGGGGCGAGTGCAAATTTCGTAAAAATCGCATGCCGGGCTGCGGAATGGGAACCTAGCATGCGAAATTCTGAAGAATTGTCCGTTTTGGGACCAGACCGACAGACAGGCTAACCTCTATATATACCCAGGTTAATATGAACAAGCTCTCTTAGATTTTCGACTTGATTCAATGCGTTAAACAGTGCTTTTTAGTTTTCCGAGTTTGATAGAATAATTTAAACAGTTTGCTCGTATATTTTGGTGATTTAAAACAGTTTGTTCTTTACGTGCTACAATGAATGTACTTTAGTGCACTTAGAAAAGAAGATACAAGGTAATAAAGTTAGTATCACTGTACTAATTAGTCAAAATTTGCAACGACAAATGAATACACAAAAGTAGGCAGTTTTGGCGTATATTGGTGAAAGAAGCATGAATTTCTTTGCTATTTTTCGGGGGTGTTAATAATTAAATGGTTCATAAACGTGTCTGGATCCACAAAACAAGGGTCAGATATACACAGATGAGTTCCGGAAAAGCCCTGAAACAACTTTAGATGAATGGTGGTGGAGAAATTTTAAAAGCGTTGAGAATCAGAAGCCGTAAATATAACCCAGTTGGAATGGTGTGATTAACAAAGGGACGAGGTACATTGAAGCTACGAGTGCAGTAACCTTCAGGTAAATTATACTATTTTGTTTGAACTTTGATGTTTTCGTGTGTGTTGAATAACTTTATAATTTATTTACTTAAAATGGACAGTAATGAAGTTGTACTAACAACAAATTTTTAATTTTAAGGTGAAATTTTCTTGTTTAAGTCGAAAGGAGTATTTAGTATTTATGTTCTTGATGAAAATTTGGGTATGTCTTTGAGCTCAATTAGACGAACCTGGTTAATTAACGTAAAGGGTGGTAGATGCTCCTTTGTACTCAGACTCAGGTCTGCATATATTGTTATATTAATTAGGAGGCATCCTACAAGGACTTTAATTTTGGATGCACATTAAAATGATAACAAATTTAAATCTTGAAATTTTCTGATACTGAAATTTATGCTGAATTTTTAATTTTGAAATTTTAATGTATTGTGAATATTGATGTAAATAGAGTTAACGGTGATGTTTGTGGTAGGAATGTGTTTGTTTTTTTTTATGAATGAGGATGAAGGTTTATCTAGGGGAGCAGCCGAGGCGAGTAACAGAAGATAATCAACGGACCAGTTAAGTTAATAGCTTTTTGTAGGTTTCACAGCATTCTTGACGCACAATCTGTGGGGCTCGATTCCAAAACCGGAGTTCCCGGATTTTGGAGGTATCACAGCATTCTTTGGCGACCCAAAAGTGAGGCTCGAGTTCCAAATAAAATTTTTGTGATTTTATTCCAGGAAACTGGCGATCTGAGAGAGAGAGTTTCTGTTTGTGTATAAATTTAAGAGTAGTTTAGAGTGTGTGTGAGTGAGTAGAACGTATGCAGACAAAGGAGTGGAAATTGGAAGTGACGATAGTGCATTGTGTGGGAAAAATTTGAAAATGGAAGAAGCTGGAGGCAGTAGAGATCAGTCGAGGACGGAATCAGGGGATCAAGGAAACGAGATGATAATGAGAATGCTAGAGAGGATGAACGAAGAATCCAATAGAAAATTAGAGCAGATAAGCGGGAAAATTGAGCAATCGACTCAAGAATTTACAGAGTTTAAAAATAGTCTTACCGTAAAAATGGGGGAAGTTGAAAATAGGGTTGATAAAAATGAGCGTGATATTACAGGTCTTCGACAGGAAATGGGAAATTTAAGATCCGAAGTACGCATTTTCTGTGAAGAAGAGATTAATATAAAAATGACTGAAGTAACGGACTCATGTAGGGATCAGTTATGCAGGGTAGAACGCGAAGTTAGTAGTATCAAATACAACATGTCAAGTTTAACGGGGGATGGTCCCAGATTTTATACAGGTGGAGGATCATTGGACCAACACATGAAGTTTTATGGCGATAACAGGGTAAATCCACAAATTTTTATTAATAGTGTAAGAAATCTAGTGGGAAATTTATTTGACGAACAGACTAAACTGAATACGATAAAGGCTTTATTAAAGGACAATGCGGAAGCATGGTACAATTTAGTAGGAAAGGACATAGACACCTACACGGACTTTGAAAACAGGTTTTTAAAGCACTACTGGAGTGACCACAGACAAGACCAGGTACGAGACGACTTAATCACAGGGAAATTTAAGGGAGAATTTTCAGGAAGTAGGGAGCAATATGCTATACGCAAGTATAGCATAGCAAAGCAACTGAACCCACCACTGACGGACCGACAAATTATCAAGTATTTATCACGACACTTCGAGGTAGAAGTAAGACAACACGTAGCACTACAGAACATAGTGGACAGAGAAATGTTTTTAGAATACCTGCAGAGGTACGACGACGTAAGTAGTGGACGACCTCGGGATAATAGGGAAAGACAGATCAACACAGTTAGGTTTGACAATAGACGGGACAACTATGCTAGAAGGGGGAATAGTTACGGATACCAACGACAGAATTGGGAACAGAGACGACCATACGTTAGAAGTAATAGTTTAGGAAGGGGACCTGCACCGAGACCGGAACCTACCAGAAGGAATAGTTCACCGGACATGAGGGGGACTGCTAATACAGACACGGAATGAGTGGAAACGCCTAGGACATACGCTGAGGTGACGGCTAGACCAGGACCGAGTAGGGAAAACAGACCTGGACAGGATTTTTAGAACGCGACAGACCACTAGATTTCAGTGTAAATGTATATGAACATCCACGTGAATTTTTCAAAATTGAGGAAGTAGAGCCAGAAACTGAGGAAAAATTATGTTTGCCAATTATTAATATAGAAATTTTTGAGAATAATGTAGAAGTATTACTTGATACAGGGGCAGAGGCGAATTTAATATCGGAGGAATTCGTCAGCAAAATTAGGGATAAGGTTTGTGATAGAATTATGCCTATAAAGCGTAGCCATTTAGTAGCTCCAAATAAAAAGAAGTTTGCTGTAGTAAATAGTGTTGTGGTGCTTAGGATAGATATAGGAGGTTTAAGCTGTGAACAGGAGTTTGTAATTGTACCTGGACTGAAGTTTCAGAGCATTTTAGGTGTTGACTGTATGATGAAGTTAGGGGTTTTGATAGATATGGAACGGAAGGTAATAAGGATTAAAGATAGGGTAGTGCCATGGAAGGGCAGTTATGAAGTCACAGAGGATGACACGGGGTTTAGTATTAATGTAGTAGAGGTAGAGGATGATGGAGATAAACAGATCAACACAATAATATGTCCAGAGGATAGGAGAGTAGAGGTTCAAGCTTTAGTACAAAAACATGCAGAATTAGTGGGGGTAGAAGCAACAGCACCAGATCGGGAGCAGGTGAAGGCAGAATTAAGTAAAAATGCACGTAAAATTAACCAATGGACCAAACCGCAATTCCATTGTCCACCATCCATGGACACACTTTTGACGAGATTAAGTGGCAAGTTTATTTTTAATAAAGTAGATTTAAGGAATTCATTCTGGCGGATTCCATTACATAAGAATTCTAGAAGGTACATAGGATTTTCCATAGAGGGAATAATCGATAATTTTAAAGTAGTATCGTTTGGTTTGTCGGCAGAAAAGGAAATGATAATGAATAAGAAACAGACAAGTGTAGGGACTGAAGAAGAAGCAATATTTAAGAGTCAGGATAATAGGGATGATAAGTTTATTGTATGTGAGATAATAGGGATGCTAAGTATAGATATAGAAGGGGGAGAAATAGGAATGAAGAGTATTAGGTTGGTGAGAAGAAAGATGTGGAGGATCAAGAAGAGAGTTAGATTTAAATAACTTGATGAACAAAGGATAGAGATAGGTGAATTTTAGTATAGATATAGGAATAGAAATAGGATAGGGATAGAATAGATATAGTATAGAAGAGTAGAAGTAGGTGTTTATAGAAAATAAAGCTAGGTATAGGATACATATGGGGGATAATTAGAAATAGGTTTAGGATGAGAAGGAAAATTAAATGTAGGAAGAAAATGAGATAGGTTAAGTGTGGATATTTCTTATAAGATTAGTGGCGAGTTAGGAATAGAATAAGAATAGGATAGGTATATAGAATTAGTTAGGGGGAAGTGAAGTATAGTGAAGATTAGTTAAAAAGTTAGGAATAGGATAGGTATATAGGATGTATATAGGATTAGATGGATAAGTAGGATGAAGTTAGGGATAATTTCAGTTTATAAAATTAGGTGAGAGTTAGGAATAGGATAGGGATATAGGATAGGTGTAAATATTTTTTTTGGATTGGATATAAGTTAGGTAAGATAGATAGATAAGGGTAGAGAGAGATAGGCAATTTTTTTTGTAAATTTTGTTTGCGATTTCAATGTTTTATATTTGAATTCGAATAAGTGGGATTATTTGTATTCAAATAGGGGGAAAATACTCATATTTAGACCAGGGTAGAAAATTAAATAATCACATCAAATAATTTTAATCACCGTGTAGAAGCTTTGGGAAAAGGTACGCGTTATTAAAAAAAACCGTGAAGCATAAAAATTCATTCGTTTCATTAAAAATAAGGGAGTTAAATTATGTAATTATGTACAAGACGCGTACTATAAAAAAAAGGAAGCAGTATTAAAAAGCTCTACGTGTAATTTAATTATTCCTAGTAAAGAAACAAATAGAAATTACGTGCAAAATTTATATTAATTAACTCAATTTTAAGTAACCGGTATTAAACAAAATGTACAGATAATAATTAATATTTGATTAGGAGTCACTAAAAATTAAAGGGTATTATTTTAATTGGAGTTAATTGAACCATTAGTAACATACAATATCCGTAGCTTAATAGTTACGGGAAATGCTAAAGGTGGGTTATTTCACAGTCCACATGGACTGAAATAATCGATAATAAAGAATATCAATTTGCACCAATAAGAACAGGGTAGATAGAGACAGATAATATGCGCAAGACCGAGACACATATAGTAAAAGGCGTGAGTGGAGCAACGTCACGGGGTTGCGATTGGTTGAAAGTAAAAGGCAAACTTGAGAGGTAAAAATAACATTTCTGTATAAAATTTAATTAGTTATTTCCAGACGTTGCGAGCCGTGTCGAAATTTCTGAGATTTAACTGGGGCGAGTGCAAATTTCGTAAAAATCGCATGCCGGGCTGCGGAATGGGAACCTAGCATGCGAAATTCTGAAGAATTGTCCGTTTTGGGGACCAGACCGACAGACAGGCTAACCTCTATATATACCCAGGTTAATATGAACAAGCTCTCTTAGATTTTGACTTGATTCAATGCGTTAAACAGTGCTTTTTAGTTTTCCGAGTTTGATAGAATAATTTAAACAGTTTGCTCGTATATTTTGGTGATTTAAAACAGTTTGTTCTTTACGTGCTACAATGAATGTACTTTAGTGCACTTAGAAAAGAAGATACAAGGTAATAAAGTTAGTATCACTGTACTAATTAGTCAAAATTTGCAACGACAAATGAATACACAAAAGTAGGCAGTTTTGGCGTATATTGGTGAAAGAAGCATGAATTTCTTTGCTATTTTTCGGGGGTGTTAATAATTAAATGGTTCATAAACGTGTCTGGATCCACAAAACAAGGGTCAGATATACACAGATGAGTTCCGGAAAAGCCCCGAAACAACTTTAGATGAATGGTGGTGGAGAAATTTTAAAAGCGTTGAGAATCAGAAGCCGTAAATATAACCCAGTTGGAATGGTGTGATTAACAAAAGGGACGAGGTACATTGAAGCTACGAGTGCAGTAACCTTCAGGTAAATTATACTATTTTGTTTGAACTTTGATGTTTTCGTGTGTGTTGAATAACTTTATAATTTATTTACTTAAAATGGACAGTAATGAAGTTGTACTAACAACAAATTTTTAATTTTAAGGTGAAATTTTTTTGTTTAAGTCGAAAGGAGTATTTAGTATTTATGTTCTTGATGAAAATTTGGATATGTCTTTGAGCTCAATTAGACGAACCTGGTTAATTAACATAAAGAGGTGGTAGATGCTCCCTTTGTACTCAGACTCAGGTCTGCATATATTGTTATATTAATTAGGAGGCATCCTACAAGGACTTTAATTTTGGATGCACATTAAAATGATAACAAATTTAAATCTTGAAATTTTCTGATACTGAAATTTATGCTGAATTTTTAATTTTGAAATTTTAATGTATTGTGAATATTGATGTAAATAGAGTTAACGGTGATGTTTGTGGTAGGAATGTGTTTGTTTTTTTTTATGAATGAGGATGAAGGTTTATCTAGGGGAGCAGCCGAGGCGAGTAACAGAAGATAATCAACGGACCAGTTAAGTTAATAGCTTTTTGTAGGTTTCACAGCATTCTTGACGCACAATCTGTGGGGCTCGATTCCAAAACCGGAGTTCCCGGATTTTGGAGGTATCACAGCAATATATATATATATATATATATATATATATATATATATTGCCGTGGAGTCAGGAATGAAGTTTTAACATGGATCCTTCACCTAAATCATACGAGCCCCTTGGTTTCTACATAAAATTTTCAAAAATTCAAAAATTTCAAAAAAAAATTCTTACCCTTTTATTTCGCCTTCAAACTCCTTCCGCTTCCCTGGCTAGCTCAGCTGTGCCTCTTCTCGAATACCTAAATTTACAGACATATCTCTTTCACACTCGCACACCATTCAATAAAACTATCAAATAATACCACAACCATACAACCCTTTTATTTACACCTATTAACAGATAAATTATATTCACATGTGTTAAAACAGTTTGATACAGTAATTATAAAACTCAAATTATGGTATGTTTTTAAGGTCCTTGATTTATCTAATGATTTTTAAACAAATTCAATGATATATGAGTAGATGGGCCCCACATGTTACCCTAAATTGACTTCACACTGGAGTAGGGTGATCTCATTATAACCCAGTTCAGTTTGTATATGCCTTTTAAACCTTGCATAAATTAAAACAAAATTTTACAGACCCGTTTACCCTTTACAATTCAATTTTTATCCTGAATAAAATTTTTGGATGTTCTAAATACACCCTTTTTCAATATTCAACATCAATAAATTGTCCAGTACATGTATCTTTTGCAATAAGTTTCTACAACCATAAATATGCCACCAAAAAAAGTCAACCACACAGCACAAAATTTCACAAATGTTTATAAAACAACAGAAATTTTAAATAAATTACTTGGAAAATTCTTCAGGCTTCCTTCCCATCGGAGATGAGTACCAGAAAACTCCTCGGCTTCGTTTCCATTCACTGTGCTACTCAGCGGATCCACAGGCCTCTACCATCTGAAATCTCAGCAAGCTATGCGCCTCGTTTCACAGTACCATTCCATATATCATGCATACAAACTCGGTTACTTGTGGTGCTTTCCCCTCATATATCATGCTTCCATTTAATGATTTTTGTGTTGTAGTAGCCGGACTTTTATTAATTTAATACGCACTACTCGTATTTCACGTCAATAATTAGAGGTCCGCTACTACTGTTTTATACTTGCAACCACTGTATTTTCGGTAACATAATCACATACATAAAATACTCACAGAAAGCTTTACTGTTATGGTGGTCTGAATCGGCATTCAGCACTTTATCGACATAAAGGAAAAGAGAAGAGAAGAGACCCTTAATAATCTAGCTAGGGTATTTATATCTTTCTAAAACCTCTCTAGTGGACGCGCTTCCTACGAAAAGCTTATTTTCAAAACGAATTCCAAAAATTTCGAATATAACCGTCTCTAAATTCGTAAAATTTGTTTCATCCTACCCCGAATTCGAGTTCAACCTTCGCATGTGCGTACGTTTGGAAAACTGTCCGCTTTCAACCAATGACAAAATTCTCTATCATCACAAACTCTACCTAAGCTCTATTTATCTCTGTCTTATGCATGTTTGCTGTCTCGTTTAAAACCCCACAGAAAATCGATATTGTTGACATCTTATCTCAACTCCACGTGCATTTCAATTCCTTGCTTGCTTTATATCTGTCTCTATCTGTTGTATATCACCGATTGTGCATTTCCCTCGCTCCTTAAGATGTTTGTTACCCTAGTTGTTTATACCAAACTGACGGTTGAAAATAATTTCTATGAAATTTTATCTTAACATACGCTCGACTTCTTTGAACGTAACCTTTAAAAAGCAGGTGTTTCTGTTAATTATCGACCGTTTGAACATAAACAATTCCTAGACTTTCTACTTCTTCGTATCTGATAAAACTGACGTTGGCTTTTACAACGAATACAATTGCTTTGGGATTATTGATTTTCTTACACAGCATGCTTCTTTTGCTTATATGTGTTTAATTAAAATAACTTACGGTTAATTATGCGTATCCTTGAACTTCTATTTGCTTTGAAGCTTTCTTCCTTCCTGTGATCCTAACATTTTAATTATTAAATATAAAAATACTCTAATATTTGTCCGTTTTCACTAAATGAATTAAATTAAATTTTCGCGTAAATAATTTGCTCTTTTCTATATACAGGGTTGTTGTAATTTTATTGTTTCACACTGATTTATCTCTTTGAATCTACAACAATATATATATATATATATATATATATATATATATAAATTGATATTGAATTGTATCATGTCCTGCATATTTATTTTTATAAAAACTGATTACGTCGCATACAATTCAAGTTTTTAATTTTTATACTTCGGTCCTCAGTAACCGTAATCAGTTTTTATAAAAATATATATATACAGTATTGCCCGAAATAAACAGTACTGAAACTAAGTTGGCGGTGTTTTTATGCGTGCGCTGTCACACTCAAGTTAGCTAGTATAGACCTGTCAAGTAAACCTCAAACAAGTAATTAGTAGGGCCTAATTGTTAAAAATGGTGTTAAGTACAGAGGAGAAAGTGTTACTGGTAGAGCATTATTTTCGTTCATACGGAATCGGCCGACGTAATGGTGCAAGTTTGCTATACGTGTCTGATCAATTCACACAAAGGTTTAATAAACGTTCTCCAAGTAATGCTGTAATTTTGAAGGTTATTGAAAAGTTTAGAAATACAGGTAGTGTATTGTGCCAACGAAAAGGAAACTCGGGGCGTCCCAGGACAGTTAACAACAACAATAACCATGAACGTGTTTTTGAGCAAATCTTAGAAAATCCAAAAGTCAGCCAGGCAAGGACAGCTTTACAACTTGATTTAAAAAGAACTTCTTTTCAAAGAATCCTGAAGGAGCTGGGTACATTTTCGTATGTGATTCAGGTACATCAACAACTACATCCTCGGGATTATCGCAGTAGAATGGAATATTGCGCCAGAATTCTCTCGTTACAGTATGAAAATCCTGAATTTTTGAAAAATGTTTGGTTTTCAGACGAAGCACATTTTCACTTGTCAGGCTATGTGAATCGTCGCACAAATCGATTTCTGGGCTTTGCCAGACCCGATGAGGTTCAAGAGGTTCCTTTACATAGTGAAAAAGTGAGTGTCTGGTGTGCTGTTTCCGGACACGGAATCATTGGTCCGTACTTTATCGAAGAGAATGGTAGGCAAGTCACACTTAATCAACAGAGGTACAGACAAATTTTAACACGATTTATCCCTGATCTACGTCAATTCTGTCGTGCACGTAACTTGGCATTTGAAACCAATTTTTCAGCAGGACGGGCAACTTGCCATACTGCTGCCGCAATTCGTCAATTTCTTCAAGAACATTTTCCAAGCAAATTCATATCACGATTTACTGACTTCCTTATCCTTCACATTCTCCAGACCTCACACCTCCAGACGCATACATTTGGGGCATGGCTAAAATGCCGTTTTCAAACGGGCACCACAAACCATCGATGAATTAAAGGATGCCGTTAGAGTCTTCTTCGCAGCCCTGAGACAACCCTTATTCAATAACATGACCAGAAACTTAGAACATCGTTATGAAGTCTGTCTCGAACGAGGAGGTGCACATTTAGAACATATAATAAAGTGTCAATAATATGTATTTTTTAAATATACAAAACAATTACAATTTCAGTACTGTTTATTTCGGGCAATACTGTATATATATATATATATATATATATATATATATATACATATATAGTAAAAAGGAATTATTGTCAAGTGACTCAAATTTAGCCATGAGAGCATCTTGTCGACGTGTTTCGCCCTAATTGGAGCTCATCAGAACAGGAGTAGCAAAGTTGTAATATTTAATACAGACACAATATGGGAAGTACAGCATCACCTAGCTCACAATTAAAAAAAATTAAAAAAAAAACCTAAAAAAAATCTTTTCCCCCTTGGGAAAAAAAAAAATTTTTTTATTTTTAAAAAATTTTTTTTTTAAAAAAAATTTTTTTAAATTTTTTTAAAAGAAAAAAAAAAATTTTTTTTTAAATTTTTTTCCTTTTTTTTCCCCCCCCCGGGGGTTTTTTTTTTTAAAAAAAAAAAAAATTTTTCTTTAAAAAAAAAAAGGGAAAAAAAAAAAATTTTTTTTCCCAAAAAAAACCCCTTTTTTTGGGGTTTTTTTTTTTTTAAAACCAAAATTTTTTTTCCCCCTTTTTTTTTTTTAAAAAGGGAAATTTTAAAAAATTTTAAAAAAATTTCCTTTTAAAAAGGTTTTGGTTCCCCCCCCCCTTTTTTTTTCGCCCCTTTTTAAAAATTAAAAAAAATTTTTTTTTTTTTTTCCTTTTTTTAAAAAAAAACCCCCCTTTTTTTTTCCCCCAAAAAGGTTTTGGGTTTAAAACCCCTTTAAAATTTTTCCGAAATTTTTTAAAAAATTAAAAAAAAACCCCCTTTTTTTGGGGGGGCCTTTTTAAAGGAATTTTTTTTTAAAAATTTTTTTTTAAAAAAATTTAAAAGGGGGAAAAAAAAAATTTTTTTAAAAATAAATTTCCCGGGAAAAAGGGAAAAACCCAAAGGGAAAAAAAATTTTAAATTTTCCCCTTTTTAAAATTTTTTTTTTTTTTTTGTTTTTTCCGGGGGTTTTTTTTTTTTAATTTGGTTGGGGGTAAAAGGGGAAAAAATTTCCCCAAAAGGGTTTTTTTTTTTTGGGGGGGGTTTTTTCCCCCTTTTTCCCCTTTTTTAAATTTTTAAAATTTTCCCTTTGGGGTTTTTTTTAAAAAATTTTTAAAATTTTTTTATTTTTTTTTTCCCCCCCCCAAATTTTAAAAAGGAAAATTTTAAAAAAAAAAACCCCCCCCCCCCCTTTTTTTTGGGTTTTGGAAAAATTTTTTTCAATTTTTTTTTCCCCCAAAAAAAAAAAAAAAAATTTTTTTTTTGGAAAATTTTTTTAAAAAAAAAAAAAATTTTTAAAAGGAAAAAATTTTTTAAAAAACCAAGGGAAATTTCCCCCCTTTTTTCCCGGGGTTTGTTTTTTTTTCCTTTTTTAAAAAAAAAAATTTTTTAAAAAAAAAAAAAAAAAATTTAAATTTTAAAATTCCAAAAATTTTTTCCCCCCAAAAAAAAAATTTTTTTTAAATTTTTAAAAACAACCCCAAAATTTTTGGAAAAAAAATTTTTTTTTTTTAAAAAATTTTTTTTAAAAAATTTTTTTTTTTTGGGGGGAAAATTTTTAATTAAAAAAAAAAAATTTTTTTAAAGGGGAAATAAAAAAATTTTAATTTTTTGGGGATAAAACCGGGGATTTTTTTTTTTCCCAATTTTTTAAATTTTTAAACCCTTTGGGTTTTTAAAAAAAATTTTTTAAAAAAAGGGAAAAAAAACCCTTTTTTTTTTTAAAATTTTGGTTTTTTTTTTTTTTTTTTCCCAAAAAAAATTTTTTTTTTTGGGCCCCAAAAAACCCCCCCCCTTTTTTTTCCCAAATTTTTTAAAATTTCCCAAAAACCCTTTTAAATTTTAAATTTGGCCCCCAAAAAAAACCCAATTTTCCCCCCCCCGGGGAAAAATTTTTTTTAAAAATGGGTTTTTTTAAAAAAAACCCAAAGAATTTTTTTGGGGGGAAAAAAAAAAGGGGGGGTTGGTTAAATTTCCAAAAAAGGGGGGGGGAAAATTGGGAAAAATTTTTTTTTTTAAAAATTTAAAAAAAAAGGGTAAAGGGGAAACCCCCAAAAGGTTCCTTGGGGGGTTTTTTTAAAATTAAAAATTTAAATTTAAAAAAAAATTAAACCCCGGGGGAAAACCCCCCCCCCAAAAAAAAAGGGGGGCAAAATTTTAAAATTTCCCCAAAAACCCTTTTTTCCCCCAAAGGGGAAATTTCCCCCCCAAAAAAAAGGAAAAAAGGTTTGGGGGGTAAAAAGGGGGAAAAAAAAAGGAAAAACCCCAAAAAAACCTTTTTTAAAAAAAAAAAGGGGAAAAAAAAATTTTTTAAAATTTTTTAAAAAAAAAGGGGGGGGTTAAAATTTTTTTTTTTGGGAAAATTTGGAAAAAAAATTTTTAATTTTTGGGGCCCAAAAATTTTCCCCAAAAAAAAAGGGTTTTTTTAAAAAAAGGGGTTTTCCTTTAAAAAAATTTTTTTTCCCCCCAAAAAAACCTTTTTTTGGGTTTTCCCCAAAAAAAAAAAAAGGGGAAAAACCCTTTTTTAAAAAAAAATTAATTTTAAAAAAAAAAAAGGGGGAAATTTTTTTTTTAAAAAAAAAAAAAAAAATTTTTTTCCCAATTCCCAAAAAGGTTTCAAAAAAAGGGGAAAATTTTTTTAAACCCCTTTTTTAAAGGGGAAAAAAAAAAGGGGTTTTTGGGGGAAAAAATTTTTTTTTAAAAAAAAAAACCCCAAGGAATTAAAAAAAAAATTTTTTTAAAAAGGGTTTTAAAAAACCCAATTTTTTTTTTTTAAAAAAGGTCCAAAAACCCCTTTTAAATTTTTAAAAAACCCTTTTTTCCCAAATTAATTGGGGTTTAAACCCAAAATTTTAATTTTAAAAAAATTTTTTCCCCAAAATTTTTTTCCCCCAAATTTCCTTCCCAAAAAAAATTTGCGGGTTTTTAAAACCCAATTTAAATTTTTTGGGGGGAAAAAAAAAGGGGGGTTTTTTTAAAAAAAAAGGGGGGGTTTTTTTTTTTTAAAAAATTTTTTTTTTTTTTTTGGAAAAATTTCCCAAACCCAAAATTAAAACCGGGAAAAAAATTCCAAAATTTTTTTTTTCCCCCCGGGGGGGCCCCCGGGGTTTCCCAAATTTTTTTTAAAAAATTTTTAAAAAAAAAAAAGCCTTTTTTTGGGGGAAAGAAAAAAAGGGGGGGAAAAAAAAATTGGCAAAAAAGGGGGTTTTTTTAAAAAAAAAAAAAATTTTTTTTAAAAAGGGGGGTTTTTTTTTCAAAAGGGGTTTTTAAAAAATTTTTTTTTTTCCCCCGGGGGGTTTTTAAATTTTTTTTTTTAAAAAAAAAAAAAAAAAACCCCTGGGCCGGGTTTTTTTCCCCCAAAAAACCCCCCTTTTTTTGGGAAAAAAAAAACCTTTGGGCCCCTTTTTTTGGGGGAATTTCCCCAAAACAAAAAAAAAGGGCCCCCCAAAAAAAAAAAAAAAGAAAAAAGGGGGAAAAGGGGGAATTTTGGAAAATTTTGGAAGGGGGAAAAAAAAAATTTCCCAAAAAAGGGGAAAAAAAAAAAAATTTTTTTCCCAAATTTTGGGGTGGAAAAAGGCCCCCTTAAAATTTGGGTTTTTTTAAAAAACTTTTTAAAAAAAAGGGGTTTAAAATTTTTTGGCCTTTTTTTTTAAAAAAAAACCCCGGGGGGAAACCCTTTTTAAAAAAAAATTTTTTGGGTTTTGGAAAATTTTTTTTGGGGAAAAATTTTTTTTTTTTTTTTTTTTTTTAAAAAAAAATGGGCCCTTTAAAAATTTTTAAAAAAAAAAAAAAGGGGGTTTTTTTTTTTGGGGGGGCCCCCCCCTTTTTTTGGGTTTTTAAAAAATTTTTTTAAAAAAAAAAAGTTTTTTTTCCCCCCTCCCAAAAAAAAAATTTTTTTTGGTTAAATTAAAAGGGTTTTTTAAAACCTTTTGGAAAATTTAAAAAGGGGTTTTTAATTTTTTTTTTTTTTTCCAAAAATTTTTTTTTTGGGGTTTTTAATTGTTTTCCCTTTTAAAAAATTTTTTTTAAAAAAATTTTTAAACCTTTTTTAAAAAAAAAATTTTTTTTAAAAAAAGGGGAAAAAAAAAGGGTTTTTTTTTTTAAAAAAAAAGGGTTTGGCCTTTTTTAAAAGGTTTGGGCCCAAAAAAAAATTTTTGGTTTACCCAAAAAAATTTTTTAAAAAAAAAAAAAATTTTTTTAAAAAAAAAAATTTGGAAAATTAAAAAAAAGGGGGGAAAATTTTTAAAAAAATTTTTTTTTAAATTTTAAATTAAATTTAAAAAAAACCCCCAAAAAAAATTAAAAAAGGGGGGTTTTTTTAAAATTTTAAATTTCCCCGGGGTTTTTAAAAAAAAAATTTTTTTTTTAAAAAAAAAAAAGGGGGGGAAAAAATTTTTTAAAAAAAAAATTTTCCCCAAAATTTTTTTAAAATTTAAAAAAAGGGGGGGAAAAAAATTTTAAAGGGTTTTTAAAAAATTTTAAGGGGGAAAAAAAAAAAAATTTTTTTAAAATTTGGAAAAAAAATCCAAAAAGGGTTTTTTTAAAAAAATTTTTTAAAATTTTTTTTTTTTTAAAAATTTTTTTTTTTTTTGGGTGGGGGGCCCCAACTTTTTTTAAAAAGGGGTTTTAAAATTTTTTAAAAAAAAAATTTTTTTAAAATTTTTTTTTTTTTTTGGGGAAAAAAAAAAAATTTTTTTTAAAAAAAATTTTTGGGATTTAAAAAATTTTTTAAAAAAATTGAATTGGGCTTTTGGGGCCCAAAAAAAGTTTAAAAAAATTTTAAAAAAAACCCAAAAAAAAAAAATTTTTTTTTTATTTAAAAAAAAAATTTTAAATTTTTAAAAAAAAAAAGGGGTTTTTGGGGGGGCCCCAAAAAAAATTTGGGTTTTAAAAAAAAAAAGGGGAAATTTGGGGGCCCCCTTTTTTTTTTTTTAAAAAAAAAATTTTTTTTAAAAAATTTTTTAAATTTAAAAAAACCCCCTTTTCCCCCGGGGGAAAAGGGGTTTTTTTAAAAAAAAACAAATTTTTTTAAAAAATCCAAATTTAATTTAAAAATTTTGGGAAAGGGGTTTTAAAAAAATTTTTAAGGTTTTTTTAAAAAAAGGGAAAAAGGAAATTTTTTTAAAAAAAAAGGGGAAAAAGAAAAGGGGGTTTGGGGGTTTTAAAAATTTTTGGGAAAAAAAAAGGGGGGGGTTTTTTTTAACCTTAAATTTTAATTTTTTTTCCCGGGGAAAAAATTTTGGGGTTTTTTAAAAGGGGTTAATTTAAAAATTTTTAAATTTTTACCTTTTTGGGGGGTTTTTAAAAAAAAAGGGGAAACCCCAAAAAATTTTTTTTTAAAAAAAAATTTTAATTAAAAAATTTTTTTGGGGGTTTTTAAAAGGTTTAAAAAGTTTTTTTTTTTTTAGAGAAAAGGGTTTTTTTCCCCCCCCAAAAATTTTGGGGGGGGGGGGAAAAAAATTTTTTTGGGGGCCCGGGAAAAAAATTTTTTTTTAAAAATTTTTGGGGGGGAAAAAAAGGGGGGGTTTAAAAAAACCCAAAAAAGGGGGAAAAAAATTTTTTTTTTAAATTTCCTTTTTTTTTTTTCCTTTTTTTTTTATTAAGGGTTTTTAAAAGGAATAAAAGGGGGGGTTTTTTTTTTAAAATTTTGGTTTTTTCCCCTTTAATTGGGATTTTTTTTTAAAATTTTCCTTTTTTAAATGGGAAAATTTTTAAAAAATTTTTTTGGGGGCCCAAAAATTGGGGAAAAAACCCCCCTTTTAAATTTTCGGGCCCCTTTTTTTTGGGTTTTGGGAATTTTAAAAAAATTAAATTTTAAAAGGGGAAAAAAAAAAACCCTTAGTTTTTGGGGTTTTAAAAAACCCCGCCAAATTTTTTTCCCCCCCAAAAAATTTTATTTAAAAAAAATTTTTGGTTAAAAATTTTTTAATTTTTTCCCAGGAAAAATTTTAAAAGGGGGAAAAAATGGCCCAAAGAAACCAAAAAAAAAAAAAAATTTTTTTTTTTCCTTTTCCCCCCAAAAAATTTTAAAAAAAAAAATTTTAAAATTTAAAAAATTTAAAAACCCCAAAAAGGGGAAAAATTTTTAAATTTAAAAATTTCCCTTAAAATTTTTTTGGGGGGAAATTTTTTTTGGGGGGGAAAAACCCCCCAAAAATAACCCCTAACCCCCTTTTAAATTTTTTTTAAAATTTTAAAAATTTCCCCAAAACAAATTTCCCCAAAAAGGGGCCCCCTTTTTCCCTTTTTTTTCCCAAATTTTTGGCCTTTTTCAAAACCCCAAAAAATTTTTTTTTTTTTTTTTTTTTTTTTTTAATTTAATTTTTTTTTTTTTAAGGAAAAAAAAAAAACCCCCCTTTGGAAAAAGGGAACTTAACAAAAATTGAAAATTAAAATAACACGGAGGGAGGGTCAACATGGCATTTGTTTTTAATTTTTTTGCTTATAAGCAAATGAACATAATTCAAACAAACACCGGCACAATTGAGAACAAAACGAACACAAGTCAATGGAATTATAAAAATTGAAGAAGTCAAAAGAAACCGAGTGGGGTCAACCTGACCCCCGGATTTGTTTACAATTTTTCGCCAAAAGCAAATGAACACAATTGAAACAAACACCTGCACAATTGAGCACAAACGAGCACAATTAGTGAGAAAGAAAAAAAATTTGAAAACTGAAAGGGGGGGAACTTGACCCACCTCTCCAAGATGGCGAAACAATCCTAAAGAAACGCTAAACAAACGATTTGCCATGACAACATTTTAAAATCTTGCAAGGACGGGGTTGTTGCCAATAAGACCCCCATGCAACTTGATTTTTAAAAATTCGCGCATCTATAGGCCTAAACAGTCCTTCAAAATGGCAAAAAATCCTAAACGAACAATTTGTAATGACAAAATTTTAAAATTTGGCAAGGACGGGGTTGGTGCGATTTGGTCCCGTCCAATTTGATTTTTAAAAATACGCGCAACTATAGGCCTAAACAAATGTCGAAAATGGCAAAACAAACCTAAACAAACGCTAAACGATCAGCAGCGATCAAATTTTTAAATCTTGCATGCGCAGGGCCAACTTTACTGACGTCCTGGATCAACGATTTCAAGATATACTTAATTTTAAAAATTGGGAATTCTTCACAGGCATCTTATAAGCCTAAAGCTTTGTATTTATGGTAGCCATGGGCCTTCAGATATTCTTTTGTATCTATATTCTATTAATATAAGCTACAAATTCAAACATGCACATTTAAAAAAGGATATCTGCTAAACTGTATAAGTATTAAAATGTAAGCAAACACATGCGTGAGAAACGAATGTCTTTGATTTCTGATGGCTTGCAGTTTCGTAGCCGTCGCCAACTCTCATTCTGGCGCCTAAGTAAGAAAATTAATCTGTATAGAATACTGATTTAGCATATTTTATTGTACGGTAATATAACGTATAGATACGTATGTACCTTTATACAGCGATACTCTTGAAATGCGTTTTTTTTTACATAGCATTCTAACAATCTGAGATTGGTTAACTATAAATATAAATTTTTTCACTGAATCATCTGGTGTAGGATGTAGTATACATTTTCAAATTTACTCTGTTACATAAGTATATTGTAGTGCATGAGGGAGGCATTTATGTTCTTGCTTTTTAATTAATTGTATCTGAGCATGGTATTAGAATATTTTATGGGATTATTTTCATAAAATGATTAAAAACCTGGTTTCGTGAATAAGTATTTCAAATTCTAGGGCAACCATGGGGATCTCCTATAATATAAGTGATAGCGGGTAGGTTTAAGTTTGGCACTTTTACAGAATTTTGTGCTTAACAATATGCCACAAAGAAATTTCGCCTAACTGCATTTATTTCTGTGTTAGGGTGAAAAAAACAAAAAAGTTGCTTTTCGTTTTTTATTTGTAACTTTGTTATTTGAAAACATATTTGAAAACTGTAACGATATTCAGTAGTGTATTTTTACAGATCCAGGTGCCACATTTCCTCCAGCATCCACATTTTCTCACACATCTGGACCAAATTTACATGTAAATTCCCATAAGGAGGAAATGTGGAGATGAATCTCCTCCTTTCTCCTCCTTGCTCAGACACCCCCCAATCATTTTGATTACGTCACACCCGCATTCTTTCCACCCGCGAGATAAATCTTTCTCCACATTTCCACCCACGAGATAAACCTATCTTGTTTAATATTAATTAATATTAGATTTTTCTCAGCTACCCGAATTTCTAGGAATTTTTTAGATTTCATCATCCCCCAAGGAGCTACCCTCATTTCAAAATTTTTTTACCGCTAACATTCTGAACCAAATAGCTTTCTTCGACTAGACATTGCATCTTTCGATAAAAATCTATCTTGTTTGGTATCAATTAACATTAGAATTTTCTCAGCTACCCGAAACTCTAGGAATTTTTTAGATAGCACCATCCCCCCAAAAGCTACCCTAATTTTAAGAATTTTTACCAGCAACGATATTTGACCGTCCGCATAAATTTTTTTATACATGCGGCACATCAAACTAGTTTAGAATTTTACGCAGAATTCGAATCTGTAAACAGATATACAATAGGACTACGTCTTACAAAATTACACACATACCTTATAGCGAGCATACCGCGACCGTACCACTACTCACTTTTAATGTCATACTTTCTATCTTGTCTAGCTCATCTTTCGAGATAAATGTAACTTGTTTGGTATCAATTAATATTAGAATTTTCTCAGCTACCCAAATCTTTTTAAAATTTTTAGATTGCATCATCCCCCAGGGAGCTACCCTCATTTTAAGATTTTTTGCTGGTAGCGATTTCTGACCGTCTTTATAAATTTTTTTAGTCATGCAATACATCAAATTCGTCTAGAATTTTATGCAGAATCCGAATCTGTAAATAGATTTAAAATCGAACCACCCCTTACCATTTTACACACATCTTCTAAATTATAAATTTCCTGCAGCTCATACCTAAAAGAAAATCTAAAAACCATTCTTAAAACTTTTTATTACAGACAATTTTTACTAATACAGTTTAAATTTTGTAAACCACATTTCTAAATACATATTCACAATTTTTTATTTTTAACCTAGAACTCCTCAAATCAGCCTATACTTATTAATATTTATTTCTAAATAGAGCACCTTTTCCAAAGACCAACAGGACCCACATGTTTCAAATTCCTCTGATTTTGTTCTCATGGTTTCGCTTAAGACCTGGTACATATTTTCCAGATTACTAGAAGACGTTATAACCATTTTTTTTGTGTTAAGGGATTTCACATCGGTAGTCTCTTCCCCCATTTTGGTGTAAACGCCGTAGAGTTTGCAATAGACTTTTATTGCTGTATGTTGTATTCTTTTTTCAATAATTAATCGAATAAATCGCTCTTTATGCTTCCAAAGAAACTAGGACATTCCATCGTCGACACTGTCGTTCTTTATGCAATAGCTAGCCATACGCTTGTTAAACGCTGCGCTAACCATTTCTACACCTTAGTCTCTAGTAGCGGTAACTGAAGCATTTTTATGTCTGTTTTTTCAAGGGTGCGGCATAGGTAGTCTTTTCCATTTCGAAATCGCATACTTTACACATAATTTGTGGTTGTTTCGTACAAGACCCTTTAACAGCTGGCGGAGCTGAACGTTTACGGCTTAATGACACACCGTGCTGTTTTTCCTTGTGTCGTTGTAAGTTGTCCATTCTCGTAAAAGCGATACCGCAAGACCCACAGTTTAAGTACTTTGCTGCGGACGGATGTATAAGCTTAACCGTGGACGATGTTACACCACGACATTTGTTCTGGTGCCGTTTGAGAGCATTTTTCCAGGTATAGGAAGCACCGCAAGAGTTGCATTTAAAAAACGTTTGCAGGTACCATTTTAGTACAAAACAAAATCCGCACTATAGGACTTTGATTAAACTTGTAAGCGAACTAACTTATAACTAAAGAGTTTACTCTTGCGTACCTGCTTTATGTACCCTATACAATGCAAACCGAAGGTTTCCGAAGACACCCGAACGAAGTTGAGAATTCAGCGGGGAACTAAATGACGTCATCTTGTGCCAATCTTTGCTGCTCGTCCAGTACATTTAGCACCAATGTATGCACCCGGTTCGCTTCGTCCATGCTGCGAACGCAGTTAGTAGAAACATTGGAAACGTCTTCCATGTTATACAGATCGGCAATCACATCGCGTGCAGATTAAAAATCCAAAAGGGTGGTAGCACACGCACACAAATTGGCTGCAAGTCGTGCGGTAGAAGATGCAGTGCTACTATAAACAAAAACTTAATAAAACACTTTAAACCTTTACTAAGGGAACACCAAACTTGTTGTCTACAAAATATTTACTAATAAAGCAATTTAATTTTAAATAATTTCTACGTCATATTTTCGGAAATGGTAGGCTTGAATATTTTCTAAATGAATCATCAAGCGAAAGTATGCTAAGCGGCATTAAAATTAACCATTAATTTCCCATTTTTACGACCGCGTTTAATTATAGATTAAAATTTAATTTGTTCACGTTCGAGCTACCCGTAAACTAACATATTTTATAGTAACAGTGCGCTGTATAATACATGCATACCCTTTCGCCGCGCTACTGCTATTCTTGTAGTTGCTAGAAAAAGTCAGTCGCCTTTTTTACTGCTAGGACCGATTCAAAGCACTATTTTATACTTTCTTTATACGTATAGCACATTGCGCACTTTTTGTCTGATTATTAAATTTTGCTTATATAGGCTTTTACTTTTTGGCATAGCAGTCGGTAGCACGTAATGATTTCTAGAACCGGTAAGTACTTGATATCGCCCAAATAGAAAATTAGATGCTCGATGTCTGTCAACTTCCTATTCCCTCGTAAAAGGTAGAAAAAACTCGGTCAATCATCCATCTAACTTAAACTTCGACCCGCTCCCGTTCTGATAATTTCCAAACATTTTTCACACGACAATGGGCGCAGAATTTTTAAACCTTTGAGGGATCTATAAGTCGTAATCAATTACACGTTTCAGCTACCCGTAAACTAACAATGCGCTGTATAATGCATGCATACCCCTTCTCTGCGCTACTGCTATTCTTGTAGTTGCTTGAAAAAGTCAGTCGCCTTTTTTACTCTTAGGACCGCTGCAAAACACCATTCTATACTTTCTTTAAAAGTATAGCACATCGCGCACTTTTTTATCTTATAAATAAATTTTGCTTATGTAGGCTTTTACACTTTAGCATATTTAAACATCTAATACAATCGATTAACCACTTTCGATTATTCTAACGGGGGCCACCATACATTCCACCACACCGTTCCTTTTGAATACAACGATCTGATGAGCTTCCACACACTAACACCTAACGTACCTTTCCTACTATTTGTTAAACAAAAACTACCGGCATCGCCATGTCCGTATACGGACGTAAGCAGATGTTTGTGGATGTGTACGAGAATATGTAACCATATACATTAATTAGTCTAAGCTATTTTATTGAGTCCACGAAAACTACTATTTTTCTAAAACCACAAAAATAATAATAGCCTTTATAGGTTCCACATTTCTACCATTTCCCAATGACTGGTGCTACGTACATGGAGACTTTAATTTCTTATTGGAGAGACTCCTTATTCTCCCTTGCACCGTTGCGTTGTTGCATGCCCACCCCTTTTAAAGATATATGCCCGTTATAGGTTGTAGGACCCTCGGTTTTACTTAACTACACTTTGTGAGACCCCTTTAATCTTTTTAATCGTGTCTCTCTCGCTTACAATACAGTAGGACTTAGCCCTACTACCAACAAATTATAACACTAGATCCCCATTAAATTCGTCTTTAATTTTCCCTACAACTTTTTTTTGTTGACATGCGGTATATTGTGTTTATTATCCGCGGGGTAGTCACTCTTTTAAGATAAATATATCTGTTTTGGTATCAACTAATATTAGATTTTTCTAGGGAGCTCAAATCTGCAAATAGACTTTAAATAGAACCACCCTTTACAAAGTCGCGCCTTTTAAAGACCCAAACCTCTAATTTTTACCCATCTTTATTTAACTCCATCTTTAAAACCCGTTTTTTGCTACCCAAGACATATGCTCTAACCAATCATTTTCCTAGAAATCTAAAACCGCTATGTCCCGCGAAAACCACGTGGAGATAACACGTATAATCTGTCCACCAGGACAGAAGCAGATAGGATTTAGAAGGTGGGAGAAGAACATAAAAATTATGGAATCTTAAAACTAATATATACAATAGATTTACAAAATCAAACAACTATTTTAGATTTATATCTTTATACCCCCATGCGTGGGTTGATATGCTTCAAGGGATGACGTTACGCTTGTCATCTTCGCTCGATAAACTAATTTTACTAATAATCTGCGTGTACAAATCGTTTTTTTTAACTCCGGATACATACACCGGCAAGTACTCGATACCATCCAAATAAAGAATTAGATGCTTGATGACTATTAATTTCTGCTTCCCTCGTGTACGCCCCAGACACATCCCTGGTGGTGATGTCATAGCCTTTTATAAATAAAGAACAATGTAATACTATTCTACAATTTTTATTCTGACATTATACATAACAAAATTTAAAAAATGTAATGCCAAGCATGGAGCCATTTAAACTTAATTTTAATACAAAGTTATACACAGAAGACAGTCCTCTCTTTATGTTTGTTTGGAGCGGTTTTAATTTTATCTAATTTTATTCGCAGCTTAAAATTTAAGTCGACACCCAAGTCCTCTATCTCCTTTTCTAGCCAATAGTTTGATACATAGAGACCGTCTAGGTTTTCGAATTGCAAAATGTGCCGAAATTTGCCTCTATATATAAAGTCTTTGATTCCACCGACAACCAGATCCATTCATTCGTGTAATTCTTGCAGCTTGTGACAATCTTTTAATCGCGGTTCTCCCACTATATCTTGCATACGTATCTTGTTAGCTTGATCGACTTCTTCTTGTCGGTATTGGAGGAAATCCTTATTCTCAAACTCACTGTTGCATAGTTACATGTCCACCACTTTTGGAAATATATGGTTGTTATAGGTTGTAAGACCCACGGTATTAAATGATCCGAAAGGTTCTTTACTAGGCAAATATACAATGTTTAACGAACCCCCTTACGCAAAGGTTACGAAGCTCGCATTCCTTAGGTCGTCTATGTTATCTGCTATTTTTATAAATACGTTTTTAGAATAACTTTTTAAAAAGTATACAGATTTAGTCCCATTCTTTTCCGCAAGGACGCCTACATAACTAAAAGAGTCTTTTTTACTAACCACAAATGCATACAACTTGTAGAAACCATATGTATCTAAGTCAGTCCATCGGCACATAAAGTGATCTTTAATTCTTCCTCATTTTCTTAATAAGATGTTCTTTGTCTAACACATCTTTGTATTGTTCGCGTATTGTCGCAGTGTTTTCCATGTAGTCCAACTTTCGCTTTTTTTGCATCCATTTCCTCTAATTCCAGTTGTCTTTTTCTTCCACTTACAGGGTATGGCGTGCATAATGGGGCAATTTCCTTTAGCGTAAACGGATAGAGTTTACTGCCAATATTTACGCGTTGTCGTACAACCTCTGGACGAATGTTAGGCGTATCGATCAACCCCAATTCCGAAATGACTATTTCTTTTGGAAGTGTAGAATATGGTGTTGCAGATTGTGTAAAATATATACTAGCTGCTTTAATGTAGCACTTGTGTATGATTTTTATTTTATCTTGGTTATCCTCCACCTCTACTATCTCCAAATAATTTACAGGTAAATATTTAAAACTAAAAGCCGAAAGCACATACCTTATCAATTTTTCCCTTTCTTCTGGTTTTTCGGACAACTTAATTTGCAAGTCCGTCAATTTCTTTGTATTGCCATTCCCACAATACACGTACTATAGCAGGTTATTATACACTAAACAGCAGCTATTTTGTAGCTTGTCTGATAGCTTACTCCACATTTTGGCAAGTGGTACCGAGTACATTGGCGCCTTTAGGAAGTATAACTTACTATCTTCCAATAACGTTAAACAGTCTTTTAAGGGATTATACACCCGTTCCGCACTGACATAGCTTCCAATTGCACAATTGTATATTGTCGCTTCCAATCGCGTAATACTAAGTTTTTTGGCCAAAGTAGACGCAAATGTTTCTCTTAAACGTATATTTGGACAACGTAAAAAATCCAGTATATGATTGCCAAGTTGTTTATTAACACCAGGACTTGTTATCTGACACACAAATTTGTTGTATATCTTAATTCTTGCATTGGTTGTTAGCCATGTTAAACAATCAATCCCCGCAATTTTATCGTTGTCAACTATAATATTACACTTTCCTTCGTATTCTACCTTATAGCAAAAGTTATGCTTTGTAGTTAAATAATTACACATCTCCATCTTGCTAAATATGCCAGCAAAATCTTAGGTTACATCCATGTCAAAAAAATAAAAATAATCTTTTTCGAGTTTGTCTAATATATCTGGTAGTTCCTCTAATAAAGTTTCCAACTTAACATCTGCTAGTTGCACTTTGTATAGAACACATATAGGATTTTGGAATTTTTTATTAATGCATTCGAGGTCTTCTTTTCCGATAATTTCTTTTACTCTCTGGCCCATCTTGTTAGTGCTTTCCAGAGAAAACGGAAGCTTAGCTTTAACACCATTCCTAGCGGAAACAAAACGGTCGAACTTTCTTCGTAGATAGCTGTTAAATGCACCACAAATTTTTTAGGTTAAACATCCTTTTGTTTGCAGATGTTTGTTCGTTGTCAGAAAGGTCGCAAATTTTAACCAACATTATATTGTCACAAAATGATTCTGTAATTGGTGTGTGGTCCACCAGTCAGCATCTGTTCGCCTTCGACATAACAAATATTACCAATATCTGTCACCAAATTATTGTTGCACATATTTTCTGCCAACAGCCATAATCCAAATCGCTCATTTGTCGGTTTCACTTTATTCCCAAGAAGTTGAGAAACGTTAATCACTTTGGAGACGCTCATGTTTACCGTTCTAACTACTGTCGAATACTAAATTGAATACGAAAAAATTGTTCCCTTATGTATCCTACAGAGTGGGGGCTTATATTACCGAAGACAGTCGAATATGTCGGACACAGCCATATCGCTTACATTCTCTGGTTTAGGAACAGTTATGTTATCCGACCTAGGTCGGCAGAGATGCGCTTCGAAATATGTCCGGATATATGTAGGATGTTATGGTAGGGTGAAATTGTCCCATAGTGTGAAATTACCCAATAGGGTAAAATTACCCAATAGGGTGAAATTACCCCATAGGGTGAAATTGCCTCCGACCTAGGTTGGATGTGGACTTGTCAGGAGTTAGGTTAGCTAGTGTTGTCCGGAGTTAGGTTAGGTTAGTTGGACTTGTGTGAACTTGGGTTGATAGGTCCACACAAGTCCAACTAACCTAACCTCCGGACAACACTAGCTATCCTAACTCTTGACAAGTCCACATTCAACCTAGGTCGGAGGCAATTTCATTCTTTAATTTCACCCTATGAGGCAATTTCACCCTTGGGCAATTTCACCCTATGGGGCAATTTCATCCTAACCAAACATCCTACATATATCCGGACATATGTCGATGCGCAACCCTGTCGACCTGGGTCGGATAACACAACTGTTCCCAAAACCAGAGAATGTGGATATTGGCGGTGCCCATATTCGACTATCTTTGGTTTCGCCCCACTCTGTAGGATACGTAAAGGAACAATTTTTTCGTATTCAATTTAGTATTCGACCAGTAGCTAGAAAAACATGAGCGTCTCCAAGGTGATTAACGTTTCTCAACTTTTGGGGCCAAAATTTTAATTCATGTTGGTCAAAATTTCCCTTTGACACCGAACAAACATCTGAAAACAAAAGGATATTTATCCTAAAAAAAAACATCGTGGTGCATTTAACAGCTATCTACGAAGAAAGTTCGACCGATTTGTTTCCGCTAGGCTTGGTGTTAAAGCTAAGCTTCCGTTTTCTCTGCAAAGCACTAACAAGATGGGCCAGAGAGTAAAAGAAATTATCGGGAAAGAAGACCTCGAATGCATTAATAAAAAATTCCAAAATCCTATATGTGTACCATACAAAGTGCAACTAGCAGATGTTAAGTTGGAAACTTTATTGGAGGAACTACCAGATATATTAGACAAACTCGAAAAAGATTATTTTTATTTTTTTGACATGTATGTAACCAAAGATTTTGCTGGCATATTTAGCAAGATGGAGATGTGTAATTATTTAACTACAAAGCATAACTTTTGCTATAAGGGAGAATACGAAGAAAAGTGTAATATTATAGTTGACAACGATAAAACTGTGGGGATTGATTGTTGAACATAGCTAACAACCAATGCAAGAATTAAGATATACAACAAATTTGTGTGTCAGATAACAAGTCCTGGTGTTAATAAACAACTTGGCAATCATATACTAGATTTTTTACGTTGTCCAGATGTACGTTTAAGGGAAACATTTGCGTCTACTTTGGCGAAAGAACATGGTATTACGCGATTGGAAGCGACAATATACAACTGTGCAATTGGAAGCTATGTCAGTGCGGACGGGTGTATAAACCCTTAAAAGACTGTTTAACCTTATTGGAAGATAGTAAGTTATACTTCCTAAAGGCGCCAATGTACTCGGTACCAATTGCCAAAATGTGGAGTAAGCTATCGGCCAAGCTACAAAATAGCTGCTGTTTAGTGTATAATAACCTACTACAGTACGTGTATTGGAGGAATGGCAATACAAAGAAATTGACGGGCTTGAAAATTAAGTTGTCCGAAAAACCAGAGGAAAGGGAAAAATTGATAAGGTATGTGCTTTCGGCTTTTAGTTTTAACTATTTACTTGTAAATTATTTGGAGATAGTAGAGGAGGAAGATAGCCAAGATAAAATAAAAACCTTACACAAGTGCTACATTAAAGCAGGTAGTATATATTTTACACAATCTACAACACCATATTCTACAATTCCAAAAGAAATAGTCATTTCGGAATTGGGGTTGATAGATCCGCCTAACATTCGTCCAGAGGTTGTACTACAACGCGTAAATATTGGCAGTAAACTCTATCCGTTTGCGCTAAAGGAAATTGCCCCATTATGCACGCCATACGCTGTAAGTGGAAGAAAAAGACAACTGGAATTAGAGGAAATGGATGCAAAAAAGCGAAAGTTGGACTACATGGAAAACACTGCGACAATACGCGAACAACACATAGATGTGTTAGACAAAGAACATCTTATTAGAGAAAATGAGGAAGAATTAAAAGATTATTTTATTTGCCGATGGACTGACTTAGATACATCTGGTTTCTACAAGTTGTATGCATTGTGGTTAGTAAAAAAGACTCTTTTAGTTATGTAGGCGTCCTTGCGGAAAAGGATGGTACTAAATCCGTATATTTTTTAAAAGGTTATTCTAAAAACGTATTTATCAAAATAGCAGATAACATAGACGACCTAAGGAATGCGAGTTTCGTAACCTTTGCGTACACCACACGCAAAGGGGGTCCGTTACACATTGTATATTTGCCTAGTAAAGAACCTTTGGGATCATTTAATACCGTGGGTCATACTACCTATAACAACCATATATTTCCAAAAGTGGTGGACATGCAACTATGCAACAGTGAGTTTGAGAATAAGGATTTCCTCCAATACCGACAAGAAGAAGTTGATCAAGCTAACAAGATACGTAAGCAAGATATAGTGGGAGAACCGCGATTAAAAGATTGTCACAAGCTGCAAGAATTACACGAATCAATGGATCTGGTTGTCGGTGGAATCAAAGACTTTATATATAACACATCACTCAATAAGTCCGTAGGATAACTAAGAAAAACACATTTTTTTGGCGAAATTCGATTTTATTCATCAACATACATTCCTTCAAGAGTGATACAATCAGTCCAACGCCGTTCTAGCATTTCGATACCTTTTTTGTAAAACAATTCGTCTTTGGCCTCAAAATAAGCTTCAGTTTCAGCGATCACCTCTTCATCCGAGCCAAATTTTTTTCCGGCGAGCATTTTTTTTAGGTCTGCGAACAGGTAGTAGTCGCTGGGGGCCAAATCTGGAGAAAACGGTGGGGGAAGCAATTCGCCCAATTGGGCCCATCGTTGCGATCGACTTGTGACACGGTGCATTGTCTTGGTGAAAGAGAATTTTTCTTTTCTTTTCCGTTTTTCCTTTTTTTCCTTCAAACGCACTAATAATGCCATGTAGTATTTGCTGTTTCGGATGTACAAAATTCCGTGCGCATCCCAAAATACAGACGCCAAAACCTTACCAGCCGACTTTTGCGGTTTTGGGGACGTGGTTCTCCGGCTGCAGTCCACCCGATTTAGACTCTGGAGTGTGGTGGTGGATCCATGTTTCATCCATTGTCACATACCGACGCAAAAAGTCCTTTTATTCCGGTTGAACAGCTCCAAACATCTCTCAGAATCATCGACACGTTGTTGTTTTTGGTCCACTGTGAGCAAACGTGGCACCCACTTTGAGAACAGCTTTCATGGACAAATGTTCATGCAAAATAGTGTGCACACTGCCTTCTGATATCTTCAAGGTGTCAGCCCAAATTTCACTTTTCTGTTTTCCAAAACGATTCGGTGGACTTTTTGATGTTTTCCGGTAAATTTGACCTTCCAGAGCGTTCAGCATCGTCAGTGTCTGTACGGCCACGTTTTAAATCAGCAAACCACTTCTCCACCGTTTGCCTCGATGGAGCAGAGCCCGAATAACACTTATCAAGCCATGCTTTGGCTGCGATGGTAATTTTACCCATCAAAAAGCAATGATAAATCAACACGCGAAATTGCTTGGAATTCATTTTTTTGAAAAACTCAAAAGTATCGTCACTTGAACCTCTGTAACTTGTAAACTAATCGTCGGATTGTCATGAAATTTTGACAGATATCTTTTTAAGGTTAGTACTTCCTACAAATCATATGGATTATTACATAGCAACGCCATCTATGTATCATCCTACGGACTTATTGAGTGATGTAGTAGAGGCAAACTTCGGCACATTTGCAATTCCAAAACCTAGACGGTCTCTATGTATCAAACTGTTGGCTAGGAAAGGAGATAGAGGACTTGGGTGTCGACTTAAATTTTAAGCTGCGAATAAAATGAGATAAAATTAAAACCGCTCCAAACAAACATAAAGAAAGGACTGTCTTCTGTGTATAACTTTGTATTAAAATTAAGTTTAAATGGCTCCATGCTTGGCATTAAATTTTTTTAAATTTTGTTATGTATGATGTCAGAATAAAAATTTTAGAATAGTATTGCATTGCTCTTTATTTATAAAAGGCTATGACATCACCACCAGGGATGTGTCTGGGGCGTACACGAGGGAAGCGGAAGTTAATAGTCACCAAGAATTTAATTCTTTATTTGGATTGTATCGAGTACTTGCCGGTGTGTGTATCCAAAGTAAAAAAAATATTTGTACACGCAGATTATTAGTAAAATTAGTTTATCGAGCGAAGATAACAAGCGTAACGTCATCCCTGGAAGCATATCAACCCATGCATGGGGGCATAAAGATATAAATCTAGGATAGTTGTTTGATTTTGTAAATCTATTGTATATATTAGTTTTAAGATTCCATAATTTTTAAGTTCTTCTCCCACCTTCCAAATCCTTTCTGCTTCTGTCCTGGTGGAAAAAGTATACGTGTTATCTCCACGTGGTGTTCGCGGGACACAGCGGTTTTAAATTTCTAGGGAAATGGTTGGTTAAAGCATATGTCTTGGGTAGCGAAAAAAAGTTTTAAAGATGGAGTTAAATATAGATGGGTAAAAATTAGAGGTTTGGGTCTTTAAAAAGCGCGACTTTGTAAAGGGTGGTTCTATTTAAAGTCTATTTGCAGATTTGAGCTCCCAAAAAAGATATATTTATCTTAAAAGAGTGACTACCCCGCGGATAATAAACACAATATACTGCATGTCAACAAAAAAAAGTTGTAGGGAAAATTAAAGACGAATTTAATGGGGATCTAGTATTATAATTTGTTGGTAGTATGGCTAAGTCCTACTGTATTGTAAGCGAGAAGGACACGATTAAAAAGATTAAAGCGGTCTCACAAAGTGTAGTTAAGTAAAACCGAGGGTCCTACAACCTATAACGAGCATATATCCCCAAAAGGGGTGGGCATACAACAACGCAACAGTGCGTGGGAGGACAAGGATTCTCTCCAATAAGAAATTAAAGTCTCCATGTACGTAGCACCAGTCATTGGGAAATGGTAGAAATGTGGAACCTATAAAGGCTATTATTATTTTTGTGGTTTTAGAAAAATAGTAGTTTTGGTGGATTAAATAAAATAGCTTAGACTGATTAATGTATATGGTTACATATTCTCGTACACATCCACAAACATCTGCTTACGTCCGTATACGGATATGGCGATTAGTTTTTGTTTAACAAATAGTAGGAAAGGTACGTTAGGTGTTAGTGTGTGGAAGCTCATCGGATCGTTATATTCAAAAAGAACGGTTTGGTGGAATGTATGGTGGGTCCCGTTAGAATAATCGAAAGTGGTTAATCGATTGTATTAGATGTTTAAATATGCTAAAGTGTAAAAGCCTACATAAGCAAAATTTATTTATAAGATAAAAAAGTGCGCGATGTGCTACACTTTTAAAGAAAGTATAGAATGGTGCTTTGCAGCGGTCCTAACAGTAAAAAAGGCGACTGACTTTTTCAAGCAACTACAAGAATAGCAGTAGCGTAGAGAAGGTATATGCATGTATTATACAGCGCATTGTTAGTTTACGGGTAGCTCAAACGTGTGATGGATTACGACTTATAGATCTCTCGAAGCTTCAAAAATTCTGCGCCTATTGTCGTTTGAAAAATGTTTGGAATTTATCAGAACGGGAGCGGGTCGAAGTTTAAGTTAGATGGATGATTGACCGAGTTTTTTCTACCTTATACGAGGGAATCGGAAGTTGACAGACATCGAGCACCTAATTCTCTATTTGGGCGATATCGAGTACTTACCGGTGCTAGAAATCATTACGTGCTATCGACTGCTATGCGAAAGAGTAAAAGTCTACATAAACAAAATTTAATTATTAGACAAAAAAGTGCGCGATGTGCTATACGTATAAAGAAAGTATAAAATGGTGCTTTGAATCGGTCCTAGCAGTAAAAAAGGCGACTGACTTTTTCTAGCAACTACAAGAATAGCAGTAGCGCGGCGTAGGGGTATGCATGTATTATACAGCGCACTGTTACTATAAAATATGTTAGTTTACGGGTAGCTCGAACGTGAACAAATTAAATTTTAATCTATGATTATCCGTGGTCGTACAAATGGGAAATTAATGGTTAACCTTAATGCCGCTAAGTATATACTTTCGCTTGGTGATTCATTTAAAAAATATTCAAGCCTACCATTTCCGAAAATTTGACGTAGAAGTTATTTAAAATTAAATTGCTTTATTAGTAAATATTCTTGGTGTTCCCTTAGTAAAGGTTTAAAGTGTTTTATTAAGTTTTTGTTTATAGTAGCACTGCATCTTCTACCGCACGACTTGCAGCCAATTTGTGTGCGTGTGCTACCACTCTTTTGGACTTTTAATCTGCACGCGATGTGATTGCCGATCCGTATAACATGGAAGACGTTTCCAATGTTTCTACTAACTGCATTCGCAGCATGGACGAAGCGAACCGGGTGCATACATTGGTGCTAAATGTACTGGACGAGCAGCAAGGATTGGCACAAGATGACGTCATTTAGTTCCCCGCTGAATCTTCAACTTCGTTCGGGTGTCTTTGGAAACCTTCGGTTTGCATTGTATAGGGTACATAAAGCGAGTACGCAAGAGTAAACTCTTTAGTTATAAGTTAGTTCGCTTACAAGTTTAATCAAAGTCCTATAGTGCGGATTTTGTTTTGTACTAAAATGGTACCTGCAAAACGTTTTTAAATGCAACTCTTGCGGTGCTTCCTATACCTGGAAAAATGATCTCGAACGGCACCAGAACGAATGTCGTGGTGTAACATTGTCCACGGTTAAGCTTATACATCCGTCCGCAGCAAAGTACTTAAACTGTGGGTTTTGCCGTATCGCTTTTACGAGAATCTACAACTTACAGCGACACAAGGAAAAACAGCACGGTATGTCATTAAGCCGTAAACGTTCAGCTCCGCCAGCTGTTAAAGGGTCTTGTACGAAACAACCACAAAACCTTTTATTGAGAATAATGAATTTTTTAGTACCAATAATATAAGGATATTATACATTTTTGAAATCAGGAAAAAATTCTCTATACAACGGCATAAAAATCGAATATGGCGTCCATAAGATATACAAAAGTAGATGATGTTTGAAAAGAGTTATGTTAGGTTAGTTGGTTGTGTGGACTTGGGTTAATGGTCCACACAAGTCCAACTAACCCAACCTAACTCCAGACAACACTAACTAACCTAACTCTTGACAAGTCCACATCCAACCTAGGTCGGAGGCAATTTCATTCTATGGGGTAATTTCACCCTATGAGGCAATTTCACCCTATGGGGCAATTTCACCCTATGGGGCAATTTCACCCTTACCTAATATCCTACAGTTCTTTACCTTGCCCAGTTGGTCGCCGTTTAATCCTTAACACGAAGGTATCAACATATCCAGCAATTTCTGTGAGCAACCGTTGGCTGGTTTATCTTTTGTGTCGTCCACACAACGTTTAATATGGCATACTGGAATGCAACTTCCCACAATCATGTCTTTCTTCAGGATCACCTTATGCGGATTAATGTTTAGCACCCTTACTGGTATCATATTTGGAAACTTTACAAGCGTTCTTCTAATCAGTAATCCCTCCTGACTCATTTCCGATTCAAATGCTTCCATCAGGCATATTTGTCCTTCCCAGGGCGTACCATCCGGGCGTCCCATTACTATCATTTCCGCCTTCTCGGGTATCTTCATATCACAAATCATTCAAACTTGCATCGTCTGATTACTCGTCCCTTGAAATGGAATCTCATCATCATCTATTCGAAGCACATTTTTTTTCATGTTTACATGAAACCCATATTCTCTCATGAGATCCATTCCCAAGATCATTTCTTCTGTAATTTCAGCTACCAACACCTGATGATTAATTAGTTTGTCCCCGATTGTCAACGTATCGGCAGTCTCTCCGTGATTACAAATTTTCTCACCACTTGCCGTTCAAAGACACACCGATGCAGGTAGCACTTTTCCACGACCAACCAAATCTGGTTTCACAATAGTCCTTGTTGCATCTTTATCCACGTGTAATCGGGCAACCCTACCATTAATTCTACCATCAATATAGATGCTGTCTAGACTTCCCATCGACAATGCAGCAAGGATGATAATCTCCGGGGCACTAGGTTGTGCTGTCGACGTTCGCCTCCTTACGTCGACTTGCTTTAGTTTTCCTGCTGCTCAACCGTCTCTGTATATGACCAACTTCACCGCAGCTCTAGCATCGCAGACGTCATCTCCGTGGTCGTTGTCTTGCCAGCCTTTCCGCCACACGGTTAATTATTTCATCTATGCTGTTCTGCGCTTGACCAGGTTATTCTAAGGCAGACCGAACTTGATGACTCATCCTGTGTCATGTCTGCTTAGCTGCTTCAAATTCAAGCGCATAGGCCAGTACGTCATCTAACATTTTTGGCCGTGCTAATCTTAGCGCTTGCTGTATTTCGCTGTCTTTAACGCCATCCACAAATGTTTGTACAGCTAGTTGTTCGAGAAAGCTATCTGGTGCCGTTGGGTATTCCAATCTAACTAATCTGGCAAAGTCAGCTTCAAATTCTTGCAGTTTTTTATTTGTCTTTTGCGAGCAGTTCTTAACTTGTGCATGGTAAACTTGTTGAAGGTGAGCGTCTCCATATCTCATTACAAGCTTTGATGTTAAGAGACCGTAATCATTCTGCTGGTGATCGAGAATCGTTTGTAAGATGTTAAGAGCTTCCCCCTGTAGGGCCACTATTAAGGAGATAGCCTTCTCTTTGTTGCACCAACCGTTCGATATTGCAGCAGCTTCAAATTGTTTCAAATATGTGAGCCAAGGTGTTTTAGCATGTTATGTGGGTGGTTTTACTTTAAATTTTGACGGTATTGAATCACTTTCTTCCATGCTTCTTATTTCTGGGATGTTCAATTTACCACTTGGTTTACTAATTCAAGTGGCCCGCGTTGTTAGTGAAATCACTTGTTTTTGTAGTCTCATCATATCTTCTTCCATTTTTACCAATTCACTGTCCAACTTTTTTTCAACTGTTTTTACCTGTTCAGTGAAATCTTCTTTCAATGCAATGGAGCTTTCCGTTAATCATTGTTCTAACGTGGCTGTACTTTCATTCAACTTTTCTTCCATTTTGGCAGCATTTTCACCTAACCTTTCCATTTTCTCAATATTTTCAATAAACTTTTCTTCTATTTCCGCAGCATTTACACTTAATTTTTCTTCTATTTTCTCAGCATTTTCACTAAGTGCCACTTCCATACCGTATTTAAACTTTTTAAGGGTCGATTCCAGTTCAACTGACCGCTCTACGTTTTCATTTAGTGTGACACTTCCAGTTTAGCCGGTTTCTCCTCCATTTTCTCAGCATTTTCACTAAGCTTTTTATCCATTTTTGCAGCAATTTCACATAACTTTTCTTCTACACAGGATTTAAAATCCTTAGGAAAATCATTAAAGTTTTTGGTCCATCTTACTTTGGCTTCTTGTTACAGGCATATACAAACTACTTAAATATCTGTAGACTTGTGTTTTTTTAAATTAATCACTATATATCCCCACAGGCTGACACCAGTGTGGGGCTACTACCACCGCGTTTCACTGATTTAAAACAAGTAATAACAAGAGTCTTTATTGCTCACCGTTCACAAGTCTAATTAACAGTATATGCCTTATTTATAGATGTTTGCAGTCCAATTAACAATGAAGCACTATCACACTAATGAATTTACAAGCACTAATATCTTTCAAACTAACTGCTTAACCATAGGTCTATTAACAACACTAACATAACTATTATAATTTATTTATTACACTTTTGTCTATTTATGTATTCTACAAGCTGTATGTACATTAGACACTTTCACATCATATAACATTTGTTTACTGTTGGACTTCCAAAAGCTCAACTATTTAACTTTACACGACATAATTTATATTAGACATTCTCATATAGACTAACATGTCAGTTAATAATAATATTTCAGGCAAAACATAACTCACAAATGTGCATAATTTACATAATCACATAAATTACAAGGGTCACTTGTCATTTTTATTTATATGCCCTTATTTCCAAAATTATTGCAACTTTACTATAAAATGTTTAGTTCGAGACATATTATGTTTAACGCATAGTTTGAACCATGGTCTGAAACTATACATTCAGCATGTAAATGAGAAATACCCCCAAAGTATGCGTTTGATGCCATAAATACTTATGTTTCTGGTGTCTTATCGTTTGACAAGGTTGGAAAAACGTTTAGTATTATTTAGTACGTTTATGCTGTAGTTGCATAATATACCAAGAATGTTTTAAGGTTTTCTTTATATACATATAGTTAAATGACATGCAAAGTGTTTCCTCTTTAGCTAATAGCTAAGATTCCTAGATAGGATTCCTATTAAGACCACCTATTGGGTAGCCGATATTCAATTTAACTTTATATGGAGATGGTTTTGTCTTTATTTTACATTTTGTAATATTTTGTTAAAGTGAATGCTTACGAATTAAACAGATAATTTTTCTGTTAGACTACATAGGGCTATGTATATACTTTTAAAAAAAACACATCAAGGCATTTAGCCATGTTCTGTATGTGGATAACTAATCAAACATCATTTGAAAATTGTTAGTTTCTTAATAAGTAATTAGTCTGGTATTTCGCCAATTTCTTGTCAATTATCGGCTTCAGTCGTCTTTGATAATTTCCAACAATAAAAGTACACCTTTTTTTATTGCAGGAGCGGATTCTGCAGCTTCTTTTGTGTTTGTGTGTGTGTGTGTGTGTGTGTGTGTGTGTGTATGTGAGACGGAGGGGGGGAAAGAGTATAAACATCCCTTAATACACTACCGTTATTACACGGTCTCAAAAAATCATTTATTTGCCTATGTTTATAGTGACATCCTAAACATATGTAGTTCGAGCTATTTTAAGCATGTTTGTAGAGTACTAAACACATAGTTTGATCTAATGACAAGAATAGCAACGCCATCATAGTGATGAATGCATTTAACAATTATTGAGTGTGACATGTAGAAACACGCCTATTTATGGTATTATAAGTAATACTTTGGGGTATTCTCATTTACATATATTAAATGTATAGTTTTCAGACCCTGGTTCAAACTATGCTTTAAACGTATAATAGGTTACATCATCATCATCATTTTATTTTCGACCTTACTTAAGGTCGGTTTGACGCAGCTCTAACTTCTTTTCTATTCTGTTCTAATCTAAAAAGTTCTACATATCCTTCACAATCTAAATTTCTGATAAATTGACTAATATAGCTTTTTCTTATCTAGCTAGCTCTACATAGATATTACCAACCTAATTGTTGTTAAAGAACTCTAACATGTTTACATGATTCCCATTTATAAGGAAATGAAATACCACCTAGTTTTCCCCTCCAAAAAAAAAGAAAAGTGTTGAATTATATTGTTATGGTAAGGTTTAAGCAGCGAATCGCTGCCAACATGCCAGACCGCTAACTAATTATGAGTTATGTCATGGTGACGTTTATTAAATTATATGGTATGGTAAGGCTTGAGCAACGAATCACTACCAACATGCCAGACCGCTAACGAATTGTGAGTTATGTCATGGTGAGATTTAGTTAACTGATTTTTATTATTTTTTTGTGTTGTTTTCGAACTTACTTAAGGTCGGTTTGACGCAACTCTAAATTCCTTTCTATTCTGAGCTAGTCTAAAAAGGTCTACATACCCTTCACAACCTAAATCTCTAACAATTTAATTAATATAGCTTTGTCTAAGTCTTTCTACTCTATCTTTATTTGGTAGTCCATAATCTATTACCTTACTAAATAGTCCCTTATGCATTAGCTGGCGCCCTATCATTCTATCTCTTCTGATCATTAATTGTTTCTACATACAGGGTTCTTCACCTATATAGGTTACATAATAAACATATTTTTAAGAATTAGCATATCTTGAGCTTTTGCCCGTTTGCACCAAACACGTCTTAGGTAAGGAATAGTAAAGGAATCCTTAAATCATAAGTAGTCCTTAATTCAAAATGCATTGCACCAATGCTTGAATGTCAACATTTTAACTAAGTAGGTGATACTATTGGCAACGTTGTAATTTAAGTCATCTTTTAGGAAGTTTCAGGTTTATTACAATAAGGGTTGGCAATTTGGCATTGCAGATGCAGATCAAGTTTTGTCAAATGTAAACATAGATTTAAATTTCTTTGTAATTTTGTTTTATACCTATAATCCTGTCCAAGTATTATGATGGAAAATAAAAAGAGAGTTGTTAGCACCTCATTTATTAAAGTAGCACTGTTATTTCTAGAATAGTTGTTTACACTATTAGATAATATAATAATGTATTTTTTAAATTTCTGCGTGTTTTAAATTTTTGGCACATTCCTAACATGCAACTTACTTAACAGCACCCTTATTAAATTCTAACAAATGCTCTATTTCAGCTAATACTTGTAAGACAGTCCTTTTGATTAATCTAAATTTTTGAAACACAAACAAATGTAAATTATTTATCCTTCCCATTAAAATAATTGGATCTTTCATTAATTCGTGTAGGAAACCCATTGTACATAATATACAAAATCTTATAATACAAAAATTTTTCAACACTAGAAACACACAGGAAGAAAAGTTTAATTATAGATTAAAAAGGAATTATATTGATATGTGTTTACATTTTAAGGTGTGAGGTTAGAAATCGTTCCTTAATATATTTGAGAAAGGAATTTTGGCTACTTAACACTAATTAAATCTGGAATTATGAATCTGGTGCAAACGGCTATTTTAAAACTACTGCAATTATGGTTTTAATTTTCTTCGTGTCATAACTAAAGTTAAAATTATATTAGCATAATCTTTATTATAATTCACAAATATATGATTATTTGAACGATAATCTTCTAATTGTCCAAGTGACCAAGTTTAACTGCATAAAAAAAGCTTTAATCCTGGCCACCCATTGGTGATGCAACCTGCGTGCTCCTGCGGTCATCCTCGCGGTTGATACAGAGTCGAAATAATATGTGTATGCGAAAATAGTGGATAGGTTAGGTTACTGGAGAAAATGTTTTACTACTTAATATGACTGAACGGGCACAACAGCCATTCCGAATGGACCTACACCTTGAAGAAGTTCTAAATTACTAGAACAGGTAGAATGCCTACTGCGTTCCAGTGATCTAAAGAGCCAAACTACAGGTTCAACCAAATTAGTAAGGTCTTTAGTAAGGAACCAGAATAAGACAGGTTCGAAATAGCGCAGTGGCTCATAGGAGTCGGTATGGCATTCTAAGACACATTACCGCGATGTGGAAGGCAACGGAAAACCACCACGTTACCTCCCAAGTACAAAGCGTATTTAAATTGTATTTAAAATGATGGCATCCTCTGAGGCAAAATATTCCGGAGGTAAAATAGTTCCCCATTAGGAATTCCAACTCTTTGAGAATTACAAACTTTTCCCATTTTATAGTGAATGCTTTTCCAGGAACTAAAAACTTTTAAATATAACGCTTTCCCTTTTTCAATTTGGGTTTTCTCTAAGGGCAAAATTCCTTTATAGCTTGGAAAAATGGCCCCCTGTTTGAAAACCCAAAAGAACTTCTCCTGGTTAATTTTTCTAAACCGGTTTTAAATTCGTCTTTGTACCCAAATTCTAATTTTAAAATATTTTTTGAACCTTTGGGCCCTGTTTAGAAACTTAATGTTCGAAAATTTAAATTAGGGCGCCACTTCTTTTTGGTAAGGTAATAGATTTACTTTAAAATTTTGGGTAAAGGCCTTTCCAAACATATTAGTTAAAGTTGGAAGGAAGGGTTTGTTAACCTTTTAGTGGCTTTTAGAAAGGTTTCTGCTTCCCACCTTAATTGTTCCGGCCCTTAAAACCAGTTTTAACCTTTAATGCTAATTCAAATTATTCTCGGCAGTTTAGGATTCCCAAGTTCCATCCATTTTTAATGTCCCTGGAATCCTTTTATTGCGGTTAGTTACTTTCCTGCTTTAAACCTTTAATAACCTTAAATTTAACCACTTTTCTTTTTTTTTTGAGGCTGTGTTTTATTTTTTATAAATTTAATATTAAAATTTATTCTTTAAACCTTAGGTTTGGTAATTCTTTGGCTTTCCTAATTTTAAATTTAACCTTTGACCCTTTACAATTTTTAAAATTTAATTGTTTTTAAGCTTTTTGATTTGCAAATAAAAAATTTAGACTTTGGTAAACCATTTTAAGTTTGGTCGAAAATTTTGTATTTTCCTTTTTTCTTTAAAAGGATATTTTTGAACCAGGGTTGCTTAATTTTTTTTGGAATACCCCAAAGATTACTTTAAACCCCATTTAGGCTGGTTTACCGTTAATTCCAATTTGTTTCATTCCAATCACAAATTTTCCCATTCTTTCAAATTCAAATTTGGTTTTTTAAAAATCTTTTGTGAACTTTAATTTTTAGGTTTAAATCAAATAAATGTTTTTCCTTTCCTTATTTTAAATTTTTAAATTTAAACAACCCCAAAACAAAAGGGGCTTGCAAATCCGCTTCCTGGAATTTAAAAAGGTCCTTTTATTGTTTAAATTTTCAAAAGAATGAACCTAATTTGAAAAATTTCCCAAATCCCCGGAAATTCTTATTGAAACTCTTTTCTAGATGATTGTTGTAATAAGGTTTGGTAAATGGTTAAATTGTTTTTTAAAATTTACCAACCCTATTTCCTTTCGTTTTTCGTGCCCTTTAACAAAACCAAAAAATAAAACCAAACCACTCCTTTTAAATTTAAACCTACCCAAATGGCTTAAAAAACCTTCCGTACTTTTAAAGGAAACCTTTGCATGTCTTTCATATTTTTAAAGAAACCTTTAAACCTTTTTTAATTTGCCTAAGGTAAAGTATAAATTTTACTGTTTTTAACCTTTAAAGATTTAAACAAAACCTTAAGTAATTTCTATCGTTCTTTTGGGGTATTTTCTTTAACATGGCCTAATTTTTTCCAAATTCTTTCCCCACAACCAAATTTCTTCCTTTAATCCTGAATGAATTTAACCCTTTAAATTCCGTTAAAATAATTGGCCAAACCGAACTTTTTGAAATTCCCAATAATTTTGGTAACCTATAAATTTAAAATTTAAAGTTCCCTTTGTTATACGGCTTCCATAAACTTTTCCATTCCAAAATCCGCTCCCAAAAATGTTTCCCATTCTTTTTAATTTATAATTTTAATAGTTTAATTAATGGAAAATTTTAAAGGGAATATTTTGTAAAGGATCCTTCATTTTAAAATCAAAAAAATAAACAAATTTGTCTTGGGATAAAGGGTTTTTCCGTTTGCCTTCCCAATTATTGGAATTTAATGTTTTTAAATAAAATAAAGATTTTATTGGCCAACGGCGCATTTTTGGGAAAAGGTTTATTCCCTTTTTAATAAAAGCCTTATTTTGGGAACCTTAGTTTGGCCCTTTAAAGATTTCATTTAAGAAGGCAATTTACCTTGTTCTGGAAATTTAAAAAATTTTCAAGGTGTTAATAATTCGGAATTCCTTTTTGCCCTTTCAAAGTTTCATTTAATAGAAAAATTTTTTCTTCCAGTAAAATAAACCACCAACTATTTTGAAAAATTTTTCACCTTCGAACAACCGGAATACCCAAAGGAAACACCAAAGGTTATAACCAATTGGGGCCAGGAATTAAAACTTTTTTTATGCCAATTTAAATTGGTATTAAAAATTAAGAAATTAATCGTTAAATAAAAATTTTTGTGGGAATTATAATTAAAATTTGAAAATAATTTTAACTTTAATTTATACAGAAAAGAAAATTAAAAACCCTTAAAGCAGTAGTTTTAAAATTTACCAATTATAAAATTAAATTTAATTTGTGTTTTGCCAAAACCTTTCTCAAATTTATTGGAAACAAAACCCAACAACCAAAATTAAACAAACAAAAATTCCTTTTAATCCAAATTAAACTTTTCTTTGGTGTTTCCTGGGGTTGGAAAATTTTTGTATTAAAAAGATTTTGGGATTTAAAGTCAAAGGGTTTTAACAAACGAATTAAAAATTGAAAAAAGATTTTCCAAAATTTATTTTAATTTGGGAAAGGAAAAATAAAACCATTTTGTTTGGTTTAAAATTTAGAAAACAAAAAGGATTCCTTTAAAGTATTAGGAAAATGGCTTTTTTAAAAGAATTTAAATAAGGGGCGTTAAAGGTTAAAAGTTGCAAAGGTCTTTAGGGAATGGTTTTCCCAAAATTTAAAAAACAGAAAAGAAAAATTTAAAAAACATTATTTAAATCTTTAGGGCAAAAATTTCAAAGAAATTTAAAGTGTTTTAAAAAGAAGGGCAAAATTTTTTATTTTCCAATTATAAATTGGAAGGATTATTAGGTATTAAAGGAAAATTTTAAAAGGAAATTTAAATTTTAGGTTTAATTTTGAAAAACCTGAATTTGAATTTTTCAATTGGCTTGCCAAATTGTTTTATTTAAAAACCGAAACCCAAAAAGAATGTTTTAAATTAAAAGTTGGATTTAAGTTTAAACCTATTATTTAAAATGGAATTAAAAGGTTTTTGAAATTTAAAACTAATTATGTTTAAAAGGTTCCTTTATTTTTACCTGGACGGTGTTTGGTAAAGGGCCAAAAAAGCTAAAGATATCTAAATTCTTAAAAATAAGGTTTAAATTATGAACCCTTTAAAAGGAATGATGTAAAACAATTAATTCAAGAAGAAGGAAATAGAATGATTGGGCGCCGAAAATTCTGAAGGCCTATTTAAGAAGGGAATAGTTTTATGGAACCAAATTAAAGATAAATTAGAAAACCTATTTAAAAGGCTAATTAAAAATTTTAAATTTAGGTTGTGAAAATTAATTTTAATTAGGCCAAATAGAAAGGAATTTAAACCGTAAAACCATTTAAAAGGAAATTTCCAAAAAACAAAAAAAAATTTAATAAAAATCTTTCCTAAATTTCTTCACCTAATTAATACAATTTTAATTTACGGTTCCTCAATTTTTTTGAATTCTTCCAACCTTCCAAATTCCATATTAAATTTAAAAACTTTCAATACATAAATATAAATTTTAGGGGTCCCAAATTTTTGGCAAGGTTCCTTGCTTAAACCTTCCATAACAAAAAAACACTTTTCTTTTTTTTGGAGGCCTGGTATATTTCTTTTCCCTTTTTTAAAAATTTCATTAAACCTGTTGGATTCTTTAACAACCAATTAATTTGGTTTAATTATCTATTTAACTTCTAATTAAAAAAATAAAAGTTTTTATAAGCCTAAGGACCAAAATATTACTTAATTTTTAGGAAAATTTAAATTTTTTTATTAACTTTTTTAATTAGCCCGAAATGGAAAAAGGTTTTAAAAGCTCTTTAAACCAAACCTTTAAGTAATTCAAATTTAAAATATAAGATGATTAACCTTTTTACTTTTAAAGCAAATTTAATTTTAACCATTCCTTAAAACTTTTACCATTTAATATTTATTTGTTAAATTGGAAACCCCAAATATTATTAAATAATCCAAAAATAGGCTTTTCTTAATTCAATTCAATAAATTTGAAATTCAATTCCAATCACTTTAAAATCCCTTCTATTTTTCTTGCAAACTTTTTTGTTCTTCTACAAACCTGTTTTAAAATATCAACTTACAATTGTTTGGATTAACTTTAATAAAATGGCAAAAAAGGATTTTTAGCCCTGTAATAAGGTATTTTAAATTTTTTATCTTCCCTAAATTTAAAAAAAAAACAAAAGGCTGCGAATGGCTTGCAATTAAAAAGGTTCAATTTATTGGGGGGAATTTAAAGAGGACTAAAAGCCAAATAATTGCCAAGAAATTTTGGGAAAACCAGACTAAATTACTTAAAGAAACAACAATTTTTCGGTATTGATTGGGTCCCATAAGGGGGAATGGCTTTAAAGCCCTTATGTGTTTTTAAAAGGAAAACCATTACCCCCAGTAAAGGTCTTAAAGAAAAAAATTATTCTGGGTTTAAAATTCCGGGTTAAAAGCCCATTCAACTTTAACAAAATTTACAAAAGTAAAAAAAGCAAAACCATTCTCCAATAAAGTTAAATTAAAATATGGCAAATAGGTGGCTTAAAAGGAAAATTAAAGGAATGGTTAGCATTAGCTAAAGGGAAACAATTTTGGCCAAATGGGGATTTTAAAACTTTAGGGTAATTAAAGGAAAAAAAAATTTGGTTGGGGATATTATGGAAAAATAAGCAATTAAAAACTACCTAAAAAAACAAAAGGTTTTTAATTGTCAAACCGGTAAACACAGAAAATAAAGTATTTAATGGCCCATCTAGCTACTTTGGGGGTAAACCATTTACAAAGCTGGAATTGTAAAGTTTCAGGAAAATTTTTAAACTAAAAGTTGAAACAAATAATTTCCATTTCCAGCTGAATGGGAAGTTTGCCCTGGGGTTCAAAAAAGGAAAATAAAAATGGTCCAAAAACCTGAATTTTAATAGAAAGTTCAAAATTTTGGGAAAAAAACATAAAAAAAATGGGAAAGTTCCCCTTGATAAAGCTGGAAAAGGTTTTATGAAAAATGAGGTCCTAAAAAATAAAACGTTTAACATACAAATAATTAAATAATTTTAAATATAAAATGTATAAAAAATTATTAAAGGATTAAGGAAAAGGTCATTATGAAAATGAAAAGGGATTGACCAAAAATTGGAAAATGCAAAAAAAAGGATTAAAAGGTAAATTGGAAATGTTTGGTATTAAAGGGTTTAATTACTTTGGAAAAAAACCGCCAATTAAGGATAATTTAACGAAATTTTAAATAAAAATAAAGAATTTTTTTCCAACGGAAAAGCATTTTTGAAAGGGAGTTTCTCCAAAATTTAAATAAATCATTAGTTTTAAAAGGAACTCAATAATTGAAAATTTTCGCCAATAAAGTTTCAGAAGTTAAAAATTTAACGTTGAAAAATAAATGGAAAAACCTAAAAAAATTTCAATTTGGGTTTAAAAAAAACCGGGATTTTTAAAATTGATAATTTAAAAACAATTTCAAAAGGGAAAGGTATGTTAGGGTTTTAGAATTTAAAAATTGAAAGCAAAATGGAAAAAAATTGTTTAAAACCTTCAAAAAGGTGATATTAATAAAGGGTGTCAATTTAACAAAGAGGAAACCTAATAAAAAAGCAGGAAATAAAATTTAAATATTTAAAAATAAATATTCCCCAATTCCTAAATTTTTAAAAATAAGAAAAATAATCGTAAATAAAAATTTTGGTTTAGGAAGGGCAAAATTATAACCTTAAAATTTGGGAAAAGCTAGGGTCGTGGAAGTTAAATTAATTTAATTTAAGAAAACAAAAACAAATTTAGGAAAACGCTTTCTAAAAAGCAAGGAGGAATTTTAAAATAAATTTAATAAAAAAATCCATAATTTGTTTTTTGGTTAAGTTGGTTGAAATTTTTAAATAATTTCAAAAAAAAGATTTTCAAAACAGCAAAAAAATTAAAGGAAACAGAAAAATTGGCTTTACCAAAATTTAATTTCTCTTTGGTCCATTAAAAATGCGGCTTTGGGTTGGAAAACTAAACTTAACAAACAAATTAAACACCAAACGGCAATTTTAAAAGCGGACTTTTAAACGCCAAAATCGTTGAATAAAAGAATAATTGGAAATTAAAAAAGTTGAATAATTAAGAAGCTTTTTGTTGGACTTTTTTTAAAGTTTAAACCAGGAAAGGAAAAATAAACCATTCTTCCGAATTGGGTAAATTAATTCTAAAAGGCCAAGGAAAATTGGTAACTTTAAAAACCAATTAGGAAAGAAAAATTTTGTTTTTTAACCAAACCAACTTGTTGAAATCAGCGGAAATTTAGAATGGTTAAAAGTTGAAAGGTTAAAATTCGAATTTTAAAATTTTAAATTGCAAAATTTCGACAAAAATAACCATTTAAAATAAGAAACGTAATTTAAAACAAGAATTAAATTTAAATTTTAAAATATTTAAAAAAAAGGGTTTTTAGGGAAGGCTTTTGTTTTTTTAAACGGGTTTTTGATAAATTTTGGTTTAGGTTTTTTGCATGTTATTTTGAGGAAACAAATTTTTGAAAGGGACGGGTTTTAAATTAATTTGGAAAATAAGGTTAAAGGTTTGGATTAATTTGGAAAATAAAACAAAAAGGGGTTAGAAAGCAATTAAGGGTCCGTTTTTAAAATTTTTTATTTAAAAGGACCGTTTCAAAAAAGAACGTTTTTAAATTTAAAAGGTTTTGAAATTTAAAAAAGTTTAAACTTTCAAATATTGAAAGAATTAAAAAATTTTTTCTGGCCCTTTCAAAACAAAATTTAAATGTAAAAGACTTCGGGAAATTTTTAATTAACCCTTGGACTATTAAATTAAATTTGTTTTGAACCTTTATTTAAATATTTAAAGGTTAAAAAATAAATTTTTAAAATTGGAAGCAGCATTATGACTTTTGGAAACAAACAAATAAATATAACGACAACATTACTTTAAAGGAAAAAAGTAAAATACAAATAATTTCCGAAAAAATTCCCTCGAAGGGCCTTTATGTAAAAGGGCCCATGGGAGTTTTAAAGGAACATATTAATTAAATTTAATTAAAATTAATAATACGTTTATATTTTAAAAAGTGGCTAAAATTAAAATTTTTATTTATTTAGGTAGGAAAATTTATTTAAAATTAATTATTGGTGACATTTGAAAACCAAGGTAAAACTATTTTGGTAAAAGGAATTTAAAAGATTTAACTGTAAAAATTTAATACAAAACCCCAAATTTCCATTTTCCTTTAATAAATTTTAAATCAAGGTTCAAATAAAAAATTTTTTGAAAATCAAAATTTCCAAACCTTTCTGGCAAAGTTCTTCACAAATTAAAAATTTAAAACTTTGGAATTAAAATTTTAAAGGGTTTCCCAAAAAACCCTGATAGTTAAAATGCAAGTTAAAAGAACAAAGAAAGGGACAATTCTTTAAATTGGTAAATAATCTAAATCTACTTTGAAGGGTCCGGAATATCCTTCTTGTTCCGGCATATTTTTAAAAACTTTTTAAAATAACCTCGTCAAAGTACCTAATTTGGAGGTTAAACAATTATTTTTGTTTTTATGGGATTTAAAAACCTTAAAATTTAAACAAAATAGCTTTTCCTTAAAACAAGGAAACAAAAATTGGTAACTTAAATTTTAAGGTCCAACTTTAAATTTTTCTTTCATTTAAAACCTTACTAATTTTGGCCTTGAAATTCGGACCAAATTTTTTGTTTTAAAATTCCATTTCATAAATTGGGTTTGTAATTCAAAATCTTAAATCACTTTAAAACGAAAGCTTTCTTACTTTCTTCTTTTATTTTCCTCTAAGTCCTTTTCTTATTTAATTTACATCCTATTTAAAATTTAAAACCTTTTAACCATAATAATTTTTAAATTTTTGCACTATTGGCAAACCAATTTAAAAAATTTTTTCCAAAAACCCTTCCCCAAAAATTTTTTCCAAAAATTTTTCCCCCAAATTTTTTTTTTTAAAAAAAACCCAACCCCCCTTTTTTTTGCCTTTTAAATTTTCCCTTTTTTAAAAACCCTTTTTTTTTTTAAAAATTTTAAATTTTTTTTTTTTTTTTTTTTAAAAAAAAATTTTTTTTTTGGGTTTTAATTATTTTTTTAAATTTAAAAAAAAAAAAATTTTTTTTAAAGGAAAAACCCCTTTTTAAAAAAAAAATTTTTGGGGTTTTTTAAAACCCCCTTTTTTTAAGGCGTCTTTTTAAAAACCAAAAAAGGGGCCAAAAGGGGGGGTTTTCGGCCTTTTTTGGGGTTTAATTTTTTCCCCAACCCCTTTTAAAAAAAAAACCCCCCCATTTTTAAACCCCCAAAATTTTTTTAAAAACCCCCCGGGGAAAAAAAGGGGAAAATTTTCCCTTTGTTTGGGGTTCCCCCCCAAAAAAAGGGGAAAGGGTTTTTTTTTGGGGGGTTTTTAAAATTTTGGGAAAGCAAATTGGGGGGAAAAATTTAAAATTAAATTTTTTTTTTTTTTTTCCGGGTTTGGGGGGGGGGGTTTTTTCCCCAAATTTTTTAAAAAATTTCCCCGGGGGGGAAATTTTGGGGGGGGGAAAAAAAAGAAAAATTTTTTAAAAATTTTAAAAAAAAAATTTTAAATTGGTTAAAAATTTTGGAAAAGGGGGTTTTTAAAAAATTTTGCCCCCTTTTAATTTTTTTTTTTAAAACCAAAATTTCCCTTTTTTAAAAATTTTTTTGGGTTTTTTTTTTAAATTTAAAATTTGCAAAAATTTTTTCTGGGCCCAACAAAAGGAAAAAAATTTTTGGGGTTTTCCAAAAACCTTTTTTTTAAAAACCAAAATTTAAAATTTTAAAAAAAAAAACCCCCCAAAAAATTTTTTTTTTTTTTTTAAATTTAAAAAAAAATTTAAAAAACCCCAAAAACTTTTTAAATTTTTAAAAAAAAAACCCCCCCCAAATTTTTAAAAAAAATTTTGGATTTAAAAAAAAAAAAAAAAGGAAAAAAAAAAAATTTTTTTTTTTTAAAAAAAAAAATTTTAAAATTTGGGGAAATTTTTTAAAAAAAAAACCCAAAAAAAAATTTTAACCCCTTTTTAAAATTTAAAAAAAAAAAAGGGGTTTAAATTTTCCCCAAAACTTTAAAAAATTTTAAAAAAATTGTTTTTTAAAAAAACCTTATTTGGAAAAAAAAAAAAAAATTTTAAACCAAAAAACCCCAAAAAAAAATTTTTTTTTTTTTAAAAAAAAATTTTTTTAAAAAAAATTTAAAAAAATTTTTAAAATTTTTCCCAAAAACCCAATTTTTTTAAAAAAAAAAACCCAAGGAAAATTTTTTTAAAAAAAACAAAAAAAACCCCAAAAAATTTTTAAAAAAAAGGGTTTTTTTTTTTAAA